>OZ014519.1:151055985-152348453 GCA_963966055.1 Lathyrus aphaca
GACTAGTAATGTCTAATAGTACTTTACATCCTCTGAACTAATTTATAAGCAAAAATCTAATTTTTATATTTATTAAAAAAGTTTCAATTTTTGTATCTTTGTTGGAAAATGTTTTGTGGGAGGATGTAAAAATAATTTTGATTTCTTATTGTTTATAAATAATGAGAGAAAAATCAAATTAAAAGTAATTTGTATTTAATTTTATCTTAGAAAAGATGAATTTTTAAAAATAAAATGGTTAAATGAAATAAAATTGATACATTTTTTGTTAAATTTATTTTGTAAAAGTGAGTAGTTTTTCTTATAAATTTATATGGAGGAAGTATCATGTTAGAATGACATTTACATATCCAAATGTAATAATATTGTCGTAAAAAATTATACTTATATTAAATTAATTTATAAAATTAATTTAATTAATGTTTGAAAAAATTATAATTATTATTATATTAAAAAGTAAGAATAAATTATTTTAATATAAATTTTAATTGATAAAAAGATATTTATCTTAAAGTGGATGGAACAAAAAAAATCAAAAAAAGACAACGAAGTGAATGTGAACCTGTTCATTTCATTGCAAAATTTCAGCAATGACAGCTTCCCGGAGTCCGATATAACAACCAAGAAGTCTTTACCACCCATCTAAAAAAAGAAAGAACAATTAATGAAATTCAAAGTATCTATTTATCTTATGACTCCATCATATGCCGATCTTCTTTTAGATTTTCTTTTGGATTTTAAGAGTGTGTTTGGTTTAAACGAGGGAGACGAGAGACGAGAGATTTTAATAGAGGAAATGGAAAATGATATATATATATATATATATATATATATATATATATATATATATATATATATATATATATATATATATATATATATATGGTTAAGTCTAGAATGAAGGAATTATTAAGTCTTTCACCAGTAAGAGACATAAGAATAACCATAAGATCAAATTAATGCTTCAGATTTAATTAAACAAAGAGTGAGAACACATGAAACCATCTATATTTAATTTATTATTCACAATAAATTAAAATTGATTTTAAAAAATAAAATCAATTTTAATTTATTTTAAAATTTTACCAAAATATAAGAAAATAGTGTGAAAAATAAATTACATGTGGATGATCTCATGTGTTTTCAATATTTATTTCATTAAATCTGAAACATTAATTTGACCTAATGTTATTTTTATGTCCTTTAATAGTTTCCTCGTATCTCTCTCTCTCTCTCTCTCTCTCTCTCTCTCTCTCTATATATATATATATATATATATATATATATATATATATATATATATATATATATATATATATATATATATATATATATATATATATATATATATATATATATATATATATATATATATATATATATATATATATATATATATGATTCAAAAGAGAGGAGAAATGAAGTTATAATTAAAAATATAAAATATAATATGATAAAATATATTGCAAAATTTAAAAATCTAACATAAATAAACTTATAAGTAAATATTCTAAAAGAAAATAAAAAATTGTAGTGATTATAATATTTATTAAATAAAAAATGAAAATAAAATAATTTGGAGATGAATAATAATTATACTAAGATGATGTAAGCAATAAAGAAAAATCAAATAAAAGAAAAAAGAAACAAAAACACAAAAGAAAATAATAATTCTAATATATTAAAATAATATAGAGGATAATTTGGTAAATATAACAATTTATTAAATAAAAATCATTTTCCCTATCCTCCTTCTAAATTCTTCCAAACTTCCAAAAAGACCATTAAAATATTAAAAAAAAATAGTTTATTTTCAAGAAATTTGTTAATTCAAATTAGTTTGAAAAACAATTATATTAAATATAATCCTTAAAGGTTGAAAAAGACTTAATTGAATATGGTTTAATTAAAAGATTTGGTTTTGGTTTAAATATAAAGATTTGTTTTGATTGGATTTTTATTGAAGAAAAGATTTATTTGAATATACTTTGAAAAAATATTTGTTTTAGATTTAGTTTATTTAAGATTGTGCTAAAATTGGATGTACAAAGATATTGATTGAAGATTCATTCCATGAATAGATTTATTTAGATATCTTATAAGATTTGGATTTACACATAACGAGAAAATCTACGATCTTTATTAAAGATGATTTAAAGTGCCATTCAATTTTTGCAAGAGATTTTGAGAGAAGTTGAAATTGTGTTTATATAAGTAAAGATTTTATTTTATTCGGGGATAGATTTGTTCAAAATGTTCCACGATATGTGAGACATCTGTCTTGGACATGTTACTTCCAGAGCAAGATTTTTTTTTGAAAGACAATTAATATTAAAAAGAATACCAGGGGTATTCTATCCCTTACAAAAAAGACATTCCTTACTAACAACAATTTAGAAAACCTATATAGGTTTTATACAAAAATCTAGAAAGGTTAAGTTGGAATAGAGAATCTAATCTTAACATTCCAGCAAATATTATATATCGACATTACTAGGAATTGAATTAAAGATAAAATTATTCATCTCCTTCCACAAGGCCCAAACTACCTCAAACCAAATAAAATGACTAACCACATCCTCCCTTACTACCTCCACTACCTCTCCATTTCATAAAATGACTAACCACATCCCCTTCAAAAGATACCATCACATTACACCAATCTTCAATCTTCTTCCAAACTTGGAGACCAAGATAATTTGAAGAATATCTTATCCTTTTAAGATTTGTTTTTCTTTTCTGATATATCAGAGATATAAGTGAGTTAGAATAAGTTTGAATTTGGAAAAGATCTAATCTTAGCAAGATTTCGTTTAGTGTGCTTGTTTTTTCAAGTTTTGTATCAATCAAGAATCTCAATCTTCATAATAAAAATTTGATTAATTATGTGAGTTTTTGGGTGATGTGTGATTTAGATCAAATAAAACAAGAATAATCAAGAGATTCAGATTTATTCAAGGTGATCAATCAAGATTGGAAATCAACATTATTGAACATTTATCTCTTGTTATTTTTAAAAGATCATTAGTATTAAAGTTGAACATTCTACAAGGATTTAGAGCTGATCTTTTGTGGCTATAGAAGGAGTTCACATCCTTCGTGAATACTTAGAACTTTAAAGAAAAATCTACTCTATATGAGTTTTGTTGAGTATTGTCTTTGAGTTTAATGTCGTAATACTCTATTCATAGATACTAATTCTATAAGCTTGAGAAAATAGTATTTGTGTGTGTCTAGTTATTCCATCTTTTTAATCATATTGTAATTGTCGAAACACAGGAAGAGTGTTTGAGTGAAAGTGAGATGAGTCTCTTATTCAGGGGGCTGAACGAATCTTCACGGTTAATATTATGAAAATGGCCTGAAACTGAAAGAGTAGTTCAAAGTAAGCCCATTTTCCCTGGGAGTGGAGTCTTTCTATAGGGAGTACTGAATAAAAATTCACGGGTAATATTAGGAAGAGAGAAATTGAACAAGACTTGTTCATATATGACTATTTTTATTTTTATTATTGAAAGTGTATTTTCTTTCTTGGGTTAAATGTCCTCCCATAAGTATGTGTTATTGCACGAATTGAATTATCAATTTGTTGTTATTTATGTTTTTTGCTATTATTCTATCTGCTACTTAAGTATATTGTCATACACATTGTGTCAAATATCTGTCCTCCTAAGAATATAATTTCATGAGGTATTCTTTAGGAGCTTTGATTAAATTGTGATACCAACCAAGATGGATATAAGGGGACGGAGATACAATTTTATTATATTCTTTAATGTGAAGGATGAAAGTCTCTTAGCAACTAAGTTGGACAACATTTTCCTAGGAAATAAAAAAATTTATGCTTATCCAAAGTTTCTGAAGGAGGAAGAATGATAGAATTCGGTGGCATGCATAGAAGAAAAGATTAAAAAACAACAGAGAAAAAGGCATTAGAGGATCAAACCAGAGTCAAGCTAACAATGGAGAAGAAGTCATCACAGGATCAAACCAAAGTTAACCTAACATAAACATTCAAAGGCAGCCTAAAAGATGAGGGAAACATTTAAGGGTGGTAATAGAGACTATATATCATATGTCCATGTAGTTAAAAGTTACAGTGGTAAAACAATAACAAAATTCAAAAATGAAACAAAGCCTTCATTTTCTCATCTTGAATTTTATTTACAAGAAAATGACGTGGCCAGATTCAGGAAAGCATATATTGGGACAATGGAGAATCCAAGGATGGTCTACAACATTCAAGAAATTTTTAACACAGAGGCTTACTTTGTTGTTCAAGTAGTTCCACCGGGAGCGAATTTATGTCTGCCCAAGGAACGAGAGGATGGTAAAATATGAGTGTTAGTTGCTAAAGGAAGTGATTGGTTGAAGAAATGGTTCAAAGTGATCAAGGAGTGAAGATCTTCAGATGTGGATAATGAAAGAGTCACATGGATACGATTCTATGGAGTGCCATGCCATTCTTGGAATTCAGATTGCTTTGAATTTATCACAACTCTCGTTTGAATCTATATGTGCTCGAACGACAACACTAGAAATCAAGTTAGTATGGATATAACATGCATCCTAGTTAGAAAAACAATATTATTTGGTCTTTAAGGAAACCATTAATGTCCAAATAAATGGTTAAATGTTCAGAATCAAAGTGGTACAAGAATCTCATGGTCCTCTAGGAATACGTATACCTAAGGCCTCGGAAATGGAAATGGACTTATCAGCATTTGATGATTGTTCCGACGAGTGGAGTGGAGAAGAAGAGGGTTCAAAATATGAGGTAGACTACAATGGTTATTTTCTCGAAATAAGGAACAAAAATCAGAGCATTGGCAATAAGGATAAGTCAAATTGGACCTTAGTTATTTACTAAGAGGCTGCAAAGGAAAAATTTATGGAAATTATATATTGTACCCCTTCAATCATCATGATACCCCTACATAATTTATAAATTCCAATTTTATCCTTTTAATATTTAATTATTAATTAAATTTTTTACTGGTTTATTTTATCGACATGTAAACTTTTACTGGTTTATAAGTTTTTTTATACCGTGTGTCCATTTATAAATATATTTTTAAATGATACATATAATTTTAATATTATTTATTTATAATAAATATAATATCAAAATAATGCTCTTTAATATTAAAAGTAACTTCAATTTATAATTAAAAATAAATTACAATCAGGATATTTTAATGACATATAATTCTCTTTGATTTTTTGTTTGAAAAAGAATATAATTTGGTTTGTTATTTAAAAAAAATATGATTATAGAGCCAAAAAAGATTCATATAAATAGATTTGATTCTACCTTTAAATCACAATCAAATTCATCAATTCACCTAAATTTCATTTAATTTTTTCAAATAAAGCTACAAAACTAACGAAGATTCAGATTTTTTTAAATTAAAAAAAAAGGGATTAATATTGGATTTATTATTTTAATGTCTAGTTAATTTGATTAAAGTAAAATAAATATTCTAATTAATTAAAATATATGTACTACAATTAAAATAAACGAACCGGATAACCCAGCCTTGCTACTTCCGGTTAAGAAATTCCACAACCGGATAACACATGCGTGCTACTTTCGGTTTGGAAATTTTCTGAACCGGAAAACATAACAATGTTACTTCCGGTTTGTAATTTTCTAAACCAGATAACTCATCATTGCTACTTCCGGTTTGTAAATTTCTCAACCGGATAACTTACCTATTGTACTTCCGGTTCGTCTCGTCCAATGTTAAAAAATATTATTTTTTTACTTTTCGCGGTAAAAATTTTAAATTATTGATTAAATATTAAAAGGGTAAAATTGAAATTTATAAATTATATAGGGATATCCAAATGATTGTAGGGGTACAAGGTATAATTTCTATTTGACGAAGGAAAGGGACGTAATGCCAAATAAAATGGTGGCCCAAACAGAGTAACCTAGTTCAATGGTGGACAAGATGGGAAAAGGTAAAGTTGTAGCAAATAAAATAAGGTGACGTGGAGAAAGAAATTCAAGTGAATTAGTATGGTCTTAGAGTAGGGGAGGGAAAACGAGCTTTAATTTGTGATCACAAACCAAATGTAGTGAAGGCCCATTTAAGAAATATGACTTCGCCAGAAATCTACCTGTCACCCAAAAATCGTACCTGGCACCCCATTCGTAGCGAAATATCATATTTATCTTTTGAAAATAATGAATTTTGAAAATAATGCTTAAGTTGATTTTTGTGGACCTAGCAAAGAGGAAAAAGAAGGATTATGTGATGATGAAGGTAAATTTTGAAAAAACGTATGAGTGTGTCTGTCGGGACTATCTTAGATATATCATGAGAAAAATGAGTTTTGGTTCACGATGGTTGAGGTTGATGGAAACATGTGTCTTCATAAAAAGCATGTCGATCTTAGTCAATGGCAGCCCAACATTGGAATCTGAATCATGTAGAAGTTTGCATCAAGGTGATCCTATGTCTCCTTTTCTATTTCTACTTGTTGGAGAAGGATTGGTTGGACTAGTTCATAATGCAATTCAATTTGGATAATCCCAAACTTTTAAATTCAATGAAGATATCCATTTTGAAATTTTAGAGTTTGCTGATAATTCCATGGTCATAGGTGTCATGTTTATGTGTCAATTTTCACACGAGAAAATTGTATGTCATCACTTTTGAATACACTTTTGTGCTGGGTTCATCAATATTTTTGTCTTGTTGTATAGGCTGAATTCCACTTCTATTTTTAGGTATCTATGTAGGTGCCAATTAAGGTTTTCATTGGTTTGAGCAAATCTCAACCAAACAGAAATTCAAATTAAACTATGGTGTTTGAGTTTAGCATTTTTTAGTTCGAACAAAAATCGAACTAAATCAATAAAACTCAATGTTAATTGATTCGGGTAATAAATTTGTAAAATTCTACCGGCGAGTCCTTCTACCTGAATTAACCATAATTAATTTATATAATTTATATCATCATTATCATGAAAATTAAATTAGTATAAAGTATTCACTCCAAGAAGAAAAAAATAAAATGTCATTTGTAACATTCAAACATATACGAAGATATAGAATAAAATAATAATTTTATATTTAGAAAATTAGTTGTTGTAAGTTAGATATTTTTTAAAAATATTTATTAAATTCATTTCTCAATGTATCCAATCAATTCAACTCAAACCAACTTGTTATTTATCAATTTACTTAAAAATATACAAATCCAATGTAAATCAATTCATATATTTTTTAATTTGAATATCAGATTCTCTCAAAATCGAATCAAAACAACCCACAAACATCCTTAGTATCAATCCAAAGAGAAGGACAACTTAGAACCATATCTTGGCTAAGCTTAGAGGAAGACTTTCAGTGTGTTGTTAAACTCAGTCTTAAATAGTTTGCCTATATAATATTTCTCTTTCTATAAGACACCAAAGTATTGATACGGAAATCAACAAATTTCAAAGAGTTTTGAAATGGGGAGGTGATGAAAAGAAGAAGAAAAATCAATTGGGTCCGTTGGTTTAAAGTCTACAAGGCCAAGAAAGATGGAGGGCTTGGTGTAGCAATGAGGAGATAAGTAGGCTCAATTAATAGAAACTTAAGGGAGTGTTGTAAAAGGTTAAGGGAAGAATAAAAAATAATATGCGATGTCTGTTGTGGTTGACAGCTTGTTGGTTTATTTAGCTTAGAAGGAACAAAATATTATCTAAGGATGGTGTGCTGGGAGTGAACATTGCATTGGGTCATACCAAGTTGATCTCTTGGGAGTGGTTTGTAATTAGATATAAAAAAATTGGTGAATGTAATTTGTTTGATTGGATCATTAATGTGCACTGTACATATCCTAAAATTCCTAACTATTTTAAATATATACTTAATTAGATATAAACTAAAATATTATTTGAAATAGCTATTGAAAAATAAATTATAAGTCAATAAAATAAACTATCAAACAAGTTTAAATTATCTATAAATTATAAACTCAATTGGAACCTAGCTAACGGAGTCTATATCAACAAATAATAAAATATTTTAATAAAAAATATGATTTTCTCTTTTATTTATATCATTTTCTTAACTTCAAATAGTTTTTAGCCATGTTATTCAGTTTTTAATATGTAAAGAAAAATCTATACCTTTGTATGGTTGAGAGATAAATTTTCCTTACATGCCAACACCTCAAGATCTTTAATGATGCCAAAAACAGGTTGATCCAAAACAGATTGTAAATGGCCATCATCATCTATCTCTAGTAATTCTATAGATGTTTCCTGCAATCATAAAATTCAATTGAAACTGTCTATGCTTGTAAATAACGAATGTGGAGAGAGATAATAAAAATAAATATTAAAAAAACCTTGCCAAATACGATATCCTTGGAAGAGGAAAAACGGAAGTGACCATAGAGTACTTGAACAACCGCGGTTCCTCTAAGAAGGCATTTGGATAGGTAATAGTGAGAAGTGGATGGGGAGAAAGAGGAAGCTGAGTTAGAAAACGCCATTGTTCGATGATGAGTTTGGAGGTTGCAGCGAGAATTGGACTGCTTTCTAAGTTGGAGATTGCCTTAAATATCTCCCTAAGCAAAGTCTGACCACCAATTTCTAGTTTGGACCGATTCTTATTTATATTAAATATTTATATTAATTAATACTATTATATTACTATAAACTAGCTTAGGTTGCCTTAAATATCTCCTTAAGCAACGGCTGATCACGAAGCCCTAGTTTAGACTGGTTCTTACTTATATTAAATAATTATCTTAATTAATACTGTTATATTAGTTTAAGTGACTCATAGAACTAAGTCTAATTCTTTTAAAGCAAAATGAAGTCTATCTAAAAGGGATAGAATGATTTATAGGCGGTGACAACTTTGAGGTTTATTTTTATTCAAAAATAATTTTTTTTATTGGTTTTTAAAAATTTGTATTGAAGAAAGGTTTTGTAGAATTTTGGAGGATTTACACAAATTATTCAAAAATAAAAAAATAAGTTAATCATAAACATTATTTTATCATTCTATATAAGTAAAATTTTGTAAAAAATATTAAAAAAAATTATATTTTTGTTTTTGAAGTCATCCATTTACATTTCCTCCAAATTCTCAAACAATGTCTAAATGACCTAATACTGGTTTGGTATTAAACACCCACCATTATTTTATTATATTTTTACATTTTTTTTTCTTCATCACTCGTTTTCTTCAACTTCATCAAGTCATAAATATTTGATCTTACCTGATCAGAAGGGTTCCCTTGGTCGGTCGAACGTAGCAAAGTTGATGGATGGATGGAATGGAGGGGGGATGTACCTGCAAGGCACTCCGATGCCAAAGTTAGAGAGGTACAGTATGGTAATAGCAATGAGAGTTTTGCATGAATGAGAATACCTGACCCTTTGCCAAGAAAGGGTATTTATAATATGCCCCCAGCGCTGGGCCAAGACTCCTCAATGGGCTTGATCTGGCTAGGCCCAAGGAGGAGCTGCCAAGAGACGCGTAAGAAGCGTGAAGACCTAGACAAAAGGTCTGTCCCCATGGTCCAACTGCCCCTATCTTTCAGGAGATAATGATGGGCAGTTGGGTGGCGTGGCAGATGAGCTGGAAGACATGCTCTCTGCCCGTCTTTAGTGTATGCCCGTCATATCAACAGGTGATTTATCCAAGAGGTTCACTTGCTCGGGCGTATGGGTCTTTGCCCGACATATGTTGGGCCGTACCCAGGTATAGCCTCGCGGCCCAGTCCGGAACAGGAGCCCCCAAGTCGAGTCTCTGAGTCGGAGTGATGACTTGTATGGCAACCGGGGTACTCGCGCTAAGGATAAGGCAGTGGGCGTATGGCTGGGCAGGTAATATTCCAGTAGAACTGCCCGCAACGTCCTTTTTTCTTCGGGCACTTGATGCTCCGGATAGCGTCGAGGACGAAGGTCGCCGACAGGTACGTGCTATTTCCGTAGAGGTCGAGGACTTTGTACGGGGACGGGACGTTCCGTGGAGTTGGGGAGGTGGTGTAGGCTCATAATTTCGACACCATGAATTTGAGATATAAAGTCAATTTTTGCTAAAAGGATAATCATCAGATAAGAGAAAGAAGAAGTGAAGATATTCAGAAGATGTTGACAAGGTTAAATACTCAAGTATTTCGACAAGAGTACAATAGTGTTCTGGCAGGCAAAGTTTGGAGACCTGTTTATAGTTTGGCATTTGACAAGATAAGTATATTTTTCGACACTTCGACAAAAGAGAGGTGTTTGATAGAAGCGTTGGTTTGTAAAGTTTGAAGAGTTTCTTCTTCTTCGACATTTTGACAAACAAAGAGATGCAACGCTTCGTCACCAAAGGGAAGAATTCAAATTCAAAAGTTGCAACCTTTGGTAGTTGGACACGTGGAAGTTTCAGAGAAGAAAATTGCATGCAGGCTGACAATTGTCATTTAGTTAGAATTTTCCCGTTCTAGGCAGTTATTTTGTTTGTATATAAATAGGATAGTTTGTTTTTAGAAGGCGTGGGTGAAAACATATACAAAAATCCTGTAAATACTCTAAGTACCCAGTGTGAGAGAAATGAGTCTGATATTTGGAACAATGTATGTTTGAACACCATTTTCTTTCAAGTTATTTAAATTATTAGTTTTGTTTCATCAAGTTATTTTACTTTCAGTCTATTTACTTTCCTGCAAAGTTTACATCTTTTCGCCATTTTCTTACTTTTGTTCAAGCTTTCACTTTATTTTGCTTTAAGCATTCAAAACATTCAACACTTTTACATCATTAACAAAACAAACCACAAATCATTAACAACACTAAGAGTAATTCGACAACCAATTGCACATGTGTCCTAGGACTTGTTTGGTTGGTCCTGCAAGTAACCCAGTTTTCTAAGAAATTGGTTAATCAGAGGTTGTTCGTCAGAAATCACAGCGAACAAATTGGCACGCCCAGTGGGACTAGTGCAGTTAATAAGAATTAATAGAGAACCCTCTTAGTTGAAAAGTTCCTTGCTGCGTTGTATGATTCTTAGGAGCGGTAAACTAGCCGTAACCGACGTAGAAAGACCAAAACGAACAAGAGGAAGAAAGATGGCTAACCTTCCAAATACTTCAAACAATCCTAACGAAACCATTCCAATTTCCAATCCTATCCCTTCGTCAGAAGGAGTAGCAGTTTCTGGCCCTGTTTTAGAACAGATTAGGCCTCCATCAGTGGATTCGATACCAGCGGGTTCAGGATCCCAAAATGCGCCTAGTTCTTCCACCATGGGACACTCAATGCCCATGGGAACCCCCCCTCCTGGAGGAAACACCTTTAGGCCATTTATTAATTATTCCATGCCCATGTCTGGGAGAGAACAACCATATGGAATGCCAACCTCAATGATGGCAAACTTACATAATTCATCACCATTGTTTTCTGATGCTATGGTTCAAATGTCTTCACCATTACAAGGATCAGGATATGGTGGAAATGGGAGTAGATTAAATCAGGCTCCACCAGGATTCCATATGCCAACTATGACGAACCATTCTGCGCAAGTAATTCGTCAACAGATGGATGAAAGTAACCATGATATGGTGCAGGCATTGACACAACAAATGGGGGAAGTGTTTAATCCTTTAATACAAAATACTACCCAACCAAACCAGATATTGGCAGAGCAAATGGCACGCATTGCTATTTTTTTTGGAGTCCCTCAAACACAGCAAAGAATGCAATTGAATCAAAATCCTGCCAATAGGCCTGTCGAAGAGGAACTTACTATAAACCAAAGGCCATTAGGAAATACTCAGGAAAATCCTAGGGTCCAAGAAGTAGTAGTCGAACAACCTCATTGTCGCTCCCACCAAAATGACACCTAGGTCAGAAGGGGTACAAACGCGAACGGTCGGCGAAAAGAGAAATGAATAGAGTCGCCAGCTAGGCATTTTTATCCCGAGGGAAAGGTAATGCTGCATAAACCTAGAAAGATATGGATAAGACGGTTGCGAACCAAAGAGACTGAGAAAGGGGGTTGGTTACAACCTGGGAAGGTATTAGCACCCAGATTGTCCGTCGTACTCGACGGGATCCACGCTTGAAAGATTTGTGTTTAAAGGGGTAGTGTCAGTGCAATTTGTGTATCAAAGCTGGAAAGAATGCAAGTGTCGGTGTAAAAGAAGTGAAGTGTGTAAATGTACAGTGTCAGTGTAAGAACAGGAATATGATGCTCAAGATCATGAGGTTAAAAGAATAATGCTGGAAAGAGGGGAATATACAGAGACTTTTGTTCGATAACTGTTAAGTTATGCCTACGTATCCTCTCGTGCAATGAGGAAGTCAGAACACCGTAGTTCGACCCAAAGAGACTGAAAGATGAATTGACTTGTGAACTGATTACTTGTCCATGCTCAGGGGTATGACCTGTCTGGCTCAGGTGCAAACTGTCTTGCATTAGACGGAAGAAGCAAGTTCTCGTTTGTGAGTGAAGGTGATGAGAAAAGAATCCCGGAGGAGACGATTATTGTTTTTTTTTTTGAGTTTTCAGTCTTTTATTGCTTTTGAAAGTTTGTCATAAGTTAATAAGCTTAAGCCTAAACCAATGGATTAGTAAACTCATCACATCTTCCCTCTGATTAGGGGTAATGAGAATACCTTAAGTGTGAAGTCAACATCTCACACTTAATCACCTTTTGATGTAGGATTAAGATCATTAACCTACTTGTGATTATTTAGATGTTTTTGTTGTTTTTGTTTAGTGTTAAGTAATGAGATTAAGCCATAATCAAGGATCTAATGAACTCATTACACCATCCTAATAAAAGGATAATAGATGAGAACATTTAAGCTGAGAAAGACTCCTCAACTTGATCCATGATTAGGGATTAAACTCATGACAAAACAAAGCCTTTATTAGGTGGATTTTAGTTAATGATAGGATGAAGAAGTGATTTTTATGGTTTGTAAGACAACTTGAGGGGGACTTGTCCATTAACACTAGGGTTAGTCCTTCTTAACCAATTAAGGAAGAATTAGAACCCTAATGCACGGCCCAAGTTACAAGCTTGATGTCTTGATGATTATTAAGTGGATTGATTAAAGGAGCTAAACACATTAAGGGTTTGACACTTAGGATTAAAGTTATACACTCCATCCTAATAGAAGGATGCAGGCATAAGCTTAATCACAAAGCCTTAAAACCTTTAGGGTTTAGTCCTTGGTTATGAGATGAGAGGAGAAGACTCAATGATGACACAAAGGTAAAAGCTAAATGGGGGACTAATCAAACCCTAATTATTATCATGCTTGGTTGTTCCTAAGGTTTGTGAGGTTTGCAAGAAAGATCTTCAGAGAAACCACCAGGAAGCAGATGAAAGGAGCAAAGAGAAGCAAAGCAACTTGCTTCATTTAAGAAGACAAGTCACTTGAAGAAAGAAAGTAAGATGAAGAAGAATGAGCAAGCTCAATCTCAAGAATAAGACAAAATGCAGCAATGATGCATAAGAGAGATGAAAAGAGGTTGTGAGAAGTGAAGGCAAATCCACTTCTCAAAGTAACTTACCACCTGAAAAGTTAGTGAAAGGAATGAAATGTAATGCAAATGAGATGAAATGTGATGATGCAAACCAAAACCAGAAGCATGAGTATGATGTTAATGATGCTAAGAGATGATGCAAACATGAAACAAGGCATGGGAATGATCTTACAAACATATGGATGCAAGAGAAGCATGTTTAGAAACATGGATGTTCATGAAAAGTTATGAAATGCAAATGACATACAACCATGACAAATGAAAGATGCAATGATCAAGCATGATTCTAATATGTCCTAGGATGTGTTATGAATCAAATGGATGCACAAAATGTCATGGCAAGTCATGGTATGCAAGTTAATGGAAGATGGATGTAAAAGAAAGCATGAATTAGGGTTTATGATCAATGCACAAAACAAAATTCAAAACCAGAAGCAAACATCATGACAAAAATTTGAAAATTCATTCAAAGGAACCCTAAACCTATACAACCTCACTGCCCAAAGGAGGGGATCCAACTCTTAACCTAATGAGAGCTATGAATTTCCTAAGATTACTAGGGTTTTAAGGTACCTTGTCAAGAAAAATGCCAAACAAAAAGGAAATGCAAGATCAATTCATGCCAATTTAAACCTATAAACTACATGCTATACAAGATGCAATGCAAGAAGAATCATTGTCCAACTCTTAAAGGCTAGGCAGAAATGTATTTTTGAAGATTGGATCAAAATAATGCCTTGAAATGAAATTAATTCCATTGAAAATTGCCAAAAAGCATCAAGATCAAAAAAGAAATTTGGTTTGAGAGTTGGACAATGTTTCTAAATGATTTTAAATGCTTCATGAATTTTTTTGTGATTTTTAAATACCTAAAAACATTTTTAATTAATTAATTCTCATTAATCAATTAAAAATAAACTTTTAAATGATTTAAAAATAATTTTTAATGCAAAAAATAAAGATAAAAATATTTTTGGTTTCTGAAAATTAATAAAATGCTTGATAAAAAATTTCAGAATTTTTCAAAGTGTTTTACTATTTTTTATAAAATGTACAAAAGAAATGAAATTAAATGGAAATAAAATTGAATTTAAACTGAAAATGAGAAAGTATGCAAATCCAAGGGCCAGAATTCAAATTCAGGGACGCGGGAGTGGACTTGGCGCGCGTTTGGACGGCCAGCATTCAAACTTATGTAATTAAGACTAAACCCTAATTAACTAACCCTAATCACTTTCAGATGACCGGAACAGTGTTCCGGTCATCTTCTCCGGCCAACCCCCTCCCCTGAATCCCTCAAAACGCCATGAAAACTCACCAAAAGCTCCAGAAACAATCAAGGATCAACAACAAAACATAATCCAGCAACAAATCCCATTTATTTCTACTCAAAATCAAGATACGAATCAAACATCAAAAACTGCAAAAATTTCAGAAACACGATACAAGCTCATTTCTCAATCATTTTCAAAAGTAAAAGGTTCAGTGAACTCAGGGAAGCATGCTTTATCATTTAGAAACAAGAAATAAAGGTTCTGGAAAAATGAATTTCCAAGGCTACCTGAATCGAAGCTTTGATTTCTGGAACTTTCTGACTGGCCCTTTGATCCAAAACACCTCTAATGGACCTCCTGAGAAGCTTGCAATACTTGTTTGGAGTTTAAAATGGCTGGTTTGAAAGATTGCTGAAGTTCTGTTCAAAGAGGGGCAGAAATCGTGTTTTGATTTCAGTGAGTTTCAGGCTATGGTGATGGGTGGTTTGTGATCAGTGAGGCATGTTGAGATTGTTTGTGGAGTTTGTTTGTGTGTTTTAGGCTTGTGGAGAGTGTTTCGAATGAAATTGCATATGAGGTGGAAAATGAGAATGTTGTGTTTTTGGTGTTTTTCAGGCTTGTGTCCTTGTGTGCTTTGGCTTGCTTTTGATTTGTATAAACAAGTGTGATAGGTCAGAGAGTGGGTGCTGGCCTATTGTGATTGGTATGGGCAAGTTGCCAAAATGTCAACTTGACTTGTACTTGAGGTATGGGCAATGGTACAACTTTCTTTTTGGCTTGTCTTGGCTCAGCTGAGTTTAGGGAGAACCATGGAATTGTTTATGAGATAAATCAGCAAGTTGATCAAGGTTTGTGTAGTGTTTTGCAAATTTCACAAAGTTTGGCCCCTATGGAAATTCTTGAGATTCAAGGCATCAAAATGCAATGTTCTTTGGCCCATTCTGATTTTTAGAGGTCATGTGATCATGTTGTGAAGAATTTGTACACATTTGAGGCCTTTAGAACACTTGATCATACCATTTTGCAAAATGCCTCTTTGGTAGAAAACTTCAAATTATGTGATTTTCGCCAACTTTGACAAACCATAACTTTTGATACAAAATGAATTAGGTCAAGTTCTTGTACTTTTTGAAAAGGGAATGATCCATTCTACAACTTTCATGACCAAAGTTTTTCCATTTGAAGCATTTTTGAATCAAAAAGCAAGGGTTGAAAAAGTTTCCCAAAATGGCAATTTTCATTATAAGTCAACTTTCCCAAAAAGTCAACATTGCAAATGGCTTGAAATTCTTCAAATTTGTGAACTTCCAACATCTTCTATGATCAAATAAAGATCATACACAATCAAAATGATGAAGAACACCCTTTGGTTGGGTCATTGGGGGCCTTAGATGCCCTGATTTTGCACTGGCTTGCTCAAAAAGTCAACTCTTGATCAGATGACTTCCCCATGGAATTTCTTCATGAAAATTGATATGCATGATCCCTATACCATATAGAGACCAATAGAAAGAAGAATGACAAAAAAATGGAGTTATGTCCTCTGAAACCAAAACCCTAATTCTAGGTCATCTGTGCAGTTAAACCTGGCTCTGCTTCCATGCCTTTCTTAGTTCTTGTGATTCTTTGACATTCTTGACTTTGAGAGGATATAATATGATGCTTGAACATACATGGACCCCTTTGAGGTGATTGATGACCTTTGGAGTGGCTCAAGAAGCTCTTGGATTGCTCATATCACAAACCCTAGATGCAGATGACTTTGAACCAATGCAGTGAATCAAAAATGTGGTATGAGATGCTATGATTGGATTTATGCATATGAAATGATCACAAGCCATGGTGTGAATGGGTGAGGGCAAATTTGGGGTGTTTACAGCTGCCCCTATTCAAACATGAGTTAGCTGTGTAGAATGTAAGCGACGGCTTAACAGGCAAACAAGATAACTTGTGGTTGAATACCAAAGACAGTCCAAAATTTGTACTCACAGAATGAAGAAGAAAAGGGATATAGATTGTAAAAGAAAATAAAGTATATTGTAAAGTGCGGGCGACGGAGGACGACCGTCGAGCAGAGGACGACTGCTGGAGATGCAGCAATGACGGGGACGGCCGACACGCTGGGAAAAAGCGGGAAATAAAGCAATGACGGGGACGACCGACATGCTGGGGATATAAGAGATTATGATGGAAACGGCCATCGAAACAAAGCTATAAGATTCTCTGGGGATTAAAGGTAAAAATAAATGATGAGGTACGGTCATCAGGTTCATAAAGTAATGCAAACAACGATGGGGACGACCATCGGGCTAAACTGATGAAGGACGATCATCAGGAAAAGGAAAAGGGACCACGACGGGGACGGCCATCGGGTTAAAGAATAAATGAAATAACGATGAGGGACGGTCATCAAAGGTGAAGGACGATCACCTAGCAGGGGACGGCTGCTCTGTTGGGGATAAGATGAGGGACGGTCATCTAAGGTGAAGGACGATCACCTGGCAGGGTACGGCTGCCGAAAATATCGCGACATAGGACGAATGCCGGATAAAAGGTCGATGATGGGGACGGCCATCGGACGAGCATGATGAAGGACGATCATCAAGAGGTGAAGGACGATCACCTAGCAGGGGACGGCTGCTCTCAAGGTTTATCATGACATAGGACGAATGTCAGATAACAAGATCAACGATGGGGACGGCCATCGGATGAGCATGATGAAGGACAATCATCAAGAGGTGAAGGACGATCACCTAGCAGGGGACGGCTGCTCTCAAGGTTTATCATGACATAGGACGAATGTCAGATAACAAGATCAACAATGGGGACGGCCATCGGATAAAATGATGAAGGACGATCATCAAAAGGTGAAGGACGATCACCTAGCAGGGTACGGCTGCTAAAAATCACGACATAGGACGCATGCCGGATAGAAAAAGGGGTTCTAATGAATAGAGACTCCGCTGGGGAAAGGATGAGGGACGGTCATCCAAAGGTGAAGGACGATCACCTGGCAGGGTACGACTGCCGAAAGTATCACGACATAGGACGAATGTCGGATAGAAAACGGTTGCTTTGCTGGCGACCTACTGGGGAATAGTAAACACGGACGAGTGTTTACATCCAAGAAATAAAAGGTATAAGTGTTTTGATGTTGTGTATAGATTAAAGATGCGGACGAGCATCCCTAAGACTACGATACGGACGAGTATCGGGTAGAAACAAATACTGACACGTGTTCGGAGATGATGATACAGACGAGTATCAACTGGTTAACAAGGAACACGGACGAGTGTTGATTCTGAGGGGACTCTTCTGGGGAATAGTAGACACAGATGAGTGTCTAAATTCAAGAAGACATGAGTGTTTAACACGGTGTATAGATTAAAGATGCGGACGAGCATCCTTAAGACTATGATACGGACGAGTATCGGGTAGAAACAAACGCTTGACGCATGTTCTGAGACGATGATACGGACGAGTATCAACTGGTTAACAAAGAACACGGACGAGTGTCAGATCTGAGGGGATTTGAGTGGTATATACAAGATACGGACGAGTATCTGTATGAGTGAAATAAGAATTAGTCGAAATGACTGCAGGGGGTATGGATTATTCCATAAGGAATAAATTAGATACCCAGTACTTGAGAGACATGGCACAACTAGCAGATAGAGTAAGGCAAATAGAAAGGCTAAAAAATGAGAAATTTAGATCAAATAAAAATAAAAAGGAAAGAGTGGCCTATGTAGGGATAGTTCAGGAAGAAGATTATGACGAAAACGAATCAGTCATTTTCGAACAACAAGAAATTGATCTGGCAGAACTAAAACAAGGCCCTCCATATTCCTGTAAAGTTTTAGCTCCGTCGAATTGAAAAAATCCAGTCGAAATTGAAAGGAATGACAGGTTCCCTAAAAGAACCTATACATTCGACATCACCAAATGTGATGAAATTTTCGATTTACTAGTTAAAGATGGTCAATTGATAAAACCAGCAGGCACTAAGGAGCCTCCTGTAGACCAACAGAAAAAGAGAGGTTTTTGCAAATACCATAATTTTTTGGGTCATAAAACTTCTCAATGTTACCTTTTCAGGGATCTCGTCCAGAATGCAATCCAGAATGGAAGGTTGAAATTTGGAGACAAAGCTAAGAAACAGATGAGGATTGACTCCAATCCCATGCAGGTTGTGGAGGCCAACTATGCTGAACCAGAAATGGTGAATGTGGTCGAAATGGAAGTCATGTCTGAGGAAAGTTTTGAAATGGTAGAAGCTACTAAAGACTTCGACACCAACTTCACCATGATAGAGGCTGCTGAAGGCTTTGACATCTGTAAACACCCCAAATTTGCCCTCACCCATTCACACATGACTTGTGATCATCTCATATGCATAAACACAATCACATCATCTCATGTCTCATTTGGTTTCACTGGATAGTTTCTAAGGCATCTGCACCTAGGGTTTGTGATCTGAGCAACCTCAGGGCATCTTGAGCCATTCCAAAGGCCACTAATCAACTCAAAGGGGTCCATGTGTGTTCTTATATCATGTTACATCCTCACAAAGTCAAAATTGCAGAGGGATCACAAGAACTAGGGTTTGAGTGGATGCAGAGCCAGGATGAACTGCACAGTTGACTGAAAATTAGGGTTTTGGTTTCAGAGGCCATAACCCCAAATTTTTTGGTCATTCTTGTTTCCATTGGTCTCTATATGGTATAGGGAGTATGCATATCAATTTTCATGAAGAAATTCCTTGGGGAAGTCATCTGATCAAGAGTTGACTTTTCAGACAAGTCAGTGCAAAATCAGGGCATCTGAGGCCCCCAATGACCCAACCAATGGTTGATCTTCATCATTTTGAGTGTATATGATCTTTATTTGATCATGGAAGAAGTTTGAAGTTCATAAAAATCAAGAATTTAGGGTTTGTGCAGAAATTGACTTTTTGAGTTTTGTTGACTTTTCAAGAATGCACCATTTTAGGGCAATTTTCAAGCTTTGATTCATGATCCAAAAAGGCTTCAAATGGAAAAACTTTGGTCATGAAAGTTGTAGATCTCATCTTTCCCTTTTCAAAAAGTACAAGAACATGACCAAATTCTTCTTGGATCAAAAGTTATGGCCATGCAAAGTTGCCAAAAATCATTGTTTTTCAAGTTATGCACTAAATGGAAATTTTGCTAAGTCTTGAACCAAAGTCAAATGCAACCTCTAATCCACTTCAAACCAGCATGTAAGCATCCTCTAAGTTACAAAAATCAGAATTGGACTAGGTTGGCCCATGGTTTCATGTTTGGTTGGATAAAGGATCACATGTGAAACATAAAACCACAAGTTGCAAAAACTCATGAACACCTCTCACCAACTTGCAGCCTTGAGTGCTGAGTTTTGCTAGGCCCCTCCCACACCATGCTGCACCAGAACCAACATTGTACTTGCCTATGCCATGAGCTATGCATCACTTACACAAAAGGTGGACATTTTGCAAAAGTTGACTTATCTATCAAAAAAGCATGTGTCCAATCATCTGACCAATGAGAGAGAGTCATATGGACAACTTGCAAGCAAAGCATAAGGGCAGGCCAAGCTGAAACATCCTCACTCATCACTTACACAAAATCCCTTCACATTGCAAAATCTATCGAATTTGCCTCCACAACCAAGAAACACCAAAACTTTCTTCATCACTAAACTCAATACACTCCATAGGCCTAAAACCATCAAAGCTCAGGCCTGAATCAAGCCTGATTTGAACCTCACCATTCTTCATCCTCAGAACCAGTCCTCTTCGAATCTCACTGTCCATCCCTCAAACACTTCATCTTCCTTCACCAACAAGTCAGGCACACTCAGAGGAGTCCAAACCACCCATTACACTGGCCTAAAACAGCCTGTACACCAAGGTCATTCTCTGCTACACCAGTTTGGTAGCCATTGAAATAGCTTGCTAAACTTCATCTCAAGCCTGCCATTGACACCAGGGGATTCATTAGAGCCAGCTTGCATCAAGAAACGGCTCTGGAAGCTCAGAAACAGGACTTGTCACCTCAGGTAGTCTTAAACTTCAAACTTTTTAAAGCTTGTTCCTTTTGTTCCAAATCAAAAATACATGCTCTGAGGATCACTGGGATGTGTTTAGAATTTAAAATGGTGTGAAAATGAGCATTTTATGCATCTCTGAAATTTGGCCCGTGAATGCATTTCGTTTCGATTCTCCTTGTTCATGTTAGATAAATGTATTTTGATCTTGGATTAAGGTTTAGTTAGGATAGGAGGTTGTTTCTGGGCAGGAAATTTGTTGGATGGTGGCTTGAATCGTTTTCTAGGGTTTTGGCTGGCCGGAGAAGACGACCGGAGGTCCTCTCCGGCAGCCTGAAAGTAGTTAACCCTAATCTCAGTCATTAAGTGAGGTTCAAATCTGGAACGTTAGATGGCGTTGACTGGCTGACTTCCCACCTTTTTTGATGGCCAGGATCTTGTCATTAACCCTAATCCACTTAATTAACATTAATTAATTCATTTTTAATTTAATCTGGCCAGATGCAATCTCCACCCTTCATTTGCGCGCTGGTCAGCATTTTCAAACTCAGAGCCAATCTCATTCGTCCATCTTGATTACTTTTCATTTAATTTAATTTTAATTCATTTTATTTTCAATTAACTTGTACAATTTATTTAAAATAGTTAAAAAATCATAAAAATTATGAAACTTTTTCTTTAAGGTTTTATTAATTTTTATGACACAAAAATATTTTTATTTTATTTTTTATCATTAAAAAAGTATTTTTAAATATTTAAAAGATTATTTTTAATTGATTAATGAGAATTAATTAATTAAAAATACTTTTAGGTATTTAAAAATTACAAAAAAATTCATGAAGTGTTCTAAGACATTTAGAAACATTGTCCAACCTTCAAACCAAATTTCTTTTTTAATCTTGATGCATTTTAGGAATTTTTCATTGAATTAAATCACATTTTATGCATTATTTTGATCATGTGTTTAAAAATTCATTTCTGCCTTTTGGTGAAGGTTGAGACATTGATTCTTTTTGCATTGTTTTCCATTTGACATGTAGTTTCAAGGGTAAAAAGGCCATGATTTGATCTTGCATTTTCTAATTGATTGGCATTTGTTTTGTTACAAACCCTAAAAAACCCTAATAACTTGTAAAAATCATAACTTGAGTTTGGTTGAGAGTTGAGAGTTCTCCTTTGGGCAGTGATTCATTATAGGTCTAGGGTTTCTTTGGGTACCATTTTCCATTTTTTATGTTAAGGTTTGCTTCTGTTTTTGGTTTATGTGTGATGTTTGATCCATGAACCCTAATTTGGGCTTTCATTTGCATCCCTCTTGCATTCTCTTGCATAACATGACTTGCCATTACATTTTGTGCATTCTCATGATTCATTTAACATCTTAAGACATGTATGAATCATGTTTGATCATTGCATTGCATATTTGCCATGTCATTTGTCTTGTATGTTTCATAACATTTCATGTTTGTCCATGCTCCTCAACTTGCATCATTTGCATCCATGACTTTGTATGAACATCTCATTGTCTTGTCTCATGTTCATAGCACTCCATAGCATCATCATCATCATCAACATGCTTCTGGTTTTTGCTTATCATATCATTTCATCTCATTTAGCATTGTATTGCATTTCTTTCTAACATTGCAGGTGGTAAGTAACTTGAGAAGTGAATTTGCCTTCACTTCTCATAACCTCTATTTTCATCTCTCTTGCATACCATGCTGCATTTGTACTTGTGTTTGAGATTGAGTTTGCTCATTCTTCTTCCTCCCACTTTCTTTCTTCAAGTGACTTGACTTCTTGGATGAAGCAAGTCACTTTGCTTCTCTTGATCTTGTTCATCTGCTTCCTGGTGGTTCCTCTGAAGATTGTTTCTTGCAAACCTCACAAACCTTAGGGACAACCAAGCATGACAATGAATTAGGGTTTTGATTAGTCTCCCCATAGTTTTTACCTTTGTGTCTCTCTTTGAGTCTTCTCTCCTCACCTCATAATCAGGGACTAAACCCTCAAGGCTTTAAGACTTTGTGATTAAGATCATGCCTGCATCCTTCTTTTAGGATGGAGTGTATAACTTTAATCCTAAGTCTTGGCCCCTTAAGGTGTTGAACTCTCTTAATTAATCCATCTAATAATCATCAAGACATTACACTTGTAACTTGGGCCTTGCATTAGGGTTCTAATTCTTCCTTAATTGGTTAAGAAGGACTAACCCTAAAGTTAATGGACAAGTCCCCCTCAAGTTGTCTTACAAATCATAAAAAAACACTTCATCATCATATCATTAATAAAATCCACTTAATCAAAGGTTTGTTCTGTCATGGGTTTAATCCCTAATCATGGATTAAGCTGAGGATCCTTCCTCAGCTTAAACACCCTCATCTATTATCCTTCTTTTAGGATAGTGTAATGAGCCTGTTAAATCCCTGATTATGGCTTAACCTCATTACTTAACACTAAACAAAAATCACAAAAACATCTAATTAATCACAAGTAGGTTAATGATCTTAACCCTACATCAAAGGTGATTAAGTGTGAGAATCTGACTTCACACTTAAGGTAATTCTCATTACCCCTAATCAGAGGGATGATGTGATGAGTTTACCAAATCCATTGATTTAGGTTTAAGCTCATTATCTTATGACAAACTCCAAAAAGAAATAAAAGACTGAAAACACAAAAACAAACAATAATCGTCTCCTTCGGGATTCTTTTCTCATCATCTTCACTCACAACCGAGAACTTGCTTCTTCCGTCTAATGCAAGACAGTTTGCATCTGTGCCAGACAGATCATACACTTGAGCATAGACTGCAAGCAGTTCACCAGTCAATCCTTTCAGTCTCTTTGGGTCGAACTACGGTGTTCTGACTTCCTCATTGCACGAGAGGATACGTAGGCATAACTTAACAGTTATCGAACAAAAGTCTCTGTTCATTCCCCCTCCTTCCAGCTTCATTCTTTAGCCTCATATTCTTGAGCATTTCATTCCTGATCTCACACTGACACCTGTACATATTGCTTTCCAGCCATTTTACACACAGATTGCACTGACACTACCCCTTTAAAACACAAATCTTTTAAGCGTGGATCCCGTCGAGTACGGCGGACAATCTGGGTGCTAATACCTTCCCAGGTTGTAACCAACCCCCTTTCTCAGTCTCTCTGGTTCGCAACCGTCTTATCCATCTTTTTCTAGGTCTATGCAGCATTACCTTTCCTCCGGGATAAAAATGCCTAGCTGGCGACTCTTTTCATCCTCCAGTGAGTTCACGGCTGTGTGTTCTCACTGTTCCCTTCGCCGACCGTTCGCGTCTGTACCTTCATTTGATCCATTTTTCATTTGTCGGGAGCGACAGCTTGGCGACTCTGCTGGGGACCCTTATACTGCAACCAGGGCTTCTGGTTCTTTTCGTGGGTTCCTCCTAGCGCTTGATTGATTTGTGTTTACTGGGGTGTTATGTGCTTGTTTGTGCTTGTATTTATTTTTGTCTGTTGCTTTATGTACAGTTACTTTACTGCTTTCTTTATTGCGTTTATATATATCATACTGTCATTGTTGCTGGCTGGATCTGTTGTTTGCCTTGGTGGGTGGGTATTTCATTGAGAGTTAAGGTCCTATACCTGGGACCTGAGTGACACCTAGGCTAGAGTGAATCATATTCTTTCCCATTCCATTTCGGTCTGGTGCGGGAATATGAAACACGGTTCAGATATGGGTTTCTTCTTGAGAACTCTGTGCTACGGATTTCCTGTAGTGCTAGGGGGATCTGGGAAGCCTGCTAAGTCTGGATGACCTTTTAGTATTGACCTTCAGAAACTGAGGTGAATTGGAGGAGGAATTGTTATGGTTATTGTAAACACTGTACCTCCGGGTTAGAAGTGTTTACACTTCTCATAACTGATCCAAGTCTGAGGATCCTTGTTCTAGATCACCACCTGTGAGGGGGTTGGGCTGTTTACAGGTTTGCAAGTACCTTGACCTCAGAATACCCTGTTACTTTGACTTTGTTAAGAATGCTCCATGTTGGATAGTTCTTGTGATTCTAAAACCCTGGACATGTGGCTCTTTATTTGAGTCCCCCACCTTGGTTACTGGATTTATAGACCTCCATCCGGAATTCTTGAACACACATGGATCTATACCAAGGCAGTTTATCCAGATCCAGCTCAGTCACAAACCCTTTGCATATCATTTGCATACATCCTCATTGCATCATATTAACATGTGCTTATTTGTTTTTCAGGGTATCTATTTTCATCAGGTCTTGGTTTTGACCCCATCTGCAGCTTTGACCCATCTTCACCAGCATCTGCTTCAGTTTAGCTGTCTGCTTCAGCACCAGCCAGTCAGTGGTTTTCTCTACTTCAGCATTGTCATCAGCACTCTACCCAGTCTTCAGCATCATGGCTCCAAAGAAAAGCAATATCACCTATCATTTCTTCCAACCAGACTTGTCAGACATCAGGAGGGTCCAAACCCTGATGACCCCAGATCACATACCTCTGTTCAGGGAGCATTATGGGGATATACTTGACTTGGTTATAGACATGGACCCATCTCAGAGGAGCCTGATCCATACCTGCATCCAGTTCTATGACCCCCCATTGAGGTGTTTCACCTTTCAAGACTTTCAGTTGGGACCTCTCTTAGAAGAATATGCATCTTTGGTTGGTTTGCCTATCAAGAGAGAAATTCCTTTTAACCCTGAAATGGTCTTTCCCAGCAATGGAGAGATAGCAAGAGCTTTGCACCTGGAACCTGCTTTGATTGAGCAGCATATGACCTCTAAAGCTGGGATCCCTGGTTTTCATCTGGACTTCCTGACTTCTCAAGCTAGTTTGAAGGCCTCCCTGGGGGATTGGAAAGCTGTTTGTGCATTGTTGGCCTTGAGTGTATATGGAATTGTGTTGTTTGCAGATGAGCCCAGATTCATCAGCAAGAATGCCATCCACCTGTTCATCCTGAAGAACCCAGTGCCAACCTTGTTGGGTGACCTCTATTACTCAGTATATCAGAGGAATGAGAAACAGAGGGGTAAGCTAGTGAGGTGTTGTGCTCCACTATTCCATGCTTGGCTTCTCAAGCATCTACCCAGGACAGATGCATTCCTGAATCCTCATCAGCAAAGCAACTGGGCTAAGAGGCTCACTACTCTCACTGCAGCAGACATCAGATGGTGCACCCAAGGCACCAAGGGCAGAGATATGATCACAAGCTGTGGGCACTTTCCCAATGTACCTTTGGTAGGAGTTAAGGGAAGTATCAACTACAACCCCCTGCTGTTCAAGAGGCAATTAGGCTATGCACTGGTTCATGCTCCTAGGGAACAAGACCTGGTTGAGACCCTCTACTGTGAGAACAAGATCAGTTTGACTGTTGTTAGGCAGGCTGCCTGGGCCTGGGATCATGTTCAAACCAAGGGAATCACCATTCTGGGGAAGTGCAATAATGTGGCATCAGCCCAATATCATGAGTGGTCCTATGCTAGGGCCCAAATCTCAGGATTGCCCTTCACCATCAAAGACATGCCTGAGTCATCATCAGCACCACCCCCCGCTACTGTCAGTTTGGAAGAGTTTGAAGGCTTGAAAGAAAGAAATGAGAAGCTATCCCAAGCCCTGCAGAAGACCCTCAGGGAGAGGAGTGAAGGTGTAAGGGAGATTGAAAGATTGGAGAAGCTGAGAGTGGAACACTTGACTAAGATTGAGAAGTCTGGAGACTATATCAACAAGTCTAAAGCTGGTGAGCAGATTCTGAAAAATGCTTGTAAAGAAGCCCAGTTCCAAAGAGCAAGGACAGACTTGTACTTGAAAGAGAGTCAGGCCAGGTGGGTCCGGATCACTGAAGCCCGTACTCTAGAAGACAAGAGAGTTCAAGATAAGATGGAGCAGATGGAAAAAGCCCTGGCAGCAGCCCAGGAGGAAATTTCAGAGTTAAAAATCAAAGCTGGAGTGAAGAAATCCAAAGACCAAAGCCAGAACAAGAAGTTGACTACAGCTGTTGCAACAAGAAACCTTCTCATCAGGAATCTTACGGAGCATCCGGCTGATCCTGTGACCGAAGCACTTCTTAAGGAAGTTCGCGAGGATGAGTTTGGCCTTGGAGTCTGATTATTTGCTTGTTGTTGTTCCTTTTCCATGTACTTTTGCTTTTTGGTGATGTATTTTTGACCCCTTAGAGGGCTAGTGTTGTAAAAAATGAACAATTTGTATTATTTTACCTTTGTAATATATTTGTGTTTGTTTCCATCTGGGTTCACTTCAAAAGCAACTTCAACAGCATCATCTTCAAGGGTCTGGACGGGTCAAAACTGAAGACCAAGCCGGATACCTTGATAGCAAATAAGCATACTGCATTGCATACTAACCCTTTTGTTTGTTTTGTAGGTTTTGTTTTATTGTTTCTAACCTCTGTTGTGACATTCAGGAATTATTGCTCGCCGCAGGCTATTCCCTCTCAACAGGCCACACAGGTACCCTACAAGAAACAACCTTCCGGGCATCCAGATGGACCAGTTGCAGCAAGACCTCAATGAGGCCAGAACCCAGATGGCTAATGAAAGGGTGGAGATGAGAACCCAAATAACTCAGTTCATGGAAGTGATGAATAATTTAGCTCAAAGCCAGGAGAGGCTTAGAGTTCTGGTAGAGGGGAGAACTCAAGATGACCCCCATGTGGGAACTGCTGGCACCAGTAACAATGAAAGGGTGCAACCACATGTTAACCCCCCTATATTTGGTCCACACCTACATCCTGAGATTCATATTCCTGCAAACGTTCAAGGAACAGCCACTGCAGCCAGAGTACTTCAAGAGGATCCTCAGGAGGATCAGTTTACAGTCATGGGTGCTGGAGAGGAAACCTATGATAGGAGATTGGATGAGTTGGCTGAGAAGTTGAGGTCTTTGGAATCCCAAAATTCTTTGGGGTTCGATGTCATGGACATGGGTTTAGTAGAGGGGGTCAGGATCCCTCATAAGTTCAAGCCTCCTTGTTTCGAAAGATATAATGGGACTTCATGCCCCCGGACTCATTTGCAATCGTTTCTGGGAAGGCTGAAGGCCTATACAATGGATGAGAAGCTCTGGATGTTTTACTTCGAAGACAGTTTGACTGGAGCATCAAGGGAATGGTATTCCCACTTGACAAGGGCAACTGTAAGATGCTGGAAGGACCTGGCAGAGGCCTTCATCCGACAGTATCAATACAACTTAGACATGGCACCCAACAGGACTCTCCTAATGGGAATGTCACAGTCGTCAAGGGAAAGTTTCCGAGAATATGCCCAGAGATGGAGGCAATTGGCTGCTGCTGTTCAACCACCAATGTCTGAGAGAGAAATGGCAGACATGTTTATGAACACTCTCCAGGGAACGTATATTGACAGGTTGGCTGCTTTCTCGTCCACTAGCTTCGCAGATGTTGTTATAGCTGGGGAGAGAATTGAAAGCCTGTTAAAAATGGGTAAAATTTCCGATAATGGCGCCAGTTCGTCCAGCAGTACAAGGAAGCCTTTTGCAGGCCCTAGAAGAGCTGGCGAGACCAATGCCATTCATACCAACAGGGGTAGGCCCCAATATGTTCAAAGGTCCATAGCAGCAGTCACTATCCCTGCTCCAGCACATCCTCTGCCAGTCTATCAACCTCCTCAACAAAACTTCCAACAACAACCTCAGTATCATCAGAATCAGTATCCTCCAAGAAACTTCAACAACAACTCCAACAACAACAATCAACAGAGGCCATTCCAACAAAGGCCCTCTCAAGCTAATCGAGTGATCGACCCGATTCCAATGCCGTATGCTGCTTTGCTGCCACAGCTTCTGAAACTCAACCTGGTTGAGCTAAGAACGTTGGCACCTCCGGATCCAAACAGTCTACCAAGAAACTATGACTCTAATGCTAGGTGTGCTTTTCACTCAAACGCGCCTGGTCACAGTACAGAAAAATGCAGGGCACTGCATATGAAGGTACAAGACTTAGTAGACTCCAAGGCTTTGAACTTTGCACCTCCGCCCAACGTCAACAAAAACCCAATGCCACACCATGGTGGTCCCCGAATTAATGCTATCGAAGAAGACCAACCGTCTTATTTGATAACCAGTGTGGATCAGATCAGGACACCATTGGTGGAAATCAAGGCTCAACTCCGTGAAAGCAATATATTTCCGGGGTGTGAACTAGGGTGCCCATACTGCAATATTTCTTGGAATGGGTGTGAAGACTTGAGGAATGGCATTGACAGCCTTATTCAGAGTGGCTTACTGCAGATCACTACATCATTCCCGGCAAACCCGACGACTTCATCAGCAATGGTTTCAGATCCTCCTACAAATACAGCAACAATTGTTCCCAACAATTCATCAGCAACATCAGCAAGTACTTCATCTGTTCTACCCAATGATCGGTTTTCAACAGTTTCTCCTGCTACAACTTCAGCTTCAGTCCACTTCGACTCCCCATCAACAACAACAACAGTTCTTCCAACAGAACCTTCTACAACACCAGCAAACAATCACGAAGATGTCTCCACTGTTACCATATTCTACGATCCAGAAAACAATTCCGCTTATCATTCAGAAGGTGCTGCTCCCACTAGAGCACCAGTTACAATCTTTTATGATCCACAGACAATAACAGTCCCCTCAGCAGCAGCAATCAGTCCAGTCACCGTCACGGTACCTGGACCTGTACCATATGAAAGCAATAGGGCCATCCCTTGGCACTATGGCTCTGACTTGTACTGTGAAGGGAAAAGAATCACTCTGGAAACATCATCACCTGCACCACAAGTTGATAATGTGGGCGGAGGCGGAGGCTTCACTCGAAGCGGACGTCTCTTCGCTTCACAAGTCCAAAGACCCACTGCCGAAGCAGAAGCTGCTGCCAAGGCAAAGGGTAAAGGACCGGTGCAGGAAGATCCAGCTGCCAAAGAAGCCCTGAAGACTCCATTTGATCAGGAAGTTGATGAGTTTATGCGGATCATCAAGAAGAGTGATTATAAAGTTGTGGATCAACTTCACCAAACTCCATCCAAAATCTCCATCCTCTCACTGCTCATGTGCTCCGAAGCCCATCGGAATGCACTACTGAAAGTCCTGCACGCAGCTTACGTGCCAGAGGAGATTACTGTCAACCAGTTGGAAACGGTGGTTGGGAATGTTACTGCTAGCAACGGGCTAGGGTTTACCAATTCTGATTTGACAGTGGATGGTCGTAACCACAACAAAGCCTTGCACATAACTATGGAGTGCAAAGGAGCTGTCCTTTCTCATGTGCTGGTGGACACAGGTTCCTCCCTGAATGTCTTACCAAAGAAGGCTCTGGTGAAGTTAGAATATGATGGATTGGCATTGAGACCCAGCAACCTGGTGGTTAGAGCTTTTGATGGCTCAAAGAGATCGGTTCTGGGAGAGATTGAGCTGCCCGTGACAATTGGCCCGCAGACTTTTAAAACTATCTTTTATGTGATGGACATTCAGCCCGCCTACAGCTGTTTGTTGGGTAGACCCTGGATTCACGCCGCTGGCGCTATAACGTCTACCCTTCACCAAAAGTTAAAATTTGAGTGGGAGGGTCAAGTTGTCACAATCTGTGGAGAAGAGGACATCTTTGTTAGCCACCTGGCTACCTACAAGTACATTGAGATGGATGGAGAAATCCATGAAACAATGAGCCAAGGTTTTGAAGCCTTGAATGTCAATGAAGCATCTGCTGTATCTGGTACTCCAATGTCGTCTTACCAACAAGCCCGGAAGGTTGTTGAAGAAGGAACTGCCCTAGGCTGGGGCAAGGTTTTAGCTGTGGAGGAGAAGAAGGACAAATTTGGGTTGGGTTACAGACCAACTCAACATCAAGCGAAGGCTGCTGCAGAGCCTGGATTTGTCAGTGGGGGAATGCTTACCCCTGATGCTATCAACTGTCTGGAAGACGAGCTGGAAGAGGAGCGCAATCTGGAGAATTGGATTCGTCCAAAGATCCCGGGGAGCAGTGTCTCAAACTGGTCTTCCCAGGAAATTATAAGAGTTACTCGATCAGAGTAATTATTATTTCCTGTATTTTTAAGCATGCATCAAAGTCTTGCATCTTGCCCAAGATGACAAGACTCATCTTGTAAGCAGGGCCATCTGTACTTTTGTGCAAACAAGATTAAATTAATGAAATATCAGACATCTTTTTGCAAAACGAGTCTTTTTCTTTTCTGCTCACTGTTTTTCCATTTTTCTTTTTTTGTACAAAAATAAATGGCGGTGTTTTCAAAATGATAACTTCATTTCACTTTTTTCTAAAGCAAGATTAAAATCAATCACTAAAATGAACCGACTTAACCCTTGCAGAGAGTGCCTTCCAGACAGCACCGACAACAGCACAGCTATGACATCGTATGACTTTGACAATCCGATCAATCAAGCTGATGAAGGGGTTGATGAAGAATATGAGCTTCCTGAAGAGCTAGCCAGGTTGCTGAGACAGGAGGAAAAAGTTATTACTCCTCATCAGGAGGAGATTGAAGTGATTAATCTTGGTACGGAGGAAGACGTGAAAGAAGTCAAAATCGGGGCCTGCCTGCAAGACTCAGTGAAGAGACAGCTGATAGATCTGCTTCAAGAGTATGTTGATGTGTTTGCTTGGTCCTACCAAGATATGCCAGGGTTGGATACCGATATTGTTGTGCATAAGCTGCCTTTGAGGGAAGAATGCCCACCAGTCAAACAGAAGTTGCGCCGAACTCGCCCAGACATGGCTATGAAAATCAAGGAAGAGGTACAAAAGCAATGGGACGCCGGGTTCCTTGCTGTGACTAGCTATCCTCCGTGGGTTGCTAACATAGTACCTGTGCCTAAGAAGGACGGAAAAGTAAGAATGTGTGTTGATTACCGGGATCTGAACAGAGCCAGCCCGAAAGATGACTTCCCATTACCTCACATTGATGTATTGGTGGATAACACGGCTCAGTTCTCGGTATTCTCCTTCATGGATGGATTTTCGGGATACAATCAGATCAAGATGTCACCTGAAGACATGGAGAAGACAACATTCATCACACCTTGGGGCACGTTCTGTTATAAAGTGATGCCATTCGGACTGAAGAATGCTGGTGCAACGTATCAACGGGCTATGGTAACATTGTTTCATGACATGATCCATAAGGAAATCGAATGTTATGTGGATGATATGATCGCCAAGTCCCTTACAGAGGAAGATCACCTGGTGAATCTGCTCAAGTTATTCAAGCGTCTGAGGAAATACCAACTAAAGTTGAACCCCAACAAATGCACATTCGGGGTGCGATCCGGTAAGCTGCTGGGCTTTATTGTAAGTGAGAAAGGGATTGAAGTTGACCCTGATAAAGTCAAAGCTATTCAAGAAATGCCTGCACCGAAAACTGAGAAAGAAGTTCGAGGGTTCTTAGGTCGATTGAACTACATTTCACGGTTCATATCTCACCTTACAGCAACTTGTGAACCCTTATTCAAGCTGTTAAGAAAGGAGCAAACGGTCAGGTGGAACGAAGACTGCCAGAAAGCTTTTGACAAGATCAAGGAGTATTTGCAAGAACCTCCAATCCTTATGCCTCCAGTTGAAGGAAGACCTCTGATTATGTACTTGACAGTACTAGAAGAATCGATGGGGTGTGTACTAGGTCAGCATGACGAGTCTGGTCGAAAAGAGTATGCGATATACTACCTAAGCAAAAAGTTTACCGACTGTGAACAGCGTTATTCACTGCTCGAGAAAACTTGCTGTGCTTTAGCGTGGGCTGCTCGCCGACTGAGACAGTATATGTTGACCCATACTACTCTATTGATCTCAAAAATGGATCCAGTTAAGTACATTTTCGAGAAGCCAGCTCTTACCGGACGGGTTGCAAGATGGCAGATGATTCTCACAGAATACGACATACAGTACACATCTCAGAAAGCCATCAAGGGCAGTGTACTATCTGAATATCTTGCTGAGCAACCCATTGATGACTACCAGCCTATGAGGTTCGACTTCCCCGATGAAGACATCATGTTCATTAAAGCAAAAGATCATGAAGAGCCTATTCACACTGAAGGGCCTGACCCAGAAGAAGAATGGACTATGATGTTTGATGGGGCTGTCAACATGAATGGCCGTGGTGTTGGTGCAGTACTCATTACACCTAAAGGGGTTCACATGCCTTTCTCGGCAAAGCTCACTTTCAACTGCACTAACAACGAAGCTGAATACGAAGCTTGCATCATGGGTCTTGAGGAAGCCATTGACCTCAGGATCAAGACATTGACCGTATTCGGAGATTCAGCTTTGGTAGTCAATCAGACCAACGGAAAATGGTACACCCACCAAGATCATCTGATACCTTACAGGGATTATACAAGAAGGTTATTGACTTTCTTCACAACAGTCAAGCTTGAGTATATCCCTCGGGACGAGAATCAGTTTGCGGATGCTCTTGCTACCATTTCATCCATGATCAAAGTTCAAGCTGCTAACTTTGTACCTCAGATTTCAGTATCGAGACTTGATAGACCAGCATATGTATTTGCAGCAGATATTGCTAAAGATGATAAGCCTTGGTTCCATGACATCAAGTGCTTCTTGGAGGATCAAACGTACCCACCTGGGGCATCTTCCAATGATAAAAAGACTTTAAGAAGGCTTGCTGGAAGTTTCTTTCTGAACACTGATGGATCTTTATACAAGAGGAACTTTGATATGGTACTCCTCAGATGTGTTGACAAGACAGAAGCAGATTTGTTGATGCATGAAGTGCACGAAGGATCCTTTGGTACCCATGCAGGAGGGCATGCCATGGCTAAGAAGTTGTTAAGATCAGGCTATTACTGGATCACAATGGATGCAGACTGTTGTGCTTACGCCAGAAAATGCCATAAATGCCAGATTTATGCAGACAAGGTGCATGTGCCTCCCAATCCCCTGAACATAATGTCTTCACCATGGCCCTTTGCTATGTGGGGCATTGACATGATTGGCAAAATTGAGCCAACTGCTTCGAACGGCCACAGATTCATCCTGGTCGCCATCGATTATTTTACAAAGTGGGTTGAAGCAGCCTCATATGCAAATGTCACAAGGCAAGTGGTAGCCAGATTTCTGAAAAGAGATATCATCTGTCGGTATGGAGTGCCCGAGCGAATCATTACTGATAATGGTTCCAACTTGAACAACAAAATGATGGCAGAGCTGTGCCGGGACTTCAAGATCCAACATCACAATTCTTCTCCTTACAGGCCAAAGATGAACGGCGCTGTTGAGGCAGCAAATAAGAATATCAAGAAGATTGTGCAGAAGATGGTAGTCACTTACAAAGATTGGCATGAAATGCTACCGTTTGCCTTGCATGGGTACCGCACATCAATCAGGACATCCACTGGGGCAACACCGTATCAACTTGTGTATGGTATGGAAGCAGTCCTACCTGTTGAAGTTGAAGTACCCTCCCTACGGGTACTGATGGATGTTAAGCTAAACGAAGCAGAATGGGTTCGGGCCCGATACGAACAACTAAGTCTGATCGAAGAGAAAAGATTGGCTGCAATCTGTCACGGGCAGCTATATCAGAAAAGAATGAAGAGAGCCTTCGATCAGAAAGTCAGGCACCGAGAGTACCGGGTGGGAGATCTTGTGTTGAAGAGAATCCTCCCTCCTCATACAGACCACAGGGGCAAGTGGACTCCCAATTACGAAGGACCATTTGTTGTGAAGAAAGTCTTCTCTGGTGGAGCACTGATGCTCAGCACCATGGATGGTGAAGATTTCCCGTCCCCTGTGAATTCAGATGCAGTTAAAAAATACTTCGCATAAAATGACCCGCTGGACATAAAAACAGAATGTAAGTCCAGGCAAAATAGGGCCTCCCGGCGAGTCAAAGACAGAATAAAAGACTCGGGCAAAAATAAGGGAAATAAGCAAAAAAATGTACACCCGCTGAGTTGAAAAGCCGCATTGGACAGCTCAGGCAAAAATGGGTATCCCGATGGATTGAAAACCCGAAAGGGCGATCCATGCAAAATAAGGGAATAAGCGAACAACTGCATTCTGAATTCGTCTGTATCACTTACAACTTGGTAAGCTCCAAGGGATCAAGCTGCAATCAGAATCAACTCTCTCCAGAAAGCAAGACGAGAAGAACGTCATTGTCATACGAGTCATAGCAGAAGAGGAAGCTCCTTGAAAGCATCGCCAGCACCGCCAGCACTTTATTTCTCAATTTGTAACAATCTCCTCATTTCAGGAGATATGTTTCTCTGACTGTATCTTGCCAATTCAGGGCACACGAATTAATATAATCAGATTTTCAGTCATGTCTCGTTTTTTACATTTATGTTTTGCAAAGAGTTGTCTGATGTCTCTAAAAACACAATTGCATAAGTACAGATGCCTCTCTCTAAAAATAAAACACATGCTTGCAGGGAATATACTTACTCTCGAAAGTACTTATTTCCTATGACGGAATCTCAGTAAAAGATACCTCGGGACCATTTGTGCGTTTCTTTATCTTTGCAGGATTGCAGGTATCCAGAACACAACTTGGGGCATACAAGTTACGTCTCAGCGAGCTGGCAAATCTACAAAAGATATCGGCATCCGAAATGCTCTATCCCCAGTCGAGTTGCTTCCCATTGCTCGCCCCAGCTGAATTACCAACAGCATCTCCCAGCTGTAATACCAACCATTATTCCTCAGCAGGATGCGAGGATCGAGGAATCATCTCCCCACAGAGCTTCAGGCCTCTATTCAGAAGAGCAGCGCACGAAGAAGTCACAACAGAGAGAGAGAAAGCTTCTACAAACCCCAGCTGGGTCCCGTATTATAAGAATATGTCAATCGATGACGTATATCCCCAAGCAGATACAACTACAGATCTATCAATGATCTCATCCCCAGCTGGGATGTTCACTTCAAGCAGATCGATCAGAGATCTTTGCAGCAACGGGATCCGAATCCCGGATCGGTGCCTCTTTGCATAATCATAGCATTCGCATCATATTCACCCCCAGAGCGTAGCATTCCGTCTAATACGGAGCATTACGGCAAAAAAATCAAATGCATAGCATAATCATAAGTCATGTTGTGAACTGAACACTTGTAAATATTGACAATCTGTCGGCATACAGAGTACATCCCCATCAGAGTCCCAGCAAAAGCAGTTGCCCCATATCACAAACACCAGTGCATATCTCCTTTTTGATACCCGTCCGTATCATCATTTCCCAGCAGGTTGCCTGAATACACTTTACAAACCAAGATCACCAGTATTGCAGATACATCCTGACACTCGTCCGTGTCGTGTCACCAGCAGAAAGCCAAAGACACCCTCTTTGCACTTACATATACCTATACACTTTCTTGACACCCGTCCGTGTCATATCCCCAGCGTGGTCGCCTATACTTGTATATACACTTTCCTGACACCCGTCCGTGTCATATCCCCAGCGTGGTCGCCTATACTTGTATATACACTTTCCTGACACCCGTCCGTGTCATATCCCCAGCAGATAAACACTCACCTATACATTATATACTCACTACTCATTGGTACACCTACTCAGATACTCGTCCGTATCTTATATACACCATGTATATCCCCGCAGATTCGACAGTAGTCCTTGTTCTTTGTTAACCAGTTGGTACTCGTCCGTACCATCATCTCAGAACATTGCGTCTAATGTTTGTTTCTACATGATACTCGTCCGTATCATAGTCTTAAGGATGCTCGTCCGCATCTTTAATCCATACACCGTGTCAAACACTTATGTCTTCGTGAATATAGATGCTCGTCTGTGTCTACTATTCCCCAGAAGGATACTTTCAGATGCAACACTCGTCCGTGTTCCTTGTTAACCAGTTGATACTCGTCCGTATCATCAGCTCTGAGCACGTGTCAGTTTGTTTCTACATGATACTCGTCCGTATCATAGTCTTAAGGATGCTCGTCCGCATCTTTAATCTATACACAATACCAAACACTTATACCTTTTGTTTCTTGGATGTAAACGCTCGTCCGTATTTACTATATCCCCAGTAGATCGCAGTCAAATTTCCTTTTTATCTAACACTCGTCCTGTGTTATGATAAACTTTGAGAGCAGCCGTCCCCTGCTAAGTGGTCGTCCTCCACTTCTTGATGGTCGTCCTCCATCATGCTCATCCGATGGCCGTCCCCATCGTTGATTTTAGCAGCCGTCCCCTGCTAGGTGGTCGTCCTCCACCTTTTGATGATCGTCCTTCATCACTTTATCCAATGGCCGTCCCCATTGTTGATTTTAGTTGTCTAACACTCATCCTGTGTTATGATAAACTTTGAGAGCAGCCGTCCCCTGCTGAGTGGTCGTCCTCCACTTCTTGATGGTCGTCCTCCATCATGCTCGTCCGATGGCCGTCCCCATCGTTGACCTTTTCTATCCGATGGCCGTCCCCATCGTTGATATTTTGGCAGCCGTACCCTGCCAGGTGGTCGTCCTCCACCTTTGATGGTCGTCCCCATCATATGTCTTTTATGCCCAACAGAGCAGCCGTCCCCTGCTAGGTGATCGTCCTTCACCTTTGATGGCCGTACCCCATCATCTGTTTATTTCATTTATTCTTTAACCCGATGGCCGTCCCCGTCGTGTTTCACCAATCCCCAGAGAATGTTACTACTTTATCTTGATGGCCGTCCCCATCATATTATCTTAGTTTTCCCAGCTAGTCGGCCGTCCCCGTCTTAGCTTTATCTTTTATCCCCAGCATGTCGGTCGTCCCCGTCATCGCTTTATTTTACACACTTTCCCCAGCATGTCGGCCGTCCCCGTTTACCCAGCAGTCGTCCTCTGCTCGACGGTCGTCCTCCGTCGCCCACACTTTACAATATACTTTATTTGCTTTTACAATCTATATCCCTTTTCTTCTTCATTTCTGTGAGTGCAAATTTTGGACTGTCTTTGGTATTCAACCACAAGTTATCTTGTTTGCCTGTTAAGCCGCCGCTTACAACCTGCACAGCTAACTCATGCTTGAATAGGGGCAGCTGTAAACACCCCAAATTTGCCCTCACCCATTCACACATGACTTGTGATCATCTCATATGCATAAACACAATCACATCATCTCATGTCTCATTTGGTTTCACTGGATAGTTTCTAAGGCATCTGCACCTAGGGTTTGTGATCTGAGCAACCTCAGGGCATCTTGAGCCATTCCAAAGGCCACTAATCAACTCAAAGGGGTCCATGTGTGTTCTTATATCATGTTACATCCTCACAAAGTCAAAATTGCAGAGGGATCACAAGAACTAGGGTTTGAGTGGATGCAGAGCCAGGATGAACTGCACAGTTGACTGAAAATTAGGGTTTTGGTTTCAGAGGCCATAACCCCAAATTTTTTGGTCATTCTTGTTTCCATTGGTCTCTATATGGTATAGGGAGTATGCATATCAATTTTCATGAAGAAATTCCTTGGGGAAGTCATCTGATCAAGAGTTGACTTTTCAGACAAGTCAGTGCAAAATCAGGGCATCTGAGGCCCCCAATGACCCAACCAATGGTTGATCTTCATCATTTTGAGTGTATATGATCTTTATTTGATCATGGAAGAAGTTTGAAGTTCATAAAAATCAAGAATTTAGGGTTTGTGCAGAAATTGACTTTTTGAGTTTTGTTGACTTTTCAAGAATGCACCATTTTAGGGCAATTTTCAAGCTTTGATTCATGATCCAAAAAGGCTTCAAATGGAAAAACTTTGGTCATGAAAGTTGTAGATCTCATCTTTCCCTTTTCAAAAAGTACAAGAACATGACCAAATTCTTCTTGGATCAAAAGTTATGGCCATGCAAAGTTGCCAAAAATCATTGTTTTTCAAGTTATGCACTAAATGGAAATTTTGCTAAGTCTTGAACCAAAGTCAAATGCAACCTCTAATCCACTTCAAACCAGCATGTAAGCATCCTCTAAGTTACAAAAATCAGAATTGGACTAGGTTGGCCCATGGTTTCATGTTTGGTTGGATAAAGGATCACATGTGAAACATAAAACCACAAGTTGCAAAAACTCATGAACACCTCTCACCAACTTGCAGCCTTGAGTGCTGAGTTTTGCTAGGCCCCTCCCACACCATGCTGCACCAGAACCAACATTGTACTTGCCTATGCCATGAGCTATGCATCACTTACACAAAAGGTGGACATTTTGCAAAAGTTGACTTATCTATCAAAAAAGCATGTGTCCAATCATCTGACCAATGAGAGAGAGTCATATGGACAACTTGCAAGCAAAGCATAAGGGCAGGCCAAGCTGAAACATCCTCACTCATCACTTACACAAAATCCCTTCACATTGCAAAATCTATCGAATTTGCCTCCACAGCCAAGAAACACCAAAACTTTCTTCATCACTAAACTCAATACACTCCATAGGCCTAAAACCATCAAAGCTCAGGCCTGAATCAAGCCTGATTTGAACCTCACCATTCTTCATCCTCAGAACCAGTCCTCTTCGAATCTCACTGTCCATCCCTCAAACACTTCATCTTCCTTCACCAACAAGTCAGGCACACTCAGAGGAGTCCAAACCACCCATTACACTGGCCTAAAACAGCCTGTACACCAAGGTCATTCTCTGCTACACCAGTTTGGTAGCCATTGAAATAGCTTGCTAAACTTCATCTCAAGCCTGCCATTGACACCAGGGGATTCATTAGAGCCAGCTTGCATCAAGAAACGGCTCTGGAAGCTCAGAAACAGGACTTGTCACCTCAGGTAGTCTTAAACTTCAAACTTTTTAAAGCTTGTTCCTTTTGTTCCAAATCAAAAATACATGCTCTGAGGATCACTGGGATGTGTTTAGAATTTAAAATGGTGTGAAAATGAGCATTTTATGCATCTCTGAAATTTGGCCCGTGAATGCATTTCGTTTCGATTCTCCTTGTTCATGTTAGATAAATGTATTTTGATCTTGGATTAAGGTTTAGTTAGGATAGGAGGTTGTTTCTGGGCAGGAAATTTGTTGGATGGTGGCTTGAATCGTTTTCTAGGGTTTTGGCTGGCCGGAGAAGACGACCGGAGGTCCTCTCCGGCAGCCTGAAAGTAGTTAACCCTAATCTCAGTCATTAAGTGAGGTTCAAATCTGGAACGTTAGATGGCGTTGACTGGCTGACTTCCCACCTTTTTTGATGGCCAGGATCTTGTCATTAACCCTAATCCACTTAATTAACATTAATTAATTCATTTTTAATTTAATCTGGCCAGATGCAATCTCCACCCTTCATTTGCGCGCTGGTCAGCATTTTCAAACTCAGAGCCAATCTCATTCGTCCATCTTGATTACTTTTCATTTAATTTAATTTTAATTCATTTTATTTTCAATTAACTTGTACAATTTATTTAAAATAGTTAAAAAATCATAAAAATTATGAAACTTTTTCTTTAAGGTTTTATTAATTTTTATGACACAAAAATATTTTTATTTTATTTTTTATCATTAAAAAAGTATTTTTAAATATTTAAAAGATTATTTTTAATTGATTAATGAGAATTAATTAATTAAAAATACTTTTAGGTATTTAAAAATTACAAAAAAATTCATGAAGTGTTCTAAGACATTTAGAAACATTGTCCAACCTTCAAACCAAATTTCTTTTTTAATCTTGATGCATTTTAGGAATTTTTCATTGAATTAAATCACATTTTATGCATTATTTTGATCATGTGTTTAAAAATTCATTTCTGCCTTTTGGTGAAGGTTGAGACATTGATTCTTTTTGCATTGTTTTCCATTTGACATGTAGTTTCAAGGGTAAAAAGGCCATGATTTGATCTTGCATTTTCTAATTGATTGGCATTTGTTTTGTTACAAACCCTAAAAAACCCTAATAACTTGTAAAAATCATAACTTGAGTTTGGTTGAGAGTTGAGAGTTCTCCTTTGGGCAGTGATTCATTATAGGTCTAGGGTTTCTTTGGGTACCATTTTCCATTTTTTATGTTAAGGTTTGCTTCTGTTTTTGGTTTATGTGTGATGTTTGATCCATGAACCCTAATTTGGGCTTTCATTTGCATCCCTCTTGCATTCTCTTGCATAACATGACTTGCCATTACATTTTGTGCATTCTCATGATTCATTTAACATCTTAAGACATGTATGAATCATGTTTGATCATTGCATTGCATATTTGCCATGTCATTTGTCTTGTATGTTTCATAACATTTCATGTTTGTCCATGCTCCTCAACTTGCATCATTTGCATCCATGACTTTGTATGAACATCTCATTGTCTTGTCTCATGTTCATAGCACTCCATAGCATCATCATCATCATCAACATGCTTCTGGTTTTTGCTTATCATATCATTTCATCTCATTTAGCATTGTATTGCATTTCTTTCTAACATTGCAGGTGGTAAGTAACTTGAGAAGTGAATTTGCCTTCACTTCTCATAACCTCTATTTTCATCTCTCTTGCATACCATGCTGCATTTGTACTTGTGTTTGAGATTGAGTTTGCTCATTCTTCTTCCTCCCACTTTCTTTCTTCAAGTGACTTGACTTCTTGGATGAAGCAAGTCACTTTGCTTCTCTTGATCTTGTTCATCTGCTTCCTGGTGGTTCCTCTGAAGATTGTTTCTTGCAAACCTCACAAACCTTAGGGACAACCAAGCATGACAATGAATTAGGGTTTTGATTAGTCTCCCCATAGTTTTTACCTTTGTGTCTCTCTTTGAGTCTTCTCTCCTCACCTCATAATCAGGGACTAAACCCTCAAGGCTTTAAGACTTTGTGATTAAGATCATGCCTGCATCCTTCTTTTAGGATGGAGTGTATAACTTTAATCCTAAGTCTTGGCCCCTTAAGGTGTTGAACTCTCTTAATTAATCCATCTAATAATCATCAAGACATTACACTTGTAACTTGGGCCTTGCATTAGGGTTCTAATTCTTCCTTAATTGGTTAAGAAGGACTAACCCTAAAGTTAATGGACAAGTCCCCCTCAAGTTGTCTTACAAATCATAAAAAAACACTTCATCATCATATCATTAATAAAATCCACTTAATCAAAGGTTTGTTCTGTCATGGGTTTAATCCCTAATCATGGATTAAGCTGAGGATCCTTCCTCAGCTTAAACACCCTCATCTATTATCCTTCTTTTAGGATAGTGTAATGAGCCTGTTAAATCCCTGATTATGGCTTAACCTCATTACTTAACACTAAACAAAAATCACAAAAACATCTAATTAATCACAAGTAGGTTAATGATCTTAACCCTACATCAAAGGTGATTAAGTGTGAGAATCTGACTTCACACTTAAGGTAATTCTCATTACCCCTAATCAGAGGGATGATGTGATGAGTTTACCAAATCCATTGATTTAGGTTTAAGCTCATTATCTTATGACAAACTCCAAAAAGAAATAAAAGACTGAAAACACAAAAACAAACAATAATCGTCTCCTTCGGGATTCTTTTCTCATCATCTTCACTCACAACCGAGAACTTGCTTCTTCCGTCTAATGCAAGACAGTTTGCATCTGTGCCAGACAGATCATACACTTGAGCATAGACTGCAAGCAGTTCACCAGTCAATCCTTTCAGTCTCTTTGGGTCGAACTACGGTGTTCTGACTTCCTCATTGCACGAGAGGATACGTAGGCATAACTTAACAGTTATCGAACAAAAGTCTCTGTTCATTCCCCCTCCTTCCAGCTTCATTCTTTAGCCTCATATTCTTGAGCATTTCATTCCTGATCTCACACTGACACCTGTACATATTGCTTTCCAGCCATTTTACACACAGATTGCACTGACACTACCCCTTTAAAACACAAATCTTTTAAGCGTGGATCCCGTCGAGTACGGCGGACAATCTGGGTGCTAATACCTTCCCAGGTTGTAACCAACCCCCTTTCTCAGTCTCTCTGGTTCGCAACCGTCTTATCCATCTTTTTCTAGGTCTATGCAGCATTACCTTTCCTCCGGGATAAAAATGCCTAGCTGGCGACTCTTTTCATCCTCCAGTGAGTTCACGGCTGTGTGTTCTCACTGTTCCCTTCGCCGACCGTTCGCGTCTGTACCTTCATTTGATCCATTTTTCATTTGTCGGGAGCGACAACATCCATGTAAACATGGTGGAAGGGGTTGATGACCTCACTGGCCAGGCTGAGGAAGAAGAAGTCAAAATTACTGAAGACTTCGACAGAGAGAGCGCAAATGAAGCTACTGAAGGCTTTGACGGAGGAAACACAGTCAACATTAACCAAAGTTTTGACAAAAAGAACTACAACAGAGATACTGAGCGTGGAGTGGTCTGGGACACTCTAGGAGAACCCAGTGGAAAGTTTGACTTCATGGTGAAGTATTCTGCACCATCAAGCTCTAAAGCTGACATCAGCAAAATCAAACCCACAGGATGGGGAGATTTTTTCAGAAATGATAATGAGGAGGAAGATAACAAAGCCCTCACTACCCAAAAAGAGGCCACTGAAGGCCTTAGTCATGACAAGATCAAGGAAACAGAGACTGCTGACAATGTCCACATTGTCGAACCAATAAACAAAAGCACCACCAAGATTAAAGAAGATTCTGCTGAAGGTGTTGTGCAGCACACCCCTCATGGGATTCTGCGCAGAACAATGGAAGACCCAAAAGAAAGGCCAATTGCACAATGCTGCAAGTATATCCATAAAGGCTTACACCCAAAAGGCAGTATGAATCAGTTAAAAGACAATATCCCTGAAGAAATGATGCTAGTCGAAAAAATGAACAAACTAAAGATTACAAGTGAGCAAAATGCAGGGATTCATATGGTAGAAGTCACTCAGAAAATACGACAAGACACGAACAAAAAGAACCATCAAGAGAAGCATCAGAATCTGGTTTATCCAGAAGAAAATGAAAGTCTTGTCGAATTCATCCAGAGGTGCCAGAGAAAGAATGTAGAAGTTATGCTTTGTCCAAGGTGCAGCGCTGTGTTCGACAGAAAAGCAGCTAACGACTTGGAAGCAGCAGAAAAGACCATAAAGAAAAGGAACTGGGGAGCAGTCCCACCGGTCAGAAATGAAAGGTTTGACCCAAGAAGAAGGGAGCATCATAACCAAGGAATGGGAGTAAGGCGTTACAGCACCTATAAACCATCTAACAAACCGAATGATGACAAGTGGGTCCAACCTATAAGGGATGTCCAAGGTCAGAAGAGGTGGAAAAGTTTTGAAGTGAATAGGGGTGCCTCAATAGAAGTGAAAAAAGAGGTAGGAAAAGCAAAGCCAAAGCACGTCTCTGAAAATTACAAGGGGAAGAACCCCATGTCAAGATCCCAATGGAGGAGGTTTCAGAGGCAGAAGAGAGTTGAAAAAGAAACTGTAGAACAAAAAAGGATTGGTGAGAATAAAGCTGAGTCAAGCAAGTGTGTGCAGAAAATAGGCAAAGGAGAATCTCTGGCAAAAGAAGAACCTCCTCAGAAAAATAGATCTAGTAACACAACAGAGATGCCAAAAACAAACAACAAAATGCCAGAAGACGAAGAAGTTACTGATGACTTCAAGTCAGAATCTGATGCGTTCTTCGACGAAACATGTAATGTGGTTTCAGTCTTGCCTAGAGATTACGACGGGACAATGGAAGTGGAGGACGAAGAGGATGATATGGCAGATGACAGCATAGGGCTTAAGCATGTATGTTACTACGTGATGAATAATGGCTGTGTCGAAGAGCAAAATGCGTTCTTCGAAAAGCCAGATGATGCAATGAAGGCCCACTTAAAACCTTTGTTCATAAAAGGGAAAGTAGAGAGTGTGGGTGTGAACAAGATCTTGATAGATGGAGGAGCAGCTGTCAATCTAATCCCTTATTATATGATAAAGAGGATTGGAAAAGATGACTCAGACACCAAACCTCACAACATGGTGTTGTCCAACTATGAAGGTAAGGTAGGAACAACATTGGGGGTGATACAGCTAAACCTAACAGTAGGAACCATCACCAGGCCTACAATGTTTGTGGTGATAGCGTCAAAGGAAAACTACAATCTGCTGTTGGGAAGAGAGTGGATCCATGGAATTGGGGCTGTACCATCATCCATGCATCAAAGGATAGCAATTTGGAGGCCAGATGGGATTGTCGAAAACATAGAGGCAGACCAAAGTTACTTCATGGCTGACGTTAACAATGTCACCAGTCGTAACTTCGAAAAAAACTTGGCTCACATAGCACCTTGCAACCCTGCTGGTTTCGACCTAACTGCCTCTGACAATGCATAATGCTCCATGTATCTCCACCCTACGCATGGATTCCAGTGGGACAAAGAGATAATTGGAGAGACAAATTACACTTGGGGAACCACTCATGTCAATCCAACTGGGTGGGGAAGTGAATTCAGTGAAAATGACTGAAACGTTAACAATAGAAAGGATTACGGCTTATATGGCCGAAAACCAACTCAAAGCGGCCCTTGAGGCCGAAGTAAAGAATATGGCTATTAAGGCCAACGCACAAGCTGTCGAAGAACAACATCCTCAAGAAAATATTGAGGAACAATGTGCAAAACAAAGTATTGAAGAAAACTCTAATGGCGAATGGCAGAATCAAAGGCTTGACGCCATTTATGATGACGAACCCTTGGGGTTTGAAAAGGATCCAGCCCCAACCAATATGAAAATGGTGGCACAGGATCCCTTAGAAGAAATCAATCTAGGACTGGGGGTAGAGAAAAGGCCAACTTACATCAGTGCCAAGATGGATCCTCAGTTCAGAGTCGAAATAATCCAATTGCTGAATGAGTTTAAAGACTGCTTCGCATGGGATTATGACGAAATGCCTGGTTTAGACAAAAACTTGGTCGAATTGAAGTTGCCAATATTGGAGGGAAAAAAGCCAATAAAGCAAACTCCCAGACGCTTCGCACCTGAAATCCTGTCGAAAATTAAAGAGGAAGTTGAAAGACTTCTAAAATGCAAGTTCATCCGTACAACAAGGTATGTCGAATGGATTGCTAATATTGTTCCTGTGATTAAGAAAAATGGCAAACTCAGGGTGTGCATTGATTTTAGAGATTTAAACTCAGCTACCCCTAAGGATGAATATCCTATGCCAGTAGCAGAAATGCTTATAGATTCTGCAGCAGGCCATGAGTATTTGAGTATGCTTGATGGATATTCTGGCTATAACCAGATTTTCATTGCTGAAGAAGATGTTCCAAAGACAGCTTTTCGTTGTCTAGGGGCAATAGGAACATATGAGTGGGTAGCCATGCCCTTTGGTTTAAAAAATGCTGGAGCTACTTACCAAAGGGCAATGAATTCTATTTTTCATGATTTCATTGAAACATTTATGCAAATTTATATAGATGATATTGTGATTAAATCTGTCTCAGGCTCAAACCATATTGACCATCTTCGACAATCCTTTGAAAGGATGAGGAAGTTTGGTTTAAAAATGAATCCCCTTAAGTGTGCTTTTGGTGTGCAGGCGGGTGATTTCTTAGGTTTTGTGGTCCACAAAAAAGGGATTGAAATTAATGAAAACAAAGCCAAAGCCATAATGGAAGCGAAAGCGCCATCGACAAAGAAGGAATTGTAGTCTCTACTAGGGAAAATTAACTTTCTTAGAAGATTCATCTCCAACCTTAGTGGAAAAACACAGGCTTTCTCGCCTCTACTTCGACTGAAGAAGGAAGGCTTCACTTGGGGGAAAGAACAACAAGATGCTTTCAACAAAATCAAAGAGTATCTGGCCAGTCCTCTAGTTTTAATGTCTCCTTGTCGAAAAAGAAGTATGAGGCTTTACATCTCAGCATCTGACAGAACATTGGGAAGCATGCTTTGTCAGGAAGATGAACATGGCGTCGAAAGGGCCATCTATTACCTCAGCAGAGTCTTAAATGATGTTGAAACTAGATATAGTATAATAGAGAAACTATGTTTATGTGTATATTTCTCTTGTACAAAGCTAAAACATTATATAAACCCATTGATGTATATATATCTTCTCATTTCGACTGATAAAACACATGTTGTCTAAATCTATTCTACATAGTCGAATTGGAAAATGGGCTTTGGCCTTAACTGAGTATTCTTTAAAATATATGCCTTTAAAAGCCGTCAAAGGACAAGTGGTTGCTGACTTTATAGCTGACCATTCCATAATTGAAAATGAAATAAAATACGTCGAAAGAGAACCTTGGAGATTATATTTCGACGGTTCCAGTCATAAGAATGGAACAGGTGTTGGGGTATTGATCATTTCTCCCAATAAAATTCCAACAAATTCAAGTACAAAATAAAAGGTTGTTGTTCAAATAATGAAGCAGAATATGAAGCTTTGATTGCTGGTGTAGCGGTAAAATCGTGAGTGTAAGCTATTGATTAACTTAACTCGATATACACAGAGTCGCCACCGCGTTTTTTTTTTATTTCCGAAAGGAAAAAGGTAAAAGAACGAACAAAAACCTAGAAGTCTAAAAGCAAAAGCTAAAAGAAACAAACAGAGAATGGGTAAGGGGATTGGTTACGAACCGGGAAGGTTTTAGGCACCCGACTCGTCCGTGGTACTCAACGGGAGCCCTTTGAATCATTTATTGCTTTTTTGGTTTGAAATTGGTTTGCTTGAAAATATGGAAGAGATGAGGAGAAGAATGTTTTTTAATGATTTTTGTGTTTGATGAGGTTTTTAATGCCTCATGCCTACGTACCCACAAAGTGCAATGCGAGATCAAAACCTCGTAGTTCGTGGTACAAAGTTTGAAAAGAAACAAATGAGTTGCATTAATTTTAAGATGTAGAGATAAGTCGTCATCCCTTAGCGAATAATTCCGCTAGAAAGGATGAATCATATCTAAACATATGAAAAGAAAAGGTGCACAAAGGCACAAAAACAATTGAGTGAGTTTTGAGTTTTTTTAAAGTATGTAAGAAAATGATTTTTGATATATTTACATGAATTAACATTGATTAAGAAAATAAAGTGAAAAGGTTAAAAATCGCTTGACCTAAGTCAAGGTTTGTTTATGAAAGCGTTTGAAGTTTATAAAACAAGAAGATTTTTGAAATAGGGAGAAGTTTTGAAAATTTAAGAATGGGGAGGAGATGAAGGGACTAATCCTAATACTTGAATTAAAAGTTAAGAAAAGAGTTTACCAAACCATAATATGTGTTGCGGTGAGAATCGGATAACAAGCTATTGATTAAGCTTGAATCGCAAAACTTTTATGTTCACCACCGACTTTAATTTAATCCAAAGGGAAAAGGGAAAAAGATCGTAAAAACCCTAAATGAGGAGAAACTATGTTCGGGGGTTGATTATACCTAGGGAAGGTGTTAGCATCCTAAGCATCCGCAGTATCCTACGGGAACCTCTTGTTAATATTTGTGTTATTGTTATTTATTGCTTGCTAAAATTATGGGAACTTAAGGTTTTATTTCTAATGGTGCTCGCACAACATCGCATCGATGCCTACGTATCGGGTATAGAATCAGAGCACTCGTAGTTCTCCTAAGGATTAACGAACACTTGGTTACGCTCAAGGTTCGCGGGGGAAAGTAAGTGTTATGGCAAACACTCACGTGACTTTAGCAAAGTCACAAAAAGTTGTAAAATAAAAAGTCCTAATGGCTAAGGTCAAAAAGGTAACTAGGGATGGCTAAACTTCCTATGACATTGAGTCAACTGCAGGAGTTCTTTCCCTTTTGGATTTAAAAGCATAAACGAAAGTAAATAATGAGGGTGCAAGCTCCTAAGTCTAAGGCATAGGTTGCTACTTGCAAAAATGGACTAAATGAAGTAAATGGAAATGCAAGATAAAAGGTTTAGTAACTGGGCTATGACTCGATATATGGATCGAGAATGCTGGGGTGGAAAACAAACGCGGTGCGTCAATTTGCTTAAGTTAGAAAACTGTGAAGTGTAAAGACCGTGCAGATGGCGATCGTAAAACGATCGACTTACGTGTGTGAGTGAAGTGTATGTGAACTCAACTTGGCGTTGGACCAAGGATTTATTATCTTGAAAATTAAAGTTAATATGGTGTAAAAGTGCGAGAAATAAATAAAAAAACAAATAAAGTGAAATAAATTGTGAAATAGAATAAATTAAATAGAATGAAAATAAATAAATGGCCTCATATTGGTCACGATTAATCGGAAATAATTTACCGTGATTTTTTTGTCATATCATCGGCCCTAAAAAAAATTTAATTGTCAATATGAGAATAACTACATCTACAACAATCTAGAGACAAAATGGAAACAAAATCTAAAACAAAATAATAGAAAACTAAAGGTTGAGGGGTGTATGAGTCAGATCAGAGTGTGTGTAAAAAAATATAAACCATGGGTTCATGATTTGAAGCCCACAAATACACAAAGAAGGAAATAATTAACATTGAAAATAAATAAAGTAAAAATAAACAAAAGATAAAGTAACAGTAAATGTGGTTTTATGAACGCATCAAAAGAAAACACACGCAGCAAAAACACGATCTAAGAATGAGACAACCTACCCTTTTGAATCAACAGTAATAACACACTAGTTCACAGTCTCTCTCTCGCAACTCAGTCGCTCGCGGATTCTCTTTCGATCTCACGATTTCGCCTTTCTGCTCTTCCTCCTCTCGTCTCAATCGCGGTGGATTTGGGTTGTGCGATTTGAAGAACAAGGCTGAGGGGGGCGAATCGTTTTTCGATTTGGACGGTTCGTTTTGGATCGCGAAGGGATGACAAAGGGAGTTTAGGCGGTGGTTTTAGGTTTTTTTGGGTTGAAACAGAAATGAAGGGGGAGGGTCAAGGTTTTCCGCGAAAAGGGGTTGGCGTTTGGTTGGTGGCGCGGCGGATGGGTCTTAAAGGGGGGGCGGTTCGATGGTTTTCGGTGGAGAGGGTTTGGTGAAAAGAGGAAATTGAAGGTGGAGGTTTTGTGAAGATTTTCCGGTTTTGTGTTCAATGATTTTTTGAGGAGAAGTTTTATGGAGGTTTGGGGTTGAATGTTGTTAAGTGTTATGCAGGTGAAGGGGGTGGCTTCGGTTCCAAAATAGGAAAGTTCGCGGATTCCGTTTCTCGGTTGGTTGCTGACCGCAGGTGTGGTGTTGTTTTGATTTTGTTTCACTGGTTTTTTGATTTGTTCGACTGTGGATTCGATTTTCGGTAATTCAAATCATCTCTCACTTCTCTTAATTCTGTTTTTTTTACAGTGGTCGGTGGGAATTTGAGGAAGAGTGATAGTGAGGCTCGAGATGGCTTCTGCGTTTCAACAACAACGGTGTTTGAAATTCGGTTTTGGCGATTTCTGTGAAAGGTTGCAGGTTGTTTGAAGTCGTATTGTTTCAGTTGTTTTTGATGATGGTGGCCTGTTTCGTTTGGTTCCAGCGGCAGTACAGAATGGTGTTGTGGCCTGGATTTGGTGATGGTTATTCTTGAGGGGAGAAAGTAGGAGAAGCAGTTGGTGGTGGTGATGAAACTATTTGAGCTAAAGGTGGTAAAGGTTCTGAATTTGGTATATTTGATGGTGATTATATGAGAGTGTTGTTGTTGCAGTTTTGGTTGAAAGGTGAGCATAGTATGAATGAAGGATTTGGTTTATGCAAAGATGATGAAGGATTATGAAGGTGTAGCTATGCGGTGGCTTCGGATTGAAAGGGAGGAAAGATTGAAGGGTTGCGTGTTGCTGTCAAGAGTGATTAGAGGTGAGGATGTGAATTTGTGGGCTGTGATGAATTGCGGTGGGGGAGAATGAAGAGTTACAGGTTTGTGAAGAGGGTTGTTGTTGAAGTTTGGCGGTTTTCAAGCAGGTGAAGTTTTTATGAATGTTAACGGTTCTGCGTTTGGTTTTTTTGTTGTTGTTTTGTTTCACGCTCAGTTCCGGTTTTTGGGTTTTAGTTGTGATGTATGAATCTCTCCTCATCTCTGTTTTTTTGGTTTTGCAGATTGTTGTTGTTCTTGAAGGTTTGGTATGAAGGTTAGTTGAAGTTGGACGGTGGCGATTTGATGAAGAGTGAGGTTGATGGTAGTATGGTTGTTGGTATTGTTTTGCAGGTGAAGTAGAGGTTGAAGCTAGGGAAAGATTGAAACAAGGGTGGTTCTTGGCTAGGATTTTTGCAGGGTGATGAAGTGTTATCAGTTTGTTTTTGATTGTGAGAATGGGAGATGATTTAAGAGTTTTGATGACTTGTGTTTGGGTGTTTTATGAAAACAGTGGCGATCCGTGTGTTGGGCTGATGTTGGTGAGGAGTATTGGGTGATGGAGTTTGTGAAGGAAAGGAAATGCAGAGGACAACGACGGTGATATGAGGTGATGATGTCTTTGCTTTATGGTTTTTGTTTGATGTTGCTGTATTTTTGTTTGTTTTTTTATATGAAATTGCTGCTGAGTTTCGTTACTTTCGTAGGAAGATTTTTCAGAAGTTTTTTTGAAGCTTTTTCTTTCTATGGCTCTGTGTGTGCAGGATGAGGAGTGATGAAATGAAATTGGAAAAGAAAAGGAAACTAGCTAGCCTAAGTCAAAAATAAACTGCAAACACAAACATGGCCATAAGGGGAATCAAACAAGATGATCAAAAATGCTGAAAAGAGATGAAGGAAAAGGAGATATTACCGACCCGAAAGTTATCGGGGTGAAGAATCCGCAATGGTAAGCTTCCTTCTTCTACTATTCCTTGTTATTGCTGGTGATGGGTCTGTTTTCCAATGGTTGTGTGGCTGTTTATGATGTTGCTGAATTTTTGTTTTTGTGATGCCTTTTTTATGGTTTTTTTGTGGTGAGAAAGTTGCTGAATTTTTCTGTGTTGTTTGATGAATGAAACAGTGTATATTATATAGGACTTTTCTTGGGTTTGTGATTTGAATTTTGTGAAAACTTGCTCATGAAGGGTTGGGGGACAATGTCTGAATTTTGGTTGTAGTGGAGGAAGTGGAGCAGAGGCTGTTTTGTGTGCTGTGCTGTTTTTTTTTTCCTGCTGTTTTTGTTGCTGTTTTTTTGTTTGCTAGTGGAGGAAAAAATGGTCTTGCTGATTTTTTTGTAAAGTTATAAAAAACAGAAAAAATGCAAAATGATATAAATGATATATGTGAATGAAAAATGGCTTGAATGCTGAATTTTATATGGGGCTGTTTGAATGAATTTAAAAAAAATGATGATTTATGATGACATTTAAATTGTAATTTATGTATGAATGTGTATGAATAATATGGATGAATTGTGGAATGATTTATGTTTGGATAAAAAAAAGGATGAACATAATGTTTGCTTTGAATGAGTGAATGAATTGAATTTGTGAATTTAAATTATGAAAAATTGAATGAATTAATGAAATGGAAAATTGAATGAATGTGCTTATGGTTATGAATGCTAACTTGCTTTTTTATTTTCATATGCATTGCTTTGGAGGAGAGGCTTGACTTGAGGAAGAAAAGAAAGGAAGATTTGGAATTATGGAACAAGAATAACTTTTCCAACTTGTATCTCATGTTTTTGTTTTAGTATGAATTTAAAACGCAAATGAAAGAAAAATGTAAAGGACCCAAAATTGATAAATGTAACGTAAATGGAACATTAGAATGTAGTAACATGTGTTTTGAAAAGTTGGATATGCATAGTGGATGAATATGAGTATGTATGCTTGACAAACAAATTGGACAAAGTTCCTAAAAAATATGAATAAGTCTTGAGAATGGAAACAACATGAATGAAAAATAAAATAAACATGAAATGACATTGGATTTTGAATTTGGAATGAATTTGGAAATATGAAATAGAAAAATAGAAATTGAAATTGAAATTGGAAATTGGGAACAAACTTGAGCTTGAAAAGAAAATTGGAGTTTAATTCTTGAAAAATTGAAACACACTTAGAACATGACTTGAAATATGATTTGCATTGGAGATGGAATCTTGGAATTGGAATTGGCAACTTAAAATGAAATTTGAATTGAATTTGGAATTGGAAATAATATGGATTAAGAATTATAAAAAAAAGATCTTGAAATTGAGACTTTGGAATTGATTTTTTTAAAAAAGAAATTGGAAAGGAAACCTTAAGATATAAATTGCAATAGGAATTTTAATAGAAAATGAAATTGAATTGGATTTAAACCTATGATAAAATTGAATTAAAAATTAGAAATGAAAATTAAAATTAGATTTAGAAACAAAACTTGAAAATGAATTAAAAATTAGGAATAGAAATTAGAAATTAATTTAGAGAAAAACTTTGAAAAGAAATAAAAATTAAATTTATAAATAACTTGAAAAGGAGTTAGAAGCAACAAAGAAATAAAAAAAACTTGGAAATCTCTGCTGAATGTGATGAACGTATGATGCAAGCAGTTAGGGGTAAAATTTGGGGTGTGACAGTTGCCCCTATTTAAATAACTTTACCAGATGGCATGAATGACGGTAGACACTCATGAGATCAGGGTGAAAGGTATTTAAATACAGAAATAACCGGAAATTTTGCCCCTAAATGCAATGTTATGCTGGACTACAAAACTATCTAACTCTGTAACAACTATGCAATGAATGATGATTATGGTATGAATGATTAGAAAAATCGACGACCACAAGCCAAGACTCACTGGGGATGACAAACATTGGGGATAAAGAAACGAAAACGGAAAATATTCAAAGTGATAAACCAACAAGTTCAAGTGTAACTGTTGACACTAAGAATAACAAAAGACGGGAACAAAAGGAAATCCAAAGCGTTGGATCAACGAACACAGACAAAACAAAATTCAAAGTGACTGCACAGTGGCTCGATGCGACCAACTGACACCAAGAAAACAAATAAGACAAGGAAATAAATCGAAGTGGTAGATCAATGGCTTTATGCGACCAATTGACTTTGAGAAATAAAAAGCCACAACATATTTAAAGTGAATGCGCAGCGGCTCGATGCGACCAACTGACACCAAGAATACAACAAGATAAAAATTCAAAGTGAATGTGCAGCGGCTCTATGCGACCAACTGTCACTGGAAATGATAAACATAATATTCAAAGCGAATGCGCAGCGGCTCGATGCGACCAACTGACACCAAGAATACAACAAAATAAACATTCAAAGTGAATGTGCAGCGACTCTATGCGACCAACTGACATCACGAATAATCAACAAAAATATTTGAAGTGAATGCGCAGCGGCTCGATGCGACCAACTGACACTAAGAATACAACAAAATAATCATTCAAAGTGAATGTGCAGCGGCTCTATGCGACCAACTGATACCAAGAATAGAAACGACACAATATTCAAAGTGAATGCGCAGCGGCTCGATGCGACCAACTGACACTAAGAATACAACAAAATAAACATTCAAAGTGAATGTGCAGCGGCTCAATGCGACCAACTGACATCGGAAACGATAAATGTAATATTCAAAGTGAATGCGCAGCGGCTCGATGCGACCAACTGACACTGGAAACGATAAACGTAATATTCAAAGTGAATGCGCAGCGGCTCGATGCGACCAACTGACACTGGAAACGATAAACGTAATATTCAAAGTGAATGCGCAGCGGCTCGATGCGACCAACTGACACTAAGAATAAAGACAAATGAAAACATTCAAAGTGAATGTGCAGCGGCTCTATGCGACCAACTGTCACTGAAAATGATAATCATAATATTCAAAGTGAATGCGCAGCGGCTCGATGCGACCCACTGACACTAAGAATACAACAAAATAAACATTCAAAGGGAAAGTGCAGCGGCTCTATGCGACCAACTGTCACTGAAAATGATAATCATAATATTCGAAGTGAATGTGCAGCGGCTCGATGCGACCAACTGACACTAAGAATACAACCAAAATAAACATTCAAAGTGAATGCACAGCGGCTCAATGCGACCAACTGTCACTGAAAAATAGGAGCGACACAAAAATTCAAAGTGAATGCGCAGCGGCTCGATGCGACCAACTGACACTAAGAATAACACCAACAAAATATTCGAAGTGAATGCGCAGCGGCCATTGTCGGTCAACTGACACTAAGAATAACAACAAAAATATTCGAAGTGGAAGCGCAATAGGTTCGAGACCTATCGACACTAAGAATAGAAGCCAAGATACACTCAAAGCGAATGCGCAACAGGTTAAAAAAACCGGTTGAAACTAAGAATGATAAAGACAAAGTAGTCAAAGTATTCAAAATGGTAAATTAGCAGGTTCAAATGTAACTGCTGACACCGAGGATAAGGAAGGAAATCACATTGATTTAGTAGTGGCTCTATGCGACCAACTAACATTGGGAATAGAATGAAAATCACCCAAAGATAGATCAACGGCTCTAAGCGACCGGCTAACGCAAAGAAGTAACAACAAAATATGTTGGAGTTTTCAAATAAGCTAAAACATCCAACCTCTGGAAATTCCTTCAGGAACCATCAGGAGAAAGGTACAAGTATGTGCAAAAAACAAATGGACTTCGATTCAAGCAACCTGTTTCACGACCTGCTTAAAAGATTTGTGCCAATGACAATTGGACTTCAAGGAGATATTGGTGGTCATAAAGACAAATACCAATCACAATTAGAATTCCACGGGGGACACCAACGATTACTGGGGACAAAAACATTGGTAAACCAAACTTCGGGTACCAACAACAATGAATTCTCAAATTGAACACTAATGATATCTGGACTTGGAGTTAGACAGACGACAACTGGGGAAAGACAAATGCTAATGTCAAATGCGCATGATTGAGCATGATGCGAATGATCGTGATATGCAAATGTTGACCCCAAAGAGACAAAGAGTTTTGACAAGACTCAAAGAGGAGTAGGCTCTCAAAACCAATACTTAGATGAGCAATATGAAAAACACTGGGGAGATGTCTTCGAACTTGGAAATCATGCTTGGCCCAAAGATCCATCCAAGAGTGTTATCGGTTTCGAACTTCTATGGGGATTTCTGTAATAATAGTATAAAAGTGTTGTTGCAAACCAGGACTTCTTGGGGAAACAGAAAGTTTTTCCAATTTTTCCAAAGTCAAAGAAACTTAAAAGTTTTTCAGTGTGTTTTCAAAAAACATTCCCTTTTAAAAAAAAAACTTGTCATTTTCAGAGTTAAATTGTAATCAAGTGATGGCATTTTGCATAACAAAAGAAAATAAGAAGCTGAACAACAAAATTCATAGGCAAAGTTTGTATTTTACTCAAGAATGGTAGCTTGCCAATGGAAAAAACTCCATGGGAAATTACAGTTTGAAAATGGCAATGGGGAAAGGTCTACATTGAATCCAACGACCACTACAATCCCTAATAACTAAGACTGCCCGACACCTTGCTTCTGACAAGAGCAATTGGATTGGTCTTCCAGTATGATTCTTCAGTAATGGTAAACACCATCTGACACAGTCAAATGCCTTTGTCCCTAACTTTTGCCTGGACCGCCCTTTCGGGTTTTCAATCCACAAGGACGCTCTTTTTTGCCTAAGCCGCCCTTTCGGGTTTTCAACTTAGCGAGCTCTTATTTTTTTTTTATTTTTATCCCTAACTTTTGCCTGGATCTCCTTCATAGGTTTTGATCCACCGGGATACCCATTTTTGCCTAGGTCGCCATTTCTGGTTTTCGACCTATCGGGTTTTATTTAGGCATAATATTTTTTGACTGCATCAGAATTCACCGGGTGCTTCAGCTGTTCACCATTCATAGTTGTAAGGATTAAGGAACCTCCGGAGAATGCCACCTTCACAACATATGGGCCTTCATAGTTAGGACTCCATTTTCCACGCGTGTCTTTGTGGACTGGCAAGATTTTCTTGAGTACAAGATCTCCTTCTTTGAATTCTCGGAGACTGACTTTCTTGTCAAACGCTCTCTTGATGCGCTTCTGGTACAACTGGCCATGGCACATGGCGGTCATTCTCTTCTCGTCAATAAGATTCAGTTGGTCAAACCTGTTCTGGACCCACTCAGCTTCCTCCAGTTTGGTTTCCATCAAGATTCTCAAAGATGGTATTTCTACTTCGATAAGGAGAACTGCATCCATCCCATACACCAAAGAAAAAGGGGTTGCCCCTGTTGAAGTGCGAACTGATGTTCTGTATCCGTGTAAAGCATATGGTAACATCTTGTGCCAATCTTTGTAAGTTTTTACCATCTTCTGCTAAATCTTTTTGATGTTCTTGTTTGCAGCTTCAACAGCTCCATTCATCTTCGGACGATACAGAGAAGAGTTATGATGTTCAATCTTGAATGTCTCACACAGCTCTTTCATTGTTTTGTTGTTCAAATTGGTCCCATTATCTGTGATGATTCGGCTTGGGATACCATAGCGGCAGATAATTTGATTCTTGACGAAACGGGCAACCACTTGCTTTGTCACATTGGCGTAGGAAGCTGCTTCTACCCATTTGGTGAAGTAATCGATTACGACCAAGATAAACCGATGACCATTGGAAGCTTTAGGCTCAATTGCCCCTATCATGTCAATGCCCCACATTGAGAAAGGCCAAGGCGATGACAGAACATTCAAAAGTGTTGGAGGTACGTGCACCTTGTCGGCATAAATCTGGCATTTATGACACTTCCTGGCATATTTGAAACAATCTGATTCCATGGTCAACCAGAAATATCCAGCTCTCAAAATCTTCCTGGACATGGCATGTCCATTGGCATGTGTTCCAAATGATCCTTCATGGATTTCCCTGATCAATAAGTCTGCTTCGCGCTTGTCCACACATCTGAGCAGAACCATATCATGATTTCTCTTGTAAAGCACATTGTTGCTGAGGAAAAACTTGGACGCCAATCTTCTTAAAGTCTTCTTGTCTAGAGTTGTTGCATCCGCTGGGTACTCCTGATTTTGCAAGTAGTTCTTGATGTCATAGAACCACGATTTCTCATCAGTTTCTTCTTCGACCAGTAGACAGTAGGCGGGTGCAGTTCTTCGCTCGATTGTAATGAGTGGAGCTTCATTAAGAAATCTGACTTGAAACATAGAGGCCAACATAGCCAAAGCGTCTGCTATTTGATTCTCTGCCCTTGGAACATGATGGAAAGTGACTTCATCAAAGTATTTGATCAATTCCACAATGTGGGCACGGTATGGGATCAACTTCTCATCACGGGTCTCCCATTCACCTTTGACTTGGTATATTACCAAAGCTGAGTCTCCATATACATCAAGAATCTTGATTCTGGTATCAATTGCAGCTTCGATACCCAAAACACAGGCTTCGTACTCTGCAATGTTGTTTGTACATTCGAAACATAATCTAGCTGTGAAAGGAGTATAACCACCATCAGGATTCATCAAAACAACTCCTACACCATGCCCCATGTAGTTAGAGGAACCATCAAACATCATCTTCCAACGAGACCCTGGCTCGGGACCTTCATCTGGACCTGGAACTTCACAGTCCTTTATCAACATAATGTTCTCGTCCGGGAAATCGAATTTCAAAGGTTCATAATCTTCGACAGGATGATCAGCAAGGTATTCAAATAAAACACTGCCCTTAATAGACTTCTGGGTTACATATTGGATATCATATTCGGATAACAACATGTGCCAACGGGCGAGTCTTCCAGTCAAGGCAGGCTTCTCAAAGATGTACTTTATTGCATCCATTTTCGAGATCAACAAAGTAGTGTGACATCATGTACTGCCTGAGGCGTCTGGCCGCCCATGCCAAAGCACAACAAGTCTTCTCTAAGAGTGAATACCTGCTTTCGCAATCTGTGAACTTCTTGCTTAAGTAATAAATGGTGTGCTCCTTACGACCAGTTTCATCTTGTTGGCCTAATACGCAACCCATAGATCCCTCGAGCACAGTGAGATACATGAAAAGAGGCTTCCCCGGGGTAGGTGGGATCAAGATAGGAGGTTCTTGTAGATAAACCTTAATCTTCTCAAAAGCCAGTTGACAATCAGGACTCCACTCAATTGCTTGATTCTTCTGGAGTAACTTGAATAAAGGCTCACAAGTAGCAGTCATGTTGGAGATAAATATGGAGATGTAGTTCAATCTTCCAAGGAAGCCTCTGACTTGCTTTTCTGTTTTTGGAGCTGGCATCTCTTGAATTGCTCTGACCTTATCTGGATCTACTTCAATTCCTTGCTGACTAACAATAAAACCAAGTAACTTTCCTGATCGCACACCAAAGGTACATTTAGCTGGATTCAGGCGCAGTTGGAACTTTCTGAGGCGCTCGAATAACTTCAGGAGATGATTCAGATGATCCTCCTCACTTTGTGATTTGGCAATCATATCATCTACGTAGACTTCTATCTCTTTATGCATCATATCATGGAAAAGGGTGACCATTGCCCTCTGATAAGTGGCTCCTGCATTTCTGAGACCAAATGGCATAACTTTGTAACAATAAGTGCCCCATGGTGTAATGAAAGTAGTCTTTTCCATATCGTCAGGATCCATCTTGATCTGGTTGTATCCTGAAAACCCATCCATGAAGGAGAAAACAGCAAATTTAGCAGTGTTGTCAACCAAAGTATCAATATGCGGAAGAGGGAAATCGTCCTTCGGACTGGCTCTGTTCAAATCCCTATAGTCCACACACATCCTGACTTTGCCATCCTTTTTAGGGACTGGCACAATATTAGCTACCCACTCAGGGTACTTTGCAACTGCAAGGAAACCCGCATCAAACTGCCTTTTGACCTCTTCTCGAATCTTCAAAGCCATGTCTGGTCTTGTTCTTCGAAGCTTTTGCTTTACAGGAAGACAATCTGGTCGAAGAGGTAACTTGTGGACCACTATGTCTGTGTCTAAACCGGGCATATCCTGATATGACCATGCAAACACATCTACGTACTCTCTGAGAAGCTTGACCAATCTTTCTCTGATGTCTGCCCCAAGTGTTGTACCAATCTTGACTTCCTTCTTGTCTTCATCAGTGCCAAGATTGATGGTCTCTACCTGCTCTTTATGTGGCTGAAGATCTGTGTGCTCATACTCAACTAATCTTGCCAGTTCTTCGGGAATGTCACAATCTTCCTCACTTTCATCTTCCGCTTGGTAGATGGGCGAATCAAAGTTAGGAGAGAATGTGGAGTCATTGGATTCAACAGGGTTTTTGTTTATTCTGCATATGAGAATGATTTGCTTTTATTAAAAGTGGAAGATAGAAAAATGCAAGAGAAAAAGCTTTTTTATAAATTTTGAAAGATTGCCATTTTCTTTTAAAAGTGAAAAGAGAGAAAAACAATAAATGATCAAAATAAGAGTTTAACAAAATGCCTTCATTGATAATAACTTTAAAAATGAGAAGGGGCCCTACAAAATACTCCCATAGCCTTGGGCAGAGCTAGGGAACTTTGAAAACATTTAAAAAACAACAAATTACTTTGACAATGGAAACAACTCTGGGATCTCGACTGCCTCCCAATTGCCCAAGGCTTCTTCACACTGATACACCAAATGATTCACATCTTCATCTTCAGCATCCCCACTAATTGCATTGATCTGATAGCCGGCGCTGGAAAACACCTCTTGAATGGTCTTCGGACGTCCTTTAACGGAGGTTGACGCTCCTTCCTTCACATGAGTTGGTTTGTAACCCAACCCGCAACGATCTAGCTTCTGTTTGACTTCAATGACATCACCCCAACCTTCATAGCTTCTTTCTTCAATAGTGGAAATGGTACTCTTCAGCGATGCAAAAGATGGGATACCCTTCCCTTTTGGTTCCTCTACTTCCAAAAGGACAACATTGGCTATCTCAAGAGCTTGGAAAGAAATTTCCAAAGCATCTTCATCAGCCTCAATATAGCTAAAGGATGAAAGGTTGCTAACCATGAGATCTTCTTCCCCAGACACGGTCACCAGCTTATTATCGACCACAAACTTCATCTTCTGATGTAGGGTAGAAGTGACTGCCCCAGCGGCATGGATCCAAGGTCTTCCCAGCAAGCAACTGTAATTAGGATTGATGTCCATAACATGGAAAGTGATTTTGAACACCTGTGGCCCAATCAAGATCGGTAAGTCTACTTCTCCAATAACAGTCCTCCTTGACCCATCAAAAGCTTTCACAATCAGTGCACTGGGCATCATCTCTGCCCCTTGATAAGATAACTTGGCAAGCGTTCTTTTCGGTAAAACATTCAATGAAGATCCTGTATCCACAAGAACTCTTGCTAAAGTATCCTCTTGACATTTTACAGATATGTGGAGAGCACGGTTATGGTCCAAGCCCTCCTTTGGAAAATCCTCTGTACTGAAGCTGAGATTGTTACATGCAGTGATATTGGCAATGACTCCATCAAACTGATTCACAGTTATATCATGTGTAACATGGGCTTGGGCTAGTAACTTCTGGAGAGCACTCCGATGGGCCGGTGAATGCATAAGTAGTGATAGGATAGATATTTTGGAAGGCGTTTGATGTAGCTGATCAATAACCTTATAATCACTCTTCTTAATGATTCTGAGAAATTCTGCATCCTCTTCTCCCAAGACTACCCCTTTATCCTTGTTGGCAACAGCTGGAATGACTTCTTTAGGCGGAGCCTATTGGCTTGCTGAGTATAAACACGACCACTGCGAGTCAAACGACCTGCACCCGCTATGTCAGCACTTGCAACTTTTGAGTCTTCCTTCTGACTAGCTTTATCAATCTTCTGATGAACCTTCCCTGTATCATACTTCCATGGAACTGCTTTAGTGTCTTCATAAAGGAAAGGGTTACTCCTTTGTTCAAACCTTGGCTCAGGTATATTGAAAATGGGCATCACAGGCTCTGGCATATTAAAGATGGGTTGAACTCTTGAGGACTCAGGCAAGTTGAACACTGGCACCAAGGTAGAATTAGATTCAGGCAAGTTGAAAATGGGTTCGATCACTGCCACTTCATTCCTCTTCATATGACCTCTCACTTGTAAGGCACCTTCATCAATCAAATCTTGAACATCTTTTAAGGCCAATTCACATCCCTTTGGGTTATTCGCACAAGCTTCACAATTCTTATGACAGCTCTTCAACATAACCACTTCTACTAACTTCGCATGGAAGTCTCTAAGCGGGGTCTTGATCTCTGTGGCGTTGAAAATCAAACCTTCGTCAGACTCGTCAACAATGGCATTTATGGACCCATGCTTGGGTAAAGGATTATCTTTGACATTCGGACCAGTATTCCCAAATGACAGAATGTTTTTCTCCATCAAATCTTTCACAATGTACTTCAAAGCATAACAACCCTCCAAATCGTGCCCTGGGGCACCTTCATGGAATAAACAGTGGGCATTTGAGTTGTAATTTGGTGGGAGCGGATTTGGTGGAGGACCCAAAGGTCTTGGAGTAACCAAACCTTTCTTCAGCAGTGAAGGATATAATTCAGTATAAGTTATAGGGATTCGAGGATTAGGAGGCCTTCCTCCTGGTCTTCTATTTTGAAAGTTGGGATTCGGATGAGGAGCTGGAGTCCTCTGCTGGTAGGCTGAAGCATTGGGTGCTTGTTGATAGCCTGGATTGTTGAGCATTGGTTGATAAGGTGGAATCACTGGAGCCGCTTGCTGATACATCGGTACTGCTTGAGTTGGCCGATACATCGGGACTTGTGGATTATATGACGGTTGAACCGCCGCTACATAAGGATGTTGGGCATACTGTGGTGGATGAGCATACTGCTGTTGAGCCATAGGTGGAGGTCTCTGCCAAAGCGAATTTCTTCTTTGACTTGTCATTATTGCATTCGTCTCACCCTCTTTCTTCTTGTGGAAATTACTGGTAAATTTCTTAACATTACTTCCACTGCCAGTGCTGGAACTGCCAGATGCACCATTCATCTTTCCACTTTTTAGTCCGAGTTCTACCTTGATTCCCACAGCCACTAGATCAGAAAAACTAGCAGTTATGCTCCCCACCATTATCTCATAGAATTCTGGTCGCACAGTGTCAACAAACCAGTCAGCTAATTCTCTTTCAGTCAATGGGGGCTCTACTTGAGAAGCGGTCCCTCTCCACCTCTGAGCATATTCTTTAAAGGATTCAGAATCTTTTTGTGACATACTCAACAGTTGCCTCCTATCGGGAGCAAGGTCCATATTCTATTTGTATTGCTGGATGAAAGCATCTGCCAAGTCTTGGAAACTGCGAATCTTCGACTGGTCTAGCGTTAGATACCATTTGGAGGAGATTCCCTTCAGACTGTCCTGGAAGCAGTGGATCATTAATTTATCATTGTCCACCTGCGCAGCCATTCTTCGATAGTACATCAAGAGATGGTTCTTAGGACAAGTTGCGCCCTCATACATATCAAAAGTGGGTATCTTGAACTTTGGAGGTATTACCAATCCAGACACCAGACACATCTCTCTAGCAGCGGCCCCAAAGATCTGGTCACCTTCAATCGCTCTTAACCTTTTTTCAAGGGTATCAAAATTCTCTTTCATCTTCTCATGTTTCTCGTCTCCGTTTTCAGACATATCTGGCGCGTCATACTCCTGATGGTCATTAAAGTATGGTTGGGCACGGGTGTGCACAATGTCTTGTGTAAAATTAGCAACTGCATGGTTATCTTCATTAGTCACAGGAATAGTCTGTTGAGCAGCAAATCCTTGAGGAGGAGGCATAAAACCTTGGGAAGGAAATGTCATGCCCTGAGAAGGAGGTGCGAAACTTTGAGAAGCTAAGCCTTGGGAAGGAGGGAAGAAACCCTGAGCAGCAAGTCCTTGGGAAGAAGGAAAGAAACCCTGAGCAACAAGTCCTTGGGAAGAAGGAATAAAACTTTGAGAAGCAAGGCCTTGGTAAGGAGGGAAGAAACCCTGAGCAGCAAGTCCTTGAGAAGAAGGAATGAAACTTTGAGAAGCAAGGCCTTGGGAAGGAGGGAAGAAACCCTGAGCAGCAAGTCCTTGGGAAGAAGGTATAAAACTCTGAGAAGAAAAACCTTGAGGAGGAGGGACGAATCCATGAGGAAGTCCAAAAGGAGGCCAGGTCACAGGGGTAGTGACTGATGACGTAGGCTCAGTCGTTGCAGTGACAATTTCTGACACTACAGTCTGTTGGGTATCCATCTTCGCTCGAATAAGCTGCAACATTTCCATCATCTGACCCATATTTCCACGAATATCAGTAAGCTCCTCGTTAACTCTGTCCATCTCTAGGTCTCTTTCAGCCATCCTCTTTCTGGCTTGAGCTCGAGTGTAGTATTTGCGTGAGAGCCTCAGTGTGAAAGCTGAATTGAGAGCAGATGACGGGAATGAGTTTTATGAAAAAATGCAAATGAAATGCCAAATGTATGAGTGCAATGCGAAAATTAAATTTTATTTAAGGAACTTAAGAAACAATTTGCAAATACCAAGGAACACATAATGATCAAAAGGATATGATTTCATTAAATTCAAAAAGTGATACAAAGTCTTGAGTACATCTTCAAAAATCCCAAACATAGCTTAATAAAAACAAAGACTAGGTCTTCGAGTTTGGGAGTTTTGAATGTGTACTTGACAGTCTTTCTTCTTCCAAAGTCCATGATGATACCTACAATATTTGCAAAGATAGGGTTTCTGAGTTCCTTGAATAAATTGGTAAAAATGATTCTTCATGATGCGTAAATGCAATGAATACACAAACACAAACAAGGCTTAGGTTCAAAGCTTGCATGAGGTCGAAGGTTCAACCCTCCCAAAAGGTATGTACTATGAGTTTATTTGTACCTGTACAACGGGTTCTAAAAGTTCCCAGAATCATTGTCCCATCTTTCGGATATTACCGACTTCCCAACTCAACTTGGTAATCAATAATATTCTCAAGAGAGTCTCATCCGAGTGTAGTATCGCGTATCAACTATTTCGGATTTGCACCCTCATAGTCATCGCACTACATCCCTAAAAGGCCAAGTGGGGGTAAATGTTCTACGGTCCTCAGCATTAATGGCTCTCAGGTCGAATATAGTAATGCTTTCACGACTGAACTCGATCAACAAAACTACATCCGAGGAGGCCTCCGCTGAGTGGTGGTGTCTCAAGTCAACTTGATCGGGACTCAACTCCCTACAAGCCTTCTTGAATATACCACCGTCCTATCTTATTTGCACTCAAGTCCGGGTTAGGACTTATCTCACCACACATGGAACACCCAACAAAAATCCAAAATAATAACAAGCAATACAACAACAAATATACAAATATACAAGGTGGGCTTAACCCTCAAAAATAGTGTCCCCAGTGAAGTCGCCATTTCTGTTGCGGTGAGAATCGGATAACAAGCTATTGATTAAGCTTGAATCGCAAAACTTTTATGTTCACCACCGACTTTAATTTAATCCAAAGGGAAAAGGGAAAAAGATCGTAAAAACCCTAAATGAGGAGAAACTAGGTTCAGGGGTTGATTATACCTAGGGAAGGTGTTAGCATCCTAAGCATCCGCAGTATCCTACGGGAACCTCTTGTTAATATTTGTGTTATTGTTATTTATTGCTTGCTAAAATTATGGGAACTTAAGGTTTTATTTCTAATGGTGCTCGCACAACATCGCATCGATGCCTACATATCGGGTATAGAATCAGAGCACTCGTAGTTCTCCTAAGGATTAACGAACACTTGGTTACGCTCAAGGTTCGCGGGGGAAAGTAAGTGTTATGGCAAACACTCACGTGACTTTAGCAAAGTCACAAAAAGTTGTAAAATAAAAAGTCCTAATGGCTAAGGTCAAAAAGGTAACTAGGGATGGCTAAACTTCCTATGACATTGAGTCAACTGCAGGAGTTCTTTCCCTTTTGGATTTAAAAGCATAAACGGAAGTAAATAATGAGGGTGCAAGCTCCTAAGTCTAAGGCATAGGTTGCTACTTGCAAAAATGGACTAAATGAAGTAAATGGAAATGCAAGATAAAAGGTTTAGTAACTGGGCTATGACTCGATATATGGATCGAGAATGCTGGGGTGGAAAACAAATGCGGTGCGTCAATTTTCTTAAGTTAGAAAACTGTGAAGTGTAAAGACCGTGCAGATGGCGATCGTAAAACGACCGACTTACGTGTGTGAGTGAAGTGTATGTGAACTCAACTTGGCGTTGGACCAAGGATTTATTATCTTGAAAATTAAAGTTAATATGGTGTAAAAGTGCGAGAAATAAATAAAAAAACAAATAAAGTGAAATAAATTGTGAAATAGAATAAATTAAATAGAATGAAAATAAATAAATGGCCTCATATTGGTCACGATTAATCGGAAACAATTTACCGTGATTTTTTTGTCATATCATCGGCCCTAAAATAAAATTTAATTGTCAATATGAGAATAACTACATCTACAACAATCTAGAGACAAAATGGAAATAAAATCTAAAACAAAATAATAGAAAACTAAAGGTTGAGGGGTGTATGAGTCAGATCAGAGTGTGTGTAAAAAAATATAAACCATGGGTTCATGATTTGAAGCCCACAAATACACAAAGAAGGAAATAATTAACATTGAAAAATAAATAAAGTAAAAATAAACAAAAGATAAAGTAACAGTAAATGTGGTTTTATGAACGCATCAAAAGAAAACACACGCAGCAAAAACACGATCTAAGAATGAGACAACCTACCCTTTTGAATCAACAGTAATAACACACTGGTTCACAGTCTCTCTCTCGTAACTCAGTCGCTCGCGAATTCTCTCTCGATTTCACGATTTCGCCTTTCTGCTCTTCCTCCTCTCGTCTCAATGGCGGTGGATTTGGGTTGTGCGATTTGAAGAACAAGGCTGAGGGGGGCGAATCGTTTTTCGATTTGGACGGTTCATTTTGGATCGCGAAGGGATGACAAAGGGAGTTTAGGCGGTGGTTTTAGGTTTTTTTGGGTTGAAACAGAAATGAAGGGGGAGGGTCAAGGTTTTCCGCGAAAAGGGGTTGACGTTTGGTTGGTGGCGCGGCGGATGGGTCTTAAAGGGGGGACGGTTCGATGGTTTTCGGTGGAGAGGGTTTGGTGAAAAGAGGAAATTGAAGGTGGAGGTTTTGTGAAGATTTTCCGGTTTTGTGTTCAATGAGTTTTTGAGGAGAAGTTTTATGGAGGTTTGGGGTTGAATGTTGTTAAGTGTTATGCAGGTGAAGGGGGTGGCTTCGGTTCCAAAACAGGAAAGTTCGCGGATTCCGTTTCTCGGTTGGTTGCTGACCGCAGGTGTGGTGTTGTTTTGATTTTGTTTCACTGGTTTTTTGATTTGTTCGACTGTGGATTCAATTTTCGGTAATTCAAATCATCTCTCACTTCTCTTAATTCTGTTTTTTTACAGTGGTCGGTGGGAATTTGAGGAAGAGTGATAGTGAGGCTCGAGACGGCTTCTGCGTTTCAACAACAACGGTGTTTGAAATTCGGTTTTGGCGATTTCTGTGAAAGGTTGCAGGTTGTTTGAAGTCGTATTGTTTTGGTTGTTATTGATGATGGTGGCCTGTTTCGTTTGGTTCCAGCGGCAGTACAGAATGGTGTTGTGGCCTGGATTTGGTGATGGTTATTCTTGAGGGGAGAAAGTAGGAGAAGCAGTTGGTGGTGGTGATGAAACTATTTGAGCTAAAGGTGGTAAAGGTTCTGAATTTGGTATATTTGAAGGTGATTATATGAGAGTGTTGTTGTTGCGGTTTTGGTTGAAAGGTGAGCATAGTATGAATGAAGGATTTGGTTTATGCAGAGATGATGAAGGATTATGAAGGTGTAGCTATGCGGTGGCTTCGGATTGAAAGGGAGGAAAGATTGAAGGGTTGCGTGTTGCTGTCAAGAGTGATTAGAGGTGAGGATGTGAATTTGTGGGCTGTGATGAATTGCGGTGGGGGAGAATGAAGAGTTACAGGTTTGTGAAGAGGGTTGTTGTTGAAGTTTGGCGGTTTTCAAGCAGGTGAAGTTTTTATGAATGTTAACGGTTCTGCGTTTGTTTTTTTTGTTGTTGTTTTGTTTCACGCTCAGTTCCGGTTTTTGGGTTTTAGTTGTGATGTTTGAATCTCTCCTCATCTCTGTTTTTTTTGGTTTTGCAGATTGTTGTTGTTCTTGAAGGTTTGGTATGAAGGTCAGTTGAAGTTGGACGGTGGCGATTTGATGAAGAGTGAGGTTGATGGTAGTATGGTTGTTGGTATTGTTTTGCAGGTGAAGTAGAGGTTGAAGCTAGGGAAAGATTGAAACAAGGGTGGTTCTTGGCTATGATTTTTGAAGGGTGATGAAGTGTTATCAGTTTGTTTTTGATTGTGAGAATGGGAGAGGATTTAAGAGTTTTGATGACTTGTGTTCGGGTGTTTTATGAAAACAGTGGCGATCCGTGTGTTGGGCTGATGTTGGTGAGGAGTATTGGGTGATGGAGTTTGTGAAGGAAAGGAAATGCAGAGGACAACGACGGTGATATGAGGTGATGATGTCTTTGCTTTATGGTTTTTGTTTGATGTTGCTGTATTTTTGTTTGTTTTTTTTTTATATGAAATTGCTGCTGAGTTTCGTTACTTTCGTAGGAAGATTTTTCAGAAGTTTTTTTGAAGCTTTTTCTTTCTATGGCTCTGTGTGTGCAGGATGAGGAGTGATGAAATGAAATTGGAAAAGAAAAGGAAACTAGCTAGCCTAAGTCAAAAATAAACTGCAAACACAAACATGGCCATAAGGGGAATCAAACAAGATGATCAAAAATGCTGAAAAGAGATGAAGGAAAAGGAGATATTACCGACCCGAAAGTTATCGGGGTGAAGAATCCGCAATGGTAAGCTTCCTTCTTCTACTATTCCTTGTTATTGCTGGTGATGGGTCTGTTTTCCAATGGTTGTGTGGCTGTTTATGATGTTGCTGAATTTTTGTTTTTGTGATGCCTTTTTTGTGGTTTTTTTTGTGGTGAGAAAGTTGCTGAATTTTTCTGTGTTGTTTGATGAATGAAACAGTGTATATTATATAGGACTTTTCTAGGGTTTGTGATTTGAATTTTGTGAAAACTTGCTCATGAAGGGTTGGGGGACAATGTCTGAATTTTGGTTGTAGTGGAGGAAGTGGAGCAGAGGCTGTTTTGTGTGCTGTGCTGTTTTTTTTCCTGCTGTTTTTGTTGCTGTTTTTTTGTTTGCTAGTGGAGGAAAAAATGGTCTTGCTGATTTTTTTTGTAAAGTTATAAAAAACAGAAAAAATGCAAAATGATATAAATGATATATGTGAATGAAAAATGGCTTGAATGCTGAATTTTATATGGGGCTGTTTGAATGAATTTTAAAAAAATGATGATTTATGATGGCATTTAAATTGTAATTTATGTATGAATGTGTATGAATAATATGGATGAATTATGGAATGATTTATGTTTGGATAAAAAAAAAGGATGAACATAATGTTTGCTTTGAATGAGTGAATGAATTGAATTTGTGAATTTAAATTATGAAAAATTGAATGAATTAATGAAATGGAAATTTGAATGAATGTGCTTATGGTTATGAATGCTAACTTGCTTTTTTATTTTCATATGCATTGCTTTGGAGGAGAGGCTTGACTTGAGGAAGAAAAGAAAGGAAGATTTGGAATTATGGAACAAGAATAACTTTTCCAACTTGTATCTCATGTTTTTGTTTTAGTATGAATTTAAAATGCAAATGAAAGAAAAATGTAAAGGACCCAAAATTGATAAATGTAACGTAAATGGAACATTAGAATGTAGTAACATGTGTTTTGAAAAGTTGGATATGCATAGTGGATGAATATGAGTATGTATGCTTGACAAACAAATTGGACAAAGTTCCTAAAAAATATGAATAAGTCTTGAGAATGGAAACAACATGAATGAAAAATAAAATAAACATGAAATGACATTGGATTTTGAATTTGGAATGAATTTGGAAATATGAAATAGAAAAATAGAAATTGAAATTGAAATTGGAAATTGGGAACAAACTTGAGCTTGAAAAGAAAATTGGAGTTTAATTCTTGAAAAATTGAAACACACTTAGAACATGACTTGAAATATGATTTGCATTGGAGATGGAATCTTGGAATTGGAATTGGCAACTTAAAATGAAATTTGAATTGAATTTGGAATTGGAAATAATATGGATTAAGAATTATAAAAAAAAGATCTTGAAATTGAGACTTTGGAATTGATTTTTTTAAAAAAGAAATTGGAAAGGAAACCTTAAGATATAAATTGCAATAGGAATTTTAATAGAAAATGAAATTGAATTGGATTTAAACCTATGATAAAATTGAATTAAAAATTAGAAATGAAAATTAAAATTAGATTTAGAAACAAAACTTGAAAATGAATTAAAAATTAGGAATAGAAATTAGAAATTAATTTAGAGAAAAACTTTGAAAAGAAATAAAAATTAAATTTATAAATAACTTGAAAAGGAGTTAGAAGCAACAAAGAAATAAAAAAAATTTGGAAATCTCTGCTGAATGTGATGAACGTATGATGCAAGCAGTTAGGGGTAAAATTTGGGGTGTGACAATATGCACAACTCTTCAAAGTTCGGAATTCCATCTTCAAAGGCTAATGAAATAACTTGAGGCCGAGGTTTCTAATCCATTCCAACTTGAGCAAGGGGGAAGATCTTAAAGTCTAAGTCCATTCTCCAAAAAGCAAGGGATAGTAACCATAGTCCGCAATTAGAAGTCACAAGTCTTTTAAGTGTTTAATCCTTTATTAGTGTTTTGGTATCCAAATGGACAAAATAAAAACCACAAGCAACAATATAAACATAAACAAATGATAAAGCAAAATAAAGAGATAAGGGAGCAAGAAATTAAAATAAAAGGATAAGGTGCGAGAGATTAAATTTAAACAGATTATATTCACAATATTATAATATTTACAATATAAAGTGGTATGATGAACTTAATCAAGCACAACCACGAAAAGAAAAATAAGATCGAGGCAACCGGATCCAAGTGGATCTTAATTCAAATTGGGACAACTTTAGGTCTATGTTAAGCAATCGCCGAGTAATTTACAGAGTAATTACCCTACAAATGAGGCCGGCCACCACTAATTAAAGTGAAAACTATTCGTGTTAATACATGTTAGAGAAACGACATAATGGATCGTTCTCCGAAAACATGCCACACGAAAAGAAAGAGAACGGTCTAATCTTAATCGAGATTTTCGTTGAATTTATCAAAAAGCAACCTATCACGATCCCAAAGTATGGAGAATGATCCAAATGATCATTCATCCATAGATTTGAAATAATGAAGATTAAACTTATCGAAAATCAACAATCTACGAATCGGAGATTGTCATCGACCAAAAATAAAAAAAAAGATGAAGAAAAATGGATCTACAAAAATAGATCCAAAAAAAAAAAAGATCAAAATATTTTTTAAATCTTTTATTAAAAAATTCTTTCCTAAAATCTTTTTCCTAAAAATATTTTCTAAATCTCTTTTCTAAAAAACATATTCTAAAATTTATTTCCTAAAACATATTCTAAAACATTTATCAAAAAAATAGAATATGAACAAAAAACATTTAAAAATAAAGAAAATCAAAAAAAGAGAAATGGCAAGGGTATGGAGAGACAGCGCAGAAACGGAGGTGCTGGTAGAAAACAGATCCACTTGGATAAGCCCAAACCAATATATTCTTTCTTATTTAAAATAAATAAATAACAGAATTATAAAAATAAATGAGAAAAAAAAAGAAAGAAGAAACAAGGTCTTCTTCTTCACGACGAACACGCAAGAACAGGGCAAACAAAATTCAAATCGCGGCAGAAACAGGGCATTACACGGCGAAACAACAATGAAGCAACAAATTTCTGGCGGCTACCTCACCTTCAATGGAAGCAAACAAGAACTGCTTCCTCTCTTCTCTCTCGCCGTGATTTCTCTCTCTCGGCCTCTTTCTTCTTTTTCAATTTCACAAAAAAAAACTTCTCTCTTCCTCTTTCAATTTCGGTTTTGATTCCTTTTTTGTGTTTCAAATTGAAGATTGGGAAAGAGGGTAAAAAAATGAAATTAGGGGGTTTTGGTTGAGGATTGATTTCGGCAGCAATTTGGAGGGCTTTTGAAGCTTGATTTTGGAATGAGGTGAGGGATTCTATTTAAAGAAGAGGAAGAGGAAATGAGTTCTGCGTTTTATGTTGATTTTGAATACGTTTTGGTCACAGGTTTGATTCTCGTGTGCTTGCATTTTTCTTTTGAGTTTGCTGCGTTTTATCCTTTGTGAAGGTGCATTTTGATTTTTTGTGAAATTTCCGTTCTGTTTTGATGCAAGATGCGTGCGAGAAGCGTGATGCGGTGAAGTGAAGGCTTCGGCTTGTTGAATTTGTTGTTGTTTCAGCTTGGCCTGAAGCTGCTGTGTGCATTTTGTTGTGGCGTGTGAAGAGGCTGACTGTGGAGCAGGATGTTGGCTTGCGGCGTATAAGCTGTAGCTGGGCCTGCTGTTGTTTGATGTATTAGGCTGTAAGTTGCATTGGCTTGGCGTATGCAGTACAGTTTTGCAGCTGGGTGTTTATGGATTGGCAGGCTGAATTTTTGGGCGTGTGGATTGTGTTGGCGGCGTGACTTGTTTCTGCCTTCGGCGAGGCTTGGCCTTGCCGTACTTGGCTTGTGTGATGAAGGCTTTGGGCATACGGATGGTGAGCTGCTACGTATTGCTGGGATGACGTTGGCAAAAAAATCTTATACTTGTTGTAGAGTGTGGGCCTGATGCTGGATGTAGTACGGCTGGATTGAGGCTTGAGTTGTGATGCCTTGCGTGATGTGGAGAAGCTTGGCAAGGTTGAAGTCAAGCTGATTTGTTTGCAGCTGGTACTTTTGCTTTGGCTAGTGTGTTGGCTTTTTGCCTTGGGAAGCTTAGAGTGATGTGAGGTGGGAGGATGTGGCTAGGAATGCACATGTGGCTTTTTGGAAAACAAATAATAAAATAAAAAACAAATGACTTAATCAATATTTTGGTTATTTATTTTTATGCTTATTACTAATTGGATTTTAAAACAAAAAAAACCTATGGGCTTAAAAAAAACAAATGGTCTTATTAATGTTTATGAATAAAAAATGGACTTTAGTTTTATAGAATGGAAAAAAATGGATGTGAAGGAATATTAAAATTGAATGTGGTTAAAAAGATAAAGAGAAATTGATATTTTGATTTTGTTGAATGGAACCTAGATGATGAAATTGGATAAAAATGGATTAAAAAAAAATTTGGTATGGTAATGAATAATGGATGGATATAAAAAATAATGAAAAATGGGATAATCGAATAATAAAAAAAATGGTAATTTGGTCAATGAAAAGGATAGAAAAAATTGATAATTGGAAATGGTGATTTGGAATGATTTAGTGGGAAAAAAGATAATGGATATTTGTGAAATGGAAAAAACGAAAAATGAATTATAAACTGGTTATTGGAGATTAAAAAATGGTTTCATGGACGATGATTTCTTCTTAAGGCCCACGGCCAATTCCCGATTTTTCTCACAAGCCTCTGATGAAAGAATGAACACAGCCAACACAGACCCCACTGAATATTTCACAACTTAAGCCAACTGTCAACAGAAAATCATATGATTATGCCCTGATGATTCGAAACCAAACTGAGGAAAATAAATCCTCAGATGAATCGCTAATGAACTGAAGAACCGATGAACTGATAAACACTGAAGATTCAAACCAAACTTCACACAAAACACTGTCTGATAGCCTTTCACACACAACGCAACCTGAACTTTTGAAAACACATATCGCCTGGGTAATAAACCACTGGCACACACATCTGACAGTTGAAACAAATCTTTTGATAGTTTGACCAATATTAGGTCAAACATCCATCTGAAATCGAATTGTGACTGAACAAACGCATCTGAATTGAAATCATTGCCCTGTCTTTGAAAACCTGCAACACAGAAGAAGAAGAACACTGCAACATATTTTTTTGTATTTTGATTAGTGATCAGTAAATATAAACAAAATATAAAGAAGTAAAAATAATGGTGATCCCCTGCGAAGCATAGACCCACACCTGAGAAGAAACTCGAAAGCCAGTGCGATCTTGTTTGTATGCAAAATGCAGCTGATATGCGAAGAAATCTTAGGGCAAAAATTAGGGTGTTACAGCTGCCCCTATTTAAGTTTCTTCAATCCGAAGATATGAAGATTGACATCTTCGTCTCTACAAGATGGGAGAGACTCAAATACAGAATACCTAATTTTTGTCCTAAGAGAACATGATATGATATGAATATGATATGCAAACCCAAGATCTCTGTGGGGAAAATATGACCACCAGAGGAAAATAAAAACATGGGGACACAGAAGAAAATCCCGCCGGGGAAACAACAACAGACATCCAAAGAGTTACCAGGAAAATAAATCACTGGATAACCGACTCCACTTGGGAAAAGATATGAAATAATCAAGATACAAGATTCAACCAGGGAAAGCAAACACCCTGCCAGGAATATCAATCAACAAAGTATTCGAGTCCAGAAATGGAGAAATACTGAGTGGAAAAGAATCATCAACTACCAGATTTACTGGGTAGGAAATATAACAGACTCGACTATCAATTTACTGGATAGGAGCGAAATGCAGAGGGATAACCTCAATTACCTTTTTACTGGTGTAATACCTCAAAATTTTCCCTCATAGTCATTCCCTAACTGGCTTATCGCTTCGCATTCATCTGCATTTTTCACTAGGTCATAATATTCATAACCCTGCATTTGCATTGAATTCATAAGGCATGTGATCAAAGTTCTTGGAAATTAGGGTTTCGTACTTTGTCCGTGTTTATCAGGGATTGAACTTGTGGAGAATATTCATTGGTGCATCTCATCCATTATTGAGGTGTTTGATCAGATCTGCTTTGGGTAAGAGTGTTGGATATTTCTTAACGTCTCAAGTTCTATTCCTCATCATTGAATATCTCAAGGAGAATTTGGAGTTCTTGGTCATGATTTTAATTTGAAGGGAACTTCGCCAATGGAGGCTCATTGTATCAACATTTGGTTTGGATCCTTTTGTTTATGGAATAATAATTCGTGATGGTGTGGATTTTAGTATGGCATCGAAGTTCTTGAAGGTGGATTGTGTTGTAGGATTCGATTCAGATTAAAGTAGAATGCACGACTATTGGTGTATTTGGAAGCCATCATACAAGCATCAGTACACAGCCGTACCATGTTTGTTATGCTCATTTTGATACCCACTAGACAATTTAAGTGTAACATCCAATTCATGTTCATAAATCACTATTTCACTTTTGGGCCCAATTTCGTTTTTTTCTTTCTTCTATTTGACACCAATAAACCATCTAGTTCATTCTAAAACCATTTGCTAATTCACACTTCAGTTTCTTCCCATTATTCCCAAACTCTTTCCAATTGGCATTCTATATCTAGCTTTGATCCATTCTATTTCCCAATAGATTCTAATTCAAATGTCAACCTTTTATTCCTTTTTATCCATTTTTGTTACCCAAGTTACTTCAAATGTCAAAGTCAAAATTCAATCCATAAACCATGCCCACTTTCGCCATTTTTGTTAATCCGCTAAGTACATGTTTACCTATTAATATTCACTACAAAGAAGTATGAGAATTATGTATTCTTTTTGGTCCATTGTTTGGTATGCCCATTAACACAATAATGCATTGGGTGGAACTTCCTTCATAGTCAGTGTTAGAAAAAGGCCAGTATGAGAAAAAAGAAAAATTAGCAAACTGTACACAAAGTCAGTTATAACACTACAAAAGCTTTGTCCAAGTCTTTAACTGAAACAACTGAAAAATGGTTACAACATGCAAGGTTTGATAGCTAATTGGTAACGGAAAAACGGTTAGAAAAACCATTCAGTTACATGATGAGTTTATAGCTGCGGAAATAGTGAGAATCCTAACAAGACGGGGGTTGAACTTTTATGAAACAAAAAGAGAGAATTAGTTACAGAAAAGATCCTCAAATATTACACTAGAAAAAATTGATAACAAAAAGAAATTCTGAACTTCAATCTTCATGCTTGGCCAACACTTTCATTCAAGAAACTTTTGCTTCAATCTCTTTTCCTCCTCTAGCAGAAATCGTTGGCAATCGATTGCTTATGGTGGTGTTCTTCCTAACCTCAACCCTGCGCCTTTGCCCAAAAAATGAAAATCCTGCGGCGGCGGAAACGAAAGTTCCATAGTCACGGACCTTGCACACAAAGGCAATCCATTATCAAGAAAAGTCATCCGCAAAAGAGCAATAACTGGACAATTCAGAAACAAAGAAGAAATCCCAAAAAATCAGTTACTATGCTAACTGTCAAAACAATCATAACAGAAATCACTAAACTCATAACAGAATCAGGAAAAAACTTCAATAAGCTTCAAAATCCTGTATTGAGGATCACATTGAAAATGAGGTCACAAGATGCTAACAGAATTCTAAAGGAAAAAATAACCAACTTAACTGAATTTTTTTTCTTCCAGAAGTTTCATCCCAAGCAGCTATAAATCAGTGCTCTTCTTCTTCAATTGTTCTTCTTCCATCTCCTCACGATTTTTTTTCAATCCTCTTCCTCAATCTCTCTTCATCTTCACCATTTTTTCTCTCTTCTCCTCTCAATCCTTCTCTTCTTTTCCACCATTTTCTACCTGAACTATTCTTCTTCAACCCTTCTTCTCAACCTCATCCATTTCTTCTTCAATCTCCTTCTTCACAACTTATCCATATTCTCCCTCTTCTCTCCTCAATTCTTCAACCTCACCTCTTCTTCAATCTCTCCGATCCGGCTCTGCACCCTTAAGAACTTGTAAATGGTGATAGAGCTCTCCATTACCAAGACCTCAACAATCCTCATCAACATCACAAATTCGCGGATCCTGCGTCTTTAATCACCGCGTCTAACTCCTGTGACTTCTCGACGAGCTTCAACTTTGATCCACGTCATCACCATTACGCCTTGATACCTCCATTATTTTCACAGCAACAATCATCCCTGCAAATCAATCAACGAAACAATTCAAGAAACGACAACACCGCAATGAAGCCGCAGGTTCACGAATCAAACAGAAGCAGGAGAAGTATAAGAAGCAGATTCGGAGTTCTTACCTAAGGAAATATCATCTCGCTTGTCAACAGAGCATTGCGCGCATCGTCGTTTTCGGTAATCAAGGTACGAACTGCTTTGCCTTGTATTCGAGTATTCTTGCGATGTTAGCACTGTTTTGCAACTGGATTTGTCTTGGCTTTGACTTCGAGAGTCACGGCGAGAGGAAAAGGTCGTTGAGTTTAACGGTGGTGTGAGGAGGACGGAGGAGAGCATAGGGTTTTGTTTTAGAGTTCGGATGGCTTAGGTGGTTTTGGCATGGTGGAAGAGCAATTCGAAGAAGGTGAGGGTTAGGACGATGATGAATTCGAAAAAAGAGGAGGAAGTTGAGGTGGTGACGACGGCGTTGGGTGTCGGAAAGAAAAAGGTAAAGGATGAAGGTGGTGGCGTGTTGGCTTCACGAAGGAGATGAAGTCAAGGGGTTAACGGCGGCAAGAGGGAGGAGAGGAAGAAAAGGGGATGGAAGAGATGAAGGAGGATACGACGGCGAGAGGTAGAAGGAGAAGGGGATTAGGGTTTCGTAGGAGATGGGTGTGGCTTTGCGAATTTTGTTTTCTCATTTTTATGTATAAGAGAATTTTATGATAATTAAGAATAATTAAGGTAATTTAACAGAATGTTAAGATGATCATTGGTTTTAATCCTCATTAAAAAGGTCATAAAACGCAGTTAATGTCCATAACCACAAATTAATTTGTACCGTTGGAAAGTCAACAGAGTTGACTAGGGACCATGCCATGCATCCTCAAAGGGCTTGCGTTTTGGGCCCAACTGTTTGCTAGTAACACCACCCTTCTTAAGGCCCATTGAGAAAAAGAAATATAAAAAATACTTCTTAACCCCCATCTCTATTTTCTTTTAGAACTTTTTTTTAGTTTACTATAGTTTAGCAATAATCCACTAAAAAATAGAAAAATTTACAATAAAATTCCAAAAAAAATAAAGTAGACTTTTAATTCAATTTAGAAATATTTGGCACTTTATTTTTCTGATTTTTCTTTATTTTTGATTTTATGTTGATTTTTCATGTAAATAGTTCTTAATGAATTTTCTTTAATTGTACATAATTTTGTGGATTTTAGTTCTTAACTTTCCAGTAACTTTTTTTGACCATTCTTTTTACTGTAGTTAGAATACCCATAGTAGTGCTTAGGTTAATTTTTGTGGATTTTTTAGATCATTTTATATTAGGTTTTAATGGTGTAATCCTTAGAAATTAATGAATAATTCTTAGCTGAAAATAAACGATTTTTAGGCATAGCAAAAATATGATTTTTCAGAATTCCTTTTAGCAAAATATTATAGGTAATCTTAGGACCCCATAGATTAATTTTCATAATTTTTCCATAAGTTTTGATATTTTTTAGAATATTAATTCTTAGGATTTGTTACTTACTATTTCCATTAGTTTAGGCCATGATACTAAAATTCAATAAAAAATAGTTTGGTTTAAATTTAGTTTTAGAATTTAATATGGACTTAGGCTAGTTTAGACTTTGATTTTTTAGAAGAAAAATATTAGGTATGACCTTTAGTTTAAGACTTAAGCTTAAGTTTCATTTTAATTAGAATTAGAATAAATAAATAGGACTATTTTAATTCATGCCTTTAATTGATATGTTTTGAATTCTATTTTGTCATTCAATTTTAATATTTTGTATGTGGTTCAATATTTCAATTGCTTTAGGTCTTCCCTTGGCTTTAGAATCAACTTATCTTCCTTAGGAAGTAAGTTGCATTCTATTAGTTCTAGGTGCTTTTTTTTCTCATTAGGATTAGGAAACCTCATTAACCATAGGATCTCCTTTGTAAATAAACGAAAATTAGGGTTGTGTCTTAGTCCCCTTAGTTTGTCCTTTTTGCAATTTGAGTCATTCTTTCTCATCTTCAAACAAAAATCCAAAAACACTTAACAAATAAATGAAAGGATCCTTTGTGTATAGCCTTATTCCATGAAGCACTTGCATTCATTCCATCTTGGAGTGGTGTAAGCTTGTCTATCATGATGTACAAGTCTCATCAAGGGATTATTTCATAAAACAAATAAACTCAAAAAAATAATTCTCTTAAAAGACAAAAACACAATAACAAGCGACTATCCTGCGGGAACTTCTTTTCTCATCTCATTCACTCACAACGCGAACTCGCGACGACTTGTCTCGCATGCAAGACGATAAACGCACTCGTACCAGACGAGCCTGGAACACCTGAGCATAGACATACGCAGTTCCAGCAAAAAAAACACAAACAAATAGTTCCCGCCTTAGTTAGGCGAACTACGTCGACTCTGATCCTCATTATCCCGATGAGGTACGTAGGCAGCGGGGTAGGGCCCGTTCGAGCACATTCTTTATTTTCCCTACATTTCCCCCTTTCTTTCCATTTTCTTATTTCAGTTCCATTTCTCATTCCAGTTTCCAGTTAGCAGTTCATTTCATCAGCAGCATTATATTTTCCTCACCTTTTGAAACAAACAAGCAAGTGTGGATCCCGTCGGGTACGACGGACGATCTGGGGTGCTAATACCTTCCCAGGTCGTAACCGACTCCCGAACTCAGATCTTTGGTTCGCAAGGCCTCGTCCTTTTCCTTCTTCCTCAGGTTTGTGCAACATTACATTTCCCATTCATTCGGGATAAAAATGTCTGGCTGGCGACTCTACCATTTCCGCGCCACTTTCGCGTTTGTACTAGGATGAAAATCCTGGGAGCGACAGCTGGCGACTCTGCTGGGGACTAACCTGATTCTTCTGGTTTCCCTTGTATAGTCAATCCTAGCGTTTGTTTGGTTTTGTTTCTTTGGGTGTTTATATGTTTGTTGTCGCGTGCTTTAGTTTAGCTTTATTGTTTTCATTTACAGTTTTACTTTACAGCTTTACTTTACCGCATTTATTTACCGCTTTCAGTATTTTATCTTCCATGCATCATAATATACTGGACTGTCTGGCTGTGCTGGTTTTCATTTTTTCTGTGGGATGGGGTTACTGTGAGATGAGCTCGTAACCGGGGCTCGAGTGCACCCTAGGACTTAGAGTGGTTCCACTTTGGCTTCATGGCATCTTGCTATGTTGGTAGTAGTGAGTTCCACACTTTGACTTGCGACCTTCTCGGGAATGTATTGATACCAGAATCTTTCTGGGTTGATGCGCTACCTTGATAGTTATGTGCAGTCAGGGGACTGATCATTGAGAACCTTTGTGGAAACATCCCTCTCCAGTGATGACAGTGGCAGACCAAATTTGTTGGCAAACCCACTCGCATCCGAGGGCCCACTAGGAACTCGCATAGGATGGCCTGGGTCTCTCATAAGAATCCAGTCAAGGCAAACTGTTCGTATGACGATAGTATTGTACCCTTCGGGATGAATGTACTATTGTTTCTCGATTCAGTGCTTGAAGCTGGAAACTTGTGAGGGATGCTTGTTTTTCCGGACTCAACTGAGACCTCCCCGCGTAGTACATAATGCCAAACCGATTCCCTAATTTGGTCATGAGCTATTTCTCGGAAATGGTGAACGTATTATTGCTATTCGGATTTGAGAGTCCGTGATGTTGACCCGAGTAGCACACCCGTGAGATTGGGAGGGGTTTACAGGTTTGCAGGAACCGTAATACCTTCAGCATACCCACTTTGCCTTTGGTTCAGTTTTGTGATATGGATTTCTGGTTTTAAGATATGGATCCCGGATCAGAGGGATGGTTATTGTGATATCTGGATTTTCAGACCTTGCGCCGACACCTGATTATATGATTGGCACATCTCAGACGCTTCACTGATCACATGTTTGTTGCATACATAACATCATGGCATTTTATCATACATGTTTGGCTATTTCCAAAGATCCTATGTTTGAACCATATCATTATATGTTCCTATATCCAAATTGGAATCAAAGCAGATGGATCCCTTGGAAATAATCGAACATGGCATTTGCATGCATCCTTACTCTCATTACAGGTGTTCGAGGACAGATTCTCATCCTGTTTCTTTTACTCTTCAGAATGGCCAATTTGAATCACAATCATCAAGAGGTGGATATGGAACAATGCCAAGCAGAAATAGCTGAAATGAAAGTCCGAATGGATCAACTTTCGGAGGACATGCAGACCTTGTGCCATGACCACACGCTATTGATGGAGAAGGTTTACCAACTGAAGAAATAAGAGAACCAGACCAGGGAAGCCCCAAAGCTCCAAGAAGGGCATCATCTTCCCTTTATTACTGCAGAAGTTGTTGGTCATCCTAGTTCAGTGATTTTGTTCCAAGATCAGGAAGCGTTTCGCGGGAATTCTCCTCAACTTTGGGATCCTAAGCCTCCCAATTTGCAGACTCTTCCAGTTCATCAAAGGGAAGATAAAGGCAAAAGCCGCAGACAAATGCCAAAGATGTCTGAAGCCAAGTTTGATTTGATTCCGGTGTCGTATGCACAGTTGCTTGTTTGTTTGCTCGAGCTTAATCTGGTTGAACTTGTCACCGTAACAGCCACACCCAAAAAGCTTCCCCCAGATTTTGACGCCAATGCCAGGTGTGTTTTCCATTCTGGGGCACCTGGTCATCATGTGGAAAACTGCAAAAGGCTTAAGCATCAAGTTCAAGAGCTCATTGATGCAAAAGTAATCGAGTTCGCACCGATCAACGGGGATGTGTCAAAGGATTTCATATAACTAGGAGGAACATCTCCTTTCCTTACCACAAGAATTATCCCCAATCAGGGGCGTGTGCCTCCGATATGGGTTATAAAGACATCGTGCCAGTCACCTTTACCCATTCACCGATCCGACATAAAGAAGAAAGTGCAGAAGAACTTTAGGTGTTCGAATTCATCCCAGCATCAGAATTATCAACAACAGAGAAAACTCAAGCTCAAGCAGGCTGAAGAAGTGTTTACTCCTAGTCAAGTGTTTTCCCGTTTGCTCGAGAATTCTTTGATTCAGCCAGGGAATGCCTTGCCAATGCCCTACCCCATTCCCCCAGATTACAATATGGATGTCAGGTGTGAATTCCACTCCGGAACATTTGGACATACCATCGACGAGTGTAAAGCCTTTAAGCAAAATGTCCAATATCTAATTGATTCAGGGATTATTACGCCAGAAGGGTACCTCAGGAGCTGAAGCCTTTGATCCAGCTGGCCATGCAGACTGCACGAAGCTCAAATCAGGAGATGTAGATTTCTTTGATACATGTCTTTTGCTTTATTGTGTTTCTAGATTACCTTCAGAGCTGTTGAAGGAATCTTTTGTTTTTCTGTTGTGGATTGTGACATTTTCCTGTATTTCAATATTATTGGCAAATAATTGTATACGGTTTCGCATGTTGGTGTATTCTTTGCTTTATGGAAGTTTGTCGGTACCATTGTTTCAACTCTTTTATCCTGGAAATTTTATTTTGAATTCCCGATACTCAGCACTTTCTCCATGCACACTCACATAATTTATCTTATGATGTGGCCCTCTGTGGGGTATCTTTCCCCCGATCTGAATGGAGTGGGATCAGTGACATGGCATTTTCACGCATATCATTTTTGCATACTAACGAGTTATCTGGATTTCCTAATTTATTCGACCATTTCAGGAGAAGTATCAGCCGTACCAGTACGCTGCCCGAGTCAAATCATGAATACAGTACAAGTTGAGTTGAACGAGTTTCGCACTTAGATGGGGGAATTCATGGTGGCAATGCAGAGTATAGTGCAGGGACAACAATAAATGAGAATCGCCATGCAGAAGCTTAATCGTCCACAGGCTGATCCTCCAATGATTACCTCGGACGCCCAAGGCAATCCGATCAACAACATAGTCATCCCATCTACGGATAATAGGCCTCCTATCTCTGAAGGCGTTGGTCCAATTCATGTTCGTGTGGTAGACCGACAAGAGGATCAATTTACTTTTCTCAATGAAGATATGGGATTTGGTTCTGGGGCCAATAACCAGGATTTCCATATGCTAGCCGAGAAGGTAAAGTCTCTAGAATGCAAAGATACCCTTGACATTGACGTTGTTGATATGGGGCTGGTTTCAGGAGTGGTCATCCCTCCAAAGTTCAGACCTCCCGTTTTCGACAAGTACAGTGGTAGATCTTGCCCGAAAACTCACTTGCAGGCCTTCTATCGCAAAATCGCTGCACATACGAAAGATGATAAGCTTTGGATGTACCACTTCCAGGACAGCCTTTCTGGGGGTTCGTTAGAGTGGTACATGAAGCTGGAAAAGAACTCTGTCCGCAATTGGAAGGAACTTGGGGAAGCCTTTCTCAAGCAGTACCAGTATAATATTGACATGGCTCCCAACCGAACCCAGCTTTAGAGCATGTCACAAAAGAACTCCGAGAGCTTTAGGGATTACGCGCAGAGGTGGCGCGAGGTCGCAGCCAGAGTACAACCATCGTTGCAGGAGAGAGAAATGATAGACCTATTCATGGATACCCTCCCGGGGCACTTCATAGAACGTTTGGCAGGCTGTTCAGCTAACGGTTTTTCTGATGTTGTCTTGACTGGTGAAAGAATTGAAAATTGGATGAAGCGAGGAAAGATTCAGGTCAACGGTGCCTCCACTTCTGGAACTAAGAAGTCGTTGTCCAATGAGCAAAAGAAGCAGTACGAAGAAGCAGGGGCAGTTTGTGTCCAGCGAAAGAAGAGAAATCAAGGTTCGCGTTACCAGACAGCATCCATGATCATCCCAAGTGCCACACGTTCACGGCAGCAAAATCGTCGTCAGCATAATCCTCAACAGGGTCGGCAGCAAAGGAGAGAAAGATTTTTTGACCCTTTGCCAATGTCCCACGCTGATCTTCTCCAGCATTTGCTTCAGTTGAAGTTGGTTGGGCTTCGCAAGCTGTCACCACCTCCCTTTCCACTACCGGATGGATGGGATGCCAATGTCAACTGTGATTTTCATTCTGGGGCGCCAGGGCATCATATTGATAGGTGTAAAGCTTTTCACCACACAGTGCAGGACTTAATCGACTCGAAAGCTGTCAACTTTGCACCAAACATATAAGAGAAAGGACACTTTCTTTGACTTGAAGTCTTGAAGCCGGAAGTATTCTGGATACTCTTGTTTTTGGTAATGGAGCATCTTTGCAGTACAGTTTCATCCCTATTGAGGGGAACTACGTCGCTCTGATTCTTCATTGGTCTTGGGTCAATGGAGATACGTAGGCAGAAGATCGTCAGGTCTTTCCGAGCAACCTTATGGGACAACTTTACTCCCAGGCTTCACTTCTCCCTTCAGATGTCTCGTGTCAGAGTCAGAATAACTAGAAGAGGTATGATTGTCGTGGTTAGTTATACCACTGCAAATTGAAGACTATAAGTCCGTGAAAGAGCTGTCTATCGCTGAAGGTATCCAAGACTGACAGGTTCAGACGGAGCCAAGCCTCCTAAACTACGGCAATATTCAGTTTTCTTTACTGCATTTCCATTTGTAGTTTCTTTTATATGCTAAACATTTGTCTACATGTATGAAATTTGTTTGCTTTTGAATGATAGCAATAATAAAACTCACATGTTTTTCTTGAAGTAATTCATTCGCATTCACTTATAATTTTGCATATGTACATTGCAATACCAATTGTCATGCTTAAACTTTATGAGGGAGAATGACGAAACAAAAACGCAAAATTGTGTGCTCTCGAGTAAGGCCCTGTTGATGATGTACAGGCATTGTTTCAAATCCTAAACACCGGAGATATAAGGGAGATAGACCCTCGCCAACCCATTTGAGCCTTGAAGTAGGAGTTTCTTTTCGCATGGAAAAAACCCTTACATTTAATCCAGGGGCAGGGTAGGCGTCAGTTAGTTTGACCTAGCGTTCAAATTTCAAAAAGGAGTGTACATATGAGGATCCATTACCTTTCGCTTTACCAAATCAAGAGGTCCAATGACTAGAAACCACAATGGTTATCCCAAGCAAGTGGTCCAAAGACCGGAAACCACATTGGTTATTACTCATCAACCAAGAAGTGAGACAGTCATGACCTTTTCAAAGCAATCAAAACAAACAGTGTCATGCGACTTGTTCAAAATGCAAAAAGTGAAAAAAAGAAAAGAAAAGAAGAAGCCCGCTAAGTCGAAACTTGAAAACAAGCGACTTAGGCAAAAGTTAGGGCATCCCGCTGGACTTCACAATCAAAGATTCACAAGGATCAGTCCAGGCAAAAGTTAGGGATAAGAAAAATAATGCAAAATCAAAAGACGAAAAGGATTACACAAGAAAGATCCTTGAACAAGAACAGAGTCGTGTGATACAGACACAAAAGACAAAGGGGTAACTGGCTCCCAACAACAACCTGATTAGTGTTTAAAACTGTTAGTGTCATTGGTTCTTTAACCATCACAAAACCTTTTTTTTGAGAGGTGAGCGCTTGTGAAAGCTAGCTGAACATAGGAATGGAGAACATCATGAAGAGGGGTGGGCACAAGTAAACTTCGAGCCTATATCCTTTATTTCTATAACCGTGAACCAAGCCACGATACAACCCTCAAAAGTCCTAACTGAAACAGGGTTATTTTTTGAGAGCGTACTGCCACGATATCGCGTTCCTGACTCCTATGAGTGGTGTTGAAAGATCTTTGTTGGTGTTGCATGTGCATGCTTTCGTTATTCAAAAATAATGTCATATCTTAACCGTGATTTGTTCACGAAGGTTTGCGACATCTTTTTACATTAAAACTTCAAGATTAACATGTGTGTGCATTAGAATTTTCATTCTCAAAATAAACAGTATCTGCTTGCATACATTTGTTTGGCATCATAAAGTTCACGTATGGAATCTCAGTCCAGAAGCTTAATCTTGCCAAGTTGAGAAGTCTGAAACTTCCGAAGGACAATCTATGAAGATGTAATTTTCCAAGAAACTCCATTGAGTGGGGACTTTCCCAACAAGTCGTGGTAAGATCCAGCCAATCCGGGGCAATCATGTCGAGCAATTTCTTCAAAATTCAGCCAAGCTGGGGCAATAGCTTCGGGATCCAAATCTCTCAAAGAGCCATTAGTCGGAGGCATTCATTCAAATTTTTAGCCAATCTGGGGAAATCACTTCGAGATTCAAATCTCTCCAGGAGTATGTAGTATGGATACTTTCTTCAAGGGCATGAGAAGTCACTCTCTCCCGAAGACGTCTTATCAGAAGCACCTATCCAAAGTTCAAAATACTGGGGAAGAATATTTCACGGTGATATGAGGTTTTTCATGAATCCTTGCGAGGCAAATTCCTGCACAGACCATGCAGTCAGAGGCAGTTATTTCGAGATCCGACGAATCTCTCCAAGAGTTTTAAGACACTGAGGCATTCCGTATGTCATGTTTTCTGAAAAATCCTCTTGAGACATTTACTTCTGATGGACCTTAATCTGAGGCGAGTCGAAAATTGCAAAGAACCATTGTTCACTCATGAGTAGTCGGCAACCTATCATCCCAGGGCTAGGGGCAAAGCCATTGTCGGCACAGTACTGCAAGGGTTGTTTCATCTGCGGATTTCGTCGGTCAAGGTTCCTTAGCAAGTCTCATGGAAGGGTACTTCTTGAGAAGAAGGGTATCATCATCTCTCATCACTAGCATGAGACGCCTTACATCTCTCATTCCCAGCATGAGAGGATTTATCTCTTATCCCTAGTAAGTGGCAGCTTGAGCTTTTATCTTCAGCAGGAAGCTTTATCGTTGACATCCCCCGTCGTCCCCAGTAATGTGGAAGTTGAAATTTCTCCCAGCAAGGTAGCAGAAGGTGGGTGTCATCCCCAAGAAGGAGTTTCCCTTCAGACAGGGGCAATTCTCAGCAGTATAAGAAATGTCTTTCCTCCCCAGCAATTTCTTCCTCAGCAGTGTCATGCCTTCGGTTCTCAGCCAAGTCAGGAGGTCTTCATTTCCCCATCAGAGTTCAAGAAGAGCCCTTCTCCAGCAGGGTCTTGGCTCTCCAATCTCAAAGTCCAATTTATTTTTGGCAATGGCGGAAGTTCAGAGCCGGTGCATCATTAACAGCATTCCCCGCATGACTGTTTTCTCCTCACAAGGACTAATTCGATCAATGCAGTGATCATCAGTTCCTCCCCAGTCAAGCCATCTGGGATACTGGCAGTCTCCTCGTCGGGAGACCCCTTTTGCATTTGCATTTGCATCTAGTAATCATCATTACATTTGCATCCTCCAAAGCGTAGCATTTCCATCATTATGGAGCATTACGCCATAAATCCAAACATATGCATACCAGCATGGGTCAGTTTTGAGGTATATTACATAAGACCTGTTACATCTCCAATCAGATTGAAGTATTCCCCACAGAATGCAACTTCGTTTCCCAGGGTGATTACTTCTACCGAGTCTTGTTGTTATCCCCGGTTGAGTCTTGTTTCAGTACAACAGTCTCATTTTTTCGCGTCTCCGTTTCAGTACAACGGTCGCGTCTTGGGCTCTCGTTTAAGTACAACGATCCCGTTCCTTTCGAGTCTCCATTTAAGTACAATGGTCTCGTCTTTGAGTCTTGTTTCAGTACAATAGTCTCATTTTTTCGCGTCTCCGTTTCAGTACAACGGTCGCGTCTTGGGCTCTCGTTTAAGTACAACGATCCCGTTCCTTTCGAGTCTCCATTTAAGTACAATGGTCTTGTCTTTGAGTCTTGTTTCAGTACAACAGTCTCATTTTTTCGCGTCTCCGTTTCAGTACAACGGTCGCGTCTTGGGCTCTCGTTTAAGTACAACGATCCCGTTCCTTTCGAGTCTCCATTTAAGTACAATGGTCTCGTCTTGGAGTCTTGTTTCAGTAAAACAATCTCATATTTTCCGCGTCTCCGTTTCAGTACAACGGTCGCGTCTCGGGTTATCATTTAAGTACAATAATCCTGTTCCTTTTGGTCTCGTCTCAGTGCGATGATAATGGATCGGTTGATACCATTTCCTGTTAGATCGGTTGATCTTATGTGAGTTATGAATCGGTTGATATCATTTCTCTTCGAGTTGTAAATCGGATGATATTACATTCTCGTTTTCTTGGTTATGGATCGGTTGATACCATTTCCATGTTAGATCGGTTGATCTTATTTGAGTTATGAATCGGTTGATATCATTTCTTTTCGAGTTGTAAATCAGATGATATTACATTCTCGCTTTTTGGGGTGGATCGGTCGATACCACCTCCGTGTTAGATCGGTTGATCTTATTTGAGTCGCAAATCGGTTGATGTTGCGTTAAGTCCTGTTTCGATAACAGGCATCTTGCGTGGCTTGGTCCTACCCAGCAGTCGCGTATTGTTTTCTTTGTGACTTGGTCCTGCCCAGCGGTCACACTGATGAGTTTCCGTGTTATTGATGGTTTCGTTAAGCCCTGTTTCGCCAACAGGCACCCTCGTAGTGGTTTTGATTCGTTTAGTAGTCGCAGTGATTGCATTGTTTCTATTCCACCCGGTTCTATCTCCGTTACCTATTCAGAGGTCAAAACAAAAATATAAATAAACAAATGGGCAGATGGCATTTCCATTACCCTCAGTATGCAAATTTTTAGGTTTTATTCGAGTATTCAATCACTCCATACCTTGAACGTCTAAAGGCTGTTGCAATTATTCATTCAAGTTTGCAGATGATTGAATAGGGGCAGCTGTAATACCTCAAAATTTGCCCTCATAGTCATTCCCTAACTGGCTTATCGCTTCGCATTCATCTGCATTTTTCACTAGGTCATAATATTCATAACCCTGCATTTGCATTGAATTCATAAGGCATGTGATCAAAGTTCTTGGAAATTAGGGTTTCGTACTTTGTCCATGTTTATCAGGGATTGAACTTGTGGAGAATATTCATTAGTGCATCTAATCCATTATTGAGGTGTTTGATCAGATCTGCTTTGGGTAAGAGTGTTGGATATTTCTTAACGTCTCAAGTTCTATTCCTCATCATTGAATATCTCAAGGAGAATTTGGAGTTCTTGGTCATGATTTTAATTTGAAGGGAACTTCGCCAATGGAGGCTCATTGTATCAACATTTGGTTTGGATCCTTTTGTTTATGGAATAATAATTCGTGATGGTGTGGATTTTAGTATGGCATCGAAGTTCCTGAAGGTGGATTGTGTTGTAGGATTCGATTCAGATTAAAGGAGAATGCACGACTATTGGTGTATTTGGAAGCCATCATACAAGCATCAGTACACACCCGTACCATGTTCGTTATGCTCATTTTGATACCCACTAGACAATTTAAGTGTAACATCCAATTCATGTTCATAAATCACTATTTCACTTTTGGGCCCAATTTCGTTTTTTTCTTTCTTCTATTTGACACCAATAAACCATCTAGTTCATTCTAAAACCATTTGCTAATTCACACTTCAGTTTCTTCCCATTATTCCCAAACTCTTTCCAATTGGCATTCTATATCTAGCTTTGATCCATTCTATTTCCCAAGAGATTCTAATTCAAATGTCAACCTTTTATTCCTTTTTATCCATTTTTGTTACCCAAGTTACTTCAAATGTCAAAGTCAAAATTCAATCCATAAATCATGCCCACTTTCGCCATTTTTGTTAATCCGCTAAGTACATGTTTACCTATTAATATTCACTACAAAGAAGTATGAGAATTATATATTCTTTTTGGTCCAATGTTTGGTATGCCCATTAACACAATAATGCATTGGGTGGAACTTCCTTCATAGTCAGTGTTAGAAAAAGGCCAGTATGAGAAAAAAGAAAAATTAGCAAACTGTACACAAAGTCAGTTATAACACTACAAAAGCTCTGTCCAAGTATTTAACTGAAACAACTGAAAAAAGGTTACAACATGCAAGGTTTGATAGCTAATTAGTAACGGAAAAACGGTTAGAAAACCATTCAGTTACATGATGAGTTTATAGCTGCGGAAATAGTGAGAATCCTAACAAGATGGGGGTTGAACTTTTATGAAACAAAAAGAGAGAATCAGTTACAGAAAAGATCCTCAAATAATACACCAGAAAAAATTGATAACAAAAAGAAATTTTGAACTTCAATCTTCATGCTTGGCCAACACTTTCAATCAAGAAACTTTTGCTTCAATCTCCTTTCCTCCTCTAGCAGAAATCGTTGGCAATTTATTGCTTATGGTGGTGTTCTTCCTAACCTCTACCCTGCGCCTTTGCCCAAAAAATGAAAATCCTGCGGCGGCGGAAACGAAAGTTCCATAGTCACGGACCCTGCACACAAAGGCAATCCGTTATCAAGAAAAGTCATCCGTAAAAGAGCAATAACTAGACAATTCAGAAGCAAAGAAGAAATCCCAAAAAATCAGTTACTATGCTAACTGTCAAAACAATCATAACAGAAATCACAAAACTCATAACAGAATCAGGAAAAAACTTCAATAAGCTTCAAAATCCTGTATTCAATACATAAAGTCAGAAGCAGAGGATCACATTGAAAATGAGGTCACAAGATGCTAACAGAATTCTAAAGGAAAAAATAACCAACTTAACTGAATTTTTTTTCTTCCAGAAGTTTCATCCCAAGCAGCTATAAATCAATGCTCTTCTTCTTCAATTGTTCTTCTTCCATCTCCTCACGATTTTTTTTCAATCCTCTTCCTCAATCTCTCTTCCTCAATCTCTCTTCATCTTCACCATTTTTTCTCTCTTCTCCTCTCAATCCTTCTCTTCTTTTCCTCCATTTTCTTCCTGAACTATTCTTCTTCAACCCTTCTTCTCAACCTCATCCATTTCTTCTTCAATCTCCTTCTTCACAACTTATCCATATTCTCCCTCTTCTCTCCTCAATTCTTCAACCTCACCTCTTCTTCAATCTCTCCGAGCCGGCTCTGCACCCTCAAGAACTTGTAAATGGTGATAGAGCTCTCCATTACCAAGACCTCAACAATCCTCATCAACATCACAAATTCGCGGATCCTGCGTCTTTAATAACCGTGTCTAACTCCTGTGACTTCTCGACGAGCTTCAACTTTGATCCACGTCATCACCATTACGCCTTGATACCTCCATTATTTTCACAGCAACAATCATCCCTGCAAATCAATCAACGAAACAATTCAAGAAACGACAACACCGCAATGAAACCGAGGGTTCACGAATCAAACAGAAGCAGGAGAAGTATAAGAAGCAGATTCGGAGTTCTTACCTAAGGAAATATCGTCTCGCTTATCAACAGAGCATTGCGCGCATCGTCGTTTTCGATAATCAAGGTACGAACTGCTTTGCCTTGTATTCGAGTATTCTTGCGATGTTAGCACTGTTTTGCAACTGGATTCGTCTTGGCTTTGACTTCGAGAGTCACGGCGAGAGGCAAAGGTCGTTGAGTTTAACGGTGGTGTGAGGAGGACGGAGGAGAGCATAGGGTTTTGTTTTAGAGTTCGGATGGCTTAGGTGGTTTTGGCATGGTGGAAGAGCAATTCGAATAAGGTAAGGGTTAGGACGATGATGAATTCGAAAAAAGAGGAGGAAGTTGAGGTGGTGACGACGGCGTTGGGTGTCGGAAAGAAAAAGGTAAAGGATGAAGGTGGTGGCGTGTTGGCTTCACGAAGGAGATGAAGTCAAGGGGTTAACGGCGGAAAGAGGGAGGAGAGGAAGAAAAGGGGATGGAAGAGATGAAGGAGGATGCGGCGGCGAGAGGTAGAAGGAGAAGGGGATTAGGGTTTCGTAGGAGATGGGTGTGGCTTTGCGAATTTTGTTTTCTCATTTTTATGTATAATAGCATTTTATGATAATTAAGAATAATTAAGGTAATTTAACAGAATGTTAAGATGATCATTGGTTTTAATCCTCATTAAAAAGGTCATAAAACGCAGTTAATGTCCATAAACACAAATTAATTTGTACCGTTGGAAAGCCAACAGAGTTGACTAGGGACTGAAATTCTGTGATCAGGTATGAGATGTCCTATGAGATGTCCCAACACTTGACAAATTTAACCAAGACTTAAAGTGCAAGAAAATTAAACAACACAGAAGTTTGTTAACCCAGTTCAGTGTATAACCACACTTACATCTGGAGGCTACCAAGCCAGGAGGAAATCCACTATAAGTAATATTAATTCTAGACTTAAACAACCCAGTTTAATCTTTCACTTAATATCTACCCAATGCAATTTCTACCTAAGACACAACTTAGATATGAGTACCAACTCACTCCCCCTCAATCACACAGTGATCTTGTTTACAAGTTTAATAAAATTGAAGACATTCTTCAAACAATACAGCTTGATCTTACTTCACAGTTTCAATCAAGTCACAAATGCGCTTATGCTTAAAAGCTCATAAAGTGGTACAATAAAACAATCTGCTATTAAAAACACAACACCCTATTTTGTCTTCTGAAATTCGTACTCAATTCTGTGAGTTTCTGTTGATTAAATAGGTGTTTGTAATTTGGGCTTTCTGTAGGTTAATCCAGTCCTAAAACACATGCAGCTTCCACCTTGAATTAGGGTTTGTTACTTCCTAGATTCTAGGTGATTTAGTTCTTCTGATTAATCTGAATCCTCATAATAAAACTCCCTACAGATGCGCCTTGTTCTGTTTTTATCCATCCATAATTAATTCCAGATAACTCTCCTTAAATATCTCAGATCAGTTAGTCATTAATTAATTCTGGTAGCAGGTTTGAGATGTCTCAACATCTGTTGGGACATCCTGAAAAACTGAACTTAAGTCATTTACACAATGTCCCAACATCTGGTGTGACATCCTGAAATAAGTTCTTATACTCTGTTTGATAATGTCCCAACATCTGATAGGACATTCTGAACTGAATTCAATATTTCTTGTTGGTCAAAAATTCTGCCAATTCTAAACATCTACAAACTCCCCCTTTGGCTAATTTTTGGCTAACATCTTTTCTGGTTATCAGAGTGCAGCAGAAGTTCTTTTATCAGAGTATAACATTACTTTTCTGTTGAATCATATTTGAGATTACTCCCCCTCAAACATACATGTATCCAGTCTTGTTGCAACAGAAATATTTATTAAAACACACTGATTCAGTTCAGAAACAAACAGTCAGAAACAAACAGAAGTTTTTCATTCATAGCTAAACAGCATCATACATTGTTGTTGTTGTTGTTCTCCCCCTTGTTAGACACAAATTTTGGGGCCAAAGAGACTAATTCTAAATTACAATGCAGCTGTCATTACATTTGTCCTCACATACAGTTATTCACTCAGACTCCTCACATTCAGTTTCTTCATCATCCTCAGTTTCCTCATCAGAGGCAGCTTTCTGATCACCTTCACTCTCTAGCCTTTGGATAATCTCCTTAAGCTTCTGCTTCCTTGCTTCAAGTTCTTTGCAAGTGCTCTTCAGTTCAGCAATCAATGCAGCCTTGGAGATTGGAGACTTTGCATTTGAAGGACCTGCAGATGTCCCAGAGGGTGCTTCAACATCTGCTGCATGATGACTCAGGAACAACTTGTAGTGAAAGGCCAGAGGGCTTTCTCTTTTGCAAACTGTGTCCTTCTCAGTGAGGATCCCAGGGTACTGACTTAGCACTATACCACACAGCAAGGAAGGAAAAGCTATTGGCAGCTTTGTTGCAGATGAGCTAGCATGCTTCAAAGTCTGATCAAAGATGTAGGCACCATAAACCAGCTTAGTTTGAGTGCCCACTGCATAAATGAACCTGCCCAGGCCAGTGGATATTGATGATGTATGATTGGTAGGTACCCAATTTGCTGTACCAATCCTGTTCAGCATGGCATATTTTCTTGTTAGCATGCTCACTGAGAGCTTTCCTTTAACTGGCCAAGCCTTGACCTGGTTTGCAGTGATAACCTTGCAGACCTGGTTATCAGTCTTCCTAGTTCATTTGGACCATCAGATTCTCTTCCAAGGAATTGGTTGATGATCTGAGGAGAGAACTCTACACACCTGCCTCTAACAAAACCTTTTCTAAATTTAGCAGACTTACCATTGGCACAATCTTCCTGAAGATTGACTATGAATTCTTTGACAAGTAGCTCATAGCAGGGAGAGAGGTTTGAGACTGTTTTGAAGAGGCCAGCAGCAGATATGAGATCAATTAACTCTGTGCACTCAAGTGCATTACTTCTCAGCTCTCTTTCAAGTGCTACCCTTCTTTGGTACACAAACTTCCATCTGTTTACACTTGAAACATGATGAAATGAGATGTTGTCCAAGGGAGTTTCTGGAACAGCAGTTAATGCCCTAGAGGGTGCTGGTTTCTTCTTTGGAGGAGATGTTGGGACATCTGCTTCAACATCTGAATCTGGAGGAGTGACAACTTTCCTCTTTTGTGTTTGCACCTTGCTCCATTGTTTGGTAGGACCAAAGACAGTTTTGGCTTTGTCTTTCTTTGGGGTAGCTTGCTTCTTCTCAGGAATTGCATGTCCTGCTTGCATCTTTTCTTTCCTAGTCCTGAGCCTTTTGGCTATGCTAGGTCTTACAGAGGCAATGATTTCTGTATCAGAATCATGCTCTAGGTTCACCACAGGAGGAGATTGAGCAATCTCCTCTTCAGCTGTTGGATCAGCAGAGATATGCTCTTCAGTTGAGGCTTTGGTCTGATCCTCAGATTCTTCTTCATCACTTTCATTTGAGGCCTTTTTCTGGTCCTCAGATTCTTCTACAGCAGCATCAGATGAAACCTTTTGTTGATCCTCAGATGTTTCAACATCTATTGGGACATCCTGTTCAGCAGGAGTGTCCTTTTCAGCCTGAGGTTGTTGATCTTCTTGTGGAGCTGGCATGGTGTTCAGAGGGATAGATATGCCACTAACCACTCTCTGTTCAGAAAGAATCTTGTTTACCAAATCCTTTATGGAAGCATCCACATATTCAGAAGATTTTGGAGGCATGTTTGCTGGTGAAGGAATGCCTTTGGATTTGCTGCAAACTTGATCTTTTGTTCTTTTTGGAGTTCTTGTCTTTTTAGCATGAGGAACACTTCCTCTGATTTCGTCCATTGGGGTTGACTCCATGGGTACCACAAAAATGGGGGTTGCATGAACCACATCTTCTTTGTTGAGAATTTCTTCAGGAATGTTAGGGTTTTGAGACATTTTCAAAGAAGATGGATGAAGAGCTTTAGGGTTGATGATTTCTGAAGAACAGCTAGATAATGCAATTCACTTTTGATAGTATGATGAGAATATGGAAAGCTGAATGCAAGCTGTTATTATATAAGTAGCCGTTACATTGAAAATTATTAGGAATGGAATACCCAAGGTTCTTGACCAGACTGGTGTTGCCATCTGGTGCTTATGCCACACAATGTCATATGACATGTTGGCACATCTCCATAACTGCTAAATCTCACATAAGCAGATTCCCAATTTGCCCCTTAAGTTCTCAAACTGTGTAGCATCCAATGCTTTGGTAAAGATATCAGCCAACTGTAGATTTGTAGCTACATGTTCCAATGAAATCACTTTTTCTTCTACAAGATCTCTGATGAAATGATGTCTGATATCAATATGCTTGGTCCTGCTATGTTGGATAAGATTCTTTGATATGTTAATTGCACTTAAGTTGTCACAGTACAATGTCATGACATCTTGTGGGACATTGTACTCAGTGAGCATTTGCTTCATCCAAACCAACTGAGAACAACTGCTTCCAGCTGCTATATATTCAGCCTCAGCTGTAGATAAGGATACACAATTTTGTTTCTTACTGAACCAAGAAATCAAATTGTTTCCTAGAAAGAAGCATCCTCCTGAAGTGCTTTTTCTGTCATCAGCACTTCCAGCCCAATCAGCATCACAGAAGCTAGTGAGAATTGGTTTACATCCATGAAAATACATTATGCCATAGTCACAAGTACCATTAACATATTTCAGAATTCTCTTGACTTGATTAAGATGACTGACTTTTGGATCAGCTTGATATCTTGCACATACACCTACTGCAAATGCTATGTCTGGTCTGCTAGCAGTCAGATATAACAGGCTTCCAATCATGCTTCTGTATATGCTTTGATCTACATTCTCACCCTTTTCATCTTTAGTCAGCTTTAAATGTGTGGGGGCAGGAGTTCTCTTATGAGTAGCATTTTCCATTCCAAATTTCTTGACTATGTTCTTGGCATACTTGCTTTGGGAAATGAACATGGAGTCTTCCATTTTCTTTATTTGCAGTCCAAGAAAGTAGGTTAATTCTCCTACTAGGCTCATTTCAAATTCAGATTCCATCTGGTTGACAAAATGTTTGACCATCCTGTCAGACATCCCATAAAAGACAATGTCATCAACATATATTTGAGCAATCATGACATTTCCTTCTTCATCTTTAACAAACAAGGTTTTGTCAATTCCTCCTTTCCTGTACCCTTGCTTGACAAGAAAAGTAGTCAGCCTTTCATACCATGCTCTTGGAGCTTGCTTCAGACCATAAAGAGCCTTCTTTAGTTTGTATACATGATTTGGACAACTTGGATCAACAAATCCTTTAGGTTGTTCTACATATACCTCTTCATTTAGATAACCATTTAAAAAGGCACTTTTCACATCCATTTGAAATAGCTTGAACTTTAAGATACAAGCAATTCCCAAAAGTAGTCTGATTGATTCAAGCCTTGCTACTGGTGCAAAGGTTTCATCAAAGTCTACTCCTTCAATTTGTGTGTATCCTTGAGCTACAAGTCTAGCTTTGTTCTTTGTAACAACTCCTTGTTCATTTGACTTGTTCTTATACACCCATTTTGTTCCAATCACATTTATGTCATCAGGTCTAGGAACAAGATTCCACACTTCATTCCTTGTGAATTGACCTAATTCCTCTTGCATAGCACAAATCCAGTATTCATCAGTAAGAGCTTCCTTGATGTTTTTAGGTTCTATTTTAGAAACAAAACAGAAACCTGAAATCACTTCTCTTGATCTAGTGCTTACACCTCTGTTGGGATCACCAATTATCAAATCTTTGGGATGATCCTTCTGTATTCTGATGGAGGGAGGTTTGCTAGATTGTTCTGTCCTTGCATCAGTTTGAGTGAAGTCATAATGATCACTCTTTTCTTCAGCTTCAATCTTGATATCAGCAGATGTTCCAACATCTTCTGGGACATCTGTAGGAGCATCATCAATTACCACATTTATGGACTCCATGATAACCTTGGTTCTAGAATTAAATACTCTATATGCTCTGCTGTTTATAGAGTATTCAAGAAAAATCCCTTCATCACTTTTAGGATCCATTTTTCTTCTTTGCTCCCTATCTGCCAGAATATAACAGTTACTTCCAAACACATGGAAGTACTTAACTGTGGGTTTTCTGCCCTTCCAGACTTCATATATTGTGGACAAAGTTCCTTTCCTTAGAGTAACTCTGTTATGGATGTAACAAGCTGTGTTCATAGCTTCAGCCCAGAAGTACAAAGGTAACTTTTTAGCATGGATCATAGCTCTTGCTGATTCTTGAATAGTTCTATTCTTCCTCTCAACAATCCCATGCTGTTGAGGAGTGATTGGTGAAGAATATTCATGATTGATTCCTTCTGAAGAACAGAAATCTAAGAACTTTTGATTCTCAAATTCTTTTCCATGATCACTTCTTATTCTGATCACACAGCTGGCTTTTTCCCTTTGTATTCTTTGGCATAAGTCTTTGAATACATCAAATACATCAGACTTTTCTTTGATGAAATTTATCCATGTATACCTTGAAAAGTCATCAACCACCACATAGGCATACCTCTTGCCACCAAGGCTTTCAACCTGCATAGGTCCCATAAGATCCATATGCAATAGTACCAAAACTTTGGAAGTTGTCAGATGTTGGAGCTTTGGATAGGACATCTTGGTTTGCTTGCCTATTTGACATTCACCACATATTTTGCCATCATCAATCTTCAGTTTAGGAATACCTCTTACAACATCCATAAATATTATCTTCTTTATGCCTCTGAAATGAAGATGACCTAGTCTTTGGTGCCATAGTTTCACTTCTTCTTCTTTAGCTAAAGAGCAAGTTGAAGTGAGACTGAAGTCTTGAGATTCCCACATGTAACAGTTGTCTTTAGATCTGGCTCCTTTCATGACAACCTCTTGTTCTTTGTTAGTCACTATGCATTCAGTTTTGGTAAAGTTTACATTGTACCCTTGATCACATAATTGACTTATGCTGATCAGGTTAGCAGTTAAACCTTTAACTAGTAGCACATCATCTAGTCTTGGAACATCTTGACAGTCCAAGGTCCCAACTCCCTTGATTTCTCCTTTAGCTCCATCTCCAAAGGTTACATATCTGGATGAATGTGACTTTAAGTTTACTAGCAGATTTTTCAATCCAGTCATGTGTCTTGAACATCCACTGTCAAAGTACCAGTCTTCTTTAGCTGATACTCTTAATGATGTATGTGCTATATATGCAACACTTTTCTTTGACCATTTGAGTTGAGATTTCTTTTGATGCCTCTGCCCTGTGTATTGTTCATCAGTAGATCTCCAAGATTGATTGTTGATCTTGTTCTTGGGTATGTAGCTTTGATCAGCCTGAATGCTAGCTTTTGGTCTCCATACCTTCTTGATGACCTCTGTCTTCTGCTTAGGGTGTTGCTGATTTCTTTGATGTCTATGCAGCACTTTCTTGGTAACTTCTATTTTCTGCTTAGAAGGTTGCTGATACATCTGATTTGGATATCCATGCAGCTTATAACAATGAGGTTTGATATGTCCAAATCTTCCACAATGATGACATCTCCATCTTTGATACTTCTTCTTCATTTTGTTTTTTTCAGAATGTTGAGACATCTGTTGGAACATTATGTTTGACTTTGTGTTCTTTTCCTGATGTTGAAGCATCTGTTGGGACATCTTGTTTGACTGTATGGATTTTGAAGTAGTTTTGCTAGAGCTAGCTTCATCTTTATGTACTCTGTTAAATCCCAGTCCACTTTTATCCCCTGAATGCTTACTGTTGTTGAGAATAACATCCAGTGTACTTGAGCTGCTGATCAGCATTCTAACAGATTTGGACATGTGTTCCAACTTGGAGTTGAGAAGACTTACTTCACTTTTCAAGGTGTCAATGATCTCTTGATCACTTGCTTTTTCATCTTCTAGTGCCTCATTCTGCTTCTTTAGCTTTATAACTTCACTGCATATTTCAGTGCTTCTTTTGTATAGATCTTTGTATGCTTGCTCAAGTTCTTCAAAAGTAAGCTCCCCATCACTGGATTCACTTTCAGATTCACATAATCCAGCTAGAGCAGTGATATGCTTAGCTGATTCTTCTTCTGAATCACCTCCTGAGTCTTCATCAGACCAGGTTACAGAGAGTCCTTTCTTTTGCCTTTTTAAGTAGGTAGGACATTCATTCCTGATGTGTCCATATCCTTCACATCCATGGCATTTAATTCCTTTTTCTTGACTGGTCTTTTCATCATAATTTGATCTTCTGTTAGCATCATAAGATCTTTTGTTCTCAGAAGAGTTTGTGTATCTTCCACTGGGTTTGGATTTGCCTTCCATTCCTCTGAGAATCTTTTTGAATTGTCTTCCAAGCATAGCAATGTTGTCTGATAAGCTTTCACCAGTTTCTGATTTATCATCTTCTTCTTCATCAGTATTTGTCACCAAGGCTATGCTTTTGTTCTTCTTTACATTTGTGTCATTCATTCCCATCTCAAATGTTTGAAGGGAACCAATGAGCTCTTCAACTTTCATTGTGCATATGTCTTGAGCTTCTTCTATTGCTGTGACTTTCATGTCAAATCTTTTTGGCAAAGATCTGAGAATCTTTCTTACAAGCTTTTCATCAGTCATCTTTTCTCCCAAGGCTCCAGAAGTATTGGCTATATCTAAGATGTTCATGTAGAATTCATGAATTGACTCATCTTCCTTCATTCTTAAGTTTTCAAACTTGGTGGTGAGAAGTTGAAGTCTTGACATTTTTACCTTTGATGTTCCTTCATGAGTTGTTTTGAGAGTGTCCCAAACATCTTTGGCCAGCTCACAGTGATGCACAAGTCTAAAGATGTTTCTATCAATGCCATTAAATAAAGCATTTAAGGCCTTGGAGTTGCCTAGTGCTGAATCTTTTTCCTCCTTACTCCATTCTTCTTCAGGTTTCAACACTTTTGATCCATCTTTGGTGTCTTGAACATGATGTTCCCATCCAGTGTTGACTGCTCTCCAGGCCCTGTTGTCAAGTGATCTTAAGAATGCAATCATTCTTGGCTTCGAGTAGTCATAATTAGAACCATCCAGTATAGGTGGTCTATTTACTGATCCTATATCTCTGTCCATGTTTCCAGAATTTGTATTCCCTAGATCTCACCCAGTATAAACAGGCAGGGTGCCTGCTCTGATGCCAATTGAAATTCTGTGATCAGGTATGAGATGTCCTATGAGATGTCCCAACACTTGACAGATTTAACCAAGACTTAAAGTGCAAGAAAATTAAACAACACAGAAGTTTGTTAACCCAGTTCAGTGTATAACCACACTTACATCTGGAGGCTACCAGGCCAGGAGGAAATCCACTATAAGTAATATTAATTCTAGACTTAAACAACCCAGTTTAATCTTTCACTTAATATCTACCCAATGCAATTTCTACCTAAGACACAACTTAGATATGAGTACCAACTCACTCCCCCTCAATCACACAGTGATCTTGTTTACAAGTTTAATAAAATTGAAGACATTCTTCAAACAATACAGCTTGATCTTACTTCACAGTTTCAATCAAGTCACAAATGCACTAATGCTTAAAAGCTCATAAAGTGGTACAATAAAACAACTTGCTATTAAAAACACAACACCCTATTTTGTCTTCTGAAATTCGTACTCAATTCTGTGAGTTTCTGTTGATTAAATAGGTGTTTGTAATTTGGGCTTTCTGTAGGTTAATCCAGTCCTAAAACACATGCAGCTTCCACCTTGAATTAGGGTTTGTTACTTCCTAGATTCTAGGTGATTTAGTTCTTCTGATTAATCTGAATCCTCATAATAAAACTCCCTACAGATGCGCCTTGTTCTGTTTTTATCCATCCATAATTAATTCCAGATAACTCTCCTTAAATATCTCAGATCAGTTAGTCATTAATTAATTCTGGTAGCAGGTTTGAGATGTCTCAACATCTGTTGGGACATCCTGAAAAACTGAACTTAAGTCATTTACATAATGTCCCAACATCTGGTGTGACATCCTGAAATAAGTTCTTATACTATGTTTGATAATGTCCCAACATCTGATATGACATTCTGAACTGAATTCAATATTTCTTGATGGTCAAAAATTCTGCCAATTCTAAACATCTACAGGGACCATGCCATGCATCCTCAAAGGGCTTGCGTTTTGGGCCCAACTGTTTGCTAGTAACACCACCCTTCTTAAGGCCCATTGAGAAAAAGAAATATAAAAAATACTTCTTAACCCCCCTCTCTATTTTCTTTTAGAACTTTTTTTTAGTTTACTATAGTTTAGCAATAATCCACTAAAAAATAGAAAAATTTACAATAAAATTCCAAAAAAAATAAAGTAGACTTTTAATTCAATTTAGAAATATTTTGCACTTTATTTTTCTGATTTTGCTTTATTTTTGATTTTATGTTGATTTTTCATGTAAATAGTTCTTAATGAATTTCCTTTAATTGTACATAATTTTGTGGATTTTAGTTCTTAACTTTCCAGTAACTTTTTTTGACCATTCTTTTTACTGTAGTTAGAAGACCCAAAGTAGTACTTAGGTTAATTTTTGTGGATTTTTTAGAACATTTTATATTAGGTTTTAATGGTGTAATCCTTAGAAATTAATGAATAATTCTTAGCTGAAAATAAACGATTTTTAGGCATAGCAAAAATATGATTTTTCAGAATTCCTTTTAGCACAATATTATAGGTAATCTTAGGACCCCATAGATTAATTTTCATAATTTTTCTAGAAGTTTTGATATTTTTTAGAATATTAATTCTTAGGATTTGTTACTTACTATTTCCATTAGTTTAGGCCATGATACTAAAATTCAATAAAAAATAGTTTGGTTTAAATTTAGTTTTAGAATTTAATATGGACTTAGGCTAGTTTAGACTTTGATTTTTTAGAAGAAAAATATTAGGTATGACCTTTAGTTTAGGACTTAGGCTTAAGTTTCATTTTAATTAGAATTAGAATAAATAAATAGGACTATTTTAATTCATGCCTTTAATTGATATGTTTTGAATTCTATTTTGTCATTCAATTTTAATATTTTGTATGTGATTCAATATTTCAATTGCTTTAGGTCTTCCCTTGGCTTTAGAATCAACTTATCTTCCTTAGGAAGTAAGTTGCATTCTATTAGTTTAGGTGCTTTTTTTTTCTCATTAGGATTAGGAAACCTCATTAACCATAGGATCTCCTTTGTAAATAAACGAAAATTAGGGTTGTGTCTTAGTCCCCTTAGTTTGTCCTTTTTGCAATTTGAGTCATTCTTTCTCATCTTCAAACAAAAATCCAAAAACACTTAACAAATAAATGAAAGGATCCTTTGTGTATAGCCTTATTCCATGAAGCACTTGCATTCATTCCATCTTGGAGTGGTGTAAGCTTGTCTATCATGATGTACAAGTCTCATCAAGGGATTATTTCATAAAACAAATAAACTCAAAATAATTCTCTTAAAAGACAAAAACACAATAACAAGCGACTATCCTGCGGGAACTTCTTTTCTCATCGCATTCACTCACAACGCGAACTCACGACGACTTGTCTCGCATGCAAGACGCACTCGTACCAGACGAGCCTGCAACACCTGAGCATAGACATACGCAGTTCCAGCAAAAAAAAAAAACAAATAGTTCCCGCCTTAGTTAGGCGAACTACGTCGACTCTGATCCTCATTATCCCGATGAGGTACGTAGGCAGCGGGATAGGGCCCGTTCGAGCACATTCTTTATTTTCCCTACATTTCCCCCTTTCTTTCCATTTTCTTATTTCAGTTCCATTTCTCATTCTAGTTTCCAGTTAGCAGTTCATTTCATCAGCAACATTATATTTTCCTCACCTTTTGAAACAAACAAGCAAGCGTGGATCCCGTCGGGTACGACGGACGATCTGGAGTGCTAATACCTTCCCAGGTCGTAACCGACTCCCGAACTCAGATCTTTGGTTCGCAAGGCCTCGTCCTTTTCCTTCTTCCTCAGGTTTGTGCAACATTACCTTTCCCATTCATTCGGGATAAAAATGTCTGGCTGGCGACTCTACCATTTCCGCGCCACTTTCGCGTTTGTACTAGGATGAAAATCCCGGGAGCGACAACTGGGTAGAAAAATTCCCAACTACCTGATTTACTGGGTAGGAGATATAAAAGACTCGACTATCGATTTACTGGATAGGAGTATGATCATCTACCTGATTTACTGGGTAGGAACTCAATCAAATGGAAACCGCTTCTATTACCTTTTTACTGGGTAAGAAGAAAATATCGTACTCTATTACCTTTTTACTGGGTAAGAGGAAAATAACTTGACTACCGGATTTACTGGGTAGAACAATTCTCGACTACCTGATTTACTGGGTAGGAGCTTAAGCAAAGGAAAACAAACTCTATTACCTTTTTACTGGGTAAGAGAATAAAATCTCGACTACCGAATTTACTGGGTAGGAGCACAAGTAAAAGAACTTGATCAAATCTGGTAATATTACCCACTATCGATTACTGATAGCTTAATTCCAAAGTAATATGCTCAAGCTGGAGAAAATGATGCCCACTATCAAAAAATGATAGCTTAATTCCAAAGCAATATATCCACAAAAGGGGACCAAAGTTCAATCCAAGAACAAATTGGAAAGAAACGGTCAAACAAGACTCATCCCGAGGAGGAAATATCTCAACTGGGGAAAATTCCATCCAGATAATAAACTGGGGAGGAAGCTAAATCAAAATCATCCACGAGAAACAAATTCAGTGGGGAAATAGAAAGGATTAACTCTTTCTGCTTAATGGTCGACACTCTAAACTTGAGAGGAATACGACACACACACTCTGTGGGGAAAGTCCACACCAAAGAGCAGATAACAATGATAAACGCAAGAATGCAGGCAAACAATGTTATGCTTATGCATATAAATATGCTTATGAATATGCTGTCAAAACAAACATAAAGATAAGAAATGGGTGACATGAACACCACTACAACCGGATACTCGGCTAATCCCAAGGCAACAATGCAAGGTAAACATGCTGGAGATTCAACTTGAAATCTGCAGGGGGATATCATAAGCCATCAAAGGAATAAAATCCTACTACAAGGCTTAAATCAATGATGAGACAACATCTGCTAGGAATATCATCCTGCTGAGAAAAGGTAATAATCTGCTGAGGATGGAAGTATTCTTGATAAAAAATCAAACTTCACGAGGAATAACTGTCATACAACTCCTGCTCCACCCGGGGATAGAGTGCAAGACCTGCTAAAAATCACATAGGAACCTGCTGGAAATCAACACACGCATACCTACTGGGGATCCATATGGGGATATCAGAAGTTAACATCATAGCCAAAATACAGTTACGAGGGATTTTAAATCAATACCCACCATCGGGTAAAAGAAAACCTCTAAACTGACTACTATATCAATACTTCTATATTCATGGATGCAAACAATTCAAGCTGAGGAATAAGAGTTCAGCTGGGGATTCCCAATGCTTCTCAATTTAAAGATAACTTGCTGAGGAAGGAATCAAAACTCAGCTAGGGATACTTAAAAAAAACATACCTTCCAACAACTCTTCTGGGGAATACATACAATCTCCATTCATGCTTATTGTTGGGGAACAAAACATCATTAACATCAATCTGTCAAGACTAACCAGGAACTTCGCATGGACACAACCGAATCAAACCCTGCTTTGGGAGAGACGTGTTACACACATCCAGACTTTACCATTCTTGGAATCACTATTGATATCCTTTATTTGTTCATATATCAAAAGAAAATGTTTTTAAAATCTTCAAAGATTAAATTTATTAAATTTAGTTTCAAAAATCATCATCAACAATAAATTGAAATTTTGTTAACAGAAACAATATAAAGAATTGCAAACAATTGGATAAAAGCTCAAATTTATTGATAGAATGGTAGTCAGTAAATGGCATGACTCCATGGATCATTACAAGTTTGAAAAATGGTAAATACATGGAAAAGGGCTACATTGAGATACAATGATCACTATTCTCCCTATCAACTTTGAACTCCACTGTGTCCGAAACTTTAGTCAAGGATGAGTGAATAAGAATCTTTGATGAATAATTCTTCTGAGGGATAGAATCTGAAATCCTCGGTTACTATAAGTGATTCAGTCTGTCGACACAGTTACTTTCCATGATCCCTAACTTTTGCCTAGATTGCCCTTTCGGGTTTTCAATCTACCGGGATAATTATTTCTGTTTATGTCTCTAATTTTTGCCTGGACTGCCCTTTCGGGTTTTCAATCCACCGAGACGCTCATTTTTGCCTAAGCCGCCCTTTCGGGTTTTCAACTTAGCGAGCTGTTCTTTTATTTTTTAGGCGAAGTATTTCTTGACTGCATCCGCATTCACAGGGCGGGTGATCTCCTCACCATCCATAGTTGCAAGAATTAATGAACCGCCAGAGAAGTCTTTCTTAACAACATATGGGCCATCATAGTTCGGAGTCCACTTGCCCCGAGAATCTTTAAGGAAAGACTGAATCTTTTTGAGCACGAGGTCGCCTTCTCTGAATACACGAGGTTTGACCTTCTTGTCAAAAGCTTTCTTCATTCTTTGCTGGTACAACCGACCATGACACAAAGCTGTTATTCTCTTTTCTTCAATCAAATTCAACTGATCAAATCTACTCTGACACCATTCAGCCTCAGTCAACTTGGCTTCCATCAGCACTCTCATTGATGGGATTTCAACTTCGACGGGGAGCACTGCTTCTGTACCATAAACAAGTGAGAAAGGGGTTGCCCCTGTTGAAGTGCAGACATATGTACGATACCCATGCAAAGCAAAAGGGAGCATCTCATGCCAGTCCTTGTACGTCACAACCATCTTCTGAATAATCTTCTTAATGTTCTTGTTCGCAGCTTCAACAACCCCATTCATCTCCGGTCTATAAGGAGAGGAATTATGGTGTTGAATCTTGAAATCTTCACAAAGCTCTTTCATCATCTTATTGTTCAAATTCGAACCATTATCAGTAATGATTCTATTCGGAACACCATATCTGCAGATAATGTTATTCTTGATAAACCGAACCACAACTTGCTTGGTCACATTAACATACGATGCCGCTTCCACCCACTTGGTGAAGTAGTCAATTGCCACAAGAATAAAACGATGTCCATTCGAAGCCTTGGGTTCAATCATGCCAATCATATAAATTCCCCACATGGAGAAAGGCCATGGAGAAGAAATCACATTGAGATAAGCTGGTGGCACGTGAATCTTATCAGCATACACCTGACACTTATGGCACTTTTTCACATACTTGCAACAATCAGATTCCATTGTCAACCAATAGTAACTTGCTCTCAACATCTTTTTAGCCATTTCATACCCATTGGCATGAGTGCCAAAAGATCCTTCATGAATTTCTTTCATTAACATGTCTGTTTCGTGTCTATCCACGCATCTGAGCAAGACCATATCAAAATTTCTCTTATAAAGCACATTTCCATTCAGGAAGAAATTGCCTGCCAATCTCCTCAAAGTCCTCTTATCTTTATCAGATGCCCCAAGTGGGTATTCTTGACTCTGGAGAAAACATTTAATATCATGATACCAAGGCTTGTCATCATGGACCTCTTCAATTGCAAACACATGAGCTGGTCTTTCAAGTCGCATCACACTGATCATGGGAACATCATTCCACAGGTGCACTTTTATCATAGAAGCTATGGTTGCCAAGGCATCAGCCATCTGATTCTCATCACGAGGAACATAATGAAACTCAACTTTGGTGAAGAAAGTTGATATCTTCCTGGCATAATCTCTATAAGGGATTAAGTGGGGTTAATTACCAAGGCAGAATCTCCATATACATCAAGATGCTTAATCCTCAAATCAATGGCTTCTTCAAGACCCATAATGCAGGCTTCATATTCAGCTTCGTTATTGGTACAAGGAAAAGTCAACCTCGCGGCAAAAGGAATATGTGAACCATGGGGAGTAATGATCATTGCCCCAATTCCTCTTCCGCGTGCATTCACAGCACCATCAAAAACTAAACCCCATCGAGATCCAGGCTCCGGCCCTTCCTCAATCAAAGGTTCATCACAATCTTTCACTTTCAAGAACATCACATCCTCATCTGGAAAATCAAACTTGATTGGTTGGTAATCATCAATCGGTTGATGTGCCAAATAGTCAGCCAAGATACTACTTTTTATAGCTTTTTGAGTTTGGTACTCGATATCATATTCTGATAACAACATTTTCCAACGAGCAATCCTCCCAGTTAAAGCAGGCTTTTCAAAGATATACTTGATTGGATCCATTTTAGAGATCAACCAAGTTGTATGATTCAGCATATACTGGCGAAGACGCTTTGCAGCCCAAGCTAAGGCACAACAAGTTTTTTCAAGCATGGAATACCGAGACTCATAATCAGTTAATTTCTTACTCAAGTAGTAAATTGCATGTTCTTTTCTTCCAGTTTCATCTTGCTGACCAAGCACACAACCCATGGAATCTTCCAACACAGTCAAGTACATGATCATCGGTCTACCTTCCACCGGAGGAGACAAAATAGGAGGTTCAAGCAGATATTCTTTGATACTTTCGAACGCTTTCTGACAATCATTTGTCCAGACACATCCTTTATCTTTCCGAAGCAACTTGAAAATCGGAGCACATGTGGCAGTCATGTGAGAGATAAACCTCGAAATATAGTTCAAACGGCCCAAGAATCCTCTTACTTGCTTTTCGGTTCTTGGAGCAGGCATTTCCTGAATAGCTTTCACTATATCAGGATCAACTTCAATACCTCTTTGGCTGACAATGAAACCTAGCAACTTTCCAGAACGTACACCAAAGGTGCACTTGTTCGGATTCAGACGAAGCTTATACTTCCTTAACCTCTGAAACAACTTCAGCAAATGTTCAACATGATCCTCTTCAGTCTTCGACTTAGTGATCATATCATCAACATATACTTCGATTTCTTTATGCATCATATCATGGAAAAGTGTAGTCATAGCTCTTTGGTACGTCGCACCAGCATTCTTCAATCCAAAGGGCATCACTCTGTAGCAGAATGTTCCCCATGGTGTAATAAATGTGGTCTTTTCCATGTCCTCAGGTGCCATCTTTATTTGATTATAACCGGAAAATCCGTCCATAAAAGAGAACACATCAAACTTAGCCGTATTATCTACCAACATATCAATGTGTGGCAAAGGAAAATCATCTTTTGGACTGGCTTTGTTCAAATCTTTGTAATCAACGCACATTCGGATTTTTCCGTCTTTCTTCGGAACAGGAACGATATTGGCCACCCATTCAGAATAAGTTGACGTCACAAGAAAACCAGCATCGATCTGCTTTTGAACCTCCTCTTTGATTTTCACTGCCATGTCTGGATGAGTTCTTCTCAGCTTCTGCTTTACAGGTGGACATTCAGGCTTCAACGGCAATCTATGCTCCACAATATTAGTATAAAGACCTGGCATGTCTTGATAAGACCAAGCGAATACATCAACATACTCTCTGAGAAGCTCTACAATCCTCTTCTTAACATCAGGACCAAGCAATGCTCCAACTTTGACTTCTTTCTTTTCATCTTCAGAACCCAAGTTGACCATCTCTATAGACTCTCCATGAGGCTGAATAATCTTCTCCTCGTGCTCAAGCAACCGAGAAATTTCATCTGGAATCTCTTCATCATCCTCTTCCTCAGCTTCAAACACAGGGAATTCAAAGTTGGGAGAGGGCATAGGATCATTGTTTTCAATGGGTTTATCAATCAATCTGCACAATGATTTTATTTTAGTTTTAGAATATGAACAACAGTGCAAACATTATGCAGATAAACAATTATTATATTTGGGTTTTTTATGTTACCATCTTTCAGAATAAAGCAAAAAGGAAAAACACATATGGAAATAACAAAATAACATTTTATTGATGATGATAAAATTTGAAACAAAGCCCGGCAAGCATCACTTTCACCTTGGGCGGAGTGAAAGGATTTTTGAAAGAAAATAAAAAACAATTACTTTGAAGAATGAACGATAAAAGGAACATCAACAGCAATCCAGTTCTGGAAAATCTTTCCGTGTGTCACGAAGTCAGGCATTTCTTCGTCTTCATCATCTTCAATGATGGCAGCAACGGAATGATCATTGATAAATCCAGCACTTAGGAAACCTTCTTGAATAGTCTTTGAATTGTTGATAACCACACCTGGTGCAAAGCCGATACCGAAACCTTCCTTGTTGTCGACAGCATCAATCACTTGTCCCCAACCTTCAGACTGACCAGCTTCAAGTACTCGCAAAGCATCCTTGAAAGAAGACATGGGCATGGCATTCTTCTTAGCAACATTATCCACAACAGAAAGAGCTTGAAACGAAGTTCCCACCTCTTCTTCGGCGTCAATATAAGAGAAAGAAGACAAATTACTCACAAGCATCACCCTTTCACCTTCAATGGTCACCAATTTCCCCTCTCTCACAAACTTCAACTTCTGATGAAGAGTGGATGTTACAGCTCCTGCCTCATGGATCCATGGTCTTCCGAGGAGATAATTGTATGCGGGACATATATCCATTACTTGAAAAGTAATCTTGAATATAAACGGTCCAATAAGAATAGGAAGATCCACTTCACCAATTACTGTCTTTTTCGACCCATCAAACGCTTTTACAATAATCCCATTGTGCCTCATGGGATCACCTTGAAACGAAAGCTTTGACAATGTCGATTTTGGCATAACATTCAGTGACGATCCGATATCAACTAGCACCTTAGACATGGCATCTTCTTGACAATTCACCGAGATATGCAATGCCAAGTTATGATTTCTTCCTTTTTCAGGCAGATCGTCATCACAGAAGCTTAAATTGTTGCAAGATGTGATATTCGCTACAATACTATCAAATTGATCAACAGTCACATCATGGTCAACATAAGCTTGATCGAGAATCTTCTGCAAAGACTGCCTATGAGCCTCAAAACTCATCAAGAGTGATAAAACCGATATCTTCGATGGAGTCTGCAACAACTGCTCAGTGATGTTGTACTCACTCTTCTTTATCAATTTTAGCACTTCATCTTCACTATTACCAGATTGGCCTGATTGGGCGACAGCATCCATAATCTTCTTACTTGCACTCGTATCTTCAACTCTCTTTGGAGGATCTGAAGCATATACTCTACCACTTCGGGTAACTTTCGTCACATCAGCAATGCTAACCACAGACTTTGGAGTAGGAAGAGGAACTTCCCTACCATTTTCTATCATCGTAGCATTATACCGGTATGGAACAACTTTATCAGACTCATAAGGCATTGGACCAGGCACATTAATCACCAATGGAGTAACATCAGTTTTGCGACTATCAAAAGAAATAACTACCCTCTCAGGAACAGCCCTCTCAGGAAGATTGAACTGAGGCATAATAACATTCACTTCATTCTCATATTCATCTCTTTTTGCTGTCACTTCAATCAACTTATCATCCATCATCTTTTGAATATCTCTCTTAACAATCACGCAACCACGAGGATTCACCGAGCAGATACAACATCCAGCATAATCGTGATCAATATCGTGATATTCACTCAAGAAAGCATGCATCTCAACCAAAGATCTTCAAATATGACGGACTTCATAGATCTTGAACAAACCAGGACAACCATCAACCATATTCACAGACGCATTACCATGCTTCGGCAACGGATTTTTCTGCACATTTGGATTAACATCGTTGAAATACAGAACATTGTTCCTCATCAATTTCTGTACTTCAAACTTCAATGGATAACAATTCTCAACATCGTGCCCCGGGGCACCTTGATGAAAAGCACAGCGAGCCTCTGGCTTATACCACCATGGAATAGTCTCTGGAACTGGAGGTGGAGGACGAGTTTGCACAAGATTCTTTGCAATCAAAGACGGAAGCAAGTCCGCATACGACATCGGAATAGGATCAAAACTTGGCTTAGCCCGAGCCTGTTGATTACCACCTTGTTGCACAGAAGGTTGTTGATAACGAGGTTGACACTTTGGAACAACTGGCACAGTTGGAGCCACGTTAATCATCGGTGTTACAGAAGCCACATGCTGCGAATGGTGATTCCCACGATTGTGAGGTCTTCTATAACTTTCACGGGATACTGCATTAGTCTCATTTTCTTTCTTTTTCCCGAAGTTGAACCTTCTGGAGCTTGAACTATTACTGTTCTCTTGACTCAACCGTCCCTCACGGACACCTTCTTCTAAACGCATCCCCATGCTCACCATCTCAGTGAAATCGGAAGGAGCGCTTGCTATCATCCTCTCATAATAAAAAGAGCCCAAAGTCTTCAAGAAAATCTTCGTCATTTCTTTTTCTTCCAGCGGAGGAACAATCTGGGCTGCCAGCTCTCTCCATCTCTGCACATATTCTTTAAAAGTCTCTTTGTCCTTCTGGGACATAGCACGAAGTTGATCTCTATCAGGCGCCATATCAACGCTGTACTTGTACTGCCTCACAAAAGCTTCTCCCAAATCATTGAAGGTCTTGATTTGGCTATTATCCAGACTCATATACCACCTCATGGGTGCACCGGTCAAACTATCCTGAAAATAGTGAATCAGTAGCTTATCATTATCAATCTGAGCAGACATCTTCCTTGTATACGTCGTCAGATGGCTCAACAGACAAGTGTTGCCTTTGTACTTCTCAAACTCGGGAAATTTGAATTTGTAAGGAACTTTAAAATTTGGGACCAGACAAAGGTCGTAGGAATCTTTTCCAAACAAATCCTTATGCTTCAGAGCTCTCATCTCCCTCTGTATCTCAACAAAGCGTCCCTGGAAGTCATCAAGTCTTTCAGCAACTCCAGCACCTTCACTGAGCTCAGCATGGTAAATCATCTCATCATGATGCAGAATAGTGTGCACCACAGGCGATACAGTTGTCACAACTGGAGGAAGAGTAGTCCACATTGGTGATGGGAGAGTATTAAATGCAGCAGTCTCAGGATGATGAGGAGGACGATACCCAGCAGGAATAAAATCAACTGGCATGCCCCAAGGTGTGCTAGCAGGCATACGATAGCGAGGAGAGATAACAGTCTCAACAGGAATTGATGCGGTAAGAACCTCGGAGATGACAGTATTCTGAACAGGAGAAGGAGGTGGCTGATTCTGAGCAGCCACCAAACTTTCCATCATAGCAGACACTCTTTCCAAGCTTTCCCTCAGATAAGTAACCTCTTCGCGCAGCTCGCGATTCTCTTGTTGCAAAGTTTCCATCACTCTTCTTCGATTAGCTCGAGTATCAAATCGGTGAGTCAGCTTGACAGGAGAACTGAATGAAGACCAAGAAACAACAATAAGATCCCTGGAGAACACTCAAAAAGCAAGACAAATGCGGGTATGATGCATGCTATGCGTATGCAAATGCAAAGATTTCAAAGGACTATAAGTTAACTTGCAATATTCATAAAGTAACATTTTTGAATTACTTAAAAACTCATTCTCATTAAGATCAAAGTGAGGATTACAAATGAAGTACAAACACCAATAATCCTAATACATAAGAGGAAGAGTAAACTAAGCCTAGGGAATCATATCCGAAGAAACTCCGAATCCTGGCTGATACTTCACGCGAATCCTCTTGATCTCATTCTTATACCGATCTTCCATATCTTCCTTATCTTTCACCAACTTGTCAACAATTGCCTTCCAAGCACCGGAAGTAGGAGGAATAGTAGCTGGAGTACTAGAGGAAGATAAATCCTCTCTCGGCCTCTTCGTGACGCGCCGCTCAAGTAGCTCAATAAGATCGTCCTTCTCTTTCAGTTGCTCCTGCATTGTAGTCCTCTCAAGTAGCCATTCTTCTTTTTCTTTCTTCATCTTCTCTAACTCTTCTTAAAGAGCCACCTTTTCATCAACGGGAGGTAGAAAAGCAGACAATGGCAATATGGGAAACATAGGCTCCTTAGGTGGATAAGGCATCTTGAGCTTGGAATCTCTAGATCGAACCCACTGAATATAACAATCGGAAGGAGGAAAGTGTTGTCTTCCCAACTGACATCTCTCTTTCCTATGAACAGCATGCCAAGAGTGAGCAATCCTTTTCTTCATCTCTACATGATCAACACCATTAAGAAAGAAGAAACGGGATAAGGCAAGATTGTTTGGAACATCCTTCAAACAATAACCGAACTGTCGTCTAGCCAGAATGGCGTTGTAGCTAATTCCCCCACGTGTACCAAGAAGAGGTACATTAGGAAATTCTCCACAACTATCAATAATAACTCCAGTGTCATAATGAGAACTATACCATGTCATGTCCTTATGAGAAAGTGACATCAACCTTTGAGACCATCTTCGATTCTCTCTATTGTCCTTGAAAACATCCGACTTGGGTAGGTGCGAAATAAACCACCTATAAAGAAGAGGCGCACAACATACAATCTCTCCATCACCTTTGGAGGTCCTATAGTGAAAAGCATGATACATATCTCCAAGCAAAGTAGGAACCGGGTTCTTCTTCAAGAAGATCTGAATAGCATACTCATCCACAATACCATCCAAGTTCGGAAACAAGACAATCCCGTAAATAAGCAAAGCAAGAATAGCCTCAAATGCATCCTTATGACCCAAAGTAAGTGAAGTAGAGGCCTTTCCCATCAAGAACTTAGCATTAATACCACGAACATTCCACTTTGGAAGAAACTTCCCATTAAGATCGGATTCCTTAAGAAAAAGTGCTTTGGCGATAACCTTGATAGTAAGCTCCTTCTCTAAACCACTGAAAAGAAACTCCTTGTCCAGAATAGGCAAACCTAACCAATGAGAATACTCCTCCAAAGTCGGCACAAGCTGATAATCCGGAAAGGTGAAACAATGGTGCAACGGATCATAAAACTGAGCTAAAGTAGGGAGAATCCCCTCAGGTACATCGGTGTCCAACATATACAAAAGCTTCCCATGACATCTTCGGAACTCTTGGGTATCAACAACCAAAGCTCCTAGATTTCTCAACTCTACTACATTAGGATTCTTGAAGGTGTACTTCTTTGTATTCCTCCTTTCAAAAGTCATAGCCATGGACATCTGAAATTTTGCAAAAGTTCCTTATAAGTCCTTTGAAATCTTACGAACAATGCTCATGAATGTATGATGACATGTATGCAACAAACACAAACAAGATCACACAAGGCACACGGGCTTAGGTTCCGAGTCACGAGCATGAAGTCAAGGTAACAGAACACCAACCCACACAGGTAAGTACTAAGGTTTTGTCTTCATTGTACCTGCAGAAAACCAAAAGGGTGCTAACAGAGGTTCCCGGAGTTAACAACCATCTTTAGAATATCACCGGTACGTTGGATTACTCCCCAACCGATAACATTCTTAAAATAGACCTCGTCCGAGTGTAGTATCGCGTGACAACCACCTTAGGTTTACACCCAGACAGTTTCCGCACTACGTTCCTAAATTGGCTTAGATGGGTTAAGGGTTCTAAGGTCCTCAGTATGATCAGCTCAAGGTCGGAAAATAATGCCACGTACGATTACTCGTCACGATATTGATAGTCCAAGAGAGCCTAACCGAGTGGAGATTATCAAATTGATATTGCTTTGGACTACTCCATCGCATATCGCTTCGAATATCGCCGTCCTATCATAAGTTTCAACTCAGATCCGGGTTAGAATCTATCTCACACAGAGGATCACCAACCGAAACAGAACAAACAAATAACAAACAAGTCAAACCAAAACAATAAATAAATCAAAGTAGGCTGAATCCGCTTAGAGATTACTCCCCAGCAGAGTCGCCACTTTTCTGTAGCGGTAAAATCGTGAGTGTAAGCTATTGATTAACTTAACTCGATATACACAGAGTCTCCACCGCGCTTTTGTTTATTTCCGAAAGGAAAAATGTAAAAGAACGAACAAAAACCTAGAAGTCTAAAAGCAAAAGCTAAAAGAAACAAACAGAGAATGGGTAAGGGGATTGGTTACGAACCGAGAAGGTTTTAGGCACCCGACTCGTCCGTGGTACTCCACGGGAGCCCTTTGAAATATTTATTGTTTTTTTGGTTTGAAATTGGTTTGCTTGAAAAGATGGAAGAGATGAGGAGAAGAATGTTTTTTAATGATTTTTGTGTTTGATGAGGTTTTTAATGCCTCATGCCTACGTACCCACAAAGTGCAATGCGAGATCAAAACCTCGTAGTTCGTGGTACAAAGTTTGAAAAGAAACAAATGAGTTACATTAATTTTAAGATGTAGAGATAAGTCGTCATCCCTTAGCGAATAATTCCGCTAGAAAGGATGAATCATATCTAAACATATGAAAAGAAAAGGTGCACAAAGGCACAAAAACAATTGAGTGAGTTTTGAGTTTTTTTAAAGTATGTAAGAAAATGATTTTTGATATATTTACATGAATTAACATTGATTAAGAAAATAAAGTGAAAAGGTTAAAAATCGCTTGACCTAAGTCAAGGTTTGTTTATGAAAGCGTTTGAAGTTTAGAAAACAAGAAGATTTTTGAAATAGGGAGAAGTTTTGAAAATTTAAGAATGAGGAGGAGATGAAGGGACTAATCCTAATACTTGAATTAAAAGTTAAGAAAATAGTTTACCAAACTATAATATGCACAACTCTTCAAAGTTCGGAATTCCATCTTCAAAGGCTAATGAAATAACTTGAGGCCGAGGTTTCTAATCCATTCCAACTTGAGCAAGGGGGAAGATCTTAAAGTCTAAGTCCATTCTCCAAAAAGCAAGGGATAGTAACCATAGTCCGCAATTAGAAGTCACAAGTCTTTTAAGTGTTTAATCCTTTATTAGTGTTTTGGTATCCAAATGGACAAAATAAAAACCACAAGCAACAATATAAACATAAACAAATTATATATGATATAATATGATAAAGCAAAATAAAGAGATAAGGGAGCAAGAAATTAAAATAAAAGGATAAGTTGCGAGAGATTAAATTTAAACAGATTATATTCACAATATTATAATATTTACAATATAAAGTGGTATGATGAACTTAATCAAGCACAACCACGAAAAGAAAAATAAGATCGAGGCAACCGGTCCAAGTGGATCTTAATTCGAATCGGGACAACTTTAGGTCTATGTTAAGCAATTGTCGAGTAATTTACGGAGTAATTACCCTACAAATGAGGTCGGCCACCACTAATTAAAGTGGAAACTATTCGTGTTAATACATGTTAGAGAAACGACATAATGGATCGTTCTCCGAAAACATGCCACACGAAAAGAAAGAGAACGGTCTAATCTTAATCGAGATTTTCGTTGAATTTATCGAAAAGCAACCTATCACGATCCCAAAGTATGGAGAATGATCCAAATGATCATTCATCCATAGATTTGAAATAATGAAGATTAAACTTATCGAAAATCAACAATCTACGAATCGGAGATTGTCATCGACCAAAAATAAAATAAAAAAAGATGAAGAAAAATGGATCTACAAAAATAGATCCAAAAAAAAAAGATCAAAATATTTTTTAAATCTTTTATTAAAAAATTCTTTCCTAAAATCTTTTTCCTAAAAATATTTTCTAAATCTCTTTTCTAAAAAACATATTCTAAAATTTATTTCCTAAAACATATTCTAAAACATTTATCAAAAAAATAGAATATGAACAAAAAACATTTAAAAATAAAGAAAATAAAAAAAAGAGAAATGGCAAGGGTATGGAGAGACAACGCAGAAACGGAGGTGCTGGTAGAAAACGGATCCACTTGGATAAGCCCAAACCAATATATTCTTTCTTATTTAAAATAAATTAATAACAGAATTATAAAAATAAATGAGAAAAAAAAAAAGAAGAAACAAGGTCTTCTTCTTCACGGCGAACACGCAAGAACAGGGCAAACAAAATTCAAATCGTGGCGGAAACAGGGCATTACACGGCGAAACAACAATGAAGCAACAAATTTTCGGCGGCTACCTCACCTTCAATGGAAGCAAACAAGAACTGCTTCCTCTCTTCTCTCTCGCCGTGATTTCTCTCTCTCGGCCTCTTTCTTCTTTTTCAATTTCACAAAAAAAAACTTCTCTCTTCCTCTTTCAGTTTCGGTTTTGATTCCTTTTTTGTGTTTCAAATTGAAGATTGGGAAAGAGGGTTAAAAAATTAAATTAGGGGGTTTTGGTTGAGGATTGATTTTGGCAGCAATTTGGAGGGCTTTTGAAGCTTGATTTTGGAATCAGGTGAGGGGTTCTATTTAAAGAAGAGGAAGAGGAAATGAGTTCTGCGTTTTATGTTGATTTTGAATACGTTTTGGTCACAGGTTTGATTCTCGTGTGCTTGCATTTTTCTTTTGAGTTTGTTGCGTTTTACCCTTTGTGAAGGTGCGTTTTGATTTTTTGTGAAATTTTCGTTCTGTTTTGATGCAAGATGCGTGCGAGAAGCGTGATACGGTGAAGTGAAGGCTTCGGCTTGTTGAATTTGTTGTTGTTTCGGCTTGTCCTGAAGCTGCTGTGTGCATTTTGTTGTGGCGTGTGAAGAGGATGACTGTGGAGCAGGATGTTGGCTTGTGGCGTATAAGCTGTAGCTGGGCCTGCTGTTGTTTGATGTATTAGGCTGTAAGTTGCATTGGCTTGGCGTATGCAGTACGGTTTTGTAGCTGGGTGTTTACGGATTGGCAGGCTGAATTTTTGGGCGTGTGGATTGTGTTGGCGGCGTGACTTGTTTCTGCCTTCGGCGAGGCTTGGTCTTGCGGTACTTGGCTTGTGTGATGAAGGCTTTGGGCGTACGGATGGTGAGCTGCTACGTATTGCTGGGATGACGTTGGCAAAAAAAACTTATACTTGTTGTAGAGTGTGGGCCTGATGCTGGATGTAGTACGGTTGGATTGAGGCTTGAGTTGTGATGCCTTGCGTGATGTGGAGAAGCTGGGCAAGGCTGAAGTCAAGCTGATTTGTTTGCAGCTGGTACTTTTTCTTTGGCTAGTGTGTTGGCTTTTTGCCTTGGGAAGCTGAGAGTGATGTGAGGTGGGAGGATGTGGCTAGGAATGCACATGGGGCTTTTTGGAAAACAAATAATAAAATAAAAAACAAATGACTTAATCAATATTTTGGTTATTTATTTTTTATGCTTATTACTAATTGGATTTTAAAACAAAAAAAAACCTATGGGCTTAATAAAAACAAATGGTCTTATTAATGTTTATGAATAAAAAATGGACTTTAGTTTTATAGAATGGAAAAAAATGGATGTGAAGGAATATTAAAATTGAATGTGGTTAAAAAAAAGATAAAGAGAAATTGATATTTGGATTTTGTTGAATGGAACCTAGATGATGAAATTGGATAAAAATGGATTAAAAAAAAATTTGGTATGGTAATGAATAATGGATGGATATAAAAAATAATGAAAAATGGGATAATCGAATAATAAAAAAAATGGTAATTTGGTCAATGAAAAGGATAGAAAAAATTGATAATTGGAAATGGTGATTTGGAATGATTTAGTCGGAAAAAAGATAATGGATATTTGTGAAATGGAAAAAATGAAAAATGAATTAGAAACTGGTTATTGGAGATTAAAAAATGGTTTAATGGACGATGATTTCTTCTTAAGGCCCACGGCCAATTCCCGATTTTTCTCACAAGCCTCTGATGAAAGAATGAACACATCCAACACAGACCCCACTGAATATTTCACAACTTAAGCCAACTGTCAACTGAAAATCATATGATTATGCCCTGATGATTCGAAACCAAACTGAGGAAAATAAATCCTCAGATGAATCGCTGATGAACTGAAGAACCGATGAACTGATAAACACTGAAGATTCAAACCAAACTTCACACAAAACACTGTCTGATAGCCTTTCACACACAACACAACCCGAACTTTTGAAAACACATATCGCCTGGGTAATAAACCACTGGCACACACATCTAACAGTTGAAACAAATCTTTTGATAGTTTGACCAATATTAGGTCAAACATCCATCTGAAATCGAATTGTGATTGAACAAACGCATCTGAATTGAAATCATTGCCCTGTCTTTGAAAACCTGCAACACAGAGAAGAAGAAGAACACTGCAACATATTTTTTTGTATTTTGATTAGTGATCAGTAAATATAAATAAAATATAAAGAAGTAAAAATAATGGTGATCCCCTGCGAAGCATAGACCCACACCTGAGAAGAAACTCGAAAGCCAGTGAGATCTTGTTTGTATGCAAAATGCAGATGATATGCGAAGAAATCTTAGGGCAAAAATTAGGGTGTTACAGCTGGACTTGAAATATTGTTGGAATTGGGGGCAACAGAGGTCGAAATAATGGGTGACTCTGAGTTGGTAATAAAACAATTGACAAAAGAATACAAATGTGTCAAAGAAAATTTGATCATGTACTTTGTAATAGCCAATAGACTCCTCAAGAAATTCGACAGTGCAGCCTTCAAACACATTCCTAGATTAGAAAATCAGGAAGCAAATGACTTGGCTCAACTGGCATCAGGCTATAAAGTGTCGAAAGAAAATCTGGAGAAAGCTGTCGAAGTAAGAGGAAAAGTATTATCCACTAGATTGTCCCCATCAGATTTGGAAACCATAAGACTGGGTTATGGTGACGAAGAAAATTTTGAAATTTTTAATGTAGATGATCCAGAAGTAGGAGATTGGAGAAAACCTATTAAGGATTATTTACAAAATCCAAACCAGACAGTCGAAAGAAAGATAAAGTATAGAGCTTTAAGCTATGTACTCTTTGGAAATGATCTATTTAAAAAGATTGCAGAAGGAGTCTTACTAAAATGCTTAGGTCAGACTGAAGCTTATATAGCCTTGTCAAACGTGCACAGTGGTGCATGTGGTGCACACCAGGCAGGACACAAGTTGAAATGGTTACTATTTCGACAAGGGATGTATTGGACAACAATGTTAAAGGATTGTGTCGAATTTGCAAAGGGATGTCAAGAATGCCAAATTCATGCAGGCATACCTCATGTGCCTGCAAATGAGTTACACTCTATTATAAAGCCTTGGCCATTCAGAGGTTGGGCTTTAGATTTGGTTGGGGAAATTCGACCAGCTTCTTCAAAGGGGCGAAAATACATTTTGGTTGGAGTGGAATATTTCACTAAGTGGATTGAAGCCATACCCCTGGCGAATGTATATCAGGAAGCAGTTATAGAATTCATCCAGAAGCACATAATTTATAGGTTTGGAATACCAGGAACTATAACCACTGATCAAGGATCTGTGTTTACTGGAAGAAACATGCAGGCATTTGCAAAAGAGACAGGTTTTAAGTTATTAACTTCGACACCTTATTATGCTCAAGCAAATGGACAGGTCGAAGCAGCCAACAAAGTTGTGATAAATCTGATAAAAAGCATGTGGGTAAAAAACCTAGGAATTGGCACAAGACTCTGGATCAAATCCTTTGGGCTTGTCGAACGTCTCCTAAAGAGGCAACTAATTCTACCCCATTTAAGTTAACTTATGGGCATGAGGCAGTATTACCAGTCGAAATCTATTTACAATCAATACGAATTCAAACGCATCATGAAATTCCATCTGAGATTTATTGGAGTATGATGATGGATGAGTTGGTTGATTTAGATGAGGAGAGGTTACGTGCTTTAGAGTTGATAAAAAGGCAGAAAGAAAGAGTCGAAAAGTTTTACAATAAGAAAGTAAAATTTAAAGCCTTTTTAGTTGGTGATTTGGTTTGGAAAGTAATTTTGCCCATGGAAAAGAAAGATAGATTGATGGGAAAATGGTCTCCTAAATGGGAAGGACCTTTCCAAATTTTAAGAGTTTTTTCAAATGGCGCATATGAAGTAGAAGAAATGGAAAAAGACAAAAGAGTGCTGAAAATAAATGGCAAATATTTGAAGAAATATAAGCCAACATTGCAAGAAATAAAGATAGAAATGGAATAAAATTGCAAAATGCTTGTCTTCGCCAAACAGATGGCGTTAAGTAACATTACCTATGAAAATTCTTATAAAAAATAAAATCCCCTATTTCTATTACAAACTACTGTTGGAGAAAAGTTGCTTTGAGTTCGTCAAATTTCTTCTGCTGAAGTTGAATTTGACGTTCACAGAGGCTTTTACTAACATTCAGTTCGTCAATTTCTCTGTGGAGTTGTTGGGCTGTTTCTGCATGTTGAAGCCCTTTTTGAAGCTCTCTGTCAATTTCTTCTTGTTTGGGTTGTTGGAGGCTAGCTTGACGTTCCTTCTCTTGGAGGATCTTCTTCTGAAGTTCGACAATCTGAGCTTGATAAGCCTGGATGTTACTTTCGCACTCAGCAACAGCTTTGGAGTAATCTTCAGAAAGTATGTTTAGCTCTGAGATTCTATCAGTCGAAGAGGCTACAACATTCCATTCTGAGACTTGCTTTTCAGATTTAGTTGTGATGCTCTGAGAAAACTCTTTTTGGCGAACCAAGTCAACGCTCACTGAATCAATCATAAACATCAGGTCCATTACCAGACGACTCTCCTCAGTCGAAGCCTCCAGGAGATTGGCTTGTTTTAGAAGTTTCTTCAGGTCATATTGGGCAGAGGGGTTTTCGGCTAGAGCTCCAAATAAGTCTACCCCAAGGATCTTTGCCTTAATCTCAGCCATGATGACACTAATTGGTTGAATTTCAGAGGTAGCCCCAGAAGTTGTTGAGCTGCTGTGGGAAGAGTCCTGAAATTCGTACCTGTAACTGAGTAAGGCTTTCAGATATTCCAGAGGTTTTCTTACTTTCAGGCTTTCAATTTATTCATGGGACAAGCTTGTCGAACCCATATTAAGAGGGGTTTCTATTGGAGTAGGAACAGCTTGGGCACTTCCTCCAGGGTTCAAGCTTGTGTCTGGATGCTTCGACAGATCTGTTTCTTCTTCGACAGCTTCCTTATCAGCCTCTGTTGTATCAATTGGCCCTTGTAATTGTGCATCTTGATCTTGAGCAGTTTTTTCTTCCACAGTAAATTCTGGACGAAGAGGGGAATTGTTGTCAGAGGATTCTGGGTCACTGATGTCGAAGTCACTGAAGGTCTGAGGGCCATAAATACCAGCATCTGGAGTGGTTTCTTCCAGAAGTCGTTTAGCTAAAGTCTTCTCAGAATCAGAAGGGATAAGCTCTTCTTGGACCTTGGAGGTTTCTTCGACATCAAGGTTAACCTGAAGTCAATAGGAAAGGGAAGTTAAAAGAAGAAACAATGTAGTTAAAACTACAAATATTGTCAGTCGAAAATAATAATACCTGAGGAATCTCAGTATGAGTGCCTGAATCCCCACTTTTCTGACTTCTTGAAGGGATTTTAGTGATTGGACTGGTGGGAGGAGTTCTTCTGTTGACAAGGGATCTCTGGGATGCCACTGTCTTTATTCTCATGCCTTTGTTCCTTTTGAGAGGTTGAGGCTCAGGAGATTCATCTTCAGATTCTTCGACACTCACCTCTTTTTCTTCTTGTTTTCTTTTGGTGACTGGTGTGCGAGTTACCTGAGGTGTGCAAAAGAGGAAATGTGTTCAGTATTGAGAATATTGAAATTTATACAAAAGGAAAAAGTGAGATGTTGTTATTTGTCGAAACCTTTTTAGCAGCTGTGGGTGATTTTTCGACCTGTTTGGAAGAGGTCCCTTCACCAGGAGTTTTCTTGTTAGTTATTCTAACAGCTGAAAGAAAAGAAAATGAATGAACATTGATATAAAACATATAAAGAGTTAGAAATAAGAAGAGGGATGGTATTTCTTCGACACCTTCAAGAATAGGTTCTTCCACACTAACGTGTTCTATTCCAACATGAAGGTGCCCAGGGAAGTTGCCCAAATAATACTTCGTCGGAACCACACGTTCAGCAAGTTTTTTGCTAGACTCGCGAAGCAGCTTTAAGTGAGATCCACACACAAACCAATCTGGGAATGGAGGGCACAAGGCCACACCAAATTCTGCAGAAGGGAGTGGGGGAAACTTTGGGGGAAATGAGGTGTAAGCAAAATTGTAGCGTGCATGTGATGGGATATATGAAGGCACCCCCAACTTATCCAGCTTTTTTGAAAATTTTTGTTTTAAAGTCACTGCTGCTTCGCCTATGGTTCGACGAAGATCATTTGGCCTATAAATAGTTTCAAAATATTTTTGAAAATTTTGAATTTCTTTGATATGTTTATCCGTACCTTTCTTCTTTTTATCCTGCACAAAAGCAAAGGCATTCGTCAGGAGTGTGTTGAAAGTTGTTACATCAAAGAATTTGTTAAGGTAATACTCCTTCCACCAGACGTCGAAGTCCTCAGTGCACAAGAACTTTGGTCGAAATATGGTAGGGTGGACCTCCAAAGATTCGTCGAAAAATTTGTTATACAATTCTAGACTTTTCTCAAAATTATGAAATGAGTTGTAGAACAAAATAGAGCCTTTCTTGAGGTAGATGGGTTTTGTTTTCGTCTGGGTTAACCCAAATTGTCTGGCCACCAGGTTAGGTTGATAGACAATGAGGGAAACTTTGGTGTTATTGAGGCTGTGATAGGAAAAAAGATGTCTTGGTATGAGGAAGGATTCCCAGATGGATATGTAGGAATCCTCTTCCTTTTGGTTTTCTACTGGGAGTTCCCTTGTGAACCATTTGGGACCCACAGTCCTGTTGGCGAAGGGTGCCATGGATGGAGTAAACTTGTAACGTTTTTCGAACATCATCACGTAGCTAGTGAAGGCTTGTCGAAGGCCTATTCCTTCGTCAGTAGGTGTTAGTTGAACTAGCCTAGACCATTCGACACGCCTGTCTTTCACTTCCTCTTCGTCAACTGGTCTCTTGATAGGGATGCAAGCTTCGAAGGTGGCATTCAGCCACAGTTGTAAAAGCCAGAAGGGGCCTGTTAGGCTGATGGTTCCTTTTTCCTTGATGGTTTTCAGGTTGCTTACGCTCTCACTCAGAGATTCATAAAGATTTGCCAGAAGCAATTCACTTAGACAAAATGCAACTACAGCATGAAGTTGATTGGCCATGGTAATGTAGCTTCTGGCCACTTGGAGGGATCTGGTGCAGAAAACAAACTTTGCTAACCACAAAGTGAGGAAGGCTACGTGTTCTCTGTCGGAAACCTCTTCAGTATCTTTGCCTTGATGATGAGCAATAAATAAGGAATAACCAGCATGTTTGGTGTCGAATCCTATAGGGTCTTTGTTTAGGTGTTCAGGATTGAAGATTTCACCTATAGGACTAAGGCCCGTGATGGATGCTATGTCGAAGAGAGTTGGGGTAACCATGCCACAAGGGAGGTGGAAGTTGTTGTAAGTGCTGTCCCAAAAGTATAGGGAAGCAAGCAACATATTCTGGCAATAACGGGGCCCTTCTTTCGACAATTGAATCAAGTCATAAATACCTGTTTTCTTCCAAAATTTTCCCTTAGTTTTTTCGACTCTATTAAGCCAGGTTAGATAATCTGAAGGACCTTTTGTTAAAGGAGGGCTTCTAAAGATTCTATTTTGATTCAAATACGACAAATCTAAGTCTGTCGAAGCTAATGGGATCTCAGGTTTCTTAGAGGATGTTTCGGCAGTTTGAGGGTTCTTACTAGCACCTATTGGCTTAGAGGCAGAATAGGAAGGATAAAAATCCTTTAAACGGTTTGGGTCAGCATTGGGGTCAGAGATTGGACCTAACATTTCATGGTGAACCCCAGAGATTAAAATAGGGATCAGTACCTGAGATCTGTAGATGCTAGCTTTCTCCCTCTCATTTGGAGGTTCTGTGATGTACTGTTGTTGATTTACTTGCGTTAGTACAGACAGTGTGTGAGCAGGAGGGAGATCAGTAGTCTTCTTTGCTTTCTTAGCACTACGGTCAGCAACATTCTTTGGGGGCGCCATTGTTATGAAAAGATTAGAGTTGGAGTAACAGAAAGTTTAAATGGGTTTAAATGGAGATTTTTCATTGATAGAGAAGAAGGAGTTTGAGAGTGTAAAAAGGATAAAAGGTTTGGGAGATGGTATTTATAGAAGGTGACAGAATATGAAAAATTAATAAAAAGGAAAAGAAAAAGACGTTTCAATTTAGTCATGGGAGACGTGTTTCTTGATCAACGGTGATGATCAAAAGTGACGGTTGGTGGGGAACCCATGATTAGCTAGGATATAGGGTTATGGAAGGTTGTGTATAAACGTGGGCTAGATGAGACGTTTTTCAGAAAGTTGAAATCATGGTGTTTTCTTGGGACTCAACAAAATTACTTTATAATTAATGAGACTGACATGGTGTCAGAAGTCATTTCGACAACAAAGGATATTTCTCCAGAGTTAGTCGAAACATCTTTGCTGGGGGGCAATTTGTAGGCTCATAATTTCGAAACCATGGATTTGAGATAGAAAGTCAATTTTTGCAAAAAGGATAATCATCAGATAAGAGAAAGAAGAAGTGAAGATATTCAGAAGATGTTGACAAGGTTAAATACTCAAGTATTTCGACAAGAGTACAATAGTGTTCTGGCAGGCAAAGTTTGGAGACCTGTTTATAGTTTGGCATTTGACAAGATAAGATATTTTTCGACACTTCGACAAAAGAGAGGTGTTTGACAGAAGCGTTGATTTGTAAATTTTTAAGAGTTTCTTCTTCTTCGACATTTCGACAAATAAAGAGATGCAACGCTTCGTCACCAAAGGGAAGAATTCAAATTCAAAGGTTGCAACCTTTGGCAGTTGGACACGTGGAAGTTTCAGAGAAGAAAATTGCATGCAGGCTGACAATTGTCATTTAGTTAGAATTTTCTCGTTCTAGGCAGTTATTTTGTTTGTATATAAATAGGATAGTTTGTTTTTAGAAGGCGTGGGTGAAAACATATAAAAAAATCCTGTAAATACTCTAAGTACCCAGTGTGAGAGAAATGAGTCTGATATTTGGAACAATGTATGTTTGAACACCATTTTCTTTCAAGTTATTTAAATTATTAGTTTTGTTTCATCAAGTTATTTTACTTTCAGTCTATTTACTTTCCTGCAAAGTTTACATCTTTTCGCCATTTTCTTACTTTTGTTCAAGCTTTCACTTTATTTTGCTTTAAGCATTCAAAACATTCAACACTTTTACATCATTAACAAAACAAACCACAAATCATTAACAACACTAAGAGTAATTCGACAACCAATTGCACATGTGTCCTAGGACTTGTTTGGTTGGTCCTGTAAGTAACCCAGTTTTCTAAGAAATTGGTTAACCAGAGGTTGTTCGTCAGAAATCACAGCGAATAGGTGGATAGCTGCCCGACGCCGTTTCAGTTTCCTTATGGGTTGACGTGTTTCAGTATTAATGGTGTCGCTTCGTTTAGTGTGCAAACTGCGGCATATGCAGTAGGTAATGATGACCTAGCGCGTTGAACCACGCGCCTGGGACTATAAAAGGAAGTTGAGTGACTTCATTTTCACTTTTTCGCTCAGACGTTCACCGGAAGCTCTGACGAATTTCCCTGTCTCCGCCCGTCTCGCTGCCTGGACCACCGCTGCTGCTCGTGCACCGCCGTCTCTCTGATTCTTAATATGTTAGGTATCATTTTGCTTTCTTAATCCTCTATTTTCCACTTTTTGCGTCAAATGTCTGTAAATGCATGTTGTATTTGTGATAGGTTGGTTAGATTTGACTTAGGAATAGTGAAACAGACTGTAGATGGAAAAAAATAGGGTTAGGGTTAGACTGTCCCGGGCAGGAATTTCATGCGTCGGGAAAAATTTGCATAAATACATATGAGAATTTTGCCCGGTGCGTAAGAACGCGCGTATTCCTGTGCCGAACACGTGCGGAACTTCTCCACCGGGCCTGGTGGCAGTGGGTGGAGTTTCACACTGGTTCCCGCGCACTTTGCTTCTATGCCCTTTCACTTGGCCTGTGGTGGAAGGGTGGATTTGATATGACGTCGAATTCACTCTTTCTGTCTGCGTTTCAGGTGCAACCGGGCGTTTACGACCGAGGAGAGAAAACGTCGGGTTGTAACACGGTGGGAGAACTGACTTTAGTTAAATGTTGCGGATAGCAAGAGTCGCCATCGACTTTTATTTTATCCAAAGTGAAATTCTGTGATCAGGTATGAGATGTCCTAAGAGATGTCCCAACACTTAATAGGACATTTGACAAATTTAACCAAAACTTAAACAGCAGGAAAAGTAAACAACACAGAAGTTTGTTAACCCAGTTCAGTGTATAACCACACCTACATCTGGAGGCTACCAAGCCAGGAGGAAATCCACTATTAGTAATATTAATTCTAGACTTAAACCACCCTGTTTAATCTATCACTTAATACTTACCCAATGCAATTTCTACCTAAGACTCACTTAGATAAGAGTACCCTACTCACTCCCCCTCAATCACCCAGTGATCAAGTTTACAAGTTTACTGAAATTGAAGACATCCTTCAAACAAAACAGCTTGATCTTACTTAACAGTTTCAATCAAGTCACAAATGCACTTTTGCTTAAAAGCTCATAAAGTGGTACATAAAAACAACCTGCTATTAAAACACTAGACACCCTATTTGGTCTTCTGAAATTCGTACTCAATTCTATGAGTTTCTGTTGTTTAAATAGGTATCTGAATTTTGGGCTTTCTGTAGAATGATCCAGCCCTAATGTGCAGCAACTGTCACCTTGAATTTAGGGTTTGTTACCTCCTATATTCTAGGTGCATTAGGTCTTCTGTTTTAATCTGAATCTTCAATTTAAAACTCCCTACAGATGCGCCTTGTTCTGTTTTTATCCAGCATTAATTAATCCCAGATAGTTCTCCTTAAATATCTCTGATCTGTTAATCACTAATTAATTCTGGTAGCAGGTCTGAGATGTCTCAACATTTGTTGGGACATCCTGAAAAACTGAACTTAATTTATTCACACAATGTCCCAACATCTGATGAGACATCCTGAAATAAATTCACATACTCTGTTTGATAATGTCCCAACATCTGATAGGACATTCTGAACTGAATTTAACATTTCTTGTTTGGTCAAAAATTCTGCCAATTCTTAAACATCTACAAACTCCCCCTTTGGCTAATTTTTGGCTAACATCTTTCCTGGTTTTCAGAGTGCAGCAGAAGATCTTTTTATCAGAGTATATCATTACTTTTCTGTTGATTCTTATTTGAGATTACTCCCCCTCAAACAAATATGAGTCCAGTCTTGTTGCAACAGAAATACACACTGATTCAGTTCAGACAGAAACAAACAGATTTCATTCAAAAATTAAACAGCAGTACAAATTTGTTGTTGTTCTCCCCCTTGGTAGACACAAAATTAAGGGCCAAAGAACTATTATCCAGAATTACAAATTATTGATGTCATTACAAATGCCTCACATACATAGATCACTCAGATTCATCACTCTCAGTAGCTTCCTCCACTTCAGTGTCTTCATCTTTATCAGCTTCACTTTCAGCTTCACTGTCTTCATCAGATGCAGCTGTCTGATCTTCTTCACTTTCCAACCTCTTAATTATTTCCTCCAGCTTCTTCTTTCTAGCTTCAAGCTCTTTACAGGTGCACTTTAGCTCAGCAATTAATTCTTTCTTGGAGATTGGATTCTTAGCAGAGGAGGGACCAACAGATGTCCCAGCAGGTGTTTCAACATCTGCAGCATGGTGACTGAGAAATAATTTGTAGTGAAAAGCCAGGGGGCTCTCTCTTTTGCATGCTGTATCCTTGTCAGTGAGAATGCCAGGGTATTGATTGAGCACTATTCCACACAGCAATGATGGAAAGGCTATTGGAAGCTTTGTTGCTGAGGAGCTGGCATGCTTCATGGTTTGATCAAAGATAAAAGCTCCAAAGTCCAGATTGGTTTGAGTTCCCACAGCATAGATGAATCTGGCTAGACCAGTTGAGATTGAGGAAGTGTGGTTGGTAGGCACCCAGTTAGCAGTTCCAATTCTGTTCAGCATGGCATACTTTCTGGTAAGCATGCTCACAGAGAGCTTTCCCTTCACAGGCCATGCCTTGACCTGGTTTGCAGTGATCACTTTACAGACTTGATTATCTGTCTTACCTAATTCATTAGGTCCATCTGTTTCTCTTCCTAGATACTCATTGATGATTTGAGGAGAAAACTGTACACATTTACCTCTAACAAAAACTTTTCTAAACTCAGAAGACTTACCATTTGAGCAATCCTCCTGAAGATTCACAATGAACTCTTTGACAAGTAGTTCATAGCAGGGAGAGAGATCTGAGACTGTTTTGAATAGTCCTGCAGCAGAGATGAGGTCTATCAGTTCTGTGCACTCAAGTGCATTGCTACTTAGTTCTCTTTCCACGGCAACCCTTCTTTGATACACATATTTCCATCTGTTGACACTGGAGACATGATGGAAGGATATGTTGTCCAAAGGAGCTTCTGGGACAGCAGTTGAAACTCTAGCTTGTGCTGGTTTCTTCTTGGGAGGAGATGTTGGGACATCTAATCCAACATCTGAATCTGATGGTGTTGAAGCTTTTCTCTTCTGGGTTTGAACTTTGCTCCATGGTTTTGTTGGACCAAAGATAGCTTTAGCTTTGCCTTTCTTTGAACTAGCCTTATTTTTCTCAGGGATGACAGGTTCAGCTTGCATCTTTCCTTTCCTGGACCTTAGTCTTTTAGCAATGCTGGGTTTCACAGATGCTATGATCTCTGCATCAGAGTCCTGCTCCAGATTGGCCACTGGAGGAGATTGAGCAGCCTCCTCTTCAGCTGGTTGATCAGCAGGGATTTGATCTTCATTTGAGCCTTGAGCCTGTTCTTCAGAGACCTCTTCATCATTTTCATTTGAGACTTTGTCCTTAGATTGTTCAACATCAGATAAGTTCTTTTTCTTATCTTCAGATGTTCCAACATCTGTTGGGACATCTTGTTCTGCAGCAGTGTCCTTTGTAGCCTGAGCTGGTTCTTCTTGAGGTGCAGGAATGGTGTTCAAAGGAACAGAGATCCCTTTCACCACTCTTTGTTCAGAAAAGACTTGGTTAACAATCTCCTTGATGGAATCATCAACATATTTGGAGTATCTTGTAGACATGTTAGCAGGAGAGGGAATGCCTTTAGCTTTGCTTCTGATTTGATCTTTACATCTCTTTGGTGTTCTTGCCTTTTTAGTGTGAGAGGCACTTCCCTTGAGCTCGTCCAATGGTGTTGAAGACATTGGCACAACAGAGATTGGAGTGGCATGAACCACGTCTTCCTTGTTGAGAATTTCCTCAGCTGTTTTAGGGTTTTGAGACATTGTAGAGGAAGAAGGATGAACAGCTTTAGGGTTTATGATTTCTAAAGATTTGAGAGTTAATGTGATTCGCTTGTGATGATATGATGAGAATCTTGATAGCTTCTTATAAGTAGTTACTAAATAAGTAGCCGTTACAGTCCAAATGATTAAGAATGGAATTCCCAAGGATCTTGTCCAGACTAGCTTTGCCATCTGGAACTTATGCCATGCAATGTCATAAGACATGTTGGCACATCTCATTAACTGCTAAATATCACATAAACATATTCCAAGTTTGCCCCTTAAGTTCTCAAATTGTGTAGCATCCAATGCTTTGGTAAAGATATCAGCTAATTGCAGATCTGTAGCAACATGCTCCAATGAAATCACCTTCTCTTCTACAAGATCTCTGATGAAATGATGTCTGATATCAATATGCTTTGTCCTGCTATGTTGAATAGGATTTTTAGATATGTTGATTGCACTTAAGTTGTCACAGTACAATGTCATGACATCCTGTGGGACATTGTACTCAGTGAGCATCTGCTTCATCCAAACCAACTGAGAACAACTGCTACCTGCTGCTATGTATTCAGCTTCAGCTGTAGATAAAGATACACAATTCTGTTTCTTACTGAACCAAGAAATCAGATTGTTTCCTAGAAAGAAGCATCCTCCTGAATGTCGCTCCCAAAGATTTGCATCCCGGTACAAGCGCGAACGGTCGGCGAAAGGAACAATGAGAACACACAGCCGTGAACCCACTGGAGAATGAAAAGAGTCGCCAGCTAGGCATTTTTATCCCGGAGGAAAGGTAATGCTGCATAGACCTAGGAAAAGATGGATAAGACGGTTTGCGAACCAGAGAGACTGAGAAAGGGGGTTGGTTACAACCTGGGAAGGTATTAGCACCCAGATTGTCCGTCGTACTCGACGGGATCCACGCTTAAAAGATTTGTGTTTTAAAGGGGTAGTGTCAGTGCAATCTGTGTGCAAAATGGCTGGAAAGCAAAATGTACAGGTGTCAGTGTAAAAGAAGTGTGAAGTGTATAAATGTACAGTGTCAGTGTGAGGAAAGAGTATGCTCATGATCATGAGGCTAAGAGAAAAAAAGCTGGAAAGAGGGGGAATATACAGAGACTTTTGTTCGATAACTGTTAAGTTATGCCTACGTATCCTCTCGTGCAATGAGGAAGTCAGAACACCGTAGTTCGACCCAAAGAGACTGAAAGGTAAATTGACTTGTGAACTGCTTGCTTGTCTATGCTCAAGTGTATGACCTGTCTGGCTCAGGTGCTTACTGTCTTGCATTGGACGGAAGAAGCAAGTTCTCGATTGTGAATGAGTGTGATGAGAAAAGAATCCCGAAGGAGACGATTATTGTTTGTTTTTGAGTGTTTTCAGTTTTTTATTTCTTTTTGGAGTTTGTCATAAGTTAATGAGCTTAAGCCTAAACCAATGGGTTAGTAAACTCATCACATCTTCCCTCTGATTAGGGGTAATGAGAATTACCTTAAGTGTGAAGTCAGATTCTCACACTTAATCACCTTTGGTGTAGGATTAAGATCATTAACCTACTTGTGATTATTTAGATGTTTTTGTGATTTTGTTTAGTGTTGAGTAATGAGGTTAAGCCATAATCAAGGATTAAACAGACTCATTACACCATCCTAAAAGAAGGATAATAGATGAGAATGTTTAAGCTGAGAAAAACTCCTCAACTTAATCCATGATTAGGGATTAAACCCATGACAAAACAAGCCTTTATTAAGTGGATTTTATTAAATGGTATGATGATGAAGTGAATTTTATTGTTTGTAAGACAACTTGAGGGGGACTTGTCCATTAACACTAGGGTTAGTCCTTCTTAACCATTTAAGGAAGAATTAGAACCCTGATGCAAGGCCCAAGTTACAAGTGTGATGTCTTGATGATTATTAGATGAATTGATTAAGAGATTTAAACACCTTAAGGGTTTAATACTTAGGATTAAAGTTATACACTCCATCCTAAGAGAAGGATGCAGGCATAACCCTAAGCACAAAGTCTTAAAGCCTTTAGGGTTTAGTCCCTGATTAGGAGATGAGAAGAGAAGACTCAAAGAGAGACACAAAGGTAAAACTATGAGGGGAGACTAATCAAAACCCTAATCATTGTCATGCTTGGTTGTTCCTAAGGTTTGTGGGGTTTACAAGAGAAATCTTCAGAGGAGCCACCAGGAAGCAGATGAATAAGATCAAGAGAAGCAAAGTGACTTGCTTCACTCAAGAAGTTAAGTCACTTGAAGAAAGAAAGTGGGAAGAAGAAGAATGAGCAAGCTCAAACTCAAACACATATAAAAATGCAGCAATGGATGCAAGAGAGATGAAAAGAAAAGGTATGAGAAGTGAAGGCAAATCCACTTCTCAAGTTTACTTACCACCTGCAATGTTAGAAAGAAATGCAATGCAATGCAAGATGAGATGAAATGATATGATGCAAAGCAAGACCAGAAGCATGTTGATGATGATTATGATGTTATGAGGTGCTGCAAACATGAGGCAAGACAATGGGGATGTTCATACAAGATTATGAATGCAAATGATGCAAGCTAAGGAGCATGAACAAGCATGGAATGTTATGAAGCATACAAGACAAATGACATGGCAAATATGCAATGCAATGATCAAAGATGCTTTATACATGTCTTAAGATGTCAAATGAATCATAAGAATGCACAAAATGCAATGACAAGTCATGTTATGCAAGAGAATGCAAGAAGGATGCAAGAGAAAGCCCAAATTAGGGTTCATGGATCAAACATCAAACACAAACCAAAAACAGAAGCAAACCTCATGATAAAAAATGGGAAATGGCACCCAAAGAAACCCTAGGCCTATGATGAACCACTGCCCAAAGGGGAGCTCTCAACTCTCAACCAAACTCAAGATATGATTTTTCTAAGTTATTAGGGTTTTTTAGGGTTCTTAACAAAACAAATGCCAATCAATTAGAAAATGCAAGAACAATTCATGGCCTTTTTATCCTAGAAACTACATGTTAAACACAAGACAAAGCAAAAAGAATCAATGTCACAACCTTCACCAATAGGCAGAAATGAATTTTTGAATCCATGATCAAAATAATGCATAAAAAATGATTTAATTCAATGAAAAATTCTTAAAATGCATCAAGATCAAAAAAGAAATTTGGTTTGAAGGTTGGACAATGTTTCTAAATGTCTTAGAACATTTCATGAATTTTTTGGTGATTTTTAAATACCTAAAAGTATTTTTAATAAATTAATTTTCATTAATCAATTAAAAATAATCTTTTAAATATTTAAAAATACTTTTTAATGATAAAAATAAAAAATAAAAATATTTTTGGGTCTTAAAAATTATTGAAACTCATGAGAAAAAGTTTCATAATTTTTAGACATTTTTTACTATTTTTAATAAATGGTGCAAATAAAATGAAAAGAAATTAAAATAAATTGAGAAAAATGGGAAGTATGCTCAATGAAGCGTCCAGATTGAATCTGGGCTTGGGAGGTTTGACCTGGCGCGCATCTGGACGGCCCAGGTTCAAACTTCCCTAAACTCAATTAATCAAATAATTAACATTTAAATAAATACGGATTAGGGCTAATGATCAGATCTCCACCACTCACTGCACGCGGGAAAAGAGAATCGCACGGCCTACATTCAAACTTGCCCCTAAACCCTAATTAACTCATTAATTACTTTCAGGCTGCCGGAGAAGACTTCCGGTCGTCTTCTCCGGCCAGCATCTCCCCTGAAAATCACCAAAACCCCAAAAACCTAACTAAAATGAAATCTAAGAATTGGGAAATGATCCCCACTCACTCACGAATCAAAACCCTCACTCAAAACAAATTTATTCTTCCTAACAAGGCTGAATCGAAGCAAGAAAGAATTAGGGCACGCAAGTTTCAGAAAGCAATTAAATTCTCATTTCATCACCATTTCAAAAACTAAAAGCATCAGGATGATCAGTGAATCATGAGGAACAAGTTTGTAACAAGAAAAACAACTTCTGGAAAAATTATTTTCGAGCTACCTGAGATTTGGAGCTTTCAGTTTGGGAACTTTCTGGCCTTCTCTTTATGTGCAATCTACTCCTTAGAACCCCTTGATGATGTTTGAATGCTCAAAATGAGTTTGTGCTGGCTGGATAGTGAGTTTCGAAAGGAACTGCTTCAAGCTCAGTCAACAATGGCTATGGTGATTCTGACTGATTCAGGCCATGGTGAGTGATTGCTTGTGGTCCTGATGATGAATGGAGAAGGTTTGTGGCGCTTGTTTGTGTGTTTGTGAGCTAGGATGAGAGTTTCGAATGAAACTGCAAAATGGAGTGTGAAATGGTTATGGAGTGTTCTTGCTATTACAGGCTTTGGTTCTTGGTGCTGGAGGATCTATGAAGTGTGGTGAGATGATTGATGAAGATAGTTTGAGTGTTTTGTGGCTGTGGAGAGGGATTCGAAGGAACTTGCAAAATGGTGAGTTTTTGTGTATGTGTGAATGGGAATGTTTCAGCCTTGCTTCTTCATATGTTTAGCTTGCAAACTGTCCACATATTTCTCTCTCATTGGTCAGTTGACAAGACATGCCCTTTATTGATTGGTAAGGCAACTTTTGCAAAAAGTCCACTTCTTGTAAGAGAGGGCATGGGCTAAACTCTAGCTAAGTACAATGAGCATGGGGCTGCGCAGCATGATGTGTGTATGGAGCTAGTTTGGTTCAGCAGCCAAGAAATCAAGTGGGTGAGATGTGATGATAGTTTTTGCAAGTTGCTTGCTTTATGGTTCACATGTGAAGATCTTGTTCCAAAAGTCATGAAACATGAGCAATGCCTAGTTCATTCTGAATTTTGTGACTTGTAGAATGTTTGCATACTGGTTTGAAGCCAATTAGAAGTTACAAAATGCATTGGTTCAAGGTTTTGCAAAATTTCCATTTGGTGCATAACTTGAATTTTAGTGATTTTTGCCAACTTTGCCACACCATAACTTTTGATCCAAGAAGAGTTTGATCATGTTCTTGTACTTTTTGAAAAGGGAAAGATGAGATCTACAACTTTCATGACCAAAGTTTTCCCATTTGAAGCATTTTTGGATCCAAAATCAAGGCTTGAAAAATGACCTAAAATGATGCATTCTTGAAAAGTCAACTATGCCCAAAAAGTCAACATTTGCAAAAACCCTAAATTCTTGATTTCTATGAACTTCAATCTTCTTCCATGATCAAATAAAGACCATATACACTCAAAATGATGAAGATCACCCATTGGTTGGGTCATTGGGGGCCTCAGATGCCCTGATTTTGCACTGACTTGTCTGAAAAGTCAACTCTTGATCAGATGACTTCCCCATGGAATTTCTTCATGAAAATTGATATGCATACTCCCTATACCATATAGAGATCAATGGAAACAAGAATGACCAAAAAATTTGGGGTTATGGCCTCTGAAACCAAAACCCTAATTTTCAGTCAACTGTGCAGTTCATCCTGGCTCTGCATCCACTCAAACCCTAGTTCTTGTGATTCCTCTGCAATTTTGACTTTGAGGAGATGAAACATGGTATAAGAACACACATGGACCACTTTGAGTTGATTGGTGGCCTTTGGAATGGCCCAAGATGCTTTGGGATGGCTCAGATCACAAACCCTAGGTGCAGATGCCTAGAAACCATGCAGTGAATCAAAAAAATGAGATGTGAAATGATATGTTTGTGTTTATGCATATGAGGATGATCACAAGCCATGGTGTGAAGGGGTGAGGGCAAATTTGGGGTGTTTACAGCTGCCCCTATTCAAACATGAGTTAGCTGTGCAGGTTGTAAGCAACGGCTTGACAGGCAAACAAGATAACTTGTGGTTGAATACCAAAGACAGTCCAAAATTTGCACTCACAGAATGAAGAAGAAAAGGGATATAGATTGTAAAAGCAAAATAAAGTATATTGTAAAGTGTGGGAGACGGAGGACGACCGTCGAGCAGAGGAAGACTGCTGGGTAAAGTGGTATGTGAAGCGAAGCGATGACGGGGACGGCCGACATGCTGGTAAAGTGCAGGAAATAAAGCGATGACGGGGACGGCCGACATGCTGGGGATAAAAAGTAAAGCTAAGACGGGGACGGCCGACTAGCTGGGGAAAATAAAATATCATGATGGGGACGGCCATCACGATAAAACTGTAAAATCTCTGAGGATTAATGAAACATGACGGGGACGGCCATCAAGTTCATAAAGGTAAAGTAACCAACGATGGGGACGGCCATCGGGTTAAAAGGGAAAAGGGACCACGACGGGGACGGCCATCGGGTTAAAGAATAAATGAAATAAACAGATGATGGGGTACGGCCATCAAAGGTGAAGGACGATCACCTAGCAGGGTACGGCTGCTCTGTTGGGAATAAAAGAAATATGATGGGGACGGCCATCAAAGGTGGAGGACGACCACCTGGCAGGGTACGGCTGCCGAAAATATCGACGATGGGGACGGCCATCGGATAGGAAAGGTCAACGATGGGGACGGCCATCGGACGAGCAAGATGGAGGACGACCATCAAGAAGTGGAGGACGACCACTCAGCAGGGGACGGCTGCTCTCGAGGTTTGTCATAACACAGGACGAGTGTTAGATAACCAAAGATCAACAATGGGGACGGCCATTGGATAAAGTTGATGAAGGACGATCATCAAGAGGGTGGAGGACGACCACCTAGCAGGGGACGGCTGCTAAAATCAACGATGGGGACGGCCATCGGATGAGCATGATGGAGGACGACCATCAAGAAGTGGAGGACGACCACTCAGCAGGGTACGGCTGCTCTCAAAGGTATCATAACACAGGACGAGTGTTAGATAAAAGAAACTTTGTTGGTGATTTACTGGGGATAATGTAAACATGGACGAGCGTTTACATCCAAGAAACAAAAAGGTATAAGTGTTTGGTATTGTGTATAGATTAAAGATGCGGACGAGCATCCTTAAGACTATGATACGGACGAGTATCACGTAGAAACAAACTGACACATGCTCAGAGATGATGATACGGACGAGTATCAACTGGTTAACAAGGAACACGGACGAGTGTTGCATCTGAAAGAAACCTTCTGGGGAATAATAGACACGGACGAGTATCTATATTCAAGAAGACATAGGTGTTTGACACGGTGTGTGGATTAAAGATGCGGACGAGCATCCTTAAGACTATGATACGGACGAGTACCATGTAGAAACAAACACTAGACGCAATGTTCTGAGATGATGGTACGGACGAGTACCAACTGGTTAACAAAGAACAAGGACTACTGCCGAATCTGTGGGGATATGAGCGATGATGTATACAAGATACGGACGAGTATCTGTATAAGCGTACCATGAGTAGTGAGTATTGTATTGTATAGGTGAGTGTTTATCTGCTGGGGAGAGTGACACGGACGAGTGTCAAGAGAGAAAAGTGTAATATTAACAAGTATATGGGTTGCAAAAGTGTAAGCGACTGCGCTGGGGACGTGACACGGACGGGTGTCAAGAAAGTGTATACACAAGTGTATGTGAGTGCAAAGAGGATGTCTTTGGCTTTCTGCTGAGATATGACACGGACGGGTGTCATGATGTATCTGTAATACGGGTGATCTTGTTTGTAAAGAGTGTTCTGGCGACTTTACTGGGGAATGATGGCACGGACGGGTGCCAAAAGGTGTATATACTGGTGTTTGTGATTGGAGAGGCAACTGCTTTTGCTGGGGACTCTGGTGGGGATTTTTTGTGTATTGTATTCTGTATGCCGACAGATTGTCAATATTTACAAGTGTTCAACTCACAACATGACTTATGATTATGCTATGTATTTGATTTTTGCCGTAATGCTCCGTATTAGACGGAATGCTACGCTCTGGGGGGTGAATATGATGCGAATGCCATGATTATGCAAAGAGGCACCGATCCGGGATTCGGATCCCATTGCTGTGAAGATCTCTGGTTGATCTGCTTGAAGTGAACATCCCAGCTGGGGATGAGATCATTGGTAGATCTAATGATGTATCTGCTTGGGGATATAAGTCACTGATTGACATATCCTTATAATACGGGACCCAGCTGGGGTCTGTAGAAACTTTCTTCACTCTGTTGTGATCTCTTCATGCGTTGCTCTTCTGGATAGAGGCTGAAGATTCTGTGGGGATATGATCCCCTGACTTCTGCATTCTGTTGAGGAAGAATGGCAACTCGGCTGGGGAATTGTGAGAGGCAACTCAGCTGGGGAGAGCAACAAGAGGCAACTCAGCTGGGGATAGAGCATTTTGGATGCTGATATCTTTTGTTGATTAGCCAGCTTGCTGGGGAAATGGGCACCTTCTAGTGCCATGTGGAAGATAGACCGAGTTGATAATGATTCGCCTACTTGCTGAGACGTAACCTGCTTGCCCCAGGTTGCGTTCTGGATACCTGCAATCCTGCAAAGGTAAGGAAACGTACAAAAGGTCCCGAGGTATCCCTTACTGGATTCCGTCATAGGAGTTAAGTACTTTCGAGAATAATCACATTCCCTGTAAGCATGTGTTTTTATTTTTAGAGAAAGGCATCTGTACTTATGCGATTGTATTTTTTAGAGATATCAGACGACTCTTTGCAAAATGTAAATGTAAAAACGAAACATGACTGAAAATCTGATTTTATTAATTCAAGTGCCCTGAATTGGCAAGATACAGTCAAAGAAACATATCTCCTGAAATGAGGGGATTGTTACAAATTGAGAAATAAAGTGTTGGCGGTGTTGACGACGCTTTGAGGAGCTTCCTCTCCTGCTATGACTCGTATGACAATGACGTTCTTCTAGTCTTGCTTTCTGGAGAGAGTTGATTCTGGTTGAAGTCTGATCCTTCGTAGCTTACCAAATTGTAGGTGATACAGACGAATTCAGAGTGCAGTTGTTCGCTTACTCCCTTATTTTGCATGGATCGCCCTTTCGGGTTTTCAATCCATCGGGATACCCATTTTTGCCTGAGCTGTCCAACGCGGCTTTTCAACTCAGCGGGTGTACATTTTTTATTCATTTTCCCTTACTTTTGCCCGAGTCTTTTATTCTGTTTTTGACTCGCCGGGATGCCCTATTTTTGCCTGGACTTACATTCTGTTTTTATGTCCAGCGGGTCACTTTATGCGAAGTATTTTTTAACTGCATCTGAATTCACAGGGGACGGGAAATCTTCACCATCCATGGTGCTGAGCATCAGTGCTCCACCGGAGAAGACTTTCTTTACAATAAATGGTCCTTCATAATTTGGAGTCCATTTGCCCCTGTGGTCTGTATGAGGAGGGAGGATTCTTTTCAGCACAAGATCTCCCACTTGGTACTCTCGGTGCCTGACTTTCTGATCGAAGGCTTTCTTCATTCGTTTCTGATATAACTGCCCATGACAGATTGCAGCCAATCTTTTCTCTTCGATCAGACTCAGTTGTTCGTATCGGGACCGAACCCATTCTGCTTCGTTCAGCTTAACATCCATTAACACCCGCAGAGAGGGTAGTTCAACTTCAACAGGTAGGACTGCTTCCATACCATACACAAGTTGATACGGTGTTGCCCCAGTGGATGTTCTGATTGATGTGCGGTACCCATGCAAGGCAAACGGTAGCATTTCATGCCAGTCTTTGTAAGTGACTACCATCTTCTGCACAATCTTCTTGATATTCTTATTTGCTGCCTCAACAGCACCGTTCATTTTTGGCCTGTAAGGAGAAGAATTGTGATGTTGGATCCTGAAGTCCTGGCACAGCTCTGCCATCATTTTGTTGTTTAAGTTGGAACCATTATCAGTAATGATTCGCTCGGGCACTCCATACCGACAGATGATATCTCTTTTCAGAAATCTGGCTACCACTTGTCTTGTAACATTTGCATATGAGGCTGCTTCAACCCACTTGGTGAAATAGTCGATGGCGACCAGGATGAATCTGTGGCCATTTGAAGCAGTTGGCTCAATCTTGCCAATCATATCAATGCCCCACATAGCAAAGGGCCAGGGTGAAGACATGATGTTCAAAGGATTGGGAGGCACATGCACCTTATCTGCGTAGATCTGGCATTTATGGCATTTTCTGGCGTAAGCACAACAGTCTGCATCCATTGTGATCCAGTAATAGCCTGACCTCAACAATTTCTTAGCCATTGCATGTCCTCCAGCATGGGTACCAAAAGAGCCTTCATGCACTTCATGCATCAGCAAATCTGCTTCCGTCTTGTCAACACATCTGAGGAGTACCATGTCAAAGTTCCTCTTGTATAAAGACCCATCAGTGTTCAGAAAGAAACTACCAGCAAGCCTTCTCAAAGTCTTCTTATCATTGGAAGATGCCCCAGGTGGGTATGTTTGATCCTCCAAGAAGCACTTAATGTCATGGAACCAAGGCTTATCATCTTTCACAACATCTGCTGCCAATACATATGCTGGTCTATCAAGTCTAGACACTGAAATCTGGGGTACAAAGTTAGCGGCTTGAACTTTGATCATGGATGAAATGGTAGCAAGAGCATCTGCAAACTGATTCTCGTCTCGAGGGATATACTCAAGCTTGACTGTTGTGAAGAAAGTCAATAACCTCCTTGTATAATCCCTGTAAGGTATCAGATGATCCTGGTGGGTGTACCATTTCCCGTTGGTTTGATTGACTACCAAAGCTGAATCTCCGAATACGGTCAATGTCTTGATCCTGAGGTCAATGGCTTCCTCAAGACCCATAATGCAAGCTTCGTATTCAGCTTCGTTGTTAGTGCAGTTGAAAGTGAGTTTTGCCGAGAAAGGCATGTGAACTCCTTTAGGTGTAATGAGTACTGCACCAACACCACGGCCATTCATGTTAACAGCCCCATCAAACATCATAGTCCATTCTTCTTCTGGGTTGGGCCCTTCAGTGTGAATAGGCTCTTCGTGATCTTTTGCTTTAATGAACATGATGTCTTCATCAGGGAAGTCAAACCTCATAGGCTGGTAGTCATCAATGGGTTGCTCAGCGAGATATTCAGATAGTACACTGCCCTTGATGGCTTTCTGAGAGGTGTACTGTATGTCGTATTCTGTGAGAATCATCTGCCATCTTGCAACCCGTCCGGTAAGAGCTGGCTTCTCGAAAATGTACTTAACCGGATCCATCTTTGAGATTCATAAGGTAGTGTGAGTCAACATATACTGTCTCAGTCGGCGAGCAGCCCACGCTAAAGCACAGCAAGTTTTCTCGAGCAGTGAATAACGCTGTTCACAGTCGGTAAACTTTTTGCTTAGGTAGTATATTGCATACTCTTTTCGACCAGACTCGTCATGCTGACCCAGCACACACCCCATCGACTCTTCTAATACTGTCAAGTACATGATCAGAGGTCTTCCTTCAATTGGAGGCATGAGGATTGGAGGTTCTTGTAAGTATTCCTTGATCTTATCAAAAGCCTTCTGGCAATCTTCGTTCCACCTGACCGTTTGTTCCTTTCTTAGCAGCTTGAACAAGGGTTCACAGGTTGCTGTAAGGTGGGATATGAACCGTGAGATATAGTTCAATCGACCTAAGAACCCTCGAACTTCTTTCTCAGTTTTCGGTGCAGGCATTTCTTGTATAGCCTTGACTTTATCAGGATCAACCTCAATCCCTTTCTCGCTCACAATAAAACCCAGCAGCTTACCGGATCGCACCCCGAATGTGCATTTGTTGGGGTTCAGCTTTAGTTGATATTTCCTCAGACGCTTGAACAACTTCAGCAGATTCACCAGGTGATCTTCCTCTGTAAGGGACTTGGCGATCATATCATCCACATAACATTCTATTTCTTTGTGGATCATATCGTGGAATAATGTCACCATAGCCCGTTGGTATGTTGCACCAGCATTCTTCAGTCCGAATGGCATCACCTTGTAACAGAACGTGCCCCAAGGTGTGATGAATGTTGTCTTCTCCATGTCTTCAGGTGACATCTTGATCTGATTATATCCTGAAAATCCGTCCATGAAGGAGAATACCGAGAACTGAGCCGTGTTATCTACCAATACATCAATGTGAGGTAATGGGAAGTCATCTTTCGGGCTGGCTCTGTTTAGATCCCGGTAATCAACACACATTCTTACTTTGCCATCTTTCTTAGGCACAGGTACTATGTTAGCAACCCACGGCGGGTAGCTAGTCACAGCAAGGAACCCGGCGTCCCATTGCTTTTGTACCTCTTCCTTGATTTTCATAGCCATGTCTGGGCGAGTTCGGCGCAACTTCTGTTTGACCGGTGGGCATTCTTCCCTCAAAGGTAGCTTGTGCACAACAATGTCGGTATCCAACCCTGGCATGTCTTGATACGACCAAGAAAACACATCAACATACTCTTGAAGCAGATCTGTCAGTTGTCTCTTCACTGAGTCTTGCAGGCAGGCCCCGATTTTAACCTCTTTCACGTCTTCGTCTGTACCAAGATTAATCACTTCAATCTCCTCCTGGTGAGGAGTAATGACCTTTTCCTCTTGTCTCAACAACCTAGCTAGCTCTTCAGGAAGCTCATACTCTTCATCAACCCCTTCATCAGCTTGATTGATTGGATTGTCAAAGTCATACGATGTCATAGCCGTGCTGTTGTCGGTGCTGTCTGGAAGGCACTCTCTGCAAGGGTTGAGTTGGTTCATTTTAGTGATTGATTTTAATCTTGCTTTAGAAAAAGTGAAATGAAGTTATCATTTTGAAAACACCGCCATTTATTTTTGTACAAAAAGAAAAATGGAAAAACAGTGAGCAGAAAAGAAAAAGACTCGTTTGCAAAAAAGACGTCTGATATTTCATTAATTTAATCTTGTTTGCACAAAAGTACAGATGGCCCTGGTTACAAAATGAGTCTTTTCATCTTGGGCAAGATGCAAGACTTGGATGCATGCTATAAAAATACAGGAAATAATAATTACTCTGCATGAGTAACTCTTATAATTTCCTGGGAAGACCAGTTCGAGACACTGCTCCCCGGGATCTTCGGACGAATCCAATTCTCCAGATTGCGCTCCTCTTCCAGCTCGTCTTCCAAACAGTTGATAGCATCAGGGGTAAGCATCCCCCCACTGACAAAACCAGGCTCTGCAGCAGCCTTTGCTTGATGTTGAGTTGGTCTGTAACCCAACCCAAACTTGTCCTTCTTTTCCTCCACAGCTAAGACCTTGCCCCAGCCAAGGGCAGTTCCTTCTTCAACAACCTTCCGGGCTTGTTGGTAAGATGACATGGAGATACCAGATACAGCAGATGCTTCATTCACATTCAAAGCTTCAAACCCCTGGCTCATTGTTTCATGGATCTCCCCATCCATTTCAATGTACTTGTAGGTTGCCAGGTGGCTGACAAAAATGTCCTCCTCTCCACAGATTGTGACAACTTGACCTTCCCACTCAAATTTTAACTTTTGGTGAAGGGTAGACGTTATTGCGCCGGCGGCGTGAATCCAGGGTCTACCCAACAAACAGCTGTAGGCGGGCTGAATGTCCATCACATAAAAGATAGTTTTAAAGGTCCGTGGGCCAATTGTCACAGGCAGCTCAATCTCTCCCAGAACCGATCTCTTGGAACCATCAAAGGCTCTTACTACCAGGTTGCTGGGTCTCAATGCCAATCCATCATATTCTAACTTCACCAGAGCCTTCTTTGGTAAGACATTCAGGGAGGAACCTGTGTCCACCAGCACATGAGAAAGGACAGCTCCTTTGCATTCCAGGGTTATGTGCAAGGCTTTGTTGTGGTTGCGGCCATCCGCTGTCAAGTCAGAATTGGTAAACCCTAGCCCATTGCTAGCAGTAACATTTCCAACCACGGTTTCCAATTGGTTGACAGTAATCTCCTCAGGCACGTAAGCTGCGTGCAGGACTTTAAGTAGTGCATTCCGATGGGCTTCGGAGCACATAAGCAGTGAGAGGATGGAGATTTTGGATGGCGTCTGGTGAAGTTGATCCACAATTTTATAATCAATCTTTTTGATGATCCGCATAAACTCATCAACTTCTTGATCAAATGGAGTCTTCAGGGCTTCTTTGGCAGCTGGATCTTCCTGCACCGGGCTCTTTCCTTTTGCCTTGGCAGCAGCTTCTGCTTCGGCAGTAGGTCTTTGAACTTGTGAAGCGAAGAGACGTCCGCTTCGAGTGAAGCCTCCGCCTCCCCCCACATTATCTACTTGTGGTGCAGGTGCTGATGTTTCAAGAGTGATTCTTTTTCCTTCGCAGTACACGTCAGAGCCATAGTGCCAAGGGATGGCCCTATTGCTTTCATATGGTACTGGTCCAGGCACCGTGACAGTGACTGGACTGATTGCTGCTGCTGAAGGGACTGTAATTGTTTGTGGATCATAAAAGATTGTAACTGGTGCTCTGGTGGGAGCAGCACCTTCTGAATGGTAAGCGGAGTTATTTTCAGGATCGTAGAATATGGTGACGGTAGAGACATCTTCATGATTGATTGCTGGTGTTGTAGGAGGTTCTGTTGGAAGGACTGATGTTGTTGCTGATGGAGAGTCGAAATGGAATGAAGCTGAAGTTGTAGCAGGAGAAACTGTTGAAAGCTGATCATTTGGGAGGACAGATGAAGTACTTGTTGATGTCGCTGGTGAATTGTCGGGAACAATAGTCGCTGCAGTTGTAGGAGGGTCTGAAACCGTTGTTGATGAAGTTGCCGGATTTGTCGGAAATGATGTAGTGATCTGTAGCAAGCCACTCTGAATAAGGCTGTCAATGCCATTCCTCAGGTCCTCGCACCCATTCCATGAAATATTGCAGTAGGGACACCCTAGTTCACACCCCGGAAATATCTGGTTTTCACGGAGTTGAGCTTTGATTTCCACCAATGGTGTCCTGATCTGATCCACACTAGTTATCAAATAAGACGGTTGGTCTTCTTCAATAGCATTAATTCGAGGACCACCATGGTTTGGCATTGGGTTTTTATTGACATTGGGCGGAGGTGCAAAATTCAGAGCCTTGGAGTCTACCAAGTCTTGTACCTTCATATGCAGAGCCCTGCATTTTTCTGTACTGTGACCAGGCGCGTTCGAATGAAAAGCACACCTAGCATTGGAGTCATAGTTTCTTGGTAGACTGTTGGGATCCGGAGGTGCCAACGTTCTTAGCTCAACTAGGTTGAGTTTCAGAAGTTGTGGCAGCAAGGCAGCATACGGCATTGGGATCGGGTCGATCACTCGGTTAGCTTGGGATGGTCTTTGTTGGAATGGCCTTTGTTGATTGTTGTTGTTGTAGTTGTTGTTGAAGTTCCTTGGAGGATACTGATTCTGCTGATATCGAGGTTGTTGTTGGAAGTTTTGTTGAGGAGGTTGATAGACTGGCTGTGGATGAGCTGGAGCAGGGATAGTGACTGCTGCTATTGACCTCTGAGCATATTGGGGCCTACCCCTATTGGTGTGGATGGCATTGGCCTCGCCAGTTCTTCTCGGGCCTGCAAAAGGCTTTCTTGTACTACTGGACGAGCTGGCACCATTATCTGAGATCTTACCCATTTTCAACAGGCTTTCAATTCTCTCCCCAGCTATGACAACATCCGCAAAGCTAGTGGAAGAGAAAGCTGCCAACCTGTCAATATAGGTTCCCTGAAGAGTGTTCATAAACATGTCTGCCATTTCTCTCTCAGACATTGGTGGTTGAACGGCAGCAGCCAATTGCCTCCATCTCTGGGCATATTCTCGGAAACTTTCCCTCGAAGACTGTGACATTCCCATTAGGAGAGTCCTGTTGGGTGCCATATCTAGATTATACTGATACTGTCTGATGAAGGCTTCTGCTAGGTCCTTCCAGCATCTAATTGTTGCTCTTGTCAGATGGGAATACCACTCCCTCGAAGCTCCAGTCAAGCTATCTTCAAAATAGAACATCCACAATTTCTCATCCATTGTATAGGCCTTCAGCCTTCCCAGAAATGATTGCAAATGAGTCCGGGGGCATGAAGTCCCATTATACTTTTCGAAACATGGAGGTTTGAACTTGTGGGGGATCCTGACCCCTTCTACCAAACCCATGTCCATGACGTCGAAGCCCAAAGAATTTTGAGACTCCAGTGATCTCAACTTCTCAGCTATTTCTTCCAATCGTCTATCATAAGTTTCCTCTCCGGCACCCATTACTGTATACTGGTCCTCCTGAGGGTCTTCTTGAAGTACTCTGGCTGCTGTGGCTGTCCCTTGAATGTTGACTGGGATGTTAGCCTCTGGATGGAGATGGGGTCCAAAAACTGGGGGATTGACATGAGGTTGGACCCTCTCGTTGTTACTTGTGCCAGCAGTTCCCACATGGGGCTCCTCTTGATTCCTCCCTTCTACCAAAGTTCTGAGCCTCTCCTGGCTTTGAGCTAAATTGTTCATCACTTCCATGAATTGTGTTATCTGAGTTCTCATCTCCAACCTTTCGTTTGCCATCTGGTTTCTGACCTCTGTAAGGTCTTGCTGCATCTGATCCATCTGAATTCCCGGAAGGTTGTTTCTAGTTGGATACCTGTGAGGCCTGTTGAGAGGGAATACCCGGCGGCGAGCAATAATTCCTGAACATCACAACAGAGGTTAGCAACAACAAAACAAAAACCTACAAAACAAACAAAAGGGTTAGCATGCAATGCAGTTATGCTTATTTGTTCTCAAGGTATCCGGTTTGGTCTTCAGTTTTGACCCTTCCAGACCCTTGAAGATGATGCTGTTGAAGTTGCTTTTGATGTGAACCCAGATAGAAACCAACACAGATATATTACAAAAGGTGAAATAATACAACTTGTTCATTTTACAACACAAGCCCTCAAAGGGGCCAAAATACATCACAAAAAGCAAAAGTACATGGAAAAGGAACAACAACAAGCAAAGGATCAAACTCCAAGGCCAAACTCATCCTCACGAACTTCCTTGAGAAGTGCTTCGGTCACAGGATCAGCCGGATGCTCCGTGAGACTTCTGATGAGGAGGTTCCTTGTTGCAACAACTGCAGTCAACCTCTTGTTCTGACTTTGATCTTTAGACCTCTTCAATCCTGCTTTGATTTTCAGCTCTGATATTTCCTCCTGGGCTGCTGCCAGGGCTTTTTCCATCTGCTCCATCTTATCTTGAACTCTCTTGTCTTCTAGAGTGCGGGCCTCAGTGATCCGGACCCACCTGGCCTGACTCTCTTTCAAATACAAGTCTGTTCTTGCTCTTTGGAACTGGGCTTCCTTACAAGCGTTCTTCAGAATCTGCTCACCAGCCTTGGACTTGTTGATATACTCCCCAGACTTCTCAATCTTAGTCAAGTGCTCTACCCTCAATTTCTCCAATCTTTCAATCTCCCTCACACCTTCACTCCTCTCCCGGAGGGTCTTCTGCAAGGCTTGGGTTAGCTTATCATTCCTTTCTTTCAAGCTTTCAAACTCTTCCAAACTGATAGTGGCAGGGGGTGGTGCTGAAGAGGACTCAGGCATGTCTTCTATGGTAAAGGGCATTCCAGAGAATTGGGCCCTGGCATGGGACCACTCATAATATTGGACTGATGCCACATTATTGCACTTCCCCAGAATGGTGATTCCCTTGGTTTGAACATGATCCCAGGCCCAGGCAGCCTGCCTAACAACAGTCAAACTAATCTTGTTCTCGCAGTAGAGGGTCTCAACCAAATCTTGTTCCCTGGGAGTATGGACCAGTGCATAGCCTAATTGCCTTCTGAACAGCAGAGGGTTGTAGTTGATACTTCCCTTAACTCCTACTAGGGGCACATTGGGAAAGTGCCCACAGCTGGTGATTATATCTCTGCCATTGGTGCTCTGAGTACACCATCTAATGTCTGCTGAAGTGAGAGTAGTGAGCCTCTTAGCCCAGTTGCTTTGCTGATGAGGATTGAGAAATGCATCTGTCCTGGGTAGATGCCTGAGAAGCCAGGCATGGAATAATGGAGCACAAATCCTCACTAATCTTCCCCTCTGCTTCTCATTCTTCTGATGTACTGAGTAATAGAGATCACCCAGTAAAGTTGGCACTGGGTTCTTCAGGATGAACAAATGGATTGCATTCTTGCTGATGAATCGAGGCTCATCTGCAAACAACACAATTCCATATACACTTAAGGCCAACAGAGCACAAACAGCTCTCCACTCCCCCAGGGAAGCCTTCAGACTAGCTTGAGAAATCAGGAAGTCAAGATGAAAACCAGGGATTCCAGCTTTGGAGGTCATATGCTGTTCAATCAAAACAGGCTCCAGATACAAAGCTTTTGCTACCTCTCCATTGCTTGGGAAATTCATCTCAGGATTGAAAGGGATTTCCCTCTTGATAGGCAAACCAATCAAAGATGAGTATTCTTCCAGAAGAGGCCCCAACTGAAAGTCTTGAAAGGTGAAACATCTCAATGGGGGGTCATAGAACTGAATGCAGGTGTGGATGAGGCTCCTCTGTGAAGGGTCCAGATCCATAACCATGTCCAGTATATCTCTATAACTCTCCCTGAACAAGGGTATGTGATCTGGAGTGATCAGGGTTTGGATCCTCCTGATGTCTGACAAGTCTGGTTGGAAGAAATGATAGGTGATGTTGCTTTTCTTTGGAGCCATGATGCTGAAGACTGAGTAGAGTGCTGATGAAGATGCTGAAAGAATGAGCCACTGATTGGCTGGTGCTGGTGAAGATGGGTCAATACTGCAGATGGGGTCAAAACCAAAACCAGATGAAAATGGATACCCTGAAACACAAATAAGCACATGTTAATATGATGCAATGAGTATGTATGCAAATGATATGCAAGGGTCTGTGACTGAGCTGGATCTGATTAACTGCCTTGGTACAGATCCATGTGTGTTCAAGAATTCCAGAAGGAGGTCTATAAATCCAGTAACCAGGGTAGGGGGACTCAAATAAAGAGCCACAAGTCCAAGGTTTTAGAATCACAAGAACTGTCCAAGATGGAGTACTCTTAACAAAGTCAAAGTAACAGGGTATTCTGAGGTCAAGGTACCTGCAAACCTGTAAACAGCCCAACCCCCTCACAGGTGATGATCTAGAACAAGGATCCTCAGAATTGGATCAGTTATGAGAAGTGTAAACACTTCTAACCCGGAGGTACAGTGTTTACAATAACCATAACAATTCCTCCTCTAATTCACCTCAGTTTCTGAAGGTCAATACTAAAAGGTCATCCAGACTTAGCAGGCTTCCCAGATAGCCCTAGCATTGCAGGAAATCTGCAACACAGAGTTCTCAAGAAGAAACCCATATCTGAACCGTGTTTCATATTCCCGCACCAGACCGAAATGGAATGGGAAAGAATATGATTCACTCTAGCCTAGGTGTCACTCAGGTCCCAGGTATAGGACCTTAACTCTCAATGAAACACCCACCCACCAAAGAAAAAACCAGATCCAGCCAGCAACAATGACAGTATGATATATAAATGCAGTAAAGAAAGCAGTAAAGCAACTGTACGTAAAATAATAAACAAAAATAAATACAAGCACAAACAAGCACATAACACCCCAGTAAACACAAATCAAACAAGCGCTAGGAGGAACCCACAAAAAGAACCAGAAGCCCTGGTTACAATATAAGTTTCCCCAGCAGAGTCGCCAAGCTGTCGCTCCCAAAGATTTGCATCCCGGTACAAGCGCGAACGGTCGGCGAAAGGAACAATGAGAACACACAGCCGTGAACCCACTGGAGAATGAAAAGAGTCGCCAGCTAGGCATTTTTATCCCGGAGGAAAGGTAATGCTGCATAGACCTAGGAAAAGATGGATAAGACGGTTTGCGAACCAGAGAGACTGAGAAAGGGGGTTGGTTACAACCTGGGAAGGTATTAGCACCCAGATTGTCCGTCGTACTCGACGGGATCCACGCTTAAAAGATTTGTGTTTTAAAGGGGTAGTGTCAGTGCAATCTGTGTGCAAAATGGCTGGAAAGCAAAATGTACAGGTGTCAGTGTAAAAGAAGTGTGAAGTGTATAAATGTACAGTGTCAGTGTGAGGAAAGAGTATGCTCATGATCATGAGGCTAAGAGAAAAAAAGCTGGAAAGAGGGGGAATATACAGAGACTTTTGTTCGATAACTGTTAAGTTATGCCTACGTATCCTCTCGTGCAATGAGGAAGTCAGAACACCGTAGTTCGACCCAAAGAGACTGAAAGGTAAATTGACTTGTGAACTGCTTGCTTGTCTATGCTCAAGTGTATGACCTGTCTGGCTCAGGTGCTTACTGTCTTGCATTGGACGGAAGAAGCAAGTTCTCGATTGTGAATGAGTGTGATGAGAAAAGAATCCCGAAGGAGACGATTATTGTTTGTTTTTGAGTGTTTTCAGTTTTTTATTTCTTTTTGGAGTTTGTCATAAGTTAATGAGCTTAAGCCTAAACCAATGGGTTAGTAAACTCATCACATCTTCCCTCTGATTAGGGGTAATGAGAATTACCTTAAGTGTGAAGTCAGATTCTCACACTTAATCACCTTTGGTGTAGGATTAAGATCATTAACCTACTTGTGATTATTTAGATGTTTTTGTGATTTTGTTTAGTGTTGAGTAATGAGGTTAAGCCATAATCAAGGATTAAACAGACTCATTACACCATCCTAAAAGAAGGATAATAGATGAGAATGTTTAAGCTGAGAAAAACTCCTCAACTTAATCCATGATTAGGGATTAAACCCATGACAAAACAAGCCTTTATTAAGTGGATTTTATTAAATGGTATGATGATGAAGTGAATTTTATTGTTTGTAAGACAACTTGAGGGGGACTTGTCCATTAACACTAGGGTTAGTCCTTCTTAACCATTTAAGGAAGAATTAGAACCCTGATGCAAGGCCCAAGTTACAAGTGTGATGTCTTGATGATTATTAGATGAATTGATTAAGAGATTTAAACACCTTAAGGGTTTAATACTTAGGATTAAAGTTATACACTCCATCCTAAGAGAAGGATGCAGGCATAACCCTAAGCACAAAGTCTTAAAGCCTTTAGGGTTTAGTCCCTGATTAGGAGATGAGAAGAGAAGACTCAAAGAGAGACACAAAGGTAAAACTATGAGGGGAGACTAATCAAAACCCTAATCATTGTCATGCTTGGTTGTTCCTAAGGTTTGTGGGGTTTACAAGAGAAATCTTCAGAGGAGCCACCAGGAAGCAGATGAATAAGATCAAGAGAAGCAAAGTGACTTGCTTCACTCAAGAAGTCAAGTCACTTGAAGAAAGAAAGTGGGAAGAAGAAGAATGAGCAAGCTCAAACTCAAACACATATAAAAATGCAGCAATGGATGCAAGAGAGATGAAAAGAAAAGGTATGAGAAGTGAAGGCAAATCCACTTCTCAAGTTTACTTACCACCTGCAATGTTAGAAAGAAATGCAATGCAATGCAAGATGAGATGAAATGATATGATGCAAAGCAAGACCAGAAGCATGTTGATGATGATTATGATGTTATGAGGTGCTGCAAACATGAGGCAAGACAATGGGGATGTTCATACAAGATTATGAATGCAAATGATGCAAGCTAAGGAGCATGAACAAGCATGGAATGTTATGAAGCATACAAGACAAATGACATGGCAAATATGCAATGCAATGATCAAAGATGCTTTATACATGTCTTAAGATGTCAAATGAATCATAAGAATGCACAAAATGCAATGACAAGTCATGTTATGCAAGAGAATGCAAGAAGGATGCAAGAGAAAGCCCAAATTAGGGTTCATGGATCAAACATCAAACACAAACCAAAAACAGAAGCAAACCTCATGATAAAAAATGGGAAATGGCACCCAAAGAAACCCTAGGCCTATGATGAACCACTGCCCAAAGGGGAGCTCTCAACTCTCAACCAAACTCAAGATATGATTTTTCTAAGTTATTAGGGTTTTTTAGGGTTCTTAACAAAACAAATGCCAATCAATTAGAAAATGCAAGAACAATTCATGGCCTTTTTATCCTAGAAACTACATGTTAAACACAAGACAAAGCAAAAAGAATCAATGTCACAACCTTCACCAATAGGCAGAAATGAATTTTTGAATCCATGATCAAAATAATGCATAAAAAATGATTTAATTCAATGAAAAATTCTTAAAATGCATCAAGATCAAAAAAGAAATTTGGTTTGAAGGTTGGACAATGTTTCTAAATGTCTTAGAACATTTCATGAATTTTTTGGTGATTTTTAAATACCTAAAAGTATTTTTAATAAATTAATTTTCATTAATCAATTAAAAATAATCTTTTAAATATTTAAAAATACTTTTTAATGATAAAAATAAAAAATAAAAATATTTTTGGGTCTTAAAAATTATTGAAACTCATGAGAAAAAGTTTCATAATTTTTAGACATTTTTTACTATTTTTAATAAATGGTGCAAATAAAATGAAAAGAAATTAAAATAAATTGAGAAAAATGGGAAGTATGCTCAATGAAGCGTCCAGATTGAATCTGGGCTTGGGAGGTTTGACCTGGCGCGCATCTGGACGGCCCAGGTTCAAACTTCCCTAAACTCAATTAATCAAATAATTAACATTTAAATAAATACGGATTAGGGCTAATGATCAGATCTCCACCACTCACTGCACGCGGGAAAAGAGAATCGCACGGCCTACATTCAAACTTGCCCCTAAACCCTAATTAACTCATTAATTACTTTCAGGCTGCCGGAGAAGACTTCCGGTCGTCTTCTCCGGCCAGCATCTCCCCTGAAAATCCCCAAAACCCCAAAAACCTAACTAAAATGAAATCTAAGAATTGGGAAATGATCCCCACTCACTCACGAATCAAAACCCTCACTCAAAACAAATTTATTCTTCCTAACAAGGCTGAATCGAAGCAAGAAAGAATTAGGGCACGCAAGTTTCAGAAAGCAATTAAATTCTCATTTCATCACCATTTCAAAAACTAAAAGCATCAGGATGATCAGTGAATCATGAGGAACAAGTTTGTAACAAGAAAAACAACTTCTGGAAAAATTATTTTCGAGCTACCTGAGATTTGGAGCTTTCAGTTTGGGAACTTTCTGGCCTTCTCTTTATGTGCAATCTACTCCTTAGAACCCCTTGATGATGTTTGAATGCTCAAAATGAGTTTGTGCTGGCTGGATAGTGAGTTTCGAAAGGAACTGCTTCAAGCTCAGTCAACAATGGCTATGGTGATTCTGACTGATTCAGGCCATGGTGAGTGATTGCTTGTGGTCCTGATGATGAATGGAGAAGGTTTGTGGCGCTTGTTTGTGTGTTTGTGAGCTAGGATGAGAGTTTCGAATGAAACTGCAAAATGGAGTGTGAAATGGTTATGGAGTGTTCTTGCTATTACAGACTTTGGTTCTTGGTGCTGGAGGATCTATGAAGTGTGGTGAGATGATTGATGAAGATAGTTTGAGTGTTTTGTGGCTGTGGAGAGGGATTCGAAGGAACTTGCAAAATGGTGAGTTTTTGTGTATGTGTGAATGGGAATGTTTCAGCCTTGCTTCTTCATATGTTTAGCTTGCAAACTGTCCACATATTTCTCTCTCATTGGTCAGTTGACAAGACATGCCCTTTATTGATTGGTAAGGCAACTTTTGCAAAAAGTCCACTTCTTGTAAGAGAGGGCATGGGCTAAACTCTAGCTAAGTACAATGAGCATGGGGCTGCGCAGCATGATGTGTGTATGGAGCTAGTTTGGTTCAGCAGCCAAGAAATCAAGTGGGTGAGATGTGATGATAGTTTTTGCAAGTTGCTTGCTTTATGGTTCACATGTGAAGATCTTGTTCCAAAAGTCATGAAACATGAGCAATGCCTAGTTCATTCTGAATTTTGTGACTTGTAGAATGTTTGCATACTGGTTTGAAGCCAATTAGAAGTTACAAAATGCATTGGTTCAAGGTTTTGCAAAATTTCCATTTGGTGCATAACTTGAATTTTAGTGATTTTTGCCAACTTTGCCACACCATAACTTTTGATCCAAGAAGAGTTTGATCATGTTCTTGTACTTTTTGAAAAGGGAAAGATGAGATCTACAACTTTCATGACCAAAGTTTTCCCATTTGAAGCATTTTTGGATCCAAAATCAAGGCTTGAAAAATGACCTAAAATGATGCATTCTTGAAAAGTCAACTATGCCCAAAAAGTCAACATTTGCAAAAACCCTAAATTCTTGATTTCTATGAACTTCAATCTTCTTCCATGATCAAATAAAGACCATATACACTCAAAATGATGAAGATCACCCATTGGTTGGGTCATTGGGGGCCTCAGATGCCCTGATTTTGCACTGACTTGTCTGAAAAGTCAACTCTTGATCAGATGACTTCCCCATGGAATTTCTTCATGAAAATTGATATGCATACTCCCTATACCATATAGAGATCAATGGAAACAAGAATGACCAAAAAATTTGGGGTTATGGCCTCTGAAACCAAAACCCTAATTTTCAGTCAACTGTGCAGTTCATCCTGGCTCTGCATCCACTCAAACCCTAGTTCTTGTGATTCCTCTGCAATTTTGACTTTGAGGAGATGAAACATGGTATAAGAACACACATGGACCACTTTGAGTTGATTGGTGGCCTTTGGAATGGCCCAAGATGCTTTGGGATGGCTCAGATCACAAACCCTAGGTGCAGATGCCTAGAAACCATGCAGTGAATCAAAAAAATGAGATGTGAAATGATATGTTTGTGTTTATGCATATGAGGATGATCACAAGCCATGGTGTGAAGGGGTGAGGGCAAATTTGGGGTGTTTACACTGAAGTGCTTTTTCTGTCATCAGCACTTCCTGCCCAATCAGCATCACAGAAGCCAGTGAGAATAGGTTTGCAACCATGAAAGTACATTATGCCATAGTCACAAGTACCATTAACATATTTAAGGATTCTCTTGACTTGATTGAGATGACTGACTTTTGGATCAGCTTGATATCTTGCACAAACTCCTACTGCAAATGCAATATCTGGTCTGCTAGCAGTCAAGTATAACAAGCTTCCAATCATGCTTCTATATAAACTATGATCTACATTCTCACCCTTCTCATCTTTAGTCAGCTTTAAATGTGTAGGAGCAGGAGTTCTTTTATGAGAAGCATTTTCCATTCCAAATTTCTTCACTATGTTCTTGGAGTACTTGCTTTGTGAGATGAACATTGAGTCTTCCATTTGCTTAACTTGCAGACCAAGAAAATAGGTTAATTCACCTACTAGACTCATTTCAAATTCAGCTTCCATCTGCTTGACAAAATGTTTGACCATCTTATCAGACATCCCACCAAACACAATGTCATCAACATATATTTGTGCAATCATGACATTTCCTTCTTCATCTTTAACAAACAGGGTTTTATCAATCCCACCTTTTCTGTATCCTTGCTTGACAAGAAATGTGGTAAGTCTTTCATACCATGCCCTTGGAGCTTGCTTCAGACCATAAAGTGCTTTCTTGAGTTTGTATACATGATTTGGACAGCTTGGATCAACAAATCCTTTAGGCTGTTCTACATATACCTCTTCATTAAGATAACCATTAAGAAAGGCACTTTTCACATCCATTTGAAATAGCTTGAACTTTAAGATACAAGCAATTCCCAACAGTAGTCTTATTGATTCAAGCCTTGCTACTGGTGCAAAGGTTTCATCAAAGTCTACCCCTTCAATTTGAGTGTATCCTTGAGCCACAAGTCTAGCTTTGTTCTTTGTAACAATTCCTTGTTCATTTGACTTGTTCTTATACACCCATTTTGTACCAATCACATTTATGTCATCAGGTCTAGGTACAAGATTCCACACTTCATTCCTTGTGAATTGACCTAATTCCTCTTGCATAGCACAAATCCAGTATTCATCAGTGAGAGCTTCCTTGACATTTTTAGGTTCTATTTTGGAAACAAAACAAGAACCTGAAATCACTTCTCTTGATCTAGTGCTCACTCCTCTGTTGAGATCACCAATTATCAAATCTTTGGGATGATCCTTCTGTATTCTGATGGAGGGAGGTTTGCTTGAATCTTCTGACCTTGTATCATTTTGAGTGAAGTTATATTGATCATTCTTTTCTTCAGCTTCAATCTTGACATCAGCAGATGTTCCAACATCTTCTGGGACATCTGTAGAAACATCATCAATTACCACATTTATGGACTCCATGATAACCTTTGTTCTGTAATTAAATACTCTATATGCTCTGCTGTTTATAGAGTATCCAAGGAAAATCCCTTCATCACTTTTAGGATCCATTTTTCTCCTTTGCTCCCTATCTGCCAGAATATAGCATTTACTTCCAAACACATGAAAGTACTTCACAGTGGGTTTTCTGCCCTTCCAGACTTCATATATTGTGGACAGGGTTCCTTTTCTCAAGGTAACTCTGTTATGGATGTAGCATGCAGTGTTCATAGCTTCAGCCCAGAAATACAGAGGTAACTTTTTAGCATGGATCATAGCTCTTGCTGATTCTTGAATAGTTCTATTCTTCCTTTCAACAATCCCATTCTGTTGAGGAGTGATAGGAGAGGAATACTCATGGTTGATTCCTTCTGAAGAACAGAAATCTAAGAACTTTTGATTCTCAAATTCTTTTCCATGATCACTTCTTATTCTGATCACACAGCTGGATTTTTCCCTTTGCAATCTTTGACATAATTCTTTGAATACATCAAATACATCTGACTTTTCTTTGATGAAGTTTATCCATGTATATCTTGAAAAATCATCAACTACAACATAGGCATACCTTTTACCACCAAGACTTTCAACTTGCATAGGTCCCATAAGATCCATATGTAGAAGTTCCAAAACTTTGGAAGTTGTCAGATGTTGGAGCTTTGGATGGGACATCTTGGTTTGTTTGCCTATTTGACATTCACCACATATCTTGCCATCATCAATCTTCAGTTTAGGAATACCTCTTACAGCATCCATAGATATGATCTTCTTTATGCCTCTGAAATGAAGATGACCTAGTCTTTGATGCCACAGTTTCACTTCTTCTTCCTTAGCTAGAGAGCAGGTTGAAGTGAGACTGAGATTTTGGGATTCCCACATGTAACAGTTGTCTTTAGATCTGGCTCCTTTCATGACAACCTCTTGTTCTTTGTTAGTCACTATGCATTCAGATTTGGTAAAGTTTACACTGTATCCTTGATCACATAGTTGACTTATGCTGATCAGATTAGCAGTTAAACCTTTAACAAGCAGCACATCATCTAATCTTGGAACATCTTGACAATCCAAGGTTCCAACTCCCTTGATCTCTCCTTTAGCTCCATCTCCAAAGGTAACATACCTGGATGAATGTGGCTTTAAGTTTACTAGCAAATTCTTCAATCCTGTCATGTGTCTTGAGCATCCACTGTCAAAGTACCAGTCTTCTTTAGCTGATACTTTCAATGATGTATGCGCTATGAATGCAGTACTTTTCTTTGACCAGATGAGTTGAGATTTCTTTTGATGCCTCTGCTCTGAGTGTTGTTCAGCTGATATCCAAGCTTGATTGTTGATCTTGTTCTTGTGTATGTGGCTTTGATCAGTCTGAATGTCAGTTTTTGGTCTCCAAACTTTCTTGATTACTTCTGTCTTTTGCTTAGGATATTGCTGACTTTTATGCAGCACTTTCTTGGTACCTACTACTTTCTGCTTGGAAGGTTGCTGACACATCTGATTTGGATATCCATGTAGCTTATAACAGTGAGGTTTGATATGCCCAAATCTTCCACAGTGATGACATCTCCATCTTTGATATTTTTTCTTCATTTTGTTCTTTCCAGAATGTTGAGACATCTGTTGGAACATTATGTTTGTCTTTGTGTTCTGATGTTGGAGCATCTGTTGGGACATCTTGTTTGACTGTGTAGTTTTTGAAGTAGTTCTGCTAGAGCTTGCTTCATCTCTGTCATATCCCAGTCCACTTTTGTCCCCTGAATGTTTATTATTGCTGAGAATAACATCCAGTGTGTTTGAGCTGCTGTTCAACATTCTAACAGATTTGGACATATGTTCCAATTTAGAGTTGAGAAGGCTTACTTCACTTTTTAAGGTTTCAATGATCTCCTGATCATTTGCTTTGTCATCTTCTAAAGTCTCATTCTGCTTTTTTAGCTTTATAACATCACTGCATATTTCAGAGCTTCTTTTGTATAGATCTTTGAATGCTTGCTCAAGTTCTTCATAAGTAAGTTCTCCACAACTGGAATCACTATCATATTCACACAGTCCAGCTAGAGCAGTAATATGCTTAGCTGATTCTTCTTCTGACTCTCCTGAGTCTTCATCAGACCAGGTCACAGAGAGTCCTTTCTTTTGCCTCTTTAAGTAGGTAGGACATTCAAACTTGATGTGTCCATATCCTTCACATTCATGGCATTTGACTCCTTTATCTTGACTGGTCTTTTCAGCAAACTTTGACTTTCTGTTAGCATCATATGGTCTCCTGTTCTCAGAGTTTGTGTTTCTTCCACTGGATTTGGATTGGCCTTCCATTCCTCTGAGAATCTGTTTGAATTGTCTTCCAAGCAAGGCAAGGTTTTCTGATAAGCTTTTGTCATTTGCTGATTCATCATCTTCTTCTTCATCTGTATTTGACACCAAGGCTATGCTTTTGTTCTTTTTAGCATGTGTGTCATTCATTCCCATTTCAAAAGTTTGAAGGGAACCAATTAGTTCTTCAGCTTTCATGGAGCATATGTCTTGTGCTTCTTCTATTGCTGTGACTTTCATGTCAAATCTTTTTGGCAAAGATCTGAGAATCTTCCTTACAAGCTTTTCATCAGTCATCTTTTCTCCCAAGGCTCCAGAAGTATTGGCTATATCCAAGATGTTCAAGTAGAACTCATGAATTGATTCATCTTCCTTCATTCTTAAGTTCTCAAACTTGGTGGTGAGAAGTTGAAGTCTTGACATTTTTACTTTTGATGTTCCTTCATGAGTTGTCTTGAGGGTATCCCACACATCTTTGGCCAGCTCACAATGATGCACTAGTCTGAAAATATTTCTATCAATGCCATTGAATAAAGCATTTAGGGCTTTTGAGTTGCCTAGTTCTGAATCTTCTTCCTCTTTACTCCATTCTTCTTCAGGTTTCAGAACTATTGATCCATCTTTGGTGTCTTGAACAGGATGTTTCCATCCAACATTTACTGCTCTCCATGCCCTGTTGTCAAGTGACTTTAAGAATGCAGTCATTCTTGGCTTCCAGTAGTCATAATTAGAACCATCCAGTATAGGTGGTCTATTTACTGACCCTATATCTCTGTCCATGTTACAGAATTTGTTTTCCCTAGATCTCACCCAGTATAAACAGGCAGGGTGCCTGCTCTGATGCCAATTGAAATTCTGTGATCAGGTATGAGATGTCCTAAGAGATGTCCCAACACTTAATAGGACATTTGACAAATTTAACCAAAACTTAAACAGCAGGAAAAGTAAACAACACAGAAGTTTGTTAACCCAGTTCAGTGTATAACCACACCTACATCTGGAGGCTACCAAGCCAGGAGGAAATCCACTATTAGTAATATTAATTCTAGACTTAAACCACCCTGTTTAATCTATCACTTAATACTTACCCAATGCAATTTCTACCTAAGACTCACTTAGATAAGAGTACCCTACTCACTCCCCCTCAATCACCCAGTGATCAAGTTTACAAGTTTACTGAAATTGAAGACATCCTTCAAACAAAACAGCTTGATCTTACTTAACAGTTTCAATCAAGTCACAAATGCACTTTTGCTTAAAAGCTCATAAAGTGGTACATAAAAACAACCTGCTATTAAAACACTAGACACCCTATTTGGTCTTCTGAAATTCGTACTCAATTCTATGAGTTTCTGTTGTTTAAATAGGTATCTGAATTTTGGGCTTTCTGTAGAATGATCCAGCCCTAATGTGCAGCAACTGTCACCTTGAATTTAGGGTTTGTTACCTCCTATATTCTAGGTGCATTAGGTCTTCTGTTTTAATCTGAATCTTCAATTTAAAACTCCCTACAGATGCGCCTTGTTCTGTTTTTATCCAGCATTAATTAATCCCAGATAGTTCTCCTTAAATATCTCTGATCTGTTAATCACTAATTAATTCTGGTAGCAGGTCTGAGATGTCTCAACATTTGTTGGGACATCCTGAAAAACTGAACTTAATTTATTCACACAATGTCCCAACATCTGATGAGACATCCTGAAATAAATTCACATACTCTGTTTGATAATGTCCCAACATCTGATAGGACATTCTGAACTGAATTTAACATTTCTTGTTTGGTCAAAAATTCTGCCAATTCTTAAACATCTACACAAAGGAAAGGGCATAAAAGAACAGGAAAGACCTTAAAAGATTTTTGGGTTCGGGGGGTAGGTTATGCAAAGGGAAGGTGTTAGCACCCTTTACATCCATGGTTATCCATGGGCTCTTAGTTACTTAGCTCACTTTAAAATATTTTTGAGAAGTGTAGTGTGTGTTTAGAAATTTTCTTAAGTACTTTATAATGATCCATGTACGGATATATATAAAGCCTTTGTTTTGAAAATTGCTTGAAAAATGTGAAGTGTTTTTGAAATGTTTGAAAAGGTGAGCAAGTACATAAGAGAAACCTACCCTAAGTTAAGTCTTTTCTGTTCTTAAATATCCTTTAAATGGTAAGACTATCCCTATTATTAAGGAATAGGTAGTCATTACCTTGGATGTATGAGGGACAAGTAAAGGGACATCTGTGATTAGGCAACTGTAAGGTGTATTTAGCAATTCGAATGGACTTATCATCTTTATTCGAAAGGGACAAGATCATTTACGAAGGCAACCATGGAGGGACTTGATCTTATTATCTTTTAAGGGACTAGATGATATGAGAGAAGGGACTTTGCTTTACACCTTACTTGACCTTTTTGTTTAGGCAACATGAGAGGTATACTTAAGAATGTGAGATGGCGATCCAGGATCGACTTACGTGTGTGCGTGTACAAATTCAAATATTTATCTTACAAATTAGTGATCTAAATTCAATTTTAAATACAAACATGTTTTACACTCCCTATTTTACTAACCATGGCATTTTAAAATAAATAATAAGAAATTCTACAACTATTACATAGTGGGTACAATTACATTATAATAATTAAAATAATTAAAATAAATAAGCAAATAAATAAATAATTAAATGGGTTAGTAATAATAAAAAAAAAGTATAAGATGGTTAGTATAACAATATAATATAGAAACAAATTCAAAATTAAATAAATAATTATTTTTAAGGGAATTTTAATAAAAGGAATAAATAATAATAATTATATACTAATAGATATGCCTAATAGTTCTAATATTTTAATTTTATATACATATTATAAAAATATTTGTTAATTTTAATTAAGTAAGCATATAAAAATAATAAATTAGGTTCATGAAATAAAGTTAGGGTTTTTAATTGTTTAGAAAAAAATAAATTAGGGTTAACTACTTAATCTAATCCTAATTAAATTATTTATATGAAAAACTTACATACAATAATAATATAAACAAATTACAAAATAAATATACAATTAAAATTTACAAACAAATAAATTAAGATTTATAATATAATTAGGGTTTATAAAGAAAATTAGGTTTTTTAATTAACAAATAATAATTTATTCACATAAAAATGATTTAATTATATTTTATCACAAAATTAAGGTTAATAAAAATTAGGGTTAGAGAAAATTAGGGTTAGGGAATTAAGGTTTAAAAAAATTAGGGTTTTGATTAAAATATATAGTTAATCTATTTACAAAAATATAATACATATACATGTATATATACTTATTATAAAATAAAATATAAATAATTTAAATTTTTAAGAAAAATAAATTATAATTTTTAAGAATATAAAGAAAATATTATAATGTTATTTAGAAATTATTTTTTATAATTTATATTTACTAGTTTAAACAAAATAGCATTAATATAATAAAATAAATTGAAAATAAGAAAAAATTGTAGATGTTTAGAATTGGCAGAATTTTTGACCAACAAGAAATATTGAATTCAGTTCAGAATGTCCTATCAGATGTTGGGACATTATCAAACAGAGTATAAGAACTTATTTCAGGATGTCACACCAGATGTTGGGACATTGTATAAATGATTTAAGTTCTGTTTTTCAGGATGTCCCAACAGATGTTGAGACATCTCAAACCTACTACCAGAATTAATTAATGACTAACTGATCTGAGATATTTAAGGAGAGTTATATGGAATTAATTATGGATGGATAAAAACAGAACAAGGCGCATCTGTAGGAAGATTTATTATGAGGTTTCAGATTAATCAGAAGAACTAAATCACCTAGAATCTAGGAAGTAACAAACCCTAATTCAAGGTGGAAGTTGCATGTGTTTTAGGACTGGATTAACCTACAGAAAGCCCAAATTACAAACACCTATTTAATCAACAGAAACTCACAGAATTGAGTACGAATTCCAGAAGACCTAATTGGGTGTTTATTGTTTTAATAGCAGGTTGTTTTTAATTGTACCACTTTATGAGCTTTTAAGCATAAGTGCATTTGTGACTTGATTGAAACTGTGAAGTAAGATCAAGCTGTATTGTTTGAAGAATGTCTTCAATTTTATTAAACTTGTAAACAAGATCACTGTGTGATTAAGGGGGAGTGAGTTGGTACTTATATCTAAGTTGTGTCTTAGGTAGAAATTGCATTGGGTAGATATTAAGTGAAAGATTAAACTGGGTTGTTTAAGTCTAGAATTAATATTACTTATAGTGGATTTCCTCCTGGCTTGGTAGCCTCCAGATGTAAGTGTGGTTATACACTAAACTGGGTTAACAAACTACTGTGTTGTTTAATTTTCTTGCACTTTAAGTTTTGGTTAAATCTGTCAAGTGTTGGAACATCTCATAGGACATCTCATACCTGATCACAGAATTTCAATTGGCATCAGAGCATGCACCCTGCCTGTTTATACTGGGTGAGATCTAGGGAATACAAATTCTGGAAACATGGACAGAGATATAGGATCAGTAAATAGACCACCTATACTGGATGGATCTAATTATGACTACTGGAAACCAAGAATGATTGCATTCTTAAGATCACTTGACAACAGGGCCTCGAGAGCAGTCAACATTGGATGGGAACATCCTATCCAAGACACCAAAGATGGATCAAAAGTGTTGAAACCTGAAGAAGAATGGAGTAAGGAGGAAGAAGATTCAGCACTAGGCAACTCCAAGGCCTTAAATGCTTTATTCAATGGCATTGATAGGAACATCTTTAGACTTGTGCATCACTGTGAGTTGGCCAAAGATGTGTGGGATACTCTCAAAACAACTCATGAAGGAACATCAAAGGTAAAGATGTCAAGACTTCAACTTCTCACCACCAAGTTTGAGAACTTGAGAATGAAGGAAGATGAGACAGTTCATGAATTCTACATGAACATCTTAGAAGTAGCCAATACTTCTGGAGCCTTGGGAGAAAAGATGACTGATGAAAAGCTTGTAAGAAAGATCCTCAGATCTTTGCCAAAGAGATTTGACATGAAAGTCACAGCAATAGAAGAAGCTCAAGACATATGCATTATGAAAGTTGAAGAGCTCATTGGTTCCCTTCAAACATTTGAGATGGGAATGAATTTACACAAATGTTAAGAAGAACAAAAGCATAGCCTTGGTGACAAATACTGATGAAGAAGAAGATGATGAATCAGAAACTGGTAAAAGCTTATCAGACAACATTGCTATGCTTGGAAGACAATTCAAAAAGATTCTCAGAGGGATGGAAGGCAAATCCAAACCCAGTGGAAGATACACAAACTCTTTTGAGAACAAAAGACCTTATGATGCTAACAGAAGGTCAAATTATGATGAAAAGACCAGTCAAGAAAAAGGAATCAAATGCCATGGATGTGAAGGATATGGACACATCAGGAATGAATGTCCTACCTACTTAAAAAGGCAAAAGAAAGGACTCTCTGTAACCTGGTCTGATGAAGACTCAGGAGGTGATTCAGAAGAAGAATCAGCTAAGCATATCACTGCTCTAGCTGGATTATGTGAATCTGAAAGTGAATCCAGTGATGGGGAGCTTACTTTTGAAGATCTTGAGCAAGCATACAAAGATTTATACAAAAGAAGCACTGAAATATGCAGTGAGGTTATAAAGCTAAAGAAGCAGAATGAGGCACTAGAAGATGATAAAGCAAGTGATCAAGAGATCATTGACACCTTGAAAAGTGAAGTAAGTCTTCTCAACTCCAAGTTGGAACACATGTTCAAATCTGTTAGAATGCTGAACAGCAGCTCAAGTACACTGGATGTTATTCTCAACAACAATAAGCATTCAGGGGATAAAAGTGGACTGGGATTTAACAGAGTTCATAAGGATGAATCTAGCTCTAGCAAAACTACTTCAAAGTCCATACAGTCAAACAAGATGTCCCAACAGATGCTTCAACATCATGAAAAGAACACAAAGTCAAACATAATGTTCCAACAGATGTCTCAACATTCTGAAAAGAACAAAATGAAGAAGAAGTATCAAAGATGGAGATGTCATCATTGTGGAAGATTTGGACATATCAAACCTCATTGCTATAAGTTGCATGGATATCCAAATCAGATGTATCAGCAACCTTCTAAGCAGAAAATAGAAGTTACCAAGAAAGTGCTGCATAGACATCAAAGAAATCAGCAACCTCCTAAGAAGAAGACAGAGGTCATCAAGAAGGTATGGAGACCAAAAGCTAGCATTCAGGCTGATCAAAGCTACATAACCAAGAACAAGATCAACAATCAATCTTGGAGATCTACTGATGAACAATACACAGGGCAGAGGCATCAAAAGAAATCTCAACTCAAATGGTCAAAGAAAAGTGTTGCATATTGTCGCTCCCGCTAAATGAAGCCGGGTCAAATAGGGTACAGACGCGAACGGTCGGCGAAAGGGACAATGAGAACACACAGCAGTGAACTCACTGGAGATGAAAAGAGTCGCCAGCTAGGCATTTTTATCCCGGAGGAAAGGCAATGCTGCATAGACCTAGAAAGAGACGGATAAGACGGTTGCGAACCAGAGAGACTGAGAAAGGGGGTTGGTTACAACCTGGGAAGGTATTAGCACCCAGATTGTCCGTCGTACTCGACGGGATCCACGCTTAAAAGATTTGTGTTTTAAAGGGGTAGTGTCAGTGCAATTTGTGTATAAAAGAGCTGGAAAAGGATATACAGGTGTCAGTGTAAAAGAATGTGAAGTGTATAAATATACAGTGTCAGTGTAAGGATAAGAGTATGCTCATGATAAATGAGGCTAAAGTGAAGCTGGAAAGAGGGGGAATATACAGAGACTTTTGTTCGATAACTGTTAAGTTATGCCTACGTATCCTCTCGTGCAATGAGGAAGTCAGAACACCGTAGTTCGACCCAAAGAGACTGAAAGATAAATTGACTTGTGAACTGCTTGCTTGTCAATGCTTAAGTGTATGACCTGTCTGGCTCAGGTGCAAACTGTCTTGCATTAGACGGAAGAAGCAAGTTCCCGTTTGTGAGTGAATGAGATGAGAAAAGAATCCCGAAGGAGACGATTATTGCTTGTTTTTGAGTTTTCAGTCTTTTATTGCTTATTTGAAGTTTGTCATAAATTAATGAGCTTAAGTCTAAACCAAAGATTAGTAAACTCATCACATCCTCCCTCTGATTAGGGGTAATGAGAATACCTTAAGTGTGAAGTCAGCTTCTCACACTTAAACACCTTGGTGTAGGATTAAGATCATTAACCTATTTGTGATTATTTAGATGTTTTTGGTGTTTTTGTTTAGTGTTGAGTAATGAGATTAAGCCATAATCAGGGATTAAACAAACTCATTACACCATCCCAATAGAAGGATAATAGATGAGAATGTTTAAGCCGAGGAAGGCTCCTCAACTTAATCCATGGTTAGGGATTAAACTCATGACAAAACAAAGCCTTTATTAAGATGGATTTTAATTAGTGATAAGATGAAGAAGTGGATTTTATGATTTGTAAGACAACTTGAGGAGGACTTGTCCATTAACACTAGGGTTAGTCCTTCTTAACCAATTAAGGAAGAATTAGAACCCTAATGCAAGGCCCAAGTTACAAGTGTGATGTCTTGATGATTATTTAAGTGGATTGATTAAGAGATTTAAACACATTAAGGGTTTAACACTTAGGATTAAAGTTATACACTCCATCCTAATAGAAGGATGCAGGCATAAGCTTAATCTCAAAGCCTTAAAACCTTTAGGGTTTAGTCCCTGATTATGAGGTGAGAAGAGAAGACTCAAAGAGACACAAAGGTAAAACTAAGAGGGGAAACTAATCAAAACCCTAATCATTCTCATGCTTGGTTGTTCCTAAGGTTTGTGAGGTTTAAGAAAGGAATCTTCAAAGGAACCACCAGGGAACAGATGAAAAGGAGCCAAGAGAAGCAAAGTAACTTGCTTCATTCAAGAAGTCAAGTCACTTGAGGAAAGAAGGTGAGAAGAAGAAGGATGAGCAAGCTCAAACTCAAACACATATCAAAATGCAGCATGGATGCAAGAGAGAGATGAGAAGAAAGTATGAGAAGTGAAGGCAAATTCACTTCTCAAAGTTACTTACCACCTGAAAAGTTAGTGAAAGGAATGCAATGCAATGCAAGATGAGATGAAATGACATGATGTAGATCAAAACCAGAAGCACACACATGATGTCAATGATGCTATGAGATGCTATAAACATGAGACAACAGATGGAGATGATCATACAAGCTTATGGATGCAAATGGGGCAAGTTAAGAAACATGAACATACATGGAAAGTTATGAAATGCAAATGACATACAACATGGCAAATGCAAGATGCAATGATCAAACATGTTTTCAATATGTCTTATGATGTCAAATGAACCAAATGGATGCATAAAATGTCATGGAAAGTCAAGGTATGAATGCAAATGCAAGATGGATACATATGGAAGCCCAAATTAGGGTTTATGATCAAAACATCAAACACAAACCAAAATCAGAAGCAAACATTAAGATGAAAAATTGAAAATGCACTCAAAGGATCCCTAATCCTATACTAACTCACTGCCCAAAGGAGAGGTTTCAACTCTTAACCTAATTCAAGTTATGATTTTCCTAAGTTTTCTAGGGTTTTAGGGTTCCTTAACAAGAAAAATGCCAATCAAATGGAAAATGAAAGATCAAATCATGCCACTTTAATCTCACAAACTACATGCTAAACACAATGCAATGCAAAAAGAATCAAGGTCCAACTCTTTAGGGTTAGGCAGAAATGATTTTTTGAAGTTTGGATCAAAATAATGCATCAAAATGATTTTAATTCCATGAAAAATTCTCAAAATGCATCAAGATCAAAAAAGAAATTTGGTTTGAAGGTTGGACAATGTTTCTAAATGTTTTTAAAGGTTTCATGAATTTTTTTGTGATTTTTAAATACCTAAAAGTATTTTTAATTAATTAATTCTCATTAATTAATAAAAAAGAAACTTTTAAATATTTAAAAATACTTTTTTAATGCTAGAAATATAAATAAAAATATTTTTGTGTTCTGAAATTAAATAATAACTTGTATAAAAAATTTCAAATTTTTTGAATTAATTTTACTATTTTAAAATAAATGTACAAAAGAAATGCAAAACAAATGAATTAATATTAATAAAAATGAAAAGTAAACACAATGGATGGCCAGGATGGATTCTGGAGAAGAAGCTGTTGACTACGCGCGCAGATCAATGGTCCACATTCAAACTTCCTAATTCTGATTTATGAATTAATTAATTGAGATTAGGGCTTAATGAGTGCATCTGGGCCACTCAATCACGCGCCAAGTCAACAAAGTCAAGGGATCCAACGCTCAGCATTCAAACTACACTAATTACAGGGATTAAACCCTAATTATTTTCAGGTGGCCGGAGAAGACCTCCGGTCGTCTTCTCCGGTGGGAACCCCACCTGAAAATTCCTAGAATCTTCAAAACGTAACTAAAATGAAATCTAAGCAAACAGAAATCCTTCCCACACCTCACTGAATCAAAACCCTAACACAAACATCATTTATATTTCATCAATCTCATGAATCGAAACAAAACAAAATTTAGGGCAAGACTTTCAGAACACGATTAAACTCTCATCTCTTCACCATTTTCAAAACCAACAACATATTCATGACCAGGGAAACATGTAGAAGATATTAAGAACTTAAAAATCCATTTCTGGAAAAAAAGTTCTTGAGCTACCTGAGTTTTGAAGCTTTCAACTTTGCAGCTTTCTGACTTCTTTCCTTTGTGCAATCCACTCCTTATGGTTCCTTGATGATGTCTGGATGATTAGAAGGAGTTTGTGTTGGCTGGTTTGAGAGTTTGAACAGCTTCTGCTCAAGCTCAGGTGAGAATCGTGTTTTGGATTCAGGCAGTTTAAGGCAAGGGTGAGGGGTGCTTTGTGATCAGGATGATGAGTTGAGAAGGTCTGTGAAGTTTGTTTAAGTGTTTGTGGCTTGTATGGAGAGTTTCGAATGCTTTTGCTTCAAGGGTGAAAAATGAGAGAGTTGAGTTTTTGCTGGTTTCAGGCTTGTGTGTTATGATGTTTGGCTTGCAAATTGTTTGTATAAACAATGCTGATTGGTCAGAAGATGTGACATGCCCTTTATTGATTGGTATGGTGGCTTTTGCAAAATGTCAACTTTGTGTAAGAGAAGGCATGGGTCTTGTTCTAGCCAAGTACAAGGGCTGTGGGCTGCGCAGCATGGTGAGGGGAAAGGCTAGGGTGGTTCAGCATCCAAGGCAGCAAGTGGATGGGAAGTGATCATGAGCTTTTGCAACTTGACTTTGCTTTTGCTTTCCATGAAAATATCTTGCTCCAAAGGCCAAACAAATGAGAAACTCTTGGCCCATTCTGATTTTTAGGTCACATGTGATGTTTGTGTAATGGTTTGACATCAACTAGAAGTCACAAATTGCCTTGGAACAAGATTTTGCAAGTTTCCCTTTTGGTGCATAATTTGATTTTTAGTGATTTTTGCCAACTTTGATGCACCATAACTTTTGATCCAAAATGAATTAGGTCATGTTCTTGTACTTTTTGAAAAGGGAAAGATCTAATCTACAACTTTCATGACCAAAGTTTTTCCATTTGAAGCATTTTTGGATCAAAAAGTAAGGTTTGAAAAGTGGCCTAAATTGACAAATTCTTTAAAAGTCAAACTTGCCCCAAAAAGTCAACTTTGCAAAAACTTGTAATTCTTGAATTTTGTGAACTTCCACCTTCTTCCATGGTCAAATAAAGATCAAATACACTCAAAATGATGAAGATCACCCCTTGGTTGGGTCATTGGGGGCCTCAGATGCCCTAATTTTGCACTGACTTGTCTGAAAAGTCAACTCTTGATCAGATGACTTCCCCATGGAATTTCTTCATGAAAATTGATATGCATACTCCCTATACCATATAGAGGCCAATAGAAACAAGAATGACAAAAAAATTTGGAGTTATGGCCTCTGAAACCAAAACCCTAATTTTGGGTCATCTGTGCAGTCAAACCTGGCTCTGCTTCCATACCATTCTCAGTTCTTGTGATTTTTTGACATTATTGACTTTGAGAGGATGTAATATGATACTTGAACACACATAGACCTCTTTGAAGTGATTGTTGACCTTTGGAGTGACTCAAGAAGCTCCTGGATTGCTCAGATCACAAACCTAGATGCAGATGACTTTGAATCTATGCAGTGAATCAAAAATGTAATATGAGATGCCATGATTGAGCTTATGCATATGTAATGATCACAAGCCATGGTGTGAATGGGTGAGGGAAAATTTGGGGTGTTTACAGCTGCCCCTATTCAAACATGAGTTAGCTGTGCAGGATGTGAGCAATGGCTTAACAGGCAAACAAGATAACTTGTGGTTGAATACCAAAGACAGTCCAAAATTTGCACTCACAGAATGAAGAAGAAAAGGGATATAGATTGTAAAGGAAAATAAAGTATAGTATAAAGTGTGGGCGACGGAGGACGACCGTCGAGCAGAGGACGACTGTTGGGTAAAGAGCAATGACGGGGACGGCCGACATGCTGGAAAAATGCGGAAATAAAGCAATGACGGGGACGGCCGACATGCTGGGGATAAAAGGTATTATGATGGGGACGGCCATCAAGTAAAGCTGTAAGATTCTCTGGGAATTAATGAAACATGACGGGGACGGCCATCAAGTCCACAAAGTAAAGTAACCAACGATGGGGACGGCCATCGGGCTAAATCAAAAGGAAAAGGGAGCACGACGGGGACGGCCATCGGGTTAAAGAATAAATGAAATAAACAGATGATGAGGTACGGTCATCAAAGGTGAAGGACGATCACCTAGCAGGGGACGGCTGCTCTGTTGGGTTAAGATGAGGGACGGTCATCTAAGGTGGAGGACGACCACCTGGCAGGGTACGGCTGCCGAAAATATCGCGACACAGGACGAGTGCCGGATAAAAGGTCAACGATGGGGACGGCCATCGGATGAGCATGATGGAGGACGACCATCAAGAGGTGGAGGACGACCACCTAGCAGGGGACGGCTGCTCTCGGGGTTTATCATGACATAGGACGAATGTCAGATAACCAAAGATCAACAATGGGGACGGCCATTGGATAAAATGATGAAGGACGATCATCAAGAGGTGGAGGACGACCACCTAGCAGGGGACGGCTGCTAAATATCACGACATAGGACGAATGTCGGATAGAAAATCAACGATGGGGACGGCCATCGGATGAGCATGATGGAGGACGACCATCAGGAGGCGGAGGACGACTACCTAGCAGGGTACGGCTGCTCTCAGGGTTTATCATGACACAGGACGAATGTCAGATAAAAAAGGAAAATTCGCTTTGATGGTGATCTACTGGGGAATAGTAAACACGGACGAGTGTTTATATCCAAGAAACAAAAAGGTATAAGTGTTTAGATGTTGTGTATAGATTAAAGATGCGGACGAGCATCCTTAAGACTACGATACGGACGAGTATCGGGTAGAAACAAACTGACACGTGTTCAGAGATGATGATACGGACGAGTATCAACTGGTTAACAAGGAACACAGACGAGTGTTAAATCTGAAGGGACTCTTCTGGGGAATAGTAGACACAGACGAGTGTCTATATCCGAGAAGACAAGAGTGTTTGACACAGTGTATGGATTAAAGATGCGGACGAGCATCCTTAAGACTATGATACGGACGAGTATCAGGTAGAAACAAACGCTTGACCTATGTTCTAAGATGATGGTACGGACGAGTACCAACTGGTTAACAGAGAACACGGACGAGTGCCGAATCTGTGGGGATATATAAAAGGTATGCACAAGATACGGACGAGTATTTGTATAAGAGTAACATGAGTAGTGTATAGACGAGTGTTTATCTGCTGGAGAGAGTGACACAGACGAGTGTCAAAAAAGAGAAAAGTATAGTATAAACAAAGTATACGGGTTGCACAAGTTTGGGCGACTGATCAGTCACCATTTATGCTAGTCATTTCACTATTTAACCGTAAATAAATCAGGTAAACTGTATAAACTGAAGCACTTTTCGTTAGAAATAAGCTCAATTCCATGATAGTAAGTGTGTTGTTACTAATGAGTTTCTTGAGGATATTTTACACTTTTTGGTATGTTAGCAGGTAAAAAGCTAGTTTGGAAGCTCAGGGGATCAAACGTCAGATGAGAAATCGAGCCCGAGCAAACCAACGGAAGAAAAAGTCAATTTTTGGAGAACTTGCTGTCCATACGCGTATGACCTTACTTGATACGCGTATGGACCTTCATACTACGCGTACCATACGCAAATGACCAGAGGGAAGAAAAATCAGCCAAAATACAAGCTTCTGGTGATACGCGTAACAACTTGGTGATACGCGTATCAACTTGGGCATTACGCGTAACATGCTGGCCAATACGCGTACCATCTGCTGTGTTACGTCCAATACGCGTTTCCAAATAGGCAGTACGCGTATGGGACAGCGCAGTACGCGTATGGAGCACAAATTTAGGGAAAATCCAACTGAATAGCTATTAAAAGGCCAGACCACAATTTTCCCAGGTTGGACATTTTTTTGGAAAGAAAATATACGCGTTTTGAGAGCTGGAGACTCCAGGAAGATCACAGGATTCATATGTTCAAGAGTTTTCCGACTATTGAAGATTGATTCCTCACGAAATTCTGTAATGACAACAATGTTTATCTTTGTTTTTACTTTTATTATGAGTAACTAAACCCCTATTGCTAGGGGGTGACCCTGATTCTGAATGTGACAGTATTAATGTTTATGACAGTATTGCTATTTCTTCTTATACATTAATTTGTTCTTATCGCCGTTCTTTATGCGTTATTTGTCGGACCAACGAATGATGATTCTTATGAATAGTGTAAGCTGGACAGCAATTATTCTTTGACCTGGATAAGAACTTTGGATAGTAAAAATAACCTAGGACTAGGGATTTTCTATCTGACCGGTAATTCTTGATATGTGAATGCTTGAGTATGAACCTAATTGTTTATGGACATAGTAATTAGGTTACAAAATCAAAGGTCTATTACTAAGGACTTAATAATAGATACCCTTGAGGACCGGAATTAATCTGACAGGAATAGCTCTACGCCGTCATAAATTATAGCTGTTACAAGAGGTTTCATTCACCGAACCCTAGCAATCTTCTCTCAATTGTATCTCGTTCAACCCTTTACTTGTTTTATTTATTTGCAATAGGTAGTATAATTACACCACAACACAAAAACCAAAGACTTTTGTCTAATTGAAACAATCTATAAACTCTGTATCGTCAAGCAATCCTTGAGATCGACACACTGGGAACTTCCCTTTTATTACTAAAGTGAGAAAAATAGTACACTTGCTATTTTCACATCAAGTTTTGGCGCCGTTGCCGGGGATTGCCAAAGATAATAGAGTTTATTAATTTATTTTCAATTAGAATTTTGTTGCTCTGCATCCAAAATTTTATTTATTGTTAATTTTATTTTTATTATTATAACAACTAACTTCTTCTAATCTGTGTATGCGAGGTAAGACCTCAGCTCATTTTCATTTTGACGCAGAACCAGAGAGAACACTGCGCAAAAAGCTCAGAGAAGAAAGAAAAAAGAAACAGGTCAATTCTGACACCGAAGAACCGGCCACGCCAGTCACTCCAGTTTCTGTTCACTTCGAGCACATGGCTGCAGAACCACCTCCACCAGAGAGACTTTTAGGTGACTATGGCAGACTGAATAACCCAGCAGTGCGGTTGACCATTGTTAACCAACCTGTTAATGTTGCTCACTTCCAGTTACATCCCTCAACCATCCGCCAGTTAGAAAGTAAACCTTTTGCAGGAAAAATCAATGAGGATGCGAACAAGCATCTGCAGAGGTTTCTGACTATGACCACATCATTAAAAATTGATGGGCATTCTGAAGAGGCAAAGAGATTGGTCATGTTCCCATTCACCTTATCTGAGGACGCTGAGGAATGGTTCTATTCCCTACCCGCAGGAAGTATTACTACTTGGCAACAAATGGAAACAACATTTTTGAACGAGTATTTTCCTGCTTCTGTGTATATCCGTAAGAGGTATGACATTGTGAATTTTAAACAGAAAGACGGAGAGACACTTGGAGATGCATACAAAAGATTCAAGAGATGTTTAGTTGCATGTCCTACACATAATTTGGATGAGACTGAACAAATGCAGAATTTTGTAAACGGGCTGAAAATGAAAACTAAGCAACTCATTGATACAGCTGCTGGTGGCTCATCTAATTTTTCAACAGCAACCGGTATCAAAAAGATCATCGAAGCTATTGCAGCAAATGAGCATTTGGAATTATATGACCGCACTGTGAATCAGCCGGAAGGAAAAATTGACTTGAAATTAGCAAATCAGGTAGTGAAAATGGAAGACCAAATTGCAGCTGAGGTTGAAAGAAGATTGAAAGCTATGAATATAGATACCCAGACAGTTGCTCAAGTGCAACCGGTTCAGACCATGATTTGTGAGATTTGTAGTGGACCACATTTTACCATGCATTGTGTTGCAACCGCAGAACAAGTGCAAGCTATAAATTACCTGAGACAGAATAATCCCTACTCAAATACCTATAATCCGGGGTGGAAAAATCATCCTAATTTTTCTTGGAAAGATCAGCAAGGTAATATTCAAGGACCTCCACAACAACAACCACCGTCCCAACAGCAACCTTATCAGCAAGTACCGAAGAAAGCGGATTGGGAGATTGCTATAGAGAAGATGGCAACTCATAATATGCAATTTCAGGAGGAAACCAGGAATAATCAGAAAAGCACCAATGCATCAATTAAAAATCTGGAGATTCAATTGGGTCAGATAGCACAACAGATAACAAATTCCCAAATACCAGGCGCATTACCTAGTGCAACAGTGACAAATCCAAGGGAGCACAATAATGTGAGTGCGGTAACAACAAGAAGCGGAAAATCTGTTGAAGATCTTAAGAAGAAGGATGAAGAAGAAGATACATTGTGTGAAGTGGACCTGGAAATCTTAGAAAATAAGACACCACCTGAGGAAGAAAGTGTGAAAATGCCGGTGGTACAAGAAAAGCTACCTGAACCAAAACCCATCATTAAGCTTCCTTTCCCACAAAGAAATAAAAAGAAGAATCAAGATGAGAAAAATTTTCAAAAATTCATGGAATTGTTCAAGAAATTAGAAATCAATATTCCATTCTCTGAAGCACTCGAGCAGATGCCTATCTATGCGAAGTTCATGAAAGACATCATCTCCAAGAAGCGCAACACTGACGCTGACCCTGTTATATTAACTGAAACTTGTAGTGCTATTTTGCAGGGTATGAAGATTCCAGTAAAGAAGCCAGATAGAGGGTCTGTGACCATCCCGTGTACCATTGGAGATAGGTCTTTTAAAAGGGCGCTGATTGATTTGGGTGCTAGCATTAGCCTTATGCCTTTGTCTATTTACAGGAAGCTGGGAATTGGCAATGTTCAGGATACCAGAATGACACTTCAGTTTGCTGACCACTCAGTGAAGAGACCTTATGGGGTAGTTGAGGATGTTCTGGTCAAAGTTGATAAATTTGTTTTTCCTGTTGATTTTGTAATTTTGGAAATGCCAGAAGATGAAGAGATACCTCTGATTCTGGGAAGACCGTTCTTAGAAACAGGTAGATGCTTGATAGACATGGAGGGAGGTACCTTAACCTTAAAGGTATATGATGAAGAGCTCAAAATTGATGTCCACCATACTATGAAACATAAAGAGGAAATGTGTACAAACCACTCTGTTGAAGTAATTGATCAAATAGTGACGAGCACAATGCAAAGAAAGTTTCCTGAATTACCATTGGAAAGAGTTCTGAGTCTGTCAGTCAGAGAGATTGAAGAGAATGATGATGAAAAAGAAAAAGAAGTGCTCGCCATGCTAGATACACAACCTCTTTGGAAGAAACCCAAACCACGTCGGTGGGAGGACCTGAGATCTTCACCAGAATTAGAAAATGAAAAGGTAAGTAAACCAGGTATAAATTTTGAATTAAAACAATTGCCGGTAAATCTTAAATATGTCTTTCTAGGATCTGGGACAAATTATCCTGCTATTATCAGTTCTGAGCTAAATGCCATAGATGAGGAAAAGTTAATACAGGTACTAAAGAAGCATAAGAGTGCTATTGGGTGGACTATTGAGGATTTAAAAGGTATTAGCCCCACAGTATGCATGCATAAGATACTGATGGAGGATAATCAGAAACCGGTAGTGCAACCACAGAGGAGGTTAAACCCAGCAATGAAAGAAGTGGTAAGGAAAGAGGTTGTAAAGTTGTTAGATTCGGGAATGATTTACCCAATTTCTGACAGCTCGTGGGTGAGTCCAGTGCATGTGGTACCCAAGAAAGGAGGAACCACAGTAATTCTAAATGAAAAGAATGAATTGATCCCAACTCGCACAGTGACAGGGTGGCGAGTATGCATCGATTACAGAAGATTGAACACTGCAACAAGAAAGGACCATTTTCCTCTCCCATTTATTGATCAAATGTTAGAAAGACTTGCAGGTCATAAGTATTATTGCTTTCTGGATGGATATTCGGGATACAACCAAATTGCTGTAGCCCCGGAAGATCAGGAAAAGACGGCATTTACATGTCCTTATGGTATTTTCGCTTACAGACGAATGCCATTTGGGCTGTGCAATGCCCCAGCTACTTTTCAGAGATGTATGACATCTATATTCTCCGACATGCTTGAAAAGTATATGGAGGTGTTTATGGATGATTTCTCTGTGTTTGGTTCTTCTTTTGATAAGTGTTTAACTAACTTGTCTCTTGTTTTGCAAAGATGTCAGGAAACTAACCTTATTCTCAATTGGGAGAAATGTCATTTCATGGTGCAGGAAGGAATTGTGCTAGGACACAAAATTTCCCACAAAGGAATAGAAGTGGATAAAGCCAAAGTGGAGGTGATAGCTAACCTTCCACCTCCTGTGAATGAAAAAGGGATAAGGAGTTTTTTGGGTCATGCAGGTTTTTATCGCAGGTTTATCAAAGACTTCTCAAAAGTCGCTAAACCGTTGACTGATTTGCTAGTCAAGGACAAGCAATTTAATTTTGATAAAAACTGCATGATAGCTTTCGAAACTTTAAAGAGTAGGTTGATCAGTGCACCTGTTGTTATCGCCCCCGATTGGTCATTACCTTTCGAAATAATGTGTGATGCAAGTGACCTTGCTGTGGGGGCTGTCCTAGGACAGAGAAAGGACAAATTATTGCATGTGATTTATTATGCTAGTCATGTCCTTAACCCGGCCCAAATAAATTATGCAACCACCGAAAAGGAGTTGTTGGCCGTGGTTTATGCTTTTGACAAATTTAGATCATATTTGCTTGGTTCAAAAGTCATTGTGTATACTGACCATGCTGCTTTAAAGTATTTGTTTGCTAAGCAGGAATCGAAGCCGAGACTTTTGAGATGGATCCTCCTCCTTCAGGAGTTTGATTTGGAAATCAAAGACAAAAAGGGATGCGAGAACACGGTCGCGGATCACTTATCTCGCATGTCCCCAATAAAAGAAACTGAGGAGGAGCATCCTATTCAGGACACGTTCGTTGATGAGAAAATACTTGCTGTTCAAGAGATACCATGGTTTGCTGATTATGCAAATTATGTGGTAGGTGGGGTTATACCTGATGACTTTAATTCTCACCAAAAGAAAAAGTTTCTTTATGATTGCAGGTTATACTTATGGGATGATCCATTTCTTTACAAAAAGGGAGTGGATGGTTTGATTAGAAGATGTGTTCCAGAAAGAGAGCAAGCCGACATTCTGAAAGCTTGTCATAATTCTGAGTATGGTGGACATTTCAGTGGAGATAGAACTGCAGCAAAAGTCCTCCAATCGGGTTTGTATTGGCCGTCGCTATTCAAAGATGCAAATTATATAGTCCGAGAATGTGATAGGTGCCAACGAATAGGTAACATTACAAAACGGAATCAGATGCCACAAAACTCCATGCTAGAAGTTGAGCTGTTTGATGTTTGGGGAATTGATTTTATGGGACCCTTTCCGCCATCATTTGGTAAGAATTACATATTGGTTGCGGTCGATTATGTGTCAAAGTGGGTAGAAGCTGTGGCATTACCAACTAATGATGCTAAAATGGTGGTGAAGTTCTTGAGGCATAACATCTTCTCTAGGTTTGGGGTACCAAGGGCTTTAATTAGTGACCAAGGTACGCATTTTATAAATAAACTCTTTGAGAATCTGTTGAAGAAGTATAATGTAAAACATAAGATCGCCACACCATATCACCCTCAGACGAGTGGGCAAGTGGAGGTATCTAACCGTCAAATAAAGCAAATCTTGGAAAAGACGGTAAGTGCTTCCCGGAAAGATTGGTCAGTAAAGCTGGATGATGCATTGTGGGCATACAGGACTGCATTTAAAACACCAATAGGTATGTCTCCCTATCAATTAGTTTACGGTAAGGCTTGTCATTTACCACTCGAACTCGAGCATAGAGCCTTCTGGGCCTCCAAATTCCTTAACTGTGATCTTTTTAAAGCCGGTGAATCCCGAATTCTTCAACTTCACGAGTTGGAGGAATTCAGGAATCAAGCTTATGAAAATGCCAAAATTTACAAAGAACAAACAAAAAAGTGGCATGATAAAAAGATACAGAAAAAGGAATTTCGGGAGGGACAACTTGTACTTTTGTTTAATTCCAGGTTGAAGTTGTTCCAAGGGAAATTGAGGTCAAGATGGTCTGGACCGTTCGTCATTAACAAAGTACTTCCTTATGGAGCAATAGAGCTTAAAAATGAGAAGAATGGAGACACTTTCAAAGTTAATGGTCAGAGGTTAAAGCCATACAATCCCGGTGAAGGGGGGCCAATTGAATCCGTTAGACTCCTCTGAGTATGAGATGTCCCGTCGAGCCATGCGACGTTAACCGAAGCGCTGCTTGGGAGGCAACCCAAGGGAGGTTTGAATCTTTCTTTCGTTTTATTTTTGCCGAGTCAGTAGTATGTAGAAAAGAAAATTTTTTGCTAGAAAACAAGAAAAAAAGAAAAATTTTTGAAAAATGAAACTGCCAATACGCGTATGGGTTTGTGATACGCGTATTGGTCATCAAAAGTATGAGCCTTCTGGTGAAACGCGTACGATACGCGTATAGATGAAGCATACGCGTATGATACGCGTAAGGGACCAGGCCATACGCGTATCACCTGATGATACGTGATCTGTTACGCAGATCAAATTTTTAACTTGTTTTAGCAGCGTATGATACGCGTATGGAAAAATGATACGCGTACCTGCAGCGTATGTTACGCGTATCAGATTTTTGGGGCAGTATAAATATTTTTTGTCCGTACGGACTTCATTTTCTCACTTTTTCATTACGAATTTTCTGCGTATTACTCTGCATTTTCTCTGTTTTCTTCTCTTTCATTTAGTTTACAGAGCAACAACCAATGTCTCAATCACCGTCAGAGATCTATAACTTCCGTACCACCCATCATGAAGAACGTTATGAACAAATCAAGGGTCGAAACATAGTTGAAGAAAAACATTGGATGTATCAGAATGATACATATCCAGAGGTCACGAGTATTTTGAAGAAGCAGAAGTTGATATTTTTAAATGACAAGATCCAACCTGTTTCACTTGATTTGATTTGGGAATTCTATGCGAATGCGTTCAGGGTAACATCTGATGAAGAAGATCCAACAGGTAATGAAGCATTCGTATCATGGGTCAGGGGCACCGTCATCAAATTTGATGCCAGAACGATTAACAGGGTGCTGAAAAGCAAATTTTATGATTCTGTTTGTCCATTTAATGAGATGAAACGGTCGGACAAAAACCGTTGGCCTTATGCTGATATGAAGGATTCATTGATTAGGCCAGGCCACGATTGGGCCCCCACATCCAAAATCTCGCCTGCAAAAGTTATGGTGGTTGATCTAGCACCGATTCCGAAGGCTTTGGCCTATTTCATTCATCATAATCTGAGTACTAATAGAAGCGGATCTGAATTAATATCCGAACGTGCCTTACTGCTCCATCAGATCCTGCGTCAGAGACAGGTGAATATTGGACAGATAATAGCTGCTGATATGGATGACATAGCTCAGTCGCCTAAGAAATCTTTAGGCCATGCGACTGTGATTTACCTGCTGTGCAAAAAAGCGGGTGTCCCAGATTTCTCTGATTCACCATTGTTGCGACCAGCTGCACCGCTGAACGCCCACTGGATGAAAGAGAGGACGGTCACCGATGATCAGCCCCGACCTCTGAGGCAACCGCGAGTCAGGGAGGGAAGCACCAGTGCTCCGCAGCAGGAGGCTCAGCCAGCTGCAGCAGATACTCAGCCTCCTCCGATTGATGAGAACTCCAGAGAGTATCGGATGCAGATGTCCCAGTTCTGTTTGATGCAGGATTTTTGTTTTCAGTATGGGCTGTCAGGGAGAGTTCTGACTCATCAGACGGACCTGTGGGAGGAGGCTCAGCGTTTCAGAGATAGATTCTCGGGACCGCCTCCAGCCCCTCATTTTGGCCAGTTCACCTATCCTTGGTGGAACCAGCCAGTGCAGATAGGGGGAGAGATTCCGCAGCAGCCACCGCATCAGCAACCACCCCAGCAGCAGTCTCCGTCGGTCCACACAGAGACATTGACGCCTATCTCGGCATTTGCACGAGGGCAGACTAGTTTGGACCCGACAGATATGATTAATTTTGATACAGACATGCAGGACGGTGGACTTTGATTGTTGTTTTTGTATTTTTGGTTTTATTTGTTTAATTTTTGTTTTTTTTTTTTTTTTTTTTTTTTAGTTATGTAGTTTAATTGCTGTTACTCTGATGTAACCACCTATTATGGGTTGGCAAATTCTAATGAATATGATTTGGTTTATCTCAATTTTTCTGTTTATTTCCTTAGATACGTGATTATGTCTGGCTATTGGTTTCGCGATCACTTACACCAACTACTTGGGCATCCTCCTTTTCAGTCCTCTGACGTTAGATACTGTTGTTTATGATTGGACGCACTGGTTAAGATTAACATCAGAACCACGAGCATGAGCTTTGAACTAAGAGGTATGATAGAACAAGTCAGCTTAACCCGTCCTGGTGAGTTCATCAAAAGCCAAACACTTATTATCATATGAGCGATATCAGGTATGTCTTTATCAATCTTGGTTTGCGTATGTTCTTTTGTTATTATTAACTGTACGAATGCACACACTGAGGCATATTTTTGTTATCACCTAGAGCCTTTCTAGCCATCCCATTATTATGATTATTATCCATTGTTTTACCCCGTTGAGCCTTTAATCATTTAATGTTGATATACCCATTTTTTTCTAAACCCATGACCTTGGACTTATCTTACCCTGTTCAGAGTATGTGAGAAAGTAATTTCATATCTATTTTTCTATTTAAGTTTGGGGTTGCTGTTGGTATAGCAACCTTTAAGTTTGGGGTAGCTTTGCAGTCAATGAATAGTAAAGTCAATGAATAGTAAGTGAATGTCGTTGAATGTCATATATAAAAAAAAAAAAAAGTAAAAGTAAAAAAAAAAAAAAAAAAAGAAAGAGAAAATGAATGATGCTACATTCACTAGAGGAAAAGAAATTGCATAACCCTACAGGAATAATAAAAAAGAAACGTAGTAAGAGAATGAATTCATGTACTCTGAACCAAAAAAATAAAAAAATAAAAAAAAATATGATAAACATAAACCTTAGGTTCCACCTTCATAGCCTACCTAAACCCAAGCCCCGTTACAACCCTAAAAGACCTCAAAAAGTGTGTGTGATTGTACATGTTGATAGGATGAGAGAATTTATTCAAACTGTTGATTTGATATTGCATATTATGATTTGAGAGTGATAAAACATTAACCCAGAGAGACTTGGTGAGAGTGTGATATAAGCTGACAGGTGAAGTCATATTTCTGAGAGAAAGAGTTTCTAGCTCGTTGGCTATGTGGAAGAATCAGAAAACCTGAAAAACATCAAGAGGTCCAGTGCGAAAGATTTCAGCAGTATTGTGGTAAGTGTTTTACAGTAAGTTTGGGGTGACATGATTTTTGAAGGTAATAAGATGTTACTTGAGGACAAGCAACAAGCTAAGTTTGGGGTTGTGATCAGTCACCATTTATGCTAGTCATTTCACTATTTAACCGTAAATAAATCAGGTAAACTGTATAAACTGAAGCACTTTTCGTTAGAAATAAGCTCAATTCCATGATAGTAAGTGTGTTGTTACTAATGAGTTTCTTGAGGATATTTTACACTTTTTGGTATGTTAGCAGGTAAAAAGCTAGTTTGGAAGCTCAGGGGATCAAACGTCAGATGAGAAATCGAGCCCGAGCAAACCAACGGAAGAAAAAGTCAATTTTTGGAGAACTTGCTGTCCATACGCGTATGACCTTACTTGATACGCGTATGGACCTTCATACTACGCGTACCATACGCAAATGACCAGAGGGAAGAAAAATCAGCCAAAATACAAGCTTCTGGTGATACGCGTAACAACTTGGTGATACGCGTATCAACTTGGGCATTACGCGTAACATGCTGGCCAATACGCGTACCATCTGCTGTGTTACGTCCAATACGCGTTTCCAAATAGGCAGTACGCGTATGGGACAGCGCAGTACGCGTATGGAGCACAAATTTAGGGAAAATCCAACTGAATAGCTATTAAAAGGCCAGACCACAATTTTCCCAGGTTGGACATTTTTTTGGAAAGAAAATATACGCGTTTTGAGAGCTGGAGACTCCAGGAAGATCACAGGATTCATATGTTCAAGAGTTTTCCGACTATTGAAGATTGATTCCTCACGAAATTCTGTAATGACAACAATGTTTATCTTTGTTTTTACTTTTATTATGAGTAACTAAACCCCTATTGCTAGGGGGTGACCCTGATTCTGAATGTGACAGTATTAATGTTTATGACAGTATTGCTATTTCTTCTTATACATTAATTTGTTCTTATCGCCGTTCTTTATGCGTTATTTGTCGGACCAACGAATGATGATTCTTATGAATAGTGTAAGCTGGACAGCAATTATTCTTTGACCTGGATAAGAACTTTGGATAGTAAAAATAACCTAGGACTAGGGATTTTCTATCTGACCGGTAATTCTTGATATGTGAATGCTTGAGTATGAACCTAATTGTTTATGGACATAGTAATTAGGTTACAAAATCAAAGGTCTATTACTAAGGACTTAATAATAGATACCCTTGAGGACCGGAATTAATCTGACAGGAATAGCTCTACGCCGTCATAAATTATAGCTGTTACAAGAGGTTTCATTCACCGAACCCTAGCAATCTTCTCTCAATTGTATCTCGTTCAACCCTTTACTTGTTTTATTTATTTGCAATAGGTAGTATAATTACACCACAACACAAAAACCAAAGACTTTTGTCTAATTGAAACAATCTATAAACTCTGTATCGTCAAGCAATCCTTGAGATCGACACACTGGGAACTTCCCTTTTATTACTAAAGTGAGAAAAATAGTACACTTGCTATTTTCACATCAGCGACCACACTGGGGATATGACACGGACGGGTGTCGAGGAACTGTATATACATGTGAGTGCAAAGAGGATGTCTCTGGCTTCCTGCTGGGGATATGACACGGATGGGTGCCAAAGGGAGTATATATTGGTGTTTGTGAATGTGAGGCAATTGCTTTTGCTGGTGAATCCGCTGGGGGAATTTTGTGTATTGTTGATGGATTGTCAATATCTACGAGTGTTTGATTCAAATCATAGCTTATGATTATGCTATATGTTTGATTTTTGCCGTAGTGCTCCGTATTAGACGGAATGCTACGCTTTGTGGGTGAACATGATGCGAATGCTATGATTATGAAAAGGATACAGATCCGGGATTCGGATCACGTTGCCACGAAGATCTCTGGTCGATCTGCTTGTAGTGGACATCCCAGCTGGGGATAAGGTTATTAATAGATCTGATGAGATGCATTTGCTTGGGGAAATGGGTCACTGATAGACATATCCTTGTAATGAGGGACCCAGCTGGGGTTTGTAGAAACTTTCTTCACTCTGTTGTGATTCCTTCAAGCGTTGCTCTTCTGGACAGAGGCTGGAGCTCTGTGGGGAGATGGTTCTCTGGCTTTTGTATTCTGCAGAGGAAGAATGATTGGCAAACTCGGTTGGGAGTAGTAGCAAGTGGCAGCTCAGCTGGGGGGAAGTCATGAGAGGCAACTCAGCTGGGGAGAGAGCACTTCGGGTGCTACGACTGAGTGTCGATTTACTAGCTTGCTGGGATGGAGCTTACATGCCCCAAGTTGCGCTTTGGATACCTACAATCCTGCAAAGATAGAAACGCACAAACAATCCCGAGGTATCCCTTACCGGATTCCGTCATAGGAGTTTAGACACTTTCGAGAGTAAGCATATTTCCTGCAAGCACGTGTTTTATTTTTGAAGATAAGCATCTGTAATTATGCAACCAGTTTTTTACACATCAAACATTTTTTTGCAAATAAAAATGTACAAGACGAAACATGACTGAAAATCTGATTTTATTAATTCATGTGCCCTGAATTGGAAATATACAGTCAAAGAAACGAATCTCCTAAAATGAGGAGATTGTTACAAATTGAGAAACAAAATGTTGGCAATGTTGACGACGCTTTAAGGAGCTTCCCCTTTGCTATGACTTGTATGACTTTTGACGCTCTTCTCGTCTTGCTTTCTGAAGAAGGCTGATTCTGATTGAAGCTTGATCCTTTCAAGGCTTACCAAGTTGTGAGGGATACAGAGTGCAGTTGTTCGCTTATTCCCTTATTTTGCATGGATCGCCCTTTCGGGTTTTCGATCCATCGGGATACCCATTTTTGCCTAAGCTGTCCAATGTGGCTTTTCAACTCAGCGGGTGTACATTTTTTCATTTTCCCCTTATTTTTGCCCGAGTCTTTTATTCTGTTTTTGACTCGCCGGGATGCCCTATTTTTGCCTGGACTTACATTCTGTTTTTATGTCCAGCGGGTCATTTTATGCGAAGTATTTTTTAACTGCATCTGAATTCACAGGGGACGGGAAGTCTTCACCATCCATAGTGCTGAGCATCAGTGCTCCACCAGAGAAAACTTTCTTTACTACAAATGGTCCTTCATAGTTTGGAGTCCACTTGCCCCTGTGGTCTGTATGAGGAGGGAGGATTCTTTTCAGCACAAGATCTCCCACTTGGTATTCTCGGTGCCTGACTTTCTGATCGAAGGCTTTCTTCATTCTCTTCTGATACAGCTGCCCATGGCAGATTGCAGCCAATCTTTTCTCTTCAATCAGACTCAGTTGTTCGTATCGGGACCGGACCCACTCTGCCTCGTTCAGCTTAACATCCATCAGCACCCGTAAGGAGGGTAATTCAACTTCAACGGGTAGGACTGCTTCCATACCATACACAAGTTGATACGGTGTTGCCCCGGTGGATGTTTTGATTGACGTGCGGTACCCATGCAAGGCAAACGGTAGCATTTCATGCCAGTCTTTGTAGGTGACCACCATCTTCTGCACAATCTTCTTGATATTCTTATTAGCTGCCTCAACAGCGCCATTCATCTTTGGCCTGTAAGGAGAAGAATTGTGGTGTTGGATCTTGAAGTCCCGGCATAGTTCTGCCATCATTTTGTTGTTTAAGTTGGAACCATTATCAGTAATGATCCGCTCGGGAACTCCATATCGACAGATGATATCTCTCTTCAGAAATCTGGCTACCACCTGTCTTGTAACATTGGCGTATGAAGCTGCTTCGACCCATTTGGTAAAATAGTCAATGGCGACCAGGATGAACCTGTGGCCATTTGAAGCAGTCGGTTCAATCTTGCCAATCATATCAATGCCCCACATAGCAAAGGGCCAGGGTGAAGACATCACATTCAAAGGATTGGGAGGCACATGCACCTTATCTGCATAAATCTGGCATTTATGGCACTTTCTGGCATAGGCACAACAGTCTGCATCCATTGTGATCCAGTAATAACCTGATCTTAGCAACTTTTTAGCCATGGCATGCCCTCCTGCATGGGTACCAAAGGATCCTTCGTGCACCTCGTGCATCAACAAGTCTGCTTCTATTCTATCAACACATCTGAGGAGTACCATATCAAAGTTTCTCTTATACAGGGAACCATCAGTATTCAGGAAGAAACTACCAGCAAGCCTTCTTAGTGTCTTCTTATCATTGGAAGATGCCCCAGGTGGGTATGTTTGATCCTCCAAGAAGCACTTAATGTCATGGAACCAAGGCTTATCATCTTTGACCAAATCTGCTGCGAACACATATGCTGGCCTGTCAAGTCTGGACACTGAAATCTGAGGTACAAAGTTGGCAGCCTGAACTTTGATCATGGATGAAATGGTAGCCAGAGCATCCGCAAACTGATTCTCGTCTCGAGGGATATACTCAAGCTTGACTGTTGTGAAGAAAGTCAATAACCTCCTTGTATAATCCCTGTAAGGTAACAGATGATCTTGGTGTGTGTACCATTTGCCGTTGGTCTGATTAACCACCAGAGCTGAATCTCCGAATACAGTCAATGTCTTGATCCTGAGGTCAATGGCTTCCTCAAGACCCATAATGCAAGCTTCGTATTCAGCTTCGTTGTTAGTGCAGTTAAAGGTGAGTTTTGCCGAGAATGGCATGTGAACTCCTTTAGGTGTAATGAGCACTGCACCAACACCACGACCATTCATATTAACAGCCCCATCAAACATCATAGTCCATTCTTCTTCTGGGTCAGGCCCTTCAGTGTGAATAGGCTCTTCATGATCTTTCGCTTTTATGAACATGATGTCTTCATCAGGGAAGTCAAATCTCATAGGCTGGTAATCATCGATGGGTTGCTCAGCAAGATATTCATACAATACACTGCCCTTGATGGCTTTCTGATATGTGTATTGAATATCATATTCTGTAAGAATCATTTGCCATCTTGCAACCCGTCCGGTAAGCGCTGGCTTCTCAAATATGTACTTGACCGGGTCCATCTTTGAGATCAACAAGGTAGTGTGAGTCAACATATACTGTCTCAGTCGGCGAGCAGCCCACGCTAAAGCACATCAAGTTTTCTCGAGCAGTGAATAACGTTGTTCACAGTCGGTAAACTTTTTGCTCAGGTAGTAAATTGCATACTCTTTTCGACCAGACTCGTCATGCTGGCCCAACACACACCCCATTGACTCTTCTAATACTTTCAAGTACATGATTAGAGGTCTTCCTTCAACTGGAGGCATAAGGATTGGAGGTTCTTGCAAGTACTCCTTGATCTTGTCAAAAGCTTTCTGGCAGTCTTCGTTCCACCTGACCGTCTGTTCTTTTCTCAGTAGTTTGAACAAGGGTTCACAGGTTACTGTAAGGTGAGATATGAACCTTGAGATGTAGTTCAATCGACCTAAGAACCCTCGAACATCTTTTTCTGTCTTCGGTGCAGGCATCTCTTGAATAGCTTTGACTTTATCAGGGTCAACTTCAATCCCTTTCTCGCTTACAATAAATCCCAGCAGCTTACCAGATCGCACCCCGAATGTGCATTTGTTGGGGTTCAACTTCAGTTGGTACTTCCTCAGACGCTTGAACAGTTTCAACAGATTCACCAGGTGGTCTTCCTCAGTAAGGGACTTGGCAATCATGTCATCCACGTAACATTCGATTTCTTTATGGATCATATCATGGAATAGTGTCACCATAGCCCGTTGAGACGTTGCACCAGCATTCTTCAGTCCGAATGGCATCACCTTGTAACAGAATGTGCCCCAGGGTGTGATGAAGGTTGTCTTCTCCATGTCTTCAGGTGACATTTTAATCTGATTGTATCCTGAAAATCCGTCCACGAAGGAGAATACCGAGAACTGAGCCGTGTTATCGACCAATACATCAATGTGAGGTAATGGGAAGTCATCTTTCGGGCTGGCTCTGTTTAGATCCCGGTAGTCAACACACATTCTTACTTTACCGTCTTTCTTAAGCACAGGCACAATATTAGCAACCCACGGTGGATAGCTAGTTACAGCAAGGAACCCGGCGTCCCATTGCTTTTGTACCTCCTCCTTGATTTTCATGGCCATGTCTGGGCGAGTACGGCGTAGCTTCTGTTTAACTGGTGGGCATTCTTCTCTTAAAGGCAGCTTGTGCACAACAATGTCGGTGTCCAACCCTGGCATATCTTGATAAGACCAAGCAAACACGTCCACATATTCTTGAAGCAAATCAATCAGTTGTCTCTTCACTGAGTCTTGTAAGAAGGCCCCGATTTTAACCTCTTTCACATCTTCATCTGTACCAAGATTAATCGTTTCTACCTCCTCCTGATGAGGAGTGATAACCCTTTCCTCTTGTCTCAACAATCTGGCTAGCTCTTCAGGAAGCTCATACTCTTCTTCAACCCCTTCATCGGCTTGATTGATTGGATTGTCAAAGTCATACGAAGTCATAGCCGTGTTGTTGTCGGTGCGGTCTGGAAGGCACTCTCTGCAAGGGTTCAGTTGTTCATTTTAGTGATTTGATTTTAATCTTGTTTTAGAAAAGTGAAATAAAGTTGTCATTTTGAAAACATTGCCATTTATTTTTGTACAAAAAGAAAAATGGGAAAAACAGTGAGCGAAAAAGACTCATTTGCAAAAGATGTCTGATATTTCATTGATTAATCTTGTTGCACAAAAATTACAGATGGCCCGATTACAAAATAAGTCTTGTCATCTTGGGCAAGATGCAAGACTTGATGCATGCTAAAAAATACAGGAAATAATAATTACTCTGCATGAGTAACTCTTATAATTTCCTGGGAAGACCAGTTTGAGATACTGCTCCCCGGGACCTTTGGACGTATCCAATTCTCCCGATTGCGCTCCTCTTCCAACTCGTCTTCCAAATTGTTGATAGCATCAGGGGTGAGCATCCCCCCACTGACAAAACCGGGCTTCTCAGCAGCCTCTGCTTGATTTTGCTGAGTTGGTCTGTAACCCAACCCAGATTTGTCTTTCTTCTTCTCCACAGATAAAACCTTGCCCCAGCCTTGGGCAGTTCCTTCCTCAACAATCTTCTGGGCTTGTTGATAAGATGCCATGGAGATTCCAGGTACAGCTGATGCTTCATTCACATTCAGGGCCTCAAACCCTTGACTCATCGTTTCATGGATCTCCCCATCCATCTCAATATATTTGTAGGTAGCCAGGTGGCTAACAAAAATATCCTCCTCTCCACAGATAGTAACGACTTGACCCTCCCACTCGAATTTTAACTTTTGGTGAAGGGTTGAGGTCACGGCGCCAGCGGCGTGAATCCATGGCCTACCCAATAGACAGCTGTAGGCAGGCTGTATATCCATCACGTAGAAGGTCGTTTTGAAAGTTTGTGGGCCAATCGTTATAGGCAACTCAATTTCTCCCAGAACTGATCTCTTAGAACCGTCAAAGGCTCTCACTACTAAGTTACTGGGGCGTAATGCCAATCCTTCATATTCCAGCTTTACAAGGGCTTTTTTAGGTAAGACATTGAGGGATGATCCTGTGTCTACCAGCACATGGGAAAGGACTGCACCTTTACATTCCATGGTAATGTGCAAAGCCTTGTTATGATTACGGCCTTCCGTGGTCAAATCAGTGTTGGTGAACCCTAGCCCATTGCTAGCAGTAACATTTCCAACCACAACTTCCAACTGATTGACGGTGATCTCTTCAGGCACATAGGCTGCGTGCAAGACTTTTAGTAGTGCATTCCGATGAGCTTCGGAGCACATAAGCAATGATAGAATGGAGATCTTGGAAGGCGTCTGGTGAAGCTGGTCCACTATCTTGTAATCACTCTTCTTGATGATTCTCATGAACTCATCAACTTCTTGATCAAAGGGTGTTTTCAGTGCTTCCTTAACAGCTTGATCTTCCTGCACCAAGCTCTTCCCTTTTGCCTTGGCAGCAGCTTCTGCTTCGGCAGTGGGTCTTTGAATTTGTGGAGCAAAGAGACGTCCGCTTCGAGTGAAGCCTCCGCCTCCTCCCACATTGTCTATTTGTGGTGCAGGGGTTGATGATTCAAGAGTGATTTTCTGTCCTTCGCAGTATAGATCAGAGCCGTAATGCCAAGGGATGGCATTACTACTTTCATAAGGTACTGGTCCAGGCACTGTGATAGTGACTGGACTAATGGCAGCTGCAGAAGGAACCATGATAGTCTGTGGATCGTAATATATTGTGACCGGTGCTCTGATAGGAGTGGCAGTTTGTGAGTTGTAGGCAGAATTGTTTTCAGGATCATAATAAATAGTAACTGTGGAGACATTTGCTGATGAAGTTGTAGGAGACATTGTTGGATGGATGGGTGTTGTTATTGTAGGAGACTCTGAATGAAGTGGTGCTGAAGTTGTAGAAGGGATGTTTGTTGATATCTGGTCAGCTGAAGTGACTGATGAAGCATTCGTTGATAAGATTGAAGAGTTGTTCGGAACAATGGTTGTTGCGGTTGTAGAAGACATGGGAACTGTTGCTGATGAGATTGCTGGATTTGTAGGAAATGATGTTGTAATCTGAAGCAGGTCACTCCGGATGAGGCCATCTATGCCATCTCTCAAGTTATCACAACCATTCACTGAAATGTTGCAATAAGCACACCCTAGCTCGCATCCCGGGAATATTTGACATTCGAGGAGTTGGGCTTTGATCTCTACCAACGGTGTCCGAATCTGACCCACGCCGGTTATCAAATAAGACGGCTTGTCTTCTTCAATAGCATTGATTCTGGGACCTCCGTGGTTTGGCATAGGGTTCTTGTTAACATTAGGTGGTGGTGCGAAGTTTAGAGCCTTAGAGTCTACCAGGTCTTGTACCTTCATGTGCAAAGCTCTGCACTTCTCTGTACTATGGCCAGGTGCATTTGAATGGAAAGCACATCTGGCGTTGGAGTCGTAATTTCTGGGTAGACTGGTAGGATCTGGAGGTGCCAACGTCCTTAACTCAACCAAGTTGAGCTTCAGGAGTTGTGGCAGTAAAGCGGCATATGGCATAGGGATTGGATCAATCACCCTATTGGCCTGAGATGGCCTCTGCTGAAATGGTCTCTGCTGATTGTTGTTGCCGGTGTTGTTGTAGTTTCTTGGAGGATACTGAGTTTGTTGCTGGTACTGAGGTTGTTGCTGAGGTTGATACACTGATTGTTGAGGAAGTGGAGAAGGAATGGTGACTGCTGCCACTGACCTTTGAACATATTGGGGCCTGCCCCTGCCGGTATGGATAGCATTGGCCTCACCAGTTCTTCTTGGGCCCACAAAAGGCTTCCTTGTATTGCTGGATGAGCTGGCACCATTGTCAGAAATTTTGCCCATCTTCAATAGGCTTTCAATTCTTTCTCCAGCTATAACAACATCCGCAAAGCTGGTAGAAGAAAAGGCAGCTAGCCTATCAATGTATGTCCCTTGGAGGGTATTCATAAACATATCTGCCATCTCCCTCTCGGACATAGGTGGTTGGACAGCAGCAGCAAGCTGTCTCCATCTCTGGGCGTACTCCCGGAAGCTTTCTCTAGATGATTGTGACATTCCCATTAGGAGGCTCCTGTTGGGTGCCATATCCAAATTATACTGGTATTGTCTAATGAAGGCCTCTGCCAAATCCTTCCAACACCTGATGGTCGCTCTAGTCAGATGAGAGTACCATTCTCTTGAAGCTCCGGTTAAGCTATCCTCAAAATAAAACATCCATAACTTCTCGTCCATGGTATATGCTTTCAACCTCCCCAGAAAAGATTGTAAGTGGGTCCGTGGGCAGGAAGTCCCGTTGTACTTTTCAAAACAAGGAGGCTTAAACTTATGGGGAATCCTGACCCCGTCTACCAAGCCCATGTCCATGACATCAAAACCCAAAGAGTTTCGAGACTCCAAGGATCTTAATTTTTCAGCTATCTCATCCAGCCTTCTGTCATAGGCCTCATCCCCAGCTCCCATCACTGTGAACTGATCTTCCTGGGGGTCTTCTTGCAGCACTCTGCCAGCAGTGGCAGTCCCTTGTACATTAACAGGAATGTTGATCTCGGGATGAAGGTGAGGTCCAAATACAGGGGGGTTGACATGAGGTTGGACCCTCTCATTGTTGCTTGTCCCAGCAGTCCCTGGATGGGGGTCTTCTGGATTCTGCCTTTCCACTAAGGCTCTCAATCTTTCCTGACTTTGAGCCATATTGTTCATCACTTCCATGAACTGTGCCATCTGAGTCCTCATTTCTAGCCTTTCATTGGCCATTTGGTTCCTGACCTCTGCAAGGTCCTGCTGTACCTGATCCATCTGTATCCCCGGAAGATTGTTGCGGGTTGGATATCTGTGTGGACGGTTGAGTGGAAACACCCTACGTCGAGCAATAGTTCCTAAAATCACAACAGAGTTAGCAACAGACAAAACAAACCTACAAAACAAACAAAAGGTTAGTATGCAATGCAGTATGCCTATTTGTTTCCAAGGTATCCGGCTTGGCACTTGGTTTTGACCTTTCCAGACCCTTGAAGATGTTGTTGATGTTGCTTGAAAGAAACTCAGATAGAACAAACTGATACATATATTACAAAAAAGAAAATGATACATAGTTTGTTCTTTACAAAACATGCCCCAGGGGGGGCAAAATACAACATAAGAAAAGTACATGAAATGAAAACAACAACAAGCAAAAGTCAAACACCGAGACCAAACTCATCCTCTTGAACTTCCTTGAGAAGTGCTTCAGTCACAGGATCAGCTGGACGCTCTGTAAGATTCCTGATAAGGAGATTCCTGGTAGTAACAGCTGCAGTTAGCTTCTTGTGTTGACTCTGGTCTTTTGACCTCTTCACTCCAGCTCTGATCTTCAACTCTGAAATCTCCCTCTGGGCTGCTGCCAGGGCTTCCTGTTGCTCCTTTGCACTAGCCTCCAACTGTTCAATCTTGTCCTGAGTCCTTTTATCTTCCAGAGTACGAGCTTCGGTGATTCTGACCCACCTAGCTTGGCTCTCCTTCAGATACAAGTCAGTCCTGGCTTTTTGGAACTGAGCTTCCTTGCAGGCATTCTTTAAGATCTGCTCTCCAGCCCTAGACTTCTTGATGTAATCTTCAGACTTCTCAATTCTGGCCAAATGCTCTACCTTCAACTTTTCCAACCTTTCAATATCCAGCCTGCCATCACTTCTCTCATAGAGGGTCTTCTGTAGAGCCTGAGTCAACTTCTCATTTCTCTCCTTTAATTTCTCAAACTCCTCTAAAGTGACAGTGACAGGGGGTGGTGTTGAGGATGGTCCAGGCATATCTTCCATGGTAAAGGGCATCCCAGAAAATTGAGCCCTGGCATGGGACCACTCATAGTACTGTGCTGATGCCACATTGTTGCACTTCCCCAAAATGGTTACTCCTTTAGTCTGAACATTATCCCAGGCCCAGGCTGCTTGTCTGACAATAGCCAGATTAGGCTTAATCTCACAGTAAAGAGTCTCAGCCAAATCTTGTGCCTTAGGAGTGTGGACCAATGCATAGCCCAGTTGTCTTTTGAATAGCAGAGGGTTGTAATTGATGCAGCCCTTGACTCCTATCAGGGGTACATTGGGAAACTGCCCACAACTGGTAATGATATCTCTGCCCTTGGTGCTTTGAGTGCACCACCTAATGTCAGCTGAGGTCAAAGCAGCAAGTCTTCTAGCCCAATTCTTTTGCTGATGGGGATTCAAAAATGCATCTGTCTTGGGCAAATGTTTGAGCAGCCAAGTATGGAACAGGGGAGCACAACACCTTACCAATCTTCCCCTTTGCTTTTCATTCCTCTGGTGGACAGAGTAGTAAAAATCTCCCAATAAAGTGGGTACTGGGTTCTTCAGGATGAAAAGGTGGATTGCATTCTTGCTAATGAATCTAGGCTCATCTGCAAAAAGAATGACCCCATATATGCTAAGGGCCAATAAAGCACAGACTTCCTGCCATTCTCCTGAGGAGGCCTTCAGGGTAGCTTGAGAGATTAAGAAATCCAGATGCAAGCCAGGGATTCCAGCCTTGGTAGTCATATTTTGCCCAATCAGAACTGGTTCCAGATACAAGGCCCTTGCCACTTCTTCATTACTTGGAAAAGTCATCTCAGGGTTGAAGGGGACTCCACCCCTGATAGGTACACCAACCAATGATGAATACTCCTCTAACAAAGGCCCCATCTGAAAATCCTGAAAAGTGAAACACCTCAGAGGGGGATCATAGAACTGCAGGCAAGTATGAATTAAACTCCTCTGTGAAGGGTCCAAATCCATAACCACATCAAGTATGCCTCCATAGTGTTCTCTGAATAGTGGTATACGGTCTGGAGTAATCAGGGTTTGAATCCTCCTGATGTCAGCTAGCTCAGGCTGGAAGAAATGATAGGAGATGTTATTCTCCTTAGGTGCCATGTTGCTGAAGAGAAACTGAGACAAATGCTGATGATGACACTGAAAAGTGGGCCACTGACAGGCTGAGACTGATGATGATGGTGGCTGAAGCAGGTGGCAGATAGCTGAAGTAGATACTGATGAAGACAGGTCTATGCTGATGATGGGGTCAAAACCAAGCCAAAATAAAGTAAGGATACCCTGAAAAACAAATAAGCAAATGTTAAAATGATGCAATGATGATGTATGCAAATGGTATGCAAGGGTTTGTGACTGAGCTGAATCTGATCAAGTGCTCTGATATGAGTCTATGTGTGTCAAGAAATCCAGATGGAGGTTCATAAGTCCAGTAACCCAGGTGGGGGACTCAAATAAAGAGTCACATGTCCAGGGTTTAGAATCACAAGAACTGTTCCAACATGGAGTACTCTTATCAAACAAAGTAACAGGGTATTCTGAGGTCAAGTGTACCTGCAAACCTGTAAACAGCCCAACCCCCTCACAGGTGATGTTCTAAAACAAGGATCCTCAGACTTGGATCAGTTATGAGAAGTGTAAACACTTCTAACCCGGAGGTACAGTGTTTACAATAACCATAAAAGTTCCTCCTCTAATTCACCTCAGTTTCTGAAGGTCAATACTAAAGGTCATCCAGACTTAGCAGGCTTCCCAGATAGCCCTAGCATTGCAGGAAATCTGCAACACAGAGTTCTCAAGAAGAAACCCATATCTGAACCGTGTTTCATATTCCCGCACCAGACCGAGATGGAATGGGAAAGAACATGAACCACTCTAGCCTAGGTGTCACTCAGGTCCCAGGTATAGGACCTTAACTCTCAGTAGAACCCCACCCACCAAAGCAAAACCAAATCCAGCCAGACAGTATGACAGTATGATATATGCACAAAGCTATAAGGAAAGCAATAAACAAAACTGCACATAAAGCAATAAATATACACAAGCACAAATAGCACATATCACCCCAGTAAACAAAAATCAATCAAGCGCTAGGAGGAACCCACAAAAAGAACTAGAAGCCCTGGTTACAGTATAAGGTTCCCCAGCAGAGTCGCCAAGCTGTCGCTCCCGCTAAATGAAGCCGGGTCAAATAGGGTACAGACGCGAACGGTCGGCGAAAGGGACAATGAGAACACACAGCAGTGAACTCACTGGAGATGAAAAGAGTCGCCAGCTAGGCATTTTTATCCCGGAGGAAAGGCAATGCTGCATAGACCTAGAAAGAGACGGATAAGACGGTTGCGAACCAGAGAGACTGAGAAAGGGGGTTGGTTACAACCTGGGAAGGTATTAGCACCCAGATTGTCCGCCGTACTCGACGGGATCCACGCTTAAAAGATTTGTGTTTTAAAGGGGTAGTGTCAGTGCAATTTGTGTATAAAAGAGCTGGAAAAGGATATACAGGTGTCAGTGTAAAAGAATGTGAAGTGTATAAATATACAGTGTCAGTGTAAGGATAAGAGTATGCTCATGATAAATGAGGCTAAAGTGAAGCTGGAAAGAGGGGGAATATACAGAGACTTTTGTTCGATAACTGTTAAGTTATGCCTACGTATCCTCTCGTGCAATGAGGAAGTCAGAACACCGTAGTTCGACCCAAAGAGACTGAAAGATAAATTGACTTGTGAACTGCTTGCTTGTCAATGCTCAAGTGTATGACCTGTCTGGCTCAGGTGAAAACTGTCTTGCATTAGACGGAAGAAGCAAGTTCCCGTTTGTGAGTGAATGAGATGAGAAAAGAATCCCGAAGGAGACGATTATTGCTTGTTTTTGAGTTTTCAGTCTTTTATTGCTTATTTGAAGTTTGTCATAAATTAATGAGCTTAAGTCTAAACCAAAGATTAGTAAACTCATCACATCCTCCCTCTGATTAGGGGTAATGAGAATACCTTAAGTGTGAAGTCAGCTTCTCACACTTAAACACCTTGGTGTAGGATTAAGATCATTAACCTATTTGTGATTATTTAGATGTTTTTGGTGTTTTTGTTTAGTGTTGAGTAATGAGATTAAGCCATAATCAGGGATTAAACAAACTCATTACACCATCCCAATAGAAGGATAATAGATGAGAATGTTTAAGCCGAGGAAGGCTCCTCAACTTAATCCATGGTTAGGGATTAAACTCATGACAAAACAAAGCCTTTATTAAGATGGATTTTAATTAGTGATAAGATGAAGAAGTGGATTTTATGATTTGTAAGACAACTTGAGGAGGACTTGTCCATTAACACTAGGGTTAGTCCTTCTTAACCAATTAAGGAAGAATTAGAACCCTAATGCAAGGCCCAAGTTACAAGTGTGATGTCTTGATGATTATTTAAGTGGATTGATTAAGAGATTTAAACACATTAAGGGTTTAACACTTAGGATTAAAGTTATACACTCCATCCTAATAGAAGGATGCAGGCATAAGCTTAATCTCAAAGCCTTAAAACCTTTAGGGTTTAGTCCCTGATTATGAGGTGAGAAGAGAAGACTCAAAGAGACACAAAGGTAAAACTAAGAGGGGAAACTAATCAAAACCCTAATCATTCTCATGCTTGGTTGTTCCTAAGGTTTGTGAGGTTTAAGAAAGGAATCTTCAAAGGAACCACCAGGGAACAGATGAAAAGGAGCCAAGAGAAGCAAAGTAACTTGCTTCATTCAAGAAGTCAAGTCACTTGAGGAAAGAAGGTGAGAAGAAGAAGGATGAGCAAGCTCAAACTCAAACACATATCAAAATGCAGCATGGATGCAAGAGAGAGATGAGAAGAAAGTATGAGAAGTGAAGACAAATTCACTTCTCAAAGTTACTTACCACCTGAAAAGTTAGTGAAAGGAATGCAATGCAATGCAAGATGAGATGAAATGACATGATGTAGATCAAAACCAGAAGCACACACATGATGTCAATGATGCTATGAGATGCTATAAACATGAGACAACAGATGGAGATGATCATACAAGCTTATGGATGCAAATGGGGCAAGTTAAGAAACATGAACATACATGGAAAGTTATGAAATGCAAATGACATACAACATGGCAAATGCAAGATGCAATGATCAAACATGTTTTCAATATGTCTTATGATGTCAAATGAACCAAATGGATGCATAAAATGTCATGGAAAGTCAAGGTATGAATGCAAATGCAAGATGGATACATATGGAAGCCCAAATTAGGGTTTATGATCAAAACATCAAACACAAACCAAAATCAGAAGCAAACATTAAGATGAAAAATTGAAAATGCACTCAAAGGATCCCTAATCCTATACTAACTCACTGCCCAAAGGAGAGGTTTCAACTCTTAACCTAATTCAAGTTATGATTTTCCTAAGTTTTCTAGGGTTTTAGGGTTCCTTAACAAGAAAAATGCCAATCAAATGGAAAATGAAAGATCAAATCATGCCACTTTAATCTCACAAACTACATGCTAAACACAATGCAATGCAAAAAGAATCAAGGTCCAACTCTTTAGGGTTAGGCAGAAATGATTTTTTGAAGTTTGGATCAAAATAATGCATCAAAATGATTTTAATTCCATGAAAAATTCTCAAAATGCATCAAGATCAAAAAAGAAATTTGGTTTGAAGGTTGGACAATGTTTCTAAATGTTTTTAAAGGTTTCATGAATTTTTTTGTGATTTTTAAATACCTAAAAGTATTTTTAATTAATTAATTCTCATTAATTAATAAAAAAGAAACTTTTAAATATTTAAAAATACTTTTTTAATGCTAAAAATATAAATAAAAATATTTTTGTGTTCTGAAATTAAATAATAACTTGTATAAAAAATTTCAGATTTTTTGAATTAATTTTACTATTTTAAAATAAATGTACAAAAGAAATGCAAAACAAATGAATTAATATTAATAAAAATGAAAAGTAAACACAATGGATGGCCAGGATGGATTCTGGAGAAGAAGCTGTTGACTACGCGCGCAGATCAATGGTCCACATTCAAACTTCCTAATTCTGATTTATGAATTAATTAATTGAGATTAGGGCTTAATGAGTGCATCTGGGCCACTCAATCACGCGCCAAGTCAACAAAGTCAAGGGATCCAACGCTCAGCATTCAAACTACACTAATTACAGGGATTAAACCCTAATTATTTTCAGGTGGCCGGAGAAGACCTCCGGTCGTCTTCTCCGGTGGGAACCCCACCTGAAAATTCCTAGAATCTTCAAAACGTAACTAAAATGAAATCTAAGCAAACAGAAATCCTTCCCACACCTCACTGAATCAAAACCCTAACACAAACATCATTTATATTTCATCAATCTCATGAATCGAAACAAAACAAAATTTAGGGCAAGACTTTCAGAACACGATTAAACTCTCATCTCTTCGCCATTTTCAAAACCAACAACATATTCATGACCAGGGAAACATGTAGAAGTTATTAAGAACTTAAAAATCCATTTCTGGAAAAAAAAGTTCTTGAGCTACCTGAGTTTTGAAGCTTTCAACTTTGCAGCTTTTTGACTTCTTTCCTTTGTGCAATCCACTCCTTATGGTTCCTTGATGATGTCTGGATGATTAGAAGGAGTTTGTGTTGGCTGGTTTGAGAGTTTGAACAGCGTCTGCTCAAGCTCAGGTGAGAATCGTGTTTTGGATTCAGGCAGTTTAAGGCAAGGGTGAGGGGTGCTTTGTGATCAGGATGATGAGTTGAGAAGGTCTGTGAAGTTTGTTTAAGTGTTTGTGGCTTGTATGGAGAGTTTCGAATGCTTTTGCTTCAAGGGTGAAAAATGAGAGAGTTGAGTTTTTGCTGGTTTCAGGCTTGTGTGTTATGATGTTTGGCTTGCAAATTGTTTGTATAAACAATGCTGATTGGTCAGAAGATGTGACATGCCCTTTATTGATTGGTATGGTGGCTTTTGCAAAATGTCAACTTTGTGTAAGAGAAGGCATGGGTCTTGCTCTAGCCAAGTACAAGGGCTGTGGGCTGCGCAGCATGGTGAGGGGAAAGGCTAGGGTGGTTCAGCATCCAAGGCAGCAAGTGGATGGGAAGTGATCATGAGCTTTTGCAACTTGACTTTGCTTTTGCTTTCCATGAAAATATCTTGCTCCAAAGGCCAAACAAATGAGAAACTCTTGGCCCATTCTGATTTTTAGGTCACATGTGATGTTTGTGTAATGGTTTGACATCAACTAGAAGTCACAAATTGCCTTGGAAGAAGATTTTGCAAGTTTCCCTTTTGGTGCATAATTTGATTTTTAGTGATTTTTGCCAACTTTGATGCACCATAACTTTTGATCCAAAATGAATTAGGTCATGTTCTTGTACTTTTTGAAAAGGGAAAGATCTAATCTACAACTTTCATGACCAAAGTTTTTCCATTTGAAGCATTTTTGGATCAAAAAGTAAGGTTTGAAAAGTGGCCTAAATTGACAAATTCTTTAAAAGTCAAACTTGCCCCAAAAAGTCAACTTTGCAAAAACTTGTAATTCTTGAATTTTGTGAACTTCCACCTTCTTCCATGGTCAAATAAAGATCAAATACACTCAAAATGATGAAGATCACCCCTTGGTTGGGTCATTGGGGGCCTCAGATGCCCTAATTTTGCACTGACTTGTTTGAAAAGTCAACTCTTGATCAGATGACTTCCCCATGGAATTTCTTCATGAAAATTGATATGCATACTCCCTATACCATATAGAGGCCAATAGAAACAAGAATGACCAAAAAATTTGGAGTTATGGCCTCTGAAACCAAAACCCTAATTTTGGGTCATCTGTGCAGTCAAACCTGGCTCTGCTTCCATACCATTCTCAGTTCTTGTGATTTTTTGACATTCTTGACTTTGAGAGGATGTAATATGATACTTGAACACACATAGACCTCTTTGAAGTGATTGTTGACCTTTGGAGTGACTCAAGAAGCTCCTGGATTGCTCAGATCACAAACCTAGATGTAGATGACTTTGAATCTATGCAGTGAATCAAAAATGTAATATGAGATGCCATGATTGAGCTTATGCATATGTAATGATCACAAGCCATGGTGTGAATGGGTGAGGGCAAATTTGGGGTGTTTACACATATATAGCACATACATCACTAAGAGTATCAGCTAAAGAAGACTGGTACTTTGACAGTGGATGTTCAAGACACATGACTGGATTGAAGAATTTGCTAGTAGACTTAAAGTCACATTCATCCAGATATGTAACCTTTGGAGATGGAGCTAAAGGAGAAATCAAGGGAGTTGGGACCTTGGACTGTCAAGATGTTCCAAGACTAGATGATGTGCTGCTAGTTAAAGGTTTAACTGCTAACCTGATCAGCATAAGTCAATTATGTGATCAAGGGTACAGTGTAAACTTTACCAAAACTGAATGCATAGTGACTAACAAAGAACAAGAGGTTGTCATGAGAGGAGCCAGATCTAAAGACAACTGTTACATGTGGGATTCTCAAGACCTCAGTCTCACTTCAACTTGCTTTTTAGCTAAAGAAGAAGAAGTGAAACTATGGCACCAAAGACTAGGTCATCTTCATTTCAGAGGCATAAAGAAGATAATATCTATGGATGCTGTAAGAGGTATTCCTAAACTGAAGATTGATGATGGAAAAATATGTGGTGAATGTCAAATAGGCAAGCAAACCAAGATGTCCCATCCAAAGCTCCAACATCTGACAACTTCCAAAGTTTTGGAACTATTGCATATGGATCTTATGGGACCTATGCAGGTTGAAAGCCTTGGTGGCAAGAGGTATGCCTATGTGGTAGTTGATGACTTTTCAAGGTATACATGGATAAATTTCATCAAAGAAAAGTCTGATGTATTTGATGTATTCAAAGACTTATGCCAAAGAATACAAAGGGAAAAAGCCAGCTGTGTGATCAGAATAAGAAGTGATCATGGAAAAGAATTTGAGAATCAAAAGTTCTTAGATTTATGTTCTTCAGAAGGAATAAATCATGAATATTCTTCACCAATCACTCCTCAACAGAATGGGATTGTTGAGAGGAAGAATAGAACTATTCAAGAATCAGCAAGAGCTATGATCCATGCTAAAAAGTTACCTTTGTACTTCTGGGCTGAAGCTATGAACACAGCTTGTTACATCCATAACAGAGTTACTCTAAGGAAAGGAACTTTGTCCACAATATATGAAGTCTGGAAGGGAAGAAAACCCACAGTTAAGTACTTCCATGTGTTTGGAAGTAACTGTTATATTCTGGCAGATAGGGAGCAAAGAAGAAAAATGGATCCTAAAAGTGATGAAGGGATTTTTCTTGGATACTCTATAAACAGCAGAGCATATAGAGTATTTAATTCTAGAACCAAGGTTATCATGGAGTCCATAAATGTGATAATTGATGATGCTCCTACAGATGTCCCAAAAGATGTTGGAACATCTGCTGATATCAAGATTGAAGCTGAAGAAAAGAGTGATCATTATGACTTCACTCAAACTGATGCAAGGACAGAACAATCCAGCAAACCTCCCTCCATCAGAATACAGAAGGATCATCCCAAAGATTTGATAATTGGTGATCCCAACAGAGGTGTAAGCACTAGATCAAGAGAAGTGATTTCAGGTTCCTGTTTTGTTTCTAAAATAGAACCTAAAAACATCAAGGAAGCACATACTGATGAATACTGGATTTGTGCTATGCAAGAGGAATTAGGTCAATTCACAAGGAATGAAGTATGGAATCTTGTTCCTAGACCTGATGACATAAATGTGATTGGAACAAAATGGGTGTATAAGAACAAGTCAAATGAACAAGGAGTTGTTACAAAGAACAAAGCTAGACTTGTAGCTCAAGGATACACACAAATTGAAGGAGTAGACTTTGATGAAACCTTTGCACCAGTAGCAAGGCTTGAATCAATCAGACTACTTTTAGGAATTGCTTGTATCTTAAAGTTCAAGCTATTTCAAATGGATGTGAAAAGTGCCTTTTTAAATGGTTATCTTAATGAAGAGGTATATGTAGAACAGCCTAAAGGATTTGTTGATCCAAGCTGTCTAAATCATGTATACAAACTAAAGAAGGCTCTTTATGGTCTGAAGCAAGCTCCAAGGGCATGGTATGAAAGACTGACTACTTTTCTTATCAAGCAAGGGTACAGGAAAGGTGGAATTGACAAAACCTTGTTTGTTAAAGATGAAGAAGGAAATGTCATGATTGCTCAAATATATGTAGATGACATTGTCTTTGGTGGGATGTCTGACAGGATGGTCAAACATTTTGTCAACCAAATGGAATCTGAATTTGAAATGAGCCTAGTAGGAGAATTAACCTACTTTCTTGGACTGCAAATAAAACAAATGGAGGACTCCATGTTCATTTCCCAAAGCAAGTATGCTAAGAACATAGTCAAGAAATTTGGAATGGACAGTGCTACTCATAAGAGAACTCCTGCCCCCACACATTTAAAGCTGACTAAAGATGAAAAGGGTGAGAATGTAGATCAAAGCATGTACAAAAGTATGATTGGAAGCTTGTTATATCTGACTGCTAGCAGACCAGACATAGCATTTGCAGTAGGTGTATGTGCAAGATATCAAGTTGATCCAAAAGTCAGTCATCTTAATCAAGTCAAGAGAATTCTGAAATATGTTAATGGTACTTGTGACTATGGCATAATGTACTTTCATGGATGTAAACCAATTCTCACTGGCTTCTGTGATGCTGATTGGGCTGGAAGTGCTGATGACAGAAAAAGCACTTCAGGAGGATGCTTCTTTCTAGGAAACAATCTGATTTCTTGGTTCAGTAAGAAACAAAATTGTGTATCCTTATCTACAGCTGAAGCTGAATATATAGCAGCTGGAAGCAGTTGTTCTCAGTTGGTTTGGATGAAGCAAATGCTCACTGAGTACAATGTCCCACAAGATGTCATGACATTTTACTGTGACAACTTAAGTGCAATTAACATATCAAAGAATCCTATCCAACATAGCAGGACCAAACATATTGATATCCGACATCATTTCATCAGAGATCTTGTAGAAGAAAAAGTGATTTCATTGGAACATGTAGCTACAAATCTGCAGTTGGCTGATATCTTTACCAAAGCATTGGATGCTACACAATTTGAGAACTTAAGGGGCAAATTTGGAATCTGCTTATGTGAGATTTAGCAGTTATGGAGATGTGCCAACATGTCATATGACATTGTGTGGCATAAGCACCAGATGGCAACACCAGTCTGGTCAAGAACCTTGGGTATTCCATTCCTAATAATTTTCAATGTAACGGATACTTATATAATAACAGCTTGCATTCAGCTATCCATATTCTCATCATACTATCAAAAGCGAATTGCATTATCTAGCTGTTCTTCAGAAATCATCAACCCTAAAACTCTTCATCCATCTTCTTTGAAAATGTCTCAAAACTCTAACATTCCTGAAGAAATTCTCAACAAAGAAGATGTGGTTCATGCAACCCCCATTTCTGTGGTACCCATGGAGTCAACCCCATTAGACGAAATCAGAGGAAGTGTTCCTCATGCTAAAAAGCCAAGAACTCCAAAAAGAACAAAAGATCAAGTTTGCAGCAAATCCAAAGGCATTCCTTCACCAGCAAACATTCCTCAAAAATCTTCTGAATATGTGGATGCTTCCATAAAGGAGTTGGTAACCAAGATTCTTTCTGAGCAAAGAGTGGTAAGTGGCATTTCTATTCCTCTGAACACCATGCCAGCCCCACAAGAAGATCAACAAACTCAAGCTGCAAAGGACACTCCTGCTCAACAGGATGTCCCAATAGATGTTGAAACATCTGAGGATGAGCAAAAGGCCTCATCTGATGTTGTTGTTTGAAACAACTGAGGACCAGAAAAAGGCCTCAAATGATAGTGATGAAGAAACATTTGAGGATGAGCAAAAGGCCTCATCTGATGCTGCTTTTGAAACAACTGAGGACCAGAAAAAGGCCTCAAATGATAGTGATGAAGAAGCATCTGAGGACCAAACCAAGGCCTCTACTGAAGAGCACATCTCTGCTGATCCACCAGCTGAAGAGGAGACTGCTCAATCTCCTCCTGTGGTGAACCTAGAGCATGATTCTGATACAGAAATCATTGCCTCTGTAAAACCTAGCATAGCCAAAAGGCTCAGGACTAGGAAAGAAAAGATGCAAGCAGGACATGCAATTCCTGAGAAGAAGCAAGCTACCCCAAAGAAGGACAAAGCCAAAACTGTCTTTGGTCCTACAAAACAATGGAGCAAAGTCCAAACACAAAAGAGGAAAGTTGTCACTCCTCCAGATTCAGATGTTGAAGCAGATGTCCCAACATCTCCTCCAAAGAAGAAACCAGCACCCTCTAGGGCATCAACTGTTGTTCCAGAAGCTCCCTTGGACAACATCTCATTTCATCATGTTTCAAGTGTAAACAGATGGAAGTTTGTGTACCAAAGAAGGGTAGCACTTGAAAGAGAGCTGAGCAGTAATGCACTTGAGTGCACAGAGTTAATTGATCCCATATCTGCTGCTGGCCTCTTCAAAACAGTCTCAAACCTCTCTCCCTGCTATGAGCTACTTGTCAAAGAATTCATAGTCAATCTTCAGGAAGATTGTGCCAATGGTAAGTCTGCTGAATTTAGAAAAGTCTTTGTTAGAGGCAGGTGTGTAGAGTTCTCTCCTCAGATCATCAACCAATACCTTGGAAGAGAATCTGATGGTCCAAATGAGCTAGGGAAGACTGATAACCAGGTCTGCAAGGTTATCACTGCTAACCAGGTCAAAGCTTGGCCAGTTAAAGGAAAGCTCTCAGTGAGCATGCTGACAAGGAAATATGCCATGCTGAACAGGATTGGTACAGCAAACTGGGTGCCTACCAATCACACATCTTCAATATCCACTGGCTTGGGCAGGTTTATTTATGCTGTGGGCACTCAAACTAAGCTGGATTATGGAGCCTACATCTTTGATCAGACTTTGAAGCATGCTAGCTCATCTGTAACAAAGCTGCCAATAGCTTTCCCCTCCTTGCTGTGTGGAATAGTGCTGAGTCAGTACCCTGGGATCCTCACTGAGAAGGACACAGTTTGCAAAAGAGAAAGCCCTCTGGCCTTTCACTACAAGTTGTTCCTGAGTCATCATGCAGCAGATGTTGAAGCACCCTCTGGGACATCTGCAGGTCCTTCAAATGCAAAGTCTCCAATCTCCAAGGCTGCATTGATTGCTGAACTGAAGAACACTTGCAAAGAACTTGAAGCAAGGAAGCAGAAGCTTGAGGAGATTATCCAAAGGCTGGAGAGTGAAGGTGATCAGAAAGCTGCTTCTGATGAAGAAACTGAGGATGATGAAGAAACTGAATGCGAGGAGTCTGAGTGAATAATTGTATGTGAGGACAAATGTAATGACAGTTGCATTGTAATTCAGAATTAGTGACTTTGGCCCCAAATTTGTGTCTAACAAGGGGGAGAACAACAACAATGTATGATGCTGTTTTAGCTATGAATGAAAAACTTCTGTTTGTTTCTGACTGTTTGTTTCTGAACTGAATCATTGTGTGTTAATAAAATATTTCTGTTGCAACCTGGATACATGTATGTTTGAGGGGGAGTAATCTCAAATATGATTCAACAGAAAAGTAATGCTATACTATGATAAAAGAACTTCTGCTGCACTCTGAAAATCAGAAAAGAATGTTATCCAAAAATTAGCCAAAGGGGGAGTTTGTAGATGTTTAGAATTGGCAGAATTTTTGACCAACAAGAAATATTGAATTCAGTTCAGAATGTCCTATCAGATGTTGGGACATTATCAAACAGAGTATAAGAACTTATTTCAGGATGTCACACCAGATGTTGGGACATTGTGTAAATGATTTAAGTTCAGTTTTTCAGGATGTCCCAACAGATGTTGAGACATCTCAAACCTGCTACCAGAATTAATTAATGACTAACTGATCTGAGATATTTAAGGAGAGTTATATGGAATTAATTATGGATGGATAAAAACAGAACAAGGCGCATCTGTAGGAAGATTTATTATGAGGTTTCAGATTAATCAGAAGAACTAAATCACCTAGAATCTAGGAAGTAACAAACCCTAATTCAAGGTGGAAGCTGCATGTGTTTTAGGACTGGATTAACCTACAGAAAGCCCAAATTACAAACACCTATTTAATCAACAGAAACTCACAGAATTGAGTACGAATTCCAGAAGACCTAATTGGGTGTTTATTGTTTTAATAGCAGGTTGTTTTTAATTGTACCACTTTATGAGCTTTTAAGCATAAGTGCATTTGTGACTTGATTGAAACTGTGAAGTAAGATCAAGCTGTATTGTTTGAAGAATGTCTTCAATTTTATTAAACTTGTAAACAAGATCACTGTGTGATTAAGGGGGAGTGAGTTGGTACTCATATCTAAGTTGTGTCTTAGGTAGAAATTGCATTGGGTAGATATTAAGTGAAAGATTAAACTGGGTTGTTTAAGTCTAGAATTAATATTACTTATAGTGGATTTCCTCCTGGCTTGGTAGCCTCCAGATGTAAGTGTGGTTATACACTGAACTGGGTTAACAAACTACTGTGTTGTTTAATTTTCTTGCACTTTAAGTTTTGGTTAAATCTGTCTAGTGTTGGGACATCTCATAGGACATCTCATACCTGATCACAAAATTTCAATAATAAAGAAATTGACCAAAAAAAAGGACCTGGGATTTAAACCCAGGTCCCTTACCTCAATCCCCAAGGTGCAAAACCAGCCAGGCTACCTGCGCGCGTTTGATATAGAGTGAGAAGCTGATCACTATATTGTAAATTCATTGGATAAATGGACTTAAGGCAAAAAATTGCTGGAGACTGGTTTCGATCCCCTGACCATTGCTCCATACGCACGTGCTCTTACCAGTTGTGCCAAGCATGGTACCTGAAATATATATGATAACATAATATAATAAAACAAGCCTAATTTCAAAAATCAGATTTCGCGCCATGGCCTTCATCTTCTTCCTCTGAACCTGCGAATTTTCCTGCGTTTTCTCTTACGCATTTACCTGCGAATTTTTCAATGTCTATAACCTGCGAAAATCAAACATCATCGAAACAGCAAAATTTCTTCAAATTGATTGGTGCAATGCAATCCTTATGACTCATACAATCTTCCCATGTTTTTAAAATTCATTTAAGTTGGTTGAATCAAGGAACCCTATTTCGTGACCTTAAACCCTAACAATGGCTTCTCATGTTTCCTGCATCAAACCTTCAATCAAACCATCCAGAATTGTTCTAAACATCATTATAAACATTAATCAACCATCAAATATTATTTAAAACAAAGATATACATGAAATCGAAAAATTCAAAACACAAGAACAAGTGTGGTTCGGTTTCGGCTTATGAGAAGGTTTTGGACCATGTGAATAATGCAAATGCGTTCTATGATCCTTAAAGAATGTGTCTCAACCTTGAGAAAGCTTGGAAACAGCCTCTAGGGTTAAAACCGAATCTCACCTTTTCTTGAAAATTTTGAAAACTTGTTTAGTGTTCTTGAGGCTGCAATTTCGTCTCCCCTCACTTGTGATCAGTTCCTTGTATATATATGAATGATATTAGGTCAAAATATTGTAGGATTATTTGGACTTTTTGGATAATTGAATATTGAGAAAGATATGATTCCAAAAGTGAGAAAAATCAAATATTTTCATGCCTTAGAGACTTTACACGAATTTTGATCCTCTCAATCATCTTTAAATGATATTTCAATCATTCTAGAACAAAAATCAGATTTTTAGATTGACTTTTTATATTTTATTTTCATTTAAATTGAATTTTATTAAATAAAATCCAAAATAATAAAATATAAAACATAAAAATATGGAAAAATAGTCAATTGGTCGTGTATGACCTTATCCTTGAGATTGGATTGGAATTTGATAGGCCCATTTGGCAAAATTTGATTTTAAGACTTCATTTACTTCATAAACTTCCCTAAAATTTCCCAACTTTGCAAGGGCACAAATCCTTCAATTTTAATGCTATGAGGGTGTTCTTGGATATTTTGGAAAGCTTAAAGAGTCCTCTAACCAACCCCATTGGTTTCATGTCCATATCTTTTACCATTCTCAAGTTATGCTCTTTTGAAGTTGTTGACTTTTTGTTGACTTTTGTTGACTTTCAAAAGGACCTATAATGTCTTAGCTCATACCTTCCAAATGAAGCATTTTTGGGCTTGGCTTGTGAGACACAAAGTTGTAGAGAATTCAATTTCCTTCAAAATGAGCTTTGGATGGGAAACATTTGATGAAGCATGTGAAAGTTATGGCTGGTCAAAGTTCAGTTGACTTTTCCTAAGGAAACCCTAATTTAGAAACTCCTGATTCTTGATGATCTGAAATTTCCTTGGTGAATCATGATCAACCCTTGATAAAATGATGAATTTTACTTCATATACTTGATGTTGGCAAAAAATCATGAAGTTTGACTTTGGTTTGACCACAATTGACCTCAGTTTGACTTTTCAACTACTTTGACTGATTTTGACCTATCTGATCATCTGACTGAGCAAACCTTTGAGAAAAGTTTTGAAACTTGTCATGGGGATTCTTAAACATATATAAGATGTTATGAAGCTCACTTGAAGTCTTGGAAGTCCATTTAGCCTGATTAAAGTCAAAACCCTAGTTTAGGATGCATTGCTTAGGAGGATGCATTGTCTGAGGGATTTGTCACATCTTCTGACTAATTGTGAACTTTGTGAACCTCATGAACCTCATGAAATGTCTTGTGAACCTTGTGAGCCTCTTATTACACAATGTATTGTCTTGTGAGGGCAAATTTTGGGGTGCAACACGGGTCACAGTCCGAAGATGCGGTCATCACGCGTTTACCCGTCGGGGAGGAGAGCGCCAGGGATGGTACTAACCACGCCTCATCGTCCGGGCAGAATGAGCTCTCCTGGGTTGCGGATGAACCCTTGGATGAGGAATCCTACTTTTGTGACTGTAGCGGTAAAATCATGAGTGTAAGCTATTGATTAACTTAACTCAAGGTACACAGAGTCGCCACCGCGCTTTTATTTATTTCCAAAAGGAAAAAGGTAAAAGAACGAACAAAAACCTAAGGAATCTGAAATTCTGTGATCAGGTATGAGATGTCCTATGAGATGTCCCAACACTTGACAGATTTAACCAAAACTTAAAGTGCAAGAAAATTAAACAACACAGAAGTTTGTTAACCCAGTTCAGTGTATAACCACACTTACATCTAGAGGCTACCAAGCCAGGAGGAAATCCACTATAAGTAATATTAATTCTAGACTTAAACAACCCAGTTTAATCTTTCACTTAATATCTACCCAATGCAATTTCTACCTAAGACACAACTTAGATATGAGTACCAACTCACTCCCCCTCAATCACACAGTGATCTTGTTTACAAGTTTAATAAAATTCAAGACATTCTTCAAACAATACAGCTTGATCTTACTTCACAGTTTCAATCAAGTCACAAATGCACTTATACTTAAAAGCTCATTAAGTGGTACAATAAAAACAACCTGCTATTAAAGACACAACACCCTATTTTGTCTTCTGAAATTCGTACTCAATTCTGTGAGTTTCTGTTGATTAAATAGGTGTTTGTAATTTGGGCTTTCTGTATGTTAATCCAGTCCTAAAAGCATGCAGCTTCCACCTTGAATTAGGGTTTGTTACTTCCTAGATTCTAGGTGATTTAGTTCTTCTGAGTAATCTGAATCCTCAATATAAAACTCCCTACAGATGCGCCTTATTCTGTTTTTATCCATCCATAATTAATTCCAGATAACTCTCCTTAAATATCTCAGATCAGTTAGTTATTAATTAATTCTGGTAGCAGGTTTGAGATGTCTCAACATCTGTTGGGACATCCTGAAAAACTAAACTTAAGTCATTTACACAATGTCCCAACATCTGGTGTGACATCCTGAATTAAGTTCTTATACTCTGTTTGATAATGTCCCAACATCTGATAGGACATTCTGAACTGAATTCAATATTTCTTGTTGGTCAAAAATTCTGCCAATTCTAGACATCTACAAACTCCCCCTTTGGCTAATTTTTGGCTAACATTCTTTTCTGATTTTTTTGAGTGCAACAGAAGATCTTTTATCAGAGTATAGCATTACTTTTCTGTTGAATCATATTTGATATTACTCCCCCTCAAACATACATGTGTCCAGTCTTATTGCAATAGAAGTTTTAAAAAAAACACACTTATTCAGTTCAGAAGCAAACAGATTTTTCATTCATAATCAAACAGCATTACACATTGTTGTTGTTGTTGTTCTCCCCCTTGTTAGACACAAATTTTGGGGCCAAAGAGACTAATTCTAAATTACAATGCAGCTGTCATTACATTTGTCCTCACATACAATTATTCACTCAGACTCCTCACATTCAGTTTCTTCATCATCATCAGTTTCTTCATCAGAAGCAGCTTTCTGATCACCTTCACTCTCCAGCCTTTGGATAATTTCCTCAAGCTTCTGCTTCCTTGCTTCAAGTTCTTTGCAAGTGCTCTTCAGTTCAGCAATCAATGCAACCTTGGAGATTGGAGTCTTGGCAGTTGAAGGACCTGCAGATGTCCCAGAGGGTGCTTCAACATCTGCTGCATGATGACTTAGGAACAGTTTGTAGTGAAAGGCCAGAGGGATTTCTCTTTTGCAGACTGTGTCCTTCTCAGTGAGGATCCCAGGGTACTGACTTAGCACTATACCACACAGCAAGGAAGGGAAAGCTATTGGCAGCTTTGTTGCAGATGAGCTAGCATGCTTCAAGGTCTGATCAAAGATGTAGGCACCATAATCCAGCTTAGTTTGAGTGCCCACAGCATAAATAAACCTGCTCAAGCCAGTGGATATTGAAGATGTGTGATTGGTAGGCACCCAGTTTGCTGTACCAATCCTGTTCAGCATGACATATTTTCTTGTCAGCATGCTCACTGAGAGCTTTCCTTTAACTGGCCAAGCCTTGACCTGGTTTGCAGTGATAACCTTGCAGACCTGGTTATCAGTCTTCCCTAGTTCATTTGGACCATCAGATTCTCTTCCAAGGAATTGGTTGATGATCTGAGGAGAGAACTCTACACACCTGCCTCTAACAAAAACTTTTCTAAATTCAGCAGACTTACCATTGGCACAATCTTCCTGAAGATTGACTATGAATTCTTTGACAAGTAGCTCATAGCAGGGAGAGAGATTGGAGACTGTTTTGAAGAGGCCAGCAGCAGATATGAGATCAATTAATTCAGTGCACTCAAGTGCATTACTGCTCAGCTCTCTTTCAAGTGCTACCCTTCTTTGGTACACAAACTTCCATCTGTTTACACTTGAAACATGATGAAATGAGATGTTGTCCAAGGGAGCTTCTGGAACAGCAGTTGATGCCCTAGAGGGTGCTGGTTTCTTCTTTGGAGGAGATGTTGGGACATCTGCTTCAACATCTCAATCTGGAGGAGTGACAACTTTCCTCTTCTGTGTTTGCACCTTGCTCCATTGTTTGGTAGGACCAAAGACAGGTTTAGCTTTGTCCTTCTTTGGGGTAGCTTGCTTCTTCTCAGGAATTGCATGTCCTGCTTGCATCTTCTCTTTCCTAGTTCTGAGCCTTTTGGCTATGCTAGGTCTTACAGAGGCAATGATCTCTGTATCAGAATCCTGCTCTAGGTTCACCACAGGAGGAGATTGAACAGTCTCTTCTTCAGCTGGTGGATCAGCAGAGATGTGCTCTTCAGTAGAGACCTTGGTTTGGTCCTCAGATGTTTCTTCATCACTATCATTTGAGGCCTTCTTCTGGTCCTCAGATGTTTCAACATCTATTGGGACATCCTGTTGAGCAGGAGTGTCCTTTGCAGCCTGAGTTTGTTGATCTTCTTGAGGGGCAGGCATGGTGTTTAGAGGGATAGAAATGCCACTTACCACTCTTTGCTCAGATAGGATCTTGGTTACCAACTCTTTTATGGAAGCATCCACATATTCAGAAGATTTTTGAGGTATGTTTGCTGGTGAAGGAATGCCTTTGGATTTGCTGCAGACTTGATCTTTTGCTCTTTTTGGAGTTCTTGGCTTTTTAGCATGAGGAACACTTCCTCTGATTTCGTCCAATGGGGTTGACTCCATGGGTACCACAGAAATGGGGGTTGCATGAACCACATCTTCTTTGTTTAGAATTTCTTCAGGAGTGTTAGGGTTTTGAGACATTTTCAAAGAAGATGGATGAAGAGTTTTAGGGTTGATGATTTCTGAAGAACAGCTAGATAATGCAATTCGCTTTTGATAGTATGATGAGAATATGGATAGCTGAATGCAAGCTGTTATTATATAAGTAGCTGTTTCATTGAAAATGATTAGGAATGGAATACCCAAGGTTCTTGACCATACTGGTGTTGCCATCTGGTACTTATGCCACATAATGTCATATGACATGTTGGCACATATCCATAACTGCTAAATCTCACATAAGAAGATTCCCAATTTTCCCCTTAAGTTCTCAAATTGTGTAGCATCCAATGCTTTGGTAAAGATATCAGCCAACTGCAGATTTGTAGCTACATGTTCTAATGAAATCACTTTTTCTTCTACAAGATCTCTGATGAAATGATGTCTGATATCAATATGCTTGGTCCTGCTATGTTGGATAGGATTCTTTGATATGTTAATTGCACTTAAGTTGTCACAGTACAATGTCATGACATCTTGTGGGACATTGTACTCAGTGAGCATTTGCTTCATCCAAACCAATTGAGAACAACTGCTTCCAGCTGCTATATATTCAGCCTCAGCTGTAGATAAGGATACACAATTTTGTTTCTTACTGAACCAAGAAATCAAATTGTTTCCTAGAAAGAAGCATCCTCCTGAAGTGCTTTTTCTGTCATCAGCACTTCCAGCCCAATCAGCATCACAGAAGCCAGTGAGAATTGGTTTACATCCATGAAAGTACATTATGCCATAGTCACAAGTACCATTAACATATTTCAGAATTATCTTGACTTGATTAAGATGACTGACTTTTGGATCAGCTTGATATCTTGCACATACACCCACTACAAATGCTATGTCTGGTCTGCTAGCAGTCAGATATAACAAGCTTCCAATCATACTTCTGTACATGCTTTGATCTACATTCTCACCCTTTTCATCTTTAGTCATCTTTAAATGTGTAGGGGCAGGAGTTCTCTTATGAGTAGCACTGTCCATTCCAAATTTCTTGACTATGTTCTTAGCATACTTGCTTTGAGAAATGAACATGGAGTCCTCCATTTGTTTTATTTGCAGTCCAAGAAAGTAGGTTAGTTCTCCTACTAGGATCATTTCACATTCAGATTCCATTTGGTTGACAAAATGTTTGACCATCCTATCAGACATCCCACCAAAGACAATGTCATCTACATATATTTGAGCAATCATGACATTTCCTTCTTCATCTTTAACAAACAAGGTTTTGTCAATTCCACCTTTCCTGTACCCTTGCTTGATAAGAAAAGTAGTCAGTCTTTCATACCATGCCCTTGGAGCTTGCTTCAGACCATAAAGAGCCTTCTTTAGTTTGTATACATGATTTGGACAGCTTGGATCAACAAATCCTTTAGGCTGTTCTACATATACCTCTTCATTAAGATAACCATTTAAAAAGGCACTTTTCACATCCATTTGAAATAGCTTGAACTTTAAGATACAAGCAATTCCCAAAAGTAGTCTGATTGATTCAAGCCTTGCTACTGGTGCAAAGGTTTCATCAAAGTCTACTCCTTCAATTTGTGTGTATCCTTGAGCTACAAGTCTAGCTTTGTTCTTTGTAACAACTCCTTGTTCATTTGACTTGTTCTTATACACCCATTTTGTTCCAATCACATTTATGTCATCAGGTCTAGGAACAAGATTCCACACTTCATTCCTTGTGAATTGACCTAATTCCTCTTGCATAGCACAAATCCAGTATTCATCAGTAAGGGCTTCCTTGATGTTTTTAGGTTCTATTTTAGAAACAAAACAGGAACCTGAAATCACTTCTCTTGATCTAGTGCTCACACCTCTGTTGGGATCACCAATTATCAAATCTTTGGGATGATCCTTCTATATTCTGATGGAGGGAGGTTTGCTGGATTGTTCTGTCCTTGCATCAGTTTGAGTGAAGTCATAATGATCACTCTTTTCTTCAGCTTCAATCTTGATATCAGCAGATGTTCCAACATCTTCTGGGACATCTGTAGGAGCATCATCAATTATCACATTTATAGACTCCATGATAACCTTGGTTCTAGAATTAAATACTCTATATGCTCTGCTGTTTATAGAGTATCCAAGAAAAATCCCTTCAACACTTTTAGGATCCATTTTTCTCCTTTGCTCCCTATCTGCCAGAATATAACAGTTACTTCCAAACACATAGAAGTACTTAACTGTGGGTTTTCTGCCCTTTCAGACTTCATAGATTGTGGACAAAGTTCCTTTTCTTAGAGTAACTCTGTTGTGGATGTAACAAGTTGTGTTCATAGCTTCAGCCCAGAAGTACAAAGGTAATTTTTTAGCATGGATCATAGCTCTTGCTGATTCTTGAATAGTTCTATTCTTCCTCTCAACAATCCCATTCTGTTGAGGAGTGATTGGTGAAGAATATTCATGATTGATTCCTTCTGAAGAGCAGAAATCTAAGAACTTTTGGTTCTCAAATTCTTTTTCATGATCACTTCTTATTCTGATCACACAGCTGGCTTTTTCCCTTTGTATTCTTTGGCATAAGTCTTTGAATACATCAAATACATCAGACTTTTCCTTGATAAAATTTATCCATGTATACCTTGAAAAGTCATCAACCACCACATAGGCATACCTCTTGCCACCAAGGCTTTCAACCTGCATAGGTCCCATAAGATCCATATGCAATAGTTCCAAAACTTTGGAAGTTGTCAGATGTTGGAGCTTTGGATGGGACATCTTGGTTTGCTTGCCTATTTGACATTCACCACATATTTTGCCATCATCAATATTCAGTTTAGGAATACCTCTTACATCATCCATAGATATTATCTTCTTTATGCCTCTGAAATGAAGATGACCTAGTCTTTGGTGCCATAGTTTCACTTCTTCTTCTTTAGCTAAGGAGCAAGTTGAAGTAAGACTGAAGTCTTGAGATTCCCACATGTAACAGGTGTCTTTAGATCTGGCTCCTTTCATGACAACCTCTTGTTCTTTGTTAGTCACTATGTATTCAGTTTTGGTAAAGTTTACACTGTATCCTTGATCACATAATTGACTTATGCTGATCAGGTTAGCAGTTAAACCTTTAACTAACAGCACATCATCTAGTCTTGGAACATCTTGACAGTCCAAGGTCCCAACTCCCTTGATTTCTCCTTTAGCTCCATCTCCAAAGGTTACATACCTGGATGAATGTGACTTTAAGTTTACTAGCATATTCTTCAATCCAGTCATGTGTCTTGAACATCCACTGTCAAAGTACCAGTCTTCTTTAGCTGATACTCTTAGTGATGTATGTGCTATATATGCAACACTTTTCTTTGACCATTTGAGTTGAGATTTCTTTTGATGCCTTTGCCCTGTGTGTTGTTCATCAGTAGATCTCCAAGATTGATTGTTGATCTTGTTCTTGGGTATGTAGCTTTGATCAGCCTGAATGCTAGCTTTTGGTCTCCATACCTTCTTGATGACCTCTGTCTTCTGCTTAGAAGGTTGCTGATTTCTTTGATGTCTATGCAGCACTTTCTTGGTAACTTCTATTTTTTGCTTAGAAGGTTGCAGATACATCTGATTTGGATATCCATGCAGCTTATAACAATGAGGTTTGATATGTCCAAATCTTCCACAATGATGACATCTCCATCTTTGATACTTCTTCTTCATTTTGTTCTTTTCAGAATGTTGAGACATCTGTTGGAACATTATGTTTGACTTTGTGTTCTTTTCCTGATGTTGAAGCATCTGTTGGGACATCTTGTTTGACTGTATGGATTTTGAAGTAGTTTTGCTAGAGCTAGCTTCATCTTTATGTACTCTGTTAAATCCCAGTCCACTTTTATCCCCTGAATGCTTATTGTTGTTGAGAATAACATCCAGTGTATTTGAGCTGCTGTTCAACATTCTAACAGATTTGGACATGTGTTCCAACATGGAGTTGAGAAGACTTACTTCACTTTTCAAGGTGTCAATGATCTCTTGATCACTTGCTTTTTCATCTTCTAGAGCCTCATTCTGCTTCTTTAGCTTTATAACCTCACTGCATATTTCAGTGCTTCTTTTGTATAGATCTTTGTATGCTTGCTCAAGTTCTTCAAAAGTAAGCTCCCCATCACTGGATTCACTTTCAGATTCACATAATCCAGCTAGAGCAGTGATATGCTTAGCTGATTCTTCTTCTGAATCACCTCCTGAGTCTTCATCAGACCAGGTTACAGAGAGTCCTTTCTTTTTCCTTTTTAAGTAGGTAGGACATTCATTCCTGATGTGTCCATATCCTTCACATCCATGGCATTTAATTCCTTTTTCTTGACTGGTCTTTTCATCATAATTTGATCTTCTGTTAGCATCATAAGATCTTTTGTTCTCAGAAGAGTTTGTGTATCTTCCACTGGGTTTGGATTTGCCTTCCATTCCTCTAAGAATCTTTTTGAATTGTCTTCCAAGCATAGCAATGTTGTCTGATAAGCTTTCACCAGTTTCTGATTTATCATCTTCTTCTTCATCAGTATTTGTCACCAAGGTTATGCTTTTGTTCTTCTTTACATTTGTGTCATTCATTCCCATCTCAAATGTTTGAAGGGAACCAATGAGCTCTTCAACTTTCATTGTGCATATGTCTTGAGCTTCTTCTATTGCTGTGACTTTCATGTCAAATCTTTTTGGCAAAGATCTGAGAATCTTTCTTACAAGCTTTTCATCAGTCATCTTTTCTCCCAAGGCTCCAGAAGTATTGGCTATATCCAAGATGTTCATGTAGAATTCATGAATTGACTCATCTTCCTTCATTCTCAAGTTTTCAAACTTGGTGGTGAGAAGTTGAAGTCTTGACATTTTTACCTTTGATGTTCCTGCATGAGTTGTTTTGAGAGTGTCCCAAACATCTTTGGCCAGCTCACAGTGATGCACAAGTCTAAAGATGTTTCTATCAATGCCATTGAATAAAGCATTTAAGGCCTTAGAGTTGCCTAGTGTTGAATCTTCTTCCTCTTTACTCCATTCTTCTTCAGGTTTCAACACTTTTTATCCATCTTTGGTGTCTTGAACAGGATGTTCCCATCCAGTGTTGACTACTCTCCAGGACCTGTTGTCAAGTGATCTTAAGAATGCAATCATTCTTGGCTTCCAGTAGTCATAATTAGAGCCATCCAGTATAGGTGGTCTATTTACTGATCCTATATCTCTGTCCATGTTTCCAGAATTTGTATTCCCTAGATCTCACCCAGTATAAACAGGCAGGGTGCCTGCTCTGATGCCAATTGAAATTCTGTGATCAGGTATGAGATGTCCTATGAGATGTCTCAACACTAGACAGATTTAACCAAAACTTAAAGTGCAAGAAAATTAAACAACACAGAAGTTTGTTAACCCAGTTCAGTGTATAACCACACTTACATCTGGGGGCTACCAATCCAGGAGGAAATCCACTATAAGTAATATTAATTCTAAACTTAAACAACCCAGTTTAATCTTTCACTTAATATCTACCCAATGCAATTTCTACCTAAGACACAACTTAGATATGAGTACCAACTCACTCCCCCTCAATCACACAGTGATCTTGTTTACAAGTTTAATAAAATTGAAGACATTCTTCAAACAATACAGCTTGATCTTACTTCACAGTTTCAATCAAGTCACAAATGCACTTATGCTTAAAAGCTCATTAAGTGGTACAATAAAAACAACCTGCTATTAAAGACACAACACCCTATTTTGTCTTCTGAAATTCGTACTCAATTCTGTGAGTTTCTGTTGATTAAATAGGTGTTTGTAATTTGGGCTTTCTGTAGGTTAATCCAGTCCTAAAAGCATGCAGCTTCCACCTTGAATTAGGGTTTGTTACTTCCTAGATTCTAGGTGATTTAGTTCTTCTGAGTAATCTGAATCCTCAATATAAAACTCCCTACAGATGCGCCTTATTCTATTTTTATCCATCCATAATTAATTCCAGATAACTCTCCTTAAATATCTCAGATCAGTTAGTTATTAATTAATTCTGGTAGCAGGTTTGAGATGTCTCAACATCTGTTGGGACATCCTGAAAAACTAAACTTAAGTCATTTACACAATGTCCCAACATCTGGTGTGACATCCTGAATTAAGTTCTTATACTCTGTTTGATAATGTCCCAACATCTGATAGGACATTCTGAACTGAATTCAATATTTCTTGTTGGTCAAAATTTCTGCCAATTCTAGACATCTACAGAATCTAAAAGCAAAAGCTAAAAGAAACAAACAGAGAACGGGTAAGGGGATTGGTTACAAATCGGGAAGGTTTTACGCACCCTTTTTGTCCGTGGTACTCCACGAGAGCCCTCTGACATATTTATTGCTTTTTGGTTTGAAATTGGTTTGCTTGAAAATGATTGAAGGGATGAGGAGAAGAATGTTTTTTAAGATTTTGTGTTTGAAGAGGTTTTAACGCCTCATGCCTACGTACCCACAAAGTGCAACGCGAGATCAAAACCTCGTAGTTCGTGGTACAAAATTTGAAAAGAAACAATGAGTTGCATTAATTTTAAAATGTAGAGATAAGTCGTCATTCTTTAGCGAATAATTCCGCTAGAAATAATGAATCATATCTAAACATATGAAAAGAAAAGGTGCACAAAGGCACAAAAACAATTGAGTGAGTTTTGGATTTTTTTTAAAGTACTTAAGAAAAGAGTTTCAATATATTTACATGGATTAACATTTATTAAGAAAATAAAATGAAAAGGATAAAATCACTTTACCTAAGTCAAGGTTTAATTGCGAAAGCGTTTGAAGTTTGAAAACAAAGAAGATTTTTGAAATAGGGAGAAGTTTTGAAAATTTAAGAAGTGGGAGGAGATGAAGGGACTATCCTAATACTTGAATTAAAAGTTAAGAGAAGAGCAATCAAACCATATTATGAACATATCTTCAAAGTAAACGGAATTCCATCTTCAAATACTAATGAAGTTAATTCGAGGCCAAGGTCTTCAATCGATCACAACTTGAGCAAAGGGAGAGATCCTAAAATCTAAGTCCAAACTCCAATGCTAAGGATAGTAACTATAGTCCGAAATTAAAGTCACCAATCTTTTTTAATGTTTAATCCTTTATTAATGTTTTGTGTCCAAATGGACAAAATAAAAATCACAAGCAACAATATAAACATAAACAATATGATATATGATATAATATGATAATAGCATAATAAGAGAGATAAGGAGCGAGAAATTGAAATAAAGAGGATAAGGTGCGAGAGATTGAATTTAAATGGATTATTATATTCATATTATTATAATATTTACATATAAGTGGTATGATGAACTTAATCAAGCACAACCACGATAAAATAACAAAATCGAGGCAACCGGATCCAAGTGGATCTTATTCCGAATCGGGACAAATTTAGGTCTATGTTAAGCAATCGCCGAGTAATTTATGAAGTAATTACCCTACAAATGAGGCCGGCCACCACTAATTAAAGTGGAAAATATTTGTGCTAATACATGTTAGAGAAATGATATTATTAATCATTCTCCGAAAACATGTCGCACTAAAAGAAAAAGAACGGTCTAATCTTAATCGAGATTTTCGTTGAATTTATCGAAGGCAACCTATCACGATCTCAAAGTATGGAGAATGATCCAAATGATTATTCATCCATAGATTTGAAATAATGAAGATTAAACCTCTTCTAAAAAACAACAATCTACGAATCGGAGATTGTCATCGACCAAAAAAAAAAAGGATGGAAAAGAAAACATGGATCAAAAAATAAATCCATAAAGGAAATTGAAATATTTTTTCAAATCTTTTTCTTAAAATCTCTTTTCTAAATCATTTCTAAAAAGTTTTTCTAAATCTTATATCAAAAACAATGTTGGAAAAAAACATTAAAAAAAAAAGAGAAACTAAACTTAAAGAAATAAAATAATAAAAAACAATTAAATGGGAAGGGGGAAGGATCCGCGGGTTTAGGATCTGCGGATAGCAACATGGATTGGTTTGGTGATACCAAGCCCAAATCCACATCCTATTTCTCTTTTTATGAGAAAATAAAGTCAACAATTATAAAAAATAATAAAAGAAAATAAAAGGCAAAAAGGTTCCTCTTCTTCTTCATGAGCAGCGGCGGAACAAACAGGGGAGGTATCATATGGATCACGGCGGTAAAACCCTCACCTTCTCAAAGAAAAAACAGATTAGGCAACAATAATCCACTCGAAAAGAAGCGATGGTTTCCTCTCTCAAAATCAATTGCTGATTTCGGCTTTACTCCCTCTCAATCGCACGATTCTTCCTTCTCCTTAGTCAGTCTCGTCGCGTTTGTTGTTGTTGTTTCAGTTCAATAATCAATGGCTACTCCTCAATGGTTGGGAGCTTGAAAGTGAATTGAAGGTGAGAATCCGATTTTGGCAGGGTATCAAAGGGCTTTTCAAGCTTGGCTTCAGATTGAAGGGGAGAGCTGAATTTATAGATGGATTGAGGAATTTTGTGCTGCCGTTTTGCGTTTAAGATTGATGCGTTTTGAAGGTCACGGGTATTACGCGTCAGCTGCGTTTTGTGTTATTCAGGTGGGCTGCGTTTTACGTTTCTGATCTTATGCGTTTTGCTGTTGTGGATTGCGTTTTATTCTCGTGCGTCCCGCGTGCTTTGGGCCTGCATTTTGATGATGTTTATCTGTCCCGCGTGTGCAAACTGAAACTTGCTTACGGCGTGAAATTTGTTTCCTATTTCAATTCATTTTGCTTTTGCATTTTACGGTATTGCTGTATGCGTTTTGTGTGATATTGGCTTCAGCTGGGATATGCGGTTCACGTGCTGGATAGTGTAAACCCATATTTTCGACAAGATTAAAATTTAGGGTTTAAGGTCATCCTTGTCGAAGGATAGTATCAGGAGGAGAATCAAAGGAGTGCTGACAAGATTTTAAAGCTTCACTGTTTCGACAGAAATAGACATAATGTTCTGGCAGAATAGTTTGGAGGGTTGGTGACTGAAGGCTTCGACAGAAGAAGTTTGTTGATAAAAGAATACTTGGCAAATGCTGAAGAGTTTTTCTTCTTTAAAAGGGTTTCGACAGTTTTGAAGGTTTACAAGGTTCGTCACTAAGGAAGAGATTCAAATTCAAAAGGTTGTAACTTTTGGCAGTTGGACACATGGAGGTTTCAGAGAAGAAATTTACATGCAGGCTGACACTTGTCCTTTAGTTATAGTTTTTCCGTTCTAAGCAGTTATTTTGTTTATGTATAAATAGGATAGTTTGTGGTTAGAATGTGTGTGTGAAAATTTGTACAAAATTCCTGTAAAAGCTCTAAGTACCCAGTGTGAGAGAAAATGAGTCTAGTATTTGGAACAATGTACGTTTAAAACACCAGTTATATTTCAAAGTTATTTTAAATTACTTGTTTATTCTTCAAGTTCATGTCATTTTTAAATGTTATTTACTTTTTCTGCAAGTTTACAGCCTTCGACAGTTTCTTTGTTCTTGTTTAAATTTTTAACTTTGTTTCGTCTTTAAGATTCAAACTTTACTTTACCTACAAAATCAAAGTCCTTAACACTTTAACAATCTTTACAAAACAAACCACAAATCAGTCACCAAATTCTAAGAGCAGTTCGACAGAGATAATGCACATGTATCCCAGGACTTGTTTGGTTGGTCCTGCAAGTAACCCAGTTTTCTGAAGAAATTGGTTAACCAGAGGTTGTTCGCCAGAAATCACTGCGAACAAATTGGCACGCCCAGTGGGACTGTGCATTTGAAAAATTTAATAGAGAACTTCTTAGACAAATTGTTCCTTGCTACGTTGTATGATTCTTAGAAGCGGTAAACTAGCCGTAACTGACGTAGAGAGACCAAAGAGAACAAGAAGAAGAAACATGGCTAACTTGCCAAATGCTTCAAACATTCCTGACGGAACAATACCAGTTTCCAATCCTATCCCTTCGTCAGGAACAATACCAGCGTCTGGTCCTGTTTTAGAACAAATTAGGCCTCCTTTGGGGGATTCCATACCAACAGGTTCAGGATCCCAAAATGCGCCTAGTTCTTCCACCATGGGACACGCCAGACCCTTAGGAACCCCTCCCCCTGGAGGAAATACATTCAGGCCATATCTGAATTATTCTCAGCCTTTGACTGGGAGGGAACAACCATATGGAATGCCAACTTCACTGATGGCAAGCCTACATAATTCGTCACCATTATTCTCTGATGCGATGGTTCAAGTGTCATCACCATTGCAGGGATCAGGATATGGTGGAAATGGAAATAGAATAAACCAAGTTCCACCAGGTTTCCATATGCCCGCTATGACAAACCATTCTGCACAAATAATTCGTCAACAGATGGATGAAAGCAATCATGATATGGTGCAGGCTTTGACACACCAAATGGGAGAAGTGTTTAATCCCTTGATACAGAACACTACCCAAACAAACCAAATATTGGCAGAACAGATGGCACGCATTGCTGATTTTTTTGGAGTCCCGCAAGCACAGCAAAGAATGCAATTGAATCAGAACCCTGCCAATAGGGCTGTCGAAGAGGAACTTACTATAAACCAAAGGCCCTTAGGAAATCCTCATGAAAATCCCAGGGGGCAAGAGGTGATAGTCGAACAGCCTGATGTAGAAGAGCCTATTCGACAGGAACCTAGAAGGATAATAGTCCAGAGGAACCAAAATGCTGACGAAGTATTACAACAGAGAATGCCTTACAATAACATGCCTGTCGAAAATAATATTGCCACCATGGTTGAGAGAATAATGGCACAAAATGGGGTAAACGTAGGATTACAAAGGCCTAGTTATACTTCCCCCTTGTCTGAATTTGTCTTACAACAAGAATTACCACCAAGGTGGAAAGTCCCCAAATTTACAAAATTTTCAGGGGATACTAGTGAGTCTACCATAGAACACGTGGCACGTTATTTGATAGAGGCAGGAGAAATTGCAAATAATGAGAACCTAAGGATGAAATATTTCCCAAGTTCTTTGACAAAAAATGCGTTCACTTGGTTTACATCACTTCCTGCAACTTCAATTTTTACTTGGACCCAATTAGAGAGATTGTTCCATGAACAATTTTATATGGGACAAACCAAGATAAGTTTGAAGGAGTTGGCAAGTGTCAAAAGAAAGTTTTCTGAACCTATAGATGACTATTTGAATAGGTTTAGATTATTAAAAGCCAGATGCTTTACGCAAGTGCCGGAACGAGAACTAGTCGAAATGGCTGCAGGGGGGCTAGATTATTCCATAAGGAAGAAACTGGATACCCAGTACTTGAGAGACATGGCACAACTGGCAGACAGAGTGAGGCAAATAGAAAGACTAAAAAATGAAAAATTTAGATCAAACAAAAACAAGAAGGAAAGAGTGGCCTATGTAGGAGTAATTCAAGAAGATGATTATGACGAAAACGAACAAGTCATCTTCGACCAGCAAGAAATTGATCTGGCAGAATTAAAACAAGGCCCTCCATATTCTTGTAAAGTTTTAGCCCCGTCGAATGGAAAAAATCCAGTCGAAGTAGAAAAGAATGACAGGTTCCCTAAAAGAACCTATACATTCGACATCACTAAGTGTGATGAAATATTTGATTTATTAGTCAAAGATGGTCAGTTAATAAAACCAGCAGGCACTAAAGAGCCTCCTGTAGACCAACAGAAGAAGAGAGGTTTTTGTAAATACCATAATTTCTTGGGTCATAAAACTTCTCAATGTTACCTTTTCAGGGATCTTGTCCAGAACGCAATCCAAAATGGAAGGTTGAAGTTTGGAGACAAAGCCAAGCAGCAGATGAGGATTGACTCTAATCCTATGCAGGTGGTAGAGGCCAATTATGCTGAACCAGAAATGGTAAATGTGGTCGAAATGGAGATCGTGGCTGAAGAAAATTTTGAAATGGTGGAAGTTACTGAAAGCTTCGACACCAACTTCACCATGATAGAAGCTGCTGAAGGTTTCGACACCCATGTAAATGTGGTGGAAGAAGGTGATGATCTTGCTGACCAGACTGAAGAGAAAGAAGTCAAAGCTTCTGAAGACTTCGACAGTGATGATGCTATCGAAACTACTGAAGGTTTCGGCGAAAGAAATGCAGTCAAAGTGGGAAGAAGCTTCGACAAGAAAAACTACGAAAGAGATGCTGAGCAGGGGGTGATCTGGGATACTTTGGGAGAGTCGAATGGGAAGTTCGACTTCATGGTGAAATATTCAGCACCACCGAGCTCCAAAGCAGATATCAACAAAATCAAACCCACAGGGTGGGGAGATTCCTTCAAAAAGGATGACGAAGAGGAGGGTGACAAAACCCTCACTGTCCAGAAAGAGGCCACTGAGGGCCTTGGTCAAGAGGAGATCAAAACAGCAGGAACTGGTGAAAATCCCCTTTCTGTCGAACCACTAAGCTTTGGTTCCACCAGAACTGAAGGACATCCTGTCGAAAGGGTTGCACACTGCTGCAAATACATCCATAAGGGTTTACACCCGAAAGGCAACGTGAGTCAGTCAAAGGAGGACATCCCAGAGGAAATCATGCTGGTCGAAAAAATGAATAAATTGAAAATCACAACTGAGCAGAATGCTGGGATTCACATGGTGGAAGTCACTCAGAAGGTGGGACCAGACACAAACAAGGGAAAGAGACATCAAGAGAAGCATCAGAAACTGGTTTACCCGGAAGAGAACGAGAGTCTTGTCGAATTCATCCAGAGGTGTCAAAGGAAGAATGCAGAAGTCATGCTTTGCCCAAGATGCAGTGCCGTGTTCGACAAGAAAGCAGCTGATGACTTAGAAGCAGCAGAAAAGACCCAGAGGAAAAGAAATTGGGGAGCAGTCCCACCAACCAGAAACGAAAGATTCGACCCAAGAAGAGGGAAGCATCACAGTCAAGGGGTGGGAGAAAGACGTTTCAACACCTACAAACCATCCAACAGACCAAATGATGACAAATGGGTTCAACCTATAAGGGATGCCCAAGGTCAGAAGAAATGGAAGAGTTTTGAAGTGAACAGGGGTCCCTCAATAGAAGTTAAAAAGGAGGCAAAGCCAAAGTACGTCTCTGAAAACTACAAAGGGAAGAATCCTATGTCCAGATCCCAATGGAGAAGATTCCAAAGGCAGAAGAAAATTGAAAAGGAAACTGTAGAACACAAAAGGGTTGGGCAGAAGGAAGTTGAATCAAGCAAATGTGTGCAGGTCACAAACAAGGGGATACCTCTGGCAGAAAAAGAAACCCCTGAGAAGAATGGATCTAGTGACACCACAGAAGTGCAGAAAACAAACAACAGAATGCCAGTGGACGAAGAAGTCACAGATGAATTTAGTTCGGAATCAGATGCCTCTTTCGACGTAACCTGTAATGTGGTCTCTGTACTGCCCAGAGATTATGACAGGATAATGGAAGTCGAAGACGAAGAAGATGACATGGTAGATGACAGCATAGGCTTGAAGCCCGTGTGCTACTACATAATGAATAATGGCTGTGTCGAAGAGCAAAATGCTTTCTTCGAAAAGCCAGATGATGCAATGAAGGCTCACTTAAAGCCTCTCTTCATAAAAGGAAAGGTAGAAAATGTGGGTGTCAACAAAATTCTGATAGATGGTGGAGAAGCTGTGAATTTAATTCCTCATTATATGATAAAGAGGATTGGAAAAGATGACTCCGACACTAAGCCTCACAATATGGTGTTGTCCAACTATGAAGGTAAAGTAGGGACAACGTTGGGGGTAATACAACTGAACTTGACTGTAGGATCTATCACCAGGCCTACCATGTTTGTGGTGATAGCATCAAAGGCAAATTACAACTTGCTGTTGGGAAGGGAATGGATCCATGGGATTGGGGCTGTGCCATCTTCCATGCATCAAAGGATAGCAATCTGGAGGCCAGATGGGATTGTCGAAAACATTGAAGCAGATCAGAGTTACTTCACAGCTGATGTGAACAATGTTACTAGTCGTAACTTCGACAAAAACCTAGCCCATATAGCACCATGCAACCCTGCTGCTTTCGACCTAACAGCTTCCGACAATGCTTACTGTTCCATGTACCTCCATCCTACGCATGGTTTCCAGTGGGATAAAGAAATAATTGGGGAGACAAATTACACCTGGGGAACTACCCATGTCAACCCAACTGGATGGGGGAGTGAATTCAGTGAAGATGACTGAAGCATCAGCCATGAAAAGGATTTCGGCTTATATAGCCGAAAAACAACTCAAAACGGCCCTTGAGGCTGAAGTTAGAAATATGGCTGTCGAAGCCAGCACTCAAATTGTCAAAGAACAACATCCTCAAGAAAACATTGAGGAGCAACATGCAAATCAGAGTTTTGAAGAAGACTCAAATGGTGAATGGCAGAACCAAAGACTTGATGCCATTTATGATGACGAACCTTTGGGGTTCGAAAAGGATCCAACCTCCACCAATATGAAAATGGTGGCACAGGATCCTTTGGAGGAGATTAATCTGGGACTGGGGGCAGAGAAAAGGCCCACTTACATCAGTGCCAAGTTGAATCCTCAACTCAGAGTCGAAATAATCCAACTGCTGAATGAGTTTAAAGACTGCTTCGCCTGGGATTATGACGAAATGCCTGGTTTAGACAAAAGTTTGGTGGAATTGAAGTTGCCAATACTGGAAGGGAAGAAGCCAATAAAGCAGACCCCCAGACGTTTTGCACCTGAGATTCTGTCGAAAATCAAAGAAGAAGTCGAAAGACTTCTAAAATGCAAATTCATCCGTACAACAAGGTATGTCGAATGGATTGCTAATATTGTTCCTGTGATTAAGAAAAATGGCACACTAAGGGTGTGTATTGATTTTAGAGATCTAAACTCAGCCACCCCTAAGGATGAGTATCCTATGCCAGTAGCAGAAATGCTAGTAGATTCTGCAGCAGGCCATGAGTATTTAAGTATGCTTGATGGCTATTCTGGTTATAACCAGATTTTTATTGCTGAAGAAGACGTTCCAAAAACAGCTTTTCGTTGTCCAGGAGCAATAGGAACATATGAATGGGTAGTTATGCCCTTTGGTTTGAAAAATGCTGGAGCTACTTACCAAAGGGCCATGAATTCTATTTTTCATGATTTCATCGAAACATTTATGCAAATTTATATAGATGACATTGTGATTAAATCTGCTTCAGGCTTGGACCATATCAACCATCTTCGACAGTCCTTTGAAAGGATGAGGAAGTTTGGTTTGAAAATGAATCCTCTTAAATGTGCTTTTGGTGTGCAGGCTGGGGATTTCTTAGGCTTTGTGGTCCACAAGAAAGGGATTGAAATTAATGAAAACAAAGCTAAGGCAATAATGGAAGCAAAAACGCCATCGACAAAGAAGGAATTGCAGTCTCTGCTAGGGAAAATCAACTTTCTCAGAAGGTTCATCTCCAACCTTAGTGGAAAGACTCAGGCCTTCTCACCTCTGCTTCGACTGAAGAAGGAGGGTTTCACTTGGGGGCAAGAGCAGCAAGATGCTTTCGACAAGATCAAGGAGTATTTGGCAAATCCCCCAGTCCTAATATCTCCTTGTCGAAAAAGAAGCATGAGGCTCTACATATCAGCATCTGACAGAACATTAGGAAGTATGCTTTGTCAAGAAGATGAACATGGCGTCGAAAGAGCCATTTATTATCTTAGCAGAGTTTTAAATAATGCTGAAACTAGATATAGTATGATAGAGAAATTATGTTTATGTGTATATTTCTCTTGTACAAAATTGAAGCATTATATAAAACCCATTGATGTACATATATCTTCTCATTTCGACGTAATAAAGCATATGTTGTCTAAATCTATTTTACATAGTCGAATTGGAAAATGGGCTTTAGCTTTGACTGAATACTCTTTAAAATATATGCCTCTAAAAGCTGTTAAAGGGCAAGTAGTTGCTGATTTTATAGCTGACCACTCCATACTTGGAGATGAAACAAATTATGTCGAAAAAGAGCCTTGGAGGTTATATTTCGACGGTTCCAGCCACAAAAATGGAACAGGTATTGGGGTGTTAATTATTTCTCCCAATAAAATTCCAACAAAGTTCAAGTACAAAATAGAAGGATTCTGTTCAAACAATGAGGCAGAATATGAAGCCTTAATAGCTGGACTTGAAATCTTGTTGGAACTGGGGGCAACAGAGGTCGAAATAATGGGTGACTCCGAATTGGTGATAAAACAATTGACGAAAGAGTACAAATGTGTCAAAGAAAATTTGATCATGTACTTTGTGATAGCCAACAGGCTCCTCAAGAGATTCGACAGTGTAGTTTTTAGACACATTCCCAGATTGGAAAATCAGGAAGCAAATGACTTGGCTCAATTGGCTTCAGGGTATAAAGTGTCGAAAGAAAATCTGTTGAAGGTTGTCGAAGTGAGAGGTAAAGTTTTATCTACTAAGCTGGCCCCATCTGATTTGGAGACAATGAGATTAGGATATGGTGATGAAGAAAACTTTGAGATTTTCAATGTAGGTGATTTAGAAGCTGGAGATTGGAGAAAACCCATCAAAGATTATTTACAAAATCCAAATCAGACTGTCGAAAGAAAGATAAAGTACAGGGCCATAAGCTATGTGCTCTTTGGAAATGAACTGTTTAAAAAGACTGCAGAAGGAGTTCTACTAAAATGCCTAGGAGAGACTGAGGCTTATATAGCTCTGTCAAATGTACATGGTGGTGCATGTGGTGCCCACCAAGCAGGACATAAGATGAAATGGCTATTATTTCGACAAGGAATGTATTGGCCAACCATGTTGAAAGACTGTGTCGAATTTGCAAAAGGTTGTCAGGAATGTCAAATCCATGCAGGCATACCTCATGTGCCAGCGAGTGAGTTACATTCTATTGTAAAGCCTTGGCCATTTAGAGGTTGGGCTTTAGATTTAATTGGTGAGATTCGACCAGCCTCTTCGAAAGGGCAGAAGTACATATTAGTGGGAGTAGACTATTTCACTAAGTGGATTGAAGCCATACCTTTGACGAATGTAGATCAGGAAACAGTCATAGATTTCATCCAGAAACACATAATGTATAGGTTTGGAATACCAGAGACCATAACCACTGATCAAGGATCTGTGTTTACTGGCAGAAATATGCAAGCATTTGCAAGAGAGACAGGTTTTAAGTTGTTGACTTCGACACCCTATTATGCCCAAGCAAATGGCCAGGTCGAAGCAGCCAACAAAGTGGTAATAAACCTGATAAAGAAGCATGTGGGTAAAAAACCCAGAAATTGGCATAAGACCCTGGATCAAATCCTTTGGGCTTGTCGAACATCTCCTAAGGAGGCAACTAATTCTACCCCATTTAAATTAACTTATGGACATGATGCAGTATTGCCAGTCGAAATCTGTTTGCAGTCAATACGAATTCAAAGACATCATGAGATTCCATCTGAAATCTATTGGAGTATGATGATGGATGAGTTAGTTGATTTGGATGAAGAAAGGTTGCATGCTTTAGAATTAATAAGAAGGCAGAAAGAGAGAGTTGAAAAATTTTATAACAAAAAAGTAAAATTCAAAGCCTTTTTAGTAAATGATTTAGTTTGGAAAGTGATCTTGCCCATGGAGAAGAAAGACAGAGTGATGGGAAAATGGTCCCCTAAGTGGGAAGGACCTTTTAAAATTCTAAGAGTTTTTTCCAATGGTGCATACGAAGTCGAAGAAATAGAAAGAGATAGAAGAGTGATGAAAATAAATGGAAAGTACTTAAAGAAGTATAGACCAACATTGCAGGAAATAAAAATCATAACAAATTAAAATTGCAAACGAAACTTGTCTTCGCCAAACAAATGGCGTAAAATAGCATTACATATAAAAGTGCTAAAAGAAAATATCCTTAAAACAAATAAAATTCCTAAGTCCTATTACAAAATCACTGTCGAAGGAATGTGGCTTTAAGCTCGTCGAATTTTTTCTTTTGGAGTTGAATTCGACGCTCACAAAGACTCTTGCTGACAGTCATTTCGTCAAGTTCCCTGTGAAGTTGCTGGGCTGTTTCTGCATGTTGTAGCCCTTTCTGGAGTTCACTGTCTATTGCTTCCTGATTTGGTTTTTGGAGAGAGGCCTGGCGTTCTTTTTCTTGGAGGATTTTTCTTTGGAGATCAGCAATCTGGGCTTGGTAAGCTTGAATATTGTTTTCACAATCAGCAGCAGCTTTGGTGTATTCGTCAGAAAGCTTATTCAGCTCTGAAATCCTTTCTGTCGAAGAAGCCACTGTGTTCCATGCTGAAACTTGCTCCTCAGACTTGGCTGTGATCTTTTGGGAGAATTCTTTTTGTCGAACCAGATCAGCGCTGACAGAATCGATCAAAAATATCAAATCCATCACCAAATGGCTTTCCTCAGTCGAAGCCTCCAGCAAGTTGGCACTTTTTAGGAGCTTCTTCAGATCATATTGAGCAGAAGTATTCTCAGCCAAGACTTCAAACAGGTCAACTCCAAGGATCCTTGTCTTGATCTCATCCATGATGACATTGATTGGTTGGAGGTCAGAAGTGGCCCCTGAAGCTGTCGAACCACTGGCAGAGGAATCTTGGAAGTTATACCTGGTGTCGAGCAGAGCTTTTAAGTATTCAAAGGGTTTTCTAACCTTCAAGCTCTCAATTTCTTCATGAGATAAACTCGTCGAAGTAGTGCCCAAGGAGGTTTCGACAGGGGCTTTTGATGAAGAGGGAAGGTGTTGAGAGGTTCCTCCAATGCTCAAGTTAACTTCTGGCTGATTCGACAGAGTGACCTCTTCTTCGACATTTTCGTTGTCAGTCATGGTGGTGTCAGTTGGACCTGGGACTTGGGCATCCTGAGCGTTGGCATTTTCGTCAGTATTTGGTATGGCAGCTGGTGTTGGAAGTGGTACATCTTGATCTGAAATTATTTTTTCTGCAGTGGGGTCTGGTCGAAAAGGAGAGTTGTTGTCGGAAGACTCAGAATCACTGAGGTCGAATTCATCCAAGGTTTGAGGCCCATGGACCCCTGCATCTGGAGTGGCATCATCCTGGAGTCTTTCAGCCAGAGTCCTCTCAGAATTAGAGGGAGCATGCTCTTCGTGGATTGCAGAGGTCTCTTCGACGTCAATAACAACCTACAAGCAAAAAACATAAAAGAAGAACTGTAAGATAAAGTTACATTCAGTCAAGGCTGGGGTGGTGTTTGTCGAAATGATTACCTGAGGGATTTCAGTATGGGCACTTGAGTCCCCACTTCTTTCGCTCCTTGAGGGAACTTTGTTGACTGGACTGGCAGGTGGAGTTCGTCTTTGGACCAGAGATCTTTGGGACGCCACTGTTTTAATTCTTAGACCTTTGTTTCTTTTCAAAGGCTGGGGTTCAGGGGACTCGTCCTCAGATTCTTCGACGCTTGCTTCCTTTTCTTCTGGTTTCCTTTTCTTTGCTGGGGTATGAGTTACCTATAAGAGAAAGAAAAGAAGGGTTCAGTATAAGAGAATATGAAGTATATAAATAAGGAGGGATGTTTTGTTTGTGTCGAAACCTTCTTGGCAGTTGCAGGAGACTTTTCGACTGTTTTTGAAGAAGTTCCTTCGCCAGTAGTCTTCCTGACAATTCTAACAGCTGAAAAGGAAAAGTTGCATGAACATTGATATAATAATAAAAGAGTTAGAAGCAAAAAAGAAGAATGTAATTTCTTCGACACCTTCAAGAATGGGTTCGTCCACAGTAACATGTTCTATCCCAATATGAAGGTGCCCAGTGAAGTTGTGCAGATGATACTTCGTCGCAACCACGCGTTCGGCAGGTTTTTTGTTGCTTTCACGAAGCAGTTTTAAATATGATCCACATACAAACCAATCTGGAAATGGAGGACTCAAGGCCACTCCAAATTCTGCAGAAGGGAGTGAGGGAATTTTGGAGGAAAAGTTGTGAATGCATAGTTATAGTGTGCATGTGGTGGAAGGGATGAAGGAAACCACAACTTATTCAATTTTTCTGTGAATTTGTATTTTAAAGATACTGCTGCTTCAGCTATGGTTCGACGAAGATCATCAGGCCTGTAAATAGTTTCAAAATACATTTGAAACTTGTGAACTTCTTTGATATGCTGATCTGTACCTTTTTTCTTCCTGTCCTGCACAAAGGTAAAAGCATTCGTCAGAAGAGTAGTGAAGGTTGCTACGTCGAAAAATCTGTTGATATAGTATTCCTTCCACCAGACGTCGAATTCTTCAGTACAGAGGAAGTTTGGTAGGAAAATGGTGGGATAAACTTCAAGAGAAGGGTCAAAAAACTTGTTGTACAGTTCCAAACATTTGTCGAAATGGTGACATGAGTTGTAGAAGATAATGGCACCTTTCTTGTGGTAGATAGGCTTTGTCTTCGTCTGAATTAATCCAAACTGCCTAGCTACCAAATTGGGTTGGTACACAATGAGGGATACCTTTGTGTTGTTAAGGCTGTGATGGGAGAAGAAGTGCCTGGGCATGAGAAAAGCTTCCCAAATGGAAATGTAGGAATCTTCATCTTTCTGGCTCTCTACTGGGAGTCTTCTAGTAAACCATCTTGGACCTACTTGCCTGTTGGCGAATGGTGCCATTGAAGGAGAAAATTTGTAGCGTTTGGCGAACATCATGATGTAGCCAGTAAATGCTTGTCGAAGGCTTGTATTCTCATCAGTAGGGGTCAGTTGAACCAGCCTAGGCCATTCGACACGTCTTTCTTTGACTGCCTCTTCGACAATTGGCATTTTTATGGGGATGAAGTTTTCAAAAGTGGCATTCAGCCATAGTTGTAGAAGCCAAAAAGGGCCTGTAAGACTTATGTTACCTTTGTCCCTAAGGGTTTTGAGGTTGCTTACACTTTCACTTAAGGATTCATAGAGGTTGGCCAAAAGTAGCTCACTTAGGCAAAATGCAACTCCATTGTGAAGTTGATTCGCCATAATGATAAAACTTCTGGCTACCTGAAGGGACCTTGTACAGAATACAAATTTGGATAACCACAGGCTAAGGAAGGCAATGTGTTCTATGTCAGAGACTTCTTCATTGTTTTCACCTTGGTAATGGGCTATGAAGACAGAATACCCAGCATGCTTTGTGTCGAAGCTTATGGGATCCTTGTTCAAGTGTTCAGGGTTAAATATTTCCCCTAAAGGACTAAGGCCAGTTATGGCTGCTATGTCGAATAGGGTGGGGGTCACCATTCCACAGGGTAAGTGGAATGTATTGTAAGTGCTATCCCAAAAGTACAGAGAGGCCAACAGCATGTTTTGGCAGTAACGGGGGCCCTCTTTCGACAACTGGATTAAATCATAAATACCAGTTTTCTTCCAAAACTTTTCTTTGGCTTTTTCGACCCTAGTAAGCCATGATAGGTATTCAGAGGGATCTTTTGTCAAAGGGGGGCTCCTAAAAATCCTGTTTTGGTTTAGATAAGACAGATCTATTTCTGTCGAAGCCATAAGGACTTCAGGTTCCTTTGATGAGGTTTCGACAGGTTTGGGGTTCTTGTTAGCAGCTATGGGTTTTAAAGCAGAATAGCAGGGGTAAAATTCTTTCAAACGTTTAGAATCAGCAGTGGGATCAAAAATAGGGCCTAACATGGCATGATGAATTCCAGAAACAGAAAGGGGGATCATTACCTGTGACCTGTAAATGCTTGCCTTTTCCCTTTCATTAGGGGGTTCTGGGAAGTACTGTTGGTGCTGTGTTTGAGTAGGCCCAGATAACACGTGAGCAGGAGGAAGGTCCGTGGTCTTCTTTGTCTTCTTTGCACTTTGTCCAGTGGTAGTCTTTGGAGGAGCCATTGATTTGATGAAGAGTTTGAAGAAACAGAAGCTTGGGAGGTCTTAAAATGGAGTCTTGCGTTTGGGTAAGAGAAGAGTTTGAGAAGGTGAAAAGTATGAAATGGTGGTGAAAGTGATATTTATAGAGGATGAAATGAATGACAAATAATTAATAGAGGGAAAATGAAAAGGTTTCTTTTAATTGGGAAGTGGAAACGTGTGTTTTTGATCCCTTAGTGGAAGTTAGAAAGTGGCAGTTGGTAGGGGGCCATGATTTACCTACAATCTAGGGTTATGGGAGATTGTGTGAAAACGTGGGCTAGACATGACGTTTTGGTAAAGTGGAAAATCATGATGTTTTCTTGGGACTCAACAAAATCACTTTATAATAAATGCAACTGACAGGAAGTCAAAGGTCATTTCGACAGCAAAAGATATTTCTCCAAAGGTAGTCGAAAACATCTTTGCTGGGGGGCAATTTGTAAACTCATATTTTCGACAAGATTAAAATTTAGGGTTTAAGGTCATCCTTGTCGAAGGATAGTATCAGGAGGAGAATCCAAGGAGTGCTGACAAGATTTTAAAGCTTCACTGTTTCGACAGAAATAGACATAATGTTCTGGCAGAATAGTTTGGAGGGTTGGTGACTGAAGGCTTCGACAGAAGAAGTTTGTTGATAAAAGAATACTTGGCAAATGCTGAAGAGTTTTTCTTCTTTAAAAGGGTTTCGACAGTTTTGAAGGTTTACAAGGTTCGTCACTAAGGAAGAGATTCAAATTCAAAAGGTTGTAACTTTTGGCAGTTGGACACATGGAGGTTTCAGAGAAGAAATTTACATGCAGGCTGACACTTGTCCTTTAGTTATAGTTTTTCCGTTCTAAGCAGTTATTTTGTTTATGTATAAATAGGATAGTTTGTGGTTAGAATGTGTGTGTGAAAATTTGTACAAAATTCCTGTAAAAGCTCTAAGTACCCAGTGTGAGAGAAAATGAGTCTAGTATTTGGAACAATGTACGTTTAAAACACCAGTTATATTTCAAAGTTATTTTAAATTACTTGTTTATTCTTCAAGTTCATGTCATTTTTAAATGTTATTTACTTTTTCTGCAAGTTTACAGCCTTCGACAGTTTCTTTGTTCTTGTTTAAATTTTTAACTTTGTTTCGTCTTTAAGATTCAAACTTTACTTTACCTACAAAATCAAAGTCCTTAACACTTTAACAATCTTTACAAAACAAACCACAAATCAGTCACCAAATTCTAAGAGCAGTTCGACAGAGATAATGCACATGTATCCCAGGACTTGTTTGGTTGGTCCTGCAAGTAACCCAGTTTTCTGAAGAAATTGGTTAACCAGAGGTTGTTCGCCAGAAATCACTGCGAACAGATAGCTGCTGTTGTTGTTGGTGTTGTTTGTATGGCTTGCAGGCTTGGAATTTGCGTTTGGCTGTTCAGCTTGGCTGGTGCTTGTGTTGTGCGTAGGCTGTTTGGGTGTTTGATGAGCTGGCTTTGGCTTGTTGAAGTGAAAGACTTGCGGCTTGCGTTTTGGCTTGGACGCGTGCTTCAACTTGTGTTTTTTTTCTAATGCTTCTAACCTGTGTTTTATCCATTCACCATTGCATTTTGATCAAGCAGAAGTGCCTTTGACTTTGTACGGTGCACTAATGGTATGGCGTGAAAAGCTATATTTGAAAGCATCACATGGAAGTTGTCACGTGGGCTCAGCAGGGAAGAAAAATGAGGTGCCTTCAGGATAGGCTTGCTTTGACTTGTCCTTCTTCAACTTGTTATTATTATTCATTTATTTATTTTACAATTTTTGTTGTAATGGGCTTTTAATAGACAAGAGCAAAATATGGGCCTAATGAAAATATAATGGATTTAGAAAGAAAAAGAAGAAAGAAAAAAGTTTATTATTTTATTGAGAAAAATGGGAATGATATAAAAAGATACCAAAAGAAAGGATAATGAGAAAAAAAAAAGATTGGAAATGCTTATATGAAATGATTTAATCGGAAAAATGGATAACGGATATATGGATGAAGGGAAAAAAATGGTAACTAGAAAGAAATTTGTCTGGATCGGATAATAGATGAAACGATAATTTTTTATTTTAAGCCCAGAACCAAAATTTGAACTTTTCCACACGTCTGATAAATGAATCCAATCACAAGCCACTCAACAAATCGCCACTTGAAACTCCGTCCATCCATCTTTAATTTTTATGAATCTTTTCAAATATGTCCAAACCGATCTCTGGAAAATAAATCCACAAATGAACCACTGAGGAACTGTTAAACATCCAATTAACATAATTCGGCCCAAACTTCTCACAAATCACCGATAATGATGAATACGGCCAACACGGAACCACTAAAAAATTGTAAATTTGCCACATAAGCCACAACCACTTGAATCATCTGAAGACTGCCTTAATAATTCGAATCCATATTGAGGAAAATAAATCCTCAGATAAATCACTGGTGAACTGATGAACAAACCGAACTTCACACGCAACATTGCTCAATAATCTGATGACTTTCGCACACAACACAGCTTGAACTTTTGAACACGCACTTTCTGAGGAATAAACCACTGGCACACACAACTTGCAGTCGGAACAATTTTTTGATAGTTTGACCAAGATTAGGTCAAACATCCATCTGAATCGAATCAAATGCCTCTGAATTGAAAATATTGTCTTATCTTTGAAATCCTGCAACACAGAGAAGAAGAAGAAGCAAATTGCAACATTTTTTGGTATTTTGGTTAGAGATCAGTAAATATAAACAAATATAAAGAAGTAAAAACAATGGTGATCCCCTGCGAAGCATAGACCCTTCATCTGAGAAGAAACTGAGAAACCTGTGTGATCTTGTTTGTATGCAAAAATGCAGACGAAATGCAAAGAAATCTTAGGGCAAAAATTAGGGTGTTACAGCTGCCCCTATTTAAGTTTCTTTAATCCGGAGATATGAAGATTGACATCTTTGTCTCTACAAGATGGGAGAGACTTAAATACAGAATACCCAATTTTTGTCCTAAGAGAACATGATATGATATGAATATGATATGCAAACCCAAGATCTCCGTGGGTAAAAATGACCACCAGAGAAAAGCAAAAACTTGGGGACACAGAAGAAAATCCCGCTGGGGAAACAACAACAGACAACCAAAGAGTTTACCAGGAAAATAAATCACAGGAAAGCTTAATCAACTTGGGAAAAGGTATGATAAAATCAAGGTATCAGATTTAACAAGGGAAAGTAAACACCCTGCCAGGAAATATCAATCAAACAAAGTATTTGAGTCCAAGAATGGAATACTAAGTTGGAAAAGAATCATCGACTACTTGTTTACTGGGTAGGAAATAACGGACTCGACTATCGATTTACTAGATAGGAGCAAAATAAAGAGGGATAACCTCCACTACCTTTTTACTGGGTAGGAAATATAAAGGACTCGACTATCGATTTACTGGATAGGAGCAAAATAAAGAGGGATAACCTCCACTACCTTTTTACTAGGTAGGAAATATAAAGGACTCGACTATCGATTTACTGGATAGGAGCAAAATAAAGAGGGATAACCTCCACTACCTTTTTACTGGGCTGAAGAATTCTCAACTACCTGATTTACTGGGTAGGAGCATGATCAACTACCTGATTTACTAGGTAGGAACTCAATCAAAGGGAAACAGCTTCTATTACCTTTTTACTGGGTAAGAAAGAAATCTCAACTACCGGATTTACTGGGTAGAAAAATTCTCAACTACCTGATTTACTGGGTAGGAGCTTAAGCAAAGGAAAACAACCTCTATTACCTTTTTACTGGGTAAGAAGAAGAAATCTCGACTACCGGATCTACTGGGCAGGAGTACAAGTAAAAGAATTTGATCGATTTGGTAATATTACCCACTATCGATTACTGATAGCTTAATTCCAAAGTAATATACTCAAGCTGGAGAAAACGTTGCCCACTATTGAACAATGATAGCTTAATTCCAAAGCAAATATTACTCACAAAAGGGGACCAAAGTTCAATCCAAGAACAAATTGGAGAGAAACGGTCAAGCAAGACTCATCCCGAGGAGGAAACATCTCAACTGGGGAAAATTCCATCCAGATAATAAACTGGGGAGGAAACTGAATCAACATCATCCACGAGAAACAAACTCAGTGGGGAATTAGAAAGGATTAACACTTTCTGCTTAATGGTCGACACTCTAAACTTGAGAGGAAGACAACTCACACACTCTGTGGGGAAACTCCACACCAAAGAGCAGAGGACAATGATAAATGCAAGAATGCAAGCAAACAATGTTATGCTTATGCGTATGAATATGCTTATGAATATGCTGACAAAACAGACATAAAGATAAGAAACGGGTGACATGAACACCACAACAAACGGATACTCGGCTAATCCCAAGGCAACAATGCAAGGAAAAATGCTGGAGATTCAACTTGAAATCTTGCAAGGGACCGTCATAAGCCATCAAAGGAATAAAATCCTACTACAAGGCTTAAATCATGATGAGACAGCATCTGCTAGGGATATCATCCGGCTGAGGAAAGGTAATAATCTGCTGAGGATGGAAGTATTCTCGATAAAAATCAAACTTCACGAGGAATAACTGTCATACCACTCCTGCTCCACTTGGGGATAGAGTTCAAGACCTGCTAAAAATCACATAGGAACCTGCTGGAAACTAACACATGCACACCTATTAGGGATTCACATGAGGATATCAGAAGTTAACATCATAGCCAAAATACAGTTACGAGGGATTTTAAATCTATACCTAACATAGGGTACAAGAAAACCTCTAAAGTGGCTGCTATATCAATACTTCTATATTCAAGGATGCAATCAACTCAAACTGAGGAACAAGATCTCGGCCGGGGATTCCCAATGCTTCTTGATTTAAAGATAACTTGCTGAGGAAGAGATCAAAACTCAGCTAGGGATTCTTAAGGACCTCTTTTCCAACAATTCTTCTGGAGAAAACATGGGAACTCAAAATAATCACCTCCGTCCAACATCATTAACATCAACCTGTCAAGACTATCCAGGGACTTTTCATGGACACAACCGAATCAAACCCTGCTTTGGGAGAGACGAGTTACACACATCCAGACTTTACCATCCTTGGAGGCACTACTGATATCCTTTCTTTGTTCACATATCAAAAGAAAAATGTTTTTAAAATCTTCAAAGATTAAATTTATTAAATTTGTTTCAAAAATCATCATCAACAATAAATTGAAATTTTGTAAACAAAAACAATAAAAAGAACTGCAAATAATTGGATAAAAGCTCAAATTCATTGATAGAATGGTAGTCAGCAAATGGCATGACTCCATGGATCATTACAAGTTTGAAAAATGGTAAATACATGGAAAAGGGCTACATTGAGATACAATGATCACTATTCTCCCTATCAACTTTGAACTCCACTGTGTCCGAAACTTCAGTCAAGGATGAGTGAATAAGAATCTTTGATGGGAAATTCTTCTGAGGGATAGAATCTGAAATCCTCGGTTGCTACAAGTGATCCAGTCTGTCGACGCAGTTACTTGCCATGATCCCTAAATTTTGCCTAGATTGCCCTTTCGGGTTTTCAATCTACCAGGATAATTATTTCTGTTTATGTCTCTAATTTTTGCCTGGACCGCCCTTTCGGGTTTTCAATCCACCGAGACGCTCATTTTTGCCTAAGCCTCCCTTTCGGGTTTTCAACTTAGCGAGCTGTTCTTTTATTTTTTAGGCGAAGTATTTCTTGACTGCATCCACATTCACAGGGCGAGTGATCTCCTCGCCATCCATAGTTGCAAGAATTAATGAACCGCCAGAGAAGGCTTTCTTAACAACATATGGGCCATCATAGTTCGGAGTCCACTTGCCCCGAGAATCTTTAAGGAAAGACTGAATCTTTTTGAGCACGAGGTCGCCTTCTCTGAATACACGAGGTTTGACCTTCTTGTCAAAAGCTTTCTTCATTCTTTGCTGGTACAACCGACCATGACACAAAGCTGTTATTCTCTTTTCCTCAATCAAATTCAACTGATCAAATCTACTCTGACACTATTCAACCTCAGTCAACTTGGCTTCCATCAGAACTCTCATTGATGGGATCTCAACTTCGACGGGGAGCACTGCTTCTGTACCATAAACAAGTGAGAAAGGGGTTGCCCCTGTTGAAGTGCGGACGGATGTACGATACCCATGCAAAGCAAAAGGAAGCATCTCATGCCAGTCCTTGTACGTCACAACCATCTTCTGAATGGTCTTCTTAATGTTTTTATTCGCAGCTTCAACAACCTCATTCATCTATGGTCTATAAGGAGAAGAATTATGGTGTTGAATCTTGAATTCTTCACAAAGCTTTTTCATCATCTTATTATTCAATTTCGAACCATTATTAGTGATGATTCTATTCGGAACACCATATCTGCAGATAATGTTATTCTTGATAAACCAAACCACAACTTGCTTGGTCACATTAACATACGATGCCGCTTCCACCCACTTGGTGAAGTAGTCAATTGCCACAAGAATAAAACGATGTCCATTCGAAGCCTTGGGTTCAATCATACCAATCATATCAATTCCCCACATAGAGAAAGGCCATGGGGAAGAAATCACATTGAGATAAGCTGGTGGCACATGAATCTTATCAGCATACACTTGACACTTATGGAACTTTTTCACATACTTGCAATAATCAGATTCCATTGTCAGCCAATAATAACCTGCTTTCAACATCTTTTTAGCCATTGCATGTCCATTAGAATGAGTGCCAAAAGATCCTTCATGAATTTCTTTCATTAACATGTCTGCTTCGTGTCTATCCACGCATCTGAGCAAGACCATATCAAAATTTCTCTTATAAAGCACATTTCCATTCAGGAAGAAATTGCCTGCCAATCTCCTCAAAGTCCTCTTATCTTTATCAGATGCCCCAAGCAGGTATTCTTGACTCTGGAGAAAACATTTAATATCATGATACCAAGGCTTGTCATCATGGACCTCTTCAACTGCAAACACATGAGCTGGTCTTTCAAGTCGCATCACACTGATCATGGGAACATCATTCCACTGGTGCACCTTTATCATAGAAGCTATAGTTGCTAAAACATCCGCCATTTGATTCTCATCACGAGGAACATAATGAAACTCAACTTTAGTGAAGAAAGTTGATATCTTCCTGGCATAATCTCTATAAGGGATCAAGTGGGGTTGATGAGTTACCCACGTACCCTGGATTTGATTAATTACCAAGGCAGAATCTCCATACACATCAAGATGCTTAATCCTCAAATCAATAGCTTCCTCAAGACCCATAATGCAGGCTTCATACTCAGCTTCATTATTGGAACAAGGAAAAGTCAACCTTGCGGCAAAAGGAATATGTGAACCATGGGGAGTAATGATCATTGCCCCAATTCCTCTTCCGCGTGCATTCACAGCACCATCAAAAACTAAACCCCATCGAGATCCAGGCTCCGGCCCTTCCTCAATCAAAGGTTCATCACAATCTTTCACTTTCAAGAACATCACATCCTCATCTGGAAAATCAAACTTGATAGGCTGGTAATCATCAATCGGTTGATGTGCCAAATGGTCAGCCAAGATACTACCTTTTATAGCTTTTTGAGTTTGGTACTCGATATCATATTCTGATAACAACATTTGCCAACGAGCAATCCTCCCAGTCAAAGCAGGCTTTTCAAATATATACGTGATTGGATCCATTTTAGAGATCAACCAAGTTGTATGATTCAGCATATACTGGCGAAGACGCTTTGCAGCCCAAGCTAAGGCACAACAAGTTTTTTCAAGCATGGAGTACCGAGACTCACACTCAGTGAATTTCTTACTCAAGTAGTAAATTGCATATTCTTTTCTTCCAGATTCATCTTGCTGACCAAGCACACAACCCATGGAATCTTCCAACACAGTCAAGCACATGATCATCGGTCTACCTTCCACCGGAGGAGACAAGATAGGAGGTTCAAGCAGATATTCTTTGATACTCTCAAAAGCCTTCTGATAATCATCTGTCCAAACACAACCTTTGTCTTTCCGAAGCAACTTGAAAATAGGAGCACATGTGGCAGTCATGTGAGAGATAAACCTCGAAATATAATTCAAACGGCCCAAGAATCCTCTTACTTTCTTTTCAGTTCTTGGAGCAGGCATTTCCTGAATAGCTTTCACTTTATCAGGATCAAATTCAATGCCTCTTTGGCTGACAATGAAACCTAACAACTTTCCAGAACGTACACCAAAGGTACACTTGTTCGGATTCAAACGGAGCTTAAACTTCCTTAATCTCTGAAACAACTTCAGCAAATGTTCAACATGATCCTCTTCAGTCCTCGACTTAGCGATCATATCATCAACATATACCTCGATTTCTTTATGCATCATATCATGGAAAAGTGTAGTCATAGCTCTTTGGTACGTCGCACCAGCATTCTTCAATCCAAAGGGCATCACTCTGTAGCAGAATGTTCCCCATGGTGTAATAAATGTGGTCTTTTCCATGTCCTCGGGTGCCATCTTTATTTGATTATAACCGGAAAATCCGTCCATAAAAGAGAACACATCAAACTTAGCCGTATTATCTACCAACATATCAATGTGTGGCAATGGAAAATCATCTTTCGGACTGGCTTTGTTCAAATCTCTGTAATCAACGCACATTCAGACTTTTCCATCTTTCTTTGAAACATGAACGATATTGGCCACCCATTCAGGATAAGTTGATGTCACAAGAAAACCTGCATCAATCTGCTTTTTAACCTCCTCTTTGATCTTTACTGCCATGTCAGGATGAGTTCTTCTCAACTTTTGCTTTACAGGTGGACATTCAGGCTTCAACGGCAATCTATGCTCCGCAATATTGGTATCAAGACCTGGCATGTCTTAATAAGACCAAGCGAATACATCAACATACTCTCTGAGAAGTTCTACAATCCTCTTCTTAACATCAGGACCAAGCAATGCTCCAACTTTGACTTCTTTCTTTTCATCCTTAGAACCCAAGTTGACCATCTCTATAGACTCTCCATGAGGCTGAATAATCTTCTCCTCGTGCTCAAGCAACCGAGAAATCTCATCAGGAATCTCTTCAACATCCTCTTCCTCAGCTTCAAACACAGGGAATTCAAAGTTGGGAGAGGGCATAAGATCATTGTTTTCAATGGGTTTATCAATCAATCTGCACAATGATTTTATTTTTTATTTTAGAGTATGAACAAAAGTGCAAACATTATGCAGATAAAAAATTATTATATTTTTTTGGGTTTTTTATGTTACCATTTTTCAGAATAAAGCAAAAAGGAAAAACACAAATGGAAATAACAAAATAACATTTTATTGATGATGATAAAATTTGAAATAAAGCCCGACAAACATCACTTTCACCTTGGGCAGAGTGAAAGGATTTTTGAAAGAAAATAAAACAAATTACTTTGAAGCATGAACAATAAAAGGAACATCAACATCAATCCAGTTCTGGTAAATCTTTCCATGCGTAACGAAGTCAGGCATTTCTTCATCTTCATCATCTTCAATGATGGCAGCAGCGGAATGATCGTTGATAAATCCAGCACTTCGGAAACCTTCTTGAATAGTCTTCGGGTCATTAAGAACCACGCCTGGTGCAAAGCCGATACCAAAACCTTCCTTGTTGTCAACCGCATCAATAACTCGTCCCCAACCATCAGACTGACCAGCTTCCAACACTCGCAGATCATCCTTGAAAGAAGACATAGGCATGAAATTCTTCTTAGAAACATTATCCACAACAGAAAGAGCTTGAAACGAAGTTCCCACCTCTTCTTCAGCATCAATATAGGAGAAAGAAGACAAATTGCTCACAAGCATCGCCCTTTCACCTTCAATGGTCACCAATTTCCCCTCTTTCACAAATTTCAACTTCTGATGAAGAGTGGATGTTACAGCTCCTGCCTCATGGATCCAGGGTCTTCCGAGGAGACAATTGTAAGCGGGACTTATATCCATTACTTGAAAAGTAATTTTGAATATAAACGGTCCAATAAGAATAGGAAGATCCACTTCACCAATCACTGTCTTCTTCGACCCATCAAACGCTTTTACAATAATCCCACTATGTTTCATGGGAGCACCTTGATACGCAAGCTTTGACAAAGTCGACTTTGGCATAACGTTCAGAGAAGATTCAGTATCAACTAGCACCTTGGACATAGCATTTTCCTGACAGTTCACTGAAATATGTAAAGCCAAGTTATGATTCCTTCCTTCTTCAGGCAAATCATCATCACAGAAGCTTAAATTGTTGCATGACGTGATATTAGCCACAATACTATCAAACTGATCAATAGTCACATCATGGTCAACATAAGCTTGATCAAGAATCTTCTGCAAAGACTGCCTATGAGCCTCAGAGCACATCAAGAGTGATAAAAATGATATCTTCGACGGAGTATGCAACAACTGCTCAGTAATATTGTACTCACTCTTCTTTATCAATTTTAGCACCTCATCTTCACTATTACCAGATTGGCCTGATTGGACAACAACATCCATAATCTGTTTACTCGCACTTGTATCTTCAACTCTCTTCGGAGGGTCTGGAGCATACACTCTACCACTTCGAGTAACCTTTGTCACATCAGCAATGCTAACCACAGACTTTGGAGTAGGAATAGGAACTTCTCTACCATTTTCTATCATCGTAGCATTATACCGGTACGGAACAGCTTTATCAGACTTATATGGTACTGGACCAGGAAAATTAATCACCAATGGAGTAACAGCATTTTTGCGGCTATCAAAAGAAATAACCACCCTCTCAGGAGCAACTCTCTCAGGAAGATTGAACTGAGGCATAATAACATTCACTTCATTTTCATATTCATCTCTTTTTGCTGTCACTTCAATCAATTTATCATCCATCATCTTTTGAATATCCCTCTTAACAATCACGCAACCACGAGGATTCACCGAGCAAATACAACATCCAGCATAATCGTGATCAATATCGTGATATTCACTTAAGAAAGCATGCATCTCAACCAAAGACCTTCGAATATGACGGACCTCATAGATTTTGAACAAACCAGGACAACCATCAACCATATTCACGGACGCATTACCATGCTTCGGCAACGGATTTTTCTGCACATTTGGATTAACATCATTAAAATACAGAACATTGTTCCTCATCAACTTCTGTACTTCAAACTTCAATGGATAACAATTCTCAACATCATGCCCCGGGGCACCTTGATGAAAAGCACAGCGAGCCTCTGGCTTATACCACCATGGGATAGTCTCTGGAACTGGAGGTGGAAGTCGTGTTTGCACCAGATTCTTTGCAATCAAAGATGGAAGCAAGTCCGTATACGACATCGGAATAGGATCAAAACTCGGCTTAGCCCGAACCTGTTGATTACTGTCAGACCCTAATTTTTGACCCTAAGATTTTTCGCATCTCATCTGCATTTCGCATACAAACAAGATCACGTACTGGTTCATATATCCCTGTTCAGGTGCAGGTCTATGCTTCGTAGGAGATCACTATGTTTAATTGCTGTTATTTGTCTATATTTACTAACTTCTAACCAAAATACCAAAAATATATGGTGCAGTCTGTTTCTTCTTCTTCTCTGTGTTGCAGGATTTAAAAGACAGGGCAGTGACTTCAAGTCAGAGGCATTTGTTCAGTTATGATTCGATTCAGATGGACGTTTGACCTAATATTGGTCAAACTATCAGAAGTTTGTTTCAATTGCAAGTTGTGTGTGCCAGTGAATTTTTCTCAGACTGTGCGTATTCAAAGTTCAAGATGTGTTGCGTGCGAAAATCATCAGGTTATCAGGCAGTGTTTCATGTAAGGTTTGGGTTGAATCTTCAGTTGCAAATTATCCAGTTGGTTCAAAAGTGGTTGTATCAGTGGCTTGTTGAAAAATCAGGATTTGTTGTGGGCTTAAAAATCACTTTCATATCCATCACCCATTTTTTAGATCAAACCATTCCCTTTTCAATGACTATTTTTTATTCTCGATTATTCAGTCGTCCAATTATCCATTCTTTTCGACATTTTTTTATCACATTATCCAACTTTCGTCCGTTATCCATTTTTTTTTATATAACCATTTCTAGGTATCACTTAAAACCATTTCCCATTATTTTCCGATTTTTAATGTCCAATTTATTCACTTTGTTTCCCATTTTTCTCGATTATCCGTATCCCATAATCATTTTTTATATCCATTCTTATTCCTTTTAATCCAATTTCATTTTTTTATTATACATTTCAATTCTTTTTTTTTAGTCATATTTTACATTACCAAAATCCTAAAAAATGTTTAATTCATATTGTTTTTATTCTTAAGCCCATTTTAATTCTTTTTCATAAACTTCAAAGCCCATTAGCCATCACAATTAACAAAAGAAATCCCTGCACTCCCAGCAAAACAACCACAAGCCGCAGCAAGCCGTATTCAATTCACAAGGCACATAACAACACAGCCAATCTTCACGCTGACCCCACTTCATCAAGCCAACAACCAACATTTCCCAGCCGCTTCGCACCTTCATCACGATGTACTCCTTCAAGCCTTAAACCCAGCTTCTTATTCGCAAGCCATCACACAAAAGCCAATAAACTCCCAATCTGCATACATCCCACACGCGTGAACAATATTGCCCACACCAGCCACAACTTCAACATGCCGAAGCCACATCAAATACGCACAAGTTTCACCGTACGCAACACCAAGCCTCAACCCAACACCAAGCCGCAACCCGTCATCACGAAAGCCGCAGCATACGCAAGCCGTACGAACAAGCATTAAAACGCGAAACACGCTGCTACCAATCACCTGTAAAACGCAAGCTAAATACACTCAAAACGCAGCACAGCTAGAAGGCAAAACACAAAAAAATTCAGAAGCTAGCACGTAAATCCTGTGCATCCAAAACGCAATTAAAAAAACACAAAACGCAGCAATCAAACCCTTCCTCCTCCTATAAATTCAATCTTTTTCCCTCTCATTCTTCAAGCTTAGAAAGCAATACAAAACCTCTGCACAAAATCAAGCTCCATCAATAATTTTCAATTTCAATTTCTTCAAACCTTCATTTTCAATTTCCAGATTCAAAGAAAACCAGAACAATTAAACTTTCTACTTTTATTCTTCTCCATCCTTCAAATTTACCTCCACCTTTATCTTCAATTGAGGAGGAGCGTCATCATCTTTACATTTCAACTTCATCACACAAATTAAAAAAATCTCAGAGATCCGAAGAAGAAGAATAGAAGAAGTCGATCGGGAGAGAGCAAACCGCGGTGGAAAAGGTGAAGAAGCCATTGAATGATTTGAGTTGCATGCATTTAGTTGTTGTTTTTCCAATTTGAAGAAGAAGAAGAGAACGCCGTTGCCATGTTTCCGCAATGAAGAAGAGAGAATGGGGTTTCTCTGCGTTTTTTTTATTTTTTGTGCCTTTATGAGTCTTTTGTTTTTTTCTTTTTCTTTGTTTAATAAAATGGTATGGTTTGGGCTTTAACCATGAGATCCAAATTTACTATCCAACACCATCCCCTGCGCGGATCCCCCTCCCCAATTTCCTATCTATTTTCTTTTTTTTCTATTTTGTCATTCTTTAGTGTGTTTTTTTGTTTTTTTTAAAGGTTTTCTTTCCAATTTATTGTTAATATAAGAGATTTTATGAAATACATTTTTAAAAAAAAATTTAGCAAGAGTATTTTATAAAGCATTTTAGAAAATAGATTTTGAAAAAGATTTAAGAAAAAATATTTCTATTTCCTTTATGGATTTATTTTAGATCCATTTTCTTTTTTTCATCTCTTATTTTTCTTTTTGGTCGATGAAAATCTCCGATTCGTGATTGTTAATTTTCGAAGATGTTTAATCTTCATTATTTCAAATCTATGGATGAATGATCATTTGGATCATTCTTCATACTTTGAAATCGTGATAGGTTGCTTTTGATAAAATTAACGAAAATCTCGATTAAGATTAGACCGTTCTTCTTCTTTTAGTGTGGCATGTTTTCGGAGAACGATTCATAATATCGTTTCTCTAACATGTATTAACACGAATATTTTCCACTTTAATTAGTGGTGGCCGGCCTCATTTGTAGGGTAATTACTCCGTAAATTACTCGGCGATTGCTTAACATAGACCTAAAGTTGTCCCGATTCGGAAGAAGATCCACTTGGATCCGGTTGCCTCGATTTTGTTATTTTTTTTCGTGGTTGTGCTTGATTATGTTCTTCATACCACTTATATGTAAATATTATTATAATATTAAGATACTAACATTTTAATTCAATCTCTCGCACCTTATCCTCTTTATTTCAATTTCTCGTTCCTTATCTCTCTTATTATGCTTATTATACTATATCATTCATCATATTGCTTATTGTTTATATTGTTGCTTGTGATTTTTCCTTTGTCCATTTGGACACCAAAATATTAATAAAGGAATAAACATCTAAAAAATTGGTGACTTTAATTTCGGACTATGGTTACTATCCTTAGCATTAGAGTTTCGGACTTAGATTTTAGGATCTATCCCTTTGCTTGAGTTGTTATGGATTGAAGACTTTGGCTCCGATTGAGTTCACTTGATTATGAAGATGGAAATCCGATTGTTTCAAAGAATGCTTGCCATATGGTTTGATCATTCTTCCTTTAGCTTTTATTTTCAAGTTTTAGGATAGTCCCTTCATCTCCTCCCACTTCTTAAATTTTCAAATCTCCTTCCTATTTTCAAATCTTCTTTGTTTTCAAACTTCAAACATTTTCTCAATCAAGCCTTGACTTCGGTCATGTGCTTTTACCTTTTCATTTCATTTCCTTAAATAAATGCTAAACCACATAAGCATATCGAAACCTTTCTTCTCAAAAAACTTTAAAACATTCACAACTCATTCAATTGTTTTTGTGCCTTCGTGCACGTTTCCTTTTAACCTTTTTTTTATGTTTAGATATGATTCATTCTTTCTAGCGGAATTATTCGCTAAAGAATGAATACTTATCTTTACATTTTAAAATCAATTCAACTCATTTGTCTTTTCACAATTTGTACCACGAACTACGGGGTTTTGATCTCGCATTGCACTTTGTGGGTACGTAGGCATGAGACGTTTGTCTCTTCAAACACCAAAATCTTAAAAAACATTCTTCTTCTCATCTCTTCAATCTTTTTTCAAGCAAACCAATTTCAGACTAAAAATGCAGTAAATATTTCAAAGGGTTCCCATGGAGTACCATGGACAAGTCGGGTGCGTAAAACCTTCCTGATTTGTAACTTATCCCCTTACCCGTTCTCTGTTTGTTTCTTTTAGCTTTTGCTTTTAGATTCTTAGGTTTTTATTCGTTCTTTTACCTTTTTCCTTTTGGAAATAAATAAAAGCGCGGTGGCGACTCTGTGTACATCAAGTTAAGTTAATCAATAGCTTACACTCACGATTTTACCGCTACAATTACCACCTTGTTGCACAAAAGGTTGTTGATAACGAGGTTGGTACTTTGGAACTGCCTGCACAGTTGGAACCACATTAATCATCGGAGTTACAGAAGCTACATGCTGCAAATGGTGATTCCTACGACTGTGAGGTCTTCTATAACTTTCACGAGATACTGCATTAGTCTCATTTTCTTTCTTTTTCCCGAAGTTGAACCTTCTAGAGCTTGAGCCATTGCTATTTTCTTGACTTAACCGTCCCTCACGGACACCTTCTTCTAAACGCATCCCCATGCTCACCATTTCAGTGTAATCAGAAGGAGCGCTTACTATCATCCTCTCATAATAGAAAGAACCTAAAGTCTTCAAGAAGATCTTCGTCATTTCTTTTTCTTCCAGCGGAGGAACAATCTTGGCTGCCAGCTCGCGCCATCTCTGTGCATATTCTTTGAAAGTCTCCTTGTCCTTCTGGGACATAGCACGAAGCTGATCTCTATCTGGCGCCATATCAATGTTATATTTGTATTGCCGCACAAAAGCTTCTCCCAAATCATTGAAGGTCTTGATTTGGCTATTATCCAGACTCATATACCACCTCATGGGTGCACCGGTCAAACTATCCTGGAAATAGTGAATCAACAGCTTATCATTATCTGTCTGGGCAGACATCTTCCTAGCATACATAGTCAAATGACTCAGCAGGCAAGTGTTGCCTTTGTACTTCTCAAACTCAGGTAACTTGAATTTGTACGGAACTTTAACATTTGGGACCAGACAAAGATCATAGGCATCTTTTCCGAACAAATCCTTATGCTTCAAGGCTCTTATCTCCCTCTGTATCTCAACAAAGCATCCTTGGAAATCATCAAGTCTTTCAGCCACTCCAGCGCCTTCACTGGGTTCAGCATGGTAAATAATTTCATCATGGTGCGGAATAGTGTGCACCACAGGCGGTGCAGTAGTCACAACTGGAGGAAGAGTAGTCCACAGTGGTGGGAGAGTATTAAATGCAGCAGTCTCAGGATGATGAGGAGGACGATAACCAGCAGGAATAAAATCAACTGGCATGCCCCAAGGTGTGCTAGCAGGCATACGATAGCGAGGAGAAATTACAGTCTCAACAGGGATTGATGCGGTAACAACCTCAGAGATGACAGTATTCTGAACAGGAGAATTAGGAGGTGGCTGATTCTGAGCAGCCACCAAACATTCCATCATAGCAGAAACTCTTTCCAAGCTTTCCCTCAGAAACTTAACCTCTTCGCGCAGCTCGCGATTCTCTTGTTGTAAAGTTTCCATCACCCTTCTCCGATTAGCTCGAGTATCAAATCGGTGAGTCAGCTTGACAGGAGAACTGAATGAAGACCAAGAAACAACATAAGATCCCTGGAGAACATTCAAAAAGCAAGACAAATGCGGGTATGATGCATGGTATGCGTATGCAAATGCAAATATTTCAAAGGATTATAAGATAACTTGCAATATTCATAAAGAGACATTTTTTTTTTGAAGTACTTAAAAAAACTCATTCTCATTAAGATCAAAGTGAGGATTACAAGTGAAGTACAAACATCAATAATCCTAATACATGAGAGCAAAAGTAAACTAGGCCTAGGGAATCATATCCGAAGAAGTTCCGAATCCCGGCTGATACTTCATGCGAACCCTCTTGATCTCTTTCTTGTACCGATCTTCCATATCTTCCTTATCCTTCACCAACTTGTCAACAATGGCCTTCCAAGCACCGGAAGTAGGAGGAATAGTAGATGGAGTACTAGAGGAAGATAAATCCTCTCTTGGTCTCTTCGTGACACGCCTCTCAAGTATCTCAATGAGATCATCCTTCTCCTTCAGCTGCTCTTGCATCGTAGTCTTCTCAAGTAGCCATTCTTCTTTCTCTTTCTTCATCTTGTCCAACTCTTCTTGAAGAGCCACCTTCTCATCAACGGGAGGTAGAAAAGCAGACAATGGTAATATGGGAAACAGAGGCTCCTCAGGTGGATAAGGCATCTTGAGCTTAGAAGCCCTAGATCGAACCCACTGGATATAACATTCAGAAGGAGCAAGGTGTTGTCTTCCCAATTGACCTTTCTCTTTCCGATGAACCGCATGCCAAGAATGAGCAATCCTTTTCTTCATTTCTACATGATCAGCACCATTAAGAAAGAAGAAACGGGATAAGGAAAGATTGTTTGGTATGTCCTTCAAACAATATTTGAACTGTCGTCTAGCAAGAATGGGGTTGTAGCTAATTCCCCCACGTGTACCAAGAAGAGGTACATTAGGAAATTCTCCACAACTATCAATAAGAACTCCAATGTCATAATGAGAACTATACCATGTCATGTCCTTATGAGAAAGTGACATCAACCTTTGAGACCATCTTCGATTCTCTCTATTGTCCTTGAAGACATCGGACTTGGGTAGGTGAGAAATAAACCACCTATAAAGAAGAGGCGCACAACATACAATCTCTCCATCGCCTTTGGAAGTCCTATAGGGAAAAGCATGATACATATCTCCAAGCAAAGTAGGCACCGAATTCTTCTTCAAGAAGATCTGAATAGCATTCTCATCCATAATACCATCTAAGTTTGGAAACAAGACAATCCCATAAATGAGCAAAGCAAGAATAGCCTCAAATGCATCCTTATGACCTAAAGTAAGTGAAGTAGAACCCTTTCCCATCAAGAACTTAGCATTAATACCACGAACACTCCCCTTTGGAAGAAACTTCCCATTAAGATCAGACTCCTTAAGAAAAAGTGATTTGGTGATGACTTTGATAGTAAGCTCCTTCTCTAAACCAGTGAAAAGAAATTCCTTGTCTAGAATAGGCAAACCTATCCAATGAGAATACTCCTCCAAAGTCGGCACAAGCTGATAATCCGGAAAAGTGAAACAGTGATGCAACGGATCATAAAACTGAGCCAAAGTAGGGAGAATCCCCTCAGGTACATCAATGTCCAACATATACAAAAGCTTCCCATGACATCTCCGGAACTCCTGGGTATCAATAACCAAAGCTCCTAGCTTTCTCAACTCTACTACATTAGGATTCTTGAAGGTGTACTTCTTTGTATTCCTTCTTTCAAAAGTCATAGCCATGGACATCTGAAATTTTGCAAAAGTTCCTTATAAGTCCTTTGAAATCTTACAAATAATGCTCATGAATGCATGATGGCATGTATGCAACAACCACAAACAAGATCACACAAGGCACACGGGCTTAGGTTCCGAGTCGCGAGCATGAAGTCAAGGTAATAGAACACCAACCCACACAGGTAGTACTAAGGTTTTGTCTTCATTGTACCTGCAGAAAACCAAAAGGGTGCTAACAGAGGTGCCCGTAGTTAACAACCATCTTTAGAATATCATCGGTACGTTGGATTACTCCCCAACCGATAAAATTCTTAAAATAGACCTCTTCCGAGTGTAGTATCGCGTGACAACCACCTTAGGTTTAAACCTAGACAGTTTCCGCACTACGTTCCTAAATTGGCTTGGATGGGTTAAGGGTTCTACGGTCCTTAGTATGATCAGCTCAAGGTCGGAAAATAATGCCACGTACGATTACTCGTCATGACATTGATAGTCCAAGAGAGCGTAACCGAGTGGAGATTATCAAATTGATATAGCTTTGGACTACTCCATCGCTTATCGCTTCGAATATCGCCGTCCTATCATAAGTTCCACTCAGATCCGGGTTAGAATCTATCTCACACAGAGGATCACCAAAACCGAAACAGAACAACCAAATAACAAACAAATCAAACCAAAGCAATAAATAAATCAAAGTAGGCTGAATCCACTTAGAGATTACTCCCCAGCAGAGTCGCCACTTTTCTGTAGCGGTAAAATCATGAGTGTAAGCTATTGATTAACTTAACTCAAGGTACACAGAGTCGCCACCGCGCTTTTATTTATTTCCAAAAGGAAAAAGGTAAAAGAATGAACAAAAACCTAAGGAATCTAAAAGCAAAAGCTAAAAGAAACAAACAGAGAACGGGTAAGGGGATTGGTTACAAATCGGGAAGGTTTTACGCACCCTATTTGTCCGTGGTACTCCACGGGAGCCCTCTGACATATTTATTGCTTTTTGGTTTGAAATTGGTTTGCTTGAAAATGATTGAAGGGATGAGGAGAAGAATGTTTTTTAAGATTTTGTGTTTGAAGAGGTTTTAACGCCTCATGCCTACGTACCCACAAAGTGCAATGCGAGATCAAAACGTCGTAGTTCGTGGTACAAAATTTGAAAAGAAACAATGAGTTGCATTAATTTTAAAATGTAGAGATAAGTCGTCATTCTTTAGCGAATAATTCCGCTAGAAAGAATGAATCATATCTAAACATATGAAAAGAAAAGGTGCACAAAGGCACAAAAACAATTGAGTGAGTTTTGGATTTTTTTTAAAGTACTTAAGAAAAGAGTTTCGATATATCTACATGGATTAACATTTATTAAGAAAATAAAATGAAAAGGATAAAATCACTTGACCTAAGTCAAGGTTTAATTGCGAAAGCGTTTGAAGTTTGAAAACAAAGAAGATTTTTGAAATAGGGAGAAGTTTTGAAAATTTAAGAAGTGGGAGGAGATGAAGGGACTATCCTAATACTTGAATTAAAAGTTAAGAGAAGAGCAATCAAACCATATTATGAACATATCTTCAAAGTAAACGGAATTCCATCTTCAAAGACTAATGAAGTTAATTCGAGGCCAAGGTCTTCAATCGATCACAACTTGAGCAAAGGGAGAGATCCTAAAATCTAAGTCCAAACTCCAATGCTAAGGATAGTAACCATAGTCCGAAATTAAAGTCACCAATCTTTTTTAATGTTTAATCCTTTATTAATGTTTTGTGTCCAAATAGACAAAAGAAAAATCACAAGCAACAATATAAACATAAACAATATGATATATGATATAATATGATAATAGCATAATAAGAGAGATAAGGAGCGAGAAATTGAAATAAAGAGGATAAGGTGCGAGAGATTGAATTTAAATGGATTATTATATTCATATTATTATAATATTTACATATAAGTGGTATGATGAACTTAATCAAGCACAACCACGAAAAAAAAAACAAAATCGAGGCAACCGGATCCAAGTGGATCTTATTCCGAATCGGGACAAATTTAGGTCTATGTTAAGCAATTGCCGAGTAATTTACGAAGTAATTACCTTACAAATGAGGCCGGCCACCACTAATTAAAGTGGAAAATATTTGTGCTAATACATGTTAGAGAAATGATATTATTAATCATTCTCCGAAAACATGTCGCACTAAAAGAAAAAGAACGGTCTAATCTTAATCGAGATTTTCGTTGAATTTATCAAAGGCAACCTATCACGATCCCAAAGTATGGAGAATGATCCAAATGATCATTCATCCATAGATTTGAAATAATGAAGATTTAACCTCTTCGAAAAAACAACAATCTACGAATCGGAGATTGTCATCGACCAAAAAATAAAAATAAAAAGATGGAAAAGAAAACATGGATCTAAAAATAAATCCATAAAGGAAATTGAAATATTTTTTCAAATCATTTTCTTAAAATCTCTTTTCTAAATCATTTCTAAAAAGTTTTTCTAAATCTTATATCAAAAACAAGGTTGGAAAAAAACATTAAAAAAAAGAAGAGAAACTAAACTTAAAGAATAGAAACTAAACTTAAAGAAATAAAATAATAAAAAACAATTAAATGGGAAGGGGGAAGGATCCGCGAGTTTAGGATCTGCGGATAGCAACATGGATTGGTTTGGTGATACCAAGCCCAAATCCACATCCTATTTCTCTTTTTATGAGAAAATAAAGTCAACAATTGTAAAAAATAATAAAAGAAAATAAAAGGCAAAAAGGTTCCTCTTCTTCTTCATGAGCAGCGGCGGAACATACAGGGGAGGTATCACATGGATCACGGCGGTAAAACCCTCACCTTCTCAAAGAAAAAACAGATTAGGCAACAATAATCCACTCGAAAAGAAGCGATGGTTTCCTCTCTCAAAATCAATTGCTGATTTCGGCTTTACTCCCTCTCAATCGCACGATTCTTCCTTCTCCTTAGTCAGTCTCGTCGCGTTTGTTGTTGTTGTTTCAGTTCAATAATCAATGGCTACTCCTCAATGGTTGGGAGCTTGAAAGTGAATTGAAGGTGAGAATCCGATTTTGGCAGGGTATCAAAGGGCTTTTCAAGCTTGGCTTCAGATTGAAGGGGAGAGCTGAATTTATAGATGGATTGAGGAATTTTGTGCTGTCGTTTTGCGTTTAAGATTGATGCGTTTTGAAGGTCACGGGTATTATGCGTCAGCTGCGTTTTATGTTATTCAGGTGGGCTGCGTTTTACGTTTCTGATCTTATGCGTTTTGCTGTTGTGGATTGCGTTTTATTCTCGTGCGTCCCGCGTGCTTTGGGCCTCCATTTTGATGATGTTTATCCATCCCGCGTGTGCAAACCGAAACTTGCTTACGGCGTGAAATTTGTTTCCCGTTTCAATTCATTTTGCTTTTGCGTTTTACGGTATTGTTGTATGCGTTTTGTGTGATATTGGCTTTAGCTGGGATATGCAGTTCACGTGTTGGATAGCTGCTATTGTTGTTGGTGTTGTTTGTATGACTTGCAGGCTTGGACTTTGCGTTTGGCTGTTCAGCTTGGCTGGTGCTTGTGTTGTGCGTAGGCTGTTTGGGTGTTTGATGAGCTGGCTTTGGCTTGTTGAAGTGAAAGACTTGCGGCTTGCGTTTTGGCTTGGACGCGTGCTTCAACTTGTTTTTTTTTTCTAATGCTTCTAACCTGCGTTTTATCCATTCACCATTGCATTTTGATCAAGCAGGACTGCCTTTGACTTTGTACGGTGCACTGATGGTATGGCGTGAAAAGCTATATTTGAAAGCATCACATGGAAGTTGTCACGTGGGCTTAGCAGGGAAGAAAAATGAGGTGCCTTCAGGATAGGCTTGCTTTGACTTGTCCTTCTTCAACTTGTTATTATTATTCATTTATTTTTTTACAATTTTTGTTGTAATGGGCTTTTAATAGACAAGAGCAAAATATGAGCCTAATGAAAATATAATGGATTTAGAAAGAAAAAAGTTTATTATTTTATTGAGAAAAATGGGAATGATATAAAAAGATACCAAAAGAAAGGATAATGAAAAAAAATGATTGGAAATGCTTATATGAAATGATTTAATCGGAAAAATGGATAACGGATATATGGATGAAGGGAAAAAAATGGTAACTAGAAAGAAATTTGTCTGGATCGGATAATAGATGAAACAATAATTTTTTATTTTAAGCCCAGAACCAAAATTTGAACTTTTCCACACGTCTGATAAATGAATCCAATCACAAGCCACTCAACAAATCGCCACTTGAAACTCCGTCCATCCATCTTTAATTTTTCTGAATCTTTTCAAATATGTCCAAACCGATCTCTGGAAAATAAATCCACAAATGAACCACTGAGGAACTGTTAAACATCCAATTAACATAATTCGGCCCAAACTTCTCACAAATCACTGATAATGATGAATACGGCCAACACGGAACCACTGAAAAATTGTAAATTTGCCACCTAAGCCACAACCACTTGAATTAGCTGAAGTCTGCCTTAATAATTCGAATCCATATTGAGGAAAATAAATCCTCAGATAAATCACTGGTGAACTGATGAACAAACCGAACTTCACACGCAACATTGCTCAATAATCTGATGACTTTCGCACACAACACAGCTTGAACTTTTGAACACGCACTTTCTGAGGAATAAATCACTAGCACACACAACTTGCAGTCGGAACAATTTTTTGATAGTTTGACCAAGATTAGGTCAAACATCCATCTGAATCGAATCAAACGCCTCTGAATTGAAAATATTGTCTTATCTTTGAAATCTTGCAACACAGAGAAGAAGAAGAAGCAAACTGCAACATTTTTTGGTATTTTGGTTAGAGATCAGTAAATATAAACAAATATAAAGAAGTAAAAACAATGGTGATCCCCTGTGAAGCATAGACCCTTCATCTGAGAAGAAACTGAGAAACCTGTGTGATCTTGTTTGTGTGCAAAAATGCAGACGAAATGCAAAGAAATCTTAGGGAAAAAATTAGGGTGTTACAGTGACGAGGCAATTCCTGCTTATGCCGTGGTGGAGGATAGAAGCCGGGAAGATCCCGAAAACTGGCAGTGCCACGCTCCCAAAGAGGCAGACCGGATATGTCATCATTTCCCGGGGAAGCAGTTCGCAATGTACGAGTTCGCTTTTCGGGAGGCGGGGATCAGGCTGCCCTTCAATTCTTTTCAAATGTCCATCTTCAAGTGGCTTCGGCTGGCGCCGTCTCAGTTACACCCTAATGCCCTTGCTTTCATGCGGGCGTTTGAGTTGGTCTGCCGCTTCCTCGGCATTGGGTGTACTCGAGCCCTTTTCTTCCACGTCTTCCACCTTCAGCGGTCCGGTCTTCGTGGACGACACATGTGGGTTTCCTTCAAGAAGCCCGTGCGTTTGTTCAAGACGTACGTGGATTCTGCCCGTCATTTTAAGGGTCGGTGGTATGTGGTGAGACCGATCACCCGTGCCGCCTTGCATTCCCTTTATTACTACAAACGGGAAGCAAATGGGGAGGAGAAGTTGATGTCGAAGATACTACTGAGGTGGCAGCGCGACCATTTCGACCTCACCACCGCCCATTATAGGATTAAGTTTGCAATGCTCGGTGTCGAGGATAGGCTCGCGTATAAGAAGTTGGTTGAGTACGTGCGGAGCTTCAATCTGGCGGTCTGGACGGATCGAAAGGGCGTGCCTTATCTTGACGAGGTCGGGATGCCGATCTGCGAGGCTCGTATTATTAATACCAAGGCTTTGCTCGAGTGTAGAACCGAGGAGAAGGCCATGGAATTATTGAGTAGTTGTCTTACTTGTTCTTATTTTGTTTATGTCTTCGCCCGCTAATGTTTATGTGCCTCGTTTTGCAGGTGCTATGCCCACTACTCGTGACCGGGTCCTCAAGCTGGCCAACCAGGTTGGTGCCCCGGACAGGGCTCCAAAGAAGAAGAAGAAAACTGCGCCTCGTGCTCAGGTGGTAGCTGGGGATTCCGGGGCTGGGACCTCGAACACAGTGAGTCCAGCGCCCTCCTCTCCTCCTCGGGCCTCTACGATCGACATACCTAACAGCCCGCCTCTATCAGCCTCCCCTCTCCACAAGCGGAAGCGTCCGGAGGGGACTCTTTCGAGGTCGACCTTAGGGGGGAACGGGAGTCCGGGCGGACCTGGCCGCTACTTATTGCCCCCTTGTTATGTGGAGCGGGCCTTCTTCAAGGCCGAGGATGCGATCGCCGTGCCAGCGCCCGAAGCAAGGGCTATTCTGAACCAGGAGGCTGGTGTCCGGTGTAAGGAGCTGGCAAGGTACTTGGCCGCCGTCATCCGGGTGATGGAAACGGCCATGGTCTTGACTGATACTTCAGTGTCTACTACCTCACTGGAGGACGCTCTCCTGCAGGTCCGGTCTGAGAAGGACAAGCTGTCTAAGGACTTGTCGGACTACAAGGAGGAGCACCAGCTTCAGGATGGGCTGAAAAAAGAGCTGGAGGAGGTTAAGAAGGAGCGGGATCAGCTGAAGACGGCCAAGGTGAATTTGGAGGAATAAATAGTCGGGCATCAGAAGGTGGCTCAGGAGAATGCTGGATTGCGTACTCAGCTCGCTTCGCTCGAGGATAAGGTCCGTCCGTTAGCTGACGAGACCGAGGAGGAGCTCGCTCTTGGTTCCCGGGGTGAGCTGCTGGGGCACATTCGCTCTCTCAATCAGGACCTCGTGGTTGTGTTTAAGGAGGGTTTTGACAACACCGTCTAATAACTGAGGGTTTTAAATCTTGAATTGGAGACGGAGGGGTCAGCCCATAACTATTGTGTCCAGGAGGGGGAAATAGTGTGCCCTTTTGAAGCCGAAGAAGAGCTGGGGGACGATGAGGGAGAGGAGGAGGAGGAGAATGTTGAGGAGGAGCTCCGGGTGGAGTCTTAAAGAGTTTTTGGTTTGTTTTGTCTGTATGGCCTGTGTGCCTTTTTATGTATGGCCTGCGTGCCTTTTTTATGTACTTTGGCCTTCGAGCGTATGTATTTTGGCCTTCGGGCGTACTTGGCTTTGGCCGTTTGTTTAATGTATGAATGTTGTTTTTGATTATTCTTCTTGCTTGGTTATTTACCATGTTTTATATTCATGAACTGTTTTCTGCTCGACCATGTTAGTCTCCTCGGTTTAGGGAACCGACGAGGTATCGGGCGTCGTGCCCATTTGGATCGAAAACCGGGTTCGGTGTTCGGAACACCGGCTCCGAGGCTTGGGCTTTCCCAACGCGAGCTGGGCGTCCTGCCGGTCTTGGTACTTCGACGTTGGTGCTCGATCGAGATCCCAACCGTCGGGGAGGGTTGTGTTCGCTGGAGGGGTCAGTTCGTCCCCGGGTCGTGCGGTTCCTCTCTGTCGTTTTGGAGACGAAGAGCGTGGTCGTACCTCCCACGTCTCCCCATGAAATATTCAGTTGTAATATTGTCTAAGTTTCTCTGTGTTCCATGGTCGAGCGAGTTCTTCGCCTTGTAGGTTTTCTAGATAATAGGCCCCGTTGCTCGTCTTGTCCCGGACGCGGTAGGGGCCTTCCCAGTTGGCGGCCAGTTTACCCTCTCTTGGGTTTTTTTGGTTTCTTCTGAGGACCAGGGTTCCCACCTGGAACTCTCTTTTTATGACCTTCGCGTCGTGGCGCAGGGCTATTTTTTGTTTGAGGGATATTTCTCTAAGGGCTGCTTCGGAGCGGATCTCGTCGACGAGGTCGAGTTCGGCTCTGAGTGCCTCGTCATTCATTTCTTCGTCTAGGGGTTCTTCTATACGTCTCGTTGGCTCTCTTATTTCTACTGGGATGACTGCTTCGGTGCCGTAAGTTAGTCGGAATGGGATCTCCCCGGTCGTGGAGTGAGGTGTCGTACGGTAAGCCCATAGGACGCTATGTAGCTCTTCGACCCACGCCCTCTTCGCCTCACCGAGCCTGCGTTTGAGTCCGCGCAGGATTACCCTGTTGGCCGCCTCAGCTTTCCCGTTTGTCTGAGGATGCTCGATGGATGTGAAATGTTGCTTAGTACCTAAGCTCGCGACGAAGTCTTGGAATCCCCCGTCCGTGAATTTTGTTCCGTTGTCCGTGATGAGGACCTGGGGCACGCCGAACCGAGCGAGGATATTGCGTTTAAAGAATCGAAGAATGTTCTGCACTGTTATTTTAGCCAACCCCCCTGCTTCGATCCATTTGGTAAAATAATCTACCCCTACGATGAGGTATTTATTCTGGTACAATCCGGTCACGAAAGGTCCGAGGATGTCCATTCCCCACCATGCAAATTTTAGTTCGTTCGGGGGCGCGAGGTGCATGTCGGCATGCTGTTAGCATTTGTCGCATTTTTTTACGTGTTCCTTGGAGTCATGTTGCATGGTCGGCCAATAGTAGCCTGCTCGAAGAGCTTTTCGTGCAAGTGATCGCCCGCCGGGGTGTTGGGCGTTTATTCCTCGGTGTATTTCTCCCAATATGTCGGGGACTTTCTCTTCCTCGACGCACTTTAGTAGTGGGATGGAAAATCCCCTGCGGTAGAGTTTCCCTTCGAGGAGGACGTATGAGCACGCCCTCCGTTTGATGGTGGCTGCCTCTTTTGGGTCAACGGGGAGCTCGTCCTTCGTTAGGTAATTATAGATAGGTGTCATCCAACAGTGAGTATCCTCGATCGCGTTGACCTCGAGTGGAGGAGGTGGTTTTTCGATACTAGGTCGAGGAAGGATTTCTTGAATTACGGATTTGTTCCCGCCCTTCTTTCTCGTGCTAGCTAGTTTTGATAAGATGCCAGCTCGTGTGTTGTGCTCGCGAGGTACGTGCTGTACTTCCCACTTCTCGAATTTTTCGAGTCTTTCTTTGACCAAGGCCAGGTACTCGACAAGGTTGTCGTTCTTGGTTTGGTACTCTCCTCGTACTTGTGATGCCACAAGCTGGGAGTTTGTTGATATTTTTACTTCCTTTGCTCCTAGGTCTTCGGCCAATCTTAGACCGGCGATGAAAGCTTCATATTCGGCTTGGTTGTTTGACGTCGGGAAGGCTAGTGCTAGTGAGACCTCGATCAGGATCCCGTCCTCATTCTCGAGGATGATTCCAGCTCCACTGCCTGTCGTACTGGAGGCGCCATCGACGAAGATCGTCCATTTATGGGCGTCGTCCGTTGGAGTTGAGTTGTGGGTCATTTCCGCGACGAAGTCGGCCAGTGCTTGGGCTTTCAAGGCCTTTCTATTCTCGTATTGTATGTCGAATTCGGAGAGTTCCAACGACCATTTGAGCATTCTGCCGGCCATATCTGGCCGTCCGAGAAGCTGTTTGATTGGCTGGTCGGTTCTTATTTTGATCGTGTGCGCGAGGAAGTAGTGGCGTAGCCTCCTTGCCGCATTTATGAGAGCCAGGGCGACTTTTTCAATTTGTTGGTACTTGAGTTCGGGGCCTTGGAGCCCTTTGCTCGTAAAATAGATGGGTTTTTGTCCTTCGTCGGTTTCCCTTATTAGGACGACGCTGACGGCCTCGGTTGCCACGGACAGATACAAGTATAAGGTCTCTTTTTCTAATGGTCGTGATAGGACCGGGGGTTCAGAGAGAACCTTCTTCAAATGGAGTAGTGCCCGTTCACATTCGTCGGTCCACTCGGAGTTGGCTTCCTTACGAAGGAGTCTGAAGAATGGCAGTGCATGTTGGGCGGATTTGGAAATGAAACGGGAGAGTGAGGCGAGCATTCCGTTGAGGGATTGGATTGATTTTTTGGTCCTCGGGGTTGGAAATTCCGAGAATGCCCGACATTTGTCGGGGTTGGCCTCGATACCCCTTTCGGTGAGGTAGAAACCCAGGAATTTTCCCGCCCGTACTCCGAACGTGCATTTTTCAGGGTTAAACCTCATTTTGCACTGCCTTGCCTGCTCTAAGACTTTGTATAGGTGTCGAGCATGGTTGACCTCCTCGTGTGACTTGACGATCATGTCGTCCATGTATACCTCGAGCATATCCCCTATTTCTTCCTTGAAGACTTTGTTCATCATGCGTTGGTATGTGGCCCCGGTGTTCTTGAGCCCGAATGGCATTACGTTGTAATAGTAATTTCCAGTTGGGGTCATGAATGTCATATGTCTCTTGTCCGTGTCCGACATAGGGATTTGGTTATATCCACTGTATGCGTCCATGAAGGACAGGAGTCTAAAACCTGCAGAGTTGTCAACGAGCTTGTCTATGTTAGGGAGAGGGAAAGCATCTTTGGGGCAAGCCCTATTAAGATCAGTATAATCAACACACATACGCCATTTTCCATTATTTTTCTTAACGAGGACTACATTAGAGAGCCAGGTTGTGTATTGGGCTTCAGAAATAAAATTTGCCTCTAAGAGGTCTTTTACAGCTCGCTCGGCAGCCTCCGCCTTCTCGGGGGACTGCTTGCGCCTACGCTGTACTATGGGCTTGACTGCCCGATCTAAAGCTAGCTGGTGACACGCGATCTCCGGATCCAGGACGGGCATCTCTGCGGCGTTCCATGCGAAGAGGTCGGAGTTATCCTTGAGGCATGTCACGAGCTTCTCCCTTGTTTCCTCGGGCAATCCCTTTCCTATCTTTACTGTTCTTCCAGGATCGTCACCCAGAGGGATGAGCTCGAACTCTCCGTCGGGGATCGGTCGGAACGGATGTTCGGGATACTGTTCCTCGGCGGGTTTCCATTCTTCAATTTCGTCGTGGCCAATGCGGCAGTCGAGGTCGATGGCGTTGATTCCCTGGAGGGGAGGATCTTCGGTCTTGAGTTTTTTGTTGCTCTTTGTATTGACTGTGGCTTGTCCTTTTACTGCGGCGTCGTAGCACCGTCGGGCAGCTTCGATGTCGCCGTGGATGGTGACTACGCGGCCCAGTTTGGTGTAGTATTTCATCTTCAGATGGACAGCAGATGGGACCGCGGTGAGTTCGGCTAATGTCGGGCGGCCGAAGATGCAATTGTAGAGGGATGGACAGTCTACGACCAGGAACTGGATTTTGACTTCCCTGGCCGTTTCCTGTTCCCCAAAGGTGACGAGGAGCTCGACATATCCCCACGGTCTTGTCGTGGCTCCATTGAATCCTTGGAGGTCGGATCCGACGTAGGGGGATAGGTTGGTCTTGTCTAATTTCAGAGTCTTGAAGAGATGGACGTACATGATATCCACCGAGCTGCCTTGATCGACCAGAATGCGCCTGACGTCGAACTGGGCCATCCTCGCCCTGATCTATAGTGGAATGCCCGAATTCGGGGAGCCGCCCGGAAGCTCTACTAAAAAGAAGGATATTGGGTTGTATTTACCCCGATACTTTGTCAGCGTTGCCTTTTGTTCGGGCGCGGTCTGAAGGAGCTCGTCGAACTTGCATCTTACTGAGAGAGCGGATGCCTCGCCGCTAATCCCTCCGCCCGATATGACCAGGGCGGTCGGGAAATCTTCCCAAGGGCTGAGTGCAGTGATCCGTCCTTCGGGAAATGGTTCAGGGAGGATGAAATCCTCTGGACGTGACACGCAGAGGGCCACTTGATAAGGAGAGTTGTCGGGGGGTGTATCTTCCCGAGGTCTCTTCTTCTCCGACTCTTCATGCTTGGTAGTTTCGTTCCTCCTCGTATACTGTTTAAGACGCCCTTCTTGGATTAAAATATCTATTGCATCTTTTAGGTGGATGCAGTCTTCGGTCACATGCCAGTGGCTCCTGTGGAACCTGCAGTATTTGGACTTGTCGGTGTGAGGCTTCGTTGCAGATGGTTTTGGGAATCTTACTCTGCCCTGTTTGAATTCGGAGTTGATACATTCCGCGAGGATGCGTTCGCGGGGAGCTGTCAGCAAGGTGTACTCGCTATATCGGCCCGCGGGGCCCCTTCCTTCTCGAGGCTCGCGGGGCCTTTCTTCCCTTCGCTTGTCCCCGTTGCGACGGGGAATATTCGGATCTTCACGCTTGGGGTGATCGGTATCTCCGATATTACGGCCGCTGTGGGCGTTGTGGGCTACCTGCTTCTCTTCGTATCTGATATAGGCCTGGGCCTTGTGCAGAAGTTCATTCAAGGTGCGGCGAGGCTCGATCCTGACGGCTCTGCTGAGTTCGCTGCCGGGCAGGAGTCCCCTCTCGAGGAGGTATTTCTTCATGTGTTTAGTAGTATCTACCTCGACAGCTTCCTGATTGAATCGCTCGATGTACGAGCGTAGTGTTTCATTCTTTTTTTGTACTATGGCCTCGAGGGTCGCCTCTGTCTTTGGGTAATGCCGGGAGGCTGTGAAATGCCTCGTGAACATGGATCTCATGACACTCCAAGACGTGATGGATTCGAGGGCCAAGCTCTTGTACCAGGCCATGGCCCCTTTTTTGAGGGTTGTCGAGAACAACCTGCATTTGAGGTGCCCGGTGATGTCATTGCGGTAGTCGAGCATTGCATTAACGTTGTCGACGTGGTCGTCGGGGTCGGTAGTCCCGTCGTACACAACTAGATTAGGAGGTTTCTACATGCCTTTGGGGAGCGGAGCTTCCATTATTGCCCGTGACAGGGGACAATGCAGGTCTTCTTCGTCGCTCCTTAGTGGAGAGAGTTCGTTGTGGTCGGGACTACGGTCGCGCCTCGGCGAGGTTCTCAATCGACCGTTGTCGCGGCGGGCGCGTGCCCTGCTGACATGAGGTTCTGGGGAGCGACGTCTTTGTTTCTTCGTTGCTTCTGGACGTTGTTGTGTCCTCCTCTCCTGTGGAGGTCGGACCTCCTGTCGTTCAGCTTCTAGGGCCATGATTCTCTCGTACTGCTGGTAGAGCATAGAGTCGGCCTGGTTGAGGGCGTTCACCATAGCAATCATGGTAGCATCTCCTTCGACAGGAACGGGGATGGGGTGAAATGCCTTGGTCCCTTGGTTTTGAACGTGAGGGGAATCCCCGTTATTTTGGGGTTCCGGAGACGGAGTGGCTGGACGGCCGTCTCGGGCGTCTGCTTCATGGAACTGCGGGTCGTCGTCCACAGTGTAGTCGACGAGGGGACGGCTGCGCTCGCTAGGTTGTTCTCCGGCCATGTTGGAAGGATAGTGTGAGCTTTGATCTTCTGTTTGTGGAAGAAGGGGGAGCTAGTTTCCCACAGATGGCGCCACTGATCTTACCTGATCAGGAGGGCCTTCCCTTGGTCGGTCGAACGTAGCAAAGTTGATGGATGGATGGAATGGAGGGGGTGTACCTGCAAGGCACTCCGATGCCAAAGTTAGAGAGGTACAATATGGTAATAGCAATGAGAGTTTTGCATGAATGAGAATACCTGACCCTTTGCCAAGAAAGGGTATTTATAATATGCCCCCAGCGCTGGGCCAAGGCTCCTCAATGGGCTTGATCTGGCTAGGCCCAAGGAGGAGCTGCCAAGGGACGCGTAAGAAGCGTGAAGACCTAGACAAAAGGTATGTCCCCTTGGTCCAACTGCCCCTATCTTTCAGGAGATAATGATGGGCAGTTGGGTGGCGTGGCAGATGAGCTGGAAGACATGCTCTCTGCCCGTCTTCAGTGTATGCCCGTCATATCAGCAGGTGATTTATCCAAGAGGTTCACTTGTTCGGGCGTATGAGCCTTTGCCCGACATATGTTGGGCCGTACCCAAGTATAACCTCGCGGCCCAGTCCGAAACAATATTTATCATGTAAATCTTCAAAAATCTGATAAAAATATTAAATCCGATAGAAATGTTGGTAGAGAGGCGATAATTACCGAAGCTCATCTAGCTAACTCAAAAACTTTATCATGCAGAGCTGTGGGAACTTTTATTTTGAAGATCTTAAAAAATGTTGTATTTTCAATACTTTCCAATTTCGCTTGGTACTGTTTGTGTAAGTGCTAGAGATTAATAGTTTTATTATAATTTGATATATACATTGAATTATTTATTACTAATAAAAGTCATTTTTTTAATTATATTTGATTTAAAAAAAAAAGTCTTTAAAATAGATAGTCCCTTTATTAAAAATATTAAATGTGATTTAATAATGAGATTTTATCAAACAAATGAATATTATTTTTAAAGTATTTGTAGTCAAGTTTTATTATGACGCGAGATGATATTAAAATATTGAGATTATTATGTGAATAGACTCATGATCACATTTCATGGGTTAGGTTATGGATAAAGATTTATCAAATATTATATTGATCCAGAATGATCAGAATGGATCTCGTGACCTTCAGCGAGGAGCAACAACAATTATTGTAGGAGAGGATGAAGTGTACTTGCAAGGCACTCCGATGCTAAAGTAAATATTGGATGAAGAGAGAATAAAAGTACAAAGTGTGATAGAATGATTAGAATAGAATTGAATATCTGACCCTCCAAAAGTGGAGGGTATTTATATGTGACCCCAGCGCTGGGCCAAGGTCCCCATTTGGATTGAAATGTTATGCCAAAAATGAGAGACTGTCAGGATAAGCAAGGAAGATCTAGCATGTGGTCTTCGCCCTAGTCCAACTAACGCGTGGGAAGGATGTCCCCAACGACTATGTCCTCAATGACTATATCGCGTTGGATTCCTTATTGGGCCTTGTGCAAAGTTGGATTGGATTGGGCCTTGGCTGACGGTGGGCCAGCTGCCAATCCAGTCCAAAACAAGAGCCCCCCAAATCGTTGTTCCTAGGTGAATGGACAATGACTTGATTCAGTCCTTGTGTCGAGGAGGATATACTCACCAAATAACACCCGTCGAGGAGATGTGGCATCGCGGGGACATATTTGAAAGTGATGTTTAGCAATTGTGCTCGTAGACGAAATTGAGACACTTTAGGAATGCGGACTTGTGTCTACGGGAAACTTGAAACTTTCATGTCGAGCTCATGCTTATTAGGGATCAAACATCGTTCGTCTACGTGGTCGTTTCTGTAAAGAAATTAAACGTCATTTTTTTCTACAGGGTCATGCCCATGCAGAAGTTTGAACGTTATTTTTAGGAATATGCAGAGTCAAGTTTGGGAGATGTGAAATTCCAACCTTGCGAAAGTGAAACATTTAGCTCCTTAGATGCCACGTGTGACGACACATTAATTACCTATTAAAGCCTAGAGAATCTAGGCCTGATAGGTAATCATGGTTGTGCCTTGTGCGCTTCCCCATGTGAGTGTTTGGCTATAAAAGGAGAAAGGGGAAGTTCATTTGGCATATTCACGCAAGTTCTCTCTTCTTTAGTCTTTCTGCTTTGCAACTTGAGCTCCTGCCCTCACCAGAAAGTTCCTCTCCGTCGTCGCTAACCACCTTATCCATTCATCCCTACCAAGTAAGTTCTTAATCTTCTTCCTAAATTGTTTGTCTATTCTTAGGATTTCTTGAAATAGTTTGAATTTCACCGGTAACCATAGATTTTCCAGTTGAAGTTCATGTGTTCTTCGTTGAACACATGAATTTCCTGAAAAAATTATGAACAATGTATGAATATGATGATGAACGCAAGGATGTCAAACCAAAAATCTTGTATATTTTTCTAGGTAATAAGTCGCGGCAGGTTAGGTGTTTAATCGAGGAAACTAATAGGAAGATCTTTTCCAAGTTTAGAAAATTAACGTCTTTGTTGTCGAGGAGATTCCTCCCATACATGGGATGACTTCCTCCTTTGTCGAGGATTGCTCCTCATATCCCTGTTATATAGACAAAGGCTTAGCTCGATGGTACGTCCTCGACCATTACCTCACGCTTTCACTTGATTTGCGGTGGTAGGGTGGATTTGATTTTTCGTCAAATTCATTATTTCCTCTGATTTTTAGGTGAAATGGCTTATATGGACGTGGATCTCATTTTGAACGAGCATGTTTTTCGAGATGACGGGAAGCTACTGCAAATGTTCATGAGGCAGATTGTGCCTGGATAATGCAGGAGCCCATGGAAACTGCTTTAATTTTTACTACTGACGACGACTCCGACGCTTTCAGCATGGTCAAGAATTAGGCATGGGGCGATCCCTTGAATTGGCGAGCTTTTTCCCCTAAGCCCGAACATAGGATATGCTCGCACTACTATGGCTTGCGATTTCCTATGTACGAATTTGGTTTTTGAGAAGTGGAGTTTTATCTGCCCTTCACCAAATTTCAAGAAGCTATCTTCACGCACCTCATGTTGGCACCTTCCCAACTCCACCCAAATGCGTTGGCGTTAATCCTGGAATTCGAGATGGTGTGGCGGTTGTCGCTCCTGGGATTTTCATCCTAGTACAAACGCGAAAATGACACGGAAAAAGAAGAAGAATTGCCAGCCAAACATTTTTATCCCAAGGAAAAGGAAAGGTAATGTTGCATAAATCGGGGGGAAAGGAAAGAACGAGGTCTTGCGAACCAGAGAGAACGGGTAAGGGAGTCAGTTACGTGAAGGGAAGGTATTAGCACCCCTTTACATCCGTCGTACTCGACGGGATCCACGCTTGCTTGCACTGCTCAAAGGGTGTTATGATCTGCTTCATCTGCTGCAAAACTGGAACGAGAGAAAGAACGGAACAATGTAGGGAAAAGAAATAATTGTGCTCGAATAGGCCCTACCCCACTGCCTACGTATCTCATCGGGAATGAGAATCAGAGCTACGTAGTTCCCCTAACTAGGGATGAAATTTGTTCGTTTGTGTTTTTTATGGTGATGTTGCCATAGTTCTAACTCAGGTGTTGCAGGTTCGCTGAATTGAGTGCGTTACCGTCTTGTTTTTGAACTGTCGAGACAAGTCAAAAGCATCCGCAAAGGAGTGGGAGATAAGAAGAGAAGACGTGTAGTCTATTTATTATTTTTAAGAAGAAGTGTTTTGATTATGTGTTTTTTGTATGCAAAACACTAAAGACTATGATACATGAGCAAATACTTTACAAGATCGTCCCCAATGGAACATTTGCAAGGAATTCTAGAAGAGCGAAGGAGACCTTCACTAATCATTTCCTATATTGCTTAAGGATCTTGGCGTACTATGCACACTCTTATTATTAAATGTATTTTGCTTTTCTTTGAAGGGAGAAGAGAGACTCAAAGAGAGAAAGGTAAAACTAAGGGAAACTAAGACTCAACCTAATGTTATCATGCTTAGAGATCCTAAGGGTTAAGTGTAGTATGAGAATTCTAATCCTAAAAGAAGAGAGAAAAAGAGAGGAATAGGTATCATAACTCACTTCAAAGATTGAAGTTGAGTTATGAACCAAAAGGGAAGAAAGGAATGAAATGTCAAAGAGGCCTATCACAAACACATAAGATAAAGCTTTAAAGAGATAAGGGAAGAGGTGTGTGTGGAAGCACATCCACACAGTCAACTTACCATGAGCCCCTACAAGCAAAGATTAGTCAAACAATTGAATATGAAATCAAAAATAGAAGAAAGAAGACAATTAGACACGAAACTTCCTATACAAGGAAACTTTGCATCAAACAAAACCTAAACCTAAAGGTAAAGGATTATAACGGTTAGATGACTTATAAAGTCAGTAGATACATGTTATAGGTCTCTAAAGATTCTAGGGTACCTCAAAAGATCAAACTATATCATACTATGCACAAAAAGTCCACATAAGTTCCCATGAATGCAAATTAGGGTTCATGGATGAAATATGAATGCATATAACATATAAAGATGAATGAGTACATAAATGATCATCCAAAGTCAGTAGTGAATGCATATGAATGTGAATTAATGAACATACCATCATGGATGCAATGGTTCAAGCATATGAAGCAAGGAGAAGAAGAAGTGAGAAGAAAGGGAGCAAGTATCGCATATAATTAACAATGATGCAAGTTAAAGATGAATGACTTGTGAATATTCATGAGATGATTATGGGTCAGTAGCATAAAAAGGATGAAATGAAATTGGAATTCATGGATAGGAATTTATGGTCCACACACAAGTCATGTTAACATTTGAAAGAGAAGAGAAACAAGTTTCAAGTCAAACTAGTTAAGTAAAGATGCACTTTGAAACACAAATATAAACTAAATGAAGATGGTTCAAAAAGTGATCTATAATTGGAATTAAGGACCTAAAAGTGACCTATAATATGTTAGAAAACATTGCCTACAAGGGTGGAATAAAGGCCTTCCTAACACTAGGGTTTAAGGCAAAGTAATCACACAATGGACCTATAATGTAGTTATCATGAAAAAATAGCAAAATTATTTGAAAAATTATGAAATTAAATACCTATCATTGTGAAGTCATTAGCTTATATTATCTATAAGGAATTCACAAAATTATGCACCAAAGTGTCAAAATAATTAACCCAATGAGCAAGATAACAAGACATGATCCCCGAAAAACAACCTTACAAAGCGGATTCAAAATGACACCAAAAAATATAAAAAAAATGCTTAAGGAGAATCAAAATCTCACATATTCCAAAGGTTAATCACACAAAAAAAGTTAGTTTAACACCTATTGGAAAAAATTACTTTTCGGTCCCTTAAACCAAAACAATGTCTTTTGAGACAGCTTGGAATAAAAAATGAAAATTAATTACTAAAACCATCCAAATCAGGAATAAAAAATTATACAAAATTAATTAAGAGGATAAGGATCTCTCATGAATGTTTCTAGAATTTTATCACACCCGAAACTATTTTTAATTATTGCAACGAAACGAGTAAAAAATGGGATCAAAGGAAAGTGCCAGGAAAGCAAATCTTATCATGCATAACCTAATCCCTAAGCTTCGACATCGTCACATATTGTCGTAAATAAAAAATAAATCCAGTGCCTCAGGTGGGAGGGCTTAATATGCAACTTAAACTATATAATCCTAAGCCACATACAAACTAGAATGATGCATTAAAGTCGAGATTTTTTACTTGATCGAAGTGACGATTCTTCACATAAAAGAAACCCAAAAACTTCGTGCAATATCTTGTAATCTACAATAAGAAAAATAAATTTTTTACTTCCATAATTTCTTCATGAAGATCCACAGTAACCGAAATCGATCCATATCGATAAAAAAACTCGTGAACGCTTACATAAAAATTGATCCAAATTCATAATTAAAATTATCTACAAAATTCTAATTAGAAATTAACAAGAAACTAATCAATGGATTAATCCAAAAAATCAATTTTACAAGAAAAATAAATTGAAAAATCTTCACATGAGATATACATAGCAATTTCTAAAAAAATAAGAACAGGTGTCAAAAAATTCACAGGGTGCATATAGCCTTTTAATGGAAGCCGCCCAAATACCAGCGCATGGGGTGTTAATAAGAAATTTAGTGGTGCCCATAGAACTTCCATGGCTGAAAATCCCAATCCAAATACTATGACTCACAGGGAGGGTGCATAAGTAATTTGAATGGTGTGAATGGTAAAAACATGGGGAATGCCCAATTTCCATATGAAGCCCACAGGGAGGGGTACAATGGGAAATTTGGTGGTGCGAAAATGAACCCATGGCCTTGAAGGTACTGAGCCCAGTCCATCTGATTATACTTCTCCTTGTTTAAGCAAACTTAACCTAACACAAAGAAGAAAAAACAATCCTCTTCTTCATCTGTGATGACACGCTTCCCCTTCTTCTCCAAATGCGTCGTCAAAGCTCCTCCCCCAAGAACACCATCGGGACCCATCTTCTTCACCTTGCCGCGGCCTTCACCATCTTATCTCCATCTCACTCATCTCCTTCACTCAACGCTGATCGAGATTGTACCTCCTTCAGGGCTTACACCGACAACCACGAAACCTTCCGCCACCAATCCATTACCGATTATCCTCTTGCAAGAAGATTATGACTTTGAAAGAAGATGTTAAAGCGCATCAAGTATGGCTCTATTGTTCTTCACGTCCTTTCTTTCTTCCAATGTCGTTATTATTGTTGAGTTTTTGATCTAAATTTGTGGTGCTCTTCGTTCAGCAGAAATTGATTCCATGAATTGATTCAGTTGTTTTCGTCTTGTGGAGTTTTCGATCTTAAATCAATTATTGATTCAAGAAGGCTCGTTGATTGAAGGGATGATGTTGAGGATGCAGAGAGATTGAAGATGATGATGGCGATGCGATAATCATGATGACCAAAGTTGGAGAGGTTTTGATCTTGAAGATGAAGAAGATTGCGCGATGTTAATGAATTTTGCAGGAACTGAGGTGTTGATTGTTGAAGATTGATCAAAGGTGAAGGCTTCAGGAAGATGAAAACCAATTGAAGAATCAATAGAAAGTTGGCTAGCTTTTCTGTTAGAGGTTGTTGAGAAATTGTAACTGAAAACCTCTTAGAAAACAACTCTCTTATTTTTCTATTATTGATTTTTCAAGTTTTGAAGGTTATCAGTTTCTAATAAAATTTGGAGTTTTTATTTTCTGATTTTTCTTTCTATTATTCTTCTGTTTTTTGTTCTCAGCTTATCATGGAATATTGTTCCGCATAATGGTAGCATAAATAAGCACCGCCAATAATCATCATTGCTTCTTACTTTTGTTGATTTTGAAGAAAACCAAATTGGAAAAAATAGATTCTACAATAACTCCTCCTGCAATGTAATTCCCTTTTTTCTTTTAATATTTTTTTTTAACAAATGGAATATGAAAATGGGCTTAGCAACAATGTGAATGGGCTTATCAATTGAATGTTTGAAACTTACAAATGGACTTGAGAAATTGATGGTAACAAAACAAATTAACAAGTTTAGAGATTAGTATGAAGGAAAAAATGACTATGGCTAGCTTGTGATTTTAGAAATGGAATTAAAAATGAGATTAACTAGTACTAAAAAGAACAATGGACATAGAAATCATATTTGGGTTTAATGGACGAAATAGACTTGATAATGGTTCATGGAATGTGGTTTGGATGTTGAACCTTGACACAAACTTGAATAACATTTAAGGGACTACATTTGAAACGATTCTTGACTCTTTTAAACCCTAAGGCCATGAGCATACCATTATCTCCTCCATGTTTTAATTTTAAGTCATGATTGAAGCTCTGAGATTTTTCTAATGAACGACCCCATATGAATTTCCTCCTGAAGTCCACCTGATTAGGGAAATAAACCCTAATTCACAATTCATTGTTTAACTAACCATAAGGATCAATCTGAGATAAACTCCTAATTCATACCAATAGCCTCCTGATCCAACACTTTTCAATAATACTATGAATAAGGAAAACCCTGAAGTTTGATGATCCTCTGAAGAGGAATAGGCTCTTGATGATGTGAGCTCAACCTTTGTCTGGATCTTGAGTGTAACGACTAGGTAAATCACCTTTGAATAGGAAAATACAAGTTGCCTCGATCCCATGTCTTAGGAGTTCAATGAAAATGCGTGATTATGAGTGTTATGACCTAATGAAGATGCATGTGAATGTGACCATAAGCCAGTTAGTTGGTAATAAATTAAGAGGGCAAATTTTGGGGTGTTACACCAGTATTTGCAAATTGGCAAGACCGTGGATCTATTCTTCAGGGTCTTCCACCAACAACGTCAATTTATGGAGGAGCGACATAGTTGGGTGTCCTTCAAACAACTGAGAAGATTGTTCAGGGCGTATTTGGAGTCTGTCTGTAACTTTAAGGGCAGGTTCTATGTGATCAAACCTTGTTCGCAAGTGGCCAAGGATTCCTAGTACGTTAAAGAGACCAATGAGATGGACATGAAGAAGGAGGAGAAGGTGGTTTCCAAATTTCCTCTGGAGTGGTTCGAGGCTCATTTCCACCATGGGACCGACCATTACATAACGAGGCCGGAGCAGATGAGCACCAACGACAAACTCTCCTATCAGAAGCTCATGCAATTTTTTCTTGCATATTTTTTCCCGGTGGTGATCATGGATACTAAGGACTATGTGTTTTGCACTACAGACGGGGAACCTAATGTGGCGCCTCAGTTGATTAACACGAAGGCCCTCCTATAAACACCCCAAATTTTCCCTCACTCATATCACACCATGGCTTGTGATCTTTCATTTTTGTTTTAACATAAGCATTACATCTCATTTAGCATATTTGTTTCATCTGCATAAGTTCAAATTCATCTGCATCTAGGGTTTGTGATCTGAGCAATCCAGTAATCCATCTGAGCCATCCCAAAGGCCTCAAAGCTTTCCAAGAGGTTCCATGTGTGTTTTATCATCATCTTATGCCCCTCAAGGTTCATGGAAGTCAAGAGATCACAAGAACTGGCAAAGGCATGGAAGCAGAGTTAGGGCTTCACTACACAGATGACCAAATTTAGGGTTTTGGTTTCAGAGGCCTTAACTCCAAATTTTTGGGCCATTCTTGTTTCTAATGTTCTTAATATGTCATAAGGATCATGTGTACCAAGTTTGATGAAGAAACTCATTGTGGAAGTCATCTGTTCACTGGGTAACTTCTTGAGCAAGTTAGGTCAAAATCAGGGCATCTGAGGCCCCCAACAATGGAACCAAAGGGGTATTTTCATCAAATTGAAGTTCTATGATATTTATTTGATCTTAGAAGTGGTTGGAAGTTCACAAGATTGAAGAATTTTGAGCCAATTGCAAACTTGCCATTTTTGGAAATGACTTGAAATGCAAACTTTCCATTTTGGGAAAGTTTTTCAACCTCCTCTTTCATAACCAAAAATGCTTCAAATGAAAAATTCTTGGTCATAAAAGTTGTAGATTAGGTCTTTACCTTTTCAAAAAGTACAAGAACATGTCTTGATTCATCATAGAACTCAAGATATGACCTTTCAAAGTTGGCAAAAATCCTATAATTTCAAGTTTCATATCAAAGAGGGATTTTGCATTTTGGCATATTCAAGCATTCTAACGACTTCAAATGTACACAAACACTTTACAATATGTCAAAGCAAATTTTAAACATCATAATTGTGCATCAAACCTAGGGTTTTTATGACTTGAACTTCAAGAAATCACAAAAGGGCCAAAACTCTCAAGAATTGCAAAATGCATTGGATCCTCTCATCCACTTGTGCCAGCTGCATCAAAACCATTCTATGGTTCTCCATGAAACTTGCTGAGGCCAGACACCCCAAGAAATCAGACCTACCATGGCCCATACCTTAAGTACACAAATCTTGAGTTTTTTGCAAATCACCCCATACCAATCAGCCTGTGCCACAACAACTATCTGAGCAATCCCATTGGCTTAATAAAACATTATAAAAGCCATTTCATAACACACAAGAGGCTGAATCATCCAAGAACTAAGAATTCCCAAAATCCCTAAAAAACTTCCTCTATTCGAAACTCATCACACAACCAATGAAACTTCAATCTTTTATCACCAATCATCTCCACATGACCTAAGGATCATTTCCCACCCATCACCATAGCTTAAAACACAGCCAAACCAAAACACGATTCTTGGTGCAGAGAAACTGAAACTCTCAAACCAGGCCATACAAGCTTGGTCTTAGCTCCTCATCATCATCAGGGAGCTCATTGGGGTGGGTTTGAACCAAGAAATGGGCCATAAAGCTCAAGAACACAAAGCTTCAACTCAGGTAGCTATGATGAACAATTTTTCCAGAACTCTTATTTTAAGTTCTTAAATGCTTTTACATGTTTAGCTGATCATGTTGATATGTTTATTTTCGAAAATGGTTGAGAGTTGAGTGTGTATGCTTGTTCTGAAACTTTTGTCATTTTGATGTTTTTGTTCGAATCTTGTTGATGATGAATGATAAAGGAATTTTGAGGCTAGATTAATGTTTAGGGAGGTTAGTTGATTGATTCTGGAGGTTTTGGGGGGCTTGGGGTGGTGTTTTGAGGAAACTCATGTGAGGGGTTGGCCGGAGAAGATGACCGAAGGTCTTCTCCGGCCACCTGAAAGTAATTAGGGCTAATACATGTTTAGTTGCCCAGATGCGTTTCTCACCATTGGATGGTGATTAGGGTTAGGCCTTGTACGGTTCAGATTAGTCCATTAGATTTAATCCTAATTAATTAATTATAAAACTTAATTAAAACTCAGTTTGAATGTGAGCCGTCCAGATGCGCGCCAGTCAATTCCCACCTTTTTCCTTTGAATCTCACCCACTAGATCAGTTGACTTCTCATTTAAATCATTTTTATTTCATTTTTATTGCATTTTCTTTCCCATTTAATTTAAAATAGCAAAAAGCATTAAAAAAATATTTTCTTTTGCATTCTGACTTTAAATATTTTTCTCATTCCAAAAATGATTTTTATTTTATTTTTTGCATTAAAAAATAATTTTAAAAATATTTAAATGTTATTTTTAATTAATTAAAGTCTTTTACTTAATTAGAAATACATTTAGGTTTCTAAAAATCACCAAAAAAATCATGAATCATCCCAATGCATTTAGAAACATTTTCAAACTCTTCACACAAATTTCTTTTTAGGTTTGATCATAGTTTTCCAATTTTCTTTGAATTAAGGGTCATAAAAATCATATTTTTAAACCCTAACTTTGAAAAATCATTTATGCCTAACCAAGAAGAGTTTGAAGTTGATTCTTTTTGCATTGTTTTGCGTGTTGCATGTAGTTTATAGGTCTTTTTCCTCATGAATTTATCTTGCATTTTCAATTTGATTTGCATTTTTCCCATTGAACCACCCAAAAACCCTAGAAAACTTAGGAAAATCATAACTTTTGATTGGTTAGGCTTCTGACCTTCTCCTTTGGGGTGTGACCTAATATGTGATTAGGGTTTGTTTGAGTTTGATTGAAAATTTTAATCATGTCATATGCTTCTGTTTTGTTCATTTGCATCTCATACTTCCATATAACCCTAATTTCTCATGTTCACTTGCATTCACCTTGCATATGCATCAATACATGAACTTGCCATGACATTTCTTGCATTCATATGTCATCTTAGACATCTTAGGACATGTAAGAACTTTGCTTGATCATTTATTCATTCATTTTCCATGATTAGCATTCATTTCATTTCATAAACTTTCATGTGTTTTCAAACTTCAAAGCATGCTTCCATTTGCATCTCATCTTTGTATGATCACACATATGCATTTTGTATGCCTTTGCATCATCTCACATGAAATTTTCATTGCATAAACACTTCTGACTTTGATCATTGCATCTCATTTCACTTTATATCCTTATGCTTTATACTTTATGCATTCGTACTAACCATTTCAGGAACTTTTGGTAAGTTATTTGTGAGAAGTGGATTTGCCTTCACTTCTCACTTCTTCTTATCTCTTTCATTTGAATTCTTACTTGTCTTTTAAGTGAAATTGTTCACTTGTGTTCCATATTTCTCACTTTCTTTCTTTAAGTTACTTATCTTCTTCAATGAAGTAAGTAAATTATTCTTCTGCTTCATCCTCCTTTCATCTGCTTCTTCCGTTGGTGGCTTCCTTGAAGATCTTTCTCTAAGCCTTACAAACCATAGGACATCCAAGCATGATAATAATTAGGGTTGTGATTAGTCCCCCTTAGCTTTTTACCTTTGAGTCTCCTTGAGTCTCTCTTCTCATCTCAATAATCAGAGACTAAACTCTTAAAGTTTTAGGACTTTGGAATTAGGGTTATGCCTGCATCCTTCTCTTTGGATGGAGTGTATAACTTTAATCCTAAGTGTTAAACCTTTAATTTGTTTAAACCTCTTAATCAAATCACTTAATAATCATCAAGACTTCATCTTGTAACTTGGGCCTTACATTAGGGTTCTAATTCTTCCTTATGGTTAAGAAGGACTAACCCTAGTGTTTAATGGACAAGTCCCCATCAAGTTGTCTTAACAACATAAAATCCATTTCTTAATCTCATCCCTTAATTAAAATCCACTTAATAAAGGCTTATTATATAATGTATTTAATCCCTAACCATGGATTAAGTTGAGGTATCTTCATCAGCTTAAGTGTTCTCATCTATTATCCTTCTATTAGGATGGTGTAATGAGCCCACTAATCTGTGATTAGAGATTAAACTCATTACTTAACACTAAAAAAACCCAAAAACATCTAATTAATCACAAGTAGGTTAATGATCTTAATCCTACATCATCATTGATATTAAGTTGAGATGCTTATCTCATACTTAAGTAGGCTCATTATCCCTAATCAGGGAGGATATAGTGAGTTTATAGCCCTTGATTTAGGCTTAAGCTCATTAACTTATGCAAAACACCAAAAAAAATAACAAAACTGAAAACACAAAAACAAACAATAATCGTCTCCTCCGGGATTCTTTTCTCATCACATTCACTCTATAAACGAGAACTTGCTTCTTCCGTCTAATGCAAGACAATTAGCACTCGAGCCAGACGAGTCATACACTTGAGCATAGGCAAGCAAGCAGTTCACAGTCAATTTATTTTCAGTCTCTTTGAGCCGAACTACGGTGTTCTGACTTCCTCATTGCACGAGAGGATACGCAGGCATAACTTAACTGTTATCGAACAAAAGTCTATTTGTCATCCCCCTCTTTCAGCATTCTTCTCTAATCCTCAGTCTTGAGCACCTCACCCATTCCTTTTGCACAGACACCTGTATATTCATTTCCAGCTCTTGCACACAGATAACACATACACTTACACCTTTTAAACACAATCTTTTAAGCGTGGATCCCATCGAGTACGACGGACAATCTGAGTGCTAATACCTTCCCAGGTTGTAACCAACCCCCTTTTCTCAGTTTCTCTGGTTCGCAACTGTCTTATCCATCTTTTTTCTAGATTTATGCAGCATTACCTTTCCTTCGGGATAAAAATACCTAGCTGGCGACTATATTCACTTCACCTTCATTTCTCTTTTCGCCGACCGTTCGTGCTTGTACCGGGATGCAAATCTCCGGGAGCGACAACTTGGCGACTCTGCTGGGGACATATCTTGCAACCAGGGCTTCTGGTTCTTTTTTGTGGGTTTCTCCTAGCGTTTGTTTGATTTGTGTTTACAGGGGTGTTATGTGCTACTTGTGCTTGTTGTTTATTGCTTTATTTATTGCTTTCTGTACAGCTTTATTTATTACTTTCATTTACTATTTATATGCATTTCATACTGTTATCATCATATCATCTATGATGGATCTGTTGTTTCCTTTGGTGGGAGGGTTATTGAGTGAGTAAGGTTCCATACCGGGGACCTGAGTGACACATAGGATAAAGTGGATTCATATTCTTGCCCATTCCATTTCAGTCTGGTGCGGGAATATGAAACACGTTTCAGACATGGGTTTCTTCTTGAGAACTCTGTGCTACAGATTTCTTGTAGTATTAGGGCTATCTGGGAAGCCTGCTAAGTCTGGATGACCTTTTTATGACCTTCAGCATCTGAGGTGAATTAGAGGAGGATCCTTTATGATTATTGTAAACACTGTACCTCCGGGTTAGAAGTGTTTACACTTCTCATAACTGATCCAAATTTGAGGATCCTTGTTCTAGAATAATACATGTGAGGGGGTTGGGATGTTTACAGGTTTGCTGGAACCCTTGGCCTCATCATACCTTTGTTACTAATATTGTTTTAAGGCTGTATCATTTTGGACTATTCTTGTGAAACCCCAGACTTGTGACTCTTTATTTGAGTCCCCCACCTAGTTACTGGTTTTCTAAGCCTTCATCCGGACTTATGAACACACATGGACCTTATCAAGGCAGATAACAGATCCAACACTTGATCACAAACCCTTTGCATATCATCTTTCATACATCATTTTGCATCATTTAACATTTGTCTATTTGTTTTACAGGGTATCCACATCTTATTTGGTTTGGTTTTGACTGTTCTTCTGCTCAGACATCTTCATAAGATCTATTCACCAGCTATCTTCATCAGAGATTTTCTTCAGCATCTTCATCAGTTGTCTTCATCAGCATTACTCCTCAGTTATTTCCTTCAGTATCCCTTGTCGGCATGGACACATCCAGGAAGAGCAACATCACCTATCATTTCTTTGAGCCCACCTTGACAGGCATCAGGCAGATGCAGGCTCTCATCACTCCTGATCATGTCCCTTTTTTCAGGGAACATTATGGTGGCATTATGGACATGATCATGGACCTGGATGCATCCAAGAGGAACATGATCCACACATGTCTTCACTTCTATGATCCTCCTCTCAGATGTTTCACTTTCCTAGATTTTCAGTTGGGACCATTGATGGAAGAGTTCTCCATGTTGTTGGGTGTCCCCATCAGGAGGGGAATTCCCTTCAACCCTGAGATGACTGCTCCCAAGAATGAAGATGTAGCTAAGGCTTTGCACTTAGAGATCACTCTCATTGACCAGAATATGACCACCAAGGCTGGAATCCCAGGCCTTCATTTGGACTTCTTGGTTACCCAGGCCACCCTGCATGCTGCAGCAGGGAAGTGGGACACTATTTGTGCCCTTCTAGCCCTTAGCATATATGGAGTCATCTTGTTTGCAGACGAGCCAAAGTTTGTAAGAAAGAGTGCTATCCACCTCTTCATGTTGAGGAATCTAGTCCCTACCTTGCTTGGAGACTTTTACTACTCAGTGCATCAAAGGAATGAGAAGCAAAGGGGAAGATTGGTCAGATGTTGTGCACCCCTCTTCTACTGTTGGTTGTTAAGTCACTTGCCGAAGTCAGACACTTTCTTGAATCCTCATCAGCCAAGGAACTGGGCTAAGAGAATGATTATCCTTACATCAGAAGACATCAGATGGTGCACTCAGAGCACCAAGGGCAAATATATCATCACCAGCTGTGGGCAGTATCCCAATGTACCCCTAATTGGAGTGAAGGGTTGCATCAACTACAACCCTTTGTTGTTCAAGAGGCAATTAGGGTATGCCTTGGTACATCCCCCAAGAGGGCAAGATTTGAGAGAAACCCTATATTGTGACATCCAGCACAACCTTACCATTGTCAAACAGGCAGCCTGGGCCTGGGACAATATTCAGACTAAGGGGACAACTATTCTTGGCAAGTGCAACAACATAGCCTCAGCTCAGTATCTTGACTGGTCTCATGTCAGGGGATAGATCATCCATATGCCATTCACCTTAGAGGATTTACCTGAACCATCAGCAGTGGAGCATGCAGCTACTGTCGGTTTAGAGGAGTTTGAGAAATTGAAGGAAAGGAATACTCAGCTCTCTGAAGCTTTGAAGAAGACCCTTTGGGAGAGGAATGACAGCCGTCTGGATAATGAAAGGTTAGAAAAGCTCCGGATTAAGCACTTGACCAAGATTGAAAAGACAGATGACTACATCAGAAAGGCTAGAGCAGGAGAGTTAGTGTTGAAGAATGCTTGCAAGGAAGCTAAGACTCAGAAGGCTAGAGCTGTGCATTACTTAGAGGAGAGTCAGCCTAGGTGGATCAGGATCACTGAGGCTCATGCATAGGAAGATCAGAGAACCCAAGCTAGGATAGAGTAGCTAGAGGCTAGTGAGAAGAAGAATCAGGTAGCCTTGTTAGCAGCACAGAAGGAGATCTCCGAGTTAAAGCTCCGGGCGGGATTGAAGAGATCAAAGGATCAGGATAAGCATAAGAAGTTGACCAGTGCCATTGCCACCAGGAACCTTCTTATCAGGACCATCACAGAGCACCCAGTTGGCCCAGTGATTGAGGCTCTCCTGAAGGAAGTCAGAGAGGATGACTTTGGATTGGATGTTTGGCTCTTTTGTTTGTACTTCATTTTGATTGCATTTTTTGTTGTTGTTGTTGTATTTTGACCCACCATGGGGACTTTGTTGTAATCAAACTATGTATCTTCACATTTTTTTAATATGTGGTTTGTATTATTTCATGGGCTTTATCTCTCTGCAACATCATCATTTCCTTGAGGTCTGGAAGGTCAAAACCAAAGAACCAAACTGGATACCCTTAGAGAACAAATAGGCATCCTGCATTGCATACTAACATCATTTCTTTGTTTTGTAGGTTTTTGTTTTTGTTGTTTCTCACTTTGTTGTGATTTCAGGAAACGTTGCTCGTAGAAGAGTGTTCCCCGTCAATAGAGTGTACCGGTATCCGACAAGAAACAACCTTCCGGGATTACAAATGGATCAGGTTCAACAGGACTTGACTGATGTGAGGACCCAAATGGCCAATGAAAGGACTGAGATGAGGGCCCAAATGAATCAATTCATGGAAGTAATGACTGGTTTGGCTCAGAGCCAGGAGAGATTGAGAGAGTTAGTCGAGCGGCAAACTCCCGAGGAAAACCACCCAGGTACAGGGGGTACCAGCAACAACGATCACGTACAACCTCGTACTGATCCCCCAGAGTTTGGACCTCATCTGAACCTATAAATCAATGCTATAAGAAACACCCAAGGTAACACTGGAGGGAGGGCCTTGCAGGAGGACCCTCAGGAAGAGCAATTTACTATGGTCGGGGCTGGGGACGAAGTCTACGATCGTCGGTTGGATGAAATAACAGAAAAGCTAAGGTCTTTTGAATCCCAAAACTCTCTGGGTTTTGATGTCATGGATATGGGATTAGTGGAGGGGGTTAGAATTCCTCACAAGTTCAAACCTCCCTGTTTTGAAAGATACAATGGCACATCCTGCCCACGTACCCATCTTCAATCTTTCCTGGGGAGATTGAAAGCCTACACCATGGATGAGAAACTGTGGATGTTTTACTTCGAGGATAGCTTGATAGGGGCGTCCCGGGAGTGGTACTCTCACTTGACCAGGGCCACAATTAGGAATTGGAAGGACTTGGCCGAAGCCTTCATTCGTCAATATCAATATAATCTGGACATGGATCCAAACAAAACCCTTCTGATGGGAATGTCACAATCTTCCCGAGAAAGCTTTAGAGAGTACGCCCAAAGATGGAGGCAATTAGCTGCTGCCTTTCAACCCCCGATGTCCGAAAGGGAAATGGAAGATATGTTCATGAACACCCTCCAGGGGACTTATATTGATATGTTGGCTGCATTTTCTTCCACCAGCTTTGCAGATGTGGTTATAGTCGGAGAAAGAATTGAGAGCTTATTGAAAATGGGAAAGATTTCTGACAACGGCGCCAACTCAAGCAATGCAAGGAAGCCATTTGTAGGGCCCCGCAGATCCGGTGAAACAAATTTTGTACATATGGGAAGAGGAAGACCCCAGTATCTGCCAAGATCAGTTGCCGCCATCACTATTCCTACTCCACCTCCTCTATATACTCAACAACCACAACACTTTCCTCAACAACCACAGTTTCCTCAACAAAGATCCTACAACAACAATAACAACAACGCCCTTTTCAGCAGCGGCCATCTCAGATCAACAGGGTGATTGACCCTATACCAATGCCATATGCCACATTGCTGCCACAACTCCTAAAGCTTAATCTTGTCGAGTTAAGGATATTGGCTCCACCGAATCCTCAGAACCTTCCGAGAAATTACAACGTCAATGCCAGGTGTGCTTTTCATTCTAATGCACCTGGTCACTCCACAGAAAAGTGTAGGGCTCTGCACATGAAGGTCCAGGATATGGTAGATTCAAAAGCCCTAAATTTTGCACCACCTCCTAATGTCATGAAGAATCCTATGCCCAACCATGGTGGGCCAAGGATAAATGCAATAGAGGAGGGCTCACCCATGAGTTTGATTGATGATACTGCAAGTATTCAGACACCTCTGGAAGAGGTTAAAGCTCAGCTTTTAAGATGCCAGATGTTTCCAGGTTGTGAGGCCTGTTGTGAACGGGTGTGCAAGCTTGAGGAATGGCATCAATGGCCTGATCAAAGAAGGTATTCTGCAAATAACAACAACCGTTTCTACAACACCAGCAACTCCTTTTCCAACAACAAGTATTTCTCCTACAACTGCAAAGACAATTGTTCCCACAAACTCGTCTACAAAATCAGCAACCACCTCTTCCATCACTTCAACAAATAATGGTTCTATTTCATCGACTTCGACAACTACAACAACCATCAACAACGACATCTCCACAGTTACCTTACCATCTATTATGACCCTGCATCGGTCCCTGTTTCCAACAATTATCGACAACAATCTCAGCAACATTTTCAGCAACAACCAAGCTTCAATCAATTACCACCAACATCCACCAGAAGTCCTGTCACCATCTTTTATGATCCACAAACAATAACGGTTCCCACCTCTGCTGCAGTTAGCCCAGTCACCATCACGGTGCCAGGGCCCATTCCATATGACAAAGACAACGATGTACCATGTCACTATGGTTCAGACCTTTACTGCAACGGAGAAAGAGTCCTTCTTGGTTCTTCGGTTCACACTCCACAAGTAGATAATGTCGGGGGAGGCGGAGGCTTCACCCGAAGCGGACGCCTCTTTGCGTCACAAGCTCCAAGAACTAGTACTGAGGCAAAGGCTGTTGCCAAAGCCAAAGGAAAAAGTGTGGCACCTGAAGAACCTGTACCAAAAGAGACCCATAAATCATCCTTTGATCAGGATGATGATGAATTTATGAGGATAATCAAAAGAAGTGACTACAAGGTTGTGGATCAGCTCCACCAGACTCCTTCCAAGATCTCCATCTTATCCATGATGTTGTGTTCCGAAGCTCATCGGGATGCACTACTTAAAGTCTTGCACGCTGCCTACGTGCCGGAAGAGATCACGGTGAATCAGCTTGAGACAGTGGTGTCCAATGTTAATACTAGCCATGGGCTAGGTTTCACCAATGCTGACTTGACAACGGAATGACGCCACCACAACAAAGCTTTACACATCACTTTGGAGTGTAAATGGGGTGCTCTCGCATGTTCTTGTTGACACTGGGTCATTACTCAATGTCTAGCCAAAGAAAGCCCTTGTCAAGCTTGAGTATGAAGGTATAGCTCTCCGACCAAGTAATCTGGTGGTTAGAGCTTTTGATGGCTCCAAGAGGTCTGTTCTTGGAGAGGTGGAGCTGCCTGTGATAATCGGTCCACAGGTCTTTCATACTACTTTCTATGTGATGGAGATTCAGTCGGCCTACAACTGTTTGTTGGGTCGACCATGGATTCACGCCGCTGGCGCAGTTACGTCAACCATTCACCAGAAATTGAAATATGAGTGGGGAGGACAGATTATCACCATTTGTGGTGAAGAGGATATCTTTGTTAGCCATCTGGCTACATACAAATACATTGAGATGGATGGTGAAATCCATGAAACCATGAGCCAGGGGTTCGAAGCACCGAATGTCAATGAGGCGACAACTGAAGTATTTGTTGCATCCTAGGAGGATAGGATGGGTACTTCAATTGTCTCCTATCAGCAATCCTGGAAGGCTATTGAAGATGGAAATGCCCAAGGCTAGGGAAAGCTGCTACCGGTGGAGAAGAAGGAGGACAAATTCGGTTTGGGTTACAAACCGTTCCGACAAGATCAAGCAGAGGTTGCTCAAGAGCCTAGGTTCATCAGTGGGGGGATGCTCACCCCAAATGCTATCAATAACGTGGAAGACGAGGTAGAAAGCGACCTCAACCTGGAGAGCTGGATTTGTCCAAGGATCCCGGGTCACCAAGTCCTTAACTGGTCTTCCCAGGAAATTATAAGGGTTACTCCTGCAGAGTAATTATTATTTCCTGCTCTTTTTCAGCATGCATCAAGTCCTACATCTTTCCCAAGGTGTCAGGACTCATTTTGTAATAGGGCCATATTTGTAATTTTGTGCAAATGTAATATCAATGAATATCAGACATCTTTTGCAAACAATTCTCTCTTTCGCTCACTGTCTTTTCATTTTTTCACTTTTGTACAAAACAATAAAATGGAAATGTTTTCAAAATACTAATTTCATTTACACTTTTTCTAAACAAGATTAAAATTGATCACTAAAATGAACAAATCTCAACCCTTGCAGAGTTTATCCTCCAGATTGCACCGACAACAACACTGCTGTGACCTTGTATGACTTCGACAATCCAATTAATCAAGCTGATGAAGGGGTTGAAGAAGACTATGAGTTACCTGAAGAGTTAGCCAGGTTGTTGAGGCAAGAAGAGAAAGTGATTACTCCTTATCAGAAGGAGGTTAAAACCATTAATCTTGGTACCAAGGAGGATTTAAAAGAAGTGAAGATTGGGGCCAGTCTGCAAGCTTCAGTAAAAGAACAGCTCATCAACATGCTTCGAGAATACGTCGACGTCTTTGCTTGGTCCTATCAAGACATGCCAGGTCTAGATATGGATATTGTTATGCACAAACTGCCCTTGAAAGAAGATTGCCCTCCAGTGAAGTAGAAGCTACGCCGTACTCGTCCATATATGGCCATGAAGATTAAGGAAGAGGTACAAAAACAGTGGGACACCGGTTTCCTTGCTGTAACTAGTTACCCGCCGTGGGTCGCTAACATTGTACCAGTGCCTAAGAAGGATGGAAAAGTACGTATGTGTGTGGATTACCGGGATCTGAACAGAGCTAGCCCGAAGGATGACTTCTCATTACCTCACATTGATGTATTGGTCGACAACACAGCTCAGTTCTCGGTATTTTCTTTCATGGATGGTTTTTCTGGATATAATCAGATCAAGATGTCACCCGAAGACATGGAGAAAACTACCTTCATCACACCATGGGGCACATTTTGTTACAAGGTAATGCCTTTTGGACTGAAGAATGCCGGTGTGACTTACCAACGGGCTATGGTAACGTTATTCCACGATATGATCCATAAAGAAATTGAATGCTACGTGGATGACATGATTGTCAAGTCCCTTACTGAAGAAGACCATCTGGTGAATCTTCTGAAGTTGTTCAAGCGTCTGAGAAAGTATCAACTGAAGTTAAACCCCAACAAATGCACATTCGGGGTACGTTCTGGTAAGTTGCTGGGATTTATTGTAAGTGAAAAGGGAATTGAGGTTGATCCCCACAAAGTCAAAGCCATTCAGGAGATGCATGCACCTAGGACTGAAAAAGAAGTTCGGGGGTTCTTAGGTAGATTGAACTACATATCAAGGTTCATATCTCATCTTACTGCAACCTGTGAGCCCCTGTTCAAATTGTTAAGAAAGGAACAAACGGTCAGGTGGAACGAAGATTGTTAGAAGGATTTTGACAAGATCAAGGAGTACCTGCAAGAACCTCCAATTCTTATGCCTCCAGTTGAAGGAAGGCCTCTAATAATGTACCTGAGAGTATTAGAAGGGTCAATGGGGTGTGTGCTGGGCCAGCATGACGAGTATGGTCGAAAAGAGTATGCAATATACTACCTAAGCAAAAAGTTTACCGAATGTGAACAACGTTATTCACTGCTCGAGAAATCTTGCTGTGCTTTAGCGTGGGCTCCTCGTCGACTAAGGCAGTATATGTTGACTCACACTACTTTGTTGATCTCAAAAATGGACCCCGTCAAGTACATATTTGAGAAGCCAACACTTATCGGAAGGGTTGCAAGATGGAAAATGATTCTGACAGAGTACGACATTCAGTACACATCTCAAAAGGCCATCAAGGGCAATGTACTGTCTGACTATCTGGTTGAGCAACCCATTGATGATTACCAACCCATGATATTTGGCTTCCCCGATGAAGACATCATGTTCTTAAAAGCAAAAGATTATGAAGAGCCTGTTCACACTGAAGGGCCTGACCCAGAAGAAGAATGGACTATGATGTTTGATGGGGTTGTCAATATGAATGGTCGTGGGGTTGGTGCAGTGCTCATTACACCTAAAGGAGTTCATATGCCTTTCTCGGCAAAACTCACCTTTGTCTGCACTAACAACGAAGCTGAATACGAAGCATGTATCATGGGTCTTGAGGAAGCCATTGACCTCAGGATCAAGACATTGAATGTATTCGGAGATTCAGCTTTGGTAATCAATCAGACCAACGGCAAATGGTACACTCACCAAGAGCATCTGATTCCATACCGTGACTACATGAGGAGATTATTGACTTTCTTCACAACAGTCAAACTTGAGTACATCACTCGAGACAAAAATTAGTTTGCAGATGTTTTAGCTACCATTTCCTCCATGATCAGAGTTCAAACTGCAAATTATGTGCCTCGAATCTTGGTATCCAGATTGGACCGATCAACATACGTTTTCTCTGTGGACATTGCTAAAGATGACAAACCTTGGTTCCATGGCATCAAATGCTTCTTGGAGGATCAGACATACCCACCTAGGGCATCATCCAATGATAATAAGACACTAAGAAGGTTGGCCGATAGTTTCTTCCTTAATGCTGATGGTTCATTATACAAGCAAAACTTTGACATGGTGCTACTCAGATGTGTTGATAAGAAAGAAGCAGACTTGCTGATGCACGAGATGCATGAAGGATCTTTCGGTACCCATGCTGGAGGACATGCAATGACTAAGAAATTATTAAGATCAGGTTACTACTGGATCACAATGGATGCAGACTGTTGTGCCTATGCCAGAAAATGCCACAAGTGCCAGATCTACGCAGACAAAGTGCACGCGCCTCCAAATCCTTTGAACGTGATGTCTTCACCTTGACCCCTAGCCATGTGGGGCATTGACATGATTGGAAAGATCGAACCGACTGCTTCAAATGGCCATAGATTCATCCTGGTAGCCATTGATTACTTCACCAAATGGGTCGAAGCAGCTTCGTATGCAAACGTCACCAGACAAGTGGTAGCCAGATTCCTGAAAAGAGACATCATCTGTCGATATGGAGTACTGATCGGAAAACTAGCAAGTGTACTATTTTTACCGATGTAGTAATAAAAGGGAGTTATCCCGAAGATCGATCTCGAGGACTGCGTACCGAAATAAGTTTTTCTGAATAAATTTCAATTGAACAAAAGTTTTGGTTGATAGTTTGATTTGAGATAAAATAGAATTAAAATACTAAAATGTAAACAAAGAATAGAGGTTGCACAAATATGAGAATAATGCCAGGGACGGTGTATAATTTGCAATGCAATGACTTAATAATTTCTCGACTCTAAAGAGACATGCTTCAAACTTTATCTTTCCTATGTTCAAGATTGTTTTTCCAAAATTCCTTTAGAGAAAAACCTTTGGTATTCTTCCTCGACCCTAATTCCTCAATGGCCAAGGAAGAATATCAAGCAATAATTCTGACATAAAAATGGTTTTCACAGGGTATTCCAATTCCTCGGTAATATCTACCGTGATAAAAATTACGCAACAAAGTTAGGTTGGTTGGTCAGACCAAAACCTAACTACGATCAATTATCAAATTTTCCAAAAAGATAAAGCATTATGAACGTTGCATAAAATAAAGAAAATGGTTTAAACACATAATCTCATAGATTAAGAATTCAAAAAGTCATTACAATAAGCAAATCAGGGACACCCCCTGGCATTGGGGGGTTTAGCCACTCATGTTCATAACAAAAATAAAAACTGCATAATGATATAGAGACATTACAATCAACGTTGGATCAGTTGGATCGTCAATTGCTTACGCTCTTGATCAATCCTTCTTCTCCTTCGATATCCACTATAATATCCCCAAAAATTACAAAGTAAAAATTGCCCTCTCTAAGTCTTAAACATCTAATATATCAGTCTTCAAAATACTCCACGAAATGTCCAGATTGTCCTCCGAAAATATCTCAGTCAGCATCATAAAAATAGCAGAATTTCTGTTTCTGGTTGTCACGACACGGGCCGTGTTGTGCAACACGGGCACCAGTGTTGTGCCATTGATTCTTCTCAAATGCTCATCTCCTTAAGAGGCCATGACACGGGCCGTGTTGTACAACACGGGAACCCGTGTCATGCTTCTGGTTTGATCCTTTTCATCCCAAGAACTCCTCTTCAAAGGCCTTCACAACACGGGCCGTGTTGTATGGCACAGGCACCCGTGTTGTGCTTCTGATATCTCTATTTTGCTGGTTTTTCAACACTCGGATCATCTTTGTGAAGGCTTTGAACAACCGACTAGATACAGACCTGAAAACACATCAACAAAACAACCAAATAACACATACCAAAGATAAAAATTGATAAAAAGACCAAAACTAGACTTGCATGCTAAATTAAGAAAACTACGACGAAAACGTGAAAGAAACACTTCAAACAACCGAAAGCATACGAAAAGAACAATGAAAACGGCTTGAAAACTACGACTAAAGATCACTGATCAAACTCCCCCGAACTTGAACTTTTGCTTGACCTCAAGCAAAGAGCTTGCATTCACACACTCAAACACTGTCAACTCATTCAACACTAGCGAGATGGATTACTATACTCATACGTGGATTTTCGTTCCAAGTCACCCAACAAGTTATTTTGGTACTTCTTTCTATGCGAAGGTATCACACAAACACTAAACCGCGGTAAACCCCTGGACCTGAATCTCCTTTTTGGTAACCTCTCTGACTATGCTTCAGGCTTAGGTCTTCTGTTTCGATTTTCCACCCTTTCCATTCGGACAATCCTTTTTAAGGCTTCTTATGATTTTCACCGTGTGTACAAAATTGATCCTTTTTTCTCTTTTATGGGCACCATTATCTATTTGTCCCTTAAGGGAAACATTTATGTTCAACCGCCGTTAGGCTGAATAACCGGGTGAGGGTTACCCAACTTAGAAGGATCGATCGTTCTAATGTTCTTATTCATTTTGTTTCGGTGCCTTCATGCATTTTTTTCTCTTTTTGATCAACTCTGCACACACAATTATTATAGATCAAGCCAGATTTGTCAGTAGAAACTACTTAGAGTTTACTTCTCAGATCAAAGTACCATGGCACGAATCTACACGTCGGACTCGTTCCTAATTCAGTAGACTTAGTGTGTTCGTGTTGTACCTAAACATCAAAATTTTTCCATTTTCCTTATCGGGTTTCTTTTCACTCAATCCGATATACTTTCTCATTATTCACTCGCAATAACACAACAGGTTAATTCAGGGGTGTTTTTCAAACAACTTATAACCATAATTTTCAAGCCGACTACCTAAAACACTACTAGAAATAAAAAAACAGATAAAAATAAAACAAAACAAAAACATGAAAAAACTAACCCCCCCCCCCACACTTGAACTCAACAGTGTCCACACTATTGAAGAACCAATGTCAGAGGGAACTCACAGATATCACTGAGGCGGGGGAAAGCCATGCAGCCTTATCTGCTGCATCCACTCATGTAACTCATCAATGAGGTCCCCTTGACGGGTCTGTTCTCTTATCATCTCATCCCATTCTTCCTTGGTCAGGCTCCTCTGACCAGTTTCCTGATTTGATGAGCCGCCGACAGTTTGTACAGGGACCTCCTCAGCTTGGTACCGCTCATCATCCTCACCTGAAAAGAATTCATTATACTACTCGTTGTCGCCCTGCAGGGGATTCTCATACAACCAATTAGCTTTATTATCAATGGTAATCAAATTGGGAGCAGGCAAAGATATCAAATGACGGTTACGGGTAAGCACAAAGTAATAATTATGAAAACTCTTAATCATACCTTGGTTAGTGAGGGTGTCTAAATCAATTTTATTCTTACCTACCACTGAAGGTACCTCAATCAATCTAGGACCGTAACCAAGTTTGTCAACTATCTGTGTTATCATTCCTCCTACAGAGATCTCACCAGAAGCTGCATTGGCTACCCGCTTGAGGTGATCTGTTGCGAAGGCCGCTACATTGATTAGTTCATTATTTTCCATACCATAAAGAAAGTACAGCTCTCTTTGTGTAGCTACTCCTGTGCTGTCACCTCTGTAGAAAAGGGTATAAGCCAACCCCTTTTGAGCATACCTAAAACACGGGTTATGAATCCCTAAAGCCTTCGCCGCAGATGCGACATAGTCAGTACTGCCAGTAATGTCCCTCCAAAATTCTCCTGCAACAAACGTGCTGGGAGGTGCTCCAGGCCCATAGATTGGAAGATCTAAAATCTTTCCCAATTCCGCAACCGATAAAACGTGATCAGTGTCAAAAAGACGAAACTTCAAAGTACCATAGTACTCTGTATCCGACCCAGTCCACCTGTGCTGTAGCTGAAATTGCAAAGAACTCAAAAACTCTAATGTTATGCGCTCGAAAGTCGGCGCTTCAAATAGCATAAAATTCAACATACCAATATTATGAAACATCCTATGTACCTCAAATTTCAGCCCTAGGTTTTCAAGAGTCTCATTACATATATATCTAGCTGGTATTAACTTACGCTTTACCAACTTAGAGTACTTGACCTGGTGCTCCGGATTCTCGAATAAAATGCCGTGGGCATTAGGCATGCGGTGCACTCGCTTTCGGGGGCGAGACGACTCAACCACATTCTTTCCAGTATCTTTGCGAGGAGGCATTCTGATTACCTGCACAAATACACAACAAAATTCGACAGAGGGATTAGTGAAAACAGTCACCGTAGAAGTGACAAGGGAGACGCGGGGAACACTTTTTGTGAAGAGAGTAAGGCGTTTTAGTGAGTGGGTGTTGGAGAAATGGAAGCTTTTGTGTAGAAGAGTAATGGAGGTTAATGATTTTTTTAGAGAATGAGGGTTTGTAGAAGATGGGAGGTTAAGTGAAAGAAAAAGATTTGTGGTAATGAGGATAGTAATGATAAGTTAAGGGTGTTAATTCGTGGGCCCCATGTCATTAAAAATGTTTGGAAGATGAAGAATTTTGAAAAAAACTGCCCGCACTCCTAACACGGGCCGTGTTGCGCAACACGGGCACCCGTGTCAGGCCCTTGCATTGCCACAAAAACAAATAAATATCAGGGGATGTTCAGGCTTTGCAAAACGGGTCGTGTTACACAACACGGGCACCCGTGTTGGACCCCTGTATTCCTCAAAACCACTTAAATATCAGGGGATGTTCAGTCTTTGCAACACAGGCCGTGTTGCACAACACGGGCACCCATGTTGCACCCATGTATTCCTCAAAATCTCAGGCAAACTCCATCCTCTTGACACGGGCCGTGTCATGGGACACGGGCACCCATGTCAGGGCCCTGATTTTCCATTTTTTCAGTTTTTTTCTTGATTTTTCTTGCTTGACTATCCAACTTCCCTTTTTCCTTAGCAGAATCTGTGATTTACAAAAACGCACAACCTACAAAAACTGAAACAAACAAAAGTAAGAATGAGAAAAATCGTGGGTTGCCTCCCATGTAGCGTTGCGTTTAATGTCACATGGCTCAACGGTCTGTCGTCCTACTGAGTAAGATGAATGACATTCACATCACCAGTAGTTTGGCCTCTGAAGTAGGGCTTTAATCTCTGCCCATTCACCTTGAAAATATCTCCATTGGTTTGATTTTTAATTTCGACTGCTCCATGAGGAAATACCTTGTGAACTACAAAAGGTCCCGACCATTTAGACCGTAATTTTCCTGGAAATAGCTTCAACCTTGAATTTTACAAGAGGACCAGTTGTCCTTCCCAAAACTCTTTTCTTTGAATCCTCTTGTCATGCCACTTTTTTGTTTGCTCTTTGTAAACCTTAGCATTCTCGTACGCCCGATTCCTGAATTCTTCTAACTCATGAAGTTGAAGAATCCGAGAACTCCCAGCTTTTGACAAATCCATATTAAGATACTTAGACGCCCAGAAAGCCTTGTGTTCAAGTTCCAATGGTAGGTGACATGCCTTTCCGTACACCAGCTGATATGGTGACATACCGATAGGCGTTTTGAAAGCCGTTCGATACACCCATAGATCATCATCCAACTTAATCGACCAATCCTTTCGAGATGAATTCACTGTTTTTTTCAGAATTTGTTTTAGTTGTCTATTCGACACCTCTACTTGGTCACTTGTTTGAGGGTGGTATGGAGTAGCTATCCGGTGTTTCACATTATACTTTTGCAGAAGCTTCTCCATGAGGTGATTCAGGAAATGCGCTCCTTCATCACTTATCAATGCTCTCGGAACACCAAACCTTGCAAAAATATTCTCTTTCAGGAATCTCACCACAACCTTCGCATCGTTGGTAGGCAATGCAATAGCCTCTACCCATTTGGAAACATAGTCCACTGCAACCAAAATGTAGTTCTTTCCAAATGACGGTGGAAACGGCCCCATGAAGTCTATCCCCCATACATCGAATAACTCAACCTCTAGCATAGAGTTCTGGGGCATCTGATTTCTTTTTGATATATTCCCTGTTCTCTGGCATCTGTCACACTCCTTCACTAACTCTTGAGCATCCTTAAATAAAGATGGCCAGTATAGCCCAGATTGAAGGACTTTAGCTGCTGTCCTATCACCACTGAAGTGTCCACCGTAATCGGAATTGTGACATGCTTTCAGCACATCTTTCTGCTCTTCATCGGGTACACACCTTCTGACCAGGCCATCCACTCCTTTTTTTGTAGAGAAACGGATCGTCCCATAAGTAAAACCTGCAATCATGAACAAACTTTTTCCTTTTGTTAGAATCAAAATCATCAGGTATTATACCGCCAACAAGGTAGTTCGCATAATCTGCAAACCAAGGCACTCCAATAACAGCTAGGATGTGTTCGTCAGCAAACTCATCCTTTATTGGGCGCTGCTCTTCAGTCTCCTCAATTGGTGACATCCGAGAAAGATGATCCGCAATAGTGTTCTCACACCCTTTCTTGTCGCGGATCTCAACATCGAACTCCTGGAGAAGCAAAATCCACCTCAAGAGCCTGGGCTTCGAATCCTGCTTAGCAAAAAGATATTTCAAAGCAGCATGGTCAGTGTAAACAATCACTTTTGTACCCAACAGATATTGCCTGAATTTGTCGAAGGCATACACAACAGCTAGCAACTCCTTCTCGGTAGTTGCATAATTTATCTGTGCAGGGTTCAAAACGTGACTAGCATAATAAATCACATGAAGCAATTTTCCTCTTCACTGTCTAAGAACATCCCCTACCGCAATATCACTAGCATTGCACATAATTTCAAAGGGTAGGGACCAATCGGGAGCAATAACAATAGGTGCCAACACTAATTCTTTTTTAAGTGTCTCAAAAGCATCGGTGCACTTCTTATCAAACACAAAAGACTTATCTTTAACCAACAGAGTAGTTAAAGGTTTAGGTATCTTCGAGAAGTCTCTTATGAACCTACAGTAAAAACCCGCATGTCCTAAGAAGCTTCTTATACCTTTCTCGTTAATCGGTGGTGGTAGCTTTGAGATTACTTCCACTTTCGCTTGATCAACTTCGATCCCTTTTTGTGATATCTTGTGACCAAGAACAATACCTTCTCGCACCATGAAATGACATTTTTCCCAGTTCAAGATTAAATTACTTTCTTGACATTGCTGCAAAACAAGTGAAAGGTTAGATAAATAGTGATCAAATGAGGATCCGAACACGGAGAAATCATCCATGAACACTTCCATGTGCTTTTCTAACATGTCAGCAAAAATGGATGTCATGCATCTTTGGAATGTAGCGGGGGCATTACATAGCCCAAATGGCATCCTTCTATAAGCAAAAATGCCATAGAGACATGTAAACACCGTCTTCTCTTGATCCTCCGGTGCAACTTCAATTTGATTGTATCCAGAGTAACCATCTAAAAAACAATAGTAATCATGTCCCGCTAGTCTCTCCAACATTTGGTCAATGAATGGCAACGGAAAATGGTCTTTTCTCGTAGCCAAGTTCAATCTTCTATAATCAATGCAAACTCTCCATCCAGTAACAGTTCTAGTAGGAATCAACACTTTTTGGGTACCACATGGACCAGACTCACTCAAGCACTATCAGATATAGGATAGATCAATCCCGCATCCAATAGCTTAACAACTTCCTTTCGCACTACCTCCTTCATCACAGGGTTCAATCTCCTTTGGGGCTGCACAACTGGTTTGTGATCTTCTTCCATGAGTATTTTGTGCATGCACACCGTAGGACTTATACCTTTAAGGTCTTCAATTTTCCACCCAATTGCTCCCTTAAATTTCTTAAGAACTCCAATTAACTTGTCCTCTTGCACACTTTTCAAATTAGCGCTAATAATAGCAGGACATTTTTCTTCAGTGTCGAGAAAGACATATTTGAGATTCTCAGGTAGTTGTTTCAATTTTGATATCTTTGGCTTGTCTTCACCTTCATCAACCATTATAGGTTGTCTTAACTCTTCCCACCGATGCATTCTAACTCTTTTCAGGATAGGTTGAGTTTCAAGCATAGCTACCACTTCCATATCACTACTTTCGACTTCCTTATCATCTTCAAAAATTGACATACTCAGTACCCTTTCTAGAGGCAATTGGGATACACTCTCTAAATGTTCACTAGCTTCCACTTGTTCTAGCACTTGTATGTTACTACTAGTGCCCACATCATCTTTATACTTCAAAGTGTTCCTAACATCAATTTTCAACTCTTCATCGTACACTTTCAAAGTTAGTGTTCCCCCTTCCATATCTATCAGGACTCTCCCGGTTTCTAAGAATGGTCTTCCCAAAATTAAAGGAATTTCTTCATCTTTAGGCATTTTAAGAATCACAAAGTCAACCGGAAACACAAACTTGTCCACTCTAACCAGGACATCATGGACTACTCCATATGGCCGCCTCACAGAATGGTATGCAAACTAGAGAGTCATTCGAGTATCTTGAACAACACCAATACCCAACTTTTTGTAGATGGATAGAGGCATTAAACTGATGATCGCTCCCAAATCAATGAGATCTCTCTTGAATGACCGGTCACCGATGGTGCATGGAATGGTGACAACTCCTCTATCTTTTTTCTTCACCGGAATCTTTAGTCCCTGCAAAATAGCACTACAAGTTTCGGTTAGCATAATAGGTTCAGCTCCCATGGTCCTTTTTTTAGCAATGATATCTTTCATGAATTTGGCATAGGTGGGCATTTTCTCAAGTGCTTCAAGTAATGGAATATTCAGCTCCAGCTTCTTGAACAACTCTAGGAATTTCTCAAAATTATTCTCTTGCTGCCCTTTCTTTTTGTTTCTTGTTGGATAAGGAAGTTTGATCACCGGTTTCGGTTCTACCGCTTTTTCTTTGATTTCCGGTGCTGGGGTTACTTCTTCCTCTTCTTCAACAACTTCATTTTCTTTTATTTCCAGTTCCACTTCAATTATTTGATTTTCACTCTCAGAATTATCTTTCACCTCTTCAGTTTCTTTACCTCTTCGTGTTGTGACTGCATTGATTTTGTGATTATCTCTTGAATTTTTGTTACAGTAGTACTTGGAAGAGTCCCTGGAGTTTGGGGAATAGCTAGGTGTTGGGCAATTTGGCTCATTTGCACTTCAAGGTTCTTGATAGAGGCTCTAATATTCTTGAAGTTACTCCTCGTTTCTTCTTGGAATTCAGAATTGTGAGCTGCCATCTTTTCAATGGCAATTTCCCAATCAGCTTTTCTTGAAACTGGTGGTTGATATTGTTGTTACTGGGGCTGATATTGTTACTGGCCTTGAACCGATTTTTTGATGTTCCTTTGTTGATCTTTCCAAGAGAAATTGGGGTGATTTTTCCACCCCGGATTATACGTGTTGGCATACGGATTGTTCTGCCTCAACATATTAATCTGTTCAACCTGTTCTTGAGTTTCCAAATAGTGCATGGCAAAGTGTGGTCCACAACAAATCTCACAAATCACAGCTTGAACAGGTTCCACCTGAGCTACTGTCTGTGTGCCAAGATTCATCTTCTTTAGCCTTCTTTCAACTTCTGCAGCAATTTGATCTTCCATTTTCACAACTTGCTCTGTCAGCTTTAAATCAATTTTACCATCTGGTTGACTCACTGTACGATCATATAATTCAAGGTGTTCATTGATAGCAATAGATTCTATGATTCTTTTGATACCAGTGGCTGTTGAGAAGTTTGTTGAGCCACCGCAGCAGTATCAATAAGCTGTTTTGTCTTGAGTTGCAACCCATTCACAAAGTTTTTCATCTGCTCGGTCGCGTTCATATTATGAGTAGGACACGCGGTCAAACACCTTTTGAATCTTTTATATGCATCTCCAAGTGATTCACCCTCTTTTTGTTTAAAATTGACAATATCATATCTCTTCCGAATGAACACTGGAGCAGGAAAATATTCATTAAGGAATGTTGTTTCCATCTCTTGCCATGTTGTGATACTCGCCGCTGGAAGAGAGTAGAACCACTCTTTTGCATCATCGGTAAGTGTGAATGGAAACATCACAAGTATTTTTGCCTCCTCTGAATGATCTTTGATCTACAAAGAAGTGGTGGTGGTAAGGAATCTCTGAAGATGCTTATTTGCATCCTCATTGATCCTTCCGGAGAAGGGCTTGCTCTCTAACTGGCGAATGGTGGATGGATGCAACTGAAAGTGTGCTACATTCACCGGTTGATTAACAATAGTCATCTGGTTGGGTTGAGCATTTGCCCCTCCATGGTCCCCTAAAAGTTTCTCTGCAACAGGTCGATTCCCTGCCATGTTGTCAAATTCCTGGATTATCTCCTTGTTTGAGTCTGAGTCACTATGCTCAGAGTGCACTGATATGTCGTCCACCGTTTCCTCATTCGGGACACTTGAACCAGTATCAGACAGTCTATCAACTCTTTCCTTGCGGCGTCTCTCGTGTAAAGCTCTTTCTGGTTCTGCGTCAAAGCAAAATTTAGCTGAGGTCTGACCTCGCATAAACAGTTAGACACAAGTTAGATAACAAAATTTCAATAACACTAAAATAATAAACAGAGAAAACAATAAAATTTTAGTCGCAGAGCAACAAAATTTCAATTGAAATAATACAAGTAAACATAGATCTTTGGCAGTCCCGGCAACAGCGCCAAAAACTTGATCGGAAAATTAGCAAGTGTACTATTTTTACCGATGTAGTAATAAAAGGGAGTTATCCCGAAGATCGATCTCGAGGACTGCGTACCGAAATAAGTTTTTCTGAATAAATTTCAATTGAACAAAAGTTTTGGTTGATAGTTTGATTTGAGATAAAATAGAATTAAAATACTAAAATGTAAACAAAGAATAGAGGTTGCACGAATATGAGAATAATGTCAGGGACGGTGTATAATTTGCAATGCAATGAGTTAATAATTTCTCGATTCTAAAGAGACATGCTTCAAACTTTATCTTTCCTATGTTCAAGATTGTTTTTCCAAAATTCCTTTAGAGAAAAACCTTTGGTATTCTTCTTCGACCCTAATTCCTCAATGGCCAAGGAAGAATATCAAGCAATAATTTTGACATAAAAATGGTTTTCACAGGGTATTCCAATTCCTCGGTAATATCTACCGTGATAAAAATTATGCAACAAAGTTAGGTTGGTTGGTCAGACCAAAACCTAACTACGATCAATTATCAAATTTTCCAAAAAGATAAAGCATTATGAACGTTGCATAAAATAAAGAAAATGGTTTCAACACATAATCTCATAGATTAAGAATTCAAAAAGTCATTACAATAAGCAAATCAGGGACACCCCCCTAGCATTGGGGGGTTTAGCCACTCATGTTCATAACAAAAATAAAAACTGCATAATGATATAGAGACATTACAATCAACGTTAGATCGGTTGGATCGTTAATTGCTTCCACTCTTTATGAATCCTTCTTCTCCTTCGATATCCACTATAATCTCCCCAAAAATTCCAAAGTAAAAAGTGCCCTCTCTAAGTCTTAAACATCTAATATATAAGTCTTCAAAATACTCCGCGAAATGTCCAGATTGTCCTCCGAAAATATCTCAGTCAGCATCATAAAAATAGCAGAATTTCTGTTTCTGGTTGTCACGACACGGGCCGTGTTGTGCAACACGGGCACCCGTGTTGTGCCACTGATTCTTCTCAAATGCTCATCTCCTTCAGAGGCCATGACACAGGCCGTGTTGTACAACACGGGCACCCGTGTCATGCTTCTGGTTTGATCCTTTTCATCCCAAGAACTCCTCTTCAAAGGCCTTCACAACACGGGCCGTGTTGTATGGCACGGGTTTAACACCCCAAATTTGCCCTCTTCATTTTAAGCATCATATCACATCATATTCATCATGAACATATCATATTCTTAGCATCCTAGCATGGAAAGATGAGGCATAACATTCTTCATGACCTAGCATTAGGCATATGATCATCTGTGGAGGTTCTTGAAGCATCACAAGCCATGACAAGGGGCCCAATGGATTTGTACAAGTCCTATGATGAGCCTACATTGCAATTACAAGCTCAAGTTCATTTACAAAAGCTCAGAAGGTTGGAAGATCATAAGGGAATCCAGGCTAAGGCAAAGCTCCTACAAAAGGATCCTGAACTAGGGTTTGAGATTCAAGAATCAAAACCTCACAACTTTGGCCATTTCATTTGGGCAAAGTCTTTTATATGTCAAGAGGATCCTAGTGTCGCTCCCCGGATTTCCATCCTGGTACAAACGCGAAAGTGGCACGGAAAAGAAACGAGTCTCCAGCCAGGCATTTTTATCCCAAAGGAAAGGGAATGGTAATGCTGCACAAACCATAAGAAAAGAAAGGAAGGACGCGGGTCCTGCGAACCAAAGAGACTGAGTTCGGGAGTCGGTTATGACCTGGGAAGGTATTAGCACCCAGATCGTCCGCCGTACCCGACGGGATCCACGCTTTCGAAGAAAAAACTGTTTCGAAGGGTGAGGGTATGAAAGCTGCTGCAAAAGAAAAGAAAATGGAACTGGAAAAAAGAAAAGAAAAGGAAAAATGTAGGGAAGAATAAAGATTGTGCTCGAACGGGCCCTTCCCCGCTGCCTACGTACCTCATCAGGATAATGAGGATCAGAGACGCCGTAGTTCCCCTAACTAGGGGTGGCAAATAAATTGCTTGTGAATTAAGGCTTGAACTGCCTATGCCATTGCTCAGGTGTTGCAGATTCGGACGACGAGTGCGTAACTGTCTTGCAAAATGACAAGTAGGAGCAAGTCCGCATACGGAGCAAAGGAGATGAGAAAAGAATTCCCGAAGGAAAGACGCTTATTGTTTGTTTGTGTTTTTTATGAAGCTTTTAGGAACGTGTCACAAGGAAGTGAACTCAAGCTCTTTTCCATGGAATGTGCACTTGTCACTACATTCCAAGATGGAATAATAGAACAAGCACACTCAAGTAAGGAGAAGATCCCCAAAACCTGAACCCAAAGATTAGGGCCTAAGCTCACTCACTCATTAACTTATTAAGTGTTTTTGGTATTTACAGTGAAGAAGTGCTTTTTATGCTTTTCTTTGTGAAGAAGATACCTTGATCAGACTTGTACATCACAAGGTAAACTTGTACTATCCCAAGATGGGAAGACTACAAGCACACCTCATGGGATAAGGCTATTGCTCAAGGTATTACTTCACACATTATTAAGATGTTTTTTATGGTTATGAGATGAGAAGAGAAGAAGAACCAAAGGATCACAAAGGAAAAAGTCTAAAGGGGGACTAAAGAATTCTAAGTGTTGTCATGCATGGATATCCTAAGGTTAGTGTGGTTTCCTATCCTAAAGAAGAAAGATAGAAGAAAAGAAGAAGAAGAAGAAGAGGGATGAGATGAGAAAGGCCTAAGCCCAACAAGCAAAGAGTTAGCACAATAAAGAAATAAGAAGAAGAGATGAGATTTGGATATGTGGAACTTAACTTCCACACCTCACACTTACCATAGCCCCTGCAAGGTTAGTAACAAGCATACAAATGAAATACAATGAACAAGATGACATGCTAAAATCATACAAACAGAAGTGCATTCATATATACAAATGCTCAATGGATATGCAACTCAAAAGAATGAGGAATGAAGCAAACAAGACAATATGATGCAACATGAAACAAATGACAAACACATGCAATCTTAAGAAAGATGCAAAGCAAATATGCACAAACATGGACTCAAGGCCCAAAAGACCAGAACCAAAAAAAAAATGAAGAAGTGCTTAAGAAGCAAGGGAGATGAAGAGAATGGACACACAAGACCAAACAATCACATAATGAAGTGAGAGAAGTAAGGAAGTGAGATGAAAACACTTAAGAAAAGATGACTTCAAAAGATAAGCAAAGCACAAAAGTTTCTAAGACACAAACCCTAAGTCAAGACCAGAATGGAACCCATACCCCAAAGGGACCCCAAACGAGAAGAAGAAGTTGGCACAAGTGCCCTTCTAAGCTTATAAGAGAGCTAATGGTCAAAAGGAAGCAAAATGGGACAAGGTGAGAACAAAAACTCAAATCAAATCAACCAAGCATCTAAAAATTCCACAACTTAAGCCAAAGGATCTTAAAACATGATATACCAATGAGCCAAAAGGATTGAGAAAGATTCAGAAGCCAAGTAGATCAAATGAAGACAAGAACACAAACTAGGGTTAATAACTTCCTTCACAAGTCAAAGAACCAAAAGCCAATGAACAAATTTCTAAAAATCAGGGGAAAAAACACACAAGAACTACATCATCTTAGGAATCTAGAGCAAAAAGAATGAACACAAAACTCAAAATAATGAAGCCTAGGGAAAATGAACAAGACAGATTGCATCAAAAGGACTTAAGAATGAATTAATTGGAATGAAGAATTAATTGCCACGTGGATAATAGGAAAAAATGGAAAATAAAAATATAAAAATAAAGAAAACTCTAAAGGACATTCATGAATTATTTTGGGATTTTTGGATGATTGGAAGTATTTTTAATAAAAGGAAAGCAAAAATGAATAAAGAAATAAAAAAGAAAAAGAATAAAATATGAGAGGAATGGCTGGGGGTTGAGAATAGCAGGGTATTACGTTAAAATGGTTTGGGCTCAATTGCAAGGGGGTGCGCATATCAACCAGAGGCCCATTGGCCTGCGCATGTGCATATGGAATAATATGGAAATTCAGTGAAAAAATAGGCAAAAACCAAGAGCCTTAGATCAATCCAACGCATGATGTGCAAGACCTCATTAAATGATGTGGACCATTGTTGATTTATGAGTGGAGGACACATGAGAACTATGGTGGGTGCGTAACATGACGAATTAAAAAAGAAAAGAAGTTTCACGTGACTGGGAGGCAGTGTTTATGGACGCGTGTCATGATCTGGACGTGTGAGAGGCTGGATCCAAGGGTCATGGGCTTATCTTCTTCTTTACAAACCCTAGATGACACAAATACAGTTTCCGGTGACCGGAGCTAGGGCTCCGGCACCGGAACTTATAATAGATGAACAAACACACATGAAAATGCACACGAAGCTCCAGATCCACTAATTAAACTATGCTGATCATGAAAATGACATTGAAATTTTCTAAAACTCCAAGAATCAACCGGATCGAAGAGAAAAAGTTTTGACCATGAAACTTAAACTTCAAATATCTCACTCAATAATGCATCATTTTCGAAACTACAACTTGCAGAATGATCAGTTCACATCAAATATCATAAAACACACAATCAATTTCATTTTTAGATCTGAAGAATTTGAAGCTTACCTGAGTTGCAGATCTTGATTCAAGGTGCTAGAAAACCAGATAGTGGATGCAAATCACTCTACCTTCACTCTAGATGCAAAATAAATGCATCTAAAGCCTTGAATGTGGCTGGATCTGAAGCTTTTCCAACACTTGCCCTGAAATGGCAAGGTTGTTGATCTTGAAGGAAAGCTTGAATGAGTGGGTGATTAATGATCCCGAGCTTGCACTGATCAAGAATCCACAATTTGTTTTCTGATTGAGAAAGTGTATGAGAAGATTTGAGGGAAAATACAAGTTGTGCATAAACTTGGAAATGAGAGAGAGAGATGTGCAATTCTGAAACCCTAGCTTGTTTTATATGACCTCACAAACCAATGCTGAAAAGATTGTGAAGTTTGCACGTGGGAATCACAAGTTTTTGGTGATTTTGCAAATTTTTCAATTTGGTGTGAGAGCATGCAATTCTCATGCTTCCCTTGGCCTTTCAGCCCATGTGCAATCCAAATCCATCCCTTGATTATAATACAACAAGTCCTGGCCATTGGATCAAGTCATCACACTTTTCTCATGACTTTGCAAATTTTGCATTTTTGGAGTGAAATTCTTGCCTTGCACGAAAATGGGATATTCTTTGGAGCAAAGTGTGCCAAATGCAATGTATTTTAACTTTGTAAACAAACTTGATCCATTCCAAGCCTTAAAAATAAGTTTTGAAACTTTTTGCTTTTGTGCATGCATGGAATTTTTTGTTTTGCCCTAGTTTTGTCCAATTTTTTGAAGGCCTTCTAGAACAAACCATGAATCCCATGAAAAAGTACTTGTACTTTTTGAAAATGGGAGACCTTAATATCCAACATTAATATTTGACTTTGGTCCATTTGAAGAAATTTTGATCATGTTAAGCTCACTTGAAATTTAGGGGAAAAGTTGCCAAAATTGGAAATTCTTCAAAACCAACTTTGTACCATTTCTGCAAAAACCCTCAAATCTTCATAATTATTGATCCTTGAACCTTCAAAACCTCTTATAACATTGTAAGGACACCCCTTGGCCAAAAACGTTGGGTTGGACCCCTTGAAATCACACAATTGACTTTTTTAAAGGCACAGTTGACCAAATACTTCATCTGCAAGCAACTGAAGAATTTCTTGACTTCCACAAGGAATTTTCTCATGAAAATTGGTACCTAGGATCCTCTTGACATATAGAAGACTTTTCCCAAATGAAATGGCCAAAGTTGTGAGAATTTCAAGCTTGAATCTCAAACCCTAGTTTAGGTGCCTTGTGCAGGAGCCTTGCCTTAGCCTGGATTCTCTGATGATCATTCAATCTTCTGAGCTTTTGCAAATGAACTTGAACTTGTAATTGCAATGTAGACTCATCATAGGACTTGTACAAATCCATTGGGTCCCTTGTCATGGCTTGAAATGCTTCAAGAACCTCCACAGATGATCATATGCTTAATGCTAGGACATGAAGAATGTTATGCCTCATCTTTCCATGCTAGGATGCTAAAAATATGGTATGTTCATGATGAATATGATGTGATATGATGCTCAAAATGAAGAGGGAAAATTTGGGGTGTTACAGCTGCCCCTATTCAAACAACTGTTAATCTGAAAAGGACGGTAGCACGAGCTATCGACCGTTCAAGATAAACTGTGGTTGAATACCAAGAAGACCAGAAATTTGCACTCTGACGAAGAATGCAAAACTGGGAAATAAACCCAACCAAATGACGCTTTGGTAACTGAAGGGGAGAAAAAAAGTAGACAAGCTTCTTCCAAGTTGAAACTGATATCTGGAATAAGAATACTTGGACAGACGAGTCTTCTGCGAACAATCCTGTTATGCCAGGAACTGGACATACGAGTCCTCCACTTTGCAAAACATATGACCTGAGATAGACGAACCTCCTTCGGATATACCTGTTACGCCAGGACTGGGATGCACCAAAGTTTGTGGGATAGACATGCATAATCAAGGTAGACGAACCTTCTTCATATATTATCCGTGGATATATGGTACAAGACAGACAAGTCTTCTTCGAGCAAACCTGTCACACCAGGTGCAACAATCACAATAATTGGTGCCTGAGACAGACGAGCCTCCTTCAAACAATCCTGTGACGCCAGGACTGGTAACCATTTTTACATTAATTCCCACAGTCAGGATTTTAAACCTCTTTACTACAGACAAGTATTGGATAATCATCAAGATAACACAGACGAGTGCCATAAGTCAATGATACAGACGAGTATTAGACGATGATCTGAGAAACACAGACGAGCGCTTCAAGCAATGATATAGACGAGCATCAGCCACTGGTACAGACGAATACCAGAAATCCAAACACAGACGAGCATTTGGAGTAACAATACAGAAGAATACCAGGATAAACAGCAAATCCACACATACAGATATAAACTAACACAGATGAGTGCTGGGGGATGATACAGACGAGTATCCAAACAATGCGGACGAGCAATCAGAAATATTACATATCAAAACACAGACGAGTGTTGGGAGTTGCAGACGAGCAAACAACAAAATGATAACACAGACGAGTGTTAGAAAATTGCAGACGAACAACAACAAAGATTACATATCAAACACAGACGAGTGCAAACACATACGAGTGTTGAGACGCGCAAACAAACAACAGTAAAGTAATAATATGTCATTGCTGGGGAAAACTCTTCTTAGGGATAACACAGACGAGTGTTGAAAAATGCAGACGAGCGACAAGCAGGTATCAAATAGGACGAGCGACAAGCCTGTATCATCTTGCCAACATGGCCAAGAATGAAGCAGAAGGAAAGCTGCAGAAGATCCAAGACTCCTTGGAAGCTAAAGAGAAAGACTTCGCTGGAAGGGAAGCTCACTTTCACAGGATGGGTCTGATGGAGGCAAAAAGAGAAGCTGAATGCAAAAAGACTTTGAAGACTCTCAAGGAAGCTCGACAATCCATTGTTTGGTTGCAAGGCCAAAGGGAGGAAGAGCAGAAGAAGTTTAAAGAGAAAGAAGAGTTCTTTGAGGTGCAAATGGCCTATAAGAAGGAAGAGGCGGAGCAAGTCCACAACATCCGGAGGGAAAAGACTCAGCAGCTAGCACAAAGCCAGTTAGCCTTGGAGGAGGCACGGAAGGAGATTGAAGAGCTCAAGCTGAGAGCGGGTGTCAAGAAGAGAAGAGCAGAGGTGGCAGAGCCTGGGTCTTTAGCCTAGTTTATTTTTCATACTACCTACAGACTTGTTGTAGGAGTCTTGCTTTGTTTTGTTTTGTCTTTTATTCATGTAATGGCTTGTAACCCTTCGGGGAATATTTCTGTTTGTGCTCTAACTTTTGGCCGGCAGTGGTTTGTCCAGTGATATACAATGTTAATGTGCAAATTATCTTTTCTGAATGTGCAAGGCTCGTTTGTCTGATACTGCTAATATCTGAACGCTCTTCAAAGAGAAAGTTTGAAAGTTAATACTCAAAGTGACTGTCTGGAGTAGATGCCAGAACTGGGGCATGCAAATGCTTAAAACTTGGGAACATGAGTAGTTACATTGCATTGCATATGACGTGTTTTTTTGTTTTGTAGGTGGTGCTTCAGTTTCTAACATTCTTGTTGTTTCAGGCACTATAGCTCCCAGGAAAGTTCGGGAACAACCAGTCGCACACAGATATCCAACAAAGATCAACAGAGAGAGAATCATGGATCAGATGCAAGCTGACTTAGCTGACTTGAGGATGAGGATGGACAATTTCATGACCTTGATGGTAGGAATGGGTCAGAATCAAGAGCGTCTGCGGGAGATGATAGAAAATGGTCAAGCCAGAAACACCGGTAATGCTGAGGGAGGTAATCGTAACGGTGCGGGAACACGTCAGGTTGAAGTCCCTGTAACACAGCCAGGGGTTACCATTATCAATGATGGGCTGAACAATGTTCAAATGGACGGTCAAGACGAACAGTTCACTCTGCTGGACGAGACTGAAGGTCAGGGGGCTGAGATGAACAGGAAGTTTGAGGAAATTTGCAGAACAAATCAAGGCTATTCAATCCCAGAATTCTTTGGGATTTGACATTACTGACTTGGGCTTGGTTCCAGGGGTTAAAATCCCTTACAAGTTCAAGGTCCTAACTTTTGAGAAATACAATGGAACTGCATGCCCAAAGACCCATCTTCATTCCTTCGTAGGAAGGATCGCTGCTCCCACTGATGATGAAAAGCTATGGATGTACTATTTCCAGGAAAGCCTGGTCGGGGCCTCCTTGGAATGGTATATGAAGCTAAGCAGAGTCAACATTAAGAGCTGGAAAGACCTAGAGAGGCTTTTGTGAAGCAATACCAATATAATTTGGACATGGCTCCAAATTGCACTCAATTGCAACACATGTCTCAAACTGCTAAGGAGGGATTCAAAGAATATGCTCAAAGGTGGCGTCAACTTGCTGCCAGAGTGAAACCACCACTGCTTGAGAATGAGATGGCTGATATGTTTATGGGGACATTGCAAGGTGTGTTTATTGAAAGATTGGCGTCTGGTTCTGCTACCAAGTTCAATGATATAGTAATTGCTGGTGAGAGGGTTGAGACATTGTTAAAAATGGGAAAGATCCAGGATACAAGTGCGAGCAGTTCGAATGGAGCAAGAAAGGCTTTCAGCGGACCTCCGAGGAGAAGGGAAGGGGAGACTAATGCTGTGTTTGGCCGAGGACGGGGCCGAGGATATAGAAGACCATATGAGCATGTGGCAACAATCACAATTCCTTCTAGTCCTGTGCAGCAGGCACCACCTCAACAACAACAGCAACAACAACAGCCGCAACGCAACAACTATCAACAAAGGCCTTATCAGCCAAGGCAAACTCGCCCGGCTAATAGGGTGCTTGAAGCAATCCCCATGACTTATGCTGCTTTGCTACCAAGATTGCTGGACCTGAATTTGATACAATTGAGAACTTTGGCACCACCACCTCCTGGAGAGCTTCTAGTTGGGTATGATGTCAATGCAAGATGCGCTTTCCATTCAGGGGCACCCGGGCACTCAACTGAGAAGTGCAGGGCGCTACAGCACAAGGTTCAAGATCTAATTGACTCCAAAGCAATTAACTTTGCACCACCACCGAATGTTACTTCAAACCCTATTCCGAATCACGGAGGGGCTAGAATCCATGCTGTTGAGGGTGGTGAGAAGTTAAGTCTGATGCTGAGTATAGAAGAAGTGAAGACTCTGTTATTGGTAGTGAAAGAGAGGTTGCTGAAAGGTTAAGTGTTTCCAGGATGTAGTTCTGACTGTGAGAAATGTTTGAATTCAGTGAATGGGTGTGAAAACCTGAGGATGGGGTTGTAGAGTATGATTGATGAAAGATCTTTGAAGTTTAACAAAGTTGGTAATGAAGCTGATGATGTGTCCACCATAACCATATTCTATGATGAAGCTGAGATGCCTGCTAGAAGAGAGCCTGTAACCATTTATGCTCCTGAAGTTAGTCCTGTGACTATCACCGTTCCTGGGCCTGTTCCTTATACAGATGATAAAGCCATTCCATGGCATTACGGCTCAGATGTGTACGTGGCTGGACATAAAGTTGAGAGCAAGTCAGTTGCTGTTGACCCGACTGTAGTGAACGTCGGAGGAGTTGGAGGTTTCACAAGAAGTGGTCGTCTATTTGCTCCCCCAGTTCTGAGAGGGGATCCTGAAGCTGAGGCTTCGGCAAAGGCTAAAGGAAAGTAAGCTGTGGCTGATGAGGAAACAACTCCTGCTGCTGGATAGGGGACCTTTGAGAAGGAAGTCGAGGAATTCATGCGCATAATCAAAAAGAGTGATTATAAGGTGGTCGAGCAGTTGAACCAGACACCTTCCAAGATATCCATTCTATCTTTGCTGATGTGTTCTCCTGCACACAGAGAGGCCTTATTGAAAGTGCTACAAATGGCGTATGTTCCTCAAGAAATCATTGTCAATCAACTTGAAGCTGTAGTGGGCAGTGTGAATGCAAGCCACGGGCTGGGCTTCACAGATCGAGACCTTACGTCAGAGGGCCGTAACCATAACAAAGCACTACATATTACTATGGAGTGCAAGGGTGCTGTGCTGTCGCATTTTCTTGTAGACACAGGTGTAAACACCCCAAATTTGCCCTCACTCATTTCACCATGGCTTGTGATCTTTTGATTTGCATAGATTCAATCATAGCATCCCATATTGCATTTTTGCTTCATTGCATTGATTCAAAATCATCTGCATCTAGGGTTTGTGATCAGATGAATCCAAGGGGCCTTCTAAGCCACTCCAAAGGGCTTCAATCATTTCAAAAGGGCCCATGTGTGTGAAATCATCATGTCATATCCTCCTAAGATTAAGAAAGTCAAAAATCACAAGAACTGAGAAGGGCATTGAAGCAGAGCCAAGCTTAACTACACATATGACCTAAAATTAGGGTTTTGGTTTCAGAGGCCATAACTCCAAATTTTTTGGTCATTATTATTTCTATGGGTCTCTATATGTTATGAGGATCATGTATACCAATTTTCATGGAAAAATTCAATGGGGAAGGCATCTGACCAAGAGATGACTTCTTGAGCAAGTCAGTGCAAAATCAGGGCATCTGAGGCCCCCAATCATCCAACCAAAGGGTTTTCTCCATCATTTTAAATGTGTATGATCTTTATTTAATCATGGAAGAAGTTATAAGTTCAAAAAATTGAAGAATTTCAAGCCATTTGCAAAGTTTCCATTTTGGGAAAGTGACTTGTAATGCAAACTTGCCATTTTGGGAAAGTTTTTCAACCTCCTCTTTTTGATTCAAAAATGCTTCAAATGAAAAATTATTGGTCATGAAAGTTGTAGATTGGATCCTCCCATTTTCAAAAAGTACAAGAACTTGATCTAATTCATTCTAGAACTAAAGTTATGGTCTTGCAAAGTTGGACAAAATCACTTAATTTTCACTTTTGTGCCAAAGAGGAAACTTGCAAAAACACTTGCCAAAGCCAAATGTGAATTCAAATCAACTTCTAATCATCACAAAAACATCATTCATGGTCCATAATTCAGAATGGCCCAAAGGATTTCTCATTTCTATGCCTTGAATTACAAGTTACATAAGGCATTTTCTCATGAATCTTCAAGAATGGATTTTTTGCAAAAAGGACCTTTAATGTTTGAATTAGTTGTTAAGTAAGTTCAAGACATCATAACAACTTCATATGGCCTATTTGGCTGCAATTTTCCCAAGAGTTTAGAGGTTTCTTGGCCTTGATTCACAAAGACTTCCAAAGGGGGAAAAGTTGCAAGAACCATGCTACCACTTGCCCTAGCCATTACAGCTGCACAAAAGCAATCTAAGGGCCTTCCTTGATCCATGTTGAACCCAGCCATGCCCTAATCTCCCTCTGACCCGAGCCATACCTCAAGTACACAAAGTCATGACTTTTTGCATTTTTGCCCAAGCCAATCAAACTGTGCCACTACCAACCCTCTGCCCAATCAGAACCTCATATGTGGACCTCAAGGACTTGAAAGACACACACACACAAGCCTGCAACCTCCCATAAGCCAAGATACATAAAAAATGCCTTTTTCTTCATCTCTTCGAAACTCTGCCCACAGCCATAAAACCTCAAACTTTTCTTCACCAATAAGTCACAAATCACCCATGGATCAAGAACCAAGCATTGAAACATCACATACTCAACTCTCCAAATCTGCTACACCAGAACCAAAACCTTCAAACCAAGCCATATAAACTCATTCTAAGCTTCATTTCATCATCAGGGGGTTCAAAGAGTTGGACTTGCAGCAAAGGAAAGGTCAGAAATCCCAGAACCAGAAAGTTCCATCTCAGGTACAACTTGTGAACTTTTTTTTCCAGAAGCTTGCTTTTAAGTTCTTTTATGGTTCTGTATGCTCCCCTGGTCATGGGGATATGTTTATTTTTGAAAATGGTTGAGAAACCACCATGTATGTGAGCTCTGAAACTTTTGTCCGTTTTTACATTTTTGTTCGATTTGTGTTCATGGTGTGAAATAAATGAGTTTTGGTTGGGGATTTAGGTTTAGGATTGTTAGAAGATCATTTTTATGCAATAAATTTGGAGATTGGTGTCCTGAGAGGGAAGTTAGGGTTTGGGCTCGTCGGAGAAGACGACCGGAACACTGTTCCGGTCGCCTGAGGGTGATTATGCCCTAATCCTGTAATTAAGCCAAGTTTGAATTGAGGCCTTTGGATCTTGAGTTACCCGCGCGTATGAACGCTCCAGATGGCTTGATTAAATCCTAATTCGTCATTAAATTAATTAATTAGGTTAATTAACTCAGGACAAATCCCAGCCTTTAAAACGCGCGCCAGTCAACCTTTTCCTTGTAACTTTGAATCCTGGCTCTTGGATCTGATTACTTTCCTTTTAATTTAATTTTATTTTCATTTTAATTCATTTTTCTCACACATTTTATTTAAAATAGAAAATTACTTCTAAAAAATCTCATTTTTTGCATCATACCTTAAAATATTTTTCTCTTTCTGAAAATGATTTTTATTTTATTTTTTGCATAATTTTCGTATTTTAGAAATATTTAAATGTTTATTTTAATTAGTTAATGAGAATTAATTAATTAAAATAGCATTTAAGTTTCTAAAAATCACAAAAAAATTCACATTGCATTTTAATACATTTAGAAACATTATCAAACTCTTCAAACAAATTTCTTTTTGGTTCTTGACCTATTTTGACATTTTTCTTTGGAATTAAAGTTCTTAAAAAGTAATATTTTTGTCCTAACTTAGAAAAATTCATTCTGCCTAACCTTGAAGAGTTTGATGATGGTTCTTTTTGCATTGTATTCTTCATATCATGTAGTTTCTAGAGTAAAATTGGTTTGAATTTATCTTTCATTTTCAATTTGATGTGCATTTTTCCTTTTGAAGTGCCTTAAAACCCTAGCCAACTTGAGAAAATCATAACCCCCATTAGGTTAAGAGTTAGGTCCCCTCCTTTGGGCAGTGAACTTATGTAGGGTTAGGGTTCCTTTGATCCCATTTTCAATTTTTTTATCTTGTCATTTACTTCTGATTTTGAATTTTTCTTTGTGTCTTGTGCATAAACCCTAATTTTTTCCTTCATTTGCATTCATCTCTCATATGCTTGCATACATGAACTTGCCATGACATTTTGTGCATTCACATGAGTTCTAAGATATCTTAGGACACATTAGAATCATGTTTGATCATTGCCTCATTCATTTGCCATGTTATGCATTCATTTCATTTCATAAACTTTCATGAACTCTCATGGTTCAAAACATGCTTCATTTGCATTCTTATTCTTGTATGATCATCCACACCTCTTGTCTTTATGTTTGCATGATCTCTTAGCATCATTGACATCATGTTTATGCTTCTGACTTTGGTTTTCATCTTGGCATTTCATCTCATTTTCATTTCATTTCATTCCTTATTGCTAACTTTTCAGGTGGTAAGTCATTGAGAAGTGAATTTGCCTTCACTTCTCATAACCTCTTCTCATCTCTCTTATGCATCATTGCTGCATTTTACTTTTGTATTAGAGTGATCTTGCTCATTCATGCTCTTCCCCCTCCTTATTTCTTTAAGCAACTTATCTTCTTAAGTGAAGTAAGTTGTCTTGCTTCTTTCTGCTTAATCTCCTTTCATCTGCTTCTTCCTTGGTGGCTTTTCTCTTGAAGATCTTTTGCAAGCCTCATAAACCCTAGGAACCCCCAAGCATGATCACAATTAGGGCTTGATTAGTCCCCCCATTAGTTTTACCTTTGTGTCATCTTTGTGTCTCTCTTCTTATCTCATAATCAGGGACTAAACCTTAAAGGTTTTAAGGCTTTATGATTAAGCTTATGCCTGTATCCTTCTATTAGGATGGAGTGTATAACTTTAATCCTAAGTGTTAAACCCTTAATGTGTTTAAATCCTTTAATCAATCAACTTAATAACCTCTTAGACATCAAGCTTGTAACTTGGGCCTTGCATTAGGGTTCCAATTCTTCCTTAATTGGTTAAGAAGGACTAACCCTAGTGTTAATGGACAAGTCCCCCTCAAGTTGTCTTACAAACCATGAAATTCATTTCTTAATCTTACCATTAACTAAAATCCATTTAATAAAGGCTTTGTTTTGTCATGAGGTTAATCCCTAATCAGGGATTAAGTTAAGGAGCCTTCCTTAGCTTAAATGTTCCCATCTATTATCCTTCTATTAGGATGGTGTAATGGGTCCATTAAATCTTTGATTATGGCTTAAACTCATTACTCAACACTAAACAAAAAACTCCAAAAACATCTAAGTAATTACAATTAGGTTAATGATTTTAATCCTACATCATGGTGACTAAGTGTGAGGTGTTTATTTCATGCTTAAGGTATTCTCATTACCCCTAATCAGAGGGAGGATGTGATTAGTTTACTAACCATTGGTTTAGGATTAAGTTCATTTTCTTATAACAAATTCAAAAAGCAATAAAAGATTGAAAACATCAAAAACAAACAATAATCGTCTCCTCCGGGATTCTTTTCTCATCTCATTCACTCATAAACGAGAACTTGCTTCTTCCGTCTAATGCAAGACAGTTTGCACCTGAGCCAGACAGGTCATACACTTGAGCATAGACAAGTAAGAAGTTCACAAGTCAATTTATCTTTCATTCTCTTCGAGTCGAACTACGGTGTTCTGACTTCCTCATTGCACGAGAGGATACGTAGGCATAACTTAACAGTTATCGAACAAAAGTCTCTGTATATTCCCCCTCTTCCAGCATTATTCTTTTAAGCCTCATAGTCTTGAGCTTCCCATTCTTTCTTACACTGACACTCTCATACTTCACTTCACATTTCTTTTACACTGACACTTACATTCTTTTCCAGCTTTGACACACAAATTGCACTGACACTACCCCTTTAAACACAAATCTTTCAAGCGTGGATCCCGTCGAGTACGGCGGACAATCTGGGTGCTAATACCTTCCCAGGTTGTAACCAACCCCCTTTCTCAGTTTCTCTGGTTCGCAACCGTCTTATCCATCTTTTCCTAGGTCTATGCAGCATTACCTTTCCTTCGGGATAAAAATGCCTAGCTGGCGACTCTATTCATCCCTTCCCTTTCGCCGACCGTTCGCGTCTGTACCCCTCTTGACCTGAGTGTCATTTGGTGGGAGCGACAACTTGGCGACTCTGCTGGGGACCCTTATACTGTAACCAGGGCTTCTGGTTCTTTTTGTGGGTTCCTCCTAGCGCTTGTTTGATTTGTGTTTACTGGGGTGTTATGTGCTAATTGTGTTTATTTATTTGCTTTATTTATTGCTTTATGTACAACTTTATTTATTGCTTTCCTTTACAGTTTTTCATATTTCATACTGTCATTATCATTGCTGGATCTGGCTTCTGTTTTGGTGGGTGGGGTTCCATTGAGAGTTTAAGGTCCTATACCTGGGACCTGAGTGACACCTAGGCTAGAGTGGTTCATGTTCTTTTCCATTCCATTTCGGTCTGGTGCGGGAATATGAAACACGGTTAAGATGTGGGTTTCTTCTTGAGAACTCTGTGCTACGGATTTCCTGTAGTGCTAGGGCTATCTGGGAAGCCTGCTAAGTCTGGATGACCTTTATTATGACCTTCAGAAACTGAGGTGAATTAGAGGAGGATCTTTTATGGTTATTGTAAACACTGTACCTCCGGGTTAGAAGTGTTTACACTTCTCATAACTGATCCAAGTCTGAGGATCCTTGTTTTAGAACATTACCTGTGAGGGGGTTGGGCTGTTTACAGGTTTGCAGGGACCCTTGGCCCCATCATACCCTGTTACTGTTTTGTTTAAGAGTACTCCACTTTGGACAGTTCTTGTGATTAACCCTGGATATGTGACTCTTTATTTGAGTCCCCCACCTTGTTTACTGGATTTCTGAGCCTCCATCCGGACCTTTGAACATACATGGGCCTTATATCAAGACAGATAATCAGATCCAGCTTGATCACAAACCCTTGCATATCATTTGCATATATCATCATTGCATCATTTAACATTTGTTTATTTGTTTTTCAGGGTATCCATCTCATTGTATCTTGGTTTTGGTTTTGACCCCTTCTTCTGCATAGACCTTTGCTTCAGCTATCTTCATCGGTTATCTGCTTCAGTTATCTCCAGCACCAGTCTGTCAGTGGTTCACCTTCAGCATATCAGTCTGTGAATCTTCATCAGCACTTATATTCAGCTTCTTCAATAAGCACTTATGGCTACTCCCAGGAAAAGCAACATATCCTACCATTTCTTTGAGCCTGTGTTGACTGGTATCAGGCAGGTCCAGTCACTTATCACACCTGACCATATTCCACTGTTTAGAGAACATTATGGAGGTATCCTGGATATGGTTATGGACCTTGACCCTTCTCAGAGGAGTATGATCCACACCTGCTTGCAGTTTTATGACCCTCCTTTGAGATGCTTCACCTTTTCAGACTTTAAGCTAGGGCCTCTGCTAGAAGAGTTTTCCTCATTGATTGAAGTACCTATCAGGGGTGGAATCCCTTTCAACCCAGAGATGACTGCTCCCAGAAATGAAGAAGTAGCAAAAGCACTGTACCTGGAGCCTGCCTTGATTGAGAAAAGTATGACAACAAAAGCTGGGATCCCTGGTTTGCATTTGGATTTCTTGGTTTCTCAGGCCATTCTGAAGGCCACATCGGGAGAATGGAGGGCAGTCTGTGCATTGTTAGCCCTCAGCATATACGGGGCTACACTGTTTGCAGATGAGCCTAAATTTGTCAGCAAGAATGCCATCCATCTGTTCCTTCTGAAGAACCCAATACCTACATTGCTGAGAGATTTTTATTACTCCATCCATCAGAGGAATGAGAAACAAAGAGGAAAGTTGGTAAGATGTTGTGCTCCTTTGTTCTACACCTGGCTGCTCAGACACTTGCCTAAATCAGATGCTTTTTTGAATCCCCACCAACAGAAGAATTGGGCTAAAAGGCTTATTGCCTTGACTTCAGATGACATTAGATGGTGCACCCAGAGCACCAAAGGCAAGGACATTATCACCAGCTATGGACAATACCCAAATGTGCCTCTGATAGGAGTAAAGGGTTGCATAAACAACAATCCTTTGCTGTTCAAGAGACAACTGGGCTATGCTTTGGTTCACCCTCCCAGAGGGCAAGATTTAGCTGAGACCCTGTATTGTGAAGTGAAGCCTAATTCAGCTGCTGTCAGACAAGCATCCTGGGCTTGGGACAACATCCAGACAAAAGGGATGGCTATTCTTGGAAGGTGCAATAATGTTGCTTCAGCCCAATACTATGACTGGTCCTGTACTAGAGCTCAAATTACTGGAATGCCTTTCACCTTGGAAGACATACCTGGACCTTCCACAGTACAGCCAACAACAACTATCAGCCTAGAAGAATTTGAGAAGCTAAAGGAAAGAAATGAGAACCTATCTCAAGCTTTAAAGAAGACTCTTTGGGAAAGGAGTGACGGTCGTCTGGACATTGAGAGATTGGAGAAGCTTAGGGTGGAGCATCTTACCAAAATTGAGAAGACAGAGGACTACATCAGGAAAGCAAGAGCTGGGGAACAAATACTGAAGAATGCCTGTAAAGAAGCCAAGATTCAGAAGACTAGGACTGAAGCCAAGATTCACTGAGGCCCGTACACAAGAAGATCAGAAGACTCAAGCCAAGATTGAACAGCTAGAGGCCAATGAGAAGAAGCAGCAGGAAGCTTTGTTGGCAGCCCAGAAGGAGATTTCAGAATTAAAGCTCAGAGCAGGATTGAAGAGATCAAAGGACCAGGACAGGCATAAGAAGCTGATCACTACCATTGCTACCAGGAACCTCCTCATCAGGACCATTACAGAGCATCCAGCTGGTCCAGTGACCGAGGCACTCCTGAAGGAGGTCAGGGAGGATGAGTTTGGACTGGATGTCTGATTCTTTGTTTGTTGTTGTTTCCATTTGATGTACTTTTCCTTTTATTGTATTTTGACCCTCCATGGGCATGTATTGTAAAACAGACTATGTATTGTTCACCTTTTGTAATATATCTTAGTTTGTTTTCATTCGGGATTTCTCTCAACAACATCAAGCATCTTCCTCGAGGTCTGGAAAGGTCAAAACCAAGAACCAAACCGGATACCATGGAAAACAAATAAGCATACTGCATTGCATACTAACTCTATTTTGTTTTTTAGGTTTTATTATTATTGTTTCAAACTTTTTTGTGATCTCAGGAAACATTGCTCGTCGCCGAGTATTCCCTGTCAACCGTGCGCACCGGTACCCGACTCGTAACAACCTTCCCGGTATTCGAATGGAACAAGTACAGCAGGACCTGACTGAGGTCAGAAACCAGATGGCCAATGAGAGAGTAGAGATGAGAAATCAGATGTCTCAATTCATGGCAGTAATGATTGGCTTAGCTCAGAGTCAGGAAAGGTTAAGAGAGCTGGTGGAAAGACAAACTCCTGAGGAGCCTCATCTTGGAACAGGAGGAACTAGTAACAATGAACGGGGCCAACCTCGTATTGATCCACCAGTATTTGGACCTCATCTGGATCCAGAAGCTAACATCCCGAGAAATGTGCAAGGTAATACTGCTGGAGGGAGAATCTTGCAAGAGGATCCCCAAGAAGAACAATTTACTGTTATGGGGGATGGAGATGAAGTATATGACAGGAGATTGGACGAAATTGCTGAGAAGTTGAGATCTTTAGAGTCTCAGAATTCTTTGGGCTTCGATGTGATGGACATGGGGTTAGTGGATGGGGTGAGAATTCCCCACAAATTCAAACCCCCATGCTTTGAAAAATACAATGGTACCTCCTGTCCTCGCACTCACTTGCAGTCTTTCCTAGGAAGACTTAAAGCTTATACCATGGATGAAAAGTTGTGGATGTTCTACTTTGAAGACAGTCTGACTGGGGCTTCAAGAGAGTGGTATTCACACTTGTCTAGGGCCACCATAAGGTGCTGGAAGGATTTGGATGAGGCTTTCATCCGTCAATATCAATACAACCTGGACATGGCTCCCAATAGGACCCTCCTAATGGGAATGTCTCAGTCTTCTAGAGAGAGCTTCAGGGAATATGCCCAAAGGTGGAGACAGCTTGCTGCTGCTGTCCAACCACCCATGTCAGAGAGGGAAATGGCTGACATGTTCATGAATACATTGCAAGGGACCTACATTAATAGATTGGCTGCCTTCTCCTCTACTAGTTTTGCTGATGTGGTCATAGCTGGTGAGAGGATTGAAAGCCTTTTAAAGATGGGCAAAATTTCTGACAGTGGTGCAAGTTCATCTAGAAATCCCAGAAAGCCTTTTGTGGGACCCGAAGGGCTGGTGAGACAAATTCCATTCATGCAAGCAGGGGCAGGCCTTAGTATGTGCACCGGTCAGTAGTAGCAGTTACCATTCCAGCTCCGATTCCCCAACAGTCAGCATATCCTCTACAACAACAACCACAGTACCAACAACAAGTCTGTCGCTCCCGATAAGTGGGACTGGCCCAAATAAAGGTACAGACGCGAACGGTCGGCGAAAGGGAACAATGAGAACACACAGCAGTGAACTCACTGGAGATGAAAAGAGTCGCCAGCTAGGCATTTTTATCCCGGAGGAAAGGTAATGCTGCATAGACCTAGAAAGAGATGGATAAGACGGTTGCGAACCAGAGAGACTAAGAAAGGGGGTTGGTTACAACCTGGGAAGGTATTAGCACCCAGATTGTCCGCCGTACTCGACGGGATCCACGCTTAAAAGATTTGTGTTTAAAGGGGTAGTGTCAGTGAAATCTGTGTATAAAAGAGCTGAAAAAAGATGTACAGGTGTCAGTGTAAGAGAAGTGAAGTGTATGAGTGAAGTGTCAGTGTAAGAACAAGAATGAAATGCTCAGGAGTATGAGGCTTAAAGAATAAAGCTGGAAAGAGGGGGAAATATACAGAGACTTTTGTTCGATAACTGTTAAGTTATGCCTACGTATCCTCTCGTGCAATGAGGAAGTCAGAACACCGTAGTTCGACCCAAAGAGACTGAAAGGTGAATTGACTTGTGAACTGCTTACTTGTCAATGCTCAAGTGTATGACCTGTCTAGCTCAGGTGCAAACTGTCTTGCATTAGACGGAAGAAGCAAGTTCCCGTTTGTGAGTGAATGAGATGAGAAAAGAATCCCGGAGGAGACGATTATTGTTTGTTTTTGAGTTTTCAGTCTTTTATTGCTTTTGAGAATTTGTCATAAGTTAATGAGCTTAAGCCTAAACCAATGGGTTAGTAAACTCATTACATCTTCCCTCTGATTAGGGGTAATGAGAATACCTTAAGTGTGAAGTCAGATTCTCACACTTAATCACCTTTGATGCAGGATTAAGATCATTAACCTACTTGTGATTAATTAGATGTTTTTGTGGTTTTGGTTTAGTGTTAAGTAATGAGGTTAAGCCATAATCAAGGATTAAACAGACTCATTACACCATCCTAATAGAAGGATAATAGATGAGAATGTTTAAGCTGAGGAAAGCTCCTCAACTTAATCCATGATTAGGGATTAAACTTATGACAAAACAAGCCTTTGATTAAGTGGATTTTATTTAATGATATGATGATGAAGTGATTTTTAGGGTTTGTAAGACAACTTGAGGGGGACTTGTCCATTAACACTAGGGTTAGTCCTTCTTAACCAATTAAGGAAGAATTAGAACCCAAATGCAAGGCCCAAGTTACAAGCTTGATGTCTTGATGATTATTATGTGAATTGATTAAAAGAGTTAAACACATTAAGGGTTTAACACTTAGGATTAAAGTTATACACTCCATCCTAATAGAAGGATGCAGGCATAAGCTTAATCACAAAGCCTTAAAGCCTTTAGGGTTTAGTCCCTGATTATGAGATGAGAAGAGAAGACTCAAAAGAGACACAAAGGTAAAAACTAAGTGGGGAGACTAATCCAAACCTTAATCATTGTCATGCTTGGTTGTTCCTAAGGTTTGTGAGGTTTAAAAAAGAAGATCTTCAATGGAACCACCAGGAAGCAGATGAAAGGATCAGGAGAAGCAAAGTAACTTGCTTCATTCAAGAAGTCAAGTCACTTGAAGAAAGAAAGTAAGAAGGAAAAGAATGAGCAAGCTCAAACTCAAACACATATCAAAATGCAGCAAGGATGCATGAGAGAGATGAGAAGAAAGTATGAGAAGTGAAGGCAAATTCACTTCTCAAAGTTACTTACCACCTGAAAAGTCAGAAAAGAAATGGAATGCAATGCAAAATGAGATGAGATGACATGATGAGAAACAAAACCAGAAGCACATACATGATGTTAATGATGCTATGAGATGCTACAAGTATGAGGCAACACATGGAAATGATCATGCAAGCTTATGGATGCAAATGAAGCAAGTTAAAACACATGACCATTCATGAAAAGTTATGAGATGCATATGGCATACAATATGGCAAATACAAGATGTAATGATCAAACATGCTTCTAATATGTCTTAAGATGTCAAGTGAATCAAATGGATGCATAAAATGTCATGGCAAATCAAGGCATGAGTGCAAATGCAAGATGGATGCATATGGAAGCTCAAATTAGGGTTCATGATCAAAGCATCAAACACAAACCAAAATCAGAAGCAAACTTCAATACAAAAAATTGAAAATGCACTCAAAGGACCCCTAATCCTATACTAACTCACTGCCCAAAGGAGAAGTTCCAACTCTTAACCAAATTCAAGTTATGATTTTCCTAAGTTTTCTAGGGTTTTAGGGTTCCTTAACAAGAAAATTACCAAACAAATGGAAAATGAAAGATCAAATCATGTCCATTTAATCTCAAAAACTACATGCTAAACACAATGCAATGCAAAAAGAATCAAGGTCCAACTCTTTAGGGTTAGGCAGAAATGATTTTTGAAAGTTTGGATCAAAATAATGCATCAAAAATGAATTAATTCCATGGAAAATTCTCAAAATTCATCAAGAGCAAAAAAGAAATTTGGTTTGAAGGTTGGACAATGTTTCTAAATGTCTTTAAACATTTCATGAATTTTTTGGTGATTTTTAAATACCTAAAAGTATTTTTAATTAATTAATTCTCATTAATCAATTAAAAATAAACTTTTAAATATTTAAAAATACTTTTTTAATGCTAAAAAAAAAAAAAATATTTTTGTGTTCTGAAATTAAGTAATAGTGTGCATAAAAAATTTCAGAATTTTTGAATGGATTTTACTATTTTTAAATAAATGTACAAAACAATGTAATTAAATGAAAAGAAAAATGAAATTAAACTGAAATAAAGAAAAGTAATCAGATCCAATGGCCCTCATTCAAACTGAAACACGCGCGCATTGACTTGGCGCCAGATCCCACGGCCAGCATTCAAACTCACTAACCCTAATTAATTAGCCCTAATCCCACCGTTAATGACCCTCAGGTGACCGGAACAGTGTTCCGGTCATCTTCTCCGACCACTCCAAACTTCAAACTCCCTCTAAACGCATCTAAAACGAAATATAATTAAACAGAAATGATCCCCACCTAGAAACGAATCAGAACCCCCATTCCAAACACATTTATCATCTCTAAACTGGCTGAATCGAATCAAAATAGTTTCTAGGGCAAAAGTTTCAGAACCAGATTAAACTCTCATTTCTTCACCATTCTCAAAACCAATAACATATTCATGATCAGGGAGGCATATAGAACAACTTAGGAACTTTAAAAATCATTTCTGGAAAAAAGGTTCTTGAGCTACCTGAGTTTTGAAGCTTTCAGTTTACAGCTTTCTGGCCTCTCTCCTTTGTGCAATCCACTCCTTATGACCCCTTGATGATGTCTGGATGCTTAGAGAAGGCTTGTGGTGGCTGGTTTGAGAGTTTGAACAGGTTCTGTTCAAGTTCAGGTGAGAATCGTGTTTGGCTTATATGGTGTTTCAAGGATGAATGAAAGCAGGGAAATGATCAGAAGGATGTGGTGATGAGTTCTGTGAAGTTTGTTTGTGAGTTTGTAGCTTGTACACTGAGTTTCGAAAGCTTTTGCTTCAAGGGTGAAAAATGGGAGAGTGTTGTTCTTGCTGGTTTCAGGCTTGTGTGTTATTATGTTCAGCTTGCATTTTGTTTGTATAAACTAATCCTATTGGTCAGATGACATGACATGTGCTTTATTGATTGGTATAGTAGCTTTTGCCAAAATGTCAACTTCTTGTAAGAGAGGCATGGGTCATGTTCCAGCCAAGTACAAAGGGTGTGGGCTGCGCAGCAAGGTGAGGGAGAAAGGCTAGGATTGGTCAGCAGGCTAGGCAACAAGTGGATGAAGTGTTATCATTGGTTTTGCAACTTGCTTGCTTTTGAACTTCATGAAAATATCTTGCCTCACAAACCATGAAAACATGTGATTTCTTTGGTTCAATCTGAACTTTAGGACTTGTGTGATGCTTGTGTAATGGTTTGACACCAATTAGAAGTCACAAATGCCTTTGGTACAAGATTTTGCAAATTTCTCATTTAGTGCATTGCTTGAAATTTAGTGATTTTAGCCAACTTTGATGCACCATAACTTTTGATCCAAAATGAATTAGGCCATGTTCCTGTACTTTTTGAAAAGGGAAAGATCTAATCTACAACTTTCATGACCAAAGTTTTTCCATTTGAAGCATTTCTGGATCAAAAAGTAAGGGTTGAAAAAGTTGCATAAAATGACATTTCATTAAAAGTCAACCTTGCCTCAAAAAGTCAACTTTGCAAAAACTTGTAATTCTTGAATTTTGTGAACTTCAAACTTCTTCTATGATCAAATAAAGATCATATGCACTCAAAATGATGAAGATCACCCCTTGGTTGGGTCATTGGGGGCCTCAAATGCCCTAATTTTGCACTGACTTGTCTGAAAAGTCAACTCTTGATCAGATGACTTCCCCATGGAATTTCTTCATGAAAATTGATATGCATACTCCCTATACCATATAGAGACCAATAGAAACAAGAATGACCAAAAAATTTGGAGTTATGGCCTCTGAAACCAAAACCCTAATTTTCAGGTCATCTGTGCAGTCAAGCCTGGTTCTGCTTCCATACCAATCCCAGTTCTTGTGATTTTTTGGCACTTCTGATTTTGATAGGATGTAACATGATATTAGAACACACATGGACCCCTTTGAAGTGATTGGTGGCCTTTGGAGTGGCTCAAAAAGCTCTTGGATTGCTCAGGTCACAAACCCTAGATGCAGATGACTTAGAACCTATGCAGTGAATCAAAAATGTGATATGAGATGTCATGATTGTGTTTATGCACATGAAATGATCACAAACCATGGTGTGAATGGGTGAGGGCAAATTTGGGGTGTTTATAGCTGCCCCTATTCAAACATGAGTTAGCTGTGCAGGATGTAAGCAACGGCTTAACAGGCAAGCGAGATAACTTGTGGTTGAATACCAAAGACAGTCCAAAATTTGCACTCACAGAATGAAGAAGAAAAGGGATATAGATTATAAAGGAAAATAAAGTATATGGTAAAGTGTGGGCGACGGAGGACGACAGTCGAGCAGAGGACGACTGCTGGGTGAAGAGCAATGACGGGGACGGCCGACATGCTGGAAAGGTGCGGGAAAGTAAAGCAATGACGGGGACGGCCGACACGCTGGGGATAAAAGGTATTATGATGGGGACGGCCATCAAGTAAAGCTGTACAATTCTCTGGGGATTAATGAAACATGACGGGGACGGCCATCAAGTTCATAAAGTAGAGTAACCAACGATGGGGACGGCCATCGGGCTAAACTGAAAGGAAAAAAGGGACCACGACGGGGACGGCCATCGGGTTAAAGAATAAATCAAATAAACAGATGATGAGGTACGGTCATCAAAGGTGAAGGACGATCACCTAGCAGGGGACGGCTGCTCTGTAAGGGTATAAGATGAGGGACGGTCATCTAAGGTGGAGGACGACCACCTGGCAGGGTACGACTGCCGAAAATATCGTGACATAGGACGAATGCCGGATAAAGGGTCAACGATGGGGATGGCCATCGGACGAGCATGATGGAGGACGACCATCAAGAGGCGGAGGACGACCACCTAGCAGGGGACGGCTGCTCTCGGGGCTTATCATGACATAGGATGAATGTCAGATAACCAAAGGTCAACAATGGGGACGACCATTGGATAAAATGATGAAGGACGATCATCAAGAGGTGGAGGACGACCACCTAGCAGGGGACGGCTGCTAAAATCAACGATGGGGACGGCCATCGGATGAGCATGATGGAGGACGACCATCAAGAGGTGGAGGACGACCACCTAGCAGGGGACGGCTGCTCTCAGGGTTTATCATGACACAGGACGAATGTCAGATAAAAAGAAAATATTTGCTTTGTTGGTGATCTACTGGGGAATAGTAAACATGGACGAGTGTTTATATCCGAGAAACAAAAGGTATAAGTGTTTAGATGTTGTGTATAGATTAAAGAAGCGGTCGAGCATCCTTGAGATCACGACACGGACGAGTATCGGGTAGAAACAAATACTGACGCGTGTTCAGAGATGATGATACGGGCGAGTATCAACTGGTTAACAAGGAACACGGGCGAGTGTTGAATCTGAAGGGACTCTTCTGGGGAATAGTAGACACAAACGAGTGTCTATATCCAAGAAGGCAAGAGTGTTTGACACAGTGTATGGATCAAAGATGCGGACGAGCATCCTTAAGACTATGATACAGACGAGTATCAGGTAGAAACAAACGCTTGACGCATGTTCTAAGATGATGGTACGGACGAGTACCAACGGGTTAACAGAGAACACGGACGAGTGTCGAATCTGTGGGGATTTGAGAAGTACACAAGATACGGACGAGTATCTGTATAAGTGTGAGTATGAGGGGTGTATAGAAGGTACGGACGAGTATCTGTATAAGAGTAACATGAGTAGTGGGTATGAGTGATGTATAGATGAGTGTTTAATCTGCTGGGGGTATGACACAGACGAGTGTCGAAAGGAGAAAAGTATAGTATACACAAGTATATGGGTTGAAAAAGTTTAGGCGACTGCGCTGGGGATATGACACGGACGGATGTCAAGGAAATGTATATAAGTATATGTGAGTGCAAAGAGGATGTCTTTGGCTTTCCGCAGGGGATATGACACGGACGGGTGTCAAAACGTATTTGTAATGCGAGTGATCTTGTTTGTAAAGAGTGTTCAGGCGACTTTACTGGGGAAGAATGATACGGACGGGTGTCAAAAGGAGTATATACTGGTGAATGTGAGGCAACTGCTTTTTACTGGGGATTCTGCTGGAGAACTTTTGCGTGTTGTTGATGGACTTGTTAATATTCACAAGTGTTTGACTCAAACCATGACTTATGATTATGCAACATGTTAGATTTCTTCCGCAATGCTCCGTATTAGACGGAATGCTACGCTTTGTGGGTGAATATGATGCAAATGCTATGATTATGCAAAGACACCGAACCGGGATTCGGATCCCGATGCCGCGAAGATCTCTGGTTGATCTGCTTGAAATGGACATCCCAGCTGGGGATGAGGTCATTAATAGATCTGATGAGATGCAATTGCCTGGGGAAATGGGTTACTGATAGACGTGTCCTTGTAATGAGGGACCCAGCTGGGGTTTGTAGAAGCTTTCTTCACTCTGTTGTGATTCCTCCAAGTGTTGCTCTTCTGGATAAAGGCTGAAGTTTTGTGGGGAGATGGTTCCCTGGCTCTTTGTATTCTGCTGAGGAAGAATGATTGGCAAACTTGGTTGGGAGCAGTAGCAAGTGGCAGCTCAGCTGGGGGAAAGTTACGAGAGGCAACTCAGCTGGGGAGAAAACACTTCGGGTGCCAAGATTGAGCATTGATTTGCCAGCTTGCTGGGGTGAAACTTACATGCCCCAAGTTCTGTTTTGGATACCTGCGATCCTGCAAAGATAGAGAAACGCACAAGTAATCCCGAGGTATCCTTCTCTGGATTCCGTCATGGGAGTTAGACACTTCTGAGAGTAAGCGTATTTCCTGCAAGCATGTGTTTTTTATTTTTGAAGGTAAGCATCTGTATTTATGCAATCAGTTTTTTTTAAAGACATCAGACATTTTTTGCAAATAAAAATGTACAAGACGAAACATGACTGAAAATCTGATCTTATTAATTCGTGTGCCCTGAATTGGCAAGATACAGTCAAAGAAACATATCTCCTAAAATGAGGAGATTGTTACAAACTGAGAAACAAAATGCTGGCAATGTTGACGACGCTTTAAAGAGCTTCCCTGCTATGACTCGTATGACTTTTGACGTTCTTCTCGTCTTGCTTTCTGAAGAAGGCTGGTTCCGACAGAAGCTTGATCCTTTCGAAGCTTACCAAGTTGTAGGTGACACAGACGAATTCAGAGTGCAGTTGTTCGCTTATTCCCTTATTTTGCATGGATCGCCCTTTCGGGTTTTCAATCCATCGGGATACCCATTTTTGCCTGAGCTGTCCAATGTGGCTTTTCAACTCAGCGGGTGCACATTTTTTTGTTTATTTTCCCTTATTTTTGCCCGAGTCTTTTATTCTGTTTTTGACTCGCCGGGATGCCCTATTTTTGCCTGGACTTACATTCTGTTTTTATGTCCAGCGGGTCATTTTATGCGAAGTATTTTTTAACTGCATCTGAATTCACAGGGGACGGGAAGTCTTCACCATCCATGGTGCTAAGCATCAGTGCTCCACCAGAGAAAACTTTCTTTACCACGAATGGTCCTTCATAATTCGGAGTCCATTTGCCTCTGTGGTCTGTATGAGGAGGGAGGATTCTTTTCAGCACAAGATCCCCTACTTGGTACTCTCGATGCCTGACTTTCTGATCGAAGGCTTTCTTCATTCTTCTCTGATATAACTGCCCATGACTGACTTGATGCTGGCCTGTCAAGTCTGGACACTGAAATCTGAGGCACAAAGTTGGCAACTTGAACTTTGATCATGGATGAAATGGTAGCCAGAGCATCTGCAAACTGATTCTCGTCCCGAGGGATATACTCAAGCTTGACTGTTGTGAAGAAAGTCAATAACCTCCTTGTATAATCCCTGTAAGGTAACAGATGATCTTGGTGTGTGTACCATTTGCCGTTGGTTTGATTAACTACCAGAGCTGAATCTCCGAATACAGTTAAAGTCTTGATCCTGAGGTCAATGGCTTCCTCAAGACCCATAATGCAAGCTTCGTATTCAGCTTCGTTGTTAGTGCAGTTGAAGGTGAGTTTTGCCGAGAAAGGCATGTGAACTCCTTTAGGTGTGATAAGTACCGCACCAACACCACGACCATTCATATTAACAGCCCCATCAAACATCATAGTCCATTCTTCTTCCGGGTCAGGCCCTTCAGTGTGAACAGGCTCTTCATGATCTTTTGCTTTTATGAACATGATGTCTTCATCAGGGAAGTCAAATCTCATAGGCTGGTAGTCATCAATAGGTTGCTCAGCAAGATATTCAGATAGTACACTACCCTTGATGGCTTTTTGAGAGGTGTACTGGATGTCATATTCTGTGAGAATCATCTTCCATCTTGCAACCCGTCCGGTAAGAGTTGGCTTCTCGAAAATGTACTTAACTGGGTCCATCTTGGATATCAGCAAAGTGGTGTGGGTCAACATATACTGTCTCAGTCGGCGAGCAGCCCACGCTAAAGCACAGCAAGTTTTCTCGAGCAATGAATAACGTTGTTCACAGTCGGTAAACTTTTTGCTCAGGTAGTATATTGCATACTCTTTTCGACCAGACTCGTCATGCTGGCCCAGCACACACCCCATTGACTCTTCTAATACTGTCAAGTACATTATCAGAGGTCTTCCTTCAACTGGAGGCATAAGGATTGGAGGCTCTTGTAAATACTCCTTAATCTTGTCAAAAGCCCTCTGGCAGTCGTCGTTCCACCTGACCGTTTGTTCTTTTCTTAGCAGTTTGAACAGGGGTTCACAGGTTGCCGTAAGGTGAGATATGAACCGTGAAATGTAGTTCAATCGTCCTAAGAACCCTCGAACTTCTTTTTCAGACTTCGGTGCAGGCATTTCTTGAATGGCTTTGACTTTATCAGGGTCAACCTCAATCCCTTTCTCGCTTACGATAAAGCCTAGCAGCTTACCAGATCGTACCCCGAACGTGCACTTGTTGGGGTTCAACTTCAGTTGGTACTTCCTCAGACGTTTGAATAGCTTCAGCAGATTTACCAGGTGGTCTTCTTCTGTAAGGGACTTGGCAATCATGTCATCCACATAACATTCGATTTCCTTATGGATCATATCGTGGAACAACGTTACCATAGCCCGTTGATAGGTTGCACCAGCGTTCTTTAATCCGAATGGCATCACCTTATAACAGAAAGTGCCCCATGGTGTGATGAAGGTTGTCTTCTCCATGTCTTCAGGCGACATTTTAATCTGATTGTATCCTGAAAATCCATCCATGAAGGAGAATACCGAGAACTGAGCTGTGTTATCCACCAATACGTTAATGTGAGGTAATGGGAAGTCATCTTTTGGGCTAGCTCTGTTCAGGTCCCGGTAGTCAACACACATTCTTACTTTGCCGTCCTTCTTAGGCACAGGTACTATGTTAGCAACCCACGGTGGATAGCTAGTTACAGCAAGGAACCCGGCGTCCCATTTCTTTTGTACCTCTTCTCTGATTTTCATTGCCATGTCTGGGCGAGTACGACGCAGTTTCTGTTTAACCGGCGGGCATTCTTCTCTCAAAGGCAGCTTGTGCATAACAATGTCGGTGTCCAACCCTGGCATATCCTGGTAAGACCAAGCAAACACATCCACATATTCCTGAAGCAGGTCAATCAGTTGTTTCTTCATTGAGTCTTGTAAGCAGGCCCCGATCTTAACCTCTTTCACGTCTTCATCTGTACCAAGATTAATCGTTTCCACCTCCTCCTGATGAGGAGTGATAACCTTCTCCTCTTGTCTTAACAACCTGGCTAGCTCTTCAGGAAGCTCATATTCTTCTTCAACCCCTTCATCAGCTTGATTGATTGGATTGTCAAAGTCATACGAAGTCATAGCCGTGCTGTTGTCGGTGCTGTCTGGAAGGCACTCTCTGCAAGGGTTCAGTTTGTTCATTTTAGTGATTGATTTTAATCTTGTTCAGAAAAAGTGAAATAAAGTTGTCATTTTGAAAACATTGCCATTTATTTTTTGTACAAAAAGAAAAATGGAAAAACAGTGAACGGAAAAGGAAAAGACTCATTTGCAAAAGATGTCTGATTGTCATTGATTAATCTTGTTGCACAAAAAGTACAGATGGCCCGATTACAAAATGTGTCTTGTCATCTTGGGCAAGATGCAAGACTTGATGCATGCTTAAAATATACAGGAAATAATAATTACTCTGCAGGAGTAACCCTTATAATTCCCTGGGAAGACCAGTTTGAGATACGGCTTCCCGGAATCCTTGGACGAATCCAGCTTTCCAGGTTGCGCTCTTCTTCCCACTCATCTTCCAAGTTGTTGACAGCATCGGGGGTTAGCATCCCCCCACTAACAAAGTTGGGCTTCTTGGCAGCCTCTGTTTGATCTTCTTGAGTTGGTTTGTAACCCAACCCAAATCTATCTTCCTTCTTCTCCACAGGTAGCAATTTGCCCCAGCCTTGAGCATTTCCTTCTTCCACAACCTTCCGGGCCTGTTGGTAAGATGTCATTGAGGTTCCAGGTACAGCAGATGTTTCATTTATGTTCAGGGCCTCAAACCCTTGACTCATCGTCTCGTGGATTTCCCCATCCATCTCAATATATTTATAAGTAGCCAGATGGCTAACAAATATATCCTCCTCTCCACAGATAGTGACGACTTGACCTTCCCACTCAAATTTTAACTTCTGGTGAAGGGTAGACGTTACTGCTCCAGCGGCATGAATCCATGGTCTACCCAACAAACAGCTGTAGGCAGGCTGAATGTCCATCACGTAGAAGGTCGTTTTGAAAGTTTGTGGGCCAATCGTTACAGGCAACTCAATTTCCCCCAGAACTGATCTCTTAGAGCCGTCAAAGGCTCTCACTACCAAGTTACTGGGTCGTAACGCCAATCCTTCATATTCCAGCTTCACAAGAGCCTTTTTAGGTAAGACATTGAGGGATGACCCAGTGTCCACCAGCACATGGGAAAGGACTGCACCTTTACATTCCATGGTAATGTGCAAGGCTTTGTTATGATTGCGGCCTTCTGAAGTCAAATCAGTGTTGGTGAATCCTAGTCCATTACTAGCATTAACATTTCCAACTACAGCTAATAACTGATTGACCGTGATCTCTTCCGGCATATAAGCTGCGTGCAAGACTTTGAGCAGTGCGTTCCGATGGGCCTCGGAGCACATAAGCAATGATAGAATGGAGATCTTGGAAGGTGTCTGGTGAAGCTGGTCCACTATTTTATAATCACTTTTCTTGATGATTCTCATGAACTCATCAACTTCTTGATCAAAAGGTGTTTTTAAAGCTTCTCTAACGACCTGCTCTTCTTGCACCATACTCTTCCCTTTTGCCTTGGCAGCAGCTTCTGCTTCGGCAGTGGGTCTTTGAATTTGCGGGGCAAAGAGACGTCCGCTTCGAGTGAAGCCTCCGCCTCCTCCCACATTGTCTATTTGTGGTGCAGAAGTTGATGATTCAAAAGTGATTTTCTGTCCTCCGCAGTATAAATCAGAGCCGTAATGCCAGGGGATGGCATTACTGCTTTCATAAGGTACTGGCCCAGGCACTGTGACAGTGACTGGACTGATGGCAACTGCAGAAGGGACTGTGATAGTCTGTGGATCATAATATATTGTGAATGGTGCTCTGGTAGGAGTGGTATTTTGTGAGTTGTAGGCGGAATCATTTTCAGGATCATAATAAATCGTAACTGCTGAGACATCTTCATGGTTTGCTGCTGATGTTGTAGGAGACAGTGTTGGAAGGATGGGTGTTGTTGTTGTAGGAATTTCAAAATGAAGTGGTGCTGAAGTTGTAGAAGGAATGTTCGTTGATATCTGGTCGGTTGAAATGACAGATGAAACATTTGTTGATGAAGCTGAAGAGTTGTCTGGAACAATGATTGTTGCAGTTGTAGAAGACATGGGAATTGCTGCTGATGAGATTGCTGGATTTGTAGGAAATGATGTTGTAATCTGAAGCAGGCCACTCCGGATGAGGCCATCTATGCCATCTCTCAAGTTATCACAACCATTCACTGAAATGTTGCAATAAGCACACCCTAGCTCGCATCCCGGGAATATTTGACATTCGAGGAGTTGGGCTTTGATCTCTACCAAAGGTGTCCGAATCTGACCCACACTGGTTATCAAGTAAGACGGCCTGTCTTCTTCAATAGCATTGATTCGGGGACCACCATGATGTGGCATAGGGTTCTTGTTGACATTTGGTGGTGGTGCGAAGTTTAAAGCCTTAGAGTCTACCAGGTCTTGTACCTTCATGTGCAAAGCTCTGCACTTCTCTGTACTATGGCCAGGTGCATTTGAATGGAAAGCACATCTGGCGTTGGAGTCGTAATTTCTGGGCAAACTGGCAGGATCTGGAGGTGCCAACGTCCTTAGCTCAACCAGGTTGAGTTTTAGGAGTTGTGGCAGTAATGTGGCATAGGGCATAGGGATTGGATCAATCACCCTATTGGCCTGAGATGGCCTCTGCTGAAATGGTCTTTGCTGATTATTGTTGTTGGTGTTGTTGTAGTTTCTTGGAGGATACTGAGTTTGTTGCTGGTACTGAGGTTGTTGCTGATACTGAGGTTGTTGCTGAGGTTGATACACTGATTGCTGAGGAAGTGGAGAAGGAATGGTGACTGCTGCCACTGACCTTTGAACATATTAGGGCCCGCCCCTGCTGGCATGGACAACATTGGTCTCACCAGTTCTTCTTGGGCCTACAAAAGGCTTTCTGGGGTTGCTGGATGAGCTTGCACCGTTGTCTGAGATCTTACCCATCTTTAATAGGCTTTCAATTCTCTCTCCGGCTATAACTACATCTGCAAAGCTGGTAGATGAGAAGGCAGCTAGCCTATCAATGTAAGTCCCTTGGAGGGTGTTCATAAACATATCAGCCATCTCCCTCTCTGACATAGGTGGCTGGACAGCAGCAGCAAGCTGTCTCCACCTTTGAGCGTACTCTCGGAAACTTTCCCGGGATGATTGTGACATACCCATCAGGAGGGTCCTGTTGGGAGCCATATCTAAGTTGTATTGATACTGTCTGATAAAGGCCTCTGCCAGGTCCTTCCAGCATCTAATAGTTGCTCTAGTCAGATGGGAATACCATTCCCTCGAAGCACCAGTTAAGCTATCCTCAAAATAAAACATCCATAGCTTTTCGTCCATGGTATAGGCCTTCAGCCTCCCCAGAAAGGATTGTAAATGGTCCGTGGGCAGGAAGTCCCGTTATACTTTTCAAAGCATGGTGGCTTAAACTTGTGGGGAATCCTGACCCCGTCCACTAAGCCCATATCCATGACATCAAAACCCAAAGAGTTTTGAGACTCCAAGGATCTTAATTTTTCAGCTATTTCATCCAGCCTTCTGTCATAGGCCTCATCCCCAGCTCCCATCACTGTGAACTGATCTTCCTGGGGGTCTTCTTGCAGCACTCTGCCAGCAGTGGCAGTCCCTTGTACATTAACAGGAATGTTGATCTCGGGATGAAGGTGAGGTCCAAATACAGGGGGGTTGACATGAGGTTGGACCCTCTCATTGTTGCTTGTCCCAGCAGTCCCTGGATGGGGATCTTCTGGATTCTGCCTTTCCACTAAGGCTCTCAATCTTTCCTGGCTTTGAGCCATATTGTTCATCACTTCCATGAACTGTGTCATCTGAGTCCTCATTTCTAGCCTTTCATTGGCCATTTGGTTCCTGACCTCTGCAAGGTCCTCTGCAAGGTCCTCATTTGTTGCAGATTGGATATCTGTGTGGACGGTTGAGTGGAAACACCCTACGTCGAGCAATAGTTCCTGAAATCACAACAGAGTTAGCAACAGACAAATCAAACCTACAAAACAAACAAAAGGTTAGTATGCAATGCAGTATGCCTATTTGTTTCCAAGGTATCCGGCTTAGCACTTGGTTTTGACCTTTCCAGACCCCTGAAGAAGATACTTGTGATGTTGCTTGAAGAATTCAGATGAAACAAACTAACACATATATTACAAAAAGGTAAATGATACATAGTTTTTTTTTTCTTACAACATACGCCCTCTGAGGGGTCAAAAATACAACATAAAGAAAAGTACATAAAAAAATGAAAGCAACAACAAGCAAAAAGTCAAACACCAAGGCTAAATTCATCCTCCTGAACTTCCTTGAGAAGTGCTTCAGTCACAGGATCAGCTGGACGCTCTGTAAGATTCCTGATAAGGAGATTCCTTGTAGCAATAGCTGCAGTTAGCTTCTTGTGCTGACTCTGGTCCTTTGACCTTTTCACTCCAGCTCTGATCTTCAACTCTGAGATCTCCCTCTGGGCTGCTGCCAGGGCTTCCTGTTGCTCTTTTGCACTAGCTTCCAGTTGCTCAATCTTATCCTGAGTCCTCTTATCTTCCAGAGTACGAGCCTCGGTGATTCTGACCCACCTAGCTTGGCTCTCCTTCAGATACAAATCAGTCCTGGCCTTTTGGAACTGGGCCTCCTTGCAGGCATTCTTCAAGATCTGTTCTCCGGCCCTAGACTTCTTAATGTAATCCTCAGACTTCTCAATTCTAGCCAAATGCTCCACTTTCAACTTTTCCAGCCTTTCAATATCCAACCTACCATCACTCCTCTCCCAGAGGGTCTTCTGTAGAGCCTGAGTCAACTTCTCATTTCTCTCTTTCAATTTCTCAAACTCCTCTAAGATGACAGTTGCTGGAGGTGGTGTTGTGGAGGGTCCAGGCATATCTTCAATAGTGAAGGGCATTCCAGAAATTTGAGCCTTGGCATGAGACCACTCATAGTACTGGGCTGAGGCTACATTGTTGCATCTCCCAAGGGTGGTTACTCCTTTAGTCTGCACATTGTCCCAGGCCCAGGCTGCTTGCCTGACAACAACCAGATTAGGCTTGATTTCACAATAGAGGGTCTCAGTCAGATCCTGTGCCCTAGGAGGATGGACTAATGCATAGCCCAGCTGTCTTTTGAATAGCAGAGGGTTGTAATTGATGCAACCCTTCACTCCAATCAGAGGCACATTGGGAAATTGCCCACAACTTGTAATGATGTCTCTGCCCTTAGTACTCTGAGTACACCATCTGATATCATCTGAGGTTAGAGCAACAAGCCTCCTAGCCCAGTTCTTCTGCAAGTGAGGGTTCAAGAATGCATCAGTCTTTGGCAAGTGCTTGAGCAGCCAAGTATGGAACAAAGGAGCACAGCATCTCACTAATCTTCCCCTTTGCTTTTCATTCCTTTGATGAACAGAGTAGTAAAGATCTCCCAGTAAGGTGGGCACTGGGTTTCTCAGGATGAAAAGATGGACTGCATTCTTGCTAACAAACCTAGGCTCATCTGCAAAAAGTATGACCCCATATATGCTAAGGGCCAACAGAGCACAGACTCCCTTCCACTCCCCTAGGGAAGCCTTCAGACTAGCCTGAGAAGTCAAGAAATCCAGATGAAAACCAGAGATTCCAGCTTTAGATGTCAAATTCTGCCCAATCAAAACTGGTTCCAGATGTAATGCTTTGGCTATCTCCTCATTACTTGGGAAAGCCATCTCAGGGTTGAAGGGGATTCCACCTCTGATAGGTACACCAACTAATGATGAATACTCTTCTAACAATGGTCCCAACTGAAAGTCCTGAAAGGTGAAGCACCTCAGAGGGGGATCATAGAACTGCAGGCAAGTATGTATCAAGCTCCTCTGCGAAGGGTCCAAATCCATAACCACATCCAGGATTCCTCCATAATGTTCTCTAAAGAGTGGTATATGGTCTGGAGTAATCAGGGTCTGAATCCTCCTGATTCTAGCTAGCTCAGGCTCAAAGAAGTGGTAGGAGATGTTACTTTTCTTGGGTGCCATGTTGCTGAAGAATGGGTGCTGATGATGACACTGAAAAGTGGGCCACTGACAGGCTGAGACTGATGATGAAGGTGAATGAAACAGGTAGCAGATAGCTGAAGTAGATACTGGTGAAGACAGGTCTATGCTGATGATGGGGTCAAAACCAAGCCAATAATAAAGAATGGATACCCTGAAAAGCAAATAAGCAAATGTTAAAATGGTGCAATGATGATGTATGCAAATGATATGCAAGGGTTTGTGACTGAGCTGGATCTGATCAAATGCTCTGATGTAAGTCCATGTACATTCAAGAAATCCAGATAGAGGTCTATAAGTCCAGTAACCAGGGTGGGGGACTCAAATAAAGAGTCACATGTCCAGGGTTAAATCACAAGAACTGTTCCAAAATGGAGTACTCTTAATCAAAACAAAGTAACAGGGTATGCTGAGGTCAAGGGTACCTACAAACCTGTAAACAGCCCAACCCCCTCACAGGTGATGTTCTAAAACAAGGATCCTCAGACTTGGATCAGTTATGAGAAGTGTAAACACTTCTAACCCGGAGGTACAGTGTTTACAATAACCATAAAAGTTCCTCCTCTAATTCACCTCAGTTTCTGAAGGTCAATACTAAAGGTCATCCAGACTTAGCAGGCTTCCCAGATAGCCCTAGTATTGCAGGAAATCTGCAACACAGAGTTCTCAAGAAAAAATCCATATCTGAACCGTGTTTCATATTCCCGCACCAGACCGAGATGGAATGGGAAAGAACATGAACCACTCTAGCCTATGTGTCACTCAGGTCCCAGGTATAGGACCTTAACTCTCAATAGAACCCCCACCCACCAAAACAGAAACAACAGATCCAGCCAGAATAGTATGACAGTATGACATATGTAAAGCTGTAAAGAAAGCAGTAAACAACTATACATAAAGCAATACACAAAATAAATATACAAACACAAACAACACATAACACCCCCGTAAACACAAATCAATCAAACGCTAGGAGGAACCCACAAAAAGAACCAGAAGCCCTGGTTGCAATATAAGGATCCCCAGCAGAGTCGCCAAGCTGTCGCTCCCGATAAGTGGGACTGGCCCAAATAAAGGTACAGACGCGAACGGTCGGAGAAAGGGAACAATGAGAACACACAGCAGTGAACTCACTGGAGATAAAAAGAGTCGCCAGCTAGGCATTTTTATCCCGGAGGAAAGGTAATGCTGCATAGACCTAGAAAGAGATGGATAAGACGGTTGCGAACCAGAGAGACTGAGAAAGGGGGTTGGTTACAACCTGGGAAGGTATTAGCACCCAGATTTTCCGCCGTACTCGACGGGATCCACGCTTAAAAGATTTGTGTTTTAAAGGGGTAGTGTCAGTGAAATCTGTGTATAAAAGAGCTGGAAAAAGATGTACAGGTGTCAGTGTAAGAGAAGTGAAGTGTATGAGTGAAGTGTCAGTGTAAGAACAAGAATGAAATGCTCAGGAGTATGAGGCTTAAAGAATAAAGCTGGAAAGAGGGGGAAATATACAGAGACTTTTGTTCGATAACTGTTAAGTTATGCCTACGTATCCTCTCGTGCAATGAGGAAGTCAGAACACCGTAGTTCGACCCAAAGAGACTGAAAGGTGAATTGACTTGTGAACTGCTTACTTGTCAATGCTCAAGTGTATGACCTGTCTGGCTCAGGTGCAAACTGTCTTGCATTAGACGGAAGAAGCAAGTTCCCGTTTGTGAGTGAATGAGATGAGAAAAGAATCCCGGAGGAGACGATTATTGTTTGTTTTTGAGTTTTCAGTCTTTTATTGCTTTTGAGAATTTGTCATAAGTTAATGAGCTTAAGCCTAAACCAATGGGTTAGTAAACTCATCACATCTTCCCTCTGATTAGGGGTAATGAGAATACCTTAAGTGTGAAGTCAGATTCTCACACTTAATCACCTTTGATGCAGGATTAAGATCATTAACCTACTTGTGATTAATTAGATGTTTTTGTGGTTTTGGTTTAGTGTTAAGTAATGAGGTTAAGCCATAATCAAGGATTAAACAGACTCATTACACCATCCTAATAGAAGGATAATAGATGAGAATGTTTAAGCTGAGGAAAGCTCCTCAACTTAATCCATGATTAGGGATTAAACTTATGACAAAACAAGCCTTTGATTAAGTGGATTTTATTTAATGATATGATGATGAAGTGATTTTTAGGGTTTGTAAGACAACTTGAGGGGGACTTGTCCATTAACACTAGGGTTAGTCCTTCTTAACCAATTAAGGAAGAATTAGAACCCAAATGCAAGGCCCAAGTTACAAGCTTGATGTCTTGATGATTATTATGTGAATTGATTAAAAGAGTTAAACACATTAAGGGTTTAACACTTAGGATTAAAGTTATACACTCCATCCTAATAGAAGGATGCAGGCATAAGCTTAATCACAAAGCCTTAAAGCCTTTAGGGTTTAGTCCCTGATTATGAGATGAGAAGAGAAGACTCAAAAGAGACACAAAGGTAAAAACTAAGTGGGGAGACTAATCCAAACCCTAATCATTGTCATTCTTGGTTGTTCCTAAGGTTTGTGAGGTTTAACAAAGAAGATCTTCAATGGAACCACCAGGAAGCAGATGAAAGGATCAGGAGAAGCAAAGTAACTTGCTTCATTCAAGAAGTCAAGTCACTTGAAGAAAGAAAGTAAGAAGGAAAAGAATGAGCAAGCTCAAACTCAAACACATATCAAAATGCATCAAGGATGCATGAGAGAGATGAGAAGAAAGTATGAGAAGTGAAGGCAAATTCACTTCTCAAAGTTACTTACCACCTGAAAAGTCAGAAAAGAAATGGAATGCAATGCAAAATGAGATGAGATGACATGATGAGAAACAAAACCAGAAGCACATACATGATGTTAATGATGCTATGAGATGCTACAAGTATGAGGCAACACATGGAAATGATCATGCAAGCTTATGGATGCAAATGAAGCAAGTTAAAACACATGACCATTCATGAAAAGTTATGAGATGCATATGGCATACAATATGGCAAATACAAGATGTAATGATCAAACATGCTTCTAATATGTCTTAAGATGTCAAGTGAATCAAATGGATGCATAAAATGTCATGGAAAATCAAGGCATGAGTGCAAATGCAAGATGGATGCATATGGAAGCTCAAATTAGGGTTCATGATCAAAGCATCAAACACAAACCAAAATCAGAAGCAAACTTCAATACAAAAAATTGAAAATGCACTCAAAGGACCCCTAATCCTATACTAACTCACTGCCCAAAGGAGAAGTTCCAACTCTTAACCAAATTCAAGTTATGATTTTCCTAAGTTTTCTAGGGTTTTAGGGTTCCTTAACAAGAAAATTACCAAACAAATGGAAAATGAAAGATCAAATCATGGCCATTTAATCTCAAAAACTACATGCTAAACACAATGCAATGCAAAAAGAATCAAGGTCCAACTCTTTAGGGTTAGGCAGAAATGATTTTTGAAAGTTTGGATCAAAATAATGCATCAAAAATGAATTAATTCCATGGAAAATTCTCAAAATGCATCAAGATCAAAAAAGAAATTTGGTTTGAAGGTTGGACAATGTTTCTAAATGTCTTTAAACATTTCATGAATTTTTTGGTGATTTTTAAATACCTAAAAGTATTTTTAATTAATTAATTCTCATTAATCAATTAAAAATAAACTTTTAAATATTTAAAAATACTTTTTTAATGCTAAAAAAAAATAAAAATATTTTTGTGTTCTGAAATTAGATAATAGTGTGCATAAAAAATTTCAGAATTTTTGAATGGATTTTACTATTTTTAAATAAATGTACAAAACAATGTAATTAAATGAAAAGAAAAATGAAATTAAACTGAAATAAAGAAAAGTAATCAGATCCAATGGCCCTCATTCAAACTGAAACACGCGCGCATTGACTTGGCGCCAGATCCCACGGCCAGCATTCAAACTCACTAACCCTAATTAATTAGCCCTAATCCCACCGTTAATGACCCTCAGGTGACCGGAACAGTGTTCCGGTCATCTTCTCCGACCACTCCAAACTTCAAACTCCCTCTAAACGCATCTAAAACGAAATATAATTAAACAGAAATGATCCCCACCTAGAAACGAATCAGAACCCCCATTCCAAACACATTTATCATCTCTAAACTGGCTGAATCGAATCAAAATAGTTTCTAGGGCAAAAGTTTCAGAACCAGATTAAACTCTCATTTCTTCACCATTCTCAAAACCAATAACATATTCATGATCAGGGAGGCATATAGAACAACTTAGGAACTTTAAAAATCATTTCTGGAAAAAAGGTTCTTGAGCTACCTGAGTTTTGAAGCTTTCAGTTTACAGCTTTCTGGCCTCTCTCCTTTGTGCAATCCACTCCTTATGACCCCTTGATGATGTCTGGATGCTTAGAGAAGGCTTGTGGTGGCTGGTTTGAGAGTTTGAACAGGTTCTGTTCAAGTTCAGGTGAGAATCGTGTTTGGCTTATATGGTGTTTCAAGGATGAATGAAAGCAGGGAAATGATCAGAAGGATGTGGTGATGAGTTCTGTGAAGTTTGTTTGTGAGTTTGTAGCTTGTACACTGAGTTTCGAAAGCTTTTGCTTCAAGGGTGAAAAATGGGAGAGTGTTGTTCTTGCTGGTTTCAGGCTTGTGTGTTATTATGTTCAGCTTGCATTTTGTTTGTATAAACTAATCCTATTGGTCAGATGACATGACATGTGCTTTATTGATTGGTATAGTAGCTTTTGCCAAAATGTCAACTTCTTGTAAGAGAGGCACGAGTCATGTTCCAGCCAAGTACAAAGGGTGTGGGCTGCGCAGCAAGGTGAGGGAGAAAGGCTAGGATTGGTCAGCAGGCTAGGCAACAAGTGGATGAAGTGTTATCATTGGTTTTGCAACTTGCTTGCTTTTGAACTTCATGAAAATATCTTGCCTCACAAACCATGAAAACATGTGATTTCTTTGGTTCAATCTGAACTTTAGGACTTGTGTGATGCTTGTGTAATGGTTTGACACCAATTAGAAGTCACAAATGCCTTTGGTACAAGATTTTGCAAATTTCTCATTTAGTGCATTGCTTGAAATTTAGTGATTTTAGCCAACTTTGATGCACCATAACTTTTGATCCAAAATGAATTAGGCCATGTTCCTGTACTTTTTGAAAAGGGAAAGATCTAATCTACAACTTTCATGACCAAAGTTTTTCCATTTGAAGCATTTTTGGATCAAAAAGTAAGGGTTGAAAAAGTTGCATAAAATGACATTTCATTAAAAGTCAACCTTGCCTCCAAAAGTCAACTTTGCAAAAACTTGTAATTCTTGAATTTTGTGAACTTCAAACTTCTTCTATGATCAAATAAAGATCATATGCACTCAAAATGATGAAGATCACCCCTTGGTTGGGTCATTGGGGGCCTCAAATGCCCTGATTTTGCACTGACTTGTCTGAAAAGTCAACTCTTGATCAGATGACTTCCCCATGGAATTTCTTCATGAAAATTGATATGCATACTCCCTATACCATATAGAGACCAATAGAAACAAGAATGACCAAAAAATTTGGAGTTATGGCCTCTGAAACCAAAACCCTAATTTTCAGGTCATCTGTGCAGTCAAGCCTGGTTCTGCTTCCATACCAATCCCAGTTCTTGTGATTTTTTGGCACTTCTGATTTTGATAGGATGTAACATGATATTAGAACACACATGGACCCCTTTGAAGTGATTGGTGGCCTTTGGAGTGGCTCAAAAAGCTCTTGGATTGCTCAGGTCACAAACCCTAGATGCAGATGACTTAGAACCTATGCAGTGAATCAAAAATGTGATATGAGATGTCATGATTGTGTTTATGCACATGAAATGATCACAAACCATGGTGTGAATGGGTGAGGGCAAATTTGGGGTGTTTACAAAGTCCATTATCCGCAACAGAGAACCTACAACAACAACAACCAACAACAACGTCCTTTCCAGAAAAGGCCATCACAAGCAAACAGGGTAATTGACCCAATCCCAATGTCGTATGCTGCACTCTTGCCACAACTCCTGAAGCTCAACCTAGTTGAGTTAAGGACATTGGCACCTCCAGATCCTCTTAATTTGCCAAAGAACTATGATGCCAATGCCAGGTGTGCATTCCACTCAAACGCACCGGGGCATAATACTGAAAAATGCCGTGCCTTACAGATGAAAGTCCAAGACCTGGTGGACTCAAAAGCTCTCAACTTTGCACCTCTTCTGAATGTCACAAGAAATCCAATGCCTAGTCACAACGGGCCTAGGATTAATGCTATTGAGGAGGGAAAACCCTTCACCTTAATCACCAGTGTTGCACAAATTCGAACACCTTTGGTCGAAATCAAAGCTCAGCTTTTAGAATGCCAAATGTTCCCCGGTTGTGAGCTCGGCTGTGGGTATTGCAATATTGCAGTCAATGGGTGTGAAAGGCTGAGAAACGGCATAGATGGCCTTATTAAAGATGGTATCCTTCAGATTACGACAACAGCGCCTACAAATCCAACAACGCCTTCACCAACAATCATAGATACTCCTACAACATCAGCAACCATTGTTCCAACGGATTCTACTACAACTCCAACAACTGCTCAATAGATCACTTCAACGGATACAAGTTCAGTCACCATTCCTGCTACAACTTCAACACCCATCCAGTCAACAGTGTCTTCTACAACATCAACAACAATTGATGTAAGCGTCTCAACGGTTACAATATACTATGATCCCGCAAATGTTCCTACCAATAACTCACCACAAAATGCTACTCCTGTCAGAGCACCGGTTACCATATACTATGATCCACACACCATTGTGGTCCCCTCTGCAACTGCTATCAGTCCGGTCACTATCACAGTGCCTGGGCCGGTTCCTTACGAAAGCAGTAATGCCATTCCTTGGCATTATGGCTCAGATCTGTACTGCGAAGGGCAGAAAATCACTTTAGAATCATCAACTTCTTCACCTCAGATAGACAATGTGGGGGGAGGCGGAGGCTTCACTAGAAGCGGACGTCTCTTTGCCTTGCAAATTCCAAGACCCATTGCCGAAGCAGAAGCTGCTGCCAAGACAAAAGGAAAAAGCATGGTGCAAGAAGAACAAGTTGTCAGAGAAGCTTTGAAGACTCCTTTTGATCAAGAAGTCGATGAATTCATGAGAATCATAAAGAAAAGTGATTATAAGGTGGTAGACCAGCTTCACCAAACACCTTCCAAAATCTCCATATTATCGTTGCTAATGTGCTCTGAGGCTCATCGAAACGCACTATTAAAGGTCCTGCACGCAGCTTATGTGCCGGAGGAGATTACCGTCAATCAGTTAGAGGCTGTAGTTGGAAATGTCAACGCTAGTAATGGACTAGGATTTACCAACACTGATCTAACAATGGAAGGTCGCAATCACAACAAGGCTTTGCACATTACCTTGGAGTGTAAGGGTGCAGTTCTTTCTCACGTATTGGTGGACACAGGGTCATCACTCAATGTCCTACCCAAGAAAGCCCTTGTGAAGCTGGAGCATGATGGGTTGGCACTACGCCCAAGCAACTTGGTAGTGAGAGCCTTTGACGGTTCTAAGAGATCAGTTCTGGGAGAAATAGAGTTACCAATAATGATTGGCCCACAGCTTTTCAAAACAACCTTCTTTGTGATGGATATACAGCCTGCCTACAGCTGTCTATTGGGTAGACCATGGATACACGCCACTGGCGTCGTGACGTCAACCCTTCACCAGAAGATAAAATTCGAGTGGGAAGGCCAAATCATCACCATCTGTGGGGAGGAGGACATCTTTGTTAGCCAGCTGGCTACGTATAAGTACATAGAGATTGATGGGGAGATCCATGAGACCATGAGTCAGGGATTTGAGGCCCTTAATATTAATGAAACATCTGCTGTGCTTGGGACCTCCATCACATCATATCAGCAAGCCCGAAAGGTTGTTGAGGAAGGTACCGCCAAAGGCTGGGGCAAGTTGCTGACCGTGGAGAAGAAAGAAGACCGATTCGGGTTGGGTTACAGACCAACTCGACAAGATCAATCAGAGGCTGCAAAGGAGCCCAAGTTTGTCAGCGGGGGGATGCTCACCCCGGATGCTGTGAATAGTTTGGAAGATGAGTCAGAAGACGAGCGCAACCTGGAAAGCTGGATACGTCTAAGGATCCCGGGGAGCCATGTCTCAAACTGGACTTCCCAGGAAATTATAAGGGTTACTCCTGCAGAGTAATTATTATTTCCTGTGTTTTAAAGCATGCATCAAGTCCTGTATCTTGCCCAAGATGTTAGGACTCATTTTGTAATCGGGCCATCTTGTATTTTGTGCAAAGACCAATTAATGAATATCAGGACATCTTTTGCAAATGAGTCTTTTCTTTTCCGCTCACTGTTTTTCATTTTTTATTTTTTGTACAAAAATAAAATGGCAATGCTTTTCAAAATAAATAACTTCATTTTCACTTTTTCTAAGTAAGATAAAACTGGTCACTAAAATGAACAAATCTAAACCCTTGCAGAAAGTGCCCTCCAGACTGCACCGACAACAACACTGCTATGACTTCATATGACTTTGACAATCCAATCAATCAAGCCGATGAAGGGGTTGAAGAAGATTATGAGCTACCTGAAGAGCTAGCCAGGTTGTTAAGGAAAGAAGAGAAGGTTATCACTCCTCATCAGGAGGAGGTTGTGACGATTAATCTTGGTACAGGGGAAGACTTGAAAGAAGTTAAGATCGGGGCCTGCTTACAAGATTCAGTGAAAGAGCAACTGATTTACATGCTTCGGGAATATGTGGATGTTTTTGCTTGGTCTTATCAAGATATGCCAGGGTTGGACACTGACATTGTCATGCACAAGCTGCCTCTGAAAGAAGACTGCCCGCCAGTAAAACAGAAGCTGCGCCGTACTCGCCCAGATATGGCAATGAAGATAAGAGAAGAGGTACAAAAGCAGTGGGATGCCGGTTTCCTTGCTGTGACTAGCTATCCGCCGTGGGTTGCTAATATTGTACCTGTGCCCAAGAAAGATGGCAAGGTGAGGATGTGTGTGGATTACCGGGATCTGAACAGGGCCAGCCCGAAGGATGACATCCCTTTACCTCACATTGTTGTATTGGTCGACAATACGGCTCAGTTCTCGGTGTTCTCCTTCATGGATGGATTCTCAGGATATAATCAAATCAAAATGTCACCTGAAGACATGGAGAAGACCATTTTCATCACACCCTGGGGAACGTTCTGTTATAAGGTGATGCCATTCGGACTGAAGAATGTTGGTGCCACTTATCAGCGGGCTATGGTAACGTTATTCCATGACATGATCCACAAAGAAATTGAATGTTATGTGGATGACATGATTGCCAAGTCCTTTACAGAAGAAGACCACCTGGTGAATCTGTTGAAGCTATTCAAGCGTCTGAGGAAGTACCAATTGAAGTTAAACCCCAACAAATGCACATTCGGGGTGCGATCCGGTAAGCTACTAGGATTTATTGTGAGTGAGAAAGGGATTGAAGTTGACCCTGATAAAGTTAAAGCCATTCAGGAAATGCCTGCGCTGAAGACTGAAAAAGAAGTTCGGGGGTTTCTAGGTAGATTGAACTACATTTCACGGTTCATATATCACCTTACAGCAACCTGTGAACCTTTGTTCAAGTTGTTAAGAAAATAGCAAACGGTCAGGTGGAATGAAGACTGCCAAAGGGCTTTTGACAAAATCAAGGAATACTTACAAGAGCCTCCGATCCTTATGCCTCAAGTTGAAGGAAGACCTCTAATCATGTACTTGACAATATTAGAAGAGTCAATGGGGTGTGTGATGGGCCAACATGACGAGTCTGGTCGAAAAGAGTATGCAATATACTACCTAAGCAAAAAGTTTACCGACTGTGAACAACGTTATTCACTGCTCGAGAAAACATGTTGTGCTTTAGCGTGGGCTGCTCGCCGACTAAGACAATATATATTGACCCATACCACTTTATTGATCTCAAAGATGGATCCAGTCAAGTATATATTTGAGAAGCCAACACTTATCGGACGGGTTGCAAGATGGCAAATGATTCTCACAGAATATGACATTCAATACACATCTCAAAAAGCCATCAAAGGCAGTGTATTGTCTAAATATCTAGCTGAGCAACCCATTGATGGTTACCAGCCTATGAGATTTGACTTCCCCGATGAAGACATCATGTTCATAAAAGCAAAAGATCATGAGGAGCCTATTCACACTGAAGGGCCTGACCAGGAAGAAGAATGGACTATGATGTTTGATGGGGCTGTTAATATGAATGGTCGTGGTGTTGGTGCAGTACTCATTACACCTAAATGGGTTCACATGCCTTTCTCGGCAAAACTCACCTTTAACTGCACTAACAACGAAGCTGAATATGAAGCTTGTATTATGGGTCTTGAGGAAGCCATTGACCTCAGGATCAAGACTTTGATTGTATTCGGAGATTCAGCTTCGGTAATTAATCAAACCAACGACAAATGGTACACCCACCAGGATCATCTGATACCTTATCGGGATTTTACAAGGAGGTTGTTGACTTTCTTCACAACAGTCAAACTTGAGTATATCCCTCGAGATGAAAATCAGTTTGCAGATGCTCTGGCTACCATCTCATCCATGATCAAGGTTCAAGCTGCCAACTTTATGCCTCAGATATCAGTGTCCAGACTCGACAGACCAACATACGTATTTTCAGCAGATGTTGTTAAAGATGATAAGCCTTGGTTCCATGACATTAAGTGCTTCTTGGAGGATCAAACATACCCATCTGGGGCATCATCCAATGATAAGAAGATATTAAGAAGGTTAGCTGGTAGTTTCTTCCTGAATGCTGATGGTTCCTTGTACAAGATAAACTTTGATATGGTACTTCTCAGATGTGTTGATAAGACAGAAGCAAACGTGTTGATGCACGAGGTGCACGAAGGATCTTTTGGTACCCATGCTGGAGGGCATGCTATGGCTAAAAAGCTGTTAAGATCAGGCTACTACTGGATCACAATGGATGCTGACTGTTGTGCTTATGCCAGGAAATACCATAAATGCCATATTTATACAGATAAAGTGCATGTGCCTCCGAATCCTCTGAATGTGATGTCTTCACCTTGGCCCTTTGCCATGTGGGGCATTGATATGATTGGCAAGATGGAACCGACCGCTTCAATTGGCCACAGATTCATCCTGGTTGCCATTGACTATTTCACCAAGTGGGTTGAGGCAGCTTCGTATGCAAATGTCACCAGACAAGTGGTAGCCCGATTCCTGAAGAGAGACATCATCTGTCGGTATGGAGTGCCCGAACGAATCATTACTGATAATGGTTCCAACTTAAATAACAAAATGATGGCAGAATTATGCCGGGACTTCAAGATCCAACACCACAACTCTTCTCCTTACAGGCCAAAGATGAATGGCGTTGTTGAGGCAGCTAACAAGAATATCAAGAAGATTGTGCAGAAGATGGTGGTCACCTACAAAGACTGGAATGAAATGCTACCATTTGCCTTACATGGGTACCGAATGTCAATCAGAACATCCACTAGAGCAACACCGTATCAGCTTGTGTATGGTATGGAGGCAGTCCTACCTGTTGAAGTTGAATTACCCTCCCTGCGGGTCCTCATGGATGTCAAGCTGAGTGAAGCATAATGGGTCTGATCCCGATACGAACAGTTGAGTTTGATCGAAGAAAAGAGATTAGATGCAATCTTCCATGGGCAGTTATATCATAAGAGAATGAAGAAAGCCTTCGATCAGAAAGTCAGGCTTCGGGAATACCAAGTAGGAGATCTTGTGCTGAAAAGACTCCTTCCTCCTCATACAGACCACAGGGGCAAGTGGAATCCGAATTATGATGGTCCGTTCATAGTAAAGAAAGTTTTCTCTGGTGGAGCACTGATGCTCAGTACTATGGATGGTGAAGATTTCCCGTCCCCTGTGAATTCAGATGCAGTTAAAAAATACTTCGCATAAAATGACCCGCTGGACATAAAAACAGAATGTAAGTCCAGGAAAAAATAAGGCATCCCGGCGAGTCAAAAACAGAATAAAAGACTCGGGGAAAAATAAGGGAAAATAAATAAAAAAATGTACACTCGCTGAGTTGAAAAGCCACATTGGACAACTCAGTAAAAAATGGGTACCCCGGTGGATTAAAAACCCGAAAGGGCGATCCACGCAAAATAAGGGAATAGGCGAACAACTGCATTCTGAATTCGTCTGTATCACCCACAACACAGCAAGCTTCGAAAGGTTAAAGCATCGGTTGGAATCAGCCTTCTTCAAAAAGCAAGATGAGAAGAACGTCAATGTCATACAAATCATAGCAAAAGGGAAGCACTGAAGCGTCGTCAACATTGCCAACACCTTTTTTTGTTTCTCAATTTGTAACAATCTCCTCATTTCAGGGGATCTGTCCTTTGATTGTACTTGCCAATTCAGGGCACCCAAATTAATAAAATTAGATTTTCAGACACGTTTCGTACATTCTATTTTCATTTGCAAAAATGTCCGATGTCCTTAATATAATGATTGCATAAATACAGATGCGTCTTTTCTAAAATTACACGCTTACAGGAAATATATTTGTTCCCAGGAGTGTCAAAACTCCTATGATGGAATTCGGTAAAGGATACCTCGGGGTACTTGTGTGTTTCTTCGTCATAACAGGATTGCAGGTAGTCAAAGTGCAACATGGGGGCAAAAAAGCTTCTCCCCAGCAAGCTACCAAATCACTATTTACTCAGCCCATCTCCCATCTAGCACCAGAGATGCTTTCTCCCCAGCTGAGTTGCCAAACTTTGATCATCTTCAGCAAAATCACAGAAATCTCTAGGAAGATCGTTCAATGATCATTCCTCCCCATCCAAGTGTCAGGCAGGGAATCATCTCCCCACAAAGTTTCAGCCCCTATCCAGAAGAGCAATGTCTGAAGACCGCACAACAAAGTGACAAAAGCTTCCGCGGACCCCAGCTGGGTACCTCATCACCAAGGATGGGTCTATCAGTGACCTATTCCCCCATACAGAGTCATATATATCAGATCTACCAATGATCTCATCCCCAGCTGGGATATCACTTCAAGCAGATAAGCCGGAGATCTTCACAGCAACGGGATCCGAATCCCGGATCGGTACCTTTGCATAATCCTAACATTCACATCATATTCTCCCCCAGAGCGTAGCATTCCATCTAATACGGAGCATTACGGCAAAAATCAAACATATTGCATAATCATAAGCCATGTTTTGAATCAAACATCTATATGCACTAACATTCCATCAACAATGTACAAAATACCTCTCAAATTCCCCGACAGAAAGCCAAAGCATCCCCTTTGCACTCTCTAACACAAGTATATATACTCACTCGATACTTGTCTGTGTCATATTCTCCCCAGCAAGCTTAACACTCGTCTGTGTCTCACTCATGCTTACTTTAATCATACAGATACTCGTCCGTATCTCGTATACACACTTATCTCCCCTCAGATTCAACGCTCGTCCATGTTCTTTGTTAGCCAGTTGATACTCGTCCGTATCATCATCTCTGAACATGCGTCGAACGTTTGTTTCTACTGATACTCGTCCATATCATAAACTTAAGGATGCTTGTCCGCATTTTTAACCTATACACCATGTCAAACACTTGTACCTTTTCTTTCTCGAGTTTGGACACTCGTCTGTGTCTACCATTCCCTCAGAAGAGTTCGCGGCAAATCCCGATAAATTATTTCTTTTCTATCTGACATTCGTCCTGTGTCATGATATTTCCGGCAACCGTACCCTGCCAGGTGATCGTCCTTCACCTCTCGATGATCGTCCTTCATCGTCCCCAGCGGAGTCTCTATTTATTAGAACCCCTTTTTATCCGACATTCGTCCTATGCCGTGATATTTTTAGCAGCCGTCCCCTGCTAGGTGATCGTCTCTCACCTCTTGATGATCGTCCTTCATCATTTTATCCGATGGCCGTCCCCATCGTTGATCTTGTTATCTGACATTCGTCCTATGTCATGATAAACCCTTGAGCAGCCGTACCCTGCTAGGTGATCGTCCTTCACCTCTTGATGATCGTCCTTCATCATGCTTATCCGATGGCCATCCCCATCTTCGACCTTTTCTATCCGGCATTCGTCCTATGTCGTGATACTTGTGGCAGCCGTACCCTGCCAGGTGATCGTCCTTCACCTTAGATGACCGTCCCTCATCTTATCCCCAACAGAGCAGCCGTCCCCTGCTAGGTGATCGTCCTTCACCTCTGATGATCGTCCCTCATCATTTATCTCTTTAACATGATGGTCTTCCCCATCATTGCCTTTACCTATAATCCCCAGAGAGCCTTATTTCATTAACCTGATGGTTGTCCCCATCATGATCCCTCTATTTCCCCAGCATGTCGGCCGTCCCCGTCATTGCTTCATCCCCAGCAGTCGTCCCCTGCTCCACGGTCGTCCTCCATCGCCCGCACTTTATAATCATACTTTATTTTCTTTTACAATCTATATCCCTTTTCTTCTTCATTCAGTGAGTGCAAATCTTGGACTGTCTTTGGTATTCAACCACAAGTTATCTTGTTTGCCTGTTAAGCCGTTGCTTACACCCTACACAGCTAACTCATGTTTGAATAAGGGCAGCTGTAAACACCCCAAATTTTCCCTCACTCATTTCACCATGGCTTGTGATCTTTTCATTTGCATAGATTCAATCATAGCATCCCATATTGCATTTTTGCTTCATTGCATTGATTCAAAATCATCTGCATCTAGGGTTTGTGATCAGATGAATTCAAGGGGCCTTCTGAGCCACTCCAAAGGGCTTCAATCATTTCAAAAGGGCACATGTGTGTGCAATCATCATGTCATATCCTCCTAAGATTAAGAAAGTCAAAAATCACAAGAACTGAGAAGGGCATTGAAGCAGAGCCAAGCTTAACTGCACAGATGACCTAAAATTAGGGTTTTGGTTTCAGAGGCCATAACTCCAAATATTTTGGTCATTCTTGTTTCTATGGGTCTCTATATGTTATGAGGATCATGTATACCAATTTTCATGGAAAAATTCAATGGGGAAGGCATCTGACCAAGAGATGACTTCTTGAGCAAGTCAGTGCAAAATCAGGGCAACTGAGGCCCCCAATCATCCAACCAAAGGGTTTTCTCCATCATTTTGAATGTGTATGATCTTTATTTAATCACGGAAGAAGTTAGAAGTTCACAAAATTGAAGAATTTCAAGCCATTTGCAAAGTTGCCATTTTGGGAAAGTGACTTGTAATGCAAACTTGCCATTTTGGGAAAGTTTTTCAACCTCCTCTTTTTGATTCAAAAATGCTTCAAATGAAAAATTCTTGGTCATGAAAGTTGTAGATTGGATCCTCCCATTTTCAAAAAGTACAAGAACTTGATCTAATTCATTCTAGAACTAAAGTTATGGTCTTGCAAAGTTGGACAAAATCACTTAATTTTCACTTTTGTGCCAAAGAGGAAACTTGCAAAAACACTTGCCAAAGCCAAATGTGACCTCAAATCAACTTCTAATCATCACACAAACATCATTCATGGTCCATAATTCAGAATGGCCCAAAGGATTTCTCATTTCTATGCCTTGAATTACAAGTTACATAAGGCATTTTCTCATGAATCTTCAAGAATGGATGTTTTGCAAAAAGGACCTTTAATGTTTGAATTAGTTGTTAAGTAAGTTCAAGACATCATAACAACTTCATATGGCCCATTTGGCTGCAATTTTCCCAAGAGTTTAGAGGTTTCTTGGCCTTGATTCACAAAGACTTCCAAAGGGGGAAAAGTTGCAAGAACCATGCTACCACTTGCCCTAGCCATTAAAGCTGCACAAAAGCAATCTAAGGGCCTTCCTTGATCCATGCTGAACCCAACCATGCCCCTAATCTCCCTCTGACCCGAGCCATACCTCAAGTACACAAAGTCATGACTTTTTGCATTTTTGCCCAAGCCAATCAAACTGTGCCACTACCAACCCTCTGCCCAATCAGAACCTCATATGTGGACCTCAAGGACTTGAAAGACACACACACACACAAGCCTGCAACCTCCCATAAGCCAGGATACACAAAAACTGCCTTTTTCTTCATCTCTTCGAAACTCTGCCCACAACCATAAAACCTCAAACTTTTCTTCACCAATAAGTCACAAATCACCCATGGATCAAGAACCAAGCATTGAAACAGCCTGAAACATCACATACTCAACTCTCCAAATCTGCTACACCAGAACCAAAACCTTCAAACCAAGCCATATAAACTCATTCTAAGCTTCATTTCATCATCAGGGGGTTCAAAGAGTTGGACTTGCAGCAAAGGAAAGGTCAGAAATCCCAGAACCAGAAAGTTCCATCTCAGGTACAACTTGTGAATTCTTTTTCCAGAAGCTTGCTTTTAAGTTCTTTTATGGTTCTGTATGCTCCCCTGGTCATGGGGATATGTTTATTTTTGAAAATGGTTGAGAAACCACCATGTATGTGAGCTCTGAAACTTTTGTCCGTTTTTACATTTTTGTTCGATTTGTGTTCATGGTGTGAAATAAATGAGTTTTGGTTGGGATTTAAGTTTAGGATTGTTAGAAGATCATTTTTGTGCAAGAAATTTGGAGATTGGTGGCCTGAGAGGGAAGTTAGGGTTTGGGCTCGTCGGAGAAGACGACCGGAACACTGTTCCGGTCGCCTGAGGTTGATTATGCCCTAATCCTGTAATTAAGCCAAGTTTGAATTGAGGCCTTTGGATCTTGAGTTACCCGCGCGTATGAATGCTCCAGATGGCTTGATTAAACCCTAATTCGTCATTAAATTAATTAATTAGGTTAATTAACTCAGGACAAATCTCAACCTTTAAAACGCGCGCCAGTCAACCTCTTCCTTGTAACTTTGAATCCTGGCTCTTGGATCTGATTACTTTCCTTTTAATTTAATTTAATTTTCATTTTAATTCATTTTTTTCACACATTTTATTTAAAATAGCAAATTACTTCTAAAAAATCTCATTTTTTGCATCATACCTTAAAATATTTTCCTCTTTCTGAAAATGATTTCTATTTTATTTTTTGCATAATTTTCGTATTTTAAAAATATTTAAATGTTTATTTTAATTAGTTAATGAGAATTAATTAATTAAAATAGCATTTAAGTTTCTAAAAATCACAAAAAAATTCACATTGCATTTTAATACATTTAGAAACATTATCAAACTCTTCAAACAAATTTCTTTTTGGTTCTTGACCTATTTTGACATTTTTCTTTGGAATTAATGTTCTTAAAAAGTAACATTTTTGTCCTAACTTAGAAAAATTCATTCTGCCTAACCTTGAAGAGTTTGATGATGGTTCTTTTTGCATTGTATTCTTCATATCATTTCGTTTCTAGGGTAAAATTGGTTTGAATTTATCTTTCATTTTCAATTTGATGTGCATTTTTCCTTTTGAAGTGCCTTAAAACCCTAACCAACTTGAGAAAATCATAACCCCCATTAGGTTAAGAGTTAGGTCCCCTCCTTTGGGCAGTGAACTTATGTAGGGTTAGGGTTCCTTTGATCCCATTTTCAATTTTTTTATCTTGTCATTTGCTTCTGATTTTGAATTTTGCTTTGTGTCTTGTGCATAAACCCTAATTTTTGCCTTCATTTGCATTCATCTCTCATATGCTTGCATACATGAACTTGCCATGACATTTTGTGCATTCACATGACTTCTAAGATATCTTAGGACACATTAGAATCATGTTTGATCATTGCCTCATTCATTTTCCATGTTATGCATTCATTCCATTTCATAAACTTTCATGAACTCCCATGGTTCAAAACATGCTTCATTTGCATCCTTATTCTTGTATGATCATCCACACCTCTTGTCTTTGTGTTTGCATGATCTCTTAGAATCATTGACATCATGTTTATGCTTCTGACTTTGGTTTTCATCTTGGCATTTCATCTCATTTTCATTTCATTTCATTCCTTATTGCTAACTTTTCAGGTGGTAAGTCATTGAGAAGTGAATTTGCCTTCACTTCTCATAACCTCTTCTCATATCTCTTATGCATCATTGCTGCATTTTACTTTTGTATTAGAGTGAGCTTGATCATTCATGCTCTTCCCCCTCCTTCTTTCTTTAAGCAACTTATCTTCTTAAGTGAAGTAAGTTGTCTTGCTTCTTTCTGCTTAATCTCCTTTCATCTGCTTATTCCTTGGTGGCTTTTCTCTTGAAGATCTTTTGCAAGTCTCATAAACCCTAGGAACCCCCAATCATGATCACAATTAGGGCTTGATTAGTCCCCCCATTAGTTTTACCTTTGTGTCATCTTTGTGTCTCTCTTCTTATCTCATAATAAGGGACTAAACCTTAAAGGTTTTAAGGCTTTATGATTAAGCTTATGCCTGTATCCTTCTATTAGGATGGAGTGTATAACTTTAATCCTAAGTGTTAAACCCTTAATGTGTTTAAATCCTTTAATCAATCCACTTAATAACCTCTTATACATCAAGCTTGTAACTTGGGCCTTGCATTAGGGTTCCAATTCTTCCTTAATTGGTTAAGAAGGACTAACCCTAGTGTTAATGGACAAGTCCCCCTAAAGTTGTCTTACAAACCATGAAATTCATTTCTTAATCTTACCATTAACTAAAATCCATTTAATAAAGGCTTTGTTTTGTCATGAGGTTAATCCCTAATCATGGATTAAGTTGAGGAGCCTTCCTTAGCTTAAATGTTCTCATCTATTATCCTTCTATTAGGATGGTGTAATGGGTCCATGAAATCTTTGATTATGGCTTAAACTCATTAATCAACACTAAACAAAAAACTCCAAAAACATCTAAGTAATTACAAGTAGGTTAATGATCTTAATCCTACATCTTGGTGACTAAGTGTGAGGTGTTTATTTCATGCTTAAGGTATTCTCATTACCCCTAATCAGAGGGAGGATGTGATGAGTTTACTAACCCTTGGTTTAGGCTTAAGCTCATTTTCTTATAACAAATTCAAAAAGCAATAAAATATTGAAAACATCAAAAACAAACAATAATCGTCTCCTCCGGGATTCGTTTCTCATCTCATTCACTCATAAACGAGAACTTGCTTCTTCCGTCTAATGCAAGACAGTTTGCACCTGAGCCAGACAGGTCATACACTTGAGCATAGACAAGTAAGCAGTTCACAAGTCAATTTATCTTTCAGTCTCTTCGAGTTGAACTACGGTGTTCTGACTTCCTCATTGCACGAGAGGATATGTAGGCATAACTTAACAGTTATCGAACAAAAGTCTCTGTATATTCCCCCTCTTCCAGCATTATTCTTTTAAGCCTCACAGTCTTGAGCTTCCCATTCTTTCTTACACTGACACTCTCATACTTCACTTCACACTTCTTTTACACTGACACTTACATTCTTTTCCAGCTTTGACACACAAATTACACTTACACTACCCCTTTAAACATAAATCTTTCAAGCGTGGATCCCGTCGAGTACGGCGGACAATCTGGGTGCTAATACCTTCCCAGGTTGTAACCAACCCCCTTTCTCAGTTTCTCTGGTTCGCAACCGTCTTATCCATCTTTTCCTAGGTCTATGCAGCATGACCTTTCCTTCGGGATAAAAATGCCTAGCTGGCGACTCTATTCATCCCTTCCCTTTCGCCGACTGTTCGCGTCTGTACCCCTCTTGACCTGGGTGTCATTTGGTGGGAGCGACAACAGGCTCTTTACTTAATGTACTTCCGAAGAAGGCATTAATGAAGCTCTAAGTTAATGGTATAGTCCTAAGGCCCAATGATTTGATTGTCAAAGCGTTCGACGGGTCCAGAAGATCAGTGTTTGGAGAGGTTGAATTACATGTGAAGATAGGTTCTCAGATTTTCAAAAGCACCTTCTATGTCATGGACATTCAGCCCGCGTACAGCTGCTTGTTGGGACGCCCATGGATTCATGCTGCCGGAGCTGTAACTTCCACCCTGCATCAAAAGCTCAAATATGTGGTTGATGGCCAGGTAATCACAGTATGCGGAGAGGAAGATATCTTTGTAAGCCACTTGTCAACATTCAAGTATGTGGAGATGGATGGAGAGATCCATGCGACTATGTGCCAAGCCTTCGAAGCAGTCAACGTCAGCATTCTGACTCCTGTAGAGAGAAGCAGTGAGAAAGAGGGTACCTCCATCCATTCCTACAAGCAATCAAAGGAGGTGGTTCAGTCAGGAAGTGCCGAAGGCTGGGGAAAATTGCTGGAATTGGAAAAGAAAGACGACAAGTTTGGTTTGGGATATCAGCCTGGTGGATCTACTCCAAGTGGTAAGGCTATCACCTTTACGAGTGCTGGGATGCTCGACCGTAACCAAATTTGTGCAACTACTGAAGAGGGAGACAGTGATGGTGACTGGGACAATTGGATTCATCCGTGTGCGCCCGGAGAGGAGCTGAAGAACTGGTATGCTGAAGACATTGTTTAAGTTACCTGGCACTCAGAGTAATTTATTTGTTTCCTTTTCCTTATCATGCTGCATTGTCAAATCCAGCATTCTGCCCAAGATGCTAGGATCCATTGTATTGGGCCACCATGTTTGTTATGCACTTATTTTTACCATGAAATAAAAGGACATTTTCAGACAAATTGTGTTCTCTTTCTTTTCTTTTAAATTTTTCACAAAAATATAAAAATGGCAATGTGTTTTTCCTTTTTGTTTTGTGTTTGCGTCTCTTTTGGAAAATAAACAGATTCTGAAATAAGCACATCATCAGTGCAGTGTTGATCATCCAGATTCCATTGATAACATTCCTGCTATGACCACGCATGACTTTGACAATCCTGTCTACCAAGCGGATGAAGGGGTTGAAGAAGACTGTGAACTCCCTGAAGAATTGGTCAGATTGTTGAAACAAGAGGAACGGGTTATTCAACCTCATCAGGAAGAAATAGAGATCATCAACATCGGCACATAAGATGTGAAGAAAAAGATCAAATTGGGGCCAGTCTGCAGGCCGAAGTAAAGAAAGAGCTGATCAGTATGATGCGAGAGTATGTGGATATCTTTGCCTGGTCGTATCAAGATATGCCAGGGTTGGATACCGACATCGTTGTGCATAAGTTACCTTTGAGAGAAGATTGTCCTCCTGTGAAACAAAAATTGAGAAGAACTCGTCCTGACATGGCGATGAAGATCAAAGAGGAGGTTCAGAAGCAATGGGATGCCGGGTTCCTTGTTGTAACTAGTTATCCACCTTGGCTAGCTAACATTGTGCCTGTACCAAAGAAGGACGACAAGGTCCGGATGTGCGTTGACTACCGAGATTTGAATAGAGCAAGCCCAAAAGATGACTTTCCGTTACCTCACATTGATGTGCTGGTAGACAATACTGCTCAATTCTCGGTATTTTCCTTCATGGATGGCTTTTCCAGATATAACCAGATTAAGATGGCACCGGAAGACATGGAGAAGACAACGTTTATTACCCCGTGGGGTACATTCTGCTATAAGGTCATGCCCTTTGGTTTGAAGAACGTCGGGGCAACTTATTAGCGGGCGATGGTCACATTGTTCCATGACATGATACACAAGGAGATTGAATGTTATGTGGACGATATGATTGCTAAGTCCCGGAATGAAGAAGAGCATCTTGTCAATCTTAAGAAGCTGTTTGATAGACCTATCAAATACAAGCTGAGGTTGAATCCAAACAAGTGCACTTTCGGAGTGCGTTCCAGGAAACTGCTGGGTTTCATTGTTAGTCAGAAAGGAATTGAGGTAGATCCTGCAAAAGTAAAAGCAATTCAAGATATGCCTGCACCGAGAACAGAAAAAGAAGTGCACGGGTTTTTAGGGAGGTTGAACTATATTTATCGGTTCATATCTCATCTAACTGCCACGTGTGAACCAATATTCAAATTGCTAAGAAAAGAGCAAACGGTCAGGTGGAATGACGACTGCCAAAGAGCTTTCGACAAGATAAAAGAATATTTGCAGGAGCCTCCAATTCTAATGCCTCCAGTTGAAGGAAGACCTTTAATCATGTACTTGACTGTGCTAGAAGGGTCAATGGGGTGTGTTCTAGGCCAACATGACGAGTCTGGTCGAAAAGAGTACGCTATTTACTACCTTAGCAAAAATTTTACCGACTGTGAATCTCGTTACTCACTGCTCGAGAAAACTTGTTGCGCTTTGGTATGGGCTGCTCGCCGACTGAGACAATACATGTTGACTCATACCACACTGTTAATTTCCAAAATGGATCATGTCAAGTACATCTTTGAGAAACCAACGTTAACCGGAAGGGTTGCTAGGTGGAAGATGATCTTAACTGAATATGACATCCAGTATACTTCTCAGAAAGCCATCAAGGGAAGCATATTGTCGGATTACCTTGCTCAGCAACCTCTTGAAGATGATTATCAACCAATGAAGTTTGATTTCCCTGATGAGGACATCATGTACCTCAAAGCAAACAATTGCGAGGAACCACTTCCGGAGGAGGGGCCAGACCCTGAATCCAAATGGAAGTTGATGTTTGATGGGGCAGTCAATATCAATGGACGTGGAGTTGGTGCCGTTCTTATTACTCCCGAAGGTGTTCACTTTCCCTTCGCTGCTAGAATTACTTTTGGATGCACTAACAATGAAGCGGAATACGAGGCATGCATAATGGGAATAGAGGAGGCTATTAATCTTCGGATTAAGAACCTCGATATATTCGGAGATTCAGCCCTCGTCATTAACCAGGTTACCGGCAAGTGGTATACGCATCAAGAGCATCTAATTCCATACAGGGATTATGCTAGAAAATTGTTGACGTTCTTCACAACAGTTAAGCTTCAGTACATACCACGTGATGAAAATCAATTTGCCGACGCATTGACCACTCTTTCTTCGTCTATCAAAGTCTTGTGTTGGAATTATGTGCCCAGAATTGACATCCCCAGGCTTGACGCTCCAGCTCATGCCTTCTTTGTAGACGCAGTGTCTGACGAGAAACCTTGGTATTTTGATATCAAGCTATTCTTGGAAAAGCAAGAATACCCAGCTGGGGCATCTTCCAATGACAAGAAGACCTTAAGGCGACTTGCTGCTAGCTTCTTCTTGAATACATACGGGGTTTTATACAAGAGAAACTTTGACCTTGTCTTGCTCAGATGCGTGGATAGACACAAAGCAAGCCTGTTAATGCAGGAAGTCCACGAAGGATATGTCGATACCCATGCAGGAGGGCATGCTATGGAAAAGAAATAGCTGAGATCGGGGTATTACTGGATGACAATGGATGCAGACTGTTGTTCATTCGCTCGTAAGTGCCACAAGTGCCAGATTTATGCAGACAAAGTGCATGTTCCTCCAAGCCCGCTCAATGTCATGTCATCTCCTTGGCCCTTTTCTATGTGGGGCATTGACATGATCGGAAAGATAGAGCCTACTGCTTCAAATGGTCATCGCTTCATCTTGGTCGCGATTGATTACTTCACTAAGTGGGTGGAAGCAGCATCTTATGCCAACGTCACCCATCAAGTGGTGGCAAGATTTCTGAAAAGAGACATCATATGCAGATACGGAGTGCCCGAAAGAATAATTACTGACAATGGTTCTAATCTCAACAACAAGATGATGGCAGAGTTGTGTCGGGACTTCAAGATCCAACATCACAATTCTTCTCCTTACCAACCAAAGATGAATGGTGCGGTAGAGGCAGCGAACAAGAATTTCAAGAAGATTGTGCAAAAAATGGTGGTCACTTACAAATATTGGCATGAGATGTTACCACTTGCGCTGCATGGATACCGAATGTCAGTCAGGACGTCAACTGGGGCAACTCCCTTCTCTCTGGTATATGGCATGGAGGCAGTCCTGCCGGTGGAAGTAGAGATTCCTTCATTGCGTGTGATAATGGATGTGAAGCTTGATGAGGCTGAATGGGTGCGTGCTCGTTACAATCAGCTATGTTTAATTGAGGAAAAGAGATTAGCGGCTATCTGTCATGGTCAGCTTTATCAGAGGAGAATGAAGCGAGCATTCGACCAACGAGTACGTACTTGGGAGTATTAAGTGGGAGAGCTTGTACTGAAAAGGATCATTCCTCCAGGTTCAGATCACAGGGGCAAGTGGACCCCAAACTACGAAGGACCATTCATAGTGAAGAAAGTTTTCTCAGGAGGAGCACTGATGCTCACCACTATGGATGGAGATGATTTCCAATCCCCTGTTAACTCGGACGCAGTTAAAAAATACTTCGCATAAAAAGACCCGCTGGACACAAAAACAGAATTAAATTCCAGGCAAAAAAAGGGCATCCCGGCGAGCTATAAACAGAATAAAAAGCTCGGGTAAAAGTTAGGGAAAAAAATGTACACCCGCTGAGTTGAAAAGCCACATTGGACAGCTCAGGCAAAAAAGGGTATCCCGGTGGATTGAAAACCCGAAAGGGCGATCCACACAAAACAAGGGAATGAGCGAACAACTGCGATCCGAGTAATCTGAACCACATCATCGTTTCGTACAGCTTGACAATATCAGAAGGATAGGAATCAGTCCCTTCATCTTCTCAGAAAGCAAAGGCAAGAATAGAGAGTTTTGAAGACATGCTGGTCATAGCAGAAATGGAACTCATCGGGATGCTGTGCCCATTGCCATTAGGATAGTTTATTTTCTCAATTTTATGGTGGCTACCTCTTTCCAGGTGGTTGCTTCCTGATGTAAATCTTTGCCTATTCAGAGGCCTTTCAATAAAAAGAATATTCAGTCAAAAAAAGCTGTGTTGTGTTTATTTTTGTTTGCAAAATGACTTGAATTTTTGGCAAAAACAGCATTGCATTTAAAACATGGTGATAATTTGAAAGAAAATGACATTGCAGGGAAACATTTGAAACCCTCTTTGAGTGTTGGGTGACGATCGATGAACAAATCATACCATGCAAGTCCCCGGGACACACTTGTGTTTTCTGTTGTCGCAGGTTGCAGGATGGCGTCACATTCCCCCGAGCAGAATTCTTCCCTAGCTAAGCCTTGGTAGGCAGCCCAAGCATTTTATTATTCCCCAATGAAGTATGCCCCCAGGAAGCTGAATGCCTGATGTTCTTACAGAGCTTAGAATTAGCAAAATTTTCTCTCCAGCTAGAGCATTGCTGAAGCATCTTTCCCAGCCAAGTCTGAAGATGATCTTTCCCCACAGAGTTCATATTTGATTTTCACGTCCGTCAGTGAAATATCCCCCAGCAAAGCTACCATTCTTTTGGTCAATATGATGATACGGTTAGGTATTCATCACCTCAGTCAGAGTTAGGTGTCGAGGCCTTTTGACTTGTCTTCCCCTGCAGAGTTGTAACTCTTGTGGCCAACCAGGCATCTGTTTGTTGCTCGTCTGCACTCCTCAGCACTCGTATGTGTTCATGCCTTATTGCTGCGCATCTGCATTTTTCAACACTCGTCTGTGTTTTATTTTTGGTATTGCTCGTTTGCTCTCCCCAACAGTGGTCTATGATTACCTTGATATTGCTCGTCTGCAATTTCCAACACTCGTCTGTGTTTGGTATATTGATATCTATTTCTGATTTCTCGTCTACAATTTCCAACACTCATCTGTGTTTGATATGTAATCCTTGTTGTTGCTCGTCTGCAATTTCCAAACACTCGTCTGTGTTTGATATTTGATCTTTGTTGGTGCTCGTCTGCACTTTCCAACACTCGTCTGTGTTTGATATCTCTAATATTTGTGATTGCTTGTCTACATTCTCCGGCACTCGTCTGTGTTTATTATCTATTTGAAGCTTGTCTGCTTTGTTTGGATACTCGTCTATATCATCCCCAACGCTCGTCTGTGTTAGCTTATATCTGTATGTGTGGATTTGTTGATTATCCTGGTACTTGTCTGTATTGCTACTCCAAATGCTCGTCTGTGTTTGAATTTCTAGTATTCGTTTATACCAGTGGCCGATACTCGTCTGTGTCATTGCCTGAAGCACTCATCTGTGTTTCTTAGTTCATTGTCAAATACTCGTCTGTATCATTGACTTATAGCACTCGTCTGTGTTATCTTGATGATCATCCAATACTCGTCTGTATTGAAGGGGTTTAAAATCCTGACTGTGGGAATAAATGTCAAAATAGTTGTCGGTCCTGGCGTAACAGGATTATGCGAAGGAGGCTCGTCTGTCTCAAGTACCAGTTATTATTGTTGCACCTGGCGTCACAGTTTTGCTCGAAGAAGACTCGTCTGTCTTATATCATATATCCACGGATAATATATGAAGATGGTTCGTCTACATTGATTGTGCATGTCTATCCCACAGACTTTAGTGCATCCCGGTCCTGGCGTAACAGGTATAGCCGAAGGAGATTCGTCTGTCTCAAGTCATATGTTTTGCAAAGAGTTTGAGGACTCGTATGTCCAGCTCCTGGCATCACAGGATTGTTCGAAGAAGACTCGTCTGTCAGTGTTTTTTATTCCAGATAACAGTTTCAACTTGGAAGAAGCTCGTCTTCTTTCTTCTCCCCTGCAGTCACCAAAGCGTCATTTGGTTGGGTTTATTTCCCAGTGTTGCATTCTCCGTCAGAGTGCAAATTTCTGGTCTTCTTGGTATTCAACCACAGTTTATCTTGAACGGTCGATAGCCCGTGCTACCGTCCTTTTCAGATCAACAGTTGTTTGAATAGGGGCAGCTGTAACACCCCAAATTTTCCCTCTTCATTTTAAGCATCATATCACATCATATTCATCATCAACATATCATATTCTTAGCATCCTAGCATGGAAAGATGAGTCATAACATTCTTCATGACCTAACATTAGGCATATGATCATTTGTGGAGGTTCTTGAAGCATCACAAGCCATGACAAGGGGCCCAATGGATTTGTACAAGTCCTATGATGAGCCTACATTGCAATTACAAGCTCAAGTTCATTTACAAAAGCTCAGAAGGTTGAAAGATCATCAGGGAATCCAGGCTAGGGCAAAGCTCCTACACAAGGATCCTGAACTAGGGTTTGAGATTCAAGCATCAAAACCTCACAACTTTGGCCATTTCATTTGGGCAAAGTCTTTTATATGTCAAGAGGATCCTAGGTAACAATTTTCATGAGAAAATTCCTTGTGGAAGTCAAGAAATTCTTCAGTTGCTTGCAGATGAAGTAATTGGTCAACTGCGCCTTTAAAAAGTCAACTGTGTGATTTCAAGGGGTCCAACCCAATTTTTCTAGCCAAGGGATGTTCTTACAATGTTATAAGAGGTTTGACAAGTTTAAAGATCAAGAATCATGAAGTTTTGAGGGTTTTTGCAAAATTGGTACAAAGTTGGTTTTAAGGAAATTCCATTTTTAGCAACTTTTGCCCTAAAATTCAAGTGACCTTAACTTAATAAAAAAATCTTCAAATGGACCAAAGTCAAACACGAAAGTTGGAGATTAAGACCTCCCATTTTCAAAAAGTACAAGTACTTTTTCATAGCCCTCATGGTTTGGAATATAGGCCCCTCGAAAATTTCACTAAATTTAAGGCAAATGGCAAATTTCATGCATGCACCAAGAGCAAGAAGGTTCAAAACTCAATTTCAAGGGTTGGTATTGATCAAGTGAGTTTACAAAGTTGAAATGCATTGTATTTGGCATACTTTTCTCCCAAGAAATTCACAATTTTGTGCCAAGCAAGAATGTTGCTTCAAAAATGCAAAAAATGCATATTCATGAAAATAGTGTGATACTTTGATCTAAGGGCCAAGATCTTTTGGTTTATGATTAAGGATGCAGATTGGAGTGCACATGGGCTGAAGGCAAGAGAGTGCATGAATATTACATGAGATCACACCAAACTTTCTCAAATTGCAAAAATCACAAATTCTCCTCATTCCCACGTGCAAACCTCTTTTTTTTTATAGCATTAGGTCATGGCATGGTATAAAATAAATTAGGGTTTTGCAAAGCCTGAGTTCTCTCTCATTCTTCAGTTTCAAATTTTTTGCAAACATTGCATTTTCTCTCAAATCTCCTCATACACGAGCTCTCTCCAAAAACCAATTGTAGATCCTTGATCCTTGGAAGCTCAGGATCATTAATCACACACTTGTTCAAGCTTTCTCTCAAGAATCACAACCTTTCCATTTCAGGGTAGGTGCTTGCAAAGCTCAAGATCCAGCCATATTCAAGGATCTAGTTGCATTTATTTTGCAACTAGAGAGCATTTGGAGTGATTTTTCTTCATCATCTGGACTTCTAGCAAGCTCTATCAAGATCTGTAACTTCAGGTAACATCTGAATCTTCAGATCTAAAAATGAAATTGTTTGTGTGTTTTATGATCCTTGATGTTCACTGATCATTCTGCAAGTTTTGGTTTCGAAATTGGTGCAATAATGAGTGAGATATTTGAATTTCAATTTTCATGGTCCAACCTGTTTTTGCTCGATCCAGGAGTTTCATTGATCTTTTGAATTTTTCATGCTCATATTTGGATTCAGGGTAGTTGAATTAGTAAATCTGGAGGTTTTGGTTCATTTTAATGGTTGTTTGTTCGTCTGGTGTAATTTACGGTGCCGGAGCCCTAGCTCCGGTCACCGAAATCTGCAAATCTTGTGCTAGGGTTTCATGAGGTTGGAGAAGGTTCCTTCACCCTTAGATCTTCCCCCTCTCTTCACCAGATCATGACACGTCTTTAATGAAGACCACCCTCTCCTCACGTGGTTTCTGTTTCCCATTTTAATTCATAATGTAATGCACCACACCCTAAGTTCCATACGCTTCAGCTCCTCATCCAATAAAACGTCCACGTCAATTAATGAATTCCTTTCAATGTGCGTTGGATTCATCTAAAGGCCATGTTATTTTCCATTTATTTCCTTGAATTCCCACCATATGAATTATATTCCTGTGCAGCTATTGGGCCCAGACATTCTTTTTGCACCCTGTAAACACCCCAAATTTGCCTTCACCTATTCACACCATGGCTTGTGATCATTCCATATGCATAAACACAACCATACCATCTCATATCACAATTTTGAGTCATTGCATTGGTTCTAAGTCATCTGCACCTAGGGTTTGTGATCTGAGCAAGCCAAGAGCCTCTTGAGCCACCCCAAAGGTCATCAATCACTTCCAAGGGATCCATATGTGTTCAAGTATCATATTATATCCTCTCAAAGTCAAGAATGCCAAAGAATCACAAGAACTGGGATTGGTATGGAAGCAGAGCTAAGCTTGACTACACAGATGACCTAAAATTAGGGTTTTGGTTTCAGAGGCCATAACTCCAAATATTTTGGTCATTCTTGTTTCTATTGGTCTCTATATGGTATAGGGAGTATGCATATCAATTTTCATGAAGAAATTCCATGGGGAAGTCATCTGATCAAGAGTTGACTTTTCAGACAAGTCAGTGCAAAATCAGGGCATCTGAGGCCCCCAATGACCCAACCAAAGGGTGATCTTCATCATTTTGAGTGTATATGATCTTTATTTGATCATGGAAGAAGGTTGAAGTTCACAAAATTCAAGAATTACAAGTTTTTGCAAAGTTGACTTTTTTGGGCAAGGTTGACTTTTAAGGAATTTGTCATTTTAGGCAACTTTTCAACCCTTACTTTTTGATCCAAAAATGCTTCAAATGGAAAAACTTTGGTCATGAAAGTTGTAGATTAGATCTTTCCCTTTTCAAAAAGTACAAGAACATGACCTAATTCATTTTGGATCAAAAGTTATGGTTTGTCAAAGTTGGCAAAAATCACTAAAATTCAAGTTATGCACCAAATGGAAAACTTGCAAATTCATGTACCAAACATTCTAGTGACTTCAAAATGGTTTCAAAACTTCATCACATGATCATACATGACCTAAAAAACAGAATGGGCCCAAGGGATTTTGCATTGCTTGCCTTGGTTTTCAAAGATCTTTAAGACATTTTCCATTACAAGTGCAAAAGATGGATTTTTGGCAAAGTCACTCTCCAATGAGCTATGTGGTTACCAACTGATTTTTATGCATTGCCATGACTAAAAGAAGTTCCATGCTACAAAATTCAGCAAGAAATGCCTCATGTACATGGCATAAAATCATGTGAAAACACCAAGTGGGCAAGTTGCAAAAGCTAGCATAGCTCATGATCCATGTGTTGCAGTCAGCTACAAGCAATCCAAGGGTCCTCCTTAACCTAAGCTGAAGCCAGACATGACCTCAAAACTGCTGCTGCCATAGCCCATGCCCTCTCTTACAAGAAGTTGACATATTTGCAAAAGCTAGCACACCTATCACAAAAGCACAGGTCACATCCTCTGACCATTGGCATTTGTTTATACAAAGAAAATGCAAGCCAAACCACATAGAAGGCAAGTCTAAAGCACACTAGAACTCAGTCCCCACAAAAACTGTCAAAGAGCTTCCCTTCTTTGAATCTCATTTTCCAGCCATCAAACATCCAAACTCTCTTCACCAATAAGCCAAACACACTGAAAGGAACCAGAATCAACCATTAATAGAGCTTGAAACCCCATACACACAGACCTCATTTTCTGATACACCAGAACTGGACCTCTCAAAATAGCTTGTTTAAGCTCCATATAAGCCAGCCATTAGCACCAGGGGGATCAATGGAGTAAGTTTGCACCAAAAAGTAGTCCAGAAAGCCCAGGAATAGAAGCTTCCATCTCAGGTATGGCCATGAACTTTTTCTCTTAGAGCTTGCATTTTAAGTTATAATATGGTTGTGTATGTCTTGCTGATCATGGGGGTGTGTTCAGAATCAAAAATGAGTGAGAAATGAGGATTTACCAAAGCTCTAAAACTTTGCCCGTGAAGTTTGATTCCTTCGATTTGCTTGATTCTTGGAGTTTAAATGATGTTTGAGGGTGGATTTGTATTCTAGGTTGTTAGAGGATCACTTTGCTGTGTTTAATTTGGTGAATGGTGGCCTGAATCATGACTTAGGGTTTTCAACCCGCCGGAGAAGATGACCGGAGCTTCCCTCCGGTCACCTGAAAGTCATTAACTCTAAACCCTAATTAATTTGCCAGATGCATTCTCAGCCTTTGGATGGTGATTAGCTTAAGTCGTACACGGCCCAGATTGATTCACTTAGCCCTAATCCTTTTTATTTAATTTAATTAGGATTAATTAAGTTAATGGAATCAGACTCCATCCTGGCCCTTTAAAAACGCGCGCGGTCAAACCCTCTCTCCCAGATTCAAATCTTAGCCATCAGATCTGCTTACTTCTCCATTTATTTGTTTTTATTTTCTTTTCTTTTCATTTAATTTGTATAATTTATTTAAAATAGCAAAAATACATTAAAAATTCTGAATTTTTTTATACAAGTTATTATTTAATTTCAGAACACAAAAATATTTTTATTTTTATTTTTTAGTATTAAAAAGTATTTTTAAATATTTAAAAGTTTATTTTTAATGGATTAATGAGAATTAATTTATTAAAAATACTTCTAGGTATTTAAAAATCACCAAAAAATTCATGAAATGTTTAAAGACATTTAGAAACATTGTCCAACCTTCAAACCAAATTTATTTTTTGATCTTGATGCATTTTGAGAATTTTTCTTGGAATTAAAATCATTTTGATGCATTATTTTGATCCAAACTTCCAAAACTCATTTCTGCCAAACCATGAGGAGTTGGACTTTGATTCTTTTTGCATTGTGTTTAGCATGTCATGTAGTTTGTAGGATTAAATGGTCATGAATTGATCTTGCATTTTCCATTTGTTTGGCATTTTTCTTGTTAAGGAACCCTAAAACCCTAGAAAACTTAGGAAAATCATAACTTGAATTTGGTTAAGAGTTGGAACTTCTCCTTTGGGCTTTGAGTTAGTATAGGATTAGGGATCCTTTGAGTGCATTTTCAATTTTTTATAATGTTGTTTGCTTCTGATTTTGGTTTGTGTTTGATGCTTTGATCATTAAACCCTAATTTGGGCTTCCATATGCATTCATCTTGCATTTGCTTGCATAATATGACTTGCCATGACATTTCATGCCTCCATTTGATTCATTGAACATCTTAAGACATATTGAAAGCATGTTTGGTCATTGCATCTTGCATTTGCCATGTTGTATGCCATATGCATTTCATAACTTTTCATGTATGTTCATGCTTCTTAGCTTGCTCCATTTGCACCCATAAGTTTGTATGAACATCCCCATGTGTTGTCTCATGTTTGCAGCATCTCATAGCATCATTATCATCTCATATATGCTTCTGGTTTTGGTTTGCATCATGTCATCCCATCCCATTTGGCATTGCATTGCATTTCTTTCATTAACTTTTCAGGTGGTAAGTGATTCTGAGAAGTGGATTTGCCTTCACTTCTCATACTTTCTTCTCATCTCTCTCTTGCATCCATGCTGCATTTTGATATATGTTTGAGTTTGAGCTTGCTCATTCTTCTTCTTCCCACCTTTCTTTCTCAAGTGACTTGACTTCTTGAATGAAGCAAGTTACTTTGCTTCTCTTTGCTCCTTTCATCTGCTTCCTGGTGGTTCCTCTGAAGATTCTTCTTGCAAACCTCACAAACCTTAGGAACAACCAAGCATGACAATGATTAGGGTTTTGATTAGTCTCCCCACTTAGTTTTACCTTTGTGTCTCTTTTGAGTCTTCTCTTCTCACCTCCTAATCAAGGACTAAACCATAAAGGCTTTAAGGCTTTGTGATTAAGTTTATGCCTGCATCCTTCTATTAGGATGGAGTGTATAACTTTAATCCTAAGTGTTAAACCCTTAATGTGTTTAACTCCTTTAATCAATTCATCTAATAACCATCAAGACATCAAGCTTGTAACTTGGGCCTTGCATTAGGGTTCTAATTCTTCCTTAATTGGTTAAGAAGGACTAACCCTAGTGTTAATGGACAAGTCCTCCTCAAGTTGTCTTATAAATCATAAAACTCACTTCATCATCATATCATTAAATAAAATCCACTTAATCAAAGGCTTGTTTTGTCATAAGTTTAATCCCTAATCATGGATTAAGTTGAGGAGCTTTCCTCAGCTTAAACATTCTCATCTATTATCCTTCTATTAGGATGGTGTAATGAGTCTGTTTAATCCCTGATTATGGCTTAACCTCATTACTCAACACTAAACAAAAACACCAAAAAAACATCTAAGTAATCACCAGTAGATTAATGATCTTAATCCTGCACCAAAGGTGATTAGGTGTGAGAATCTGACTTCACACTTAAGGTATTCTCATTACCCCTAATCAGAGGGAAGATGTGATGAGTTTGCTAACCCATTGGTTTAGGCTTAAGCTCATTAACTTATGACAAATTTCCAAAAGCAATAAAAGACTGAAAACACAAAAACAAACAATAATCGTCTCCTCCGGGATTCTTTTCTCATCTCATTCACTCACAAACGAGAACTTGCTTCTTCCATCTAATGCAAGACAGTTTGCATCTGTGCCAGACAGATCATACACTTGAGCATAGATAAGTAAGCAGTTCACAAGTCAATTCACCTTTCAGTCTCTTTGGGTCGAACTACGGTGTTCTGACTTCCTCATTGCACGAGAGGATACGTAGGCATAACTTAACAGTTATCGAACAAAAGTCTCTGTATATTCCCCCTCCTTCCAGCATCATTCTTTAAGCCTCATTATCATGAGCATTTCACTCTCATCCTTACACTGACACTGTATATATCACACTTCACACTTCTCTTACACTGACACCTGTACATTCTTTTCCAGCTATTTTATACACAGATTGCACTGACACTACCCCTTTAAAACACAAATCTTTTAAGCGTGGATCCCGTCGAGTACGGCGGACAATCTGGGTGCTAATACCTTCCCAGGTTGTAACCGACCCCCTTTCTCAGTCTCTCTGGTTCGCAACCGTCTTATCCATATCTTTCTAGGTCTATGCAGCATTTCCTTTCCTCCGGGATAAAAATGCCTAGCTGGCGACTCTTTCATTTCCTGTGAGTTCACTCCTGTGTGTTCTCGCACCTCCTTTCGCCGACCGTTCGCGTCTGTACCCCTTCTGACCCGGTGTCATTTGTCGGGAGCGACAGCTTGGCGACTCTGCTGGGGAGATCCTTATACTGTAACCAGGGCTTCTGGTTCTTTTTGTGGGTTCCTCCTAGCGTTTGATTGATTTGTGTTTACTGGGGTGATATGGGTTATCTGTGTTTATATATTTGTTTTGTTTATTTCTTTATGTACAGTTGTTTTACTGCTTTCTTTATAGCTTTACATTTATCATACTGTCATGTTGTCTGGCTGGATCTGGTTTTGCTTTGGTGGGTGGGGTTCTATTGAGAGTTAAGGTCCTATACCTGGGACCTGAGTGACACCTAGGCTAGAGTGGTTCATATTCTTTCCCATTCCATCTCGGTCTGGTGCGGGAATATGAAACACGGTTCAGATATGGGTTTCTTCTTGAGAACTCTGTGTTGCAGATTTCCTGCAATGCTAGGGCTATCTGGGAAGCCTGCTAAATCTGGATGACCTTTAGTATTGACCTTCAGAAACTGAGGTGAATTAGAGGAGGAACTTTTATGGTTATTGTAAACACTGTACCTCCGGGTTAGAAGTGTTTACACTTCTCATAACTGATCCAAGTCTGAGGATCTTTGTTTTAGAACACCAAGTCTGAGGGGGGTTGGGCTGTTTGCAGGTTTGCAGGTACACTTGACCTCAGAATACCCTGTTACTTTGTTTGATTAAGAGTACTCCATTTTGGAACAGTTCTTGTGATTCTAAAACCCTAGACATGTGACTCTTTATTTGAGTCCCCCACCCTGGTTACTGGATTCATAGACCTCCATTTGGATTTCTTGAACAACACATGGACTTATGGCAGAGCATTTGATCAGATCCAGCTCAGTCACAAACCCTTGCATATCATTTGCATACATCCTCATTGCATCATTTTAACATGTGTTTATTTGTTTTTCTGGGTATCCATCCTATCATTCTGGCTTGGTTTTGACCCCCTCATCAGCTTAGGCCTATCTTCATCAGCATCTACTTCAGCTATCTGCTATTTGCATCATCAGTTTCACCCTGTCAGAGGCCCATCTTTCAGTATCATCATCAGCATCTGTCTCAGCTTTTCTTCATCAACATGGCACCAAAGAAAAGTAACATCTCTTGCCACTTCTTTGAACCTGAGCTAGCTAGCATCAGGAGGATTCAGACCCTGATCACTCCAGACCATATACCACTTTTTAGAGAACATTATGGAGGAATTCTTGATGTGGTTTTGGATTTGGACCCTTCACAGAGGAGCTTGATACATACTTGTCTGCAGTTTTATGATCCCCCTCTGAGGTGTTTCACATTTCAGAACTTTCAGTTGGGACCCTTGTTGGAGGAGTACTCCTCATTGGTTGGTGTACCCATCAGGGGTGGAATCCCTTTCAACCCTGAGATGGCTTTCCCAAGTAATGAGGAGATAGCAAGAGCATTACATCTGGAACCAGCTCTGATTGGGCAGAATTTGACATCTAAAGCTGGAATCTCTGGTTTTCATCTGGATTTCCTGACTTCTCAAGCTAGTCTGAAGGCCTCCCTAGGGGAGTGGAAGGCAGTCTGTGCTCTGTTGGCCCTTAGCATATATGGGGTCATACTTTTTGCTGATGAGCCTAGGTTTATTAGCAAGAGTGCAATCCATCTTTTCATCCTGCAAAACCCAGTACCCACCTTACTGGGAGATCTTTACTACTCAGCCCACCAGAGGAATGAGAAACAGAGAGGAAGATTAGTGAGATGCTGTGCTCCTTTGTTCCATACTTGGTTGCTCAAGCATCTGCCGAAGACTGATGCATTCTTGAACCCTCACCAGCAGAAGAGCTGGGCTAGGAGGCTTGTTGCTCTAACCTCAGATGATATCAGGTGGTGCACTCAGAGCACCAAGGGCAGAGACATCATCACAAGTTGTGGGCAATTTCCCAATGTGCCTCTGGTTGGAGTGAAAGGGTGCATCAATTATAATCCTCTGCTATTCAAAAGACAGCTGGGCTATGCATTAGTCCATCCTCCTAGGGCACAGGATCTGACTGAGACCCTTTATTGTGAAATCAAGCCTAACTTGGCTGTTGTCAGACAAGCAGCCTGGGCCTGGGATAATGTTCAGACTAAGGGGGTAACCATCTTGGGGAAGTGCAACAATGTGGCATCAGCACAGTACTATGAGTGGTCCCATACCAGGGCTCAAATTACAGGAATGCCCTTCACTGTTGAAGATATGCCTGGACCATCATCAGCACCACCTCCAGCAACTGTCAGCTTTGAGGAGTTTGAGAAATTAAAAGAGAGAAATGAGAAGTTGACTCAAGCTTTGCAGAAGACCCTCTATGAGAGGAGTAATGGCAGATTGGATATTGAAAGGTTGGAGAAGTTGAAGATAGAGCATCTGGCTAGGATTGAGAGGTCTGAAGATTACATCAAGAAGTCTAGGGCTGGAGAACAAATTCTGAAGAATGCCTGCAAGGAAGCTCAGTTCCAGAAAACCAGGACTGATTTGTATCTAAAGGAGAGTCAAGCTAGGTGGGTCAGAATCACCGAAGCTCGTACCCTGGAAGATAAAAGGACTCAGGATAAGATCGAGCAACTGGAAGCTAGTGCAAAAGAGCAACAGGAAGCCCTGGCAGCAGCCCAGAGGGAGATTTCAGAGCTGAAGATCAGAGCTGGAGTGAAGAGGTCAAAGGACCAAAGTCAACACAAGAAGCTAACTGCAGCTGTTGCTACCAGGAACCTCCTTATCAGGAATCTTACAGAGCGTCCGGCTGATCCTGTGACTGAAGCACTTCTCAAGGAAGTTCAGGAGGATGAGTTTGGTCTTGGTGTTTGACTTTTGCTTGTTGTTGTTTTCATTTCATGTACTTTTGTTTCCTTACGTTGTATTTTGACCCCTCAGAGGGCTTGGATTGTAAAAAGAAACAAACTATGTATCACTTACCTTTTTGTAATATATGTACCAGTTTGTTTTATCTAAATTCTTCAAAGCAACATCAACAGCAACATCTTCAAGGGTCTGGAAGGGTCAAAACCAAATGCCAAGCCCGGATACCTTGGAAACAAATAGGCATACTGCATTGCATACTAACCTTTTTGTTTGTTTTGTAGGTTTGTTTTGTTGTTATTGCTAACTCTGTTGTGGTTTCAGGAACTATTGCTCGACGTAGGGTATTTCCACTCAACCGTCCACACAGATATCCAACCCGCAGCAATATTCCGGGGATACAAATGGATCAGGTACAACAGGACCTTACTGAGGTCAGGGCCCAAATGGCCAACGAAAGATTGGAAATGAGGACTCAGATGACACAGTTCATGGAAGTGATGAACAATATGGCTCAGAGCCAAGAAAGATTGAGAGCCATGGTGGAAAGACAGAATCAGGAAGAACCCCATGTAGGGACTGCTGGAACTAGCAACAATGAGAGGGTCCAACCTCATGTCAATCCCCCTGTATTTGGACCCCACCTCCATCCAGAAATCAACATCCCTGCAAATGTTCAAGGGACTGCCACTGCTGGCAGAGTGCTGCAAGAAGACCCCCAGGAAGATCAGTTCACAGTGATGGGAGCTGGGGAGGAAGCTTATGACAGAAGGTTGGATGAAATAGCTGAGAAATTAAGATCCTTAGAGTCTCAAAACTCTTTGGGTTTTGATGTTATGGACATGGGCTTGGTAGACGGGGTCAAGATTCCCCATAAGTTTAAGCCTCCTTGTTTTGAAAAGTACAACGGGACATCCTGCCCACGGACCCACTTACAATCCTTTCTGGGAAGATTGAAAGCCTATACCATGGACGAGAAGCTATGGATGTTTTATTTCGAGGATAGCTTAACTGGAGCGTCAAGGGAATGGTACTCTCACCTGACAAGGGAAACCATCAGGTGTTGGAAGGATTTGGCAGAAGCTTTCATTAGACAGTATCAGTACAATTTGGATATGGCACCCAACAGGACCCTCCTAATGGGAATGTCACAGTCGTCTAGAGAAACTTTCCGAGAGTATGCCCAAACATGGAGGCAATTGGCTGCTGCTGTTCAGCCACCTATGTCAGAGAGGGAGATGGCAGATATGTTTATGAACACCCTCCAAGGAACATACATTGACAGGCTGGCTGCTTTCTCTTCTACTAGCTTTGCAGATGTTGTCATAGCTGGGGAAAGAATTGAGAGCCTGTTAAAAATGGGCAAAATTTCTGACAACGGTGCCAGCTCATCCAGCAATACAAGGAAGCCTTTTGTGGGCCAAAGAAGAACTGGTGAGACCAATGCTATCCATGCCAGCAGGGGTAGGCCCAAATATGTTCAAAGGTCAGTGGCAGCAGTCACCATTCCTTCTCCACTTCCTCAGCAATCAGTATATCAACCTCAACAACAACCCCAGTATCAGCAGCAACCTCAGTACCAACAACAAACTCAGTATCCTCCAAGAAACTACAACAACACCAACAACAACAATCAGCAGAGACCATTTCAGCAGAGGCCATCTCAGGCCAATAGGGTGATCGATCCGATCCCCATGCCATATGCCACATTACTGCCACAACTCCTGAAACTCAACCTAGTTGAGCTAAGGACATTGGCACCTCCAGATCCTAATAGTTTACCCAGAAACTACGATTCCAACGCCAGATGTGCTTTTCATTCAAATGCACCTGGTCATAGTACAGAGAAGTGCAGAGCCTTGCACATGAAGGTACAGGATTTGGTAGACTCTAAAGCTCTGAATTTTGCACCACCACCAAATGTTAACAAGAACCCTATGCCAAACCACGGAGGTCCCAGAATCAATGCTATTGAAGAAGACAAACCGTCTTACTTAATAACCAGTGTGGGTCAGATTCGGACACCGTTGGTAGAAATCAAAGCTCAACTCCTCGAATGTCAAATGTTCCCAGGATGCGAGCTAGGGTGTGCTTATTGCAACATTTCAGTGAATGGTTGTGATAACTTAAGAGATGGCATAGAGGGTCTCATCCGGAGTGGCCTGCTTCAGATTACAACATCTTTTCCTACAAATCCAGCAATCTCATCAACAACAGTTCCCATGTCTTCTACAAATGCAACAACCATTGTTCTGAACAACTCTTCAATCTTATCAACAAATGCTTCATCTGTCACTTCAGCTGACCAGATATCAACAAACATCCCTTCTACAACTTCAGCACCACTTCATTCAGGGTCTCCTACAACAACAACATCTATCCTTCCAACAATGTCTCCTACAACATCAGCAGCAAACAATGAAGATGTCTCAACCGTTACAATTTATTATGATCCCGAAAACGATTCTGCTTATAACTCACAGAATGCCACTCCTATCAGAGCACTGGTCACGATATACTATGATCCACAGACTATCATGGTTCCTTCTGCAGCTGCCATCAGTCCAGTCACTATCACAATGCCTGGACCAGTACCTTATGAAAGCAGCAATGCCATCCCTTGGCATTATGGTGCTGATCTATACTGCGAAGGACAAAAAATCATTCTTGAATCATCAACACATGCACCACAAATAGATAATGTGGGAGGAGGCGGAGGCTTCACTCGAAGCGGATGTCTCTTTGCTCCACAAATTCAAAGACCCACTGCCGAAGCAGAAGCTGCTGCCAAGGCAAAAGGGAAGAGCACGGTGCAGGAAGAGCAAATTGTTAAAGAAGCTTTGAAAACACCCTTTGATCAAGAAGTTGATGAATTCATGAGAATCATCAAGAAGAGTGATTACAAGATAGTGGACCAGCTTCATCAGACGCCTTCCAAGATCTCTATTCTATCACTGCTTATGTGCTCCGAAGCCCATCGGAACGCACTACTCAAAGTCTTGCACGCAGCTTACGTGCCTGAAGAGATCACCGTCAATCAGTTGGAAGCTGTGGTTGGAAATGTTACTGCTAGCAATGGGCTAGGGTTCACCAACACTGATTTGACTTCGGAAGGCCGCAATCATAACAAGGCCCTGCACATCACCATGGAATGTAAAGGTGCAGTCCTTTCCCATGTGCTGGTAGACACAGGATCATCCCTCAATGTCTTACCTAAAAAGGCCCTTGTGAAGCTAGAGTATGAAGGATTGGCATTGCGTCCCAGCAACCTGGTGGTGAGAGCCTTTGACGGTTCTAAGAGATCAGTTCTGGGAGAAATTGAGTTGCCTATAACGATTGGCCCACAAACTTTCAAAACGACCTTCTACGTGATGGATATACAGCCTGCCTACAGCTGTCTATTGGGTAGGCCATGGATTCACGCCGCTGGCGCCGTGACCTCAACCCTTCACCAGAAGTTAAAATTCGAGTGGGAGGGTCAAGTCGTTACTATCTGTGGAGAGGAGGATATTTTTGTTAGCCACCTGGCTACCTACAAATATATTGAGATGGATGGGGAGATCCATGAAACAATGAGTCAAGGGTTTGAGGCCTTGAACATTAATGAAACGTCTGCTGTACCTGGAACCTCAATGACATCATACCAACAAGCCCGGAAGGTTGTTGAAGAAGGAAATGCCCAAGGCTGGGGCAAGCTGTTACCGGTAGAGGAGAAGAAAGACAAATTTGGGTTGGGTTACAGACCAACTCAACAACATCAAGCAGAGGCTACTAAGGAGCCCAACTTTGTTAGTGGGGGAATGCTCACCCCTGATGCTGTCAACAATTTGGAAGACGAGCTGGAAGAGGAGCGCAATCTGGAGAATTGGATACGTCCAAAGATCCCGGGGAGCAGTATCTCAAACTGGTCTTCCCAGGAAATTATAAGAGTTACTCATGCAGAGTAATTATTATTTCCTGTATTTTTATAGCATGCATCAAGTCTTGCATCTTGCCCAAGATGACAAGACTCATTTTGTAATCGGGCCATCTGTACTTTTTGTGCAACAAGATTAATCAATGAAATATCAGACATCTTTTTGCAAATGAGTCTTTTTCTTTTCCGCTCACTGTTTTTCCATTTTTCTTTTTGTACAAAAAAAAATGGCAATGTTTTCAAAATGGCAACTTTATTTCACTTTTCTAAAACAAGATTAAAATCAAATCACTAAAATGAACAAACTGAACCCTTGCAGAAAGTGCCTTCCAGACAGCACCGACAACAGCACGGCTATGACTTCGTATGACTTTGACAATCCGATCAATCAAGCTGATGAAGGGGTTGAAGAAGAGTATGAGCTCCCTGAAGAGCTAGCCAGGTTGTTGAGACAAGAAGAAAGGGTTATCACTCCTCATCAGGAGGAGGTTGAAACAGTTAATCTTGGTACAGATGAAGACGTGAAAGAGGTTAAAATCGGGGCCTGCTTACAAGACTCAGTGAAGAAACAACTGATTGACCTGCTTCAGGAATATGTGGATGTATTTGCTTGGTCTTATCAAGATATGCCAGGGTTGGACACCGACATTGTTATGCACAAGCTTCCTTTAAGAGAAGAATGTCCGCCGGTCAAACAGAAGCTACGCCGTACTCGCCCAGACATGGCCATGAAAATCAAGGAAGAGGTACAAAAGCAATGGGACGCCGGGTTCCTTGCTGTAACTAGCTATCCGCCGTGGGTCGCTAACATAGTACCTGTGCCTAAGAAAGACGGCAAAGTAAGAATGTGTGTTGACTACCGGGATCTGAACAGAGCCAGCCCGAAAGATGATTTCCCATTACCTCACATCGATGTATTGGTGGATAATACGGCTCAGTTCTCGGTATTCTCCTTCATGGACGGATTTTCAGGATATAATCAGATCAAGATGTCACCTGAAGACATGGAGAAGACAACCTTCATCACACCCTGGGGCACCTTCTGCTACAAGGTGATGCCATTCGGACTGAAGAATGCTGGTGCAACGTATCAACGGGCTATGGTGACATTATTCCATGATATGATCCATAAGGAAATCGAGTGTTATGTGGATGACATGATTGCCAAGTCCCTTACTGAAGAAGACCACCTGGTAAATCTGCTGAAACTGTTCAAGCATCTGAGGAAATACCAACTGAAGTTGAACCCCAACAAATGCGCATTCGGGGTGCGATCTGGTAAGCTGCTGGGATTTATTGTGAGCGAGAAAGGGATTGAAGTTGACCCTGATAAAGTCAAAGCTATTCAAGAGATGCCTGCGCCGAAGACAGAAAAAGAAGTTCGAGGTTTCTTAGGTCGATTGAACTACATTTCACGGTTCATATCTCACCTTACAGCAACTTGTGAACCTTTGTTCAAGCTGCTAAGAAAGGAACAAACGGTCAGGTGGAATGAAGACTGTCAGAAGGCTTTTGACAAGATCAAGGAGTACTTACAAGAGCCTCCAATCCTTATGCCTCCAGTTGAAGGAAGACCTCTAATCATGTACTTGACAGTATTAGAAGAGTCAATGGGGTGTGTGCTGGGCCAGCATGACGAGTCTGGTCGAAAAGAGTATGCAATTTACTACCTAAGCAAAAAGTTTACCGACTGTGAACAACGCTATTCACTGCTCGAGAAAACTTGCTGTGCTTTAGCGTGGGCTGCTCGCCGACTGAGACAGTATATGTTGACCCACACTACCTTGTTGATCTCAAAGATGGACCCAGTTAAGTACATATTTGAGAAGCCAGCACTCACCGGACGGGTTGCAAGATGGCAGATGATCCTCACAGAATATGACATTCAATACACCTCTCAGAAAGCCATCAAGGGCAGTGTATTATCTGAATATCTTGCTGAGCAACCTATTGATGATTACCAGCCTATGAGATTTGACTTCCCTGATGAAGACATCATGTACATAAAAGCAAAAGATCATGAAGAGCCTGTTCACACTGAAGGGCCTGACCCAGAAGAAGAATGGACTATGATGTTTGATGGGGCTGTTAATATGAATGGCCGTGGTGTTGGTGCAGTACTCATTACACCTAAAGGAGTTCACATGCCTTTCTCGGCAAAACTCACCTTTAACTGCACTAACAACGAAGCTGAATACGAAGCTTGCATTATGGGTCTTGAGGAAGCCATCGACCTCAGGATCAAGACATTGACTGTATTCGGAGATTCAGCTCTGGTAGTAAATCAGACCAACGGCAAATGGTACACACATCAAGATCATCTGATACCTTACAGGGATTATACAAGGAGGTTATTGACCTTCTTTACAACGGTCAAGCTTGAGTATATCCCTCGGGACGAGAATCAGTTTGCAGATGCTCTGGCCACCATTTCATCCATGATCAAAGTTCAAGCCGCCAACTTTGTACCTCAGATTTCAGTATCCAGACTTGACAGACCGGCATATGTATTTGCATCAGATGTTGTCAAGGATGATAAGCCTTGGTTCCATGACATTAAGCGCTTCTTGGAGGATCAAACATACCCACCTGGGGCATCTTCCAATGATAAGAAGACTTTAAGAAGGCTTGCTGGAAGTTTCTTTCTGAACACTGATGGTTCCCTGTACAAGAGAAACTTTGATATGGTACTCCTCAGATGTGTTGATAGAATAGAAGCAGATCTATTGATGCACGAAGTACATGAAGGATCATTTGGTACCCATGCCGGAGGGCATGTCATGGCTAAGAAGTTGCTAAGATCAGGTTATTACTGGATCACAATGGATGCAGACTGTTGTGCCTACGCCAGAAAATGCCACAAATGCCAGATTTATGCAGATAAAGTGCATGTGCCTCCCAATCCTTTGAATATAATGTCTTCGCCCTGGCCCTTTGCTATGTGGGGCATTGACATGATCGGCAAGATTGAATCGACTGCTTCGAATGGCCACAGATTCATCCTGGTTGCCATTGACTATTTCACCAAGTGGGTCGAAGCAGCTTCATACGCAAACGAATCATTACTGATAATGGTTCCAATCTAAACAACAAGATGATGGCAGAACTATGCCGGGACTTCAAAATCCAACACCACAATTCTTCTCCTTACAGGCCAAAGATGAACGGCGCTGTTGAGGCAACTAATAAGAATATCAAGAAGATTGTGCAGAAGATGGTAGTCACCTACAAAGACTGGCATGAAATGTTACCGTTTGCCTTGCATGGGTACCGAACGTCAATTAGAACATCCACTGGGGCAACACCGTATCAGCTTGTGTATGGTATGGAAGCAGTCCTACCTGTTGAAGTTGAATTACCCTCCCTACGGGTACTGATGGATGTTAAGCTGAACGAAGCAGAATGGGTCCGACCCCGATACGAACAACTGAGTCTGGTCGAAGAGAAAAGATTGGCTGTAATCTGCCATGGGCAGTTATATCAGAGAAGGATGAAGAAAGCCTTCGATCAGAAAGTCAGGCACCGAGAGTACCAAGTAGGAGATCTTGTGCTGAAAAGAATCCTCCCTCCTCATACAGACCACAGGGGCAAGTGGACTCCAAACTATGAAGGACCATTTGTAGTAAAGAAAGTTTTCTCCGGTGGAGCGCTGATGCTCAGCACTATGGATGGTGAAGATTTCCCGTCCCCTGTAAATTCAGATGCAGTTAAAAAATACTTCGCATAAAAATGACCCGCTGGACACAAAAACAGAATGTAAGTCCAGGCAAAAATAGGGCGTCCCGGCGAGTCAAAAACAGAATAAAAGACTCGGGCAAAAATAAGGGAAATAAACAAAAAAAAATGTACACCCGCTGAGTTGAAAAGCCGTATTGGACAACTCAGGCAAAAATGGGTATCCCGATGGATTGAAAACCCGAAAGGGCGATCCATGCAAAATAAGGGAATAAGCGGACAACTGCATCCTGAATTAGTCTGTATCACTTATAACTTGGTAAGCTTCGAAAGGGTCAAGCTCCAATCAGAATCAGCCTTCTTCAGAAAGCAAGACGAGAAGAATGTCAAAAGTCATACAAGTCATAGCAAAAGAGGAAGCTCCTTAAAGCGTCATCAACATTGCCAGCATTTTGTTTCTCAATTTGTAACAATCTCCTCATTTCAGGAGATACGTTTCTTTGACTGTATATTGCCAATTCAGGGCACATGAATTAATAAAATCAGATTTTCAGTCTCGTCTCGTCCATTTCATTTTTGTTTGCAAAAAAATGTCTGATGTCTTTAAAAAATGATTGCATAAATACAGATGTTTATCTTCAAAGAAAATAAAGACACGTGCTTGCAGGAAATATACTTACTCTCAGAAGTGTCTAATTCCTATGATGGAATCCAGTAAGGGATACCTTGGGATTATTTGTGCGTTTCTCTATCTTTGCAGGGTTGCAGGTATTCAAAACACTACTTGGGGCATGTAGGCTTCACCCCAGCAAGTTGGCAGATCAACACTCAATCTTAGCACCCGAGGTGCTCTCTCCCCAGCTGAGTTGCCTCTCATTACTCTCCCCAGTTGAGATGCCACCTATCATTTCCCCAGCCGAGGTGCCAATCATTCTTCCTCAGCAGAGTACAAAAGTCAGGGAGCCATCTCCCCACAGAACTTCAGCCTCTATCCAGAAGAGCAACGCGTGAAGGAATCACAACAGAGTGACGAAAGCTTCTACAAACCCCAGCTGGGTCCCTCATTACAAGGATATGTCTATCAATGACCCTTATCCCCAAGCAAATTCATCTCATCAGATCTACTCAATGATCTTATCCCCAGCTGGGATTTTCACTTCGAACAGATCGACCAGAGATCTTCACGGCAACGGGATCCGAATCCCGGTTTGGTATCCTTTGCATAATCATAGCATTCACATCATATTCACCCACAAAGCGTAGCATTCTGTCTTAAGAACGGAGCATTACGGCAAAAATCAAACATACAGCATAATCATAAGCCATGACTTGAATCAAACACTCGTGAATAATAAAAATCCATCAGTATACAGAAAACTTTCCCCCGGAGTCCCCAGCAAAAGCAGTTGCCTCATATCCACAAACACCAGTATATACTCCTTTTGACACCCGTTCGTGTCATTCTTCCCCAGTAAAGTCGCCTGAACACTCTTTACAAACAATATCACTCACATTACAAATGCTTTTGACACCCGTCCGTGTCATATCCCCAGCAGAAAGCCAAAGACATCCTCTTTGCACTCACATATACTTATAAACATTTCCTTGACATCCGCCCGTGTCATATCCCCAGCGCAGTCGCCTACACTTTTGCAACCCATATACTTGCTTATATTATACTTTTCTTCTTTTTTGATACTCGTCCGTGTCACTCTCCCCAGCAGATTAAACACTCACCCATACACTACTCATGTTACTCTTATACAGATACTCGTCCGTATCCTGTATACACCATTTTATATCCCCACAGATTCGACACTCGTCCGTGTTCTCTGTTAACCAGTTGGTACTCGTCCGTACCATCATCTCAGAACACGCGTCAAGCGTTTGTTTCTACCAGATACTCGTCCGTATCTTAGTCTTAAGGATGTTCGTCCGCATCTTTAATCTATACACAAACATCTAAACACTTGTACCTTTTGTTTCTCGGATATAAACACTCGTCCGTGTTTACTATTCCCCAGTAGGTTACCAACAAAGCATTTATTTTCTTTTATCTGACATTCGTCCTGTGTCATGATAAACCCTGAGAGCAGCCGTACCCTGCTAGGTGGTCTTCCTCCACCTCTTGATGGTCGTCCTCCATCATGCTCATCCGATGGCTGTCCCCATCGTTGATTTTAGCAGCCGTCCCCTGCTAGGTGGTCGTCCTCCACCTTTTGATGATCGTCCTTCATCATTTTATCCAATGGCCGTCCCCTTTGTTGATTTTTTGTTTATCTGACATTCGTCCTATGTCATGATAAGCCCCGAGAGCAGCCGTCCCCTGCTAGGTGGTCGTCCTCCACCTCTTGATGGTCGTCCTCCATCATGCTCGTCCGATGGCCGTCCCCATCGTTGACCTTTTATCCGGCATTCTTCCTATGTCGCAATATTTTCGGCAGCCGTACCCTGCCAGGTGGTCGTCCTCCACCTTAGATGACCGTCCCTCATCATCCGTTTATTTCATTTATTCTTTAACCCGATGGCCGTCCCCGTCGTGGTCCCTTTTTCCTTTCAGTTTAGCCCGATGGCCGTCCCCATCGTTGGTTACTCTACTTTATGAACTTGATGGCCGTCCCCATCATAATCTCCTATTTTTTTCCCAGCTAGTCGGCCGTCCCCGTCTTTGCTATATCTTTTATCCCCAGCATGTCGGCCGTCCCCGTCATTGCTTTATTTTCCGCACCTTCCCCAGCGTGTCGGTCGTCCCCGTCATCGCTCTTTCCCCAGCAGTCGTCCTCTGCCCGACGGTCGTCCTCCGTTGCCCACACTTTACAATATACCTTATTTTCCTTTACAATCTATATCCCTTTTCTTCTTCATTCTGTGAGTGCAAATTTTGGACTGTCTTTGGTATTCAACCACAAGTTATCTTGTTTGCCTGATAAGCCGTTGCTTACATCCTGCACAGCTAACTCATGTTTGAATAGGGGCAGCTGTAAACACCCCAAATTTGCCCTCACCTATTCACACCATGGCTTGTGATCATTCCATATGCATAAACACAACCATACCATCTCATATCACAATTTTGAGTCATTGCATTGGTTCTAAGTCATCTGCACCTAGGGTTTGTGATCTGAGCAAGCCAAGAGCCTCTTGAGCCACCCCAAAGGTCATCAATCACTTCCAAGGGATCCATATGTGTTCAAGTATCATATTATATCCTCTCAAAGTCAAGAATGCCAAAGAATCACAAGAACTGGGATTGGTATGGAAGCAGAGCTAAGCTTGACTGCACAGATGACCTAAAATTAGGGTTTTGGTTTCAGAGGCCATAACTCCAAATTTTTTGGTCATTCTTGTTTCTATTGGTCTCTATATGGTATAGGGAGTATGCATATCAATTTTCATGAAGAAATTCCATGGGGAAGTCATCTGATCAAGAGTTGACTTTTCAGACAAGTTAGTGCAAAATCAGGGCATCTGAGGCCCCCAATGACCCAACCAAAGGGTGATATTCATCATTTTGAGTGTATATGATCTTTATTTGATCATGGAAGAAGGTTGAAGTTCACAAAATTCAAGAATTACAAGTTTTTGCAAAGTTGACTTTTTTGGGCAAGGTTGACTTTTAAGGAATTTGTCATTTTAGGCAACTTTTCAACCCTTACTTTTTGATCCAAAAATGCTTCAAATGGAAAAACTTTGGTCATGAAAGTTGTAGATTAGATCTTTCCCTTTTCAAAAAGTACAAGAACATGACCTAATTCATTTTGGATCAAAAGTTATGGTTTGTCAAAGTTGGCAAAAATCACTAAAATTCAAGTTATGCACCAAATGGAAAACTTGCAAATTCATGTACCAAACATTCTAGTGACTTCAAAATGGTTTCAAAACTTCATCACATGATCATACATGACCTAAAAAACAGAATGGGCCCAAGGGATTTTGCATTGCTTGCCTTGGTTTTCAAAGATCTTTAAGACATTTTCCATTACAAGTGCAAAAGATGGATTTTTGGCAAAGTCACTCTCCAATGAGCTATGTGGTTACCAACTGATTTTTATGCATTTCCATGACTAAAAGAAGTTCCATGCTACAAAATTCAGCAAGAAATGCCTCATGTACATGGCATAAAATCATGTGAAAACACCAAGTGGGCAAGTTGCAAAAGCTAGCATAGCTCATGATCCATGTGTTGCAGTCAGCTACAAGCAATCCAAGGGTCCTCCTTAACCCAAGCTGAAGCCAGACATGACCTCAAAACTGCTGCTGCCATAGCCCATGCCCTCTCTTACAAGAAGTTGACATATTTGCAAAAGCTAGCACACCTATCACAAAAGCACAGGTCACATCCTCTGACCATTGGCATTTGTTTATACAAAGAAAATGCAAGCCAAACCACATAGAAGGCAAGTCTAAAGCACACTAGAACTCAGTCCCCACAAAAACTGTCAAAGAGCTTCCCTTCTTCGAATCTCATTTTCCAGCCATCAAACATCCAAACTCTCTTCACCAACAAGCCAAACACACTGAAAGGAACCAGAATAACCATTAATAGAGCTTGAAACCCCATACACACAGACCTCATTTTCTGATACACCAGAACTGGACCTCTCAAAATAGCTTGTTTAAGCTCCATATAAGCCAGCCATTAGCACCAGGGGGATCAATGGAGTAAGTTTGCACCAAAAAGTAGTCCAGAAAGCCCAGGAATAGAAGCTTCCATCTCAGGTATGGCCATGAACTTTTTCTCTCAGAGCTTGCATTTTAAGTTATAATATGGTTGTGTATGTCTTGCTGATCATGGGGGTGTGTTCAGAATCAAAAATGAGTGAGAAATGAGGATTTACCAAAGCTCTGAAACTTTACCCGTGAAGTTTGATTCCTTCGATTTGCTTGATTCTTGGAGTTTAAATGATGTTTGAGGGTGGATTTGTATTCTAGGTTGTTAGAGGATCACTTTGCTGTGTTTAACTTGGTGAATGGTAGCCTGAATCATGACTTAGGGTTTTCAACCCGCCGGAGAAGATGACCGGAGCTTCCCTCCGGTCACCTGAAAGTCATTAACTCTAAACCCTAATTAATTTGCCAGATGCATTCTCAGCCTTTGGATGGTGATTAGCTTAAGTCGTACACGGCCCAGATTGATTCACTTAGCCCTAATCCTTTTTATTTAATTTAATTAGGATTAATTAAGTTAATGGAATCAGACTCCATCCTGGCCCTTTAAAAACGCGCGCGGTCAAACCCTCTCTCCCAGATTCAAATCTTAGCCATCAGATCTGCTTACTTCTCCATTTATTTGTTTTTATTTTCTTTTCTTTTCATTTAATTTGTATAATTTATTTAAAATAGCAAAAATACATTAAAAATTCTGAATTTTTTTATACAAGTTATTATTTAATTTCAGAACACAAAAATATTTTTATTTTTATTTTTTAGTATTAAAAAGTATTTTTAAATATTTAAAAGTTTATTTTTAATGGATTAATGAGAATTAATTTATTAAAAATACTTCTAGGTATTTAAAAATCACCAAAAAATTCATGAAATGTTTAAAGACATTTAGAAACATTGTCCAACCTTCAAACCAAATTTATTTTTTGATCTTGATGCATTTTGAGAATTTTGCTTGGAATTAAAATCATTTTGATGCATTATTTTGATCCAAACTTCCAAAAATCATTTCTGCCAAACCATGAGGAGTTGGACTTTGATTCTTTTTGCATTGTGTTTAGCATGTCATTTAGTTTGTAGGATTAAATGGTCATGAATTGATCTTGCATTTTCCATTTGTTTGGCATTTTTCTTGTTAAGGAACCCTAAAACCCTAGAAAACTTAGGAAAATCATAACTTGAATTTGGTTAAGAGTTGGAACTTCTCCTTTGGGCTTTGAGTTAGTATAGGATTAGGGATCCTTTGAGTGCATTTTCAATTTTTTATAATGTTGTTTGCTTCTGATTTTGGTTTGTGTTTGATGCTTTGATCATTAAACCCTAATTTGGGCTTCCATATGCATTCATCTTGCATTTGCTTGCATAATATGACTTGCCATGACATTTCATGCCTCCATTTGATTCATTGAACATCTTAAGACATATTGAAAGCATGTTTGGTCATTGCATCTTGCATTTTCCATGTTGTATGCCATATGCATTTCATAACTTTTCATGTATGTTCATGCTTCTTAGCTTGCTCCATTTGCACCCATAAGTTTGTATGAACATCCCCATGTGTTGTCTCATGTTTGCAGCATCTCATAGCATCATTCTCATCTCATATATGCTTCTGGTTTTGGTTTGCATCATGTCATCCCATCCCATTTGGCATTGCATTGCATTTCTTTCATTAACTTTTCAGGTGGTAAGTGATTCTGAGAAGTGGATTTGCCTTCACTTGTCATACTTTCTTCTCATCTCTCTCTTGCATCCATGCTGCATTTTGATATATGTTTGAGTTTGAGCTTGCTCATTCTTCTTCTTCCCACCTTTCTTTCTCAAGTGACTTGACTTCTTGAATGAAGCAAGTTACTTTGCTTCTCTTTGCTCCTTTCATCTGCTTCCTGGTGGTTCCTCTGAAGATTCTTCTTGCAAACCTCACAAACCTTAGGAACAACCAAGCATGACAATGATTAGGGTTTTGATTAGTCTCCCCACTTAGTTTTACCTTTGTGTCTCTTTTGAGTCTTCTCTTCTCACCTCCTAATCAAGGACTAAACCATAAAGGCTTTAAGGCTTTGTGATTAAGTTTATGCCTGCATCCTTCTATTAGGATGGAGTGTATAACTTTAATCCTAAGTGTTAAACCCTTAATGTGTTTAACTCCTTTAATCAATTCATCTAATAACCATCAAGACATCAAGCTTGTAACTTGGGCCTTGCATTAGGGTTCTAATTCTTCCTTAATTGGTTAAGAAGGACTAACCCTAGTGTTAATGGACAAGTCCTCCTCAAGTTGTCTTATAAATCATAAAACTCACTTCATCATCATATCATTAAATAAAATCCACTTAATCAAAGGCTTGTTTTGTCATAAGTTTAATCCCTAATCATGGATTAAGTTGAGGAGCTTTCCTCAGCTTAAAAATTCTCATCTATTATCCTTCTATTAGGATGGTGTAATGAGTCTGTTTTATCCCTGATTATGGCTTAACCTCATTACTCAACACTAAACAAAAACACCAAAAAAACATCTAAGTAATCACCAGTAGATTAATGATCTTAATCCTGCACCAAAGGTGATTAGGTGTGAGAATCTGACTTCACACTTAAGGTATTCTCATTACCCCTAATCAGAGGGAAGATGTGATGAGTTTGCTAACCCATTGGTTTAGGCTTAAGCTCATTAACTTATGACAAATTTCCAAAAGCAATAAAAGAATGAAAACACAAAAACAAACAATAATCGTCTCCTCCGGGATTCTTTTCTCATCTCATTCACTCACAAACGAGAACTTGCTTCTTCCATCTAATGCAAGACAGTTTGCATCTGTGCCAGACAGATCATACACTTGAGCATAGATAAGTAAGCAGTTCACAAGTCAATTCACCTTTCAGTCTCTTTGGGTCGAACTACGGTGTTCTGACTTCCTCATTGCACGAGAGGATACGTAGGCATAACTTAACAGTTATCGAACAAAAGTCTCTGTATATTCCCCCTCCTTCCAGCATCATTCTTTAAGCCTCATTATCATGAGCATTTCACTCTCATCCTTACACTGACACTGTATATATCACACTTCACACTTCTCTTACACTGACACCTGTACATTCTTTTCCAGCTATTTTATACACAGATTGCACTGACACTACCCCTTTAAAACACAAATCTTTTAAGCATGGATCCCGTCGAGTACGGCGGACAATCTGGGTGCTAATACCTTCCCAGGTTGTAACCGACCCCCTTTCTCAGTCTCTCTGGTTCGCAACCGTCTTATCCATATCTTTCTAGGTCTATGCAGCATTGCCTTTCCTCCGGGATAAAAATGCCTAGCTGGCGACTCTTTCATTTCCTGTGAGTTCACTCCTGTGTGTTCTCGCACCTCCTTTCGCCGACCGTTCGCGTCTGTACCCCTTCTGACCCGGTGTCATTTGTCGGGAGCGACACACCCCCTCCTTCATAAGCCCATTTGTTTTCAACGTGAATCCCTACTATTCTCACCCCCAGCTCTCTTTCTTATTTTTATTTCTTTTTCATTTTATTTCTTTATTTCATTTTGGTTTCTAATTATTAAAAATACCTCCAAGTGTCTAACAATTCCAATTTAATTCATGAGTGTTCATTTGAGTTTTCTTTATTTTTCCATATTTTTATTTCCCATTTATTCCTAATATCCACGTGTCCATTATTTTTCTCTTTTAATTAATTCTTTTTAAGTCCTTTTTGAGTGTCCTGACTTGTCCAATTTCCCTAGGGTTCATCTTTTTGAGTTTGGTGTTGATTCTTTTTGTTCTGGATTACTAAGATGATGTAATTTATGTGTGATTTTTCCCCTGATTTTTAGAAATTTATTCATTAGGTTTTGGTTCTTGATTTGTAAGTAAATTTTCTTAACCCTAGTTCTTGTTCTTGTCCTCATTTGACCTATCTAGCTTCTGAATTTTTCCCAATCCTTTTGGCTCATTGTTAAATCATGTTTGAGGATCATTTGTCTTAAGTTGTGGATTTTTTAGATGCATTGTTGATTTGGTGTGAATTTTTGTTCTTACCTAGTCCCATTTTGCTTCCTTTTGATCATAAGGTCTCTTATTAGCTTAGAAGGGCACTTGTGCCAACTTCTTCTTCTCATTTGGGGTCTCTTTGGGGTATGGGTACCTTTCTGGTCTTGGCATAGGGTTTGTGTCTTAGAATTATTTGTGTTTGGCTTGCCTTTGTAAGTTCTTTCTTTCTTATGTGCTTTCATCTCATCTCCTTATTTCTTTCATTCCATTATGTGATTGTTTGGGCTTGTGTGTCTCTTATCTTCATCTCTCTTGCTTCCTAAGCTCTTCTTTGACTTATTTTGGTTCTGGTCTTGGGCTTTGAGTCCATGTTTGTGCATTTTGCTTTGCATCTCGTTAAGTTTGCATTTGTTTTGTCATGTGTTCCATGTTGCATCATATTGTCTTGCATGCTTCATTCCTTATTCTTTTGATTTGCATATCCATTGAGAATTTGTATATATGACTTCATTTCTGTTTGTATGATGTTGGCATGTCATTTGTTTCATTTTGCTTTGCTTTTGTGCTCATGTTGCTAACCTTGCAGGGGCTATGGTGAGTGAGAGGTGTGGAAATGATTCCCACATCTCCAAATCTCATCTCTTCTTCTTCTTATTTCTTTATTGTGCTAACCCTTTGTTTGTTAGGCTTAGGCCTTACTCATCTTATCCTCTCTTCTTCTTCTTCTCTTCTTCTTTCCTTCTTCTTTAATATAGTAAACCACACTAACCTTAGGATATCATGCATGACAACACTTAGAATTCTTTAGTCCCCCATTAGACTTCTACCTTTGTGATCCTTTTGGTTCTTCTTCTCTTCTCATCTCATAACCTCTAAGAAAATACCTAATAAAGTTTGAAGTAATACCTTGAGTAATAGCCTTATCCCATGAGGTACTTGTAGTCTTCCCATCTTGGGATAGTACAAGCTTACCTTGTGATGCACAAGTCTGATCAAGGTATCTTCTTCACCAAGAAAAGCATAAAAAACACTTCTTCATTGTAAATACCAAAAACCCTTAATAAGTTAATGAGTTAGTGAGCTTAGGCCCTAATCTCTAGGATCAAGTTTTGGGGATCTTCTCCTAACTTGAGTGTGCTTGTTCTATTATTCCATCTTGGAATGTAGTACAAGTGCACATTCCATGGAAAAGAGCTTGAGTTCACTTCCTTGTGACACACTCATAAAAGCTTCATAAAAAAACACAAACCAACAATAAGCGTCTTTCCTTCGGGAATTATTTTCTCATCTCCTTCGCTCCGTACGCGAACTTGCTCCTACTTGTCATTTTGCAAGACGGTTACGCACTCGTCGTCTGAGTCTGCAACAACTGAGCAATGGCATAGGCAGTTCAAGCCTTAATGCACAAGCAATTTCTTTTCTACCCCTAGTTAGGGGAACTACGGCGTCTCTGATCCTCATTGTCCTGATGAGGTACGTAGGCAGCGGGGTAGGGTCCGTTCGAGCACAATCTTTATTTTCCCTACATTTTTTTCTTCTCATTTCTTATTTCATTTCTTTTCTCAGTTCCATTTTCAGTTTCAGTTTATTTTTGCAGCAGCTTTCATACCCTCACCCTTTGAAACAGTTTCTTTGCAAGCGTGGATCCCGTCGGGTACGGCGGACGATCTGGGGTGCTAATACCTTCCCAGGTCGTAACCGACTCCCGAACTCATTTTCTTTGGTTCGCAGGACCTGTGTCCTTCCTTTTCTTTTCTTCGGTTTGTGCAGCATTACCATTCCCGTTCCTTCGGGATAAAAATGCCTGGCTGGCGACTCTACCCTTTTCTGCGCCACTTTCGCGTTTGTACCAGGATGGAAATCCGGGGAGCGACAACGGGCACCCGTGTTATGCTTTTGATATCTCTATTTTGCTGGTTTTTCAACACTCGGATCATCTTTGCGAAGGCTTCGAACAACCGACTAGATGTAAACCTAAAAACACATCAACAAAACAACCAAATAACACATACCAAAGATAAAAATTGATTAAAAGACCAAAAATAGACTTGCATGCTAAATTAAGAAAACTACGACGAAAACGTGAAAGAAACACTTCAAACAACCGAAAGCATACGAAAAGAACAACGAAAACGGCTTGAAAACTACGACTAAAGATCACTGATCAAGTACCCGAGCGAATCATTACTGATAATGGTCCCAATTTGAACAACAAAATGATGGGAGAATTGTGTCGGGACTTCAAAATCCAATATCACAACTCTTCTCCTTACAGGCCAAAGATGAATGGCGCTGTTGAGGCAGCTAACAAAAACATCAAAAAGATTGTGCAAAAGATGGTGGTTACTTATAAAGACTGGCATGAAATGCTACCATTTTCCTTGCATGGGTATCGAACCTGAATCAGAATGTCTACTGGGGCAACACCTTATCAGCTGGTGTACGGTATGGAAGCTGTCCTACCTGTTGAAGTTGAGCTACCCTCCTTACGGGTAATGATGGATGTAAAGCTGGACGATGCATAATGGGTCCGTTCTCGGTACAATCAATTGAATCTGATCGAAGAAAAGAGATTAGCTGCAATCTGTCATGGGCAGTTATATCAGAAAAGGATGAAGAAAGCCTTCGATCAGAAAGTTAGGCTTCGGGAATACCAAGTGGGAGATCTTGTGCTGAAAAGACTTCTTCCTCCTCATACATACCACAGGGGCAAGTGGACTCCAAACTATGATGGTCCATTCATAGTAAAGAAGGTTTTCTCTGGAGGAGCACTGATGCTCACTACTATGGATGGTGAAGATTTCTTATCCCCTGTGAATTCAGATGCAGTTAAAAAATACTTTGCATAAAATAACCCGCTGGACATAAAAACAGAATGTAAGTCCAGGAAAAAATAGGGCATCCCAGCGAGTCAAAAACATAATAAAAGACTCGGGAAAAAATAAGGGGAAATTGAAAAAAAATGTATACCCGCTGAGTTGAAAAGCCGCATTTGACAGCTCAGGCAAAAATGGGTATTCCGGTGGATTGAAAACCCGAAAGGGCGATCCACGCAAAATCAGGGAATAAGCGAACAACTGCATTCTGAATTCGTCTGTATCACTCACAACACGAAAAACTTCGAAAGGACAAAACATTGGTCAGAATCAGCCTTCTTCAGAAAGCAAGATGAGAAGAACGTCAAGGTCATACAGGTCATAGCAAAGGAAGAACACTGGATCGTCTTCAACATTGCCAACGTTTTTTCTCAATTTATAGCAACCCCCTCATTTCAGGGGATTTGTTTCTTTGACTGTATTTGCCAATTCAGGGCACCCAGATTAATAAAATCAGAATTTTCAATCATACCTCGTGTTGTACCTTTCTGTTTCATTTGCAAAATGTCCAATATTCATGATACAATACTCGCACAAGGAAAATGGGCCATTTTTAATAAATATTTGCAGGAAATGTATTACTTTCAGGAAAATCTAATTCCTATGACGGAATCCAGTAAGGGATACCTCAGGATACTTGTACGTTTCTTTTTTTCTTAACAGGTTGTAGGTATTCAATACCCAGCTCGGGGCATACCAAGCATTGCATCCCTAATATGCTGCTTCCCAGAAGTTTATCACCTCCCCAAGCAGTACCTGACAACTATGACATAGCAAGATAGGCAAGGAACTTCCTATTCCCCACCAGAATGCCAGATATCTCATCCTCAGCAAAGTTAATGGGAACGGTCTCCCCACAGAGTCTCCATTCTCTCCCCAGGATAACAATTCATGCATACATTCCTAACGGAGTTGCTGAAGCTTCCTTCTCCCCACATGAGTTCTCCTCCCCGATAGATCTACCAACGGTCTATTTCCCCAAGCAGAGTTCTCCATGCAGTTAGATCTACCAATGATCTCTTCCCCAACCGGGTTATTCCTCCAAGCAGATCAGCCAGCGATCTTCATCGGGATCTGAATCTCGGATCAGTTTCTCTTTTGCATAATCATAGCATTCACATCATTTTTCCCATACAAAGCGTAGCATTCCGTCTGATACGAAGCATTACGGAAAAAATCAAACATTTGCATGATCACAAGCCAGGTTCGAGCCAACCACCTACAAATACCATCAGTATTTCATCAGCAATATACAAGAAACACATCCCCTGCAGATATAAGCCAAAGTTTCCCCTTTGCACTCTCAATTAGAAATACCTATGCATGCTCCTTTTGACACTCGTCTGTGTAATCCTTCCCCAGCAAGGTCGCCCGAACACTTTCTACAAACAAGATACTTGTTTATAACACACTCTTTTTGATACCCGTCCGTGTCATTCTATCCCCACAGAAAGCCAAAGCATATTATTCTCAAAACAAATGCCTGTTTATATGGTACATATTTGACACTCGTCCGTGTCAACCTTCCCCAGTAAGTCGAACACTCGTCCATGTCTTGCTCATACTTTACCAGCAAACCAATACTCACTCATATTTATATAGAGGTCTCTGATACTCGTCCGTATCTTGTTTATATCACTCCTCAACAGATTCGACACTCGTCCGTGTTCTTTGTTAACCAGTTGGTACTCGTCCGTATCACCATCTCTGAACACGCGTCAGCGTTTGTTTCTACAGATACTCGTCCGTATCATGGTCCTAAGGATGCTCGCCCACATCTTTAATCTATACACAGTGTCAAACACTTATACCTTTTATTCTTGAAAGCATAGGCACTCGTCCGTGTTTATCATTCCCTAGTAAGTCACCAACAAAACAACCTTTTTCTATCCGACATTCATCCTATGTCGTGATAAAGAGAAGCCGTCCCCTGCTAGGTGATCGTCCTTCACCTTTTGATCACCGTCCCTCATCCTTTCCCCAACGGAGTCCCCATGAGTGGAACTTTTTTCTATCCGGTGTTTGTCCTACATCGTGGTAAGGAGCAGTCGTACCCTGCTAGGTGATCGTCCTTCACCTTTTGATGACCTTCCCTCATCATTTTACTCGATGGCTGTCCCCATCGTTGATCTTGTTATCCGACATTCATCCTATGTCGTGATAAACCCCGAGAGCAGCCGTACCCTGCTAGGTGATCGTCCTTCACCTCTTGATGATCGTCCTTCATCATTTTATCCAATGGCCGTACCCATCGTCGACCTTTTCTATCCGACATTCGTCCTATGTCGTGATAAAGAAAAGCCGTCCCCTGCTAGGTGATCGTCCTTCACCTTTGATGACCGTCCCTCATCATTATTTCATTTATTCTTTGAACCGATGGTCGTCCCCATCAGTGTTTACTTTACTTTGCAAACCTGATGGCCATCCCCATCATTGCTTTTCTTCAATCCCCAGAGAATCTTGTTTCTTTACCTGATGGCCGTCCCCGTCATGGTCTCTTTATTTCCCCAACTTGTCGGTCGTCCCCGTCATTGCTTTACTTACCAAATTATCCCCAACAGTCATCCTCTGCTCGATGTTCGTCCTCCGTTGCCTTCATTTGATAATCATACTATACCATCTTTTACAATTTATATCCCTTTTCTTCTTCTATCCAACAAGTGCGAATTTTGGACTGTCTTTGGTATTCAACCACAAGTTATCTTGTTTGTCTGATAAGCCAGGCGCTTACATCCTGCACACCTAACTCATGCTTGAATTGGGGCAGCTGTAAACACCCCAAATTTTCCCTCACTCATATCACACCATGGCTTGTGATCTTTCATTTTTGTTTTAACATAAGTATTACATCTCATTTAGCATATTTGTTTCATCTGCATAAGTTCAAATTCATCTGCATCTAGGGTTTGTGATCTGAGCAATCCAAGAATCCATCTGAGCCATCCCAAAGGCCTCAAAGCTTTCGAAGAGGGTCCATGTGTTTTCTATCATCATCTTATGCCCCTCAAGGTTCATGGAAGTTAAGAGATCACAAGAACTGGCAAAGGCATGGAAGCAGAGCTAGGGCTTCACTGCACAGATGACCAAAATTAGGGTTTTGGTTTCAGAGGCCTTAACTCCAAATTTTAGGGTCATTCTTGTTTCTAATGTTCTTAATATGTCATAAGGATCATGTGTACCAAGTTTGATGAATAAACTCATCGTGGAAGTCATCTGTTCACTGGGTAACTTCTTGAGCAAGTTAGGTCAAAATCAGGGCATCTGAGGCCCCCAACTGTCGCTCCCACCAAATTACACCTGGCCAGAAGGGGTACAGACGCAAACGGTCGGCGAAAGGAGATAACATGAAGATGAACTGAAAAGAGTCGCCAGCTAGGCATTTTTATCCCGAAGGAAAGGTAATGCTGCATAAACCTAGGAAAAGATGGACAAGACGGTCGCGAACCAGAGAAACTGAAAAAGGGGGTTGGTTACAACCTGGGAAGGTATTAGCACCCAGATTGTCCGCCGTACTTGACGGGATCCACGCTTAAAAGTTTGTGTTTAAAGGGGTCGCGTCAGTGCTATTTTGTGTGCAAAAAGCTGGAAAAGAATACAAGTGTCAGTGCAAAAGAGATGTGAAGTGAAATAAAGGAGTGTCAGTGTAAGGAAAGAGTGCGATGCTCAAGACAATGAGGCTTAAAAGAATAATGCTGGAAGAGGGGGAATATACAGAGACTTTTGTTCGTATCCTCTCGTGCAATGAGGAAGTCAGAACACCGTAGTTCGACTCAAAGAGACTGAAAGATAAATTGACTGGTGAACTGCTTACTTGTCTATGCTCAAGTTTATGACCTGTCTGGCTCAGGTGCTAACTGTCTTGCATTAGACGGAAGAAGCAAGTTCTCGCTTAAGAGTGAATGAGGTGAGAAACGAATCCCGGAGGAGACGATTATTGTTTGTTTTTGGATTTTCAATCTTTTATTGCTTTTTGTGTTTGTCATAAGTTGATGAGCTTAAGCCTAAACCAAGGATTAGTAAACTCATCACATCTTCCCTCTGATTAGGGGTAATGAGAATACCTTAAGAATGAAGTAAACACCTCACACTTAATCACTATGATGTAGGATTAAGATCATTAACCTACTTGCATTTATTTAGATGTTTTAGGAGTTTTTGTTTAGTGTTAAGTAATGAGTTTAAGCCATAATCAAGGATTTAATGGACCCATTACACCATCCTAAGAGAAGGATAATAATTGAGCACATTTAAGCCGAGGAAGATACCTCAACTTAATCCATAATAAGGGATTAACCTCATGACAAAACAAAGCCTTTATTAAAGTGGATTTTAATTAATGATGAGATTAAGAAATGAGTTTTATGGTTTGTAAGACAACTTGAGGGGGACTTGTCCATTAACACTAGGGTTAGTCCTTCTTAACCAATTAAGGAAGAATTAGAACCCTAATGCAAGGCCCAAGTTACAAGATATTTGTCTTAGTGATTATTAAGATGGATTGATTAAGAGGTTTAAACACATTAAGGTTTTAACACTTAGGATTAAAGTTATACACTCCATCCTAAGAGAAGGATGCAGGCATAACCTTAATCGCAAAGCCTTAAAACCTTAAAGGTTTAGTCTCTGATTATGAGATGAGAAGAGAAGACACAAAAGATGACACAAAGGTAAAACTAATGGGGGACTAATCAAACCCTAATAGTGATCATGCTTGGGTGTTCCTAGGGTTTATGAGGCTTGCAAGAGATCTTCAAGAAGAGCCACCAAGGAAGAAGCAGATGAAAGGAGGAGAAGCAAAAGAAGCAAGTCAACTGATAACGAGAAAATGTATCGATTATATTGCTAAGTTTCATTACCGTTTTATCGCATAATCGTCGTTTTAACACCCGATTCCTCGAGTTTTCCTTACCATTTTGCAGGTACATCGTATACAGAGCTAAATCATGAGCCAAGAGCAAAAGGAACGAAAACAACCATAAAAAGATGAAGAAATGAAGAAACCTGCAAAACCTGCATATTTTGTTGCACTCACGGTCGTCACCTAGTTGTCACGACCGTGACACCCCAAAAGGAGCAATCACGACCGTGACATATCACTCACGACCGTGAAACTTAAAATTCAAGGGACACGAACGTGATGCCCTTGTCACGACCGTGACAAGGGAAAAATAGGTTATTTGACCCAGACTTGGTCACAAACGCTACGTGCACATGATCTGCCTATTTTCCAGCCACCATCCTATATCCACGTTCCTGTATTCTCTCAACTGCTCCTGCGAGGCCCATGCAACAAGTTCAACCACAAGCCCATTAAATGTTCTATAAATAGCTTAAATTTTATGAACAATTTACAGAGTATTATTTTATCAATTTCTTGCGGAAGCTCTGCCGAATTATTTTACGACCTTATTTTTGTTTCAGCATTATTTTCGTTGTTCTATTTTTATTGTATCCAAACCCAACCTATAACAATTTCCAACATTAGGAAATTGTTATAAAATTTACTTGTTTCAAAACCTTCAGAATTTTTATTTTATTTTCGATTCCGCCAATTACTCCGAGCTTTCCGGTCTGTGGAAGAAGGAGTCTGCCATTTTATTGTTAACCAGGTTTATTTTAATTTGCAATTTTATATTTATGTTGTTTATTTATTTTTCTGCCATGAATATTTTGTTTATTGTTTCTCTGCCTCTGTCTGGTTCAACAAAAATGAGTAGCTAATTACCTTAGGGCGGTATGTAATTAAAACAAACTAAATCGGTAAAATCAACTATAGGCTTAAAATAATTAATAGCTTAGTGTTCTGGCTGATACTTTTTATTTAAAATGGACCTTTTTGTTACGAGAGTAAGGAAAGTGTATTAGGTTAGGTCAAGACCACGAGAGTGTGAGATTTTAACCAGATAGCTAAAGTTAGGCATTTAAATTAAACACAGCGAGAGCACTTTAAAATAAATTAGAATTACTAAGTTTCCAAAAATTATCTCTAAACACTTATGGGCTAGCGAGAGCAGGCATAGGGCTTTAGGGGTAAGATCTGAGATAAGACCACGAGAGTGTGAGTTAAGGGTATTTAAACTGGTAACCTCTATAGAATAGATTAAGTGAACATCCTTATAAGCCTAGGTTAGATTGACCCGCCTAAGTTATCCTAATTACATACCGACCGCCTTAGTATTATTTTATTAAAACTTAAATTTAATTCCCGCTTTTAATCTTTAAAAACAACCAAAAATCGTGACAACCCTTCGCCTTAGCTAAACTAGAAGTTCATCTAGCACTAAGTAACCATAGAGTCCCTGTGGATCGATAATCTTAAATATTACTTCGATAGGTTGTGCACTTGCAGTTAAGATACCGCTAGACACATAATTAGATACGTCTTTAGCCCATCAAGTTTTTGGCGCCGTTGCCGGGGACCTTAATTTAGTTACTAGTGCACTTTAGGTAGCATTTTCTAGACTAAGGTAACAACTATTTTATTTTCTTAATCTAAATTCCCGAGTGTATGCCAAGTACTCGCTCTCAAGGCGAAGACTTGCAACCTCTAATCCCAGAATCGGAACGCTTCTTACACGTAAGAAGACGGATATTCGATTACGAACAAAGTTACAATATTCCAGATCTTCAATTAGATCTGCCTAAACCAGTCGTAACATCAAAGGACGTAGAGATGGCTGAAGAACAGAATCACCCACTCAAGTATTACGCCAGTCCTTCGCAAGCTGAACCGCATTCTAGCATTGCCGCACCGGCTATACACCAAAATGATTTCGAACTAAAACCTTCGTTGATATCAGCCGTGCAACAAAATCAATTCGCCGGAAATCCTACCGAGGATCCGAACCTTCATCTTTCGATCTTTGTGCAATACGCAGATACCGTAAAAGCCAATGGAGTTACCCAAGAAGCTATTAGACTACGTTTGTTTCCTTTTTCACTTCGAGACAAAGCGAGAGCCTGGCTTCAATCTCTGCCTTCGAACTCAGTAACTACGTGGGAGGAACTAAAGAGAGTTTTCTTGACCAGATATTTTCCACCTAGCAAGACAGCTATGCTGAGAGCTCAGATCAACGGATTTAAGCAAAGGGAAAGTGAATCACTATTCGAAGCTTGGGAACGCTATAAGGATCTGCTGAGACTTTGTCCACATCACGGATTAGTAGAATGGATGGTCATCCATACCTTCTATAATGGACTCTTGTACAATACAAGAATGACAATTGACGCTGCCGCGGGCGGTGCATTGATGGACAAAGAATACAATGATGCTTATGCACTTATCGAAAGTATGGCTCAAAACCATTACCAATGGGGAAGCGAGAGAGTCGCAACTGAGAAACCAACAAAAGGAGGTATGTACGAAGTGAGTAGTATGGACCAAGTCAATTCAAAGTTTGACCAACTAAGCCAAAAGATCGACAACTTGGCCATAACACCAACAGCCACCGTGGCTGCAGTAACACCTAACTGTGAGTTATGTGGAGTTCCAAGACATGAAGTTTCTGATTGTCAACTATTGACAGGAATTCCCACAGATCAAGTGAATTATGCTCAAGGAAACCCATACTCAAACACATACAACCCAGGTTGGAAGAATCATCCGAACTTCTCCTATAAGAATAACAATGCTTTATACGCACCAGGTCAAGCACCAGCTACACCACCAGGATATCAAAAGACTGCTCCTAATATCCCTAGAAAATCGAACCTTGATTTGATGATGGAGAACTTTATAGCTAACCAATATCAAACAAACAAGGACTTCTTAAACCAAAACATTCACACTAGTGAGCAAATTAAGCAATTAGTGAGCAAAGTAGATGCATTAGCTACACATAACAAAATGCTTGAAACTCAGATTTCACAAGTAGCTCAACAACAAGCACCTACTGCTGCACCAGCTGGAGTATTTCCTGGACAACCTCAACCTAATCCGAAAGGACATGCCAATGCCGTAATATTAAGAAGTGGCAAGGAACTTGACGGACCTACCGATCCAAGACTTGACAATCCAGCCATGTACCAAAAACCGGATAAACCGACTGAAACAGTGAATGATCCAGAAGAAAAGGAAGATGATAATCAAGAGGCAGTGGAGAAAGAAAAGCCTTATGTGCCTCCACCACCCTATAAACCACCAATTCCGTACCCTCAGAGATTAACCAATTCCAAGACGACGGGTCAGTTTAAGAAATTTGTCGAACTTCTGAAACAGTTGAATATTACTATTCCATTTACAGAAGCTATCACTCAAATACCCTCGTATGCTAAGTTTTTAAAAGAGATCTTATCTAATAAGAAAAAGATAGAGGATAACGGAACAGTTACACTTACTGCTGAGTGTAGCGCCATAATTCAGAATAATATGCCTCCTAAGCTAAAAGATCCAAGAAGTTTCTCTATACCCTGTGTAATAGGAAAATTCGTCATTGACAAAGCTCTATGCGATTTAGGAGCCAATATCAGTGTTATGCCCTTAACGATTTGCAAAAGGCTAGACATGGGAGACCTAAGACCAACTAAAATGTCTGTTCAACTAGCCGATCGCTCAGTTAAATATCATGTAGGCATACTAGAAAACGTCCCAGTACGTATAGGACAATTCTACATCCCTACTGATTTTATAATCATGGACATCTCTGAAGACTCCACTACACCTATCATACTAGGAAGACCATTCTTAGCTACCACCGGAGCTATAATAGACGTAAAAAGAGGAAAGCTAACCTTTGAAGTAGGTGAAGAGAAAGTTGAATTTATCTTAACGCAATTCTTACAATCACCAGCTATAGAGGATACCTGCTATCTATTGGACGTAATTGACGAATGTGTAAGAGAAATGGAACTGAAAGAAACTACCTATTCTGAAATTATGAAAATTCAAATCCCTCCGATTTTCGAAGATGATAATTGGCGTGCACCGTATCAAGATGATAGTCTAAGCGAAAGTTTAGCACTTACACCGGATCCCATGCCAAGTAAAGATAAACCTACATTAGGATTAAAAACTTTACCTAATAACCTAAGGTACAAATTCTTAGACATTGAATGTAAAAGACCAGTTATAATAAATTCCAGTTTAGGAACTATAGAAACAAAGAAACTTTTAGATGTCTTGAAGAAATATCCAACTGCATTAGGATATAACATATCTGATCTCAAGGGAATATGCCCTTCAATCTGTATGCATCGTATTCTGCTAGAAGAAGATTGCAAAACCTCCAGAGAATCTCAAAGAAGAATTAACCCAATCCTTAGCACTGTAGTGAAAGAAGAAGTTAAGAAACTACTAGATGCCGGAATAATATATCCAATCTCTGATAGTAAATGGGTTAGTCAGTACATGTAGTGCCAAAGAAAGGAGGTATCACTATTGTGAAAAACGCTCAAGGCAAATCGATATCGCAAAGAGTAGTGACGGGACATAGAGTGTGCATAGATTATCATAAACTAAACAAAGCCACTCGAAAAGATCATTTCCCACTACCTTTTATAGATCGAATGTTAGAACGATTAGCCAAGCATTCTTACTTCTGTTATCTTGACGGTTACTCAGGATTTTTCCAAATCCCTATCCATCCAGATGATCAAGAGAAGACTACATTCACATGCCCATATGGAACGTTCGCTTATAGACGAATGCCCTTTGGATTATGCAACGCTCCTGCAACCTTTCAAAGATGTATGATGTCAATCTTCGCAGATTTTATAGACAACATCATGGAAGTGTTCATGGACGACTTCTCTGTATGCGGGCAAAGTTTTGAAGGATGCCTATCAAACTTAGAAATGGTGTTAGAAAGATGTGTAAAAGTAAATCTCGTGCTTAACTGGGAGAAATGTCATTTTATGGTCAGAGAAGGAATCGTATTAGGCCACGTTATATCCGAAAAGGGAATTGAAGTAGATAAAGCTAAGATAGAAGTCATAAAAGATCTTCAACCCCCTAAAACCATTCGATAAATACGAAGCTTTTTAGGACATGCCGGTTTTTACCGACGATTCATCAAAGATTTCTCGAAAATCACTAAACCTCTTACTGGTTTATTAATGAAAGATGCTGAGTTCATATTCAATGAAGATTGTCTTAAAGCATTCGAAACTCTAAAAACAGCCCTCGTTACCGCACCAATCATGCAACCCCCTGACTGGAGATTACCTTTCGAAATCATGTGCGATGCGAGTGACTATGTTGTAGGCGCAGTTCTAGGCCAGAGGAAGGAAAAGAAACTTCATGCGATTTACTATGCCAGTAGAACCTTAGACTCTGCTCAGATGAACTACGCCACTACTGAAAAAGAATTGTTAGCAGTTGTCTTTGCGCTTGACAAATTCCGTTCTTACCTAGTAGGAGCGAAAATAATCGTTTACACCGACCATGCTGCTATCTGATATCTATTAACTAAGAAAGATGCTAAACCGAGACTCTTGAGATGGATTTTACTCTTACAAGAGTTTGATCTCGAAATAAAAGATAAGAAAGGTACTGAAAACGTCGTAGCGGACCATTTATCTAGAATAGAAGGTATTAAACCCGAACAAGTGCCGATTAACGATGATTTTCCGTATGAACAGCTGATAGCACAAATAGGAAGCGACCCAGTTCAGTTAGACTTAAATGAACCAGAACCCGTGGAAACAATCCAGACAACTGTAGGACTTCCATGGTACGCTGACATTGTTAATTACTTAGCCGCAGGAGCTCTTCCACCTGATCTAACCTATCAGCAGAAAAAGAAATTCTTTCACAATCTAAAACATTATTATTGGGATGAACCATTATTGTTCAAAAGAGGACCCGATGGAATCTTTCGTCGATGTATTCCCGAAGAAGAAATAGAAGATGTCATTGCTCAATGCCATTCATCTCCTTATGGTGGACATGCAAGTACTTCCAAGACTTGTGCAAAAATCTTGCAAGCCGGCCTATTCTGGCCTAACCTATGGAAGGATGTCCACATCGCTGTTACAAATTGCGATCTGTGTCAACGCACCGGCAATATTTCAAGAAGAGATGAAATGCCTCAAAAAGGAATATTAGAAGTAGAAATCTTTGACGTCTGGGGAATAGATTTCATGGGACCATTCCCATCATCTTTCGGTAACAATTACATACTCGTAGCTGTTGATTATGTTTCGAAATGGATTGAAGCTATAGCTTCTCCTACAAACGATACACGAGTAGTAATAAAGCTTTTCAAAAATATAATCTTTCCCAGATTTGGTGTGCCTAGACTCGTAATAAGTGACGGTGGCTCGCACTTCATTTCAAAAATCTTTGACAAAGTATTATCTAAGTATGGAGTAAGACACCGTGTGGCAACACCATATCACCCACAAACAAGTGGACAAGTCGAAGTCTCAAACAGAGAAATCAAACAAATCTTAGAAAAAACTGTCGCCATATCTCGGAAAGATTGGTCATCTAAACTTAATGAAGCTTTATGGGCTTATAGGACCGCTTACAAGACACCCATAGGTACTACACCTTTCAAACTAGTTTATGGAAAATCTTGTCACCTCCCGGTAGAACTAGAACACAAAGCTTATTGGGCGATCAAAACTCTCAATATAAACTATAATGCTGCAGGAGAAAAGTGAATCCTAGACATTAACGAATTAGAAGAATTAAGGCTAGATGCTTATGAGAATGCTAAGATATATAAAGAAAGAACTAAGCGATGGCATGATAAACGCCTATCTAGGAAAGAATTTAGTGTGGGAGACGTTGTACTCCTTTTTAATTCAAGACTTAGGCTCTTTCCTGGAAAATTAAAATCTAGATGGTCAGGACCCTTTGAAATAACTAAAGTATTCCCGAGTGGAGCAATAGAAATTAAGGGTAGGAATAGTGAACCATTCATAGTAAACGGACAACGTTTAAAACATTATCATAAAGTTGAAAATAGAGATTATGCAAATAGTCTAAGGCTTTTAGAGTTGTCCACTAATTCCCCTGATTAATCTACACCTAAGCATTACGTCAGGCTTTTGACGATAAAAACAGCGCTTAGTGGGAGGCAACCCATTTACTCATTTAATCATTTAATTCATTTTTATCATTCTATTATTTTGTTATTTATCGTTTTACTATTTATTTATTTGTTTTGCCATATTACTATTATTGTCTTTAATTTATGCATTTTATTTTATTATTTTTCCTTATTTTAATTTTAAATCACTTTTACAGATTTTCTAAAAGTCTTTTCCACTTTCCTTCTCCCCCTGATTTGTTTCCTCCATATTTGCACTGACCATGGCTAACCAACCGATAAACCATATGGAAACCAAATTTAGAGGTAGGAACCAAAGAATGAAATTTGAAGAGTTATCACAGAGGCCAATGGATTTGACCCTGTATCCGGATGATCTGACTATGGAAACCCTAGGTATACATGATAGCATCCTGTACTTGTTTAACCGACTTGGATGGGAGAATGCACTGATTCAACATAAGTTTGTGACTTACCGCGAGCTCACCCTTGATTTCCTTAGCTCCTTAGTTTACCTACCCGAGCGCGGTTTTGGATTCAGGAAGGGATTTATCAGTTTCCGCCTATTTGGAATAGAATATGACTTTAACCATAAAGAACTAGCTGACTTATTAGGATTCCCTAGTGGACCCTTTGCTTTTACTACCACACAGGTAGAATTGATGGACATTGAGCTGGATTTCTTTTGGGGAACATTAACCGGAAACTACCACCCTGAACCAAATAGCATGAACAATGATGAGATCCATAACCCAGCTCTCCGTTACTTCCATAAGATCCTTGCCCACACCTTCTTTGGAAAAGAAGAAAACATTACCGGAGTATCTAAAGATGAGATATTCATTATGTCATGTTTCACTAATGGACAACCTGTTAATGGTGTACCTTTCATGATGCAAACCTTCACCCGAATCCAAGAAGAACCTGAATTACCTATATTAGTAGGAGGTCTTGTAACCATGATTGCTGATGCCTTAGGACTTAGGTACCAATTGCATAGGTGCAACCGTTTAGGTACCATCCGTCCTATGAATCTTAACTTTTGCTTTAATCGCCATATCATAAGGAATTTAGGACATCCACCTTTCGAGTACCTAATCCGGAATGAGGTAGTAACCTTGTTCACACTACCAAACCATGCTAGAGTAAGTGTTCACAATAAGGATAACTGGCTTTATGAGTTAACCCCACCTGACTATCCATCTACTCCTGAAACACCTCAGTCTTACAAGATAAAAGACGATATAATGACCGATGTCGAAACTGACCCTGAGACACGACCTGGTTACCATGACATTGACCACACTGACGAAGTTATTGAAACCCCTGAAGTGAATCAAGGAGATTATGCTAACAACTTACAGAATATCATGAACACTCTTGAAGCTTACATAACTGATATAAATACATTTAAGGATGAAATTAAGAGCATGCGATTGGACATTATAGGTCTAACTGACATAACCTGTGAACAATTCTATCACTTGAACTCCGCAATCGAAGATTTGAAGAAACACTTTTGAAAATGCTATAAGTGATCTAGTTTATTTTACTCATTGTTTTCGTTTCTAGTTAGATTTACTTTTCGCAAACAATTTCATACCGTATTTTCATTAATGTAATTTCATTTCAATTACCATATGCAATGCACTTCTAGTTTACAAATTTTTCCATTTTAATTAATTTATATGTTTTCATTATATATACTGTTATGCTTGAATTGATTTATTTTCTATAAAATCTCTCGTGCCATGCAAGTTTACAAAGTACTATGTTGAAATTATTTATTATTTGGTGTTCATATTTAATATGAGTGAGAAGTGATCAAAAATTATAATATAAAGTATATGAAGCGTGAGAGATAATGCTTTCTGGAAATTATTCAACGAAATCAACTCTCACGGTCGTCACACCCCCCTAACGATCGTGACGTGCTAATTTAGCGTGTCACGACCGTCACCTCCTTGTCATGACCGTGACAACTCTAAATATAGGATTCGTGAGAAACAGAACTGTTTCTTTTCGAAACCTCTTCTTCTTCTTCCTCCATAACTCTCAAAACCACCCATTATCTCCCCCAACTTCCGTAACCTCCCATTACCAAATTAAAACTCATTAACCTCTCCATTATCACCACACCTATCACATTCTCACCTTCCAATATTTATCCGAACCATTATTTCTCTCATTTTATCACTTTTTCACAAAATCCAAAATCCTCATCTCTCACTCTAGTTCTTGCATGCAATGGATGCTATACAATTTAGAGAGGGTGAGAATGGAGAAAACCAGAGAGAAAGATTCATCCGATTCCAGAACCGCGGTGTGCAACCTACGCGTTATATCGACACTGAATGTTTAAGAGAGTTGGGAATGCTCAACAGTGTCAAGAACCTGCTTAAGAAGGTTAATTTGTGGGTTCTATGCAGTCAGCCTCAATCCACATTCGAGTTTCTGACATTGGAATTCCTAAGCTCGTTCCACTATATCACCGGTACCGGTTCTCAGAGTCAACTTACCGACGTTGCTACATTCAGATTGTTTGGCCGGGAGTTCGAACTTTCGCAAACAAGGATAGCCGAGTTGCTAGGCTTCGCTCACGGGAATAAAGCTCACCTCTGCGTGCCTGACAATTTCAGTGAAACCGCTTTCACTTTATGGCACGACATAACCAACACCCGTGCCTCAGCCTTCCAGAGCCTTAATGCTACACACATCCACAACCCGGCAATCCGATATTTTCACCGAATCATTTGCAACACCATCTTTGCACGAGAGAGTAACCATAAGCTCAACTCCAAGGAGCTTCTGTTCTTGCACTGCGCTCTCAATGACGAGCCAATCAACGCTGCCCCGTTCATGCTTTCTCACATCCAGGCCATTGCGCAAAGAGGCTCCACCCCATTTTTCATAGGCGGCATTGTCACCACCCTCGCCTTTCAGTTAGGGCTTGGTGACTTGGTCACCAATTTGCCTCGCATAGCCGCAGAATTCCTCACCAAGAACTATTGCAGGTCCGCTCACTTGATTGCGCAGAGAGAGGATGGCAGGTATAGCCCTGTTGTCCATGGCACTATTTATCACCACATCATTCTGCCGTCCCGTGACCGCATCGACCCGTCCAGCCGAGCCAACTGGCTCTTTGTTTTACCAGATGTTGTCGGCCACGCCCCCATTCATGATGATCAGGCCGATCCTCCGGCGGATGAGATGCAGGACGCCATGGATGCAGCTGAGCCTGTCCAGGACATTCCAGAGTCATCTACCCGACAGCCTCCTGCACAGGAATTCACTCTTGAGGACGTCCTCCGTGCGATTCATCAGCAAAACCAGATGAATGCCGCACTGGAGCGAAGGCAGAAGGAGCAGCATGATGATTTACTCCGCACTATTCCAACCAACCAGACAGCTACTAATGAGAAGCTCGGAGAAATTTTTAGCAAGCTAGAGGCCTTACGTATTGACATCACTGCTGTTACCGGTACCGGTTCTGATCCTGAAGCGACTCCTACCAGACGCTCCCGCACCAGAAGCCGAGCCCGCGGTCCTCAGCAGCCTTAGTTTTAGTTTTTGCTTATGTTTGTTTTTCATTTTCATAGTTTGTACTGTACTTTTACCGCTATTATATCACAACATTGAGGACAATGTCTGATATAGTGTGGGAGAGGTACCTTTCATTTTCCGCATTTTCCCTTTTCGCATTTTTTCAATTCCGTTGTATTTCTTTTCGTAAGTTAATGAAACGAGCAATTTTTGTGCTATTTTCTTTAGTTTCGAACTTTCCCCGTTTATTTAGCCATACCGAAAAAAATCTTTAATTATTCGCATTACCCGACTTACCTACGAAATCGTAATTAGGAAGCTGAGAACGATTCAACAAGACCAATACAATCTTGACACCTTTGACTTCCCACTTAAGCGATTCCATTCCGATTATCGTTACGGGTACACCTTAAGTTTCAGTTCAAAAGTAACCCCTAGTAGTTTATACTAGCAGTCAGCACCGTCTGAACACAAACCACGTGGGGAGCCGATGAATATAAGCGTTTGATGCCTAATCTATAATGATCCTTCATATCTCGATGCAAATGAAAAGAAATTGCACCAAAGTACACGGTCGTATATAAGAAACGAGAAATATGAGAAGGAGTCCATTGCGGGTTGGTTCAGAGGTACTGGTTCTGAACTTTGAAGGGCGTGCTACGGATCGATCCCCCACAACCTCCAAATCGGATTATGTATGTAGGGTTACCGCACTCGTGTACCAGACCCTGTGCTTAAAAAGGATCAAAGTCGCTAACCGGCTACTCCACTACGTGCGTGCTAAGGCAAAGGGCTTAATGTGATTGCGCTAGAATGAAACCGGGCGAAATAAGATCGAAAAACTCTAGGTGAAATCGTAAAGAAATTACCGATTGTTTCGTTTAACGGGAAGTCGACGACTTGGCTTCTTGCTTGTGTCATTAGTGTATCGTTAGTGTTTTATCATTACCAGTTTATCCGACAAAACGATCCCTCATACGGTTTGTTATGTGTATGCATCGATAAAAACTTGTCCGATGATTTTCAACCGACTATTTGCTTGAGGACAAGCAAAGGTTTAAGTTTGGGGAAGTTTGATAACGAGAAAATGTATCGATTATATTGCTAAGTTTCATTACCGTTTTATCGCATAATCGTCGTTTTAACACCCGATTCCTCGAGTTTTCCTTACCATTTTGCAGGTACATCGTATACAGAGCTAAATCATGAGCCAAGAGCAAAAGGAACGAAAACAACCATAAAAAGATGAAGAAATGAAGAAACCTTCAAAACCTGCATATTTTGTTGCATTCACGGTCGTCACCTAGTTGTCACGACCGTGACACCCCAAAAGGAGCAATCACGACCGTGACATATCACTCACGACCGTGACACTTAAAATTCAAGGGACACGAACGTGATGCCCTTGTCACGACCGTGACAAGGGAAAAATAGGTTATTTGACCCAGACTTGGTCACAAACGCTACGTGCACATGATCTGCCTATTTTCCAGCCACCATCCTATATCCACGTTCCTGTATTCTCTCAACTGCTCCTGCGAGGCCCATGCAACAAGTTCAACCACAAGCCAATTAAATGTTCTATAAATAGCTTAAATTTTATGAACAATTTACAGAGTATTATTTTATCAATTTCTTGCGGAAGCTCTTCCGAATTATTTTACGACCTTATTTTTGTTTCAGCATTATTTTCGTTGTTCTATTTTTATTGTATCCAAACCCAACCTATAACAATTTCCAACATCAGGAAATTGTTATAAAATTTACTTGTTTCAAAACCTTCAGAATTTTTATTTTATTTTCGATTCCGCCAATTACTCCGAGCTTTCCGGTCTGTGGAAGAAGGAGTCTGCCATTTTATTGTTAACCAGGTTTATTTTAATTTGCAATTTTATATTTATGTTGTTTATTTATTTTTCTGCCATGAATATTTTGTTTATTGTTTCTCTGCCTCTGTCTGGTTCAACAAAAATGAGTAGCTAATTACCTTAGGGCGGTATGTAATTAAAACAAACTAAATCGGTAAAATCAACTATAGGCTTAAAATAATTAATAGCTTAGTGTTCTGGCTGATACTTTTTATTTAAAATCTACCTTTTTGTTACGAGAGTAAGGAAAGTGTATTAGGTTAGGTCAAGACCACGAGAGTGTGAGATTTTAACCAGAAAGCTAAAGTTAGGCATTTAAATTAAACACAGCGAGAGCGCTTTAAAATAAATTAGAATTACTAAGTTTCCAAAAATTATCTCTAAACACTTATGGGCTAGCGAGAGCAGGCATAGGGCTTTAGGGGTAAGATCTGAGATAAGACCACGAGAGTGTGAGTTAAGGGTATTTAAACTGGTAACCTCTACAGGATAGATTAAGTGAACATCCTTATAAGCCTAGATTAGATTGACCCGCCTAAGTTAGCCTAATTACATACCGACCGCCTTAGTATTATTTTATTAAAACTTAAATTTAATTCCCGCTTTTAATCTTTAAAAACAACAAAAAATCGTGACAACCCTTCGCCTTAGCTAAACTAGAAGTTCATCTAGCACTAAGTAACCATAGAGTCCCTGTGGATCGATAATCTTAAATATTACTTCGATAGGCTGTGCACTTGCAGTTAAGATACCGCTAGACACATAATTAGATACGTCTTTAGCCCATCATCAACTTACTTCACTTAAGAAGATAAGTTGCTTAAAGAAGGAAAGTAAAGAAGGAACATGAATGAGCAAGCTCACTCTAAGACAAATACAAAATGCAGCAATGGATGCATAAGGGAGATGAGAAGAGATTGTGAGAAGTGAAGGCAAATTCACTTCTCAAAGTACTTACCACCTGAAAAGTTAGTAAAAGAAAATGAAATGATATAAATGCAAGGATGCAAACCAAAACCAGAAGCATATTCATGATGCAAATGATGCTAAGAGATGGTGCAAATGTATGTCAAGATATGTGAATGATCATACAAGCAATGAAGATGCAAATGAAGCATGAAAGGAGGCATGAAAGCACATGAAAGTTTATGAAATGTAATGAAAGCATAACATGGCAAATGGATGATGCAATGATCAAAAATGATTCTAATGTGTCATAAGATGTCTTAGGAGTCATGTAGATGCAAGAAATGTCATGGCAAGTTCATGAATGCAAGCATATGCAAGATGTATGCAAAGGAAGATGAGAAATTATGGTTTTATGAAAGGATGAGATGCAAAACTCAAAAACAGAAGCAAATGACAAGATAAAAAATTTAAAATACATTCAAAAGAACCCTAACCCCATATGATTTCACACCCCAAAGGAGAAGACCTAACTCTTAACCCTAAGGGACTTATGATTTTTCTAAGTTATCTAGGGTTTTAAGGTACCTAAAGGGAAAAAATGAAAATCAAATCAAAAAGGCAGAAGAAAATTATGGCAAAAATATGCTAGAAAATACATTTCAAATGAAGATCAATGCAAAAATAACAATGGTCATACCATTCTTAGTTAGGCAGAAAATAATTCTTGAAGTTAGGGTTCAAAAATGGGATTTTATGAACCCTAAATTCAAAGAAAAAATGTCAAAATGATTCAAAACCAAAAAGAAATTTGTGTGGATGGTATGACAATGTCTCTAAATGTTTAAAGATGCAACATTAATTTTTTGGGATTTTTTAGAAACCTAAATGATATTTTAATTAATTAATTTTCATTAATTAATTAAAATAAACAATTAAATGTCTAAAAAATGATTTTTTAATGCAAAAAATAAAAAAAATATTTTTGGGTTGGAAAATTATTTGGAATTAAAATGCTGAATAAAAATATTTTTGGTATTTTTTTTAACTATTTTAAATAATTCGTACAAAATAAATAAGAAAAATAAATTAAAAAATGAAATAAACAAAAGTATGCTGAATGGATGGCCTGGATTGAAACTGGGTTTAAAGGGATTGACCTGGCGCGCTATCCTACGGCTCAAATTCAAATTCTATTAATCCTAATTAAATTATTAATTAATCCAGATTAATCACTAATGAAAAGATCTTGGCCATTCACTGCACGCGGGAAAGACAAATCCAAGGGTCCACATTCAAAGTTTGCCCTAACCCTAATTAGTCACTTAATGACTCTCAGGTGGCCGAAGAAGATCTCCGGTCATCTTCACCGGCCAGCTCCTCACCTGAAAATTCTCAACTTCTTCCCTAGGTCTTTTATGGAGCTCTAAAGCTCCAGATTCACTCTTTTCACTCTCCTAAGATCAAATCCACCCTCAAAAACAATTTCTTTTCACTAAATCTCAAGATTAGAAGGAAACATCAAAGATGAAAAAAATTTCAGACAAGCAATACATCCTCATTTCTTCATCATTTTCAAAAATAACAAGTTCAGTGTACTCAAGGGAACATGCTTAATCATTTAGCAACATAAAATAAAGGTTCTGGAAAAATTAATTCGCATGGCTACCTGAGATGGAGCTTTCAACCCTTGAGCTTTCTGGCTGCTTCCTTGGTGCATAATGCCTCCAATGAACTCCCTGAAGAAGCTTTGATGCTTGGAGAGCTTTGAGGGAAGCTGGTTTGTGAGTTTATGCTCCATTGGTCAGAAAATCATGTTTTGTTTGTGGTGTGTTCTTGGCTGTTTTGATGGGTGGTTTATGATTAGTGAATGATTTAAGAATGAATGATGGTGTTTGTCTGAAGATTAAGCAAGTGGGCTGTATGTTTCGAAGGAAAATGCAAGAGGGATGATTTTTGTGAACTAGAGAATGCTGAGGTTTCAGGTTGTGTTCTTGTGTGTTATGGCTTGCTTTAGGTTAGTATAAACAAATGCAATTGGTTCAGAGAGTTGTTGTGGCATAGTGTGATTGGTATGGTGTGAAATGAAAAAAGTCAACATTTCTTGTACTTGAGGTATGGGCAAGTGGCAGGCTTGGTACAATGGGGTGTCTAGTGCAGCAAGGATCAAGGAGGTCCATGGAATTCACTTTGAGGCCATTCAGCATGTTTGTGAAAGGTTCTTGGTCATTTTGCAATTTTGACAAAGTTTGGCCCTTTTGAGATTTCTTCATGGGCAAGGCATGAAAACTTGAGATTCTTTGGGAAATTCTGAGTTTTAGACATTGCACAATGTTTGTATGATGATTAGAAGTGTGTTTGAGGTCACAAAATAGCTTGGCAAGAGGTTTTGCAAAAATCTCTCTTTGGTGCATTCTTGAAATTTATGTGATTTTTGCCAAATTTGACAAGCCATAACTTGAGTTCCATAATGAATTAGGACTTGTTCTTGTACTTTTTGAAAAGGGAATGATCCAATCTACAACTTTCATGACCAACAATTTTTCATTTGAAGCATTTTTGGGTTAAGAAAGTGGAGGTTGAAAAACTTTCCCAAAATGGAAAGTTTACATTACAAGTCATTACCACTTTTGGCAACTTTTGGTTTAGCTCACTTTTATTCAAATTTATGAACTTTTAAACACTTAAATGATCAACTTAAGACCATATAACTTCAATTTGATGAAAAATCCACTTTGGTTCCATGGATGGGGGCCTCAGATGCCCTGATTTTGCTCTGACTTGCTCAGGAAGTTACCCAATGAACAGATGGCGTCCATAATGAATTTCTTCATCAAACTTGGTACACATGATCCTTATAACATATTAAGACCATTAGAAACAAGAATGACCAAAAAATTTGGAGTTATGGCCTCTGAAACCAAAACCCTAATTTTAGGTCATCTGTGTAGTTAAACCTTAGCTCTGCTTCCATGCTTTCATGGTTCTTGTGATTTTCTGACTTCCATGATCTTTGAAGGATATAATATGATGATTGAAAATACATGTACCCTCTTGAGATGATTGGAGGCCTTTGGAGTAGCTCAAATGGATCTTGGATGGCTCAGATGGACCTTGGATTGCTCAGATCACAAACCCTAGATGCAGATGAACTTGACCTAATGCAGTGAAGCAAAAATGCAACATGATATGATATGATTGAACTAATGCAAATATGAAAGATCACAAGCCATGGTGTGAACTTATTGAGGGCAAATTTGGGGTGTTTACAGCTGCCCCTATTCAAACATGAGTTAGCTGTGTAGGATGTAAGCGACGAGCTTAACAGACAAACAAGATAACTTGTGGTTGAATACCAAAGACAGTCCAAAATTTGCACTCACTGGGAAGAAGAAGAAAAGGTATATAGATTGTAAGATGAAAGTATAATATGATTATAAAGTGCGCGCGATGGAGGACGACCATCGAGCAGAGGACGACTGCTGGGGATGAAGCGGTGACGGGTACGACCAACATGCTGGGGAAATAAAGAGATCATGATAGGGACGACCATCAGGTAAAGAAACAAGATTCTCCGGGGATTAAAGGTAAAGTCAGATATGGGGACGACCATCAGGTTTGGAGAATAAATGGAGTAATGATGAGGGACGGTCATCAAAGGTGAAGGACAATCACCTAGCAGGGGACGGCTGCTCTGTTGGGGATAAGGATGAGGGACAGTCATCCAGGGTGAAGGACAATCACCTGGAAGGGTACGGCTGCCGAAAGTATCACGACATATGACGAATGCCAGATAGAAAAGGTCGACGATGGGGACGGCCATCGGATAAGCATGATGAACGACGATCATCAAGAGATGAAGGACGATCACCTAGCAGAGTACGGCTGCTCTCGGGGTTTATCATGACATAGAACGAATGTCAGATAACAAGATCAACGAGGGGGATGACTGTAACACCCCAAAATTTTCCCTCATATTTATTACCATCTAACTGATTTGTGTTTCACATTCACCTGCATCATCCATAAGTTCGTAAACTCATAATCGTACATTTCATTGGGCTCCTAAAATACGAGATCGAGAATTTCTTTGTAGTATGGTTTCCTGTTTACTTTGAGGATAGTCCATTCAGGTCCAAGCAGGAGAGTGGATAGCGTCCATCATAATCATTTAGATAGGGTTTATTTCCCTAACTAAGTGACACTCAAGGGAATGTAATGGTGGTGTTTGTCCATCAGTGGATTTTATTCATCGATGGATGTTATCATCATTTGAGATGCAAGGTATTGAAGAATAATATACGCTCAAACTTGGGACTACGACAAAGGGACGTGTGGCTAGGATACACGATATCTGGTCATAGGCTGTGATACAGTTAGTTGCCTGTAATAACAAGAGCATGATGTTTAAATTTAAGGTGGACCGAAGATTGATGGTTCATTGGAGATACCAGTGTGCTTTGGAAGGAAGTTTTGTTGTAAATTAAAATGAGATTACTTGGAATTTAGGATTTATGTCCCTCCATCAAAGTCAATAGCCCAAATCCCTATTTTTGATCCAATGTCTCCTTATATGCTCTCAGTCCTTTCTTAGTATCAATTAACCCCATCCTTAAGATCCAAATTTCATTTTTTGATTATTTCTCCATTTTAGATTTAATCAATATCTGAGTTATTTTGAAAATTCACATTGCTTATTCTAAATTTTAACCCAAATAGTTCCATAAACTCATTTGTAAATATCATAAACTCACAACTAATTATTCGTCCGTTTAAAGTTACGCGACTCGATTCCAAAAAAAGAGAAGATAAGAAAAGGAGCCTCATATTGTTAAGTACTTCATCCTTTAATGTCAAACTATGATTATTCTGCAGGTTTGTGGAGTCTTGGTTATAGTGATGGGATCTATGAACTGAATGCCATATTGAGTCAGATTTGGAATTTTCAGGTTCGGAGTTTATCAATGCATAAAATGTTTCTGCATCTTGCATTCAATTGATGGTCTTAAATAAACTCCTTTGTATGTCTATCAAGTCAGTTATCAGGAAAAATCTTTAAAGGAAAATAGGTGAAAAAAATCTCCACAATAGAAGCTAATGGCAATCAAAGTTACAGAAGTTCGCCTTAAAAGTTGAGACCAAATTAATAATCAATGTTTGAAAGTATAACAGAAAATAAAGGGGATTCGTTACCCAAGGAAATTCAGAAAATGGAAGATAGACTATAAACAGGAAAAAATCACTAAGTTCTTCATTTGATACTAATGAAAATTACGTCAGAAAATCTAATAAGAAGGAAATCTTCAACAAAATCCCGCCGCAACATTTCTTCAATTCTGTTTGCATCAAGTTTCCAACTACAAAGTCAAAGAGGAATTGCGTAAGAAAAATAGGCTACAACAGAAAATTCAGGGTTCGTTTATTTGTTGCATCAAGAAAGGATAAAAAAAATCAATTTACGGATATAAAGGGAGTTAGAAGACCTGAAGTTGCAAAGGGATTATTCGGCAAAATTCTCTGATGAATTCATGAAAAATTCTCTGCATAAACTCCTCTGCATAACTTTTCTGCATAACAATCATTGTCAGAACAGAGATTCATAACAGAAGGGAAAAAGTTCAGAATAGAAGCAGTTACAAATTTCTAACAAACAAACTAACCAACTAACTGAATCAATAACTAACTTACTGAAATTTTACCTGTGAAGAACCAAAAAAATCCCTCAGTTCATCAAATATAAATGGCTCGGATTGCTTCAAATTCGGGGGGACTTCTTCTTCATTCTGATTCTTCATTCACTCTTCTTCAACTTCATTCACTCACCTACTTTTCAAAACCCTTTACCATTGATCACACTAAATTTCACCGTATTTCTGACTCCGATTTCGCATGCATTCTTAGCTTTTATTGTTATTTTGTTATGTTATTACTTTGTTTTCTTTTGTTTTCAGGTTTTTATTGTAATCGGGGCTTGAATCGAGAAAAGGAGCGAAAAAGGAGTGGAAACGGACGAAAACCTAGAAATTCAGCGTTTTGCACTTACGGCACCCACCATGGCGGGCGCCATGGGGTTAGCTATGACGTGGCCACGTCTCAAGACCACTCCACAACTGCCAAGACCCACGATCCCCACTCTTCCATTCTCCATTAGTACTATGGCGGGCGCCATAGGCCTGTGGCGGGCGCCATAGGCCTGTGGCGGGCGCCATAGGCCTGTGGCGGGCGCCACAAGGCAAAATTCAGTTCCCTCCACTTTTTAGTAGAGGGGCGTCCTGGTCATTTCCCGCATTTAGTTTTCCTATAAATAGGACTTTAGTTTTTCGTTTTTATTCATCCAAACTTAGATTTCTTTAGGCATATATCAGTTTCAAAGCAGTTACCATTCCACATCGGGGTGTTTCTGCAATCGAGTGATCGAGTCTGTAATCTGTCCGTGCGATCGAGTTTTGGAGCACTCTGGAGGAAGTTAATCCTGCCGCCATTTTAATTCCAGTTTGTATTTTACTTTTCTGCATTGCTTTACTTTCATTTATTTCTCGCACTGCTTTACTTTATTTATTATCCGCACTCGCTTTACTTTCGTTTATTACCCGCACTTGCACTAAATTCCTTTATTTCTCGCACTCGCTTTAAATTACTTTATTTCTCGCACTCGCACTAAATTCATTTACTTTCCAAACTCGCACTAAATTACTTTTATGAAAAATTATAAAAAGAACCTTTACTTTATCATGTCTAACTAATTCCATAAAGGTTAGGATGTAAGGATCGTAATTAAACCAGTAATTGGTATAATTGTTCGTGGAAACACTTAAGGGCTATTTTATCTTTCAATTCAAGTAATTGTTTTTAACTATTTCAAAAACAGCCAAAAGCGCTTTGTCTAGTTCATTAGGAGTTTTTAGACTAAAAAGAAAAGAGATTTTAAAACGATTTTCGGACGCGTTATGAAGTTTAGAGTCTGGTTCATAAGAACCTCTTTTTGCTAAGAAGTCCAGGTTAAAATACTTTTCAACTTAGTTAAGATACTACATTTCTTAAAAATAGGTTTACTACTCTAACGCAGTACGCACCTTTTTATCCGTGACAATAGGAGGGGTTGATTAGAGAGTACAACTCGGTTCTGAATACGCGAAAGCAACAGTTCCTGTTAAATTAGTTCTTTTCAAAGGAGAAAACATTGCCCAAAAGTAGTTCCATTAACAAGTACTAGATTATCATTGATTACGTGAATTACATTCGAGCCTGTTTTTTATTTATTATTTAAAATTATCATTTTATTTACCATTGCACCCTTACTAAAACCCTTATATTTAGTTGCCTTAGATACACACCATAACAACAGGTACGATATATTGACACTTGGTCTCTGTGGATTCAACAATCTTTTATATTACTCTGACGTGTTCGTACACTTGCGAAAAACACGTATCAAGTTTTTGGCGCCGTTGCCGGGGACCAATTTCGTCAAATTTCATTACCCTGTAGTTATACCGTTTAGACTAAGGTTGTTACCCACCGGTCAATGCGAAAGACTCGCAGTGCCGGAAGTTTAGTAGACCCTCTAGCTGAACCTGAACGTTACGCTCGCGCACGTTTGTTTTTCCATAGGAATAGGAAAGCTATGGCCGAAGATAAAAACCGAAGACCTCTTAAGGACTTCGCCCAACCATCAAACGAGGAACCTAGTTCCAGTATAGTAAACCCCGCTATCCCAACCAATAATTTTGAACTTAAACCATCCCTGCTCCAATTAGTGCAACATAGACAATTCGCAGGTCTCGCTACTGATAACCCGAACCAACATTTAAAAAACTTTCTTCAGTTAGCAGACACCTTTAAAACCAATGGAGCTTCTCCTGAGGCGATACACTTAAGATTATTTCCCTTTTCCCTCAGAGATAAAGCTCTATCATGGTTAGATTCCCTTCCACCCAATTCAATAACAACTTGGGATGACCTTAGGAAAGTTTTCCTTGCTAGATATTTTCCCCCAAGTAAGACCGCTCTTCTTCGAAACCTAATAACCAGATTTACCCAACACCAAGGAGAGTCGTTGTTCGAAGCCTGGGAGAGATATAAAGAACTATTAAGAGCATGCCCACATCATGGCTTAGAGAATTTGCTAATCATCCAAACCTTCTATAATGGACTTCATTATAACACTAAGATGACCATCGACGCTGCCGCTGGTGGCGCACTGATGAACAAACCTTACCCTGAAGCTAGTGCCCTTATCGAGGATATGGCCCAAAACCATCAATCATGGGGAGTAGAACGAGCGATAGTGGAAAAGAAGGAAGCCCAAGGAGGAATACATGAGCTAAGCTCTATAGACATGATGCAGGCTAAAATGGACGCGTTGGCCCTTAAAGTCGAACATATGTACACAACCCCGAATACTGTAGCCTCAGTTTCGCTGAATTGTGAGATATGTGGAACGCAAGGACACCAATCCGCCGAATGCAATCTGTTGAATGAAACCAACACTGAGCAAGTGAACTATACCCAAGGGAACCCATTTTCAAACACATATAATCCTGGATGGAGGAATCACCCAAACTTCTCCTACAAAAATAATAACCCTATTCAAAATACCGCACCTCCGAGACAACAAGGTTACCAAGCCCCAAGAACAAATCAACCTATGCAACCTGTACCACCAAGTCCGAGCTTTGATGAAGTTGTAAAAAAATTTATCACTGCTCAAACACAACAAAACAAAGAGTTCATGAACCAAAACGTCCATGTTAACGAACTGATTACCAAGTTAGGAACCAAGGTTGATCAAATTATTACTCATAATAAGATGCTTGAAACCCAGATCTCTCAGGTAGCGTTAAACCAAGCCCCACAGACTACACCTGGAGGACAGTTCCCTGGACAACCTCAACAAAACCCGAAAGGGCAAGCAAATGCCATTACTCTACGAAGTGGAACCGCTTATAAAGAACCTTTAAACCCTAGATTAAGTGAGCCCGAAACTTCTGAGAGGAATGAGGAGAAGGAACCAGAGGAGCCTGAAACCCCGGAAAGTCAAGAAAAAGGAGAAGAACCTAAAAATAAAACCTATGTACCACCACCGCCATACAAACCACCTATACCATACCCTCAAAGATTAAAGAAAACCCAAATCGATAATCAATATCAAAAATTCGTTAAGGTTATAGAAAAACTTCACGTAGAAATCCCCTTTACAGAAGCCATCACCCAAATACCTTCTTACGCTAAGTTTCTCAAAGACATACTTACAAATAAACGTAGACTTGAAGATCCGAAACCCGTGGAATGTAATTCTATTTCCGAAAATAGGTTAGCAAAGAAAGATAAAGATCCCGGAAATTTTTCCATTCCTTGTATTTTGGGGAATCATGTCATCGAAAAAGCTTTTCTAGACTTTGGAGCTAGTGTGAGCTTAATGCCTTTAGCAGTTTGTGAGAGATTAAACTTAGGAGAATTACAACCTACTAAGATGTCACTTCAATTAGCCGATAGATCCGTTAAATACCCTATAGGCATACTTGAAGACGTCCCTGTTAGGATAGGTCAGCTGTTTATACCTACTGATTTTGTTGTCATGGACATCAAAGAAGATGAAGACATACCAATCCTCCTAGGTAGACCGTTCTTATCGACTGCTGGAGCCGTAATAAATGTTAAAAAAGGAAAACTAACTTTTGAAGTAGGTGACGAGAAGATAGAATTTATACTTTCAAAATTTCTTATGGCACCTGTGATAGGAGATGCTTGTTATGCCTTAGATATCATCGAAGAATGCATTAGGGAATTAGAACAAGAAGAAGAAACTGAATCTATAAAATTTCCATCAACCCTTATTTTGGAAGATGACAATTACAAAAGACCCTACATTGATGATAACCTTCACGAATGTTTATCTCTTACCCCAGATCCTATGCCTTGCCCTATGAAACCGACCGTAAAACTTAAGGAACTGCCTAAAAACCTGAGATATGAATTTCTTGATGAAGATATGAACCGTCCAGTTATAGTCAGTGCTACCTTAAACCAAGAAGAAACCGATCAATTATTAGAAGTTTTACGTAGGTACCCCTCAGCCTTAGGATATAAGATCTCTGATCTAAAAGGAATAAGCCCATCCGTATGTATGCATCGGATTTTGCTTGAAGAAGATTCAAAACCTTCCAGAGAACACCAACGAAGAATAAATCCTATAATGAGTACTGTAGTTAAGACTGAAGTTCTTAAGTTACTAGAGGCAGGTATAATATATCATATCTCGGACGGTAAATGGGTGAGTCCTGTGCATGTAGTACCTAAAAAGGGAGGCATCACGGTCGTGCAAAATGAGAAGGGCGAACCTGTAGCAAAAAGAACCGATGGAGGTTGGTGTATGTGCATAGATTATAGAAAATTAAATAAAGCAACTAGGAAGGACCATTTCCCATTACCATTCATAGACCAAATGTTGGAGCGCCTAGCCAGACACTCTTACTTTTGTTACCTAGATGGATATTCAGGATTCTTCCAAATACCTATTCACCCCGAAGATCAAGAAAAAACTACCTTTACATGCCCAGTTGGAACTTTTGCCTATAGAAGAATGCCTTTTGGACTCTGTAATGCTCCTGCCACTTTCCAACGCTGCATGATGTCTATCTTTGTAGACTATTTAGATGGAATCATGGAAGTATTTATGGACGATTTCTCAGATTGTGGATCAGATTTCAAAAATTGTCTTGTCAACCTTGAGAAAATCCTGGAGAGATGTGTGGAGGTAAACCTTGTGCTAAATTGGGAAAAATGTCATTTCATGGTCACTGAAGGGATTGTTTTAGGACATATAGTTTCCGAAAAAGGTATAGAGGTAGATAAAGCAAAAATAGAAGTCATAGAGAATCTAAAACCGCCGAAGACTATCAGGGAGATAAGAAGTTTTCTTGGACATGCCGGATTTTACCGACGTTTTATCAAGGATTTCTCCAAAATAACAAAGCCCTTAACTGGTCTTTTAATGAAAGATGCTGAATTCATCTTCGATGAAAAATGTACTGAAGTGTTTAATCTTCTGAAGCAAGCTCTGATTTCAGCACCTATAATGAAACCCCCTGATTGGTCAGAACCGTTTGAGATAATGTGTGACGCCAGTGATTATGCTGTTGGAGCCGTTCTAGGTCAGAGAAAAGACAAAAAGTTACATGTAATTTATTATGCCAGTAGAACCCTAGACGCTGCACAGCTCAACTACGCAACAACCGAAAAAGAGCTCCTAGCTGTAGTTTTTGCCATAGACAAATTTAGATCTTATCTAGTAGGAGCCAAGATTATAGTTTACACCGACCATGCTGCCATTCGTTACTTACTAAGTAAAAAGGATACCAAGCCTAGGTTACTTCGATGGATTCTATTATTGAAAGAGTTTGATTTGGATATCCGTGACAAGAAAGGCACTGATAATGTGGTAGCTGATCACCTATCTAGGCTAGAATACCTGAAACCTGACTCAGTACCCATAAATGACGATTTTGCCTATGATAGACTGATAGCCCAACTAGAAACTATTGAAGATGATAACCCAGACCCACATGAGTATTCTCATAAATCCTTATCTATAAGTAATGTACCTTGGTATGCAGACTTTGTTAATTACCTAGCTGCTGACATCATACCCCCTGATCTAAACTACCACCGGAAGAAGAAGTTCTATAGTGATGTGAGAAACTTCTATTGGGACGAACCATTTCTTTTCAAGAGAGGTAAAGATGGCATTTTCCGCCGTTGTGTTCCAGAAGAAGAGGTAAATAATATAATTGAGCATTGTCACTCTGCACCCTATGGTGGACATGCAAGCACATCTAAGACCTACGCCAAGATTCTTCAAGCTGGCCTATTCTGGCCTACTATGTGGCGTGATGTCCATGCTTTCATTGTCAAGTGTGATAGATGCCAACGCACAGGAAATATTTCCAGACGTAATGAAATGCCGTTAAGAAATATCCAAGAAGTAGAACTCTTCGACGTATGGGGTATAGACTTTATGGGACCGTTCCCACCATCTTTTGGAAATCAGTACATCTTAGTAGCCGTGGACTACGTGTCTAAATGGATTGAAGCTATCGCCGCACCCACGAACGACACCAGAGTAGTCATCAAATTATTCAAAAACTATATATTTCCCAGGTTTGGAACCCCCCGTTTAGTCATAAGTGATGGAGGATCACACTTCATATCGAGAATATTTGATAAACTTTTAAGCAAGTATGGAGTTAAGCATAAAGTAGCAACACCATACCACCCACAGACCAATGGACAAGTGGAAGTATCTAATAGGGAGATCAAACAAATCCTCGAGAAGACTGTTTCTATATCTAGAAAGGATTGGTCACAAAAACTTCAAGAAGCATTATGGGCATATAGAACCGCTTTCAAAACTCCTATAGGAACAACCCCTTATCAACTGGTCTATGGAAAATCATGTCACTTACCTTTTGAATTGGAGCATAAAGCCTATTGGGCCATCAAAACTTTGAATTTGGATTACTTGACTGCTGGTGAGAAACGTATCCTTGATATCCATAAATTAGAAGAGCTCAGACAATCCGCCTACGAAAATGCCATCATATACAAAGAAAGAACAAAAGCTTGGCATGACAAAAGAATCATAAGAAGAGACTTCAAAATAGGCGATCCTGTTCTCCTGTTCGATTCTAGGATACGACTTTTTCCAGGGAAACTTCGTTCGAGATGGACTGGCCCTTTCGAAGTATCTAAGATCCTAAGATCCGGTGCTATTGAAATCAAGAACCAAACATGTAAACCGTTCAACGTCAATGGACAGAGGTTGAAGCCCTACGAAGGAGGTAACATCCCAACAACATACACCTGTCATACTCTGAATGATCCACCATATCCTTCCAATGATGTTTAAAAATAGGTCGTCGAGCTAATGACGTTAAACAAGCGCTGCATGGGAGGCAACCCATGGTTTTCTTATTTATGTACTTTTTTTTATTTATTTATTTTTACTTTATTTTAAATTTGTTTATTTTATTATTATGTCAGGACTAACAATTGAATGTTTTATGTGCTTTCAGGACTTGTTTGCTAACCTTGTATAGAATGCAGAACCCTGATGACATGCACGTGGCCTTTAGAGACGACGCACAGAGAGAGCGTTACTATGTCCACATGAGACGCCCTATGGCTCCTACCAGGTACCCTGACCATGACTGCATGGATGCCTTGGGGATAGAGCCAAGCGTCAGATTCTTGTGCCATCAACTCCAGTGGGACTAGTTTGACGACAGGAACAACACTTATAGAAACTTGACTCTTGAGTTCCTCAGCTCGTTTCATCATGACCCTTGGGCTGGACCCGATGGACTCGCTGTTTTCAGGTTGTTCGGGATTGACTACTCCTTCTCTCACAAAGAGTTTGTTGATTTACTAGGTTTCCAGACTACTCCTGATGCTATTCCAGAGACACCGATAGGATATTTTATGAGCACAGAAGTGGAAAAGTTTTGGTCTAAAATATCAGGTGGAGGAAGCCAAGATCCTTCCACCCAGTTTTCTCAGGTAATCCACAACCCTGCGTTAAGGTACTTCCAGATGATTCTAGCGCATTCTTTCCTAGGTTTGCCAGATACAGAGACCCTGCTAAGTGAAGAGGAGATTTTCCTACTGTTTTGTGCGACTCAGTCTCGCTCAGTTGCTTGTGGCAACTTTCTGTTGAAGGGCCTTGCTAGTGTTGCCAGATCATCCGTAGGCATCATACATGTCGGTGGGATTGTTACACAGATAGCTACTGCATTGGGTTTGTCTCGCAAATTATTGCACCTCAGGACCTTCTGCTGTTACACCACCCTGGATGTTGATTTTTGTCTTGACAGAGGACTGATGAGGAGGGCTTCTTTTGAGCCCAACATGTTTAGATTACTGATCGACGGCGAAGCGATACACTATTTTACATTACCAGATCCGCTGATGACCAGTGTCCATGATCCTGCAAATTGGAGTTATGCTCTAGAGAGTTATGGAGAGACTGTCGAAGAGCCGAAATCGCCTCCCGCCGCTGAGTACACTCCTACACCTCTTACTCCCCGAATCACTGTTATGTATAACAATATGTCTATGCAGCCACCTGATCTACAAACACAGATTTATGAGCTCCGTAAGGAGACTTCCCTGCTCAAGCAGGAAGTGGCAGACTTGGAATTACATATGCAGGTTTCTGATCTCACTCATGCCTCAGAGGCCGATGCTCTATATCAGGCGATTGAAGAGCTTCGGAGGGAGATAATTGAGATTCGTGGATCAAGCCAGGAAAAGAAGCCTACCACATGACTCATTCTACACTGACAGCGCTACCCTAGTATTTAATTTCCTTTTATATGCTTTATTTTATTTATCGCATTTCCAGACATATCTCACTTTATTGCATCTATTATATTTTCAAGTACTTTGAATTCCTCCTATATATACATATTATGCACTAATGTTAATTTTTTTTTCTTTTTGATTTTTTAATTATTTTATTTTTGTCGTGCAAAGAAAAAAAAATATAAGACAAAAATATTTTCATTTTTGTCTTCATAAAAAAATATGCAAGCCTCATGCCTTGAAAAGGAGAAGAAAACGTTTTCCAGACCATCGCAGCAGGACGGCGAGGGCACCAGTGCTCCTCATCAGTAGTCTTTTTCAGGTTACCCCCCTTATCTTATTTCGAAACATTGGGGACAATGTTCGATTTAAGTGTGGGAGGGGATTTTATTGCTTTCTGTCATTTCCCTTTTTAGTTAATTATTTCCTTTCAGTTATTTCCCTTTTCAGTAATTTATTTTTCTTAGATAATGCATGAGTCTGACGAGTCACCAGTATAGTGTATTTTTAGTTCATCTTCATTTTTTCCCATTTCCTTAGCCTTACCAGAAAAATTTTAAAAAAGAAAATAATGTTGTTTCACATGTTTTTTGGGCTTTAAGACAGGTTTAGATTAGGATGTGGTGACTTAGGTCAACTTTTTGAAACATCAGAACCATTTTAGCACCATAGACCTCTTGAATATAGGAATCACTCCTAAACCCCACCACCATGGCCTTTATTATCATTTAAAAAATTGTCCTAAGTAGTTTATTTTAGCAGTCAGCTCCGGCCTAAGCATGCTCTACGTAGGGGGCCGATGAACATAAGTGAATGATCCAGTGCTAATAAAAAAAAAGGCAAACTCTGGTATAGGTGACCCTCATAAAGTCATTTAAACCGAAAAAAAAGAGAAGAAAAATTTTTTGCCACAAAAAGAAAAAAAATTGCAAGTCACCTATTGTTAGTTGGTTCAGAGGTATCTGGCACTGATCTTGGTAGGGCGGATTATGATTCGATCCCCCGCAGCTACATTTAGGCGAAATAAAAACAGGTTTACACATGCTTATGTGCCAGAAACCTTATGTTATGGATCAGAATCACTAACCGGTCACTCTACTATGAAGCATGTACGGATAACGGGCTTAATGTGATTGCGCCTGAATGAAAAGGACACAAAAAGATGAGAAGATAGGCCTAGGTATTGTGGGATGATATGGAGTGGTTAATATAGGATTGAAGTTTGTGTTTTTGTTACTATGGTACCCTTGGTTCACTTAGTTAGTACCTGTCACTGCATCCTGACTTGAACTTAGAAGCCCTTTAGCCCAAAGACAAGTGTTGACACCATATTTTCTTAAGCTTTAATGTTTGCTTGAGGACAAGCAAAGGTTTAAGTGTGGGAGAATTTGATCACACTAAATTTCACTGTCTTTCTGACTCCGATTTCGCATGCATTCTTAGCTTTTATTGTTATTTTGTTATGTTATTACTTTGTTTTCTTTTGTTTTCAGGTTTTTATTGTAATCGGGGTTTGAATCGAGAAAAGGAGCGAAAAGGGAGTGGAAACGGACGAAAACCTAGAAATTCAGCGTTTTGCACTTACGACACCCACCGTGGCGGGCGCCATGGGGTTAGCCATGACGTGGCCACGTCTCAAGACCACTCCACAACTGCCAAGACCCACGATCCTCACTCTTCCATTCTCCATTAGTACTATGGCAGGCGCCACAAGTCAAAATTCAGTTCCCTCCACTTTTTAGTGGAGGGGCGTCCTGGTCATTTCCCGCATTTAGTTTTCCTATAAATAGGACTTTAGTTTTTAGTTTTTCTTCATCCAAACTTAGATTTCATTAGGCATATATCAGTTTCAAAGCAGTTACCATTCCACATCGGGGTGTTTCTGCAATCGAGTGATCGAGTCTGTAATCTGTCCGTGCGATCGAGTTTTGGAGCACTCTGGAGGAAGTTAATCCTGCCGCCATTTTAATTCCAGTTCGTATTTTACTTTTCTGCATTGCTTTACTTTCATTTATTTCTCGCACTGCTTTACTTTATTTATTATCCGCACTCGCTTTACTTTCGTTTATTACCCGCACTTGCACTAAATTCCTTTATTTCTCGCACTCGCTTTAAATTACTTTGTTTCTCGCACTCGCACTAAATTCATTTAATTTCCGCACTCGCACTAAATTACTTTTATGAAAAATTATAAAAAGAACCTTTACTTTATCATGTCTAACTAATTCCATAAAGGTTAGGATGTAAGGATCATAATTAAACTAGTAATCCGTATAATTGTTCGTGGAAACACTTAAGGGCTATTTTATCTTTCAATTCAAGTAATTGTTTTTAACTATTTCAAAAACAGCCAAAAGCGCTTTGTCTAGTTCATTAGGAGTTTTTAGACTAAAAAGAAAAGAGATTTTAAAACGATTTTCGGACGCGTTATGAAGTTTAGAGTCTGGTTCATAAGAACCTCTTTTTGCTAAGAAGTCCAGGTTAAAATACTTTTCAACTTAGTTAAGATACTACATTTCTTAAAAATAGGTTTACTACTCTAACGCAGTACGCACCTTTTTATCCGTGACAATAGGAGAGGTTGATTAGAGAGTACAACTCGGTTCTGAATACGGGAAAGCGGCAGTTCCTGTTAAATTAGTTCTTTTCAAAGGAGAAAACATTGCCCATAAGTAGTTCCATTAACAAGTACTAGATTATCATTGATTACGTGAATTACATTCGAGCCTGTCTTTTATTTATTATTTAAAATTATCATTTTATTTACCATTGCACCCTTACTAAAACCCTTATATTTAGTTGCCTTAGATACACACCATAACAACAGGTACGATAGATTGACACTTGGTCTCTGTGGATTCGACAATCTTTTATATTACTCTGACGTGTTCGTACACTTGCGAAAAACACGCATCAACCATCTCTTCCATTTTTTCTCTGATCATTCATCTTCTTCTTCTTCAGCTTCTTCATCATCAACCTTCCTCCATCAGTTTTCCTTAAGCTTCATTTGCATCTCTCTCAATTCATCAATGCCAACGTCATCCACCTCAAACCTTACATTAATCTTCAAACCTCTTCCAAAATTCCCCGTTATTCAAGCTTAGAAACCTGCATAATCATCTCAAAAACACAACAATCAACAACAGATCACATCAAGTCATATCCGCAAATTCGAGAGCATTGAAGCAACACGGTTCAGATTCAGAAGCGTAAACAGAACAACAAGAAGAGGGTTGTGACAAGCTTCAAACCATACCTGAACGCGATTCAACATCAATCTCATAATCGATGGCGGATTCATAAAGCATGTGCGCATAGAGAGGAACGGGGATCCAAGCAACCTCTTTCATTTTCTTTTCCAGATCGCGAGCAAGAACGCCAACTCCGTCAACAAATATTCACGGCGTCACCTTGCTCTACCGCCATCTTTATCGCACAGCAAAAATCAGAACCTGCAAAATCAATCACAAGAAGATCGATCAAGCCAAATTGCGTCAAGGCTGAATCAACGAGGAGAAATTAACCGAACAAGAATCAACGCCAAACGTGGATGCAACTTCTTCTCTCGGCACATTCATCCTAATTCGCAGGTTTGTCCTTGAAACTCGATTAAATCCGTTTTTGTACTTATGTGAATTGATGTTGAGGAGTTAGGTTTTCGACTGAGTGTTATGAAAGGTGTTATGAAAGAGAGGTTCATCGGAGGTTAGGGTCCGCCGCCGCCGAAAGAAAAAGTGGCATTAGGGTTTGGAGGGAGGAAGATAAAGTTGTGAGAGAAGAAGAGGGGAGGCGGATGTGTGAAAAGGGGCTAGGGTTTACGTCTTCTCCATCCCTTTTGTTCTTCTTATTTTTTGTTTTATAAATTTTAATTGTTAAGATTAATTCTAATTAGGAGGAATTAAAGACCAATAATTTATGTTAAATTCACCGTTAAAGGATATTAATCACCATTAATTTACCATCAGCTTTCAAGAATTGAAGGGATAAGGTTAAGAGGGGATAAGACACTATCCTTCGGTCCATTCCGGAGGTGACAAGTGTCACCGTCCGGTAGGACAATCGAATGCATCAAATGCATAGGCACTTTCCTTAATAACCATGTATCTTCAATCGTGACCATATGATTATTCTCCGCATGGATCGGATGGATAAGATTGCTTCCGCAGGTCAACAAAGTTGACCGAAGAGTGTACCATACTCCGCCAGACTTGGCACGAATTGGGCCTAGCGAGAACTGCTTTTCCCACCCCCATTTTGGGCCCAGTTCTTATTATAGCGTACAAATATTTCTATTCCTACCTCCCTTCACTATTTCTATTCTTTTAATTTCTATTTTATGCCTTTTCAATTTTAAATCACAAAAAATATTAAAAAGCATAAGAAAAATCCCAAAAATTTACAGTAGAATATTAATTCAATTTAGAAACATTCCCAATTTTTACTTTCTGAATTTTTGCATTTTTCAATTTAATTTCGATTTTTAATTTAATTGATTTATATTGAATTCCTTCATAAACACATAAATTTGTACAATTTATTTCTACCACTTCCTATAACATTTTTGATCCGATGTTTTTGCTATGATTAAAGGACAAATAAAAGTACCTAGAATATATTTGGTGTATATTTTAGGTCATTTTTTCTACTGTTTTGGTAGTGTGATTTGTACAAAATTGTGGTTGAACCTTACATAGAATTAAAGGACTATTTGACATAGTTAGACTTTGAATTTTTAAGAGATTTTTTAACACAATGTTGTAATCAGGTTAGAGACCCTAGGGAAATAATTTCACATTTTTCCCATAGATTTTTATATTTTTGTCATTTTAATTCATTTTCATCATATTATGCATATTCATGATTCATGTCATTCACTAACTATTCTCTTTTTTGTGCAAGGTATCTACCGAGAATTTGCTTATGGACTTGGATATTTTTACGCCTCAATTATGTTTGTGTACTTTGTGATGTAATACTTGTATGCTTTTATAGTTTCTATAATTAGGATAGAAGAGATAAAATAAATCGTTAGAAAACCAAAATCTCAAAAAAATAAATAAAGACTCGATCCAACGTTGAGTATATTTTCAAATAAATAAATAAAGTTGCATATGACTTTAGGGTTCCTCGATTACCATTGTTCCATTCCATTCAACCAAAAGCAAGCCTTGTATGTTGCACACCATAAGTCGTGCGTCTTAGAACCACGCAATCGACCCACCCGATCCATCGTATCATCCCACTTATGTTTCATACACGTTTTCACCTACCATGACTTAGGAGGACCCTATTGTTCACCATTAACTTCTTGTACTTGTATCTTTAGTTTAATATCTCTTAGGTAGATTTAATCTCAAACCTCATTAACCATAGGTCATCTTTAAATTCAACTAACTTAGGGTAAGTCTAGTTTCCCTTAGAATTTTTCCTTTGATAACTTGAGTCTCACTTCTCTTCTTAAAATAAAATCAAAAACACTTAATAAAGGAAATTGTGTACAATGCGTCACGAGCCTTAAGCTATACGGGAAATGACTAGTGGAGGTCTCCTTCACTCTTCTAGGAAGTTGTACAAACGTTCCATTGGGGGCTGTCGCTCCCGGGATTTTCATCCTAGTACAAACGCGAAAGTGGCACGGAAAAGGTAGAGTCGCCAGCCAGACATTTTTATCCCGAAAGAATGGGAAAGGTAATGTTGCACAAACCTAAGGAAGAAGGAAAGGACAATGTCGTGCGAACCAAAGATCTGGGTTCAGGAGTCGGTTACGACCTGGGAAGGTATTAGCACCCCAGATCGTCCGCCGTACCCGACGGGATCCACGCTTGCTTGTTTTGTTTCAAAGGGTGAGAAAAATATAATTGCTACTGAATAAAACAGCTGACTGGAATGGAAATGGAAATGAGAAAGGAATCTGGAAAAGAAGATGAAAAGAAAGAGGGAAATGTAGGGAAAATAAAGAATGTGCTCGAACGGGCCCTACCCCGCTGCCTACGTACCTCATCGGGATAATGAGGATCAGAGTCGACGTAGTTCACCTAACTAAGGCGGGACTATTTGTTTGTGTTTTTTACAGCTTGACCTGCGCATGTCTATGCTCAGGTGTTGCAGGCTCGTCTGGTACGAGTGCGTTTACCGTCTTGCATGCGAGACAAGTCGTCGCGAGTTCGTGTTGAGAATGGATGAGATGAGAAGAGAAGTTCCCGCAGGATAGTCGCTTGTTATTTTTTTTTTGTCTTTTAAGAGAAGTATTTTGAATTTTTTTGTGAACGGTCTTGTACTAAGACCTATCCATCGCGGGAAGTATTTACACCTCGCCCCGAAACAGGACACGTATAAACACTCTGCAACAAAGTCTCGTGTCGTACAAGATTGTTCGGTTTCTCATTAGATGTTTTATTATTTTTCTTTATGAGAAGAGAAAGAATGACTCAAGTTAGAAAAGGGAAAATCTAATGGGAACTAAGACACAACCCTAATTTTATTGAATTATTTACATGGGAAATCCTATGGTTTGTGAGGTTTTCTAAACCTAATTGAAAAAACACTTAGAACTAATAGAATACAACTTACTTCCTAAGGAAGATAAGTTGATTCTAAAGCCAAGGGGAAACTTATTCAAGCAATTGAAATATTAATCAACATACAAAACATTAAAAATTTGAAAGTGAGAATAAAATTCAAAACAATTCAATTAAAGGTATAAACTAAAATAGTCCTAATTTTTATTCTAAGTCTAATTAAGATGAATCCTAAGCCTAAGTTCTAAACTAAGGTCATACCTAATATTTTCTTTCTAAAAAATCAGAATCTAAACTAACCTAAGTCCATATTAAATTCTAAGATTAACACTAATCTAAACTATTTTTTATTGAAATTTAATGTACTAGCCTAAACTAATGGAAATTACATGTAACAAAGCCTAAGAATTAATATTCTAAAAATAGCAAAACTTCTGGAAAAATTATGAAATTTAATCTATGGGGTCCTAAATCTACCTATAATATTATGTTAAAAGGGATCCTAAAAAAACATAATTTTACTATGTCTAAAAATTGGTTATTTCCACCTAAGAATTAGTCATTATTTTCTAGGGATTAAACCACTAAAACCTAAGATAAGATGTCCTAAAATATCCACTAAAATTACCCTAAGTACTATTATAAGTCCTCTACCTATAGTAAAAAGAATGGGCAAAGAAAGTTACTGGAAAGTTAAAATATAAAATCTACAAGATCATGCACATTTGAAGAAAATATAATAAGAACTATTTACATGAAAAATTTAACATAAAATCAAAAATAAAGCAAAAATAGAAAAATAAAATTCCAAATATTTCTAATGAGAATTAAGAGTCCACTTAATTTTTTATAGATTTTTATTATGCTTATTTCTATTTTTAATGAATTATTTTCTAAACTATATAAAACTAAATATTAAAATTTAAAGAAAATGAAGGGGGTGGAAGAAGGAATTTATTTAGTTATTTTTCTTAATGGGCTCAGAATGAGGAGTGTGGATAGCAAGGGGGAGAGCCCATTTTCGCTGGAAACCAGGGGGTGTCGAAAGGAGACTTTTTATGTTTGTGTTTTATGATGGGCTTAACGCGGGGGTGCTGGTAACAAATGAAGAAGGCCCAAGCGCTGGAATCCAGGGAGTGCAAAAATCACTTTTTTCATGTTGTTGCTTGACATGGGTGAGAATAGAAAGGTTACTGAGCCTACCGGAAGGTGACAAGTGTCACCGCCGGTATGGCCAGGGAAACTCAAAAATCCACTAAACCTTATCTCAATGGAATCTTAACAGAAGATTAAGCGAATTAATGCTCATTATCACGGATTAATCCTCTTTATGGTTGCTAATCTCCTATTATTCTCATTAATTTTCCATTAATTTCATAATAATGTTAAACAGAATAAATTCTAAATTAAAGAAAACTCAAACCCTAAAATTCCTCTCTCTCTCACGCGTTCTCCCTTCTCTCCTTTTCTCATCTCTCTTAAGCTCTTCTTCACAAAACCCTCTCTGCCGCCGCTGCGGCTTCTTACTCCTAACCTTTCTCCAACCTCCGTTTCTACATAAATCTGAACACCACCTTTCATAGCACTTAATCAAAAATCTAACTCCTCAACATCAATTCGCATAAGCACAACAACGAATTTAATCGAGTTTCAAGCACCAACCTGCGAATGAGGATGAATGTGCCGAGAGAAGAAGTTGCGTCCGCGTTCGGCATTGGTTCTTGTTCAGTTAATTTCTCCTCTTTGATTCAGCCTTGACGGGATTTGGCTTGACCAATTCTCTTGTGATTCATTTTGCAGGTTCTGATTTTTGCTGCGCGATGAAGATGGCGGTAAAGCAAGCTGACGCTGTGACCTTTTTTGTTGACGGAGTTGGCGTTCTTGCTCGCGATCCGGAAAAGAAGATGAAAGAGGTTGCTTAGATCCCCGCCCCTCTCTATGCGCACTTGCTTTACGAATCCGCCGTCGATTATGAGATTGATGTTGAATTGCGTTCAGGTATGGTTTGAAGCTTGTCACAACCCTTTCCTTGTTGTTCTGTTTATGATTCTGAATCTGAATCGTGTTGCTTCAATGCTCTTGAAGTGATCTGGTGTTGATTGTTGACTGCTACAGGATGCAAAAAAAATGGAAGCAGATGAATGAAGATGATGCGGATTGAAGAAGGGGAGAGAGAAAGATGATTGAAGCTTTGAATTGGAAAAGGGTGAAGGAGGAATTCGATGAAGATGGATGAATAGATGGAAACCAAAAAATGGTGGAAAGTGTGGATTGAAATTGTGTAGAAGAAAGGGTGAAGGAGACTGAAGTATGGAGGAGATGGTTGAAGGGTTTGGAAAAGAAAATGGTTGAAGGAACTGATTGAAGAAGAAGAGGTTCTGCTTTATAGAGATTCAAACAAGCTGTGTTCTAGAGCTTTCTAAGGTATTCCAATTAGCTTTTCTGTTACGAATTCTGTTAGGATTTTTTATTTTCAGTTATAATTAATTTGGTGAATTCGGTTAGTGTTAGTTAGGTTTTCAGTTGGAATTCTGTTAGCATTTTGTGATTTAGGTTTTGGCTGTACCGATTTTCGATTATAACCCTCTGTTTTTTTCTCTGCTAGCATCAGAAACATTACTAAGGACAATTCCAAATTCAACCGAAGTCACACTAAATGGAGCTTTCCAATATGATAGCCGTGAACCAGAATCAAATGGAGCAAGCAAATGACACAAATAGAGCAGAGTTTGCTGCTGTTTCAACTGGGTGTACAGAGCTGGCAAACGGAAACTCGGCCAGGGATTCATGTCATTCAATAACAGCTGCACAGCTTCACCAGCTGACTGTCCATCAGGGACCTGATTCTCTTCCAGAAGACAATCCCATGATGCAGCCTTTTCCACACGGTTGTTTCCTCTTAAGTTAAGCAGAACCCTCACATAGTCCGAAATTAGAGTGTCGAGCACAATATCCTGGAAGCATCTTTTACAAATTATGCCATCCCAAGCTAATAAGTGGTTTATAGGCTAGGTAACACTCTGAATTTCTTTGTTATTTTTCCTGATATGAATTACCATATTAAAACAGGATTTCTCCATTTGCAGCATCTGCTTTCTTTTACTGAATTTCTGATATTGAATGTTTTTTTTGTTGAACTACATTCTTGATGATGCAGATTGAAAGCTGGAACGCCGAGCGATTATTGTGAATCTCCTATTGCAGCATTGACTCTGACTTGCGGGTATTGGCGATGATGGACGTGATTGGGGAGTATTGAAGCTTGACGAAGATAGCGTTTGAAGGATCCTTGCGATTGTGGATGGACACTTGATGAAGATGCGGGTGGAGTTGAAGGCCGCGACTGAATTTGAGACTGCTGAACAGACATTTTGGAAGAGGTTTGTTCTGGCTTATTTCTTGTAGAATCTCTTGGTTGGAACCCTCTTTTTGTTTCTGTTATGTACCAGTTTTGTATCAGTTACAATGTAACTGATATTCTTTGATCTACTTCTGTTTTTTTGTTATTTTTACAACTGTATTTTGCAGAGCTAATTTTGTATAACTGAAATGTATTTTTTTTTTGTAATTGTTACGAATTTTCACTGAATTCTTGTAACCGGACCTTTTGTAATGAGCATTGAAGGAGAACAGTTTTCCAAGAGTAATTATGCCCTCTTTTTTTTTATTTAACAATTCAATTGGACCATTGGAGAGATATTGGTGCTTGAAAATAATGGCCCACTCGAACTTTTATCCTTTGAACTTTTTATTGAATGATTCAAATGAAGATAACGACCCAAATTTTATTCTTTGAACTTTTATCGAAGTGAAAGCTAACGGCCCACTTGACAGTAAACCTGAGCATGATTAATTGAATGGGCTTCTTTAAATGGGCCTTGGCCGTTAGTAACACAACATATTTGAGACTTGCTCTCTACCTTATTCGAATTTTCACTTGAGATTGCACAATAACCTCCATTATGACCATTTAGAATTTCTTCTATTGATCCGAACATCTCATCAAGCAATCTTCATCATATTGCATTCTCAATTATGATGATTTAAACCTTGAGTCCACCATTGAGGAATACCAGTCAACCATTAACCGTGCAAAACAAAATTAATTAATAACCACTTAATCAAACCCTGAATCCGACTGAATATGAATCAAGCCCCCAATCTTGAATACATACCGCGTTTGACTTCCTTAAAGTGTGATGGGCCCTGAATGTTCATACTGAACTGGTCTTGGAAATATGAGAGCATGACTTGAGAAGTGGGATTCAATACACCATATAAAACCCTTACTGGAATTAGACCAGTTCTTGATGGCGCATTTGAATTTATCATAGTCTATGCAACCCTAGTTTCGTAATCCACGAAGCAAACCTTATTGAAGTAGAAACCACAGATCAACGGAATAACCTGGCTCTTCAGAGAGCACTGATCTCATGCCTGAGGAAATCTATGCAAATGTGATTATGATTATTATGACCTAATGGAAAAATGCAGATGAATATGAACCACGAGCCAATTAAGGTAATAAATAAGAGGGCAAATTTTGAGGTATTACAGGGGCGACCTTGGAAAGTATTCGCTCATGTGTCATAGTCTTTAGTGTTGTACATACAACAAATAAAAATTCAAAACACTTCTTCTAAAAGACAACAAACCAAGAAGTCACGTCTTCTCATCTCATCTCATACCCTTTGCGGACGAACATGACTTGTCCCGACAGTTCAAACAGCAATACGGTAAACACCCTCGAGTCAGACCCGATAACACCTGAGCTAGAGCTATGGCAACGTCATCCTAAAAAATCACAAACGCGTTTCAGCCTTAGTTAGACGAACTACGGCGTCTCTGATCCTCATTTATCTCGATAAGGTACGTAGGCAGTGGGGTAGGGCCCATTCGAGCACAATCTTTATTTTCCCTACATTTTCCCCCTTTATTTCCATTTGTCAATTCCATTTATTTTTTCATTTCCATTCCATTCCAGATAGCCATTCCTTCATTCGAACAACATATTATTTCTCACCCTTTGAAAACAGACTTATAAGCGTGGATCCCATCGGGTACGGCGGACAGATTGGGGTGCTAATACCTTCTCAATTCGTAATCGACTTCCGGACCCAGATCTTTGGTTCGCAGGGCCTCGTACTTTTCCTTCTTCCTTAGGTTTGTACAACATTACCTTTCCCATTCATTTGGGATAAAAAAGTCTGGTTGGCGACTCTAACCTTTCCGCGCCATAGGACGAATTCCGGATAGAAAAGAGTTCCAATAATGGACGAGTGTTTACATCCAAGAAATGAAAGGTATAAGTGTTTGACACTGTGTATAGATTAAAGATGCGGACGAGCATCCTTAAGACTATGATACAGACGAGTATTGGTAGAAACAAACGCTGACGCATGTTCAGAGATGATGATACAGTCGAGTATCAACTGGTTAACAAAGAACACGAATGAGTTTTGAATCTGAGGGGAATAAGTGGTGTATACAAGATACGGACGAGTATCTGTATGAGTAAAAATAAGCATGAGTGAGACACAGATGAGTGTTCAACTTGCTGGGGAGAGTATGACACAGACGGGTGTCTTGAAAAGAAACATATAAGTTATGAACTTATAAGTGTAAAAGGTAATCCGGTGATCTGTGGGGATAGGATGACACGGACGGGTGTCAATGAGAGTGTATTATAATAAGTGTTTGGTTTGCAACCATGCTAGGGAGTGGTGACACGGACGGGTTTCAGGAGAGTATATAAGCATCTGTAATCACAGAGGATGTTTGTGGCTTATATCTGCAGGGGGTGATATGACACGGACGAGTGTCGAGTGAGTATATATGAACATGTACTTGTGTTGGAGAATGCAAAAGGGGATGGTTTGGCTTTCTTTGGGGAGATGGAGATGACACAGACGAGTGTCGGGACAAACAGGTTATGTATAAGTATCTGTTTTTAGAGAGTGTTCTGGCGACTTTATTGGGGAAAGGTGACACGGACGAGTGTCAAGAGGAACATGTATCTGTATTTTAGGAGTGAAAAGGGACGCTTTGGCTTTTATGTACAAGGGATGTATTCTGTATATTGCTGATGAAGTACCGTTGATATTTACAGGTGACTGATTCAAAACCTGACTTGTGATTATGAAATATGTTTGAGTTTTGCCGTAATGCTCTGTATTAGACGGAATGCTACGCTCTGGGGGGAAAATGATGTAAATTCTATGATTATGCAAAAGATAACGGTTCGGGATTCGGGTCCCGCTGTTGTGAAGATCTCCGATTAATCTGCTTGAAAGAATATCCCAACTGGGGATGAGATCATTGGTAGATCTAATATATGGATCTGCTTGGGGAAATAGGTCACTGATAGACCTATCTTGGAAATGAGGAGCCCAGCTGGGGACTAGAAAGCTTCCATCACTTTGTTGTGTGACAAATTAAGACATTGCTCTTCTGGGAGAGGCTGGAGCTCTGTGGGGAGATAGTTCCCTGTCTAGCACTCTGTTGGGAGAGGAAGGACCACTGAACGGTCTTCCTAGATATTTCTGTGGGGATCCTTCTGAGGATGGGGATACTTGATAACTCAGCTGGGGAAGTGAGCACTTTCTGGTGCTGCTTTGAAGAAAATGTGCTGGAGAAGTGATGCATGGCAACTCTGATGGGGAGAGAGCATCTCCGATGCTGTTTGAAAGATGTGCTGAGGAAATAATGATTTGGCAACCTTGCTGGGGAAAATCTTTCATGCCCCATGTTGCGCTCTGAATACCTGGAATCCTGTTATGACAAAGAAACGCACAAGTACCCCGGGGTATCCCTTACTAGATTCCATCATAGGAGTTTAAACACTCCCGAGAGTAAGTAATATATTTCCTATAAGCATGTGATTAGAAAGGCACATCTGTTTTTTATGCAAACATTATATCAAGGATATCGGACATTTTTTTGCAAATGACAAAAAAATATACAAGACGAAGTGTGACTGAAAATCTGATTTTATTAATTTGTGTGCCCTGAATTGGCAAATACAGTCAAAGAAACAGATCCCCTGAAATGAGGAGATTGTTACAAAATTGGGAAATAAAAAGGTGCTGGCAATGTTGACGACGCTTTAGTGAGCTTCCCTTTTGCTATGACTAGTATGACCTTGAAGTTCTTCTCATCTTGCTTTCTGAAGAAGGCTGATTCGGACCGATGCTTTAACCTTTCGAAGCTTGCCATGTTGTGAATGATACAGACGAATTCAAAATGCAGTTGTTCGCTTATTCCCTTATTTTGTGTGGATCGCCCTTTCAGGTTTTAAATCCACCGGGATACCCATTTTTGCTTGAGCTGTCCAATGCGGCTTTTCAACTCAGCGGGTGTACATTTTTTGATTTTTCCCTTATTTTTTCTCGAGTCTTTTATTCTGTTTTTGACTCGCTGGGATGCCCTATTTTTGCCTGGACTTACATTATGTTTTTATGTCCAACGAGTCATTTATGCAAAATATTTTTTAACTGCATCTGAATTCACAGGGGACAGGAAATCTTCACCATCCATAATAGTGAGCATCAGTGCTCCACCAGAGAAAACTTTCTTTACTATGAATGGATCATCGTAATTCGGAGTCCACTTGCCCCTGTGGTCTGTATGAGGAGGGAGGAGTCTTTTCAGCACAAGATCTCCCACTTGGTATTCCCGAAGCCTGACTTTCTGATCGAAGGCTTTCTTCATTCTTTTCTGATATAACTGTCCATGACAGATTGCAGCTAATCTCTTTTCTTCGATCAGATTCAGTTGATTGTATCGAGATCGGACCCATTCGGCTTCATTCAGCTTGACATCTATAAGTACCCGTAAAGAGGGTAATTCAACTTCAACAGGTAGGACTGCCTCCATACCATACACAAGCTGATACGGTGTTGCCCTAGTGGATTTTCTGATTGAGGTGCGATACCCATGCAAGGCAAATGGTAGCATTTCATGCCAGTCTTTGTATGTGACCACCATCTTTTGCACAATCTTCTTGATATTCTTGTTAGCTGCCTCAACAACGCCATTCATCTTTGGCCTGTAAGGAGAAGAATTGTGATGTTGAATCTTGAAGTTCCGGCACAGTTCTGCCATCATTTTATTGTTCAAGTTGGAACCATTATCAGTAATGATTCGCTCGGGCACTCCATATCGACAAATGATGTCTCTCTTCAGTAATCGGGCTACCACTTGCCTGGTGACATTTGCATACGAAGCTGCTTCAACCCATTTGGTGAAGTAATCAATGGCTACCAGAATGAATCTGTGGCCATTCGAAGCAGTCGGCTCAATCTTCCCAATCATATCAATGCCCTACATGGCGAAGGGCCAGGGTGAAGACATCACATTCAAAGGATTCGGAGACACATGTACTTTGTCTGCATAAATCTGGAATTTATGACACTTTCTGGCATAAGCACAACAGTCTGCATCCATTGTGATCCAGTAGTAGCCTGATCTTAATAACTTCTTAGCCATTGCATGTCTTCAAGCATGGGTACCGAAAGATCCTTCTTGCACCTCGTGCATTAGTAAGTCTACCTCTTCCTTATCAACACATCTGAGAAGTACCATATCAAAGTTTCTCTTGTACAAGGAACCATCAGCATTCAGGAAGAAACTACCAGCCAGCCTTCTTAGCGTCTTCTTATCATTGGACGATGCCCCAGGTGGGTATGTTTGATCCTCTAAGAAGCATTTGATGTCATGGAACCAAGGCTTGTCATCTTTAGCGATGTCCACGGAGAACACGTATGCCGGTCTGTCAAGTCTGAATACTGAAATCCGAGGCACAAAGTTGGCAGCTTGAACTTTGATAATGGATGAAATGGTAGCCAGAGCATCTACAAACTTATTTTCATCTCGAGGGATATACTCAAGCTTGACTGTTGTGAAGAAAGTCAGTAGTCTCCTCGTATAATCCCGGTATGGAATCAGATGCTCCTGGTGAGTGTACCATTTGCCGTTGGTTTGATTGATTACCAAAGATGAATCTCCGAACACAGTTAAAGTCTTGATCCTGAGGTCGATGGCTTCCTCAAGAAAAATAATACAAGCTTCGTATTCAGCTTCGTTGCTAGTGCAGTTAAAAGTGAGTTTTGCCGAGAAAGGCATGTGAACTACTTTAGGTGTAATAAGTACTGCACCAACTCCACGACCATTCATATTAACAGCCCCATCGAACATCATTATCCATTCTTCTTCTGGGTCAGACCCTTTGGTGTGAATAGGCTCTTCATGATCTTTTGCTTTTATGAACATGATGTCTTCATCATGGAAGTCAAATCTCATATGCTGGTAATCATCAATGGGTTGCTCAGCAAGATAATCAGACAATACACTGCCCTTGATGGCTTTTTGAGATGTGTACTGAATGTCATATTCTGTCAGAATCATTTTCCATCTTGCAACCCTTCCGGTAAGTGCTGGCTTCTCGAATATGTACTTAACTGGATCCATCTTTGAGATCAACAAGGTAGTGTGGGTCAACATATACTGCCTTAGTCGGCGAGCAGCCCACGCTAAAGCACATCAAGTTTTCTCGAGCAGTGAATAACGTTGTTCACAGTCGGTAAACGTTTTGCTTAGGTAGTATATTGCATACTCTTTTCGATCAGACTCGTCATGCTGGCCCAGCACACACCCCATTGACTCTTCTAATACTGTCAAGTACATTATTAGAGGTCTTCCTTCAACTGGAGGCATAAGGATTGAAGGCTCTTGTAAGTATTCCTTGATTTTGTCAAAAGCCCTTTGGCAGTCTTCATTCCACCTGGCCGTTTGTTCCTTTTTTAACTATTTGAACAAGGGCTCACAGGTTGCTGTATGATGAGATATGAACCTTGAAATGTAGTTCAATCTACCTAAGAACCCCCGAACTTCTTTTTCAGTCTTTGGTGCAGGCATTTCTTGAATGGCTTTGACTTTGTCAGGGTCAACTTCAATTCCCTTTTCACTTACAATGAACCCTAACAGTTTACCAGAACGTACCCTGAATGTGCATTTGTTGGGGTTTAGCTTCAGCTGGTACTTCCTCAGGCGTTTGAACAGCTTCAACAGATTTACCAGGTGGTCTTCTTCTGTGAGGGACTTGACAATCATGTCATCCACATAACATTAAATTTCTTTGCGGATCATGTCATGGAACAATGTTACCATAGCCCGTTGATAAGTGGCACCAACATTCTTCAGTCCAAATGGCATTACCTTATAACAGAATGTGCCCCAGGGTGTGATGAAAGTTGTCTTCTCCATGTCTTCAGGTGACATCTTGATCTGATTATATCCTGAAAATCCATCCATCAAGGAGAACACCGAGAACTGAGCCGTATTGTCGACTAATACATCAATGTGAGGTAATGGGAAGTCATCTTTCGGGCTAGCTCTATTCAGATCCCGGTAACCCACACACATCCGCACTTTGCCATCCTTCTTAGGCACAGGTACAATGTTAGCAACCCACGGCGGGTAACTAGTCACAACAAGGAAACCGACGTCCCACTGTTTCTGTACCTCTTCTTTTATCTTCATAGCCATATCCGGGCGAGTACGACACAATTTCTATTTTACTGGGGGACAGTCTTCCTTTAGAGGCAGCTTGTGCATAATAATGTCGGTATCCAGACCTGGCATGTCTTGATAAGACCAAGCGAAAAACATCCACATACTCCCGAAGCATGCCAATAAGTTATTCCTTCACTGAATCTTGCAGGCGGGCCCCGATCTTTACCTCTTTCAAGTCTTCTTCGGTACCAAGATTAACCGTCTCAACTTCCTCCTAATGAGGAGTGATAACCTTCTCCTCTTGCCTTAGCAGTCTGGCTAGCTCTTCGGGTAGCTCATAATCTTCTTCAACCCCTTCATCGGCTCTATTAAACAAATTGTCAAAATCATACGAAGTCATAGCAGTGTCGTTGTCGGTGCAGTCTGGAGGGCATTCTCTATAAGGGTTTAGATTTGTTCATTTTAGTGATCAATTTTATCTTGCTTAGAAAAATTGAAAATGAAGTTATTATTTTGAAAAACATTGCCATTTTATTTTTGTACAAAAAATGAAAAATGAAAAACAGTGAGCGGAAAAAAAGAGACTCATTTGCAAAAGATGTCCTGATATTCATTAATTGATCGTTTGCACTAAATACAAGATGGCCCGATTACAAAATGAGCCCTGACATCTTGGGCAAGATGCAGGACTTGATGCATGCTTAAAGACAGGAAATAATAATTACTCTGCAGGAGTAACTCTTATAATTTCCTGGGAAGACCAGTTTGAGACTTGGTACCCCAGGATCTTTGGACGTATCCAGTTTTCTAGGTTGCATTCATCTTCTTCCTCGTCTTCTAGACTGTTCACAACATCTGGGCTTAGCATTCCCCCACTAACAAATTTGTGCTCAGTTGCAGCCTCTGGTTGATCTTGTCGAGTTGGTCTGTAACCCAACCCGAATCTGTCTTCTTTCTTTTCAACTGCCAGCAGCTTGCCCCAACCTTGAGCGGTACCATCCTCAACAACCTTCCGGGCTTGTTGATATGAAGTGATAGAAGTTCCAGATACAGCAGTTGCTTCATTAATGTTAAGGGCCTCAAATACCTGACTCATAGTCTCATGGATCTCCCCATCCATCTCTATATACTTATAAGTAGCCAGCTGGATAACAAAAATGTCTTCCTCCCCGCAGATTGTGATGATCTGGCCTTCCCACTCAATTTTTAACATCTGGTCAAGGGTAGATGTAACAGCGCCAGCGGCGTGGATCCAGGGTCTACCCAACAGACAGTTGTACGCCGAATGTATGTCCATCACGAAGAAGGTAGTTTTAAAGGTCTGTGGGCCAATCAACACAGGTAGATCAATCTCTCCAAGCACTGATCTCTTAGAGCCATCAAATGCTCTCACCACCAATTTACTTGGACGCAATGCCAAACCATCATACTCTAGCTTCACCAAGGCTTTCTTTTGGAGAACATTGAGCGAAGACCCAGTGTCCACCAACACATGAGAAAGAACAGCACCTTTGCATTCTAAGGTGATATGTAAAGCCTTGTTATGGTTGTGTCCCTCCGTCATTAAATCAGCATTTGTGAAGCCCAGTCCTTGACTGGTGTTAACATTTGCAACCACCGTTTCCAGCTAATTAACCGTAATCTCTTTCGGCACGTATGCTGCATGCAGGACCTTCAACAATGCATTCCTATGAGCTTCAGAGCACATTAACAATGATAATATAGAGATTTTGGAGGGTGTCTGATGAAGCTGGTCACCACTTTGTAATCACTCTTTTTGATTATTCTCATGAACTCGTCCACCTCTTGCTCAAAAGACGTCTTCGGAGTTTCTTTAACAGTTGGCTCTTCAAGTACCACATTCTTCCCTTTTTCCATAGTAGCAGCTTCTTCTTCATCATTGGGTCTTGGTGTTTGTGAGGCAAAAAGGCGCCCGCTTCTGGTGAAGCCTCCGCCTCCCCCAACATTGTCAACTTGTGGTGAAGAGGTTGATGAATCTAAAGTGATTTTCTTCCCGTCACAGTAGAGATCAGAGCCGTAGTGCCAAGGTATGGCATTACTACTCTCATAAGGAACAGGTCCAGGTACCGTAATGGTGACTGGACTGATTGCTGCAGCGGAAGGAACTATGATGGTATGCGGATCGTAATAGATTGTGACTGGAGATCTGATAGGAGGTGTTGCAGTTTGTTGTTGGAAATTGTTGTTGGGATGAACATTAGCTGGGTCATAATAGATTGTGACCGTTGAGACATCTTCATTAATGTTTGCTGGTGTTGTAGGCGATTCCATTGATAAGATGGGTGTTGATGTTGTAGAAGTAAATGTTGCTGAACTCTGATCTGTTGAAATAATGGATGGAGTGATTGCTGGAGTTGTGGATGAATCAGTGGGAATGATAGTTGCTGCTGTTGTAGGAGGATCTATTGTTGCTGAAGAAAGAATTGTTGATGTTGTAGGAGAATCCATTGTTGCTGAAGAAAGAGTTGTTGATGCTGAAGGAGCTGTTATGGTAATTTGCAAGATTCCATCTCTAATGAGGCCATCTATGCCAAACCTTAGTGTCGCTCCCGATAAATGGGACGGGCCCAAATAAAGGTACAGACGCGAACGGTCGGCGAGAGGGACAATGAGAACACACAGCCGTGAACTCACTGGAGATGAATAGAGTCGCCAGCTAGGCATTTTTATCCCGGAGGAAAGGCAATGTTGCATAGGCCTAGAAAGAGATGGATAAGACGGTTTGCGAACCAGAGAGACTGAGAAAGGGGGTTGGTTACAACCTGGGAAGGTATTAGCACCCAGATTGTCCGTCGTACTCGACGGGATCCACGCTTAAAAGATTTGTGTTTTAAAGGGGTAGTGTCGGTGCAATCTGTGTATAAAATAGCTGGAAAAGAATATGTACAGGTGTCAGTGTAAAGGAAGTGAAGTGTATAATGATGTGTCAGTGTAAGAACAGGAGTGAAATGCTCAAGATCATGAGGCTAAAGAATGAAGCTGAAAAGAGGGGGGATGTACAGAGACTTTTGTTCGATAACTGTTAAGTTATGCCTACGTATCCTCTCGTGCAATGAGGAAGTCAGAACACCGTAGTTCGACCCAAAGAGACTGAAAGGTGAATTGACTTGTGAACTGCTTGCTTGTCTATGCTCAAGTGTATGACCTGTCTGGCTCAGGTGCAAACTGTCTTGCATTAGACGGAAAAAAGCAAGTTCTCGTTTTGTGAGTGAAGGTGATGAGAAAAGAATCCCGGAGGAGACGATTATCATTTGTTTTTGTATTTTCAGTCTTTTATTGCTTTTGAAAGTTTGTCATAAGTTAATGAGCTTAAGCCTAAACCAATGGGTTAGTAAACTCATCACATCTTCCCTCTGATTAGGGGTAATGAGAATACCTTAAGTGTGAAGTCAGCATCTCACACTTAACCACCATGGTGTAGGATTAAGATCATTCACCTACTTGTGATTATTTAAATGTTTTTGTTGTTTTTGTATAGTGTTGAGTAATGAGATTAAGCCATAATCAAAGATTAAACAGACTCATTACACCATCCTAATAGAAGGATAATAGATGAGAATGTTTAAGCTGAGGAAAGCTCCTCAACTTAATCCATGATTAGGGATTAAACTCATGACAAAACAAAGCCTTTATTAAGTGGATTTTAGTTAATGATAAGATTAAGAAGTGAATTTTATGGTTTTTAAGACAACTTGAGGGGGACTTGTCCATTAACACTAGGGTTAGTCCTTCTTAACCAATTAAGGAAGAATTAGAACCCTAATGCAAGGCCCAAGTTACAAGCTTGATGTCTTGATGGTTATTAAGTGAATTGATTAAAGGATTCAAACACATTAAGGGTTTAACACTTAGGATTAAAGTTATACACTCCATCCTAATAGAAGGATGCAGGCATAAACTTAATCACAAAGTCTTAAAGCCTTTAGGGTTTAGTCCCTGATTATGAGGTGAGAAGAGAAGACTCAAATGAGACACAAAGGTAAAACTAAGTGGGGGACTAGTCTACTCCTAATATTCACATGCTCGGATGTCCTAAGGGTTAGTGAGGCTCACTATCCTAATGAAGGAGAAGAAATAGGAAGAGAAAGATGAAATGAGAAGCTCCATGGTGGCCTAAGCACACCTCAAGTTAAGAAAGAATAAGAGAAGATGAGGAATAAGATAAGATGAATAAGAATGAAGATATGGAGATGAGAATGCAATATGAAGAAGAAATAAGATAAAGAGATGAGAATGCGATATGGAAATAAGATGACAATGCACAAACAGAGCCTACACCAGTAGGACTTCCAGATGCAGCAGCATGCAACAGGTAAAATCGGGACCCAGCATTACCTAACGGAGAAGGTCCGTTGCCTCTTCAATGAGCAAGAGAAACTTAAGAATACTTGTCATAAGCTCCAAATACATCCAAGTATCATCAAGTAGCGAACGCCGAGTACCAAGTCTAAATTGTGTCAAAACTCAAACACGAGCATCAGGTATCACATATCATGCCAAAAGTGACTCAACAAATGAACTCAGGTCCTGATACCTGACACGCATCGACATCATCGTCTCAAAATTGCCATGGCATAAATCAACGAGGAAAACAATTACCAAAATAATAAGAATTCAATTTAAGTGGAAAACAATAAAAACAAAAATCTATTAAATAAATTAAAATAGAATTCCAACAAAAAAAATTCAATTAAAAATCCTAGTCAACCCTAATCATACAACTATCAAAGTCTAAGCAATAATTAGCTACACATTATTCAAAGTTAATTAATTAAAAAAAACAAAAATAAAAATGAGAAGAACAAAAGATGAGGGAGTGAGCCGCTATCCTGGAGGTGCAATATGAAATTCAAATGGGCTTCAGCCCATTGCAACAACCATAAACCTTCCTTTTTTACGAAAAGAAAAAAAAAAGAAAAGCTACACCAGCTTTCTTCTCTCAAGAGTGCCGCTGGCACTTGTTCTTCTTATCCCATCCGCCGAAAAGAGAAAAAACGGAGGCCATGAACTGTAGGCGAACACGAGCTTACTTGTGAGCTTCAAACTCGATCTTCCCAGGATTCACAATCGAACAACAATGACTTTCTTTTTCCTCAAAAACTCGCCGCCGGAAAATGGATCTTGCCGCCGCGATTTCGTCGTCACCAACATCATCTCTACGTCCTCTCTGTTTCGATCTCAACTCAACCTTTCATCTCTTCTTCTTCAAAGAACAACCGAGCGTGAACTCGTCAAATCTCGACCGGTGACTTTCGGAATCTTGCCGTGAAACAAGAACAAACACACGGTTTCGCTCACCTCTCACTCATCGCGTCGCATCCTTGCTTCGTCGCCGGTGATTCTCTCGAATCTCCGTTCAAGATCTACGCCGCGAGTTCCACCCCTCGAGTTCTTCGGCTAATGCGAATTCCCTCTCCATTCGCGATATCTCAATCTTCGGTTTCACGGCTTAAAAGCTCTCACTCGGTAAGTTCGCGGTGGTTCTCCTTTCTCACAATTTTCCTCCTTCTCGATCTCGTCTCAGGTCATCCTTCTTCTACTCTTTCTGTTCTGGTATGACTTGTGTTAGTTGAATGATGAAAGAGGGGAGTTGCGGCTTGTTGCTAGGTTCGGAGGTAATGAATTGATGCGGTGAGGATTTAAGAAAAGTGATGTTCCGCTGCGAGATGTTGGTTCAATTTGGTGTGAGGTTTGAAGAGGAGTGTTTGGTTTGTGTTGTTTGGTCGTAGTGTGCGGCTGGTTCGTGAAGGGTGATAGAAGAGTAACGATTTTGGTCTGAAGAGGAAACTGAAGAGGTTATGTTTGCTTTTGCAGAGAATGGATTTGAAGGGTTTGAAGGGGAAAGTGAAGGAAAACAAAGAAGCAAAAGAAGGGTGATGTTCAAGGTTTTATGAAATTACGAGGGACGAAGAGATTTTCAGAAGGGTAACGAGTTGGCTTGAAGTTGATTTGAAAGGTGATTTGTTTTGCAGGATGTGAGTCACGATTTTTGTTGAAGATGCCGGATGTTGATGTATGGTGGTTTTGTTAAAGACTTAAGATCTGTTTTGTTTTTGAAATGGTTGGTCAATAAGTGTTTTGAAGAAAATGTTCAGTTTGAGAAGGGTGGATAAAGGGTTGCATCCTTGGTTTTTTCTTTGTGTAAATTCTGTCAATTGGTTCTTGTTTGCAGGTTGAAAAAAAATGAAGAAAAATTGAGAGCAGAGAGTTGAGAAAATGTGTGTGTGAGTATTGAAAAAAAAAATGGAGGAGTATCTTAGAAAATTGAATGGAGGCGCCACTTTTTCTATGACCTAGGGATCAACATTGTTTCTATTTATACTTAGGTCAAACTTATCTTTTTTTATCTTTTGTTTAACATGGGCTTAACATCATTTGGTAATGGGCTTGGAAAAAGAATGAATCACATTTGTAAGGCTATGATTTTTTTTGGAAATATGAACATTGGTTTAAAGAAAATAAAATGAGTATAGATTTATAGATATAAATTGGAAATGATATTTGGATGAACAATGGATAATTAAAATGAAATGGTTAATATTTGGATATTGGTATAAAAATGAATAAAAAGAAAATGGTTAATGGATATTTGGAGGGATATTTGGACAAAAATGTTTGAAGTTCTTTTAATATGGACAAATAAATGGATTTTACAAATGTGATTGGGTATGTGAAATGGTTAGGAAAATGGGTTTAGGAAAAATAATGGTATATGGATATCATATGGATAAGATGAATTTATGGACATCAGAAAATAAAGGCAATGGTTATTGGATAAAAGAATTAATCGGATGGAATATGAATAATGAGAAAATTCGGATAATGGATGAACTTGAGAAATGGATAAGAAAGAAATGGGTATGAATTGATCTTCTATGGAATGGACCGACAACCACCAACGTGCACACAACCACGAAACCACTTGCACTATTCCAACCTTCTAGTAAAAGCAATGAAGCACACTAACAACTGAACAATTCGTAACCGAAGCAAACAACCACCTGAGCTAATCATCCTCTGAATTCGTGGCCAAATAAGTCTTGGTGACCTTAAATCCGTCAAAATCAATCTCCGGGAAAATAAATCCACAGAAGAAACATAGAATAACTGACAGTCTAATTTCCTGAACCAAACTTCTCATGAATCACAACTTGATAATTTGATAAATCCAGCACACAACACAACTTGACTTGAACATGCACTGTTCGACAAATCAACCACTGAATTGATGACAGCCCAGATGTATAGCAAATAGTCCTTTTCAGACGGGAAACCTCTGAATACCGCTAAATCAAGGAAATAAACCCTAATTTAGTGACAGGAACAAAGAGAGGATGATGCCACTAATGGTTGCATAGCTGAAACCTTGAACTCTCTAATAATCCGTAGATAAAGATGTGAAACCCTAATCACCAGGAAATCTCGATCCCATGCCTTTGGAACTTATGCAAATGGTATGCAAAATGCGTATGAATGCAAAACGAGAAGCTGAAAAAGATACAAAAGCCAGAGGGCAAATTTGGGGTGTCTACAGCTGCCCCTATTCAGACATGAGTTAGCTGTGCAGGATGTAAGCAACGGCTTAACAGGCAAACAAGATAACTTGTGGTTGAATACCAAAGACAGTCCAAAATTTGCACTCACAGATATAAATTGTGAAAGAAAGTAAAGTATATTGTAAAGTGTGGGCGACGGAGGACGACCGTCGAGCAGAGGACGACTGCTGGGTAAAGAGCGATGACGGGGACGGCCGACATGCTGGGATAAATGCTGAAAATAAAGCAATGACGGGGACGACCGACACGCTGGGGATAAAAAGGTAAAGCCAAGACGGGGACGGCCGACTAGCTAGGAAAATAAAATCGTGATGGGGACGGCCATCAAGATAAAGCTGTAAAATTCTCTGGGGATTAATGAAACATGACGGGGACGGCCATCAAGTTCATAAAGCAAAGGTAACCAACGATGGGGACGGCCATCGGGTTAGAAGGAGAAGGGACCACGACGGGGACGGCCATCGGGTTAAAAGGAAAAGGGACCACGACGGGGACGGCCATCGGGTTAAAGAATAAATGAAATAAACAGATGATGGGGTACGACCATCAAAGGTGAAGGACGATCACCTAGCAGGGGACGGCTGCTCTGTTGGGAATAAAAGAAATATGATGGGGACGGCCATCAAAGGTGGAGGACGACCACCTGGCAGGGTACGGCTGCCGAAAATATCAACGATGGGGACGGCCATCGGATAGAAAAGGTCAACGATGGGGACGGCCATCGGACGAGCATGATGGAGGACGACCATCAAGAAGTGGAGGACGACCACTCAGCAGGGGACGGCTGCTCTCAGGGTTTCTCATGACATAGGACGAATGCCAGATAACCAAAATCAACAATGGGGACGGCCATTGGATAAAATGATGAAGGACGATCACCAAGAGGTGGAGGACGACCACCTAGCAGGGGACGGCTGCTAAAATATCAACGATGGGGACGGCCATCGGATGAGCATGATGGAGGACGACCATCAAGAAGTGGAGGACGACCACCCAGCAGGGTACGGCTGCTCTCAGGGTTATCATGACACAGGACGAGTGTCAGATAAAAGAAAAAACTTTGTTGGTGATCTACTGGGGAATAGTAAACACGGACGAGTGTTTATATCCAAGAAACAAAAGGTATAAGTGTTTAGACGCTGTGTATAGATTAAAGATGCGGACGAGCATCCCTAAGACTATGATACGGACGAGTATCAGGTAGAAACAAGTACTGACACATGTTCTGAGATGATGATACGGACGAGTACCAACTGGTTAACAAAGAACAAGGACGAGTGTAGATTCTGAGGGGACTCTTCTGGGGGATAGTAGACACAGGCGAGTGTCTATATTCATGAAGACAAAAGTGTTTGACACAGTGTATGGATTAAAGATGCGGACGAGCATCCTTAAGACTATGATACGGACGAGTATCATGTAGAAACAAATACTTGACGCATGTTCTGAGATGATGGTACGGACGAGTACCAACTGGTTAACAAAGAACAAGGACTACTGTCGAATCTGTGGGGATATGAGTGATGATGTATACAAGATACGGACGAGTATCTGTATAAGTGTACCAATGAGTAGTGAGTATATATAATGATGAGTGTTTATCTGTTGGGGAGAGTGACACGGACGAGTGTCAAGAGGAGAAGAGTGTAGTATGGACAAGTATCTGGTATACAAAGTATTTATGTTACTGTGCTGGGGAAAGTGACACGGACGGGTGTCAAGGAAGTTATATATACATGTATCTGTGAGTGCAAAGAGGATACTTTGGCTTTCTGTTGGGGATATGACACGGACGGGTGCCACAAGGAGTATATACTGATGCTTGTGAATGCAAGGCAACTGCTTCAGCTTTAACTTTCCGCTGGGGAATCTGGGGAGCATTCTGTATACTGCTGACGGGTTGAAAGCTTTTAACTCTGATGGGAACGAAGTGTTGGCAACCTGATGCTTGTTGGAGAGGTTTTCACTGGAGGAAAGACGACTCTGCGTGAGGTATACTTCGTTTAACTGCTTTGAACATCTGCTAAGGATCTGATCATCCTGCTCTGACTCCACTGGGGAGAATTTCTTCTTGCTCTGCTCGGGAAATCCCTTGGAAATGAGAATCCCGATGACTCTATGGGGAAAGATCATCTTTAGACTTGGCTAGGGAAGATCCTTGATCACACAATCCTGCTGAGGAGAGGATTCTGATAATTCTAACTTTGTGGGGAAGCAAGGCCTTCAGCTGCCTGTTGGGAAAACTTCGCTGTGGAAAGATAAGTCCGCTTGGGGATGAGAACGATTCAATTAGCCTTGAAGTTCTGTTGAGGATATCTTCTGCTCTAACTCAGCTGGGGATGTCAACCTCCATGGTTGAGAAAAAGATTTGGCAATGCTCTGTTGAGGAGAGACTTTGCTGGAGAATCAAAATATACCCCAAGTATAGCATAACAGCTGTGTTGGGAAGATATGCCAATGAAAATTGGCTTTGACTGAATGCGAATAACCAACTCCTCATGAGGGAATCTTGTCGGCTGAAAGAAGATCTTTACGCTCGGGGAAGAAATAAACTTCCAATGCCCTGCTGGTAAAATAAATACCAGACATTCCCTGAGAATTAACACAGTGCTTCAAACTTCTGAGCTCAACAAAAGCATTACTGATCATCCTGAGTGAACTATCATTCCCTTAACTCCTCAATTATACCATACTGCATCATCCATAAAAAGATCGTCTTCAGAGGATTTTACAGAAGACTTGGCATCCAGAATTGCCCCAGTGTCTTCAAACTCTCGCAAAAATTCAACGAGTCTTGAGATAACTGCCTCAGATCACGTCTTGAAACGATTCTTGCCCCACATCAGAGCTAAAACAGAAACCATGCGGTATGAAGATGCAATGCAAATGATGTACAATGCAGACGTATGCTCATAACCAAAGATATGAAACAAGGATGGTTGGGCGCTAGGGCCAGGTTGATAGATATATATATTTGGTTGCCAAGCAATTGGACTTTTGAAGGTGAATTACCAGACGAGAACTGGTTTATTGAAGGTAGGCCAACAGACGAGAACTGATGGGCGAGGAATAAGTCGTCAGACGAGAACTGACTCCTCGGGGTGTTCATTGTCAAACGGGAATTGACTCTGAAAAAGAATGAATACCAGACGGGAACTGGCGTTCAATGGGTTGAATGAGAAGGTGACCAGACGAGAACTGGTTACAAGATTCGCCTACCAGACGAGAACTGGTATTTGAAATTGGTTTGCCAGACGAGAACTGGACTTTGGGTTTGTCTGCCAGACGAGGACTAGACTTTGAAAAGTTTTTCCAGACGAGAACTGGACTTTGAACGGTTTTCCAGACAAGAACTGGGCTTTGAAAAGGCTTGCCAGACGAGAACTGGACTTTGAAAGGTTGGTAAGTTGGGGTTACGAGGCCCTGGATGTGAGATCTGATGTTGCGGGGGTTATGCTCAATGCAAATATGATGCATATGCTCTATATGCTCGAGCGAAGCGACATGAATAACATATGCAAATGATTTATGCAATGATTATGAAAAGCTAGAAAAACTCCCGAGGTGGGAAGAAAGGTCTTAGTGACAAGGCTTTTGGTTGAGAAGGGTGACAAAGGCGGTGGGTAGCATGATTTCCCGACACTCGTCTTGAACTCTGAGATTACTGATATAACTTGCTCTGTGTAGCTAAAGTTTGCCCCAGTCGGGTGAGTCTCTGAACAGACTGTTGCTGATTATCCAATTCTTGGCATGGCGGCCTTGGATGTCCTCTCGTGAAGAGCTGCACTTAGTAAACTCTGGAAGTATTCTGCCCCGGTATGAGCGTGGAAGCGACTTGACTCATTCTGACCGAGCATTGGAAGAATTGACCCTTAGTCAATGGAAAATCCGGGTGTCCTGCCCCTGCTTGGGAGATTCAACTTTGACCAACTGACTTTGAATGATGTTCCTCAATCAACTGATGCTTGGGAACTTGCTTTACCCTGACAGATACCTTGGGCGACAAAGCCACTGGATAACATGCCCCTGATTCATAGGCTAACAAGATGCTCTCGATTCTGGTCATCATTGTTGAATGATCAAGTTCCCTCGTGATTGCCCTTTGTAGGAACTTCCTGGTGTCACAAACTAACTTGCAATTAAAACTGTACATTCACAAATGGTAATTTTAATGCAGTACACATGCAAGTTTGGAAAATTTATTTATTTTGATGCTGTGACCGTGTGTGACGAATGGACGATTGGTCCAAACGTAGTGTTGAGTTAGCAATCCTTTAGGAGTCAGTTTACGCAACCTTGTCGTAGTATGCTTTCAGAATTGAACCTGATTCAATTAGGACTTTCAAGGGTTGTAACGTGGTCTGGTTCACGGTTTTAGAAAGAAAGATTTATGGCTCAAATTTTATCTGTGCCCAACCATTCTCCTTGATGTTCTCCGGTCCTATGTTCAGCTAATTCGACTTAAGCGCTCGCTTCTCACAAGGGTTTTGTAATGATTGAGGAACCAATGACGTTGATGGTTTAAGCACCAATGAGGTTTCTTGGAGTAACAGTCACCCATTCTGACTTTGTGTCTGGTCACACGATTTTGTTCTCATGGAAGATTCTCTTTCATCATTTTTTTTACTCCCTAACTTTTGCCTGGACTGATTCTTTTTGAATTTTTTCGATTTCGAAGTCCAGCGGGATGCCCTAACTTTTGCCTAAGTCATATGTTTTCACATATTTTCGACTTAGCGGGCTTTATTTCTCTTCTTTTTTTTTATTTTTGTTGAGCAAATCGTGTGACACTGGCCTGTCATGACTTGCTTGAGAGGGTTGACTGCCTCATTCCTTTGTTGGTGAGGGATAACCATTGTGGTTTCACGTCCCTTGACCTCTTGAGGTGTAATGAATAAAGGTAATGGATCCTCGGATGCACATTCCTTTAGAAATTTGAACGCTTGGTCAAATTAACTGATACCTACCCTGTCCCGGGTTAAATGTGAGGTTTTTTTTCGTTTAGGAAAGAAACTCCTACTTCAAGGCTCAAAGGGGTTGACGAGGGTTTATCTCCCTTATATCTCCGGTGTTTGGGAATTGAAACAATGCCTGTACATCGTCAGCAGGTTCTACTCTGAAAGCATACCTTCAACAATTATGAGTATTCAGTTGTCATCATCCTCCCTCAAACCTGCTAAACAACAGTGAAATAAATGGGAGGTATATGGATGCAATTTTTTTCTTTTTTTTTTCTTTTTTCAATGCAAGTGAAGAAAAAATGAGCGAATGCGACATAATTGATTCAAAAGTGCAAGATCACTACATTAACAATACCATTCAAAAATAACATTGCTTAAAAGACAAGTAGCTGCTAACAGGAAAGAAACTACAATGCAAATGATAAAAGGATACAGTGATCACCAACTCTGATGACATTTTGTCCGAGCCACTGAATCAGGAGACGCTTCTCTGAAGTTTTTGAACTCAATTAAGTGAGAGGTTGACGTGCACAACCAAACTTCCTTCTGGAAAGGATATGTAGCCCTTGTCGACCAACTGTTGTACTTTGGCTTGAAAAGCTTTGTAATCTTCAGTTGAATGCCCCATTGATCCACCATGATACCCGCACTGCTCATGAGGATTGTACCCTGGAGGGTACGGCCCTGGCAACGGCTTGAGAGGCTTAGGAACCACCAAAGAGCTCTGAACTAGATGTGGCAAGAGTTCACTGTATGCCATGGGAACTGGATGAAGAGGAGCAATCCTTCTTTCCAGATTGTTACGAGGCCTAGGCTGGCTCTGAAGTTGATTCTGAGGTCTTCGACCATGAGCTTGCAGATTTGGACGAGGAGGAGCCCAGGGTTTCTGACATGGTGCTCTGAGCATTGCCGAATGCCCGTAAGAGTAATCAGATTCAGGAAAAGATGATCTCTGAGAAGATGTTGGTCTAGAATATTCGATATTTGCCATGACTGCACCGACGTCATTCCATTCTTCCTCTTGGGAGCTAACAACAGACTCACCTTCACTAGCTGGGATATTCGAAAAGTCCTGGATCTTTCCACTTTTGAGCAGGCTCTCAATGCGTACTCCAGCTATCATCAAATCAGAGAAGCTTGTCATCCCAATGCTACTCATTCTTTCCAAGTATGGACCCTGCAAGGTGCCCACGAACAGGTCAATTAATTCTCTGTCTGAAAGTGGTGGTTGCACTTGGGCTGCCAATTCTCTCCACCGCTGTGCATATTCTCTGAAAGATTCACCACTCCTCTGGGATAGGCTCTGCAAGTGCGTGCGATTGGGCGCCACGTCCATATTATACTGGTATTGCTTTACGAAAGCTCTGGATAAATCATTCCAAGATCGAATATGACTGCTTTCCAAATCCATGTACCAACTTAAAGATGCCCCACTTAAACTGTCCTGAAAACAGTGAATCATCAGCTTATCATTGCGGGCATGAGAAGTCATTTTTCTACAGAACATCACCAAATGACGCTTCGGGCAACTGACACCAGTGTACTTCTCGAACTTCGGAGTTTTGAAATCTGGAGGTATGACAAGACCAGACACCAAACACAGAGTTAGAGCATCAAAACCAAAGGCATCAGGATCCGCTAAGGCTTTGAGTCGCTCGTCCAACACACGGAATCTTTCAGCAGGATCAATAACTTGTGGATCCTTGGCTTTCACAAGAGGGATTGCCCCTTGGAAGTTCGGCATAGGGAAGGCAAAACTCTGATAATTTGTAGTATCAGAAGAAGATGAAGGTCCACCACGGACAACAAATGGTTCAGGTACATCCTGATTCACGATCGGGGTCTGTACAGGTTGAGCTTGAGCAAGATTGTTCACTTGTGGAAGATCTTCATCAGGAGATAGACCATACAGAGGATTGGTCATCGAAGTGAAACCAGGTGGAAACTCAACATTCTGACTGTTGTTCTCTGACATGGCTACTGACGGCTTTCAAACTGACCCTTTTTAACTCTTGACACTGCTCAATCTTCCTTCAAACACTGTCGTCTTCCAACAATTAACACTTGTTCAAACTGAGTACCGGGAAATCAGCTGGCTGGTCATGGACAAAAGAGGAAGGATGAGCTCTCTGGAGGAGGAAAATGCAATGCAGATGCCAATGCAAAATGCAATATGATGATGCAAAAGATGCAAAGACATGGGATCACAGCTAGAAACTGCCTGGAATCTGGAATACTGCCAAGAATCAAGTGTCTGTAACCACAAGATCTCTGTATAGTAACCCGAAATAGTAACTGAAAACCAGAGGTCAATATCTTCAGGATCATCGTGACTGGATCAAACAATTGCACTGGTAATGAGGGTATGTTGAGGTAAAGGGTTCCTGCAAACCTGTAAACAGCCCAACCCCCTCACAGGTGGTGTTCTAAAACAAGGATCCTCAGACTTGGATCAGTTATGGGAAGTGTAAACACTTCCAACCCGGAGGTACAGTGTTTACAATAACCATAAAAGTTCCTCCTCTAATTCTCCTCAGTTTCTGAAGGTCAATACTAAAGGTCATCCAGACTTAGCAGGCTTCCCAGATAGCCCTAGCATTGCAGGAAATCTGCAACACAGAGTTCTCAAGAAGAAACCCATATCTGAACCGTGTTTCATATTCCCGCACCAGACCGAAATGGAATGGGAAAGAATATGATTCACTCTAGCCTAGGTGTCACTCAGGTCCCAGGTATAGGACCTTAACTCTCAATGGAACACCCACCCACCAAAGCAGACAACAGATCCAGCCAGCAGTATGACGGTATGATAAATGAAAAAACAGTAAAGAAAGCAATAAATAAAGCTGTACAGAAAGCAGTAAATAAAGCAAATATACACATACAAATAGCACATAACACCCCCAATAAACACAAATCAGTCAAGCGCTAGGAGGAACCCACAAAAAGAACCAGAAGCCCTGGTTGCAGAATAAGTATCCCCAGCAGAGTCGCCAAGCTGTCGCTCCCGATAAATGGGACGGGCCCAAATAAAGGTACAGACGCGAACGGTCGGCGAGAGGGACAATGAGAACACACAGCCGTGAACTCACTGGAGATGAATAGAGTCGCCAGCTAGGCATTTTTATCCCGGAGGAAAGGCAATGCTGCATAGGCCTAGAAAGAGATGGATAAGACGGTTTGCGAACCAGAGAGACTGAGAAAGGGGGTTGGTTACAACCTGGGAAGGTATTAGCACCCAGATTGTCCGTCGTACTCGACGGGATCCACGCTTAAAAGATTTGTGTTTTAAAGGGGTAGTGTCGGTGCAATCTGTGTATAAAATAGCTGGAAAAGAATATGTACAGGTGTCAGTGTAAAGGAAGTGAAGTGTATAATGATGTGTCAGTGTAAGAACAGGAGTGAAATGCTCAAGATCATGAGGCTAAAGAATGAAGCTGAAAAGAGGGGGGATGTACAGAGACTTTTGTTCGATAACTGTTAAGTTATGCCTACGTATCCTCTCGTGCAATGAGGAAGTCAGAACACCGTAGTTCGACCCAAAGAGACTGAAAGGTGAATTGACTTGTGAACTGCTTGCTTGTCTATGCTCAAGTGTATGACCTGTCTGGCTCAGGTGCAAACTGTCTTGCATTAGACGGAAAAAAGCAAGTTCTCGTTTTGTGAGTGAAGGTGATGAGAAAAGAATCCCGGAGGAGACGATTATCATTTGTTTTTGTATTTTCAGTCTTTTATTGCTTTTGAAAGTTTGTCATAAGTTAATGAGCTTAAGCCTAAACCAATGGGTTAGTAAACTCATCACATCTTCCCTCTGATTAGGGGTAATGAGAATACCTTAAGTGTGAAGTCAGCATCTCACACTTAACCACCATGGTGTAGGATTAAGATCATTCACCTACTTGTGATTATTTAAATGTTTTTGTTGTTTTTGTATAGTGTTGAGTAATGAGATTAAGCCATAATCAAAGATTAAACAGACTCATTACACCATCCTAATAGAAGGATAATAGATGAGAATGTTTAAGCTGAGGAAAGCTCCTCAACTTAATCCATGATTAGGGATTAAACTCATGACAAAACAAAGCCTTTATTAAGTGGATTTTAGTTAATGATAAGATTAAGAAGTGAATTTTATGGTTTTTAAGACAACTTGAGGGGGACTTGTCCATTAACACTAGGGTTAGTCCTTCTTAACCAATTAAGGAAGAATTAGAACCCTAATGCAAGGCCCAAGTTACAAGCTTGATGTCTTGATGGTTATTAAGTGAATTGATTAAAGGATTCAAACACATTAAGGGTTTAACACTTAGGATTAAAGTTATACACTCCATCCTAATAGAAGGATGCAGGCATAAACTTAATCACAAAGTCTTAAAGCCTTTAGGGTTTAGTCCCTGATTATGAGGTGAGAAGAGAAGACTCAAATGAGACACAAAGGTAAAACTAAGTGGGGGACTAGTCTACTCCTAATATTCACATGCTCGGATGTCCTAAGGGTTAGTGAGGCTCACTATCCTAATGAAGGAGAAGAAATAGGAAGAGAAAGATGAAATGAGAAGCTCCATGGTGGCCTAAGCACACCTCAAGTTAAGAAAGAATAAGAGAAGATGAGGAATAAGATAAGATGAATAAGAATGAAGATATGGAGATGAGAATGCAATATGAAGAAGAAATAAGATAAAGAGATGAGAATGCGATATGGAAATAAGATGACAATGCACAAACAGAGCCTACACCAGTAGGACTTCCAGATGCAGCAGCATGCAACAGGTAAAATCGGGACCCAGCATTACCTAACGGAGAAGGTCCGTTGCCTCTTCAATGAGCAAGAGAAACTTAAGAATACTTGTCATAAGCTCCAAATACATCCAAGTATCATCAAGTAGCGAACGCCGAGTACCAAGTCTAAATTGTGTCAAAACTCAAACACGAGCATCAGGTATCACATATCATGCCAAAAGTGACTCAACAAATGAACTCAGGTCCTGATACCTGACACGCATCGACATCATCGTCTCAAAATTGCCATGGCATAAATCAACGAGGAAAACAATTACCAAAATAATAAGAATTCAATTTAAGTGGAAAACAATAAAAACAAAAATCTATTAAATAAATTAAAATAGAATTCCAACAAAAAAAATTCAATTAAAAATCCTAGTCAACCCTAATCATACAACTATCAAAGTCTAAGCAATAATTAGCTACACATTATTCAAAGTTAATTAATTAAAAAAAACAAAAATAAAAATGAGAAGAACAAAAGATGAGGGAGTGAGCCGCTATCCTGGAGGTGCAATATGAAATTCAAATGGGCTTCAGCCCATTGCAACAACCATAAACCTTCCTTTTTTACGAAAAGAAAAAAAAAAGAAAAGCTACACCAGCTTTCTTCTCTCAAGAGTGCCGCTGGCACTTGTTCTTCTTATCCCATCCGCCGAAAAGAGAAAAAACGGAGGCCATGAACTGTAGGCGAACACGAGCTTACTTGTGAGCTTCAAACTCGATCTTCCCAGGATTCACAATCGAACAACAATGACTTTCTTTTTCCTCAAAAACTCGCCGCCGGAAAATGGATCTTGCCGCCGCGATTTCGTCGTCACCAACATCATCTCTACGTCCTCTCTGTTTCGATCTCAACTCAACCTTTCATCTCTTCTTCTTCAAAGAACAACCGAGCGTGAACTCGTCAAATCTCGACCGGTGACTTTCGGAATCTTGCCGTGAAACAAGAACAAACACACGGTTTCGCTCACCTCTCACTCATCGCGTCGCATCCTTGCTTCGTCGCCGGTGATTCTCTCGAATCTCCGTTCAAGATCTACGCCGCGAGTTCCACCCCTCGAGTTCTTCGGCTAATGCGAATTCCCTCTCCATTCGCGATATCTCAATCTTCGGTTTCACGGCTTAAAAGCTCTCACTCGGTAAGTTCGCGGTGGTTCTCCTTTCTCACAATTTTCCTCCTTCTCGATCTCGTCTCAGGTCATCCTTCTTCTACTCTTTCTGTTCTGGTATGACTTGTGTTAGTTGAATGATGAAAGAGGGGAGTTGCGGCTTGTTGCTAGGTTCGGAGGTAATGAATTGATGCGGTGAGGATTTAAGAAAAGTGATGTTCCGCTGCGAGATGTTGGTTCAATTTGGTGTGAGGTTTGAAGAGGAGTGTTTGGTTTGTGTTGTTTGGTCGTAGTGTGCGGCTGGTTCGTGAAGGGTGATAGAAGAGTAACGATTTTGGTCTGAAGAGGAAACTGAAGAGGTTATGTTTGCTTTTGCAGAGAATGGATTTGAAGGGTTTGAAGGGGAAAGTGAAGGAAAACAAAGAAGCAAAAGAAGGGTGATGTTCAAGGTTTTATGAAATTACGAGGGACGAAGAGATTTTCAGAAGGGTAACGAGTTGGCTTGAAGTTGATTTGAAAGGTGATTTGTTTTGCAGGATGTGAGTCACGATTTTTGTTGAAGATGCCGGATGTTGATGTATGGTGGTTTTGTTAAAGACTTAAGATCTGTTTTGTTTTTGAAATGGTTGGTCAATAAGTGTTTTGAAGAAAATGTTCAGTTTGAGAAGGGTGGATAAAGGGTTGCATCCTTGGTTTTTTCTTTGTGTAAATTCTGTCAATTGGTTCTTGTTTGCAGGTTGAAAAAAAATGAAGAAAAATTGAGAGCAGAGAGTTGAGAAAATGTGTGTGTGAGTATTGAAAAAAAAAATGGAGGAGTATCTTAGAAAATTGAATGGAGGCGCCACTTTTTCTATGACCTAGGGATCAACATTGTTTCTATTTATACTTAGGTCAAACTTATCTTTTTTTATCTTTTGTTTAACATGGGCTTAACATCATTTGGTAATGGGCTTGGAAAAAGAATGAATCACATTTGTAAGGCTATGATTTTTTTTGGAAATATGAACATTGGTTTAAAGAAAATAAAATGAGTATAGATTTATAGATATAAATTGGAAATGATATTTGGATGAACAATGGATAATTAAAATGAAATGGTTAATATTTGGATATTGGTATAAAAATGAATAAAAAGAAAATGGTTAATGGATATTTGGAGGGATATTTGGACAAAAATGTTTGAAGTTCTTTTAATATGGACAAATAAATGGATTTTACAAATGTGATTGGGTATGTGAAATGGTTAGGAAAATGGGTTTAGGAAAAATAATGGTATATGGATATCATATGGATAAGATGAATTTATGGACATCAGAAAATAAAGGCAATGGTTATTGGATAAAAGAATTAATCGGATGGAATATGAATAATGAGAAAATTCGGATAATGGATGAACTTGAGAAATGGATAAGAAAGAAATGGGTATGAATTGATCTTCTATGGAATGGACCGACAACCACCAACGTGCACACAACCACGAAACCACTTGCACTATTCCAACCTTCTAGTAAAAGCAATGAAGCACACTAACAACTGAACAATTCGTAACCGAAGCAAACAACCACCTGAGCTAATCATCCTCTGAATTCGTGGCCAAATAAGTCTTGGTGACCTTAAATCCGTCAAAATCAATCTCCGGGAAAATAAATCCACAGAAGAAACATAGAATAACTGACAGTCTAATTTCCTGAACCAAACTTCTCATGAATCACAACTTGATAATTTGATAAATCCAGCACACAACACAACTTGACTTGAACATGCACTGTTCGACAAATCAACCACTGAATTGATGACAGCCCAGATGTATAGCAAATAGTCCTTTTCAGACGGGAAACCTCTGAATACCGCTAAATCAAGGAAATAAACCCTAATTTAGTGACAGGAACAAAGAGAGGATGATGCCACTAATGGTTGCATAGCTGAAACCTTGAACTCTCTAATAATCCGTAGATAAAGATGTGAAACCCTAATCACCAGGAAATCTCGATCCCATGCCTTTGGAACTTATGCAAATGGTATGCAAAATGCGTATGAATGCAAAACGAGAAGCTGAAAAAGATACAAAAGCCAGAGGGCAAATTTGGGGTGTCTACAGCTGCCCCTATTCAGACATGAGTTAGCTGTGCAGGATGTAAGCAACGGCTTAACAGGCAAACAAGATAACTTGTGGTTGAATACCAAAGACAGTCCAAAATTTGCACTCACAGATATAAATTGTGAAAGAAAGTAAAGTATATTGTAAAGTGTGGGCGACGGAGGACGACCGTCGAGCAGAGGACGACTGCTGGGTAAAGAGCGATGACGGGGACGGCCGACATGCTGGGATAAATGCTGAAAATAAAGCAATGACGGGGACGACCGACACGCTGGGGATAAAAAGGTAAAGCCAAGACGGGGACGGCCGACTAGCTAGGAAAATAAAATCGTGATGGGGACGGCCATCAAGATAAAGCTGTAAAATTCTCTGGGGATTAATGAAACATGACGGGGACGGCCATCAAGTTCATAAAGCAAAGGTAACCAACGATGGGGACGGCCATCGGGTTAGAAGGAGAAGGGACCACGACGGGGACGGCCATCGGGTTAAAAGGAAAAGGGACCACGACGGGGACGGCCATCGGGTTAAAGAATAAATGAAATAAACAGATGATGGGGTACGACCATCAAAGGTGAAGGACGATCACCTAGCAGGGGACGGCTGCTCTGTTGGGAATAAAAGAAATATGATGGGGACGGCCATCAAAGGTGGAGGACGACCACCTGGCAGGGTACGGCTGCCGAAAATATCAACGATGGGGACGGCCATCGGATAGAAAAGGTCAACGATGGGGACGGCCATCGGACGAGCATGATGGAGGACGACCATCAAGAAGTGGAGGACGACCACTCAGCAGGGGACGGCTGCTCTCAGGGTTTCTCATGACATAGGACGAATGCCAGATAACCAAAATCAACAATGGGGACGGCCATTGGATAAAATGATGAAGGACGATCACCAAGAGGTGGAGGACGACCACCTAGCAGGGGACGGCTGCTAAAATATCAACGATGGGGACGGCCATCGGATGAGCATGATGGAGGACGACCATCAAGAAGTGGAGGACGACCACCCAGCAGGGTACGGCTGCTCTCAGGGTTATCATGACACAGGACGAGTGTCAGATAAAAGAAAAAACTTTGTTGGTGATCTACTGGGGAATAGTAAACACGGACGAGTGTTTATATCCAAGAAACAAAAGGTATAAGTGTTTAGACGCTGTGTATAGATTAAAGATGCGGACGAGCATCCCTAAGACTATGATACGGACGAGTATCAGGTAGAAACAAGTACTGACACATGTTCTGAGATGATGATACGGACGAGTACCAACTGGTTAACAAAGAACAAGGACGAGTGTAGATTCTGAGGGGACTCTTCTGGGGGATAGTAGACACAGGCGAGTGTCTATATTCATGAAGACAAAAGTGTTTGACACAGTGTATGGATTAAAGATGCGGACGAGCATCCTTAAGACTATGATACGGACGAGTATCATGTAGAAACAAATACTTGACGCATGTTCTGAGATGATGGTACGGACGAGTACCAACTGGTTAACAAAGAACAAGGACTACTGTCGAATCTGTGGGGATATGAGTGATGATGTATACAAGATACGGACGAGTCTAATTTCCACAGAAGAAACATAGAATAACTGACAGTCTAATTTCCTGAACCAAACTTCTCATGAATCACAACTTGATAATTTGATAAATCCAGCACACAACACAACTTGACTTGAACATGCACTGTTCGACAAATCAACCACTGAATTGATGACAGCCCAGATGTATAGCAAATAGTCCTTTTCAGACGGGAAACCTCTGAATACCGCTAAATCAAGGAAATAAACCCTAATTTAGTGACAGGAACAAAGAGAGGATGATGCCACTAATGGTTGCATAGCTGAAACCTTGAACTCTCTAATAATCCGTAGATAAAGATGTGAAACCCTAATCACCAGGAAATCTCGATCCCATGCCTTTGGAACTTATGCAAATGGTATGCAAAATGCGTATGAATGCAAAACGAGAAGCTGAAAAAGATACAAAAGCCAGAGGGCAAATTTGGGGTGTCTACACTTAGCTTCTCACAACCATTAATAGCAGTCTTGCACGATTCGGAGCAAGCCTCACAGCCCAAGAATACTTGACATCTTAAGAGTTGAACCTTAACTTCTGCCAACGGTGTTTGAATCTGTGCAACATCATCAATTAGTGCAGATGGTTGGTCCTCTTCTATGGCATTAATCTTGGGCCCACTATGATTTGGCATAGGATTTCTGTTAACATTCGGAGGAGGTGCGAAATTGAGAGCTTTGGAATCGACCAGATCTTGGACCTTCAATTGCAAGGCTCTACATTTCTCAGTATTGTGACCGGGTGCGATGGAGTGAAAGGCACACCTGGAATTAGCATCATAATTCTTCGGGAGATTGAGAGGATCTGGTGGAGCCAACGTCCTTAACTCAACCAGGTTAAGCTTCAGGAGTTGTGGCAGTAAAGCAACATAAGGCATAGGGATGGGATCAACCACCCTATTTTCCTGCGATGGCCTCTGTTGAAAGGGGCGCTGCTGTTGGTTGTTGTTGTTATTACTGTACGTTCTTTGCTGCGGAAAATGAGATGGTTGCTGATAGTGATGTTGTTGTTGTTGAGGATAAAGTGGTTGTTGTGGAACTGGAGCCGGAATGGTAACGGCTGCTACTGATCTGTGAGAATATTGGGGTCTGCCCCTGCCTGCATGGATAGCATTTGTTTCACCCGCCCTTCGGGGTCCTGCAAAAGGTTTTCTGGGGTTGTTGGAGGAACTTGCACCGTTGTCAGAGATTTTGCCCATCTTCAAAAGACTCTCAATTCTCTCACTAGCTATAACTACATCAGCAAAACTGGTAGAGGAGAAAGCAGCAAGTCTATCAATATAAGTTCCCTGCAAGGTGTTCATAAACATGTCAGCCATCCCTCTTTCAGACATGGGTGGCTGGACAGCAGCAACAAGTTGTCTCCACCTCTGAGCATAATCCCGAAAGCTTTCCCTTGAAGACTGAGACATGCCCATTAGAAGAGTTCTATTGGGGGCCATGTCTAGGTTGTACTGGTATTGCCGGATGAAGGCTTCGGCCAAGTCTTTCCAACATCTTATAGTGGCCCTCGTCTGATGTGAATACCATTCTCTTGATGCTCCAGTCAGGCTGTCCTCAAAATAGAACATCCATAACTTCTCGTCCATGGTATAAGCCTTGAGTCTTCCTAGGAAAGATTGCATATGAGTACGCGGGCAAGAGGTACGATTATATTTCTCAAAGCAAGGGGGTTTGAATTTGTGGGGAATCCTCACCCCATCTACCAGCCCCATATCCATTACGTCAAAGCCTAAGGAATTATGGGATTCCAAAGACCTCAGCTTTTCAGCAATCTCATCCAGTCTTCTGTCATACACTTCATCCCCAGCCCCAATGACAATGAATTGTTCTTCTTGGGGATCCTCTTGCAGGATTCTTCCCCCAGCAGTATTACCTTGAACATTCCTTGGGATGTTAACATCTGGGTTCAAATGGGGCCCATACTCTGGTGGGTCGATACGAGGCTGCCCCCGTTCATTATTGTTGGTTCCCCCTGTTCCAAGATGGGGCTCTTTAGGTGTCTGTCTTTCTACCAGCTCTCTCAGCCTTTCTTGGCTTTGGGCTGAGCCAGTCATAACAGCCATAAACTGGGAAATTTGGTTTCTCATCTCGACCCTTTCGTTTGCCATTTGATTTCTTACTTCATTCAGGTCCTGTTGTACCTGATCTATCTGAATGCCTGGAAGATTGTTTCGCGTTGGGTACTGGTGTGTGCGGTTGACAGGGAACACTCTGTGATGAGCAATGTTTCCTGAAAGCACAACAAAGTGAGAAACAAAATAATAAACAAAAACCTACAAAACAAAGAAAATGTTAGTATGCAATACAGTATGCTTATTTGTTTTCCAAGGTATCCGGTTTGGTTCTTGGTTTTGACCTTTCCAGACCTCGAGGAGATGCTTGATGATGTTGAGAGAAATCCCACAAAAATAAAACAAACTGATATATTACAAATGATGAAAATACATAGTCTGTTTACAATACATGCCCATGGTGGGTCAAAAATACAACAAAAAGGAAAAGTACATTAAAAGAAAAGAAATACAAGCAAAAGGAATCAGACATCCAATCCAAAGTCATCTTCCTTGACTTCTTTCAGGAGGGCCTCCGTCACAGGACTAGCTGGGTGCTCTGTAATGGTCCTAATGAGGAGGTTCCTGGCAACAATGGCATTAGCCAGCTTCTTATGCCTGTCCTGATCCTTTGATCTCTTTAACCCTGCTCGGAGCTTCAATTCTGATATCTCCTTCTGAGCTGCCAACAAAGCTTCCTGCTGCTTCTTCTCATTGGCCTCCAGCTGCTCAATCTTGGCCTGAGTCCTCTGGTCCTCTTGTGCATGGGCTTCGGTGATCCTGATCCACCTGGCCTGGATCTCTTCCAGGTAATGCTCAGCCCTAGCTTTCTGAATCTTGGCCTCCTTGTAGGCATTCTTCAATATCTGTTCCCCGGCTCTTGCTTTCCTTATGTAGTCATCTGTCCTTTCAATCTTGTTTAGATGCTCAGTCTTGAGTCTTTCCAACCTCTCAATGTCCAGACGAGCATCATTCCTTTCCCAAAGAGTCTTCTTCAGGGCCTCAGATAGCTGATTATTCCTCTCTTTCAGCTTTTCAAATTCCTCTAGGCTAACAGTTGCTGCAGGCTGTACTGTAGAAGGTCCAGGTGTGTCTTCCAATGTGAAAGGCATCCTGGTGATCTGAGCTGTAGTAAGGGACCAGTCTGAGTACTGGGCTGAAGCAACATTGTTACATCTTCCAAGAATGGTTGTCCCTTTGGTCTGGATGTTGTCCCAAGCCCAGGAAGCTTACCTGACAACAACTGAATTAGGTTGCACTTCACAGTATAAGGTCTCAGCTAAATCCTGTCCTCTGGGAGGGTGAACTAAGGCATATCCCAATTGTCTCTTAAACAGTAAAGGGTTGTAATTGATGCAACCTTTTACTCCTATCAGAGGAACATTAGGGTATTGGCCACAGCTGGTAATAATATCCTTGCCTTTGGTGCTCTGGGTGCACCATCTGATATCATCTGATGTTAAGGCAATGAACCACTTGGCCCAATTCTTCTGCTGGTGTGGGTTCAAGAAAGCATCTAATTTAGGCAGGTGTCTGAGTAGCCAAGAGTAGAATAGTGGAGCACAACATCTGACCAACTTCCCCCTTTGTTTTTCATTTCTCTGATGGATGGAGTAGTAAAAATCCCCTAGCAAAGTAGGCACTGGGTTCCTTAGCAGGAACAAGTGGATGGCATTCTTACTCACAAATTTAGGCTCATCTGCAAACAATATAGCCCCATATATGCTGAGGGCTAAAAGTGCACAGACTGCCCTCCATTCTCCCACTGCAGCCTTCAGGATGGCTTGAGAAATCAAGAAGTCCAGATGTAAACCAGGAATCCCAGCTTTTGTTGTCATGTTTTGCTCAATGAGGGCAGGCTCCAGATACAATGCCCTTGCTATCTCTTCACTTCTGGGAGCAGTCAAATCTGGGTTGAAGGGGATCCCTCCTCTGATAGGCACTCCAATCAACAAAGAAAACTCTTCCAACAGAGGCCCTATCTGAAAGTCTGGAAAGGTGAAGCATCTAAGTGGAGGGTCATAAAACTGCAAGCATGTGTGAATCATGCTCCTCTGAGATGAATCAAGATCCATAACCATGTCCAAAATACCCCCATAGTGCTCTCTAAACAATGTGATATGTTCAAGTGTGATAAGAGACAAGACCTGCCTGATACCAGTCAAAGAAGGCTCAAAGAAGTGATAAGATATGTTGCTTTTCCTTGGAACATCCATGAGTGCTGATGAAAAAGCTGAAGTCAAATGCTGATGAAGATCACTGACTGAGGAGATGGAGGTAAATCTCTGACAGACTGATGCAGGTGAGTCTCTGACAGACTGATGGAGTTGCTGAAGGAGATGCTTAAGAAGATAACTGAAGCAAAGGTATAAGCAGTAGAAAGGTTCAAAACCAAACTAAATAAGATATGATGGATACCCTGAAAAGCAAATAAACAAATGTTAAATAATGCAATGATGATATATGCAAATGATATGCAAGGGTTTGTGATCAAGAGCTGGATCTGATTATCTGTCTTGGTATAAGGTCCATGTATGTTCAAAGGTCCGGATGGAGGCTCAGAAACCCAGTAACCAGGGCGGGGGACTCAAATAAAGAGTCACATGTCCAGGGTTAATCACAAGAACTGTCCAAAGTGAAATATTCTTAAACAAAACAGTAATAGGGTATGATGTGGCCAAGGGTTCCTGCAAACCTGTAAATAACCCAACCCCCTCACATGTAATGTTCTAGAACAAAGATCCTCAGACTTGGATCAGTTATGACAAGTGTAAACACTTCTAGCCCAGAGGTACAGTGTTTACAATAACCATAAAAGATCCTCCTCTAATTCACCCCAGATTCTGAAGGTCAAAAATAAAGGTCATCCAGACTTAGCAGGCTTCCCAGATAGCCCTAGCACTACAGGAAATCTGTAGCACATAGTTCTCAAGAAGAAACCCACATCTGAACCGTGTTTCATATTCCCGCACCAGACCGAAATGGAATGGGAAAGAACATGAACCACTCTAGCCTAGGTGTCACTCAGGTCCCAAGTATAGTACCTTAATCACTTAGTGGAACCCAACCCACCAAAACAAAAACCAGATCCAGCAATGACAATGACAATATGATGTATATAAAAAACTGTAAAGAAAGCAGTAAATAAAGCTGTACATAAAGAAACAGTATGACAATTCCAAATTTTTCACTTTTTCATAATCACTTTTTCTCTCTCACTTTTCCTCCATTTTCCCTCCTTTCACCAAAGGCTTCTTTGAATAAGCTATTCAAGTTTCACATTGAAACTTGAAGATCTTGAAGCTTAAGCCTCCAACCTCCATAGATTGTGGATTGTAGAAGAAGAAGCTAGTGATTTTGTTGAAGATTTCGGCTTATCGGAAGTGCAAGAGGATCAAAACGTCAAGAATGCATTTATTTTGCGGTTTATCATCTTTTCGGTTTTCTCTTCGATCAAGCTCCGATTATTGCAACAATTACAGAAGCACTCATCCGCTTCGTAGGTTGGTGATCTTAATCACTTCTTCTTTAAGTTATTCTCTCCATCTCACCATTTCGGAATTCTTTAAGTGCTTTTTAATTGCTCTTCATTTTGATTGCGTTTTGCTTGTGTTTTGTGATTTTTGTTGATTTAGAATTTAAAGTGTTGATAGTTATAGGTGTTATCATGTGTAAATAAGCTCAAATTAAGTAGAAATTCGTGTTAGCATGTTCCTAGGAATGTTAGGGATCATTAGAAGTGAGTTTGTGGCCAAAATCACTTTTCTCTCAACTTTTTTCACATTCTAGATCAGTGTTAACCGGTTAACCATTTGGTTAACCGGTTAACGGATGCGTATTGGCCACAAAACAGGGCAGATTTAGGTTCGCTAACCGGTTAACCAATTGGTTAACCGGTTAATGCTGTTAAATTTTTGTTTTCTTGCTTATTTGATGGCTTAGTCCTAAGTTCTAGTGCCTCTAGTGTTCATACATGTTTAGGTAGTGATTTTAGGGAATTTTTAGGTCCATTTCCAGTAGCTAATTCCCCCATTTCGAGTCGTTTCGACACGATTCCGTTCATGTTACGTGTTATGCGTTTTTGTGCTTCTTTGTGCATAGTTTAAGTTCTTTCATTTTGTTGCCATGTTCATGCATCATTAGGCATATAATAATCATGTTGCATTCTGTTTTTACATGTTTGCATTGCCTCAAATCATTTTTGCATTCCATTATGTTGATGTATGTTGCATGTTGAATAATCATAAGTATGTTCATTTCTTGCATTTTGTTGCATATTTGATTATATCATCCATATCAATTCAATTCTGAATTTTTGCATTGAGTTTAGTATGTTTGTTGAGCTATCATATTGCATGTTCATAATCAATAATTATCATGTGCATATACCATGTTCATGTACCATACTTTTGCATTACTTGTTTCATTATCAACCATGTGATGTATTCTTGCATAATCTTCAAAATATTAATGTTCTTGCATTTTTATATGATGATCCATGTTCAAATGTATGTTCATGATTGATTTAGTGCATTAATCATTGAGTTTGTGCATTAAAATATGAAAATAATCAATTCTGGATTTTGCATTTCATAGCTGTTTTTGCATATAGGTGCTGTAAAATGTTTGCTGTTTGTTTGTGGTGCATGCTGTATTTGACCTTTTACACCTACTTTTTCATGTTGCATGATAGTTGTAGTATGTTGTTTGTGTTATGCTTTATTTTCATAGCTGTTTTGTGTTTGAGTGCTGAATTTTGGTTTAGCATATTGTAGGTACCCTTAAACCTTAGATTGAGTCTAGTTTAGGTCCAAGAGCCTTAGGATTTAATTGTTGTGTATTTGCTTTATTATTTTTTTAATATAAAATGCACACTAATCATTTGTTTTGTAGTGGGGAAGATTGAGGTAAGTTTCCTTCACCATATCCTTTATTTTTATGCATTTCTTTTATGCATTTTAAATTCATTTTTCCTCCCATATTTGTGTTTGGTAGGATTTTCCCCCTTGTTAGGATCAACTTAACTTCATTAGGATGTAAGTTGCATCCTATTTCTTCTTTCTTTTCCTTTTTCTCATTAGGATTAGAAAACCTCACTAACCATTAGGATCTCCCTTTTGTGAATAATAAATAACTTAGGGTTGGTCTTAGTCCCCCTTAGTTTTTTTCCTTTTCCGATTTGAGTCTTCTTCTCTCATCTTCAAACAAAATCTAAAAAACACTTAATAAAAACCGAATGTTCTTATACGACACAAGACTTTGTTGCGGAGTGCTTATACGCGTCCTGTTTCGGGGCGAGGTGTAAGTACTTCCCGCGATGGATAAGTCTTAGTATAAGAATGTTCACAAACAACAAACTCCAAAACACTTCTCATAAAAGACAATCAACAAAGACAATTGCGTCTTCTCTTCTCATCTCCTAATCCTTGCGGACGAATACCACTTGCCTCGAAAGTTCAAACAGCAATATGGTTAACACCCTCGAGTCAGAGCCGGTAACACCTGAGCTAGAGGTATGACAACGTCATCCTAAAAAACACAAATAGTTCCCACCTTAGTTAGACGAACTATGTCGACTCTGATCCTCATTATCTCGATGAGGTACGTAGGCAGCGGGGTAGGGCCCATTGAGCACATTCTTTATTTTCCCTACATTTCCCTCTTTATTCTCATCTCTTTTCTAGTTCCCTTCCCATTCCAGTTCCAGTCAGCAATTTTATTCAGCAGCAGTTATATTTTTCTCACCCTTTGAAACAAGCAAATAAGCGTGGATCCCGTCGGGTACGGCGGACGGTCTGGGGAGCTGATACCTTTCCAAGTCGTAACTGACTCCCGAACCCAGATCTTTGGTTCACAGGGCCTCGTCCTTTTCCTTCTTCCTTAGGTTTTTGCAGCATTACCTTTCCCGTTCCTTCGGAAATAAAAATTCCTGGCTGGCGACTCTACCTTTTCCGCACCACTTTCGCGTTTGTACCAGGATGAAAATCCCGGGAGCGACAGTTGGCGACTCTGCTGGGGACCGAAACCAGAGTCTCTGGTTTCCCTTGTAGAGTCAATCCTAGCGCCTGTTTGGTTTGGTTTCTTTGGGTGTTTATCTGTTTGCTGTTGTGTGCTTTAGTTTAGCTTTGCTGTTTCATTTACAGTTTTACTTTACAGCTTTACTTTACCGCATTTATTTACTGTTTTCAGTATTTATCATGCATCATTATCACTGTCTGGCTGTGCTGGTTTTCATTTTTTCTGTGGGCTGGGAGTTACTGTGAGATAAGCCAAATACCCGGCTTAAGTACACTATAGGATTAGCGTGGACACGTTGTACTCGCATGGTTACATGATGAGTGGCGATGTGTTCCACACCTAGGTTGCGACCATCTTGGAAATATCTTGTGTGGGGGTTCTTCCCCACTTCAGGATACGACCTTGATGGTTATGTGCAGCTGGGGACCGATCATTGAGAACCTTAGTGGAAACAACCCTCTCCAGTGATGATAGTGGCAGACCACATTTGTTGGCAAACCCACTCGCATTCGAGGGCCCACTGGGAACTCGCATAGGATGGCCTGGTTCTCTCATAGGAACCCAGTCAAGGCAAACTGTTCGTATGACGATAGTATTGTACCCTTCGGGATGAATGTACTATTGTTTCTCAATTCAGTGCTTGAAGATGAGGACTTATGAGGGATGCTTGTTTTCCCCGTACTCAGCTGAGACCTCCCTCGTTAGTACATAATGCCAAACCGATTCCCTGATTTGGTCATGAGCCATTTCTCAGAAATGGTGAACTTATTATTGCTATCCGGCTTTGAGAGTCCGTGATATTGACTCGGTATAGCATACCCGTGAGATGGGAGGGGTTTACAGGTTTGCAGGAACCCTAAAACTTCCAACATACCCCACTTTACCAGCACACGGTCCTTTGGTTTGAAATTCAGGATTTCGGTGGTACTGTTATTACGACTCTTCACCAGCACATGATTGTCTTCTCGACACCAATGTCAGTGATCGCCATACCTTTGATCACGCACCAGTGCATTACATAACATCCTCTACATGCTTGCATTACTAACACATGCTTACTCATTTGCAGGGCCGCATGTCGCATCCTCATGAACATATCATACGCATTTACTGCATGATTTGCATATTTTGCATTTTTATAGGTCATTCGGACTTCCTAACTTATTCAACTTCAGGCAATATAGCTGGTCAACACGTTCATCGGTATCCAACAAAAAGAAACCGAGTGAGAATGGCTGAACGAATGCAGACTGATCTTAATGAGCTCCGGCAGAGGATGGATCAGTTCATGGACATGATGACCGACATTGCTCAGAATCAAGAGCGTCTCAGGTTAATGGTTGAGCAACCTCATGGGAATGCTAATGCTGGAATCCCGAATGAGAATATGGATCCCAATGCTGCCCGTAACGGAGGGCCAAATCTAAATGGGGTCGTGGCCCGTAATGAAGACACTCAGGAAGACCAGTTCACTTTATTGGATGCTAATATGGGTAATATGAACGAGGTCAACAATCGAAGGTATGAAGAGCTGGCGGAGAAGATTAAGGCCATGGAATGTCAGAATTCCCTGGGCATCGATGTAACCAATATTGGGTTAGTGCCAGGAGTCAGAATCCCTCCTAAGTTCAAGGTGCCATCATTTGACAAGTACAACGGCAGCACGTGCCCTAGAACTCATATTCATGCATACTTTGGAAAAATCTCGGCTCATACTGATGACGAGAAACTTTGGATGCACTTCTTCCAAGATAGTCTATCTGGAGCTTCATTGAGCTGGTACATGAAACTAAGTCGGGTCTCTATTTGATGCTGGAAATATTTAGCTGAAGCTTTTCTCAAGCAATATCAATACAATATTGATATGGCTCCAAACTGCACCCAATTGCAGAACTTGTCTCAAGGACCCAAGGAAAATTTTAAGCAGTATGCCCAGAGGTGGCGTGAGCTGGCCGCACAGGTTCAAACCCCGTTGCTGGATCGGGAAATGGCCGACATGTTTATGGGCACCTTGCAAGGTGTTTACTAGGATCGTCTGGCCGTCTGCCCATCCATTGCTTTTTCTGATATTGTTATCGCTGGAGAAAGGATAGAAAACTTCCTGAAATTAGGAAAGATTCAGGATGCAAGAAGTGCTAGTTCATTTGGTGTGAAGAAACCTTTTGGAAATGGCCAAAGGCGAAGAGAAGGTGAGACCAATGCCGTGTATAGGGGCCGAGATAGAGGTCATTCTCAAGGTTACTACCAAACAGCTGTTGTGACTATTACTCCTCATGTTCAACCACAACCTCAAGGTCAGCAATATCAGGCGCAAAGACCAAATCTGGAAAGGACAAGAGCGAGAAACCGAAGACTTGATCCCGTCCAATGCCCATATGCTGTATTGCTCCCAGAGCTGCTAAAGTTGAACCTAGTCGAGCTTCGTACCATGAGAGCCCTTGCTCCTGATAATCTACCTCACAACTTCGATGCAAATGCCAGATGCGAATTCCATTCAGGTGCCCAGGGGCACAATATTGAGAAATGTTGGGCTTTTCAGAACAAGGTACAGGACCTAATTGACTCCAAGGCGATCAATTTTGCGTCTCACCCAAATGTACTCCAGAATCCAATGCCTAATCACAATGGAACTGGTGTCACGGTTGTTTTACCAGATGGTCCACGTTAAGCTGGAATCTTCAAGAAGCAAATAAAGCCATCAGTATCCAGATACTCTCAGCAATGGCAACTGTTTGTTTGTGTTTCTTCAATGCTTTTTTCATCCCTATTGAGGGGAACTACGTCGCTCTGATTCTTCATTGGTCTTTGGTTAATGGAGATACGTAGGCAGAAGATTGTCAGGTCTTTCCGAGCAACCTAATGGGACAACTTTACTCCCCAGCTTCACTTTTTCCTTCAGACGTCTCGTGTCAGAGTCAGAATAGCTAGAAGAAGAAGCATGACTTCCATGGTTGGGTATACGGCTGCAACTAGAAGATTACAAGTCTGTGAAAGAGCTATTGATCACTGATAGTATCCAAGACTGACAGGTTCAGACGGAGTCAAACTTCCGCAACAACGGCAATATTCAGCTTCTTTACTGCATTTCCATTTGTAGTTTCTTTTATTTGCTAAGCATTTGTATACATGTATGAAATTTGTTTGCTTTTGAATGTTATCAATAATAAAACTCACATGTTTTTCTTGAAGTAATTCATTTGTCAAGTTAATTTTGCATGTTTACATCGCAATACCAATTGTCGTGCTTAAACTCTATGAAGGAGAATGACGAAGCAAAAACGCAAAATCTCTGATTGTGTGCTCTCGAATAAGACCCTGTTGACGATGTACATGCTTTGTTTCGAATCCCTAAACACTGGAGATATAAGGGAGATAGACCCTTGCTAACCCCCTTGAGCCTTGAAGTAGGAGTTTCTTCTCGCATGAAAAACACTCACATGTAACCCAGGGGCAGGGTAGATGTCAGCTAGTCGGACCAAGCGTTCAGGCTTTCATAAAGGAGTGTATTTGAGGATTCATTACATTCCACTATGCTTATCAAGAGGTCCAAAGACCAGAAGCTACAATGGTTATCCGAATCAAGAGGTCCAAAGACTGGAAACCACAATGGTTATCCTTTATCAACCAAAGAATGAGGCAGTCACAGCCCTCGCAAAGCAATCAAGACAAACAGTGTCACACGATTTGTTCAGGAAAAAAAATGAAATGAAAAGCCCGCTAGGTCGAAACTTGAAAACAAGTGACTTAGGCAAATGTTAGGGCATCCCGCTGGACTTTGCAATCAAAGATTCACAAGAATCAGTCCAGGAAAAAGGTAGGGATAAGCAAAATAACGCAAAAGCGAAAGACGAAAGGGATTACACAAGAAAGATCCTTAAGCAAGAAGAAAGTCATGTGGCACAGACACAAAAGATGGAGGAGTGACTAACTCTCAACAGTAACCTGATTGGTGCTTGAACCGATAGCAGCAATGGTTCCTCAATCAACATTAAACCCTTATGAAAGGTGAGTGCTTGTGAAAATTAGCTGAACATAGGAATGGAGAACATCACGAAGAGGGGTGGGCACAAATAAACTTAGAGCATATATCCTTTGTTTCTATAACCGTAAACCAGGCCACGATACAACCCTCAAAAGTCCTAACTGAAACAGGGTTAATTTGAGAGCATACTACTACGAGGCCGCGTTCCTGACTCCTCTGAGTTGTGCTAAAAGACCTTGTTGGTATTGCATGTACATACTTTCATTCAAAAATAATGTTGTATCTTAACCAGTGATTTGTTCACAAAGGTTTGCGACACTTTTTCAAAACTTCAAGATTAACATGTGTATTGCATTAGAATTTCCATTCTCAAAATAAACATTTTTCTGCTTGCATACATCTATTTGGCATCATAAAGAGCTCGCATGCGGGAATTCAGTCCAGAAGCTTAAGCTTGCCCAGTTGAGAAGTCTAAAACTTTTGAAAGACAATCACGTCAAAGTGCACTTTTTCCGAGAAAACTCCATTGAGTAAGGACGTTCCCAACCAGTCATGGTAAGAGCCAACCAATCTGGGGCAGTTATGTCAAGCAATGTCCTCAAGAGTCAGCCAATCTGGGGCAATTACCTCGACATTCAGATCTCTCCCAATGCAATTGACCAAATATTCATACTGGGGCAAGCCACCCCAATTGCACGAGGATTCATTCTTTCCCGAAGACAGATAATCGGAAGTTCAGAATATCGGGGCAATTATACTCCTGAAGAGTTTAAAGACATCAGGTCTTTTGTAAAATCCTCTTAAGGTAAAGCCCGAATCAAAGCGAATGATCCCTAGCACGAGACCACTTGAAATCTTTCCTCCTCAGCAGGATGCGGTTCAGTTTCGTTATCCCCAACAGACGCGTGGAAGTTATCCCCAGTAAAGTCGTCAAACTTTTCTCCAGCAGGTTTCCTTGATCTTATTTCCCAACATATCTTAAACCAAATCCTTCTCTTTGCCAGCAAAGCGTTAAGGATCATCCCTAGCAAGAGTCGTCTTCCCGTAGTGAATCACTTCTTACAAGAATCCGGAAATTCCTAGCAGTTAGCAGAACGGTTCCTTTCCCCTACAGAGGTTTGAAAAATTCAGGTAGACAAGAGAGTTCTCCCCAGCAGAGCCTTGACAGGTCTTCCCCCCGCTAAGTCAAAAAGTTGTTGATTCCCCAGCGAAATCGGTGAGGTGAGATTCAATCCCCAGCAGTTGAGGCATCCCCTAGCAGGGTCTTCAAATCTAAAGTCCAATTTATTTTTGGCAAAGGTAATAAGTTAAGACAGACTAGTTACACTCTTCTCCAACAAAAATATCGACAATCATCTGTATCCCCCACAGAGTCAGCAAAGATTTGTTATTTCCGCGTCAGAAATTCCCTTTGTACCTATCCCCCAGTGTCATGGGGCATCATGTCATATAGCTCAGCATGTGTGTATTAAATCCAAGGTTGATATCCAAATTCCACCCGTAGCGTGGCAATTCTCAAAGTCCACCCGCAGCGTGGCAATTTATCCAAAGTCCACCCGCAGCGTGGCAATCTGGCCAAAGTCCATCCTCTGGGTGGCAAATTCCTAAAGTCCAACCGCGGATTGGCCAAAGTCCATCCTCTGGGTGGCGAATTCTTGAAGTCTCCCATAGCGAGCAGCAGCCCCTGTAGTGTGGCAAAATGCAGAAGTCTCCCTTAGTGAGCAGAATTCTCCCGTAGTGAGCCAAAGTCTCCCGTAGCGAGCAGCGGCCCCCGTAGTGTGGCAAACAAAAAAATTGAAGTCTCCCGTAGTGAGCAGAAGTCTCCTGTAGCTAAGCAATGTGCCCCCGTAGTGTGGCAAATTTTCTGGAAGTCTCCCGTAGCTGAGCAATGTGCCCCCGTAGTGTGGCGAATTTCCAAAGTATCTCGTAGCTGAGCAGCAGCCCCCGTAGTGTGGCAAAACATTGAAGTCTCCCATAGTGAGCAAAAGTCTCCTATAGTGAGCCAAAGTCTCCCGTAGCTGAGCAATGTGCCCTTGTAGTGTGGAAAATTTTCTAGAAGTCTCCCGTAGCAGAGCAATGTGCCCCCGTAGTGTGGCGAATTTCCAAAGTCTCCCGTAGCGAGCAGCAGACCCCGTAGTGTGGAAAAACATTGAAGTCTCATGTAGTGAGCAAAAGTCTCCTGTAGTGAGCCAAAGTCTCCCGTATCTGAGCAATGTGCCCCCGTAGTGTGGCGAATTTTCAAAGTCTCCCGTAGCTGAGCAATGTGCCCCCGTAGTGTGGCAAATTTTCTGGAAGTCTCCCGCAGCTAAGCAGTGTAGCCCCGTAGAGTGGAAAGTATTGAAATCCCCTGTAGTGTGGCAAAGCATTCAGAAAACCACCCGTTGTGTGGCATGTTATTAATATCCCAGCAAAGGTCCACCCGTAGCGTGGCAAATCAGCAATCTCCCGACATTATTCCGAAACATTCACATATTCACTACTCTTCACATCCGAGTTCTCCCCAAGCAGAGTTCAGATGGTTGGGTTTATTTCCTTTTCCACCGAGTGCAAATTTTCTGGTTGTTTCTAGTATTCAATCCCTGCATACTTCAAACGTCTGAAAGCGACTGCTATCATCCATTCAAGTCTATAGTGATTGAATAGGGGCAGCTATAACACCCCAAAATTTTCCCTCTTATTTATCATCAACCTCGAGCGATTCACGCTTCATTCTTGCATCATTCAGGCTTCATCGTCCTTTGCATGAGGTGTGTGGTCGATCGAGGCTTGGAAAACATTGGAGTTCAAGAGAAAATGATGTACCAAAAATAATCCACACCACTTTTAAGCTAACCCATTAAAAAAGGAAGAATTCACCACTTTCTCTCCCTTTTCTTTCCACCTTTCCTTCCACTTTCTTTCCACACTTCCTTTCATTCTTTCCTTCTCCTTTTTCCACTACAATTCCACTCCATTTCCCTTGGAAACTTCCACCATCTTCTACCACATTCTAGAGTATTCCAAGGAATATTCCCTTTTCCAACCCTAACCCTAACTAACCCCAAACCTAATTTTGGATCCCAAACCTAATTTTTGGGCCCCAAACCTAATTCCATTCCCAAACCTAGCTCCAAGCCTAGTATCTATATATTCCTTAATCTCTTCAATGCAAAGAGGTTTCCACAATTCCAAATTTTTCACTTTTTCATAATCACTTTTTCTCCCTCCCTTTTCCTCCATTTTCCCTCCTTTCACCAAAGGCTTCTTTGAATAAGCTCTTCAAGTTTCACATTGAAACTTGAAGATCTTGAAGCATCCAACCTCCATAGATTGTGGATTGTAGAAGAAGAAGCTAGTGATTTTGTTGAAGATTTTGGCTTATCGGAAGTGCAAGAGGATCAAAATGTCAAGAACGCATTTATTTTGTGGTTTATCATCTTTTCGGTTTTCTCTTCGATCAAGCTCCGATTCTTGCAACAATTACCAAAGCACTCCACCGCTTCGTAGGTTGGTGATCTTAATCACTTCTTCTTTAAGATATTCTCTCCATCTCGCCATTTTGGCATTCTTTAAGTGCTTTTTAATTGCTCTTCGTTTTGATTGTGTTTCATTGCGTTTTGCTTGCATTTTATGATTTTTGTTGATTTAGAATTTAAAGTGTTGATAGCTATAGGTGTTAGCATGTGTAAATAAGCTCAAATTAAGTAGAAATTCGTGTTAGCATGTACCTAGGAATGTTAGGGATCATGAGAAGTGAGTTTGTGGCCAAAAGCACTTTTCTCTCAACTTTTTTCACATTCTGGATCAGTGTTAACCGGTTAACGGGTGCGTATTGGCAACAAAACAGGGCAGATTTAGGTCCGTTAACCGGTTAACCAATAGGTTAACCGGTTAACGCTGTTAATTTTTTGTTTTCTTGCTTGTTTGATGGCTTAGTACTAAGTTCTAGTGCCTCTAGTGTTCATACATGTTTAGGTAGTGATTTTAGGAAATTTTTAGGTCCATTTCCAGTAGCTAATTCCCCCATTTCGAGTCATTTCGACACGATTCCGTTCATGTTACGTGTTATGCGTTTTTGTGCTTCTTTGTGCATAGTTTAAGTTATTGCATTTTGTTGCCATGTTCATGCATCATTAGGCATATAATAATCATGTTGCATTCTGTTTTTACATGTTTGCATTGCCTCAAATTTTTTTTTGCATTCCATTATGTTGATGTACGTTGCATGTTGAATAATCATAAGTATGTGCATTTCTTGCATTTAGTTGCATATTTGATTATATCATCCATATCAATTCAATTATGAATTTTTGAATTGAGTTTAGTATGTTTGTTGAGCTATCATGTTGCATGTTCATAATCATTAATCATCATGTGCATATACCATGTTCATGTACCATACTTTTGCATTACTTGTTGCATAATCAACCATGTGATGCATTCTTGCATAATCTTCAAAATATTCATGTTCTTGCATTTTTATATGATGATCCATGTTCAAATGTATGTTCATGATGGATTTAGTGCATTATTCATTGAGTTTGTGCATTAAAATATGAAAATAATCAATTCTGGATTTTGCATTTCATAGCTGTTTTTGCATATAGGTGCTGTAAAATGTGTGCTGTTTGTTTGTAGTGTATGCTGTATTTGACCTTTTACACCTACGTTTTCATGTTGCATGATAGCTGTAGTATGTTGTTTGTGTTATGCTTTATTTTCATAGTTGTTTTGTGTTTGAGTGCTGAATTTTGGTTTAGCATAGTGTAGGCACCCTTAAACCTAAGATTGAGTCTAGTTTAGGTCCAAGAGCCTTAGGATTTAATTGTCGTGTGTTTGCTTTATTATTTTTTTAATATAAAATGCACACTAATCATTTGTTTTGTAGTGGGGAAGATTGAGGTAAGTTTCCTTCACCCTATCCTTTATTTTTATGCATTTCTTTTATGCATTTTAAATTCATTTTTCCTCCCATATTTGTGTTTGGTAGGATTTCCCCCCTTGTTAGGATCAACTTATCTTCATTAGGAAGTAAGTTGCATCCTTTTTCTTCTTTCTTTTCCTTTTGCTCCTTAGGATTAAAAAACCTCACTAACCATTAGGATCTCCCTATTGTGAACAATAAATAACTTAGGGTTGGTCTTAGTCCCCCTTAGTTTTTTTCCTTTTCCGATTTGAGTCTTCTTCTCTCATCTTCAAACAAAATCTAAAAAACACTTAATAAAAACTGAATGTTCTTATACGACACGAGACTTTGTTGCGGAGTGCTTATACGCGTCCTGTTTCGGGGCGAGGTGTAAGTACTTCCCGCGATGGATAAGTCTTAGTATAAGAATGTTCACAAACAACAAACCCCAAAACACTTCTCATAAAAGACAATCAACAAAGACAATTGCGTCTTCTCTTCTCATCTCCTAATCCTTGCGGACGAATGCGACTTGCCTCGACAGTTCAAACAGCGATATGGTTAACACCCTCGAGTCTGAGCCGGTAACACCTGAGCTAGAGCTATGGCAACGTCATCCTAAAAAACACAAATAGTTCTCGCCTAAGTTAGACGAACTACGTCGACTCTGATCCTCATTATCCCGATGAGGTACGTAGGCAGCGGGGTAGGGCAATTTCGAGCACATTCTTTATTTTCCCTACATTTCCCTCTTTATTCTCATCTCTTTTCTAGTTCCCTTCCCATTCCAGTTCCAGTCAGCAGTTTTATTCAGCAGCAGTTATATTTTTCTCACCCTTTGAAACAAGCAAACAAGCATGGATCCCGTCGGGTACAGAGGACGGTCTGGGGTGCTGATACCTTCCCAGGTCATAACCGACTCCCGAACCCAGATCTTTGGTTCGCAGGGCCTCGTCCTTTTCCTTCTTCCTCAGGTTTGTGCAGCATTACCTTTCACGTTCCTTCGGGATAAAAATTCCTGTCTGGCGACTCTACCTTTTCCGAGCCACTTTCGCGTTTGTACTAGGATGAAAATCCCGGGAGCGACAGGAGGGTATTAGCACCCAGATTGTCCGTCGTACTCGACGGGATCCACGCTTGAAAGTTTCTGTTTAAAGGGGTAGTATCAGTGCTATTTTGTGTGCAAAAAGTTGGAAACGAATACAAGTGTCAGTGCAAAAGAGATGTGAAGTGAAATAAAGGAGTGTCAGTGTAAGGAAAGAGTGCAATGCTCAAGACAATGAGGCTTAAAAGAATAATGCTGGAAGAGGGGGAATATATAGAGACTTTTGTTCGATAACTGTTAAGTTATGCCTACGTATCCTCTCGTGTAATGAGGAAGTCAGAACACCATAGTTCGACTCAAAGAGACTGAAAGATAAATTGACTGGTGAACTGCTTACTTGTCTATGCTCAAGTGTATGACTTGTCTGGCTCAGGTGCTAACTGTCTTGCATTAGACGGAAGAAGCAAGTTCTCGCTTAAGAGTGAATGAGGTGAGAAAAGAATCTCGGAGGAGACAATTATTGTTTGTTTTTGGATTTTCAATCTTTTATTGCTTTTTGTGTTTGTCATAAGTTGATGAGCTTAAGCCTAAACCAAGGGTTAGTAAACTCATCACATCTTCCCTCTGATTAGGGGTAATGAGAATACCTTAAGAATGAAGTAAACACCTCACACTTAATCACCATGATGTAGGATTAAGATCATTAACCTACTTGCATTTATTTAGATGTTTTTGGAGTTTTTGTTTAGTGTTAAGTAATGAGTTTAAGCCATAATCAAGGATTTAATGGACCCATTACACCATCCTAATAGAAGGATATTAGATGAGCACATTTAAGCCGAGGAAGATACCTCAACTTAATCCATGATTAGGGATTAACCTCATGACAAAACAAAGCCTTTATTAAAGTGGATTTTAATTAATGATGAGATAAAGAAATGAGTTTTATGGTTTGTAAGACAACTTGAGGGGGACTTGTCCATTAACACTAGGGTTAGTCCTTCTTAACCAATTAAGGAAGAATTAGAACCCTAATGCAAGACCCAAGTTACAAGCTATTTGTCTTAGTGATTATTAAGATGGATTGATTAAGAGGTTTAAAAACATTAAGGTTTTAACACTTAGGATAAAATTTATACACTCCATCCTAAGAGAAGGATGCAGGCATAACCTTAATCGCAAAGCCTTAAAACCTTAAAGGTTTTGTCTCTGATTATGAGATGAGAAAAGAAGACACAAAATATGACACAATGGTAAAACTAATGGGGGACTAATCAAAACCTAATAGTGATCATGTTGGGGTGTTCCTAGGGTTTTTGAGGCCTGCAAGAGATCTTCAAGAAGAGCCACCAAGGAAGAAGCAGGTGAAAGGAGGAGAAGCAAAAGAAGCAAGTCAACTTACTTCACTTAAGAAGATAAGTTGCTTGAAGAAGGAAATTAAAGAAGGAACATGAATGAGCAAGCTCACTCTAAGACAAATACAAAATGCAGCAATGGATGCATAAGGGAGATGAGAAGAAATTGTGAGAAGTGAAGGCAAATTCACTTCTCAAAGTACTTACCACCTGAAAAGTTAGTAAAAGGAAATGAAATGAAATGAAAATGAAATAAATGCAAGGATGCAAACCAAAACCAGAAGCATATTCATGATGCAAATGATGCTAAGAGATGATGCAAATGTATGTCAAGATATGTGAACGATCATACAAGCAATGAAGATGCAAATGAAGCATGAAAGGAGGCATGAAAGAACATGAAAGTTTATGAAATGTAATGAAAGCATAACATGGAAAATGGATGATGCAATGATCAAACATGATTATAATGTGTCCTAAGATGTCTTAGGAGTCATGTGGATGCAAGAAATGTCATGGAAAGTTCATGAATGCAAGCATATGCAAGATGTATGCAAAGGAAGATGAGAAATTAGGGTTTTATGAAAGGATGAGATGCAAAACTCAAAAATAGAAGCAAATGACAAGATAAAAAATTGAAAATTCAATCAAAAGAACCCTAACCCCATATGATTTTATACCCCTAAGGAGAAGAACTAACTCTTAACCCTAAGGGACTTATGATTTTTCTAAGTTATCTAGGGTTTTAAGGTACCTAAAGGGAAAAATGAAAATCAAAAAGGCAGAATAAAATTATGGCAAAAATATGCTAGAAAATACATTTCAAATGAAGATCAATGCAAAAAGAACCATGGTCATACCATTATTGGTTAGGCAGAAAATAATTCTTGAAGTTAGGGTTCAAAAATGGGATTTTATGAACCCTAAATTCAAAGAAAAAATGTCAAAATGATTCAAAACCAAAAAGAAATTTGTGTGGATGGTATGGCAATGTCTCTAAATTTTTAAAGATACAACATGAATTTTTTGGGATTTTTTAGAAACCTAAATGATATTTTAATTAATTAATTTTTATTAATTAATTAAAATAAACATTAAATGTCTAAAAAATGATTTTTTAATGCAAAAAATAAAAATAAAAATATTTTTGGGTTGGGAAAATTATTTGGAATTAAAATGCTGAATAAAAATATTTTTGGCATTTTTTAACTATTTTAAATAATTCGTACAAAATAAATAAGAAAAATGAATTAAAAAATGAAATAAACAAAAGTATGCTGAATGGATAGCTTGGATTGAAACTGAGTTTAAAGGGATTGACCTGGGGCGCTATCCTACAGCTCAAATTCAAATTCTATTAATCCTAATTAAATTATTAATTAATCCAGATTAATCACTAATGAAAAGATCTTGGCCATTCACTGCTCGCGGGAAAGACAAATCCAAGGGTCCATATTCAAAGTTTGCCCTAACCCTAATTAGTCACTTAATGACTCTCAGGTGGCCGGAGAAGACCTCCGGTCATCTTCTCCGACCAGCTCCTCACCTGAAAATTCTCAACTTCTTCCCTAGGTCTTTTTTGGAGCTCTAAAGCTCCAGATTCACTCCTTTCACTCTCCTAAGATCAAATCCACCCTAAAAACAATTTCTTTTCACTCAATCTCAAGATTCGAAGGAAACGTCAAAGATGGCAAAAATTTCAGACAAGCAATACATCCTCATTTCTTCATCATTTTCAAAAATAACAAGTTCAGTGTACTCAGGGGAACACGCTTAATCATTTAGCAACATAAAATAAAGGTTCTGGAAAAATTAATTCGCATGGCTACCTGAGATGGAGCTTTCAACCCTTGAGCTTTCTGGCTGCTTCCTTGGTGCAGAATGCCTCGAATGAACTCCCTGAAGATGCTTTGATGCTTGGAGAGCTTTGAGGGAGGCTGGTTTGTGAGTTTATGCTCCACTAGTCAGAAAATCGTGTTTTGTTTGTGGTGTGTTCATGGCTGTTTTGATGGGTGTTTTATGATCAGTGAATGATTTAAGAATGAATGGTGGTGTTTGTTTGAAGATTGAGCAAGTGTGTTGTGTGTTTCGAAGGAAAATGCAATAGGGATGATTTTTGTGAACTAGAGAATGTTGAGGTTTCAGGTTGTGTTCTTGTGTGTTATGGCTTGCTTTGGGTTAGTATAAACAAATGAAATTGGTTCAGAGAGTTGTTGTGGCATAGTGTGATTGGTATGGTGTGAAATGCAAAAATTCAACATTTCTTGTACTTGAGGTATGGGCAAGTGGCAGGCTTGGTACAATGGGGTGTCTGGTGCAGCAAGGATCAAGGAGGTCCATGGAATTCACTTTGAGGCCATTCAGTATGTATGTGAAAGGTTCTTGGTCATTTTGCAATTTTGACAATGTTTGGCCCTTTTGAGATTTCTTCATGGGCAAGGCATGAAAGCTTGAGATTCTTTGGGCAATTCTGAGTTTTAGACATTGCACAATGTTTGTATGATGATTAGAAATGTGTTTGAGGTCACAAAATAGCTTGGCAAGAGGTTTTGCAAAAATCTCTCTTTGGTGCATTCTTGAAATTTATGTGATTTTTGCCAACTTTGACAAGCCATAACTTGAGTTTCATAATGAATTATGACTTATTCTTGTACTTTTTGAAAAGGGAATGATCCAATCTACAACTTTCATGACCAACAATTTTTCATTTGAATCATTTTTGGTTAAGAAAGTGGAGGTTGAAAAACTTTCCCAAAATGGAAAAGTTTTTCATTAAGTGACTTGAAATGCAAACTTTCCATTTTGGGAAAGTTTTTCAACCTCCTCTTTTATAACCAAAAATGCTTCAAATGAAAAATTCTTGGTCATGAAAGTTGTAGATTAGGTCTTTCCCTTTTCAAAAAGTACAAGAACATGTCTTGATTCATCATAGAACTCAAGATATGGCCTTTCAAAGTTGGCAAAAATCCTATAATTTCAAGTTTCATGTCAAAGACGGATTTTGCATTTTGGCATATTCAAGCATTATAATGACTTCAAATGTACACAAACACTTCACAATATGTGAAAGCAACTTCTAAACATCAGAATTGTGCATCAAACCTAGGGTTTTCATGACTTGAACTTCAAGAAATCACAAAAGGGCCAAAACTCTCAAGAATTGCAAAATGCATTGGATCCTCTCATCCACTTATGCCAGCTGCATCAAAACCATTCTATGGCTCTCCATGAAACTTGCTGAGGCCAGAAACCCCAAGAAATCAGACCTGCCATGGCCCATACCTCAAGTACACAAATCTTGACTTTTTTGCAAATCACCCCATACCAATCAGCCTGTGCCACAACAACTATCTGAGCAATCCCATTGGCTTAATAAAACATTATGCAAGCCATTTCATAACACACAAGAGGCTGAATCATCCAAGATCTCAGAATTCCCAAAATCCCTCAAAAACTTCCTCTCTTCGAAACTCATCACACAACCACTGAAACTTCAATCTTTTTTCACCAATCATCTCCACATGACCTAAGGATCATTTCCCACCCATCACCATAGCCTAAAACACAGCCAAACCAAAACATGATTCTTGGTGAAGAGGAACTGAAACTCTCAAACCAGGCCATACAAGCTTGTTCTTAGCTCCTCATCATCATCACGGAACTCATTGGGGTGGGTTTGAACCAAGAAAGAGACCAGAAAGCTCAAGAACACAAAGCTTCAACTCAGGTAGCTATGATGGACAATTTTTCTAGAATTCTTATTTTAAGTTCTTAAATGCTTCTACATGTTTAGCTGATCATGTTGATATGTTTATTTTCGAAAATGGTTGAGAGATGAATGTGTATGCTTGTTCTGAAACTTTTGTCGTTTTGATGTTTTTGTTCGAATCTTGTTGATGATGAATGATAAATGAATTTTGAGGGAGGTTAGTTGATTGATTATGGAGGTTTTGGGGGATTGGGTGGTGTTTTGAGGAAACTCAGGTGAGGGGTTGGCCGAAGAATATGACCGGAGGTCTTCTCCGACCACCTGAAAGTAATTAGGGCTAATCCATGTTTAGTTGCCCAAATGCGTTTCTGACCATTGGATGGTGATTAGGGTTAGGCCTTGTACGGTTCAGATTAGTCCATTAGATTTAATCCTAATTAATTAATTATAAAACTTAATTAAAACTCAGTTTGAATGTGAGCCGTCCAGAAGCGCGCCAGTTATTTCCCACCTTTTTCCTTTGAATCTCACCCACTGGATCAATTGACTTCTCATTTAAATAATTTTTTTTTCATTTTTATTGCATTTTCTTTCCCATTTAATTTAAAATAGCAAAATGCATTCAAAAAATATTTTCTTTTGCATTCTGACTTTAAATATTTTTCTCATTCCAAAAATGTTTTTTATTTTATTTTTTGCATTAAAAAAGCATTTTTAAAATATTTAAATGTTATTTTTAATTAATTAAAGTCTTTTAATTAATTAGAAATACATTTATGTTTCTAAAAATCACCAAAAAATTATGAATCATCCCAATGCATTTAGAAACATTTTCAAACTCTTCACACAAACTTCTTTTTAGGTTTGATCATAGTTTGCCAATTTTCTTTGAATTAAGGGTCATAAAAATCATATTTTTAAACCCTAACTTTGAAAAATCATTTCTGCCTAACCAAGAAGAGTTTGAACTTGATTCTTTTTGCATTGTTTTTTATATTGCATGTAGTTTATAGGTCTTTTTCCTCAAGAATTTATCTTGCATTTTCAATCTGATTTGCATTTTCCCCTTTGAACCACCCAAAAACCCTAGAAAACTTAGGAAAATCATAACTTTTGATTGGTTAGGCTTCTGACCTTCTCCTTTGGGGTGTGACCTAATATGGGATTAGGGTTTGTTTGTGTTGGATTGTAAATTTTTATCATGTCATATGCTTCTGTTTTGTTCATTTGCATCTCATACTTCCATATAACCCTAATTTCTCATGTTCACTTGCATTCACCTTGCATATGCATCAATATATGAACTTGCCATGACATTTCTTGCAATCATATGTCATATTAGACATCTTAGGACATGTTATAACTTTGCTTGATCATTTCTTCATTCATTTTCCATGATTATCATTCATTTCATTTCATAAACTTTCATGTGTTTTCAAACTTCAAAGCATGCTTCCATTTGCATCTCATCTTTGTATGATCATACATATGCATTTTGTATGCCTTTGCATTATCTCACATGACATTTGAATTGCATAAACACTTCTGACTTTGATCATTGCATCTAACTTCACTTCATATCCTTATGCTTTATACTTTATGCATTCATACTAACCATTTCAGGAACTTTTTGTAAGTTATTTGTGAGAAGTAGATTTTCCTTCACTTCTCACTTCTTCTTATCTCTGTCATTTGCATTCTTACTTGTCTTTTAAGTGAACTTGTTCACTTGTGTTCCATCTTTCTCACTTTCTTTCTTTAAGTTACTTATCATCTTCAATGAAGTAAGTAACTTATTCTTCTGCTTCATCCTCTTTTCATCTGCTTCTTCCATTGGTGGCTTCCTTGAAGATCTTTCTCTAAGCCTTACAAACCATAGGACATCCAAGCATGATAATAATTAGGGTTGTGATTAGTACCCCTTAGCTTTTTACCTTTGAGTCTCCTTGATTCTCTCTTCTCATCTCAATAATCAGAGACTAAACTCTTAAAGTTTTAGGACTTTGGAATTAGGGTTATACCTGCATCCTTCTCTTAGGATGGAGTGTATAACTTTAATCCTAAGTGTTAAACCTTTAATTTGTTTAAACCTCTTAATCAAATTACTTAATAATCATCAAGACTTCATCTTGTAACTTGGGCCTTACATTAGAGTTCTAATTCTTCCTTATGGTTAAGAAGGACTAACCCTAGTGTTTAATGGACAAGTCCCCCTCAAGTTGTCTTACCAACATAAAATCCAATTCTTAATCTGATCCCTTAATTAAAATCCACTTAATAAAGGCTTGTTATATAATGAATTTAATCCCTAACCATGGATTAAGTTGAGGTATCTTCCTCAGCTTAAGTGTTCTCATTTATTATCCTTCTATTAGGATAGTGTAATGAGCCTACTAATCTGTGATTAGAGATTAAACTCATTACTTAACACTAAACAAAAACCCAAAAACATCTAATTAATCACAAGTAGGTTAATGATCTTAATCCTATATCATCATGGAAATTAAGTTGATATGCTTATCTCATACTTAAGTAGGCTCATTATCCCTAATCAGGGTGGATATAGTGAGTTTATAGGCCTTGATTTAGGCTTAAGCTCATTAACTTATGAAAAACACCAAAAGCAATAACAAAACTGAAAACACAAAAACAAACAATAATCGTCTCCCAATAGTCGAGGAATTCCCTTTGATCTCGGTTCCTCAACAAATTTAAGGCAATTCCTATTCCCCTAGAAGATTTCAGATAAATCATTCTCCTCCCCAGCAGATCCATAAGAGCGGATAATCCCCAATAGTCGAGGTATCCCCAAGCACGGCCCTCAAATCTAAAAGTCCAATTTATTTTTGGCAAAAGTGATAATTCGGGACGAATGAATGATTCGCGCTCTTCTTCAACAAAGATGTTATTCCCACAGGGCTTCTCGAGATCGATTCAGCGATCATTGTGTTTCCCCACAGAGTTAGCAAGGACTTGTTATTTCCGCGTCAGGAACTCCTTTTACACTCACACCAGTTCGTTAACAATACTTAAGACATAACATCCCAAGTGTCATGGGGCAACATGCCATGCAATTCAACATATGCAAAGCCCAGCCACAGACTGGCCAAAGTCCATCTTCAAGTGGCAGATTGCAAAGTTCAGCCATAGACTGGCCAAAGTCCATCTTCGGTTGGCAATTTTCAAAAGTCCCCCACAGTGGGAAAAAGTCTCCCACAGTGAGCAAAAGGCCAGCCACAGACTGGCAGAAGTCCACCCGCAGTGTGGAAAATTTCTAAAGTCCACCCGCAGCGTGGCGATTCATTCAAAGTCCAACCGCAGATTGGCCAAAGTCCATCCTCTGGGTGGCAAATTCTTAAAGTCCAGCCGCAGACTGGCCAAAGTCCATCCTCCGGGTGGCAAATTCTCAAAGTCTCCCATAGTGAGCAAAAGTCTCCCGTAGTGAGCAAACGTCTCCCGTAGTGAGCAGAAGTCTCCCGTAGTGAGCAAGAGCCTCCCGCAGTGAGCAGAAGTCCACCCGCAGTGTGGCAAATTATCCAGCAATCCAGCCGCAGTGTGGTAAAATATCTGAAGCCCAACCGCAGATTGGAAAAAGTCCATCCTCAGGGTGGCAAAGTATCTTAAAATTCTATCGCAAGCTGGTGAAAGTCCACCCACGGCGTGGCAAGTTGTTATTCGTCTAATGTCGTCCAATAATACACCATTAAGGCATTATAGCAACCTATCAAAGTCCACCCGCAGTGTGGCAAGACAGTAGCCACCTGACATCACTCAAAAGGTATCCCCCGTTTACGGTTCTTACCATCGTAATTATATCCAATCAGAGTTCATTCGGTTGAGTTTATCTCCATGTTCTTCCGTCATAGAGTGCAAATTTTCTGGATGTTTCTGGTATTCAATCCCCGCGTACTTCAAATGTCTGAAAGCAACTGCTATCATCCATTCAAGTCTACAGTGATTGAATAGGGGCAGCTGTAAAACCCCAAAATTGGCCCTCATATTTATTACCATCTGATTGATTTGTGTTTCACATTCACCTGCATCAACCATAAGTTCGTAAACTCATAATCGTGCATTTCATTGGGCTCCTAAAATACGGGATCAAGAATTTCTTTGTAGTCTGGTTTCCTGTTAACTTTGAGGATAGTCCATTCAGGTCCAAGCAGGAGAGTGGATAACATCCATCATAATCATTTAGATAGGGTTTATTTCCCTAACTAAGTGACACTCAAGGGAATGTAATGGTGGTGTTTGTCCATCAGTGGATTTTATTCGTCGATGGATGTCATCATCATTTGAGATGCAAGGTATTGAAGAATAATATGCGCTCGAACTTGGGACTATGACAAAGGGACATTGGGCTAGGATACAGGATATCTGGTCATAGACTGTGATACAGTTAGTTGCCTGTAATAACAAGAGCATGATGTTTAAATTTAAGGTGGACCGAAGATTGATGGTTCATTGGAGATACCAGTGTGCTTTGGAAGGAAGTTTTGTTGTAAATTAAAATGAGATTACTTGGAATTTAGGATTTATGTCCCTCCATCAAAGTGAATAGCCCAAATCCCTATTTTTGATCCAATGTCTCCTTATATGCTCTCAGTCCTTTCTTAGTATCAATTAACCCCATCCTTAAGATCCAAATTTCATTTTTTGATTATTTCTCCATTTTAGATTTAATCAATATCCGAGTTATTTTGAAAATTCACATTGCTTATTCTAAATTTTATCCCAAATAATTCTATAAACTCATTTGTAAATATCATAAACTCACAACTCATTATTCGTCAGTTTAAAGTTACGAGAATCGATTCCAAAAAAAGAGAAGATAAGAAAAGGAGCCTCATATTGTTAAGTACTTCATCCTTTGATGTCAAACTATGATTATTCTGCGGGTTTGTGGAGTCTTCGTTATAGTGATGGGATCTATGAACTGAATTCCATATTGAGTCAGATTTGGAATTTTCAGGTTCAGAGTTTATCAATGCAGAAAATGTTTCTGCATCTTGCATTCAATTGATGGTCTTAAATAAACTCCTTTGTATGTCTATCAAGTCAGTTATCAGGAAAAATCTTTAAAGGAAAATAGGTTAAAAAAATCTCCACAATAGAAGCTAATGGCAATCAAAATTACAAAAGCTCGCCTTAAAAGTTGAGACCAAATTCATAATCAAAGTTTGAAAGTATAACAAAAAATAAAAGGGATTCGTTACCCAAGGAAATTCAGAAAATGGAAGATAGACTATAAACAGGAAAAAATCACTAAGTTCTTCATTTGATACTAATGAAAATTACATCAGAAAATCTAATAAGAAGGAAATCTTCAACAAAATCCCGCCACAACGTTTCTTCAATTCTGTTTGCATCAAGTATCCAACTACAAAATCAAAGAAGAATTGCGTAAGAAAAATAGGCTACAACAGAAAATTCAGGGTTCGTTTATTTGTTGCATCAAGAAAGGATCAAAAAAATCAATTTACGGATATAAAGGGAGTTAGAAGACCTGAAGTTGCCAAGGGATTATTCGGCAAAATTCTCTGATGAATTCATCAAAAATTCTCTGCATAAACTCCTCTGCATAAACTCCTCTGCATAACTTTTCTGCATAACAATCATTATCAGAACAGAGATTCATAACAGAAGGGAAAAAGTTCAGAATAGAAGCAGTTACAAATTTCTAACAAACAAACTAACCAACTAACTGAATCAATAACTAACTTACTGAAATTTTACCTGTGAAGAACCAAAAAACTCCCTCAGTTCATCAAATATAAATGGTTCGGATTGCTGCAAATTCGGGGGGATTTCTTCTTCATTCTGATTCTTCATTCACTCTTCTTCAACTTCATTCACTCACCTACTTTTCAAAACCCTTTACCATCTCTTCCATTTTTTCTTTATTCATTCATCTTCTTCTTCTTCAGCTTCTTCATCATCAACCTTCCTCCATCATTTTTCCTTAAGCTTCATTTGCATCTCTCTCAATTCATCAATGCCAACGTCATCCACCTCAAACCTTACATTAATCTTCAAACCTCTTCCAAACTTCCCCGTTATTCAAGCTTAGAAACCTGCATAATCATCTCAAAAACACAACAATCAACAACAGATCACATCAAGTCATATCCGCAAATTTGAGAGCATTGAAGCAACACGATTCAGATTCAGAAGCGTAAACAGAACAACAAGAAGAGGGTTGTGACAAGCTTCAAACCATACCTGAACGCGATTCAACATCAATCTCATAATCGATGGAGGATTCATAAAGCATGTGCGCATAGAGAGGAACGGGGATCCAAGCAACCTCTTTCATCTTCTTTTCCATATCGCGAGAAAGAACGCCAACTCCGTCAACAAATATTCACAGCGTCACCTTGCTCTACCGCCATCTTCATCGCACAAAAAAAATCAGAACCTGCAAAATCAATCACAAGAAGATCGATCAAGCCAAATCGCGTCAAGGCTGAATCAACGAGGAGAAATTAACCGAACAAGAATCAACGCCAAACGTGGACGCAACTTCTTCTCTCGGCACATTCATCCTCATTCGCAGGTTTGTGCTTGAAACTCGATTAAATCCGTTTTTGTACTTATGCGAATTGATGTTGAGGAGTTAGGTTTTCGATTGAGTGTTATGAAAGGTGTTATAAAAGAGAGGTTCATCGAAGGTTAGGGTCCGCTGCCGCCGAAAGAAAAAGTGGCATTAGGGTTTGGAGGGAGGAAGATAAAGTTGTGAGAGAAGAAGAGGGGAGGCGGATGTGTGAAAAGGGGCTAGGGTTTACGTCTTCTCCATCCCTTTTGTTCTTCTTATTTTTTGTTTTATAAATTTTAATTGTTAAGATTAATTCTAATTAGGAGGAATTAAAGACCAATAATTTATGTTAAATGCACCGTTAAAGGTTATTAATCACCATTAATTTACCATCAGCTTTCAAGAATTGAAGGGATAAGGTTAAGAGGGGATAAGACACTATCCTTCGGTCCATTCCGGTGGTGACAAGTGTCACCGTTCGGTAGGACAATCGAATGCATCAAATGCATAGGCACTTTCCTTAATAACCATGTATCTTCAATCGTGACCATATGATTATTCTCCGCATGGATCGATGGATAGGATTGCTTCCGCAGGTCAACAAAGTTGACTGAAGAGTGTACCATACTCCACCAGGCTTGGCATGAATTGGGCCTAGCGAGAACTGCTTTTCCCACCCCCATTTTGGGCCCAGTTGTTATTATAACGTACAAATATTTCTATTCCTACCTCCCTTCACTATTTCTATTCTTTTAATTTCTATTTTATGCCTTCTCAATTTTAAATCACAAAAAATATTAAAAAGCATAAGAAAAATCCCAAAAAATTACAGTAGAATATTAATTCAATTTAGAAACATTCCCAATTTTTACTTTCTGAATTTTTGCATTTTTCAATTTAATTTCGATTTTTATTTTAATTGATTTATATTGAATTTCTTCATAAACACATAAATTTGTACAATTTATTTCTACCACTTCCTATAACATTTTTGATCCAATGTTTTTGCTATGATTAAAGGACAAATAAAAGTACCTAGAATATTTTTGGTGTATATTTTAGGTCATTTTTTCTACTGTTTTGGTAGTGTGATTTGTACAAAATTGTGGTTGAACCTTACATAGAATTAAAGGACTATTTGACATAGTTAGACTTTGAATTTTTAAGAGATTTTTTAACACAATGTTGTAATCAGGTTAGAGACCCTAGGGATTTAATTTCACATTTTTTCCATAGCTTTTGATATTTTTGTCATTTTAATTCATTATCATCATATTATGCATATTCATGATTCATGTCATTCACTAACTATTCTCTTTTTTGTGCAAGGTATCTACCGAGAATTTGCTTATGGACTTGGATATTTTTATACCTCAATTATGTTTGTGTACTTTGTGATGTAATACTTGTATGCTTTTATAGTTTCTATAATTAGGATAGAAGAGATAAAATAAATCGTTAGAAAACCAAAATCTCAAAAAAAAAAAATAAAGACTCGATCCAACGTCGAGTATATTTTCAAATAAATAAATAAAGTTGCATATGACTTTAGGGTTCCTCGATTACCATTGTTCCATTCCATTCAACTAAAAGCAAGCCTTGTGTGTTGCACACCATAAGTCGTGCGTCTTAGAACCACGCAATCAACCCACCCGATCCATCGTATCATCCCACTTATGTTTCATACACGTTTTCACCTACCATGACTTAGGACGACCCTATTGTTCACCATTAACTTCTTGTACTTGTATCTTTAGTTTAATATCTCTTAGGTAGATTTAATCTCAAACCTCATTAACCATAGGTCATCTTTAAATTCAACTAACTTAGGGTAAGTCTAGTTTCCCTTAGAATTTTTCCTTTGACAACTTGAGTCTCACTTCTCTTATTAAAATAAAATAAAAAACACTTAATAAACGAAAATGTGTACAATGCGTCACGAGCCTTAAGCTATACGGGAAATGACTAGTGGAGGTCTCCTTCACTCTTCTAGGATGCTTTACAAACGTTCCATTGGGGGATGTCGCTCCCGGGATTTTCATCCTAGTACAAACGCGAAAGTGGCGCGGAAAAGGTAGAGTCGCCAGCCAGACATTTTTATCCCGAAAGAATGGGAAAGGTAATGTTGCACAAACCTAAGTAAGAAGGAAAGGACAAGGTCCTGCGAACCAAAGATCTGGGTTCGGGAGTCGGTTACGACCTGGGAAGGTATTAGCACCCCAGATCGTCCGCCGTACCCGACGGGATCCACGCTTGCTTGTTTTGTTTCAAAGGGTGAGAAAAATATAATTGCTGCTGAATAAAACAGCTGACTGGAATGGAAATGGAAATGAGAAAGGAATCTGGAAAAGAAGATGAAAAGAAAGAGGGAAATGTAGGGAAAATAAAGAATGTGTTCGAACGGGCCCTACCCCGCTGCCTACGTACCTCATCAGGATAATGAGGATCAGAGTCGACGTAGTTCGCCTAACTAAGGCGGGAACTATTTGTTTGTGTTTTTTACAGCTTGAACTGCGCATGTCTATGCGCAGGTGTTGCAGGCTCGTATGGTACGAGTGCGTTTACCGTCTTGCATGCGAGACAAGTCGTCGCGAGTTCGCGTTGAGAATGGATGATATGAGAAGAGAAGTTCCCGCAGGATAGTCGCTTGTTATTTGTTTTTGTCTTTTAAGAGAAGTATTTTGAATTTGTTTGTGAACGGTCTTGTACTAAGACCTATCCATCGCGGGAAGTATTTACACCTCGCCCCGATACAGGACGCGTATAAACACTCCGCAACAAATTCTCGTGTCGTACAAGATTGTTCGGTTTCTCATTAGATGTTTTATTATTTTTCTTTATGAGAAGAGAAAGAATGATTAAAGTTGGAAAAGGGAAAATCTAATGGGAACTAAGACACAACCCTAATTTTATTGAATTATTTACATGGGAAATCCTATGGTTTGTGAGGTTTTCTAAACCTAATGGAAAAAACACTTAGAACTAATAGAATACAACTTACTTCCTAAGGAAGATAAGTTGATTCTAAAGCCAAGGGGAAACTTATTCAAGCAATTGAAATATTAATCAACATACAAAACATTAAAAATTTGAAAGTGAGAATAAAATTCAAAACAATTCAATTAAAGGTATAAACTAAAATAGTCCTAATTTTTATTCTAAGTCTAATTAAGATGAATCCTAAGCCTAAGTTCTAAACTAAGGTCATACCTAATATTTTCCTTCTAAAAAATCAGAATCTAAACTAACCTAAGTCCATATTAAATTCTAAGATTAACACTAATCTAAACTATTTTTTATTGAAATTTAATGTACTAGACTAAACTAATGGAAATTACATGTAACAAAGCCTAAGAATTAATATTCTAAAAATAGCAAAACTTCTGGAAAAATTATGAAATTTAATCTATGGGGTCCTAAATCTACCTATAATATTATGTTAAAAGGGATCCTAAAAAAAGATAATTTTACTATGTCTAAAAATTGGTTATTTCCACCTAAGAATTAGTCATTATTTTCTAGGGATTAAACCACTAAAACCTAAGATAAAATGTCCTAAAAAATCCACTAAAATTACCCTAAGTACTATTATAAGTCCTCTAACTATAGTAAAAAGAATGGGCAAAGAAAGTTACTGGAAAGTTAAAATATAAAATCTACAAGATCATGCACATTTGAAGAAAATCTAATAAGAACTATTTACATGAAAAATTTAACATAAAATCAAAAATAAAGCAAAAACAGAAAAATAAAATTCCAAATATTTCTAATGTGAATTAAGAGTCCACTTAATTGTTTATAAATTTTTATTATGCTTTTTTCTATTTTTAATGAATTATTTTCTAAACTATATAAAACTAAAAAATTAATATTTAAAGAAAATGAAGGGGGGTGGAAGAAGGAATTTATTTAGTTATTTTTCTTAATGGGCTCATAATGAGGAGTGTGGCTAGCAATGGGGAGAGCCCATTTTCGCTGGAAACCAGGGGGTGCCGAAAGGAGACTTTTTATGTTTGGTTTTTATGATGGGCTTAACGCAGGGGTGTTGGTAACAAATGAAGAAGGCCCAAGCGCTGGAATCCAGGGAGTGCAAAAATCACTTTTTTCATGTTGTTTCTTGACATGGGTGAAAATAGAAAAGTTCCCGAGCCTACCGGACGGTGACAAGTGTCACCGCCGGTATGGCCAGGGAAACTCAAAAATCCACTAAACCTTATCTCAATGGAATCTTAACAGAAGATTAAGCGAATTAATGCTCATTATCACGGATTAATCCTCTTTATGGTTGCTAATCTCCTACTATTCTCATTAATTTTCCATTAATTTCATAATAATGTTAAACAGAATAAATTATAAATTAAAGAAAACTCAAACCCTAAAATTCCTCTCTCTCTCTCTCTCATGCACTCTCCCTTCTCTCCTTTTCTCATCTCTCTTAAGCTCTTCTTCACAAAACCCTCTCTACCGCCGTTGCGGCTTCTTACTCCTAACCTTTCTCCAACCTCCGTTTCTACATAAATCTGAACACCACCTTTCATAGCACTTAATCGAAAATCTAACTCCTAAACATCAATTCGCATAAGCACAACAACAGATTTAATCGAGTTTCAAGCACCAACCTGCGAATGAGGATGAATGTGCCGAGAGAAGAAGTTGCGTCCGCGTTCGGCGTTGGTTCTTGTTCAGTTAATTTCTCCTCTTTGAGTCAGCCTTGACGCGATTTGGCTTGACCAATCCTCTTGTGATTCATTTTGTAGGTTCTAATTTTTGCTGCGCGATGAAGATGGCGGTAGAGCAAGCTGACGCCGTGACCTTTTTTATTGACGGAGTTGGCGTTCTTGCTCGTGATCCGGAAAAGAAGATGAAAGAGGTTGCTTAGATCCCCGCCCCTCTCTATGCGCACTTGCTTTACGAATCCGCCGTTGATTATGAGATTGATGTTGAATTGCGTTCAGGTATGGTTTGAAGCTTGTCACAACCCTTTCCTTGTTGTTCTGTTTACGATTCTGAATCTGAATCGTGTTGCTTCAATGCTCTTGAAGTGATCTGGTGTTGATTGTTGACTGCTACAGGATGCAAAAAAAATGGAAGCAGATGAATGAAGATGATGCGGATTGAAGAAGACGAGAGAGAAAGATGATTGAAGCTTTGAATTGAAAAAGGGTGAAGGAGGAATTCGATGAAGATGGATGAATAGATGGAAACCAAAAAATGGTGGAAAGTGTGGATTGAAATTGTGTAGAAGAAAGGGTGAAGGAGACTGAAGTATGGAGGAGATGGTTGAAGGGTTTGGAAAAGAAAATGGTTGAAGGAACTGATTGAAGAAGAAGAGGTTCTGCTTTATAGAGATTCAAACAAGCTGTGTTCTAGAGCTTTCTAAGGTATTCCAATTAGCTTTTCTGTTACGAATTCAGTTAGGATTTGTTATTTTCAGTTATAATTAATTTGGTGAATTCGGTTAGTGTTAGTTAGGTTTTCAGTTGGAATTCTATTAGCATTTTGTGATTTAGGTTTTGGCTGTACCAATTTTCGATTATAACCCCCTGTTTTTTTTCTCTGCTAGCATCAGAAACATTACCAAGGACAATTCCAAATTCAACTGAAGTCACACTAAATGGAGCTTTCCAATATGATAGCCGTGAACCAGAATCAAATGGAGAAAGCAAATGACACAAATGGAGCAGAGTTTGCTGCTGTTTCAACTGGGTGTACAGAGCTGGCAAACGGAAACTCGGCCAGGGATTCATGTCTTTCAATAACAGCTGCACAGCTTCACCAGCTGACTGTCCATCAGGGACCTTATTCTCTTCCAGAAGACAATCCCATGATGCAGCCTTTTCCACACGGTTGTTTCCTCTTAAGTTAAGCAGAACCCTCACATAGTCCGAAATTAGAGTGTCGAGCACAATATCCTGGCAGCATCTTTTACAAATTATGCCATCCCAAGCTAATAAGTAGTTTATAGGCTAGGTAACACTCTGAATTTCTTTGTTATTTTTCCTGATATGAATTACCATATTAAAACAGGATTTCTCCATTTGCAGCATCCACTTTCTTTTACTGATTTTCTGATATTGAATGTTTTTTTTGTTGAACTACATTCTTGATGATGCAGATTGAAAGCTAGAACACCGAGAGATTATTGTGAATCTCCTATTGCAGCGTTGACTCTGACTTGCGGGTATTGGCGATGACGGACGTGCTTGAGGAGTATTGAAGCTTGACGAAGATAGCGTTTGAAGGATCCTTGCGATTGTGGATGGACAGTTGATGAAGATGCGGGTGGAGTTGAATGCCGCGACTGAATTTGAGACTGATGAACAGACATTTTGGAAGAGTTGTGTTCTGGCTTATTTCTTGTAGAATCTCTTGGTTGGAACCCTCTTTTTGTTTCTGTTATGTACCAGTTTTGTATCAGTTACAATGTAACTGATATTCTTGGATCTACTTCTGTTTTTATGTTATTTTTACAACTGTATTTTGCAGAGCTAATTTTGTATGACTGAAATGTAGTTTTTTTTTTGTAATTGTTACGAATTTTCACCGAATTCTTGTAACCGGACCTTTTGTAATGAGCATTGAAGGAGAACATTTTTCCAAGAGTAATTCTGCCCTCTTTTTTTTTATTTAACAATTCAATTGGACCATTGGAGAGATATTGGTGCTTGAAAATAATGGCCCACTCGAACTTTTATCCTTTGAACTTTTTATTGAATGATTCAAATGAAGATAACGGCCCAAATTTTATTCTTTGAACTTTTATCGGAGTGAAAGCTAACGGCCCACTTGACAGTAAACCTGAGCATGATTAATTGAATGGGCTTCTTTAAATGGGCCTTGGCCGTTAGTAACAAAACATATCTTGAGACTTGCTCTCTACCTTATTCGAATTTTCACTTGACATTGCACAATAACCTCCATTATGACCATTTAGAATTTCTTCTATTGATCCGAACATCTCATCAAGCAATCTTCATCATATTGCATTCTCAATTATGATGATTTAAACCTTGAGTCCACCATTGAGGAATACCAGTCAACCATTAACCGTGCAAAACGAAATTAATTAATAACCACTTAATCAAACCCTGAATCCGACTGAATATGAATCAAGCCCCCAATCTTGAATACATACCCCATTTGACTTCCTTAAAGTGTGATGGGCCCTGAATGTTCATATTGAACTGGTATTGGAAATATGAGAGCATGACTTGAGAAGTGGGATTCAATACACCATATAAAACCCTTACTGGAATTAGACCAGTTCTTGATGGTGCATTTGAATTTATCATAGTCTATGCAGCCCTAGTTCCGTAATCCACGAAGCAAACCTTATTGAAGTAGAAACCACATATCAACGGAATAACCTGGCTCTTCAGAGAGCACTGATCTCATGCCTGAGGAAATCTATGCAAATGTGATTATGATTATTATGACCTAATGGAAAAATGCAGATGAATATGAACCACGAGCCAATTAAGGTAATAAATAAGAGGGCAAATTTTGAGGTATTATAGGGGCGACCTTGGAAAGTATTCGCTCATGTGTCATAGTCTTTAGTGTTGTACATACAACAAATACAAATTCAAAACACTTCTTCTAAAACACAACAAACCAAGAAGTCACGTCTTCTCATCTCATCTCATACCCTTTGCGGATGAACATGACTTGTCCCGACAGTTCAAACAGCAATACAGTAAACACCCTCGATTCAGAGCCGGTAACACCTGAGCTAGAGCTATGGCAACGTCATCCTAAAAAATCACAAACGCGTTTCAGCCTTAGTTAGACGAACTACGGCGTCTCTGATCCTCATTTATCTCGATAAGGTACGTAGGCAGTGGGGTAGGGCCCATTCGAGCACAATCTTTATTTTCCCTACATTTCCCCCTTTATTTCCATTTGTCAATTCCATTTCTTTTTTCATTTCCATTCCATTCCAGATAGCCATTCCTTCATTTGAACAAAATATTATTTCTCACCCTTTGAAAACAGACTTATAAGCGTGGATCCCGTCGGGTACGGCGGACGGATTGGGGTGCTAATACCTTCTCAATTCGTAATCGACTTCTGGACCCAGATCATTGGTTCGCAAGGCCTCGTCCTTTTCCTTCTTCCTTAGGTTTGTACAACATTACCTTTCCCATTCATTCGGGATAAAAAAGTCTGGCTGGAGACTCTAACCTTTCCGCGCCACTTTCGCGTTTGTACTAGGATGAAAATCCCGGGAGCGACAATGACCATCAGATAAAATGATGAAGGAAGATCATCAAGAGGTGAAGGACGATCACCTAGCAGGGGACGGCTGCTAAAATATCACGACATAGGACGAATTCCGGATAGAAAAGAGTTCCAATAATGGAGACTCCGCTGGGAGAAGGATGAGGGACGGTCATCCAAAGGTGAAGGACGATCACCTGGCAGGGTACGGCTGCCGAAAGTCTCATGACATAGGAAGAATGTCAGATAGAAAAGAAATTTTGCTAGGGACTTCGCTGGGGAATAGTAAACACGGACGAGTGTTTACATCCAAGAAATGAAAGGTATAAGTGTTTGACATTGTGTATAGATTAAAGATGCGGACGAGCATCCTTAAGACTATGATACAGACGAGTATTGGTAGAAACAAACGCTGACGCATGTTCAGAGATGATGATACAGTCGAGTATCAACTGGTTAACAAAGAACACGAACGAGTGTTGAATCTGAGGGGAAATAAGTGGTGTATACAAGATACGGACGAGTATCTGTATGAGTAAAAATAAGCATGAGTGAGACACAAATGAGTGTTCAACTTGCTGGGGAGAGTATGACACGGACGGGTGTCATGAAAAGAAACACATAAGTTATGAACTTATAAGTGTAAAAGGTAATCCGGTGATCTGTGGGGATAGGATGACACAGACGGGTGTCAATGAGAGTGTATTATAATAAGTGTTTGGTTTGCAACCGTGCTGGGGAGTGGTGACACGGACGGGTTTCAGGAGAGTATATAAGCATCTGTAATCACAGAGGATGTTTGTGGCTTATATCTGCAGGGGGTGATATGACACGGACGAGTGTCGAGTGAGTATATATGAACATGTACTTGTGTTGGAGAATGCAAAAGGGGATGGTTTGGCTTTATGTGGGGAGATGGAGATGACACAGACGAGTGTCAGGACAAACAGGTTATGTATAAGTATCTGTTTTTAGAGAGTGTTCTGGCAACTTTATTGGGGAAAGGTGACACGGACGAGTGTCAAGAGGAACATGTATCTGTATTTTAGGAGTGAAAAGGGACGCTTTGGCTTTTATGTACATGGGATGTATTCTGTATATTGCTGATGAAGTACCGTTGATATTTACAGGTGACTGATTCAAAACCTGACTTGTGATTATGAAATATGTTTGAGTTTTGCCGTAATGATCCGTATTAGACGGAATGCTACGCTCTGGGGGGAAAATGATGTAAATGCTATGATTATGCAAAAGATAACGGTTCGGGATTCGGGTCCCGCTGTTGTGAAGATCTCCGATTAATCTGCTTGAAAGAATATCCCAACTAGGGATGAGATCATTGGTAGATCTAATATATGGATCTGCTTGGGGAAATAGGTCACTGATAGACCTATCTTGGAAATGAGGAGCCCAGCTGGGGACTAGAAAGCTTCCGTCACTTTTTTGTGTGACAAATTCAGACATTGCTCTTCTGGGAGAGGCTGGAGCTCTGTGGGGAGATGGTTCCCTGTCTAGCACTCTGTTGGGAGAGGAAGGACCACTGAACGGTCTTCCTAGATATTTCTGTGGGGATCCTTCTGAGGATGGGGATACTTGATAACTCAGCTGGGGAAATGAGCACTTTCTGGTGCTGCTTTAAAGAAAATATGCTGGAGAAGTGATGCATGGCAACTCTGATGGGGAGAGAGCATCTCCGATGCTGTTTGAAAGATGTGCTGAGGAAATAATGATTTGGCAACCTTGCTGGGGAAAATCTTTCATGCCCCATGTTGCGCTCTGAATACCTGCAATCCTGTTATGACAAAGAAACGCACAAGTACCCCGGGGTATCCCTTACTGGATTCCATCATAGGAGTTTAAACACTCCTGAGAGTAAGTAATATATTTCCTGTAAGCATGTGATTAGAAAGGCACATCTGTTTTTTATGCAAACATTATATCAAGGATATCGGACATTTTTTTGCAAATGACATAAAAATATACAAGACGAAGTGTGACTGAAAATCTGATTTTATTAATTTGTATGCCCTGAATTGGCAAATACAGTCAAAGAAATAGATCCCCTGAAATGAGGAGATTGTTACAAAATTGGGAAATAAAAAGGTGTTGGCAATGTTGACGACACTTTAGTGAGCTTCCCGTTTGCTATGACTCGTATGACCTTGACGTTCTTCTCATCCTGCTTTCTGAAGAAGGCTGATTCTGACCGATGCTTTAACCTTTCGAAGCTTGCCATGTTGTGAATGATACAGACGAATTCAAAATGCAGTTGTTCGCTTATTCCCTTATTTTGTGTGGATCGCCCTTTCAGGTTTTCAATCCACCGGGATACCCATTTTTGCCTGAGCTGTCCAATGCGGCTTTTCAACTCAGCGGGTGTACATTTTTTGATTTTTCCCTTATTTTTGCTCGAGTCTTTTATTCTGTTTTTGACTCGCTGGGATGCCCTATTTTTGCCTGGACTTACATTCTGTTTTTATGTCCAACGGGTCATTTATGCGAAGTATTTTTTAACTGCATCTGAATTCACAAGGGACAGGAAATCTTCACCATCCATAATAGTGAGCATCAGTGCTCCACTAGAGAAAACTTTCTTTACTATGAATGGATCATCGTAATTCAGAGTCCACTTGCCCCTGTGGTCTGTATGAGGAGGGAGGGTTTTTTTCAGCACAAGATCTCCCACTTGGTATTCCCGAAGCCTGACTTTCTGATCGAAGGCTTTCTTCATTCTTTTCTGATATAACTGTCAATGACAGATTGCAGCTAATCTCTTTTCTTCGATCAGATTCAGTTGATTGTACCGAGATCGGACCGATTCGGCTTCATTCAGCTTGACATCCATAAGTACCCGTAAAGAGGGTAATTCAACTTCAACAGGTAGGACTGCCTCCATACCATACACAAGCTAATACGGTGTTTCCCCAGTGGATTTTCTGATTGAGGTGCGATACCCATGCAAGGAAAATGGTAGCATTTCATGCCAGTCTTTGTATGTGACCACCATCTTTTGCACAATCTTTTTGATATTCTTGTTAGCTGCCTCAACAGAGCCATTCATCTTTGGCCTGTAAGGAGAAGAATTGTGATGTTGAATCTTGAAATCCCGACACAGTTCTGCCATCATTTTATTGTTCAAGTTGGAACCATTATCAGTAATGATTCGCTCGGGCACTCCATATCGACAGATGATGTCTCTCTTCAGGAATCAGGCTACCACTTGCCTGGTAACATTTGCATACGAAGCTACTTCAACCACATTGGTGAAGTAATTAATGGCTACCAGAATGAATCTGTGGCCATTCGAAGCAGTCGGCTCAATCTTCCCAATCATATCAATGCCCCACATGGCGAAGGGCCAGGGTGAAGACATCACATTCAAAGGATTTGGAGACACATGTACTTTGTCTGCATAAATCTGGCATTTATGACACTTTCTGGCATAAGCACAACAGTCTGCATCCATTGTGATCCAGTAGTAGCCTGATCTTAATAACTTCTTAGCCATTGCATGTCTTCCAGCATGGGTACCGAAAGATCCTTCTTGCACCTCGTGCATTAGCAAGTCTGCCTCTGCCTTATTGTCGCTCCCACCAAGTGACACCTTGTCAGAAGGGGTACAGACGCGAACGGTCGGCGAAAAGAGAAAGAATGAATAGAGTCGCCAGCTAGGCATTTTTATCTCGAAGGAAAGGTAATGCTACATAAACCTAGAAAGATATGGATAAGACGTTCTCGAACCAGAGAGACTGAGAAAGGGGGTTGGTTACAACCTAGGAAGGTATTAGAACCCAGATTGTCCGCCGTACTCGACGGGATCCACGATTAAAAGATTCGTGTTTTAAAGGGGTAGTGTCAGTGCAATTTGTGTACCAAAGCTGGAAAGAATGCAAGTGTCAGTGTAAAAGAAGTGTAAAGTGTATAAGAGAAGTGTCAGTGTAAAAAGGAATGAAAAGCTCAAGACTATGAGGCTTAAAGAATAATGCTGGAAAGAGGGGGAATATACAGAGACTTTTGTACGATAACTGTTAAGTTATGCCTACGTATCCTCTCGTGCAATGAGGAAGTCAGAACACCGTAGTTCGACTCAAAGAGACTGAAAGGTAAAATTGACTGATGAACTGCTTACTTGTCTATGCTCAAGTGTATGACCTGTCTGGATCAGGTGCAAACTGTCTTGCATTAGACGGAAGAAATAAGTTCTCGTTTGTGAGTGAATGAGGTGAGAAAAGAATCCCGGAGGAGGCAATTATTGTTTGTTTTTGATGTTTTCAATCTTTTATTGATTTTTGGTGTTTGTCATAAGAAAATGAGCTTAAGCCTAAACCAAGGGTTAGTAAACTCATCACATCCTCCCTCTGATTAGGGGTAATGAGAATGAAGTAAGAACCTCACACTTAATCACCATGATGTAGGATTAAGATCATTAACCTACTTGAATTTATTTAGATGTTTTTGGTGTTTTTGTTTAGTGTTAAGTAATGAGTTTAAGCCATAATCAAAGATTTAATGGACCCATTACACAATCCTAATAGAAGGATGATATAGGCATAAACTTAATCACAAAGCCTTAAAACCTTTAGGGTTTAGTCCTGGATTATGAGGAGAGAAGAGAAGACTCAATGATGACACAAAGGTAAAACTAATGGGGGACTAATCAAACCCTAATTTTTATCACGCTTGGTTGTTCCTAGGGTTAATGAGGTTTGCAAGAAGATCTTCAGAGAAACCACCAGGAAGGAAGCAGATGAAAGGAGGAAGAAACAGAGAGAAGCAAGACAACTTGCTTCACTTAAGAAGACAAGTTGCTTGAAGGAAGAAAGAGAGAAAGAGCATTAATGAGCAAGCTCACTCTAATACAAAGATAAAATGCCGCAATGAAGCATAAGAGAGATGAAAAGAGATTGTGAGAAGTGAAGGCAAATTCACTTCTCAAAACAACTTACCACCTGAAAAGTTAGCAAAAGAAATGAAATGCAATGCAAATGAGATGAAATGTCATGATGCAAACCAAAGTCAGAAGCATAAACATGATTTCAATGATGCAAATAGATGATGCAAACACATGCCAAGAGTTGTGGATGATCATACAAGGGTGTGGATGCAGATGAAGCATATTTTGAACCATGGAAGTTCATGAAAGTTTATGAAATGGAATGAAAGTATAACATGTCAAATGAATGATGCAATGATCAAACATGATTCTAATATGTCCTAAGATGCATTATGAATCATGTGGATGCACAAAATGTCATGGAAAGTTCTTGAATGCAAGCATATGAGAGATGGATGCAAAGGAAGGCAAGAATTAGGGTTTATGAACAACATGCAACACAAAAATTCAAAACCAGAAGCAAATGACATGATAAAAAATTGAAAATGAGATCAAAGGAACCCTAACCCTACACAAGTTCACTGCCCAAAGGAAGGGACCTAACTCTTAACCTAATGGGAGTTATGAATTTTCTAAATCAACTAGGGTTTCAAGGCACCTCAAAAGGAAAAATGCAAAACAAATTGAAAATGAAAGATAAATTCAAACCAATTTTACCCTAAAAACTACATGATATGAAGGATGCAATGCAAAAAGAACCATTATCAAACTCTTCATGGTTAGGCAGAATGAAATTTTCCAAGTTAGGGTCAAAATATTGCCTTTAAACAAATTTAATTCCAATGAAAATTGCCAAAATGCATCAAGAACCAAAACTAAATTTGTTTTGAGAGTTTGATAATGTTTCTAAATTTTTTAAAATGCAATGTGAATTTTTTGGTGATTTTTAAATATCTAAATGCATTTTTAATTAATTAATTTCCATTAACCAATTAAAAATAATCATTTAAATGATTTAAAAATATTTTTTGATGCAAAAAAATAAAAATAAAATTATATTCAGAATGAGAAAAATATTTCAAGTCAGCATGCAAAAAATAAAATTTTTATAATGTGTTTTGATATTTTAAAATAAATGAGAAGAAAAATGCAATAAAAATGAATTTTAAATATGAATTAATGAAAGTAATCCAATCCAGTGGCTGAGATTCAAACAAAAAGGGGAGGGAATTGACTTCGCGCGCTAATGGACGGCTCACATTCAAACTCACTAATTACGCAATTAAGACCTAATTTGAACCCTAATGAATTTCAGGTGACCAGAACAGTGTTCCGGTCACCTTCTCCGGCCAACCATTTTTCAAATCTCACTCAATACGCAACCAAACCTCATCAAACTCTCCAGAATCAAACCCTAGACATCAATGAATCTAAACCCCACAACAAAACTCATTTATTTTTCATGAATCAAGAGAATCAGATCAAAATACATTTCACGGGCAAAATTTCAAAACAACATAACATTCTCAAAACTCAATCATTTTCAAAAATAAAAGCATCAGCATGATCAGGGAAACATGAGTAACAAGTTTATAACTTAAAATCAAGCTTCTGGAAAATTTGTTCTTGATGATACCTGAACTGAAGCTTTCGAAAGTGGCACTGTTTGGCTGCTTCTTTGCTTCAAAACTTCTCCAATGATCTCCCTCAAGTGTTTGTGATACTTAGCTGGAGTTTAAATGGCCTCTAGAGGAAGTTTGCAGAATCTCAGTTCATGAAATGTTGAAATCGTGTTTTTGATTATGAAGGTTTTAGGGCAAAATGGAAGGTGGGAAATGATCAGTGAGGTTTATGGAGTTGAATGGTGAAAAAAGTTTGAAGGTTTGATGGCTGAATCAAGAGATTCGAAAGCTTTTGCAAATTTTGGGATTTTTGAGTGTGCTATGTTCTTGGAGCTGCAGGCTGTGTTGTTATGTGCTTTTGCTTGGTTTTGATCCACATAAAGAAGTGTGATAGGTCAGAGAGTGGGTGCTGGCCTATGTTGATTGGTATGGGCAAGTTGCCAAAATGTCAAAAGTTGGTGTACTTGAGGTATGGGTCATGGCAGGCTGGTTTAGAGGCATGGCTTGGTTCAGCTGTGATCAAGGAGAACCATGGAAATGAACTTGAGGCCAATTTGCAAGTGGATCAAAGCTTATGTGTGGTTTTGCAATTTTGTGATCTTTTGGCCCTTTTGAAATTCCTTAATGCACAAGTCATGAAATTTGGAGATTCTTTGGTGCATTCTGATTTTTAGGTCATGGTTTATGTTTGTGTAATGCATAGAAGTCCATTTGAAGTCACATTTTGCCTTGGCATGAGGTTTTGCAACTTTCCCTCTTTGGTGCAAGACATGAAATTATGTGATTTTTGCCAACTTTTACAAGCCATAAATTTTGATCCAAAATGAATTAGAATGAGTTCTTGTACTTTTTGAAAATGGGAGGATCCATTCTACAACTTTCATGACCAAATTTCTTTCATTTGAGGCATTTTTGAATCAAAAAGAGGAGGTTGATAAACTTTCCCAAAATGGCAAGTTTGCATTACAAGTCACTTTCCCAAAAAGGCAACTTTGCAAATGACTTAAAATTCTTCAATTTTGTGAACTTCTAACACCTTTTATGATCAAATAAAGATCATATACATTCAAAATGATGGAGAAAACCCATTTGGTTGGGTCATTGATGGCCTCAGATGCCCTGATTTTGCACTGACTTGCTCAAGAAGTCACCTCTTGATCAGATGCTTTCCCCATTGAATTTCTTCATGAAAATTGATATGCATGATCCTCATACCATATAGAGACCAATAGAAACAAGAATGACCAAAAAATTTGGAGTTATGGCCTTTGAAACCAAAACCCTAATTTTAGGTCCTCTGTGTAGTTAAACCTGGCTCTGCCTCCATGCCTTTCTCAGTTCTTGTGATTCTTTGACTTTCTTGATCTTGTGGGGATATAATATGATGTTTGAACATACATGGACCCCTTTGAAGTGATTGATGACCTTTGGAGTGGCTCAAATGGCTCAGGGATAACTTAGGTCACAAACCCTAGATGCAGATGACTTTGAATCAATGCAGTGAAACAAAAATGTGGTATGAGATGCTATGATTGAATTTATGCACATGTAAAGATCACAAGCCATGGTGTGAATGGGTGAGGGCAAATTTGGGGTGTTTACAGCTGCCCCTATTCAAACATGAGTTAGCTGTGCAGGATGTAAGCAATGGCTTAACAGGCAAACAAGATAACTTGTGGTTGAATACCAAAGACAGTCCAAAATTTGCACTCACTAAATGAAGAAGAAAAGGGATATAGATTGTAAAAAGGGAGTAGAGCATGATTATAAAGTGCGAGCGACGGAGGACGACTGCTGGGGATGGAGCAATGACGGGGACGACCGACATGCTAGGGAAAAGTGCGGGAAATAAAGCAATGACGGGGACGGCCGACAAGCTGGGGATATAAGAGATTATGATGGGGACGGCCATCAGGTAAAGTTACAAGACTCTCTGGGGATTATCGGTAAATGATGGGGACGACCATCAAGTTCAAGGTATGAATGACATAAATGATGAGGTATGGTCATCTAAGGTGAAGGACGATCACCTAGCAGGGGACGGCTTCTCTGTTGGGGATAAGATGAGGGACGGTCATCTAAGGTGAAGGACGATCACCTGGCAGGTTACGGCTGCCGAAATTATCACGACATACGATGAATGTCGGATGAAAAGGTCGACGATAGGGACGACCATCGGATAAGCATGATGAAGGACAATCATCAAGAGGTGAAGCACGATCACCTAGCAGGGTACGGCTGCTCTCGGGATTTATCATGACATAAGACGAGTGTCAGATAACAAGATCAACGATGGGGATGGCCATCGGATAAAATGATGAAGGACGATCATCAAGAGGTGAAGGACGATCACCTAGCAGGGGACGGCTGCTAAAAATATCGCGACATAGGACGAATGTCGGATAAGAAAGGGTTCTAATGAATAGAGACTCCATTGGGGGTGATGAATGACGATCATAAAAAAGGTGAAGGACGATCACCTAGCAGGGTACGGCTGCCGCAGAGATATCATGACATAGGACGAATGTCAGATAGAAAGAAAATAGTTTATCAAGATTCACCGGGAATTCTTCTGGGGAACGGTAGACACAGACGTGTGTCTAATCTCATGAAGACATAAGTACTTGACACGGTGTATAGATCAAAGATGCGGACGAGCATCCTTAAGACCATGATACGGACGAGTATCAGTAGAAACAAACGTTTGACACATGTTCAGAGATGATGATACGGACGAGTACCAACTAGTTAACAAAGAACACGGACGAGTGTCGAATCTGAGGGGATATAGGTGGTGTATGTAAGATACGGACGAGTATCTGTGTGAGTAAACAATGAGTGAGACACAAACGAGTGTTTAACTTGCTGTGGAGACCATGACACGGACGAGTGTCGGAAAAAGTATACTATAAACAAGTATTTGATTTACAATGTGTTTAGGCAACTATGCAGGGGAGGGTGACACGGACGAGTGTCAAGGAAGTTGTATATATACGCATCTGTCTTGATGAGTGCAAAGGGGACGCTTTGGCTTTCTGTTGGGGATATGACACGGACGGGTGTCGAGAAGTGTGTTTCTGTATTTGTAAGGGAAATGCTTTGGCTCTCTGGTGGGGAACTGGTAAATATTCTGTATATTGTTGATGGATTGTCAGTATTTACAAGCGTTCAGTTCGACAGATGGCTTATGATTATGCAATATGTTTGATTTTTGCCGTAATGCTCCATATTAGACGGAATGCTACGCTCTAGGGGGAAATATGATGCGAATGCTATGATTATGCAGAGATACCGATCCGGGATTCGGATCCCGTTTCCGTGGAGATCTCTGGCTGATCTGCTTGAAGTGGATGTCCCAGCTGGGGGTGTGATCATTGGTAGATCTGACATATACGACTTTGCTTGGGGAAATAGATCACTGATAGACCTATCTTGGTAATAAGGGACCCCGCTGGGGTCTGTAGAAGCTTTCGTCACTCTGTTGTGAGGTCTTCAGGCGTTGTTCTTCTGGATAGAGGCTGAAACTCTGTGGGGAGATGGTTCCCTGTCTTTGCACTTGGCTGAGGAGGGATGATGACTGGCAACTTAGCTGGGGAGAAAGCACCTCCGGTGCTAATCGGAAGATATACTAAGTAGATAGTGCTTTGACAGCTTGCTGGGGAGAAGCCTTCATGCCCCATGATGCGTTTTGACCGCTTACAATCATGTATGACAAAGAAACGCACAAGTATCCCGAGGCATCCCTTACTGGATTCCGTCATAGGAGTTTATACACTTCTGGGATTAAGTAATAAATTTCCTATAAGCATGTAGTTTAGAAAAGATGCATCTGTATTTATGCAATCAATTTTTTAAGGACATCAGACATTTTGCAAATGAAAATAACATGTACGAGACGAAATATGACTGAAAATCTGTTTTATTAATTTGCGTGCCCTGAATTGGCAAGATACAGTCAAAGAAACGGATCCCCTAAAATGAGGAGATCGTTAAAAATTGAAAGACAAAAAGATGCTGGCAATGTTGATGACGCTTCAAGGAGCTTCCCTTGGGCTATGACTCGTATGACGTTGACGTTCTTCTCATCCTGCTTTCTGAAGAAGGCTGATTCTGTCCCAAGCTCGAACCCTTCGAAGCTTGCCATGTTGTACGTGATACAGATGAATTCAGAATGCAGTTGTTCTCTTATTTCCCTTATTTTGCGTAGATCGCCCTTTCGGGTTTTCAATCCACCGGGATACCCATTTTTGCCTGAGTTGTCCAAGGCGGCTTTTCAACTCAGCGGGTGTACATTTTTTCATTTTATTTTCCCTTATTTTTGCCCGAGTATTTTATTCTGTTTTTGATTCGCCGGGATGCCCTATTTTTGCCTGGACTTACATTCTGTTTTTATGTCCAGCGAGTCATTTTTATGCGAAGTATTTTTTAACTGCATCTGAATTTACAGGGGACAGGAAGTCTTCACCATCCATAGTACTGAGCATCAGTGCTCCTCCAGAGAAAACTTTCTTTACTATGAACGGACCATCATAATTCGGAGTCCACTTGCCCCTGTGGCCTGTATGAGAAGGGAGGAGTCTTTTTAGCACAAGATCTCCTACTTGGTACTCTCGAAGCCTGACTTTCTGATCGAAGGCTTTCTTCATTCTCTTATGATACAGCTGCCCATGACAAATTGCAGCCAACCTCTTCTCTTCAATCAGATTTAGTTGTTCGTATCGGGATCAGACCCATTCTGCTTCATTCAACTTGACATCCATCAGTACCCGCAGGGAGGGTAATTCAACTTCAACAGGTAAGACTGCCTCCATACCATACACAAGCTGATACGGTGTTGCCCCAGTGGATGTTTTGATTGACGTGCGGTACCCATGCAAGGCAAACGGTAGCATTTCATGCCAGTCTTTATAGGTAACTACCATCTTCTGTACAATCTTCTTGATATTCTTGTTAGCTGCCTCGACAACGCCATTCATCTTTGGCCTGTAAGGAGAAGAATTGTGGTGTTGGATCTTGAAGTCCCGGCACAGTTCTGCCATCATTTTGTTGTTTAAGTTGGAACCATTATCAGTAATGATTAGCTCGGTAACTCCATACCGACAGATGATGTCTCTCTTCAGAAATCGGGCTACCACTTGCCTTGTAACATTTGCATATGAAGCTGCTTCGACCCACTTGGTAAAATAGTCAATGGCTACCAGGATGAATCTGTGGCCATTTGAAGTAGTCAGTTCAATCTTGCCAATCATATCAATGCCCCACATGGCAAAGGGCCAGGGTGAAGACATCACATTCAAAGGATTGGGAGGCACATGCACTTTATCTGCATAGATCTGGCATTTATGACACTTTCTAGCATAAGCACAACAGTCTGCATCCATTGTGATCCAATAATAGCCTGATCTTAACAACTTTTTAGCCATTACATGCCCTCCAGCATGGGTACCAAAGGATCCTTCATGCACCTCGTGCATCAACAAGTCTGCTTCTGCCCTATCAACACATCTGAGGAGTACCATATCAAAGTTTCTCTTGTACAGGGAACCGTCAGTATTTAGGAAGAAACTACCAACTAGCCTTCTTAATGTCTTCTTATCATTGGAAGATGCCCCAGGTGGGTATGTCTGATCCTCCAAGAAGCATTTGATATCATGGAACCAAGGCTTATCATCTTTAACAACATCTGCTGCAAATACATATGCTGGTCTGTCAAGTTTGGATACTGTAATTTGAGGTACAAAGCTGGCAGCTTGAACCTTGATCATGCATGAAATGGTAGCCAGAGCGTCTGCAAATTGGTTTTCGTCTCAAGGGATGTACTCAAGCTTGACCGTTGTGAAGAAAGTCAATAACCTTCTTGTATAATCTCTGTAAGGTATCAGATGATCTTGGTGCGTGTACCATTTGCCGTTGGTTTGATTAATTACCAGAGCCGAATCTCCGAACACAATTAAAGTTTGATCCTGAGGTCAATGGATTCCTCAAGACCCATAATACAAGCTTCGTATTCGGCTTCGTTGTTAGTGCAGTTAAAGGTGAGTTTTGCCGAGAAAGGCATGTGAACTCCCTTAGGTGTAATGAGTACTGCACCAACACCACGACCATTCATATTAACAGCCCCATCGAACATCAAAGTCCATTCTTCTTCTGGGTCAGGCCCTTCAGTGTGAACAGGCTCTTCATGATCTTTTGCTTTTATGAACATGATGTCTTCATCAGGGAAGTCAAATCTCATAGGCTGGTAATCATCAATGGGTTGCTCAGCAAGATAATCAGACAATACACTGCCCTTGATGGCTTTCTGAGATGTGTACTGAATGTCATATTCTGTGAGGATCATTTGCCATCTTGCAACCCGTCCGGTAAGTGCTGGCTTCTCAAAAATGTACTTAACTGGATCAATCTTTGAGATCAACAAAGTGGTGTGGGTCAACATATACTGTCTCAGTCGGCGAGTAGCCCACGCTAAAGCACAACAAGTTTTCTCGAGCAGTGAATAACGTTGTTCACAATCGGTAAACGTTTTGCTTAGGTAGTATATTGCATACTCTTTTCGACCAGACTCGTCATGCTGGCCCAGCACACACCCCATTGACTCTTCTAATACTGTCAAGTGCATGCTTAGAGGTATCCCTTCAACTGGAGGCATAAGGATTGGAGGCTCTTGTAAGTATTCCTTGATTTTGTCAAAAGCCCTCTGGCAGTCTTCATTCCACCTGACCGTTTGTTCTTTTCTTAGCAGCTTGAACAAGGGTTCACAGGTTGCTGTAAGGTGAGATATAAACCGTGAAATGTAGTTCAATCTACCTAGAAACCCCCGAACTTCTTTTTCTATCTTTGGTGCAGGCATTTCTTGAATGGCTTTGACTTTATCAGGGTCAACTTCAATCCCTTTCTCACTTACAATAAATCCCAGCAACTTGCCAGATCGCACCCCGAATGTGCACTTGTTGGGGTTTAACTTCAGTTGGTACTTTCTCAGACGCTTGAATAGCTTCAACAGATTTACCAGGTGGTCTTCTTCTGTGAGGGACTTGGCAATCATGTCATCCACATAACATTCAATTTCTTTGTGGATCTGTCGTGGAATAATGTTACCATAGCCCGTTGATAAGTGGCACCAGCATTCTTCAGTCCGAATGGCATCACCTTATAACAGAATGTGCCCCAGGGTGTGATGAAAGTTGTCTTCTCCATGTCTTCAGGTGACATCTTGATCTGATTGTATCCTGAAAATCCATCCATGAAGGAGAATACTGAGAACTGAGCCGTATTATCCACTGATACATCAATGTGAGGTAAAGGGAAGTCATCTTTCGGGCTGGCTCTGTTCAGATCTCGGTAATCCACACACATGCTCACCTTTCCGTCTTTCTTAGGCACAGGTACAATATTAGCGACCCACGGCGGATAGCTAGTCACAACAAGGAAACCGGCGTCCCACTGCTTTTGTACCTCTTCCTTTATCTTCATTGCCATATCTAGGCGAGTACGGCGCAGCTTCTGTTTTACTGGCGGGCAGTCTTCTTTTAAAGGCAGCTTGTGCATGACAATATCGGTGTCCAACCCTGGTATATCCTGATAAGACCAAGCAAAGACATCCACATACTCCCGAAGCATATCAATCAGTTGTTCTTTTACTAAATCTTGTAGGCAGGCCCCGATCTTAACCTCTTTCACGTCTTCTTCTGTACCAAGATTAACCGTTTCAATCTCCTCCTGATGAGGAGTAATAACCTTCTCCTCTTGCCTTAACAACCTGGCTAGCTCTTCAGGTAGCTCATAATCTTCTTCAACCCCTTCATCAGCTTGATTGATTGGATTGTCAAAGTCATACGAAGTCGTAGCAGTGTTATTGTCGGTGCAGTCTGAAAGGCACTTTCTGTAAGGGTTTAGATTGGTTTATTTTAGTGATTAGTTTTTATCTTATTTAGAAAAAAGTGAAAATGAAGTTATTTATTTTGAAAACATTGCCATTTTATTTTTGTACAAAAAGAAAAATGAAAAGACAGTGAGCGAAAAAGAGACTCGTTTGCAAAAGATGTCCGATATTCATTGATTGATCTATTTGCACAAAATTACAAGATGGCCCGATTACAAAATGAGTCTTGACATCTTGGGCAAGATGCAAGACTTGATGCATGCTTTAAAATACAGGAAATAATAATTACTCTGCAGGAGTAACCCTTATAATTTCCTGGGAAGACCAGTTAAGGACTTGGCTCCCCGGGATCCTTGGACGTATCCAGCTCTCCAGGTTGCGGTCGCTTTCCTCCTCGTCTTCCAAATTGTTCACAGCATCCGGGGTAAGCATTCCCCCGCTGACAAAATTGGGCTCTTTTGCAGCCTCTGGTTGATCTTGTTGAGTTGGTCTGTAACCCAACCAAAATCGGTCTTCTTTCTTTTCCACGGGCAACAGCTTGCCCCAGCCTTGGGCAGTACCTTCCTCAACAACCTTTCGGGCTTGCTGATATGACGTATGGAAGTTCCCAGTACAGCAGATGCTTCATTAATGTTCAGGGCCTCAAACCCCTGGCTCATGGTCTCATGGATTTCTTCATCCATTTCTATGTACTTATACGTAGCCAGATGGCTAACAAAGATGTCTTCCTCCCCACAGATGGTGATGATCTGGCCTTGCCATTCGAATTTCAACTTCTGGTGAAGGGTAGACGTAACAGCGCCAGTGGCGTGGATCCAGGGTCTACCCAACAGACAGCTGTAGGACGGCTGAATGTCCATCACATAGAAGGTAGTTTTAAAAGTCTGCGGGCCAATCATCACAGGCAGATCAATCTCCCCAAGAACTGATCTTTTAGAGCCATCAAATGCTCTCACCACCAAATTACTCGGACACAGTGCCAAGCCATCATACTCCAGCTTCACTAAGGCTTTCTTTGGTAGGACGTTGAGTGATGACCCAGTGTCCACCAGCACATGAGATAGAACAGCACCCTTGCATTCCAAGGTGATATGCAAAGCCTTATTATGGTTACGTCCCTCAATTGTTAAGTCATCATTGGTGAAGCCCAGTCCATGACTGGTGTTGACATTTGCCACCACAGTTTCTAGCTGATTAACAGTAATCTCCTCTGGCACGTATGCTGCGTGCAAGACCTTCAACAATGCGTTCCTATGAGCTTCAGAACACATCAGCAGGGATAATATGGAGATTTTTGAGGGAGTTTGGTGAAGCTGATCCACCACCTTGTAATCACTTCTCTTTATGATTCTCATAAACTCGTCTACATCTTGTTCAAAAGATGTCTTCTGAGTTTCTTTGACAGTTGGCTCTTCAAATACCACACTCTTTCCTGTTGCTTTGGCAGCAACGTCTGCTTCAACATTAGGTCTTTGTGTTTGTGAGGCAAAAAGGCGTCCGCTTCTGGTGAAGCCTCCGCCTCCCCCAACATTATCAATTTGTGGAGAAGAGGTTGATGAATCCGGAGTGATTTTCTCCCCGTTGCAGTAGAGATCAGATCCATAATGCCAAGGTATAGCATTACTGCTTTCATAAGGAACTGGTCCAGGTACCGTAATAGTAACTGGACTGACTGCTGCAGAGGAGGGTACTGCAATGGTGTGCGGATCGTAGGAAATTGTGACTGGTGACCTGGCAGGAGGTGCCACTGATTGTTGCTGAAAGTTGTTGTTTGGAGGAACATTTGATGGATCATAGTAGATGGTGACTGCTGAGACATCTTCATTAATTTCTGTTGGCGTTGTAGAAGATTCTGTTGATAAAATGGATGCTAATGTTGTAGAAGAAATGGTTGTTGAAATCTGACTTGTTGAAGTGATGGACGGAGCCATTGCTGATGATATTGACGAATCGGTAGGAATGATTGTTGCTGCTGTTGTAGAAGAATCAGGAATTGCTGTCGAAGGAATTGCTGGATTTGTAGGCGCCGTTGTTGAGATCTGAAGGATACCATCTTTGATAAGACCATCTATACCGCTTCTCAAATTATCACACCCGTTGACTGAAATGTTGCAACACCCACAACCTAGCTCACACCCGGGGAACACCTGGCACTCTAGAAACTGAGCTTTAATTTCGACCAGAGGTGTTCGAATTTGTGCAACACTGGTGATCAAAATAGATGGTTTGTCTTCCTTAATGGAATTAATCCTCGGCCCGCCGTGATTAGGCATAGGATTCTTGTTGACATTTGGAGGGGGTGCAAAGTTGAGGGCTTTAAAATCCACCAGATCTTGGACTTTCATTTGCAAGGCCCTGCACTTTTCCGTATTGTGGCCAGGTGCATTGGAGTGGAAAGCACATCTGGCGTTGACATCATAATTCCTTGGGAGATTGGAGGGATCTGGTGGTGCCAATATCCTTAACTCAACCAAGTTAAACTTCAGGAGTTGTGGCAATAAGGCAGCATATGGCATAGGGATAGGGTCAATCACCCTGTTTGCCTGTGATGGTCTTTGTTGAAAGGGTCGTTGTTGTTGATTGTTGTTGCTATTGTTGTAGGTCCTCTGTTGCGGATACTGAACTTGTTGTTGATAATGTCGTTGTTGTGGTTGATATGCTGGTTGTTGAGGAACCGGAGCTGGAATAGTGACAGCTGCTACTGATCTGTGAACATACTGAGGTCGGCCCCTGCTTGCATGGATGGCATTTGTCTCACCGGTCCTTTGAGGTCCCACAAAAGGCTTCTTGGGATTACTGGATGAACTTGCACCATTATCAGAAATTTTGCCCATTTTCAAAAGGCTTTCAATCCTTTCCCCATCTATAACTACGTCAGCAAAACTGGTGGAAGAAAAGGCAACCAGTCTGTCAATATATGTTCCTTGCAAAGTATTCATGAACATGTCGGCCATTTCTCTTTCCGACATGGGTGGCTGGACAGCAGCAGCAAGCTGTCTCCACCTTTGGGCATATTCCCTGAAGCTTTCTTTGGAGGATTGAGACATTCCAATTAGGAGGGTCCTGTTAGGAGCCATGTCCAGATTGTATTGGTACTGCCTGATGAAAGCTTCAGCTAGGTCCTTCCAGCATCTGATAGTAGCTATGGTCAAGTGTGAATACCACTCTCTTGAAGCTCCAGTCAAGCTATCTTCAAAGTAGAACATCCACAGTTTTTCATCCATGGTATATGCTTTAAGTCTTCCCAGAAAAGACTGCAGGTGAGTTCGTGGACAAGAGGTTCCATTGTATTTCTCAAAGCACGGGGGTTTGAACTTGTGGGGAATTCTCACCCCATCCACTAACCCCATATCCATTACATCGAAACCCAAGGAGTTTTGAGACTCCAAAGATCTCAACTTCTCAGCAATTTCATTAAACCTTCTATCATAGACTTCATCTCCAGCTCCCATGACAGTGAACTGCTCCTCCTGGGGATCCTCTTGTAAAATTCTCCCTCCAGCAGTATTTCCCTGCACATTTCCCGGGATGTGGACTTCCGGATCTAGATGAGGTCCAAATACTGGTGGATTAACATGAGGCTGGCCCCTCTCATTATTACTAGTTCCTCCAGTTCCAGGATGAGGTTCCTCGGGGGTTTGTCTTTCCACCAATGCCCTTAACCTCTCTTGGCTCTGGGCCAAGCCAGTCATTACATTCATGAATTGGGTCATTTGGTTCCTCATCTCCACTCTTTCATTAGCCATCTGGGTTCTGACCTCAGTCAGGTCTTGCTGTACTTACTCCATTAGAATACCCGGAAGGTTGTTGCGAGTAGGATACCGGTGTGCACGGTTAACAGGGAACACTCTTCTGCGAGCAATATTTCCTGAACCACAATAGAGTTAGAAACAAACAAAATAATAACAAAACCTACAAAACAAAACAAAAGTTAGTATGCAATGCAGTATGCTTATTTGTTTTCCAAGGTATCCGGCTTGGTTTTTGGTTTTGACCTTTCCAGACCTCGAGGAAGATACTTTGATGTTGTTGAGAAAAGAAATCCAAATGGAAACAAACTAACAAATATATCACAAATGGTGAATTATACATAGTCTGTTTTTTACATCACATGCCCCTGAAGGGTCAAAATACAACACAAAAGAAAAGTACATCAAATGAAAACAACAACAATCAAAAAGTCAGACATCTAGTCCAAACTCATCCTCCTTAACCTCCTTCAGAAGTGCCTCAGTCAATGGGCCAGCTGGATGCTCTGTAATGGTCCTGGTGAGGAGGTTTCTGGTGGCAATCGCAGTGGTCAGCTTCTTGTGCCTGTCTTGGTCCTTTGACCTCTTCAAACCAGCCCTAAGCTTCAACTCTGAAATCTCCTTCTAGGCTACCAGCAAAGCTTCCTGCTGCTTCTTTTCATTGGCCTCTAACTGTTCAATCTTGGCCTGAGTTCTCTGATCTTCTTGTGTCCGGGCTTCAGTGATCCTGACCCACCTAGCCTGACTTTCTTGCAGATAGAGCTCGGTCCTAGCCTTCTGAAGCTTGGCCTCTTTACAGGCATTCTTCAATATTTTCTCCCCAACCCTTGCCTTCCTGATGTAGTCCTCTGTTTTCTCAATCTTGGCCAGATGCTCCACCCTAAGCTTTTCCAACCTTTCAATGTCCAAACGACCATCACTCCTTTCCCAAAGGGTCTTCTTCAGAGCTTGAGACAGATTCTCATTCCTTTCCTTCAGCTTCTCAAATTCTTCCAGGATGACAGTTGCTGCTGGCTGTACTGTAGATGGTCCAGGTGTATCCTTAATGGTGAAGGGCATTCCAGTAATCTAAGCTCTAGCATGAGACCAGTCATAGTACTGAGCTGAAGCAACATTATTGCACCTTCCAAGAATAGCCATCCCTTTTGTTTGGATGTTGTCCCAAGCCCAGGATGCCTGTCTGACAGCATCTAGATTAGGCTTTATCTCACAATACATGGTCTCAGCTAAATCTTGCACTCTAGGAGGGTGAACCAAAGCATAGCCCAGTTGTATTTTAAAAAGCAAAGGATTGTAGTTGATGCAACCCTTCACTCCTATTAGAGGTACATTTGGGTACTTCCCACAGCTAGTGATTATGTCTTTGCCTTTGGTGCTCTGGGTGCACCATCTGATGTCATCTGAAGTCAAAGCAATGAGCCTCTTGGCCTAATTCTTCTGTTGGTGGGGATTCAGGAAGGAATCTGATTTGGGCAGGTGTCTGAGCAGCCAAGTGTGAAATAGAGGAGCACAACATCTCACCAACTTTCCTCTTTGCTTCTCATTCCTCTAATGAATGGAGTAATAGAAATCTCCTAGCAAGGTGGGTACTGGGTTCCTCAGAAGGAAAATATGAATGGCATTCTTGCTGATAAATTTGGGCTCATCTGCAAACAGTACAACCCCATATATGCTGAGGGCTAACAATGCACAAACCGCCCTCCATTCTCCCAAAAAGGCCTTCAGGATGGCCTGAGAAATCAAGAAATCCAAGTGCAAACCAGGGATCCCAGCCTTTGTTGTCATATTCTGCTCAATCAAAGTAGGCTCCAGGTACAGTGCTTTTTCCACTTCTCCATTGCTGGGAGAAGTCATTTCTGGGTTGAAGGGGACACCACCCCTGACAGGTACTCCAATCAATGATGAAAACTCCTCCAGCAGAGGTCCTAGCTGGAAGTCTGGGAATGTGAAACATCTCAAAGGAGGGTCATAAAACTGTAGGCAGATGTGGATCATGCTCCTCTGAGAAGAGTCTAGGTCCATAACCATATCAAGGATACCTCCATAATGCTCTCTGAATAATGGGATGTGGTCAGAGGTGATAAGTGACTGGACCTGTCTGATACTAGTCAACACAGGCTCAAAGAAATGGTATGAAATGTTGCTCTTCCTGGGAGTAGCCATGAGTGCTGATGAAGAACTGAAGACAAGTGCTGATGAGAATCAAGACTGATACTGGAGATGAGTCACTGATAGGCTGGTGTTGGTGATAATGAAGACAGCTGAAGCAGACAACTGATGAAGATAACTGAAGCAGAGGTCTATGCAGAAGAAGGGGTCAAAACCAAGCCAGATATAGTGTGGATACCCTGAAAAACAAATAAACAAATGTTAAATGATGCAATGATGATGTATGCAAATGATATGCAAGGGTTTGTGATCAAAAGCTGGATTTGATTTATCTGTCTTGATATAAGCCCCTGTATGTTCAAAAAAGTCCAGATGGAGGTTCAGAAATCCAATAACCAAGGTGGCGGACTCAAATAAAGAGTCACATGTCCAGGGTTAAACCACAAGAACTGTCCAAAATGAGGTACTCTTAAACCAAATAAAAACAGGGTATGATGTGGCCAATGGTACCTCCAAACCTGTAAACAGCCCAACCCCCTCACAGGTAGTGTTCTAAAACAAAGATCCTCAGACTTGGATCAGTTATAAGAAGTGTAAACACTTCTAACCCGGAGGTAAAATGTTTACAATAACCATAAAAGATCCTCCTCTAATTCACCTCAGCTTCTGAAAGTCATAATAAAGGTCATCCAGACTTAGCAGGCTTCCTAGATAGCCCTAGCACTACAGGAAATCTGTAGCACAGAGTTCTCAAGAAGAAACCCACATCTGAACCGTGTTTCATATTCCCGCACTAGACCGAAATGGAATGGGAAAGAACATGAACCACTCTAGCCTAGGTGTCACTCAGGTCCCAGGTATAGGACCTCAAACTCTCAATAGAACCCCACCCACCAAAACAGAAACCAGATCCAACAATGATAATATGACAGTATGAACAATGTAAAACTGTAAAAAAAGCAATAAATAAAGTTGTACATAAAGCAATAAATAAAGCAAAATAAATGAACACAATTAGCACATAACACCCCAGTAAACACAAATCAAACAAGCGCCAGGAGGAACCCACAAAAAGAACCAGAAGCCCTGGTTACAGTATAAGGGTCCCCAGCAGAGTCGCCAAGCTGTCGCTCCCACCAAATGACACCTTGTCAGAAGGGGTACATACGCAAACGGTTGGCGAAAAGAGAAAGAATGAATAGAGTCTCCAGCTAGGCTTTTTATCCCGAAGGAAAGGTAATGCTGCATAAACCTAGAAAGATATGGATAAGACGGTCGCGAACCAAAGAAACTGACAAAGGGGGTTGGTTACAACCTGGGAAGGTATTAGCACCCAGATTGTCCGCCGTACTCGACGGGATCCACGCTTAAAAGATTTGTGTTTTAAAGGGGTAGTGTCAGTTCAATTTGTGTACCAAAGCTGGAAAGAATGCAAGTGTCAGTGTAAAAGAAGTGTAAACTGTATAAGAGAAGTGTCAGTGTAAAAAGGAATGAAAAGCTCAAGACTATGAGGCTTAAAGAATAATGCTGGAAAGAGGGGGAATATACAGAGACTTTTGTTCGATAACTATTAAGTTATGCCTACGTATTCTCTCGTGCAATGAGGAAGTCAGAACACCGTAGTTCGACTCAAAGAGACTGAAAGGTAAAATTGACTGATGAACTGCTTACTTGTCTATGCTCAAGTGTATGACCTGTCTGGCTCAGGTGCAAACTGTCTTGCATTAGACGGAAGAAACAAGTTCTCGTTTGTAAGTGAATGAGGTGAGAAAAGAATCCCGGAGGAGACGATTATTGTTTGTTTTTGATGTTTTCAATCTCTTATTGCTTTTTGGTGTTTGTCATAAGAAAATGAGCTTAAGCCTAAACCAAGGGTTAGTAAACTCATCACATCCTCCCTTTGATTAGGGGTAATGAGAATGAAGTAAGCATCTCACACTTAATCACCATGATGTAGGATTAAGATCATTAACCTACTTGAATTTATTTAGATGTTTTTGGTGTTTTTGTTTAGTGTTAAGTAATGAGTTTAAGCCATAATCAAAGATTTAATGGACCCATTACACAATCCTAATAGAAGGATGATAGATGAGAACATTTAAGCTGAGGAAGGCTCCTCAACTTAATCCATGATTAGGGATTAACCTCATGACAAAACAAAGCCTTTATTAAATGGATTTTAATTAATGATAAGATGAAGAAGTGATTTTTATGGTTTGCAAGACAACTTGAGGGGGACTTGTCCATTAACACTAGGGTTAGTCCTTCTTAACCAATTAAGGAAGAATTAGAACCCTAATGCAAGGCCCAAGTTACAAGCTTGATGTCTTAGTGATAATTAGATGGATTGATTAAGGGATTTAAACACATTAAAGGTTTAACACTTTAAATTTATACACTCCATCCTAATAGAAGGATACAGGCATAAACTTAATCACAAAGCCTTAAAACCTTTAGGGTTTAGTCCTGGATTATGAGGAGAGAAGAGAAGACTCAATGATGACACAAAGGTAAAACTAATGGGGGACTAATCAAACCCTAATTGTTATCATGCTTGGTTGTTCCTAGGGTTAATGAGGTTTGCAAGAAGATCTTCAGAGATACCACCAGGAAGGAAGCAGATGAAAGGAGGAAGAAATAGAGAGAAGCAAGACAACTTGCTTCACTTAAGAAGACAAGTTGCTTGAAGGAAGAAAGAGAGCAAGAGCATGAATGAGCAAGCTCACTCTAATAAAAGATAAAATTCAGCAATGAAGCATAAGAGAGATGAAAAGAGATTGTGAGAAGTGAAGGCAAATTCACTTCTCAAAACAACTTACCACCTGAAAAGTTAGCAAAAGAAATGAAATCAATGCAAATGAGATGAAATGTCATGATGCAAACCAAAGTCAGAAGCATAAACATGATTTCAATGATGCAAAGAGATTATTCAAACACATTCCAAGAGTTGTGGATGATCATACAAGGGTGTGGATGCAGATGAAGCATGTTTTGAACCATGGAAGTTCATGAAAGTTTATGAAATGGAATGAAAGTATAACATGTCAAATGAATGATGCAATGATCAAAAATGATTCTAATATGTCCTAAGATGCATTATGAATCATGTGGATGCACAAAATGTCATGGAAAGTTCTTGAATGCAAGCATATGAGAGATGGATGCAAAGGAAGGCAAGAATTAGGGTTTATGAACAACATGCAACACAAAAATTCAAAACCAGAAGCAAATGACATGATAAAAAAATGAAAATGGGATCAAAGGAACCCTAACCCTACACAAGTTCACTTTCCAAAGGAGGGGACCTAAATCTTAACCTAATGGGAGTTATGAATTTTCTGAATCAACTAGGGTTTCAAGGCACCTCAAAAGGAAAAATGCAAAACAAATTGAAAATGAAAGATAAATTCAAACCAATTTTACCCTAAAAACTACATGATATGAAGGATGCAATGCAAGAAGAACCATTATCAAACTCTTCATGGTTAGGCATAATGAAATTTTCCAAGTTAGGGTCAAAATATTGCCTTTAAACAAATTTAATTCCAATGAAAATTGCCAAAATGCATCAAGAACCAAAAATAAATTTGTTTTGAGAGTTTGATAATGTTTCTAAATGATTTAAAATGCGATGTGAATTTTTTGGTGATTTTTAAATATCTAAATGCATTTTTAATTAATTAATTTCCATTAACCAATTAAAAATAAACATTTAAATGATTTAAAAATAATTTTTGATGCAAAAAAATAAAAATAAAAATAAATTCAGAATGAGAAAAATATTTTAAGTCAGCATGCAAAAAATAAAATTTAATAATGTGTTTTGATATTTTAAAATAAATGAGAAAGAAAATGCAATAAAAATGAATTTTAAATATGAATTAATGAAAGTAATCCAATCCAGTGGCTGAGATTCAAACAAAAAGGGGAGGGAATTGACTTCTCACGCTAATGGACGGCTCACATTCAAACTCACTAATTACGCAATTAAGACCTAATCGGAACCCTAATGATTTTCAGGTGACCGGAACAGTGTTCCAGTCATCTTCTCCGGCCAACCATTTTTCAAATATCACTCAATACGCAACCAAACCTCATCAAACTCTCCAGAATCAAACCCTAGACATCAATGAATCTAAACCCCACAACAAAACTCATTTATTTTTATGAATCAAGAGAATCAGATCAAAATACATTTCACGGGCAAAATTTCAGAACAACATAACATTCTCAAAACTCAATCATTTTCAAAAATAAAAGCATCAGCATGATCAGGGAAACATGAGGAACAAGTTTATAACTTAAAATCAAGCTTCTGGAAAATTTGTTCTTGATGATACCTGAACTGAAGCTTTCGAAAGTGGCACTGTTTGGCTGCTTCTTTGCTTCAAAACTTCTCCAATGATCTCCCTCAAGTGTTTGTGATACTTAGCTGGAGTTTAAATGGCCTCTAGAGGAAGTTTGCAGAATCTCAGTTCATGAAATGTTGAAATCGTGTTTTTGATTATGAAGGTTTTAGGGCAAAATGGAAGGTGGGAAATGATCAGTGAGGTTTATGGAGTTGAATGGTGGAAAAAGTTTGAAGGTTTGATGGCTGAATCAAGAAATTCGAAAGCTTTTGCAAATTTTGGGATTTTTGAGTGTGCTATGTTCTTGGAGCTTCAGGCTGTGTTGTTATGTGCTTTTGCTTGGTTTTGATCCACATAAAGAAGTGTGATAGGTCAGAGAGTGGGTGCTGGCCTATGTTGATTGGTATGGGCAAGTTGCCAAAATGTCAAAAGTTGGTGTACTTGAGGTATGGGTCATGGCAGGCTGGTTTAGAGGCATGGCTTGGTTCAGCTGTGATCAAGGAGAACCATGGAAATGAACTTGAGGCCAATTTGCAAGTGGATCAAAGCTTATGTGTGGTTTTGCAATTTTGTGATCTTTTGGCCCTTTTGAAATTCCTTAATGCACAAGTCATGAAATTTGGAGATTCTTTGGTGCATTATGATTTTTAGGTCATGGTTTATGTTTGTGTAATGCATAGAAGTCCATTTGAAGTCACATTTTGCCTTGGCATGAGGTTTTGCAACTTTCCCTCTTTGGTGCAAGACATGAAATTATGTGATTTTTGCCAACTTTGACAAGCCATAACTTTTGATCCAAAATGAATTAGAATGAGTTCTTGTACTTTTTGAAAATGGGAGGATCCATTCTACAACTTTCATGACCAAAGTTCTTTCATTTGAGGCATTTTTGAATCAAAAAGAGGAGGTTGAAAAACTTTCCCAAAATGGCAAGTTTGCATTACAAGTCACTTTCCCAAAAAGGCAACTTTGCAAATGACTTGAAATTCTTCAATTTTGTGAACTTCTAACACCTTATATGATCAAATAAAGATCATATACATTCAAAATGATGGAGAACACCCTTTGGTTGGGTCATTGGGGGCCTCAGATGCCCTGATTTTGCACTGACTTGCTCAAGAAGTCACCTCTTAATCAGATGCTTTCCCCATTGAATTTCTTCATGAAAATTGATATGTATGATCCTCATACCATATAGAGACCAATAGAAACAAGAATGACCAAAAAATTTGGAGTTATGGCCTTTGAAACCAAAACCCTAATTTTAGGTCCTCTGTGCAGTTAAACCTGGCTCTGCCTCTATGCCTTTCTCAGTTCTTGTGATTCTTTGACTTTCTTGACCTTGTGGGGATATAATATGATGCTTGAACATATATGGACCACTTTGAAGTGATTGATGACCTTTGGAGTGGCTCAAATGGCTCAGGGATAGCTCAGGTCACAAACCCTAGATGCAGATGACTTTGAATCAATGCAGTGAAACAAAAATGTGGTATGAGATGCTATGATTGAATTTATGCACATGTAAAGATCACAAGCCATGGTGTGAATGGGTGAGGGAAAATTTGGGGTGTTTACACTTATCAACACATCTGAGAAATACCATATCAAAGTTTCTCTTGTACAAGGAACCATCAGCATTCAGGAAGAAACTACCAGCCAACCTTCTTAGCGTCTTCTTATCATTGGACGATGCCCCAGGTGGGTATGTTTGATCCTCTAAGAAGCATTTGATGTCATGGAACCAAGGCTTGTCATCTTTAGCGATGTCCACGGAGAACACGTATGCCGGTCTGTCAAGTCTGGATACTGAAATCCGAGGCACAAAGTTGGCAGCTTGAACTTTGATCATGGATGAAATGGTAGCCAGAGCATCTGCAAACTGATTTTCATCTCGAGGGATATACTAAAGCTTGACTGTTGTGAAGAAAGTTAGTAGTCTCCTCGTATAATCCCGGTATGGAATCAGATGCTCCTGGTAAGTGTACCATTTGCCGTTGGTTTGATTGATTACCCAAGCTGAATCTCCGAACACAGTTAAAGTCTTGATCCTGAGGTCGATGGCTTCCTCAAGACACATAATACAAGCTTCGTATTCAGCTTCGTTGTTAGTGCAGTTAAAAGTGAGTAAAAATCCCATAGCAAAGTAGGCACTGGGTTCCTTAGCATAAATTCTCTGATCGATGAAAATCACCTTTGTTTTTCATTTCTCTGATCGATGGAGTAGTAAAAATCCCCTAGCAAAGTAGGCACTGGGTTCCTTAGCAGGAACAAGTGGATGGCATTCTTACTCACAAATTTAGGCTCATCTGCAAACAATATAGCCCCATATATGCTGAGGGCTAAAAGTGCACAGACTGCCCTCCATTCTCCCACTGCAGCCTTCAGGATGGCTTGGGAAATCAAGAAGTCCAGACGTAAACCAGGAATCCCAGCTTTTGTTTTTATGTTTTTCTCAATGAGGGCAGGCTCCAGATACAATGCCCTTGCTATCTCTTCACTTCTGGGAGCAGTCATTTCTGGGTTGAAGGGGATCCCTCCTCTGATAGGCACTCCAATCAACAAAGAAAACTCTTCCAATAGAGGCCCTATCTGAAAGTATGGAAAGGTGAAGCATCTAAGTGGAGGGTCATAAAACTGCAAGCATGTGTGAATCATGCTCCTCTGAGATGAATCAAGATCCATAACCATGTCCAAAATACCCCCATAGTGCTCTCTAAACAATGTGATATGGTCAGGTGTGATAAGAGACAGGACCTGCGTGATACCAGTCAAAGAAGGCTCAAAGAAGTGATAAGATATGTTACTTTTCCTTTGAACATCCATGAGTGCTGATGAAAAAGTTGAAGTCAAATGCTGATGAAGATCACTGACTGAGGAGATGGAGGTAAATCTCTGACAGACTGATGCAGGTGAGTCTCTGAGAGACTGATGGAGGTGCTGAAGGAGATGCTGAAGCAGATGCTGAAGAAGATAACTGAAGCAGAGGTATAAGCAGTAGAAAGGGTCAAAACCAAACTAAATAAGATATGATGGATACCCTGAAAAGCAAATAAACAAATGTTAAATAATGCAATGATGATATATGAAAATGATATGCAAGGGTTTGTGATCAAGAGCTGGATCTGATTATCTGTCTTGGTATAAGGTCCATGTATGTTCAAAGGTCCGGATGGAGGCTCAAAAATCCAGTAACCAGGGCGGGGGACTCAAATAAAGAGTCACATGTCCAGGGTTAATCACAAGAACTGTCCAAAGTGAAATATTCTTAAACAAAACAGTAATAGGGTATGATGTGGCCAAGGGTTCCTGCAAACCTGTAAACAACCCAACCCCCTCACATGTAATGTTCTAGAACAAAGATCCTCAGACTTGGATCAGTTATGAGAAGTGTAAACACTTCTAGCCCGGAGGTACAGTGTTTACAATAACCATAAAAGATCCTCCTCTAATTCACCCCAGATTCTGAAGGTCAAAAATAAAGGTCATCCAGACTTAGCAGGCTTCCCAGATAGCCCTAGCACTACAGGAATTCTGTAGCACATAGTTCTCAAGAAGAAACCCACATCTGAACCGTGTTTCATATTCCCGCACCAGACCGAAATGGAATGGGAAAGAACATGAACCACTCTAGCCTAGGTGTCACTCAGGTCCCAGGTATAGGACCTTAATCACTTAGTGGAACCCAACCCACCATAACAAAAACCAGATCCAGCAATGACAATGACAGTATGATGTATATAAAAAACTGTAAAGAAAGCAGTAAATAAAGCTGTACATAAAGAAACAGTATGACATTTCCAAATTTTTCACTTTTTCATAATCACTTTTTCTCTCTCACTTTTCCTCCATTTTCCCTCCTTTCACCAAAGGCTTCTTTGAATAAGCTCTTCAAGTTTCACATTGAAACTTGAAGATCTTGAAGCTTAAGCCTCTAACCTCCATAGATTGTGGATTGTAGAAGAAGAAGCTAGTGATTTTGTTGAAGATTTCGGCTTATCGGAAGTGCAAGAGGATCAAAACATCAAGAATGCATTTATTTTGCAGTTTATCGTCTTTTCGGTTTTCTCTTCGATCAAGCTCCGATTATTGCAACAATTACCGAAGCATTCATCCGCTTCGTAGGTTGGTGATCTTAATCACTTCTTCTTTAAATTATTCTCTCCATCTCGCCATTTCGGAATTCTTTAAGTGCTTTTTAATTGCTCTTCGTTTTTATTGCGTTTTGCTTGCGTTTTATGATTTTTGTTGATTTAGAATTTAAAGTGTTGATAGCTATAGGTGTTAGCATGTGTAAATAAGCTCAAATTAAGTAGAAATTCGTGTTAGCATGTTCCTAGGAATGTTAGGGATCATTAGAAGTGAGTTTGTGGCCAAAAGCACTTTTCTCTCAACTTTTTTCACATTCTGGATCAGTGTTAACCGGTTAACCAAATGGTTAACCGGTTAACGGATGCGTATTGGCCACAAAACAGGGCAGATTTAGGTCCGCTAACCAGTTAACCAATTGGTTAACCGGTTAACGCTGTTAATTTTTTGTTTTCTTGCTTATTTGATGGCTTAGTCCTAAGTTCTAGTGCCTCTAGTGTTCATACATGTTTAGGTAGTGATTTTAGGGAATTTTTAGGTCCATTTCGAGTAGCTAATTCGCCCATTTCGAGTCGTTTCGACACGATTCCGTTCATGTTATGTGTTATGCGTTTTTGTGCTTTTTTGTGCATAGTTTAAGTTCTTGCATTTTTTTGCCATGTTCATGCATCATTAGGCATATAATAATCATGTTGCATTCTGTTTTTACATGTTTGCATTGCCTCAAATCATTTTTGCATTCCATTATGTTGATGTATGTTGCATGTTGAATAATCATAAGTATGTTCATTTCTTGCATTTTGTTGCATATTTGATTATATCATCCATATATTTCAATTCTGAATTTTTGCATTAAGTTTAGTATGTTTGTTGACCTATCATATTGCATGTTCATAATCAATAATCATCATGTGCATATACCATGTTCATGTACCATACTTTTGCATTACTTGTTGCATTATCAACCATGTGATGCATTCTTGCATAATCTTCAAAATATTCATGTTCTTGCATTTTTATATGATGATCCATGTTCAAATGTATGTTCATGATGGATTTAGTGCATTATTCATTGAGTTTGTGCATTAAAATATGAAAATAATCAATTCTGGATTTTGCATTTCATAGCTGTTTTTGCATATAGGTGTTGTAAAATGTGTGCTGTTTGTTTGTGGTGCATGTTGTATTTGACCTTTTACACCTACTTTTTCATGTTGCATGATAGCTGTAGTATGCTGTTTGTGTTATGCTTTATTTTCATAGCTGTTTTGTGTTTGAGTGCTGAATTTTGGTTTAGCATAGTGTAGGCACCCTTAAACCTTAGATTGAGTCTAGTTTAGGTCCAAGAGCCTTAGGAATTAATTGTTGTGTGTTTGCTTTATTATTTTTTTAATATAAAATGCACATAATCATTTGTTTTGTAGTGGGTAAGATTGAGGTAAGTTTCCTTCACCATATCCTTTATTTTTATGCATTTCTTTTATGCATTTTAAATTCATTTTTCCTCCCATATTTGTGTTTGGTAGGATTTTCCCCCTTGTTAGGATCAACTTATCTTCATTAGGAAGTAAGTTGCATCCTTTTTCTTCTTTCTTTTCCTTTTGCTCCTTAGGATTAGAAAACCTCACTAACCATTAGGATCTCCCTTTTGTGAATAATAAATAACTTAGGGTTGGTCTTAGTCCCCCTTAGTTTTTTTCCTTTTCCGATTTGAGTCTTCTTCTCTCATCTTCAAACAAAATCTAAAAAACACTTAATATAAACCGAATGTTCATATACGACACGAGACTTTGTTGCGGAATGCTTATACGCGTCCTGTTTCGGGGCGAGGTGTAAGTACGTCCCGCGATGGATAAGTCTTAGTATAAGAATGTTCACAAACAACAAACTCCAAAACACTTCTCATAAAAGACAATCAACAAATACAATTGCGTCTTCTCTTCTCATCTCCTAATAATTGCGGACGAATACCACTTGCCTCGAAAGTTCAAACATCGATATGGTTAACACCCTCGAGTCAGAGCCGGTAACACCTGAGCTAGAGCTATGGCAACGTCATCCTAAAAAACACAAATAGTTCCCACCTTAGTTAGACGAACTATGTCGACTCTGATCCTCAGTATCCCGATGAGGTACGTAGGCAGCGGGGTAGGGCCCGTTCGAGCACATTCTTTATTTTCCCTACATTTCCCTCTTTATTCTCATCTCTTTTCTAGTTCCCTTCCCATTCTAGTTCCAGTCAGCAGTTTTATTCAGCAGCAGTTATATATTTCTCACCCTTTGAAACAAGCAAACAAACGTGGATCCCGTCAGGTACGGCGGACGGTCTGGGGTGCTGATACCTTTCCACGTCGTAACCGACTCCCGAACCCAGATCTTTGGTTTGCAGGGCCTCGTCCTTTTCCTTCTTCCTCAGGTTTGTGCAGCATTACCTTTCCCGTTCCTTCGGAAATAAAAATGCCTGGCTGGCGACTCTACCTTTTCCGCGCCACTTTCGCATTTGTACCAGGATGAAAATCCCGGGAGCGACAGTTGGGGACTCTGCTGGGGACCGAACCCAGAGTCTCTGGTTTCCCTTGTAGAGCCAATCCTAGCGCCTGTTTAGTTTGGTTTCTTTGGGTGTTTATCTGTTTGTTGCTCTGTGCTTTAGTTTAGCTTTGCTGTTTCATTTACAGTTTTACTTTACAGCTTTACTTTACCGCATTTATTTACTGTTTTCAGTATTTATCATGCATCATTATCACTGTCTGGTTGTGCTGGTTTTCATTTTTTCTATGAGCTGGGAGTTACTGTGAGATAAGCCAAATACCTGGCTTGAGTACACTATAGGATTAGCGTGGACACGTTGTACTCACATGGTTACTTGATGAGTGGCGATGTGTTTCACACCCAGGTTGCGACCGTCTTGGAAATATCTTGTGTGGGGGTTCTTCCCCACTTCAGGATACGACCTTGATGGTTATGTGCAGCTGGGGACCGATCATTGAGAACCTTAGTGGAAACAACCCTCTCCAGTGATGATAGTGGCAGACCACATTTGTTGGCAAACCCACTCGCATCCGAGGGCCCACTGGAAACTCACAAAGGATGGCCTGGTTCTCTCATAGGAACCCAGTCAAGGCAAACTGTTCGTATGACGATAGTATTGTACCCTTCGGGATGAATGTACTATTGTTTCTCAATTCAGTGCTTGAAGATGAGGACTTATGAGGGATGCTTGTTTTCCCCGTACTCAGCTGAGACCTCCCTCGTTAGTACATAATGCCAAACCGATTCCCTGATTTGGTCATGAGCCATTTCTCAGAAATGGTGAACGTATTATTGCTATCCGGCTTTGAGAGTCCGTGATATTGACTCGGTATAGCATACCCGTGAGATGGGAGAGGTTTACAGGTTTGTAGAACCCTAAAACTTCCAACATACCCCACTTTACCAGCACACGGTCCTTTGGTTTGAAATTCGGGTTTTTGGTGGTACTGTTATTACGACTCTTCACCAGCACATGATTGTCTTCTCGACACCAATGTCAGACCAGTGATCGACATACCTTTGATCACGCACCAGTGCATTACATAACATCCTCTGCATGCTTGCATTACTAACACATGCTTACTCATTTGCAGGGCCGCATGTCGCATCCTCATGAACATATCATACGCATTTACTGCATGATTTACATATTTTGCATTTTTATAGGTCATTCGGACTTCCTAACTTATTCATCTTCAGGCAATATAGCTGGTCAACACGTTCATCGGTATCCAACAAAACGAAACCGAGTGAGAATGGCTGAACGAATGCAGACTGATCTTAATGAGCTTCGACAGAGGATGGATCAGTTCATGGACATGATGACCGACATTGCTCAGAATCAAGAGCGTCTCAGGTTGATGGTTGAGCAACCTCATAGGAATGCTAATGCTGGAATCCCGAATGAGAATGTGGATCCCAATGCTGCCCGTAACGGAGGGCCAAATCTAAATGGGGCCGTGGCCCGTAATGAAGACACTCAGGAAGACCAGTTCACTATATTGGATGCTAATATGGGTAATATGAACGAGGTCAACAATCGATGGTATGAAGAGCTGGGGAGAAGATTAAGGCCATGGAATGTCAGAATTCCCTGTGCATCGATGTAACCAATATTGGGTTAGTGCCAAGAGTCAGAATCCCTCCTAAGTTCGAGGTGCCATCATTTGACAAGTACAACGGCAGCACGTTCCCTAGAACTCATATTCATGCATACTTTGGAAAAATCTTGGCTCATACTGATGACGAGAAACTTTGGATGCACTTCTTCCCAGATAGTCTATCTGGAGCTTCATTGAGCTGGTACATGAAACTAAGTCGGGTCTCTATTTGATGCTGGAAAGATTTAGCTGAAGCTTTTCTCAAGCAATATCAATATAATATTGATATGGCTCCAAACTGCACCCAGTTGCAGAACTTGTCTCAAGGACCCATGGAAAATTTTAAGCAGTATGCCCAGAGGTGGCGTGAGCTGGCCGCACAGGTTCAACCCCCGTTGCTGGATCGGGAAATGGCCGACATGTTTATGGGAACCTTGCAAGGTGTTTACTAGGATCGTCTGGCCGTCTGCCCGTCCATTGCTTTTTCTGATATTGTTATCGCTGGAGAAAGGATAGAAAACTTCCTGAAATTAGGAAAGATTCAGGATGCATGCAGTGCAAGTTCATCTGGTGTGAAGAAACCTTTTGGAAATGGCCTAAGGCGAAGAGAAGGTGAGACCAATGCCGTATATAGGGGCCGAGATAGAGGTCATTCTCAAGGTTACTACCAAACAGCTGCTGTGACTATTACTCCTCATGCTCAACCACAACCTCAAGGTCAGCAATATCAGGCGCAGAGACCAAATCTGGAAACAAGAGCGAGAAACCGCAGACTTGATCCCGTTCCATGCCCATATGTTGTATTGCTCCCAGAGCTGCTAAAGTTGAACCTGGTCGAGCTTCGTACCATGAGAGCCCCTGCTCCTGATAATCTACCTCAGAACTTCGATGCAAATGCCAGATGCGAATTCCATTCAGGTGCCCAGGGGCATAATATTGAGAAATGTTGGGCTTTTTAGAACAAGGTACAGGACCTAATTGACTCCAAGGCGATCAATTTTGCGCCTCACCCAAATGTACTCCAGAATCCAATGCCTAATCACTACGGAACCGGTGTCACGGTTGTTTTACCAGATGGTCCACATTAAGCTGGAATCTTCAAGAAGCAAATAAAGCCATCAGTATCCAGATACTCTCAGCAATGGCAACTGTTTGTTTGTGTTTCTTCAATGCTTTTTTCATCCCTATTGAGGGTAACTACGTCGCTCTGATTCTTCATTGGTCTTTGGTTAATGGAGATACATAGGCAGAAGATCGTCAGGTCTTTCCGAGCAACCTTATGGGACAACTTTACTCCCCAGCTTCACTTTTTCCTTCAGACGTCTCGTGTCAGAGTCAGAATAGCTAGAAGAAAAAGCATGACTTCCATGGTTGGGTATACGGCAGCAACTAGAAGATTACTAGTCTGTGAAAGAGCTATTGATCAATGATAGTATCCAAAACTGACAGGTCCAGACGGAGTCAAACTTCCGCAACAACGACAATATTCAGCTTCTTTACTGCATTTCCATTTGTAGTTTCTTTTATTTGCTAAACATTTGTATACATGAATGAAATTTGTTTGCTTTTGAATGTTATCAATAATAAAACTCACATGTTTTTCTTGAAGTAATTCATTTGTCAAGTTAATTTTGCATGTTTACATCGCAATACCAATTGTCGTGCTTAAACTCTATGAAGGAGAATGACGCAAAATCTCTGATTGTGTGCTCTCAAATAAGACCCTGTTGACGATGTACAGGCTTTGTTTCGAATCCCTAAACACTGAAGATATAAGGGAGATAGACCCTTGCTAACCCCCTTGAGCCTTGAAGTAGGAGTTTCTTCTCGCATGAAAAACCCTCACATGTAACCCAGGGGCAGGGTAGATGTCAGCTAGTCGGACCAAGCATTCAGGCTTTCATAAAGGAGTGTATTTGAGGATCCATTACATTCCACTATGCTTATCAAGAGGTCCAAAGACCAGAAGCTACAATGGTTATCCGAATCAAGAGGTCCAAAGACTGGAAACCACAATGGTTATCCTTTATCAACAAAAGAATGAGGCAGTCACAGCCCTTGCAAAGCAATCAAGACAAACAGTGTCACACGATTTGTTCAGGAAAAAAAATGAAATGAAAAGCCCGCTAAGTCGAAACTTGAAAACAAGTGACATAGGCAAAAGTTAGGGAATCCCGCTGGACTTTGCAATCAAAGATTCATAAGAATCAGTCCAGGAAAAAGGTAGGGAGAAGCAAAATAACGCAAAAGCGAAAGACGAAAGGGATTACACAATAAAGATCCTTAAGCAAGAACAAAGTCATGTGGCACAGGCACAAAAGATGGAGGAGTGACTGAATCTCAATAGTAACCTGATTGGTGCTTGAACTGATAGCAACAATGGTTCCTCAATCAACATTAAACCCTTATGAAAGGTGAGTGCTTGTGAAAATTAGCTGAACATAGGAATGGAGAACATCACGAAGAGGGGTGGGCACAAATAAACTTAGAGCCTATATCCTTTGTTTCTATAACCGTAAACCAGGCCACGATACAACCCTCAAAAGTCCTAACTGAAACTGGGTTAATTTGAGAGCATACTACTACGAGGCCACGTTCCTGACTCCTATGAGTTGTGCTAAAAGACCTTGTTGGTATTGCATGTACATACTTTCATTCAAAAATAATGTCGTATCTTAACCAGTGATTTGTTCACAAAGGTTTGCGACACTTTTTCAAAACTTCAAGATTAACATGTGTATTGCATTAGAATTTCCATTCTCAAAATAAACATTTTTCTGCTTGCATACATCTGTTTGGCATCATAAAGAGCTCACGTGTGGAAATTCAGTCCAAAAGCTTAAGCTTGCCCAGTTGAGAAGTCTAAAACTTCTGAAAGACAATCACGTCAAAGTGCACTTTTCCGAGAAAACTCCATTGAGTAAGGACGTTCCCAACCAGTCATGGTAAGAGCCAACCAATCTGGGGCAGTTATGTCAAGCAATGTCCTCAAGAGTCAGCCAATCTAGGGCAATTACCTCGAGATTCAGATCTCTCCCAATGCAATTGACCAAAGATTCATACTGGGGAAAGCCACCCCAATTGCACGAGGATTCATTCTTTCCCGAAGACATATAATCGGAAGTTCGGAATACCGGGGCAATTATACTCCTGAAGAGTTTAAAGACATCAGGTCTTTTGTAAAATCCTCTTAAGGTAAAGCCCGAATCAAAGCGAATGATCCCTAGCACGAGACCACTTGAAATATTTCCTCCTCAGTAGGATGCGGTTCAGTTTCGTTATCCCCAATAGACGCATGGAAGTTATCCCAAGTAAAGTCATCAAACTTTTCTCCAGCAGGTTTCCTTGATCTTATTTCCCAGCAGATCTTAAACCAAATCCTTCTCTTCCCCAACAAAGCGATAAGGATCATCCCTAGCAAGAGTCGTCTTCCCGTAGTGAATCACTTCTTACAAGAATCCGTAAATTCCTAGCAGTTAGCTGAACGGGTCCTTTCCCCTATAGAGGTTTGAAAAATTCAGGTAGATGACAAGAGAGTTCTCCCTAGCAGATCCTTGACAGGTCTTCCCCCCGCTAAGTCAAAAAGTTGTTGATTCCCCAGCGAAATCAGTGAGGTGAGATTCAATCCCCAACAGTTGAGACATCCCCTAGCAGGGTCTTCAAATCTAAAGTCCAATTTATTTTTGGCAAAGGTAATAAGTTGAGACAGACTAGTTACACTCTTCTCCAACAGAAATATCGACAATCATCTGTATCCCCCATAGAGTCAGCAAAGATTTGTTATTTCCGCGTCAGAAATTCCCTTTGTACCTATCCCCCAGTGTCATGGGGCATCATGTCATATAGCTCAGCATCTGTGTATTAAATCCAAGGTTGATATCCAAATTCCACCCGTAGCGTGGCAATTCTCAAAGTCCACCCGCAGCGTGGCAATTTATCCAAAGTCCACCCGCAGCGTGGCAATCTGGCCAAAGTCCATCCTCTGGGTGGAAAATTCCTAAAGTCCAACCGCGGATTGGCCAGAGTCCATCCTCTGGGTGGCAAATTCTTGAAGTCTCCCATAGTGATCCATAGTCTCCCATAGCGAGCAGCAGCCCCTGTAGTGTGGCAAAACGCAGAAGTCTCCCGTAGTGAGCAGAAGTCTCCCGTAGTGAGCCAAAGTCTCCCGTAGCGAGCAGCGGCCCCCGTAGTGTGGCAAACAAAAAAATTGAAGTCTCTCGTAGCTAAGCAATGTGCCCCCGTAGTGTGGCAAATTTTCTGGAAGTCTCCCGTAGCTGAGCAATGTGCCCCCGTAGTGTGGCGAATTTCTAAAGTCTCTCGTAGCTGAGCAGCAGCCCCCGTAGTGTGGCAAAACATTGAAGTCTCCCATAGTGAGCAAAAGTCTCCTGTAGTGAGCCAAAGTTTCCCGTAACTGAGCAATGTGCCCCCGTAGTGTGGAAAATTTTCTGGAAGTCTCCCGTAGCAGAGCAATGTGCCCCTCGTAGTGTGGCGAATTTCCAAAGTCTCCCGTAGCGAGCAGCAGACCCCGTAGTGTGGCAAAAAATTGAAGTCTCATGTAGTGAGCAAAAGTCTCCTGTAGTGAGCCAAAGTCTCCCGTAGCTGAGCAATGTGCCCCCGTAATGTGGCGAATTTTCAAAGTGTCCCGTAGCTGAGCAATGTGCCCCCGTAGTGTGGCAAATTTTCTGGAAGTCTCCCGCAGCTGAGCAGTGTAGCCCCGTAGAGTGGCAAAGTATTGAAATCCCCCGTAGTGTGGCAAAGCATTCAGAAAACCACCCGTTGTGTGGCATGTTATTAATATCCCAGCAAAGGTCCACCCGTAGCGTGGCAAATCAGCAATCTCCCGACATTATTCCGAAACATTCACATATTCACTACTCTTCACATCCGAGTTCTCCCCAAGCAGAGTTCAGATGGTTGGGTTTATTTCCTTTGTGCAAATTTTCTGGTTGTTTCTAGTATTCAATCCCTGCATAGTTCAAACGTCTAAAAGCGACTGCTATCATCCATTCAAGTCTACAGTGATTGAATAGGGGCAGCTGTAACACCCCAAAATTTGCCCTCTTATTTATCATCAACCTCGAGCGATTCACGCTTCATTCTTGCATCATTCCGCTTATCATCGCATCGCATTTGAAAAAATAAATAAATCATTCATCGTCCTTTGCATGAGGTGTGTGGTCGATCGAGGCTTGGAAAACATTGGTGTTCAAGATAAAATGATGTACCAAAAATAATCCACACCACTTTCAAGCTAACCCATTAAAAAAGGAAGAATTCACCACTTTCTCTCCCTTTTCTTTCCACCTTTCCTTCCACTTTCTTTCCACACTTCCTTTCATTCTTTCCTTCTCCTTTTTCCACTACAATTCCACTCCATTTCCCTTGGAAACTTCCACCATCTTCTACCACATTCTAGAGTATTCCAAGGAATATTCCAAGGAATATTCCCTTTTCCAACCCTAACCCTAACTAACCCCAAACCTAATTTTGGATCCCAACCCTGATTTTTGGGCCCCAAACCTAATTCCATTCCCAAACCTAGCTCCAAGCCTAGTCTCTATATATTCCTTAATCTCTTCAATGCAAAGAGGTTCCCACAATTCCAAATTTTTCACTTTTTCATAATCACTTTTTCTCCCTCACTTTTCCTCCATTTTCCCTCCTTTCACCAAAGGCTTCCTTGAATAAGCTCTTCAAGTTTCACATTGAAACTTGAAGATCTTGAAGCTTAAGCCTCCAACCTCCATAGATTGTGGATTGTAGAAGAAGAAGCTAGTGATTTTGTTGAAGATTTCGGCTTATCGGAAGTGCAAGAGGATCAAAATGTCAAGAACGCATTTATTTTGCGGTTTATCATCTTTTCGGTTTTCTCTTCGATCAAGCTCTGATTCTTGCAACAATTACCAAAGCACTCCTCCGCTTCGTAGGTTGGTGATCTTAATCACTTCTTCTTTAAGTTATTCTCTCCATCTCACCATTTTGGCATTCTTTAAGTGCTTTTTAATTGCTCTTCGTTTTGATTGCGTTTCATTGCGTTTTGCTTGCATTTTATGATTTTTGTTGATTTAGAATTTAAAGTGTTGATAGCTATAGGTGTTAGCATGTGTAAATAAGCTCAAATTAAGTAGAAATTCGTGTTAGCATGTTCCTAGGAATGTTAGGGATCATTAGAAGTGAGTTTGTGGCCAAAAGCACTTTTCTCTCAACTTTTTTCACATTCTGGATCAGTGTTAACCGGTTAACCGGTTAACGGATGCGTATTGGCAACAAAACAGGGCAGATTTAGGTCCGTTAACCGGTTAACCAATTGGTTAACCGGTTAACGCTGTTAATTTTTTGTTTTCTTGCTTATTTGATAGCTTAGTCCTAAGTTCTAGTGCCTCTAGTGTTCATACATGTTTAGGTAGTGATTTTAGGGAATTTTTAGGTCCATTTCCAGTAGCTAATTCTCCCATTTCGAGTCGTTTCGACACGATTCCATTCATGTTATGTGTTATGCGTTTTTGTGCTTCTTTGTGCATAGTTTAAGTTCTTGCATTTTGTTGCCATGTTCATGCATCATTAGGCATATAATAATCATGTTGCATTCTGTTTTTACATGTTTGCATTGCCTTAAATCATTTTTACATTCCATTATGTTGATGTACGTTGCATGTTGAATAATCATAAGTATGTGCATTTCTTGCATTTTGTTGCATATTTGATTATATCATCCATATCAATTCAATTCTGAATTTTTGCATTGAGTTTAGTATGTTTGTTGAGCTATCATGTTGCATGTTCATAATCATTAATCATCATGTGCATATACCATGTTCATGTACCATACTTTTGCATTACTTTTTGCATAATCAACCATGTGATGCATTCTTGCATAATCTTCAAAATATTCATGTTCTTGCATTTTTATATGATGATCCATGTTCAAATGTATGTTCATGATGGATTTAGTGCATTATTCATTGAGTTTGTGCATTAAAATATGAAAATAATCAATTCTGGATTTTGCATTTCATAGCTGTTTTTGCATATAGGTGTTGTAAAATGTGTGCTATTTGTTTGTAGTGTATGCTATATTTGACCTTTTACACCTACGTTTTCATGTTGCATGATAGCTGTAGTATGCTGTTTGTGTTATGCTTTATTTTCATAGTTGTTTTGTGTTTGAGTGCTCAATTTTGGTTTAGCATAGTGTAGGCACCCTTAAACCTAAGATTGAGTCTAGTTTAGGTCCAAGAGCCTTAGGATTTAATTGTTGTGTGTTTGCTTTATTATTTTTTTAATATAAAATGCACACTAATCATTTGTTTTGTAGTGGGGAAGATTGAGTTAAGTTTCCTTCACCCTATCCTTTATTGTTATGCATTTCTTTTATGCATTTTAAATTCATTTTTCCTCCCATATTTGTGTTTGGTAGGATTCCCCCCTTGTTAGGATCAACTTATCTTCATTAGGAAGTAAGTTGCATCATTTTTCTTCTTTCTTTTCCTTTTGCTCCTTAGGATTAGAAAACCTCACTAACCATTAGGATTTCCTCGACAGTTCAAACAGCGATATGGTTAACACCCTCGAGTCAGAGCCGGTAACAACTGAGCTAGAGCTATGGCAACGTCATCCTAAAAAACACAAATAGTTCCCGCCTAAGTTAGACGAACTACGTCGACTCTGATCCTCATTATCCCGATGAGGTACGTAGGCAGCGGGGTAGGGCCCGTTCGAGCACATTCTTTATTTTCCCTACATTTCCCTCTTTATTCTCATCTCTTTTCTAGTTCCCTTCCCATTCCAGTTCCAGTCATCAGTTTTATTCAGCAGTAGTTATATTTTTCTCACCCTTTGAAACAAGCAAACAAGCGTGGATCTCGTTGGGTACGGAGGACGGTCTGGGGTGCTGATACCTTCCCAGGTCATAACCGACTCCCGAACCCAGATCTTTGGTTCGCAGGGCCTCGTCCGTTTCCTTCTTCCTCAGGTTTGTGCAACATTACATTTCCTGTTCCTTCGGGATAAAAATGCCTGGCTGGCGACTCTACCTTTTCCGCGCCACTTTCGCGTTTGTACTAGGATGAAAATCCCGGGAGCGACAGGAAGGTATTAGCACCCAGATTGTCCGCCGTACTCGACGGGATCCACGCTTGAAAGTTTGTGTTTAAAGGGGTAGTGTCAGTGCTATTTTGTGTGCAAAAAGCTGGAAAAGAATACAAGTGTCAGTGCAAAAGAGATGTGAAGTGAAATAAAGGAGTGTTAGTGTAAGGAAAGAGTGCAATGCTCAAGACAATGAGGCTTAAAAGAATAATGCTGGAAGAGGGGGAATATACAGAGACTTTTGTTCGATAACTGTTAAGTTATGCCTACGTATCCTCTCATGTAATGAGGAAGTCAGAACACCGTAGTTCGACTCAAAGAGACTGAAAGATAAATTGACTAGTGAACTGCTTACTTGTCTATGCTCAAGTGTATGACTTGTCTCGCTTAAGAGTGAATGAGGTGAGAAAAGAATCCTGGAGGAGACGATTATTGTTTGTTTTTGGATTTTAAATCTTTTATTGCTTTTTGTGTTTGTCATAAGTTGATGAGCTTAAGCCTAAACCAAGGGTTAGTAAACTCATCACATCTTCCCTATGATTAGGGGTAATGAGAATACCTTAAGAATGAAGTAAACACCTCACACTTAATCACCATGATATAGGATTAAGATCATTAACCTACTTGCATTTATTTAGATGTTTTTGGAGTTTTTGTTTAGTGTTAAGTAATAATTTTAAGCCATAATCAAGGATTTAATGGACCCATTACACCATCCTAATAGAAGGATAATAGATGAGCACATTTAAGCTGAGGAAGATAACTCAACTTAATCCATGATTATGGATTAACCTCATGACAAAACAAAGCCTTTATTAAAGTATATTTTAATTAATGATGAGATTAAGAAATGAGTTTTATGGTTTGTAAGACAACTTGAGGGGGACTTGTCCATTAACACTAGGGTTAGTCCTTCTTAACCAATTAAGGAAGAATTAGAACCCTAATGCAAGGCCAAGTTACAAGCTATTTGTCTTAGTGATTATTAAGATGGATTAATTAAGAGGTTTAAACAAATTAAGGTTTTAACACTTAGGATTAAATTTATACACTCCATCCTAAGAGAAGGATGCAGGCATAACCTTAATCGCAAAGCCTTAAAACCTTAAAGGTTTAGTCTCTGATTATGAGATGAGAAGAGAAGACACAAAAGATGACACAAAGGTAAAACTAATGGGGGAATAATAAAACCCTAATAGTGATCATGCTGGGGTGTTCCTAGGGTTTTTGAGTCCTGCAAGAGATCTTCAAGAAGAGCCACCAAGGAAGAAGCAGATGAAAGGAGGAGAAGCAAAAGAAGCAAGTCAACTTACTTCACTTAAGAAGATAAGTTGCTTGAAGAAGGAAAGTAAAGAAGGAACATGAATGATCAAGCTCACTCTAAGACAAATACAAAATGCAGCAATGGATGCATAAGGGAGATGAGAAGAGATTGTGAGAAGTGAAGGCAAATTCACTTCTCAAAGTACTTACCACCTGAAAAGTTAGTAAAAGGAAATGAAATGAAATGAAAATGAAATAAATGCAAGGATGCAAACCAAAACCAGAAGCATATTCATGATGCAAATGATGCTAAGAGATGGTGCAAATGTATGTCAAGATATGTGAACGATCATACAAGCAATGAAGATGCAAATGAAGCATGAAAGGAGGCATGAAAGAACATGAAAGTTTATGAAATGTAATTAAAGCATAACATGGAAAATGGATGATGCAATGATCAAACATGATTATAATGTGTCCTAAGATGTCTTAGGAGTCATGTGGATGCAAGAAATGTCATGGAAAGTTCATGAATGCAAACATATGCAAGATGTATGCAAAGGAAGATGAGAAATTAGGGTTTTATGAAAGGATGAGATGCAAAACTCAAAAATAGAAGCAAATGACAAGATAAAAAATTGAAAATGCAATCAAAAGAACCCTAACCCCATATGATTTTATAACCCTAAGGAGAAGAACTAACTCTTAACCCTAAGGGACTTATGATTTTTCTAAGTTATCTAGGGTTTTAAGGTACCTAAAGGGAAAAAATGCAAATCAAATCAAAAAGGCAGAAGAAAATTATGGCAAAAATATTCTAGAAAATACATTTCAATAGAAGATCAATGCAAAAAGAACCATGGTCATACCATTATTGGTTAGGCAGAAAATAATTCTTGAAGTTAGGGTTCAAAAATGGGATTTTATGAACCCTAAATTCAAAGAAAAAATGTCAAAATGATTCAAAACCAAAAAGAAATTTGTATGGATGGTATGACAATGTCTCTAAATTTTTAAAGATGCAACATGAATTTTTTGGGATTTTTTAGAAACCTAAATGAAATTTTAATTAATTAATTTTTATTAATTAATTAAAATAAACAATTAAATGTCTAAAAAATGATTTTTTGATGCAAAAAATAAAAATAAAAATATTTTTGGGTTGGGAAAATTATTTGGAATTAAAATGCTGAATAAAAATATTTTTGGCATTTTTTTTAACTATTTTAAATAATTCGTACAAAATAAATAAGAAAAATGAATTAAAAAATGAAATAAACAAAAGTATGCTGAATGGATAGCTTGGATTGAAACTGGGTTTAAAGGGATTGACCTGGCGCGCTATCCTACGGCTCAAATTCAAATTCTATTAATCCTAATTAAATTATTAATTAATCCAGATTAATCACTAATGAAAAGATCTTGGCCATTCACTTCTCGCGGGAAAGACAAATCCAAGGGTCCTCATTCAAAGTTTTCCCTAACCCTAATTAGTCACTTAATGACTCTCAGGTGGCCGGAGAAGACCTCCGGTCATCTTCTCCGACCAGCTCCTCACCTGAAAATTCTCAACTTCTTCCCTAGGTCTTTTTTGGAGCTCTAAAGCTCCAGATTCACTCCTTTCACTCTCCTAAGATCAAATCCACCCTAAAAACAATTTCTTTTCACTCAATCTCAAGATTCGAAGGAAACATCAAAGATGGCAAAAATTTCAGACAAGCAATACATCCTCATTTCTTCATCATTTTAAAAAATAACAAGTTCAGTGTACTCAGGGGAACATGCTTAATCATTTAGCAACATAAAATAAAGGTTCTGGAAAAATTAATTCGCATGGCTACCTGAGATGGAGCTTTTAACCCTTGAGCTTTCTGGCTGCTTCCTTGGTGCAGAATGCATCCAATGAACTCCCTGAAGAAGCTTTGATGCTTGGAGAGCTTTGAGGGAGGCTGGTTTGTGAGTTTATGCTCCACTGGTCAGAAAATCGTGTTTTGTTTGTGGTGTGTTCTTGGCTGTTTTGATGGGTGTTTTATGATCAGTGAATGATTTAAGAATGAATGGTGGTGTTTGTCTGAAGATTGAGCAAGTGTGTTGTGTGTTTCGAAGGAAAATGCAAGAGGGATGATTTTTGTGAACTAGAGAATGTTGAGGTTTCAGGCTGTGTTCTTGTGTGTTATGGCTTGCTTTAGGTTAGTATAAAAAATGCAATTGGTTCAGAGAGTTGTTGTGGCATAGTGTGATTGGTATGGTGTGAAATGCAAAAATTCAACATTTCTTGTACTTGAGGTATGGGCAAGTGGCAGGCTTGGTACAATGGGGTGTCTGGTGCCGCAAGGATCAAGGAGGTCCATGGAATTCACTTTGAGGCCATTCAGCATGTTTGTGAAATGTTCTTGGTCATTTTGCAATTTTGACAAAGTTTGGCCCTTTTGAGATTTCTTCATGGGCAAGGCATGAAAAATTGAGATTCTTTGGGCAATTTTGAGTTTTAGACATTGCACAATGTTTGTATGATGATTAGAAGTGTGTTTGAGGTCACAAAATAGCTTGGCAAGAGGTTTTGCAAAAATCTCTCTTTGGTGCATTCTTGAAATTTATGTGATTTTTGCCAACTTTGACAAGCCATAACTTTTGATCCAAAATGAATTAGGTCATGTTCTTGTACTTTTTGAAAAGGGAATGATCCAATCTACAACTTTCATGACCAACAATTTTTCTTTTGAAGCATTTTTGGTTAAGAAAGTGGAGGTTGAAAAACTTTCCCAAAATGGAAAAGTTTTTCATTAAGTGACTTGAAATGCAAACTTTCCATTTTGGGAAAGTTTTTCAACCTCCTCTTTCATAACCAAAAATGCTTCAAATGAAAAATTCTTGGTCATGAAAGTTGTAGATTAGGTCTTTCCCTTTTCAAAAAGTACAAGAACATGTCTTGATTCATCATAGAACTCAAGATATGGCAAAAATCCTATAATTTCAAGTTTCATGTCAAAGACGGATTTTGCATTTTGGCATATTCAAGCATTCTAATGACTTCAAATGTACACAAACACTTCACAATATGTCAAAGCAACTTCTAAACATCAGAATTGTGCATCAAACCTAGGGTTTTCATGACTTGAACTTCAAGAAATCACAAAAGGGCCAAAACTCTCAAGAATTGCAAAATGCATTGGATCCTCTCATCCACTTATGCCAGCTGCATCAAAACCATTCTATGGCTCTCCATGAAACTTGCTGAGCCCAGAAACCCCAAAAAATCAGACCTGCCATGGCCCATACCTCAAGTACACAAATCTTGACTTTTTTGCAAATCACCCCATACCAATCAGCCTGTGCCACAACAACTATCTGAGCAATCCCATTGGCTTAATAAAACATTATGCAAGCCATTTCATAACACACAAGAGGCTGAATCATCCAAGATCTCAGAATTCCCAAAATCCCTCAAAAACTTCCTCTCTTCGAAACTCATCACACAACCACTGAAACTTCAATCTTTTTTCACCAATCATCTCCGCATGACCTAAGGATCATTTCCCACCCATCACCATAGCCTAAAACACAGCCAAACCAAAACATGATTCTTGGTGCAGAGGAACTGAAACTCTCAAACCAGGCCATACAAGCTTGTTCTTAGCTCCTCATCATCATCAGGGAGCTCATTGGGGTGGGTTTGAACCAAGAAAGAGGCCAGAAAGCTCAAGAACACAAAGCTTCAACTCAAGTAGCTATGATGGACAATTTTTCTAGAATTCTTATTTTAATCCTAATTATTTAATTATAAAACTTAATTAAAACTCAGTTTGTATGTGAGCCGTCCAGATGCGCGCCAGTCAATTCCCACCTTTTTCCTTTGAATCTCACCCACTGGATCAATTGACTTCTCATTTAAATAATTTTTTTTTTTCATTTTTATTGCATTTTCTTTCCCATTTAATTTAAAATAGCAAAATGCATTCAAAAAATATTTTCTTTTGCATTCTGACTTTAAATATTTTTCTCATTCCAAAAATGTTTTTTATTTTGTTTTTTGCATTAAAAAAGCATTTTTAAAATATTTAAATGTTATTTTTAATTAATTAAAGTCTTTTAATTAATTAGAAATATATTTATGTTTCTAAAAATCACCAAAAAATTATGAATCATCCCAATGCATTTAGAAACATTTTCAAACTCTTCACACAAATTTCTTTTTAGGTTTGATCATAGTTTGCCAATTTTCTTTGAATTAAGGGTCATAAAAATCATATTTTTAAACCCTAATTTTGAAAAATCATTTCTGCCTAACCAAGAAGAGTTTGAAGTTGATTCTTTTTGCATTGTTTTTCATATTGCATGTAGTTTATAGGTATTTTTCCTCATGAATTTATCTTGCATTTTCAATCTGATTTGCATTTTTCCCTTTGTACCACCCAAAAACCCTAGATAACTTAGGAAAATCATAACTTTTGATTGGTTAGGCTTCTGACCTTCTCCTTTGGGGTGTGACCTAATATGGGATTAGGGTTTGTTTGAGTTGGATTGTAAATTTTTATCATGTCATATGCTTCTGTTTTGTTCATTTGCATCTCATACTTCCATATAACCCTAATTTCTCATGTTCACTTGCATTCACCTTGCATATGCATCAATATATGAACTTGCCATGACATTTCTTGAATTCATATGTCATATTAGACATCTTAGGACATGTTAGAACTTTGCTTGATCATTTCTTCATTCATTTTCCATGATTAGCATTCATTTCATTTCATAAACTTTCATGTGTTTTCAAACTTCAAAGCATTCTTCCATTTGCATCTCATCTTTGTATGATCACACATATGCATTTTGTATGCCTTTGCATTATCTCACATGACATTTGAATTGCATAAACACTTCTGACTTTGATCATTTCATCTCACTTCACTTCATATCCTTATGCTTTATACTTTATGCATTCATACTAACCATTTCAGGAACTTTTGGTAAGTTATTTGTGAGAAGTGGATTTGCCTTCACTTCTCACTTCTTCTTATCTCTGTCATTTGCATTCTTACTTGTCTTTTAAGTGAACTTGTTCACTTGTGTTCCATATTTCTCTCTTTCTTTCTTTAAGTTACTTATCATCTTCAATGAAGTAAGTAACTTATTCTTCTGCTTCATCCTCCTTTCATCTGCTTCTTCCATTGGTGGCTTCCTTGAAGATCTTTCTCTAAGCCTTACAAACCATAGGACATCCAAGCATGATAATAATTAGGGTTGTGATTAGTCCCCCTTAGCTTTTTACCTTTGAGTCTCCTTGAGTCTCTCTTCTCATCTCAATAATCAGAGACTAAACACTTAAAGTTTTAGGACTTTGGAATTAGGGTTATACCTGCATCCTTCTCTTAGGATGGAGTGTATAACTTTAATCCTAAGTGTTAAATCTTTAATTTGTTTAAACCTCTTAATAAAATCACTTAATAATCATCAAGACTTCATCTTGTAACTTGGGCCTTACATTAGAGTTCTAATTCTTCCTTATGGTTAAGAAGGACTAACCCTAGTGTTTAATGGACAAGTCCCCCTCAAGTTGTCTTACCAACATAAAATCCATTTCTTAATCTCATCCATTTATTAAAATCCACTTAATAAAGACTTGTTATATAATGAATTTAATCCCTAACCATGGATTAAGTTTAGGTATCTTCCTCAGCTTAAGTGTTCTCATATATTATCCTTCTATTAGGATAGTGTAATGAGCCTACTAATCTGTGATTAGAGATTAAACTCATTACTTAACACTAAACAAAAACCCAAAAACTTCTAATTAATCACAAGTAGGTTAATGATCTTAATCCTACATCATCATGGAAATTAAGTTGATATGCTTATCTCATACTTAAGTAGTCTCATTATCCCTAATCAGGGAGGATATAGTGAGTTTATAGGCCTTGATTTAGGCTTAAGCTCATTAACTTATGCAAAACACCAAAAACAATAACAAAACTGAAAACAAAAAAACAAACAATAATCGTCTCCTCCAGGATTCTATTCTCATCACATTCACTCTATAAACGAGAACTTGCTTCTTCCGTCTAATGCAAGAAAGTTAGCACTCGAGTCAGACGAGTCATACACTTGAGCATAGGCAAGCAAGCAGTTCACAATCAATTTATTTTTAGTCTCTTTGAGCCAAACTATGGTGTTCTCACTTCCTCATTGCACAAGAGGATACGTAGGCATAACTTAACTATTATCGAACAAAAGTCTCTTTGTCATACCCCTCTTTCAACATTCTTCTCTAAGCCTCAGTCTTGAGCACCTCACCCATTTCTTTTGCACAGACACCTGTATATTCTTTTCCAGCTCTTGCACACAGATAACACATACACTTACCCCTTTTAAACACAATCTTTTAAGCGTGGATCCCGTTGAGTACGACGGATAATCTAGGTGCTAATACCTTCCCAGGTTGTAACCAACCCCCTTTTCTCAGTTTCTCTGGTTCGCAACCGTCTTATCCATCTTTTTTCTAGGTTTATGCAGCATTACCTATCCTTCGGGATAAAAATACCTAGATGGCGACTATATTCACTTTACCTTCATTTCTCTTTTCGCCGACCGTTCGCACTTGTACCGAGATGCAAATCTTCGGGAGCGACACCTCCTCGACTGCAAGACTAAGGAGGTTGTGATGACACTTCTAAGTGGACTACCATTTTTTGTTGCAAGGTGTTTTATTTTTCCAGCTGTGTTAACCTTTTATTTTCCGAACATGAAAAATGTCGAACATTCACGAGCGTTTAGTCAAAGCTCAGTCTAAAACTATGAAGAGGGGACCAAAGTCCAGGGGTCTTAATTCAAGTTATGGTTCAAAAATAAGATTTTAATGACCCTTAATTCAAAGAAAATTCACAAATTATGATCAAACCTAAAAATAAATTTGTGTGAAGAGTTTGAAAATGTTTCTAAATGCATTGGGATGATTCATGATTTTTTTGGTGATTTTTAGAAACCTAAATGTATTTTTAATTAATTAAAAGACTTTAATTAATTAAAATTAACATTTAAATATTTTAAAAATACTTTTTTAATGCAAAAAATAAAATAAAAATGATTTTTGGAATGAGAAAAATATTTAAAGTCAGAATGCAAAAGAAAAATATTTTTTGATGCTTTTTGCTATTTTTAATTAATTATGCAAGAAAAATAGAAAGAAAATGAATTAATAATGAATTAAAGGGAAATTAATCTGATCCAGTGGTTGAGATTCAAACCTAGGGGGGAGATGTTGATTGCGCGCGTTATCCGAAGGCCAGGATTTAAACTGAGGAAACTTAATTAATTAAACAGATTAATCTAATTAATTAGGATTTAAACTTAATGAAGCAATCTGGACCACTCAAACGCGCGCTAACCCTAAGATCTAAAGGTCCAGATTCAAACTGGTTGATAAACCCTAATTAGAACCCTAACCATTTTCAGGTGACCGGAGCTTGCTCCGGTCATCTTCTCCGACGAACCAAAATTTCAGAAACTCATACAAGCATCAAATCTCCTAATTTCTTGCCCAGAATCACTCCTCTAACATCCAAGAACATGAATCCACAAACAAAAATCATTTATCATGCATAACAAATCTGAATCGAAGAAAAGAAGTTCTACGTCAAAAATTTCAGAACAACCATACATACTCATTTCTCAATCATTTTCAAAACAAATCACATCCCAATGATCAGTGGAGCATACATATTTATATTGTAACTAGAAAAACATGTTCTGGAAAAAATGTTCTTGAGGTATACTTGAGGTTGAGCTTTCTAATTTTGGGCTTTCTGGGCCTCTCTTTGGTGCAAGTCCACTCCAATGGGCCTCCTGAGAATGCTTTGATGCTTGGAACAAGCTTGCAATGGTTGGTTTTGATGTTTCAACTCCGCTGCACCAGAAATCGTGTTTTGGTTTGGCTATGTTTCAGGCTATGGTGAAGGGTGCTTTGTGTTCTATGGATGATTTTGAGATGAATGGTGAAAGAATGAGTGAGTTTGAGTGGTTGAGCCGTGAGATTCGAAGACTTGAAGTTTTTTACAAATTTTGTGGATTCTGAGTGTGGGGAAGATTCAGGCTTCAATGTTGTGTGTTATGAGTTGCTTATTGTCCACATAAACAATGTTGATTGGCCAGAGAGTTGTTGTGGCACAGGCTGCTTGGTATGGGTGCTTTTGCAAAAAGTCAAGAATTTATACTTAGAGGTATAGGCATGGTGCATGTCTAATTTCTTGGGGTGTCTGGCCTCAGCTGAGTTCAAGGATGGCCATGGGATTGGTTTTGATGTTCTGGATGGCTTGGATGAGGAGTTATCACATGTTTTGAAAAATTCCCTCTTTGAAGTTTCTTGGATCATAAGTCATGGAAACCCTAAGTTTAATGCACAATTCTGATCCTTTGAGGTTTGTTTGACATGTTGTAAAGTGTTTGTGTCCATTTGAAGTCATTAGAATGCTTGAATATGCCAATTTGCAAAATCCCTCTTTGACATGAAACTTGAAATTTTAGGATTTTTGCCAACTTTGAAAGGCCATATCTTGAGTTCTAAGATGAATCAAGACTCGTTCTTGTACTTTTTGAAAAGGGAAAGACCTAATCTACAACTTTCATTACCAAAATGTTTTCATTTGAAGCATTTTTGATTAAGAAAGAGGAGGTTGAAAAACTTTCCCAAAATGGAAAGTTTCCATTACAAGTCATTTCCATTTTTGGCAAGTTTGCAAATGGCTCAAAATTCTTCAATCTTGTGAACTTCCAACCTCTTCTAAGATCAAATAAAGATCATATAACTTCAATTTGATGAAAATACCCCTTTGGTTCCATTGTTGGGGCCCTCAAATGCCCTGATTTTGACTTAACTTGCCCAAGAAGTTACTCAGTGAACATATGACTTCCACAATGAATTTCTTCATCAAACTTGGTACATATGATCCTTATAACATATTAAGAACATTAGAAACAATAATGGCCCAAAATTTTGGAGTTAAGGCCTCTGAAACCAAAACCCTAATTTTGGTCATCTGTGTAGTGAAACTCTAGCTCTGCTTCCATGTCTTTGCCAGTTCTTGTGATCTTTTGACTTTCATGAACTTTAAGGAGCATAATATGATGATAGAACACACATGGGCCTTATTGGAAAGCTTTGAGGCCTTTGGGATGGCTCAGGTGGAATCTTGGATTGCTCAGATCACAAACCCTAGATGCAGATGAACTTGAACTTATGCATTGAAGCAAAAATGTAAATTGAGATGTAATGCTTATGTTTAAACAAAAATGAAAGATCACAAGCCATGGTGTGATATGAGTGAGGGAAAATTTGGGGTGTTTACACCATGCTTTTACTGTTGTATTTTGAAACAGAGGTTGTTAATTGTATGATGTTTGCATTGTTTTGATACATTTTACACCTATGTCCATGTTGTTTTGTAGTTGTAATAGGTTGTTTGTGTTGTTAGTTGCATCTAGTAGATGATTGTGTGTTAGGGCGCTGTAGTAGCTGCTGATTTTAAGCTTCACTTAGCTTTTAGGCATCCTTAGGCTTAATATTGAGTCTAGTTTAAGTCATATTTTTATGCTAGGACATGTTTGGCATTGAATCACCTATTTCTTTTTATCCGTTTTGGTTTGATTTTAACTAACCTTTGTTTTGTAGGGGGTTGTAGTAAGCCATGTGTGTGGGAGGGTATCCTACATACACCTTCTTCCTTATCTTTTTAAAATTCAACTTGTGATTGTGATAAGCATTCTAATCTTCTTCGACATGTCATTTTTCTTCACTCCCTTCAAGTTCTAATCTAATCTTCAATCATTCAAGTGAGTTAGAACTTGTTTTCTTTTTCTCTTTAGGATTAGAAAACCCCATTAACCATATGATATCCATAATATGACAATTTAGGGTGAGTCTTAGTTCCCCTAGTTTTTTCCTTTCTCGATTTGAGTCCCTCTTTCTCATCTCAAAGAAAAAGCAAAACACCTAATAAAGGTTGAACTTTCTTACGCACCATGAGACTTTGTAGTGAGGTATTTGCACGCATTCTATATCGGGGTGAGGTGTAGAGTATCTACCATGATGAACAAGTCTTAGCATGAGAATGTTTCACAAACACCAAAATCAAAACACTTCTTCTAAAACACAGTAAACAAACAACACACTTCTTTCCTTCAGGAATTCTCTTCTCATCTCACTCACTCTCAACGAGAACTCGCTTCGACTTGTCTCTCGTAGGACAGTAAACACACTCGTCGTAGACGAGCCGACAACACCCGAGTATTGGCATAAGTATTTAAATATCTAAAATACACAAACAAAGTTCCTGCCTTAGTTAGGCGAACTACGTCGACTCTGATTCTCATTTCCCATGAGATATGTTGGCAGTGGGGTAGGGCCCATTCATGCACACTATTTATTTTCCCTATATTTTTCCTTTCTGATCTTATTTTTTCAGTTCCCTTTCTCACTTCCATTCCATTTAGCAATTTTTATTCAGCAACAACTTTATTCTCTCACCCTTTGAAATAGACAAACAAGCGTGGATCCCGCCGGGTACGGTGGACGGTTTGGGGTGCTAATAACTTCCCAAGCCGTAACCGACTCCCGAACCCAGTTATTTGGTTCGCATGACCTTATCCTTTCCTTTTTTCTTTGGTTTATGCAACATTACCTTTCCCATTCATTCGGGATAAAAATGCCTGGCTGACAACTCTACCTTTTCCGCGCCACTTTTGTGTTTGTACTAGGATGAAAATCCCGGGAGCGACACACAACTTCTTCTCAAAACTGGGTTACAATGCTTCTACTTATAACCTAATACCCAACTGGATTCGGGCCTTCAAAACATAACAAATTTGTTGTTACAAATCAGAAGATTTTGATACAAAATAAGTCTTTAATCAAATCTTCCTATTTTGGAAAGTATATATATATATATATATTTGTTTTTTGCATTCTGATTGAATCTTCTAGACCTTTAAATCAGCACCCATTTAAATCAACGCCATATAGGATTGCATAATATCTCCAGAATATTCTGCATCTATTTAAAAAATCGCAGAACCAATCACTCCAGCTGAGCATTGGCGCGATGTCGTATGCAATGTCGGAGGACATCTTCTTCGACATGTTCTAGAACAACAAAAGAGACCTCTAAGATATTCTCCTCTAGGTTAGGACTTCTGTCATAGGCTCCAAAATATCTTCACAATTAGAACCTAAGGATTCTCCTTGAAAACACCTTTAAAAAATTATGCATCTTGAATCTCTTAGTCCTTTAAAACAGGTATAACAACTTCACCCGTGATAACATAATATTCTATAGAATATTCTGCATAATTTGAACGAAAAACCCAGCACTCCAGCTCCACAGACCAAGACGTCATGACATCTGTCTTTAACATCTGTCTGTAACACATGACAGTAATACTGTCATGACAGTTGCAGATGTTTCAACATCTGGCTCAACATCTGCCAGTCCTTATAACCCCATATGTACTGTACCACAATGTTAGAACATCTACTTTGACACGCTCTTCCAGAATCTAGACCATGTTAATTTAACATATGGAAGTTCTTATTCAACATGTTCCCACCATATTAGTTTTACCAAACATAATGCCAATCATAAAATCAAAAAATTAACAATCTCCCCCTTTGGCTTATTTTGGCTAAAATTTACATACAAGTGTAGCATTACCTCATGTAGAAACAATCTTCACAAGGTTCTGATATACCAAGGATGCCACCTTTCCTTGAGTAAAGCAGTCTTCACAAAGTTCTGATATTGCCACCTATCTTAACTCCATGATGAGCATTCTGGACATCGCTTGGATCAGAAATAAACCAATCCAAATAGTCATCAAGATTATGATGTCTTCATAGTCTTTCATCTCCATCTCCAACATCAACAATATCCATACCAAATTCTTGCCAGGAAACTTTCCAGAAACACACAACTCCTGCCACACAAGACTGAAGCAAATTATCAGGCCAACTCCCAAGAAATAAAATATGCTAAAGGTTATACAGTATCCCTCCCATGATTCTGCATAAACTCTGATGATGCGATGTTCCAAACATCTTGTTGAACATCACCAATATTTAATCAGATGGATAATTAATCAAATATTTGTGAACTCCACAAATAACAATTGATCTTAAATCCTTGTATAATAACCTTACCAGATACCAACACCAAGTAAACACCACCAATGTATCCTATCCATGCCAGTTTCTTCTTTTGCAAAGTGTTAAGATATCAAGGATGCTACACTTGGCTCAAGTAAGTAATTCATTCTCTGAACAGATCTTATTTCCCTTAACAAATCAGAAACCTCCTTCCAAATTGAATTCATCCTTAGGGCTGCGAAAGATGAATTCTACCTTGCACTTATGGATGGTGAATGTAAATCCAATTCAGTTCAGGATTTAGAATATCTGAAACATGTATCTTCACAAGAGAAAACATCTTCAGATATACCAGAACTATATTGGACACCATAACCAGAAATATTCTCCTAATTAGGTCACCATAAATAAACTTAAGAGATAACTTATCAATATCTTCACTCCCGCATGAAATATTTGACAGTGATACTCTTTTTCATTGGTTCCAACCTCATCTTTCACCAGGAATCTCTCATCAGGAAACACAACATTCTGAACTGAATGTTCTCCAGTTCTGTAATCACATGTTAGGACATCAGAATTGACATCATGAACTAAAACTCTACAACAACCTTTGTATGAAATACTGGGGAACCACAATCATGCAGATCAACAATCAAACAGAACACAACAAAAATAACAGAGAAAATCCTTGGAGAGAAATAAACTCCCCCACACTAGGATCCTCCAAAAGAAACTGAAACACAGTATCAAGACATTCTGTCTGACGTCACAGCCACACAATAAACGCACATAAATGTCAGGATATTCTGTCTGACATCATAGCTACAAAATAATTCACCACCAAAGTTCCAGGCCTGATAACAACAGAAACAGGTCCAGCACACATATTGTCACGAATAGTCCATCCTCCACTTCTAGGGACCATTCAAACACTAATAAGAACATATCATGTTCAGAAAAATTTTCAGTATAACATCCTTCTACCTTTACCATGAATTAGAAATTACCCTCCTTGGATCTCATCCAGAAACATACCAGGATGCCTGCTCTGGTACAAATTTAAATTCTGGTATAGCAGATCCAGATGTCCTGCAGGATGTCGAGACATATAATCTGACAAAAATAGCAAGGTAAAGCATATAAAATAACAGTACTGAAAAGCATAAACAACACAAGGATTGTTAGTCCAGTTCGGTGCATACTCACCTACATCTGGAGGCTACCAAGCCAGGAAGAAATTCACTATCAACAGTATTAATTCAAAGCCTAAATAGTCCCAGTTTACAACTTCTCACTTAATCCTTACCCAGTGCAACTTCTACCTATAAGTCATCATCTAGATATGAGAAATCACCATCTCACTCCCTAAATCACCTCAGTGATATCAATCAGAACCTTGCAAAGAAAGAATAACACTCTTCCAAAACAAAAAACTTGATCTTGCTTGAAAGCTTCAATCAAGAACAAATACTCATGCTTAAAAGCTTAGATTGGATAACATATAACTCAATAAAGTAAGTCCAACCCTTATATCAGAATGATAAAAGAGTGGCTCACAAATACCAACTCTCCTAGAGATTGGTTCACATATAAAGCCATAATGTTTACATTTTTTCTATTCACGACTTATTCTCAAAACTAGGTTACAATGCTTCTATTTATAACCTGATACCCAACTGGATTTGGGCCTTCAAAACACAACAAATTTGCTGTTACTAATCAGAAGATTATGATACAAAATAAGTCTTCAATCAAATATTCATAATTTGGAATGTATATATATTTCTTTTTGCATTCTGATTGAATCTTCCAGACCTTTAAATCAGCATCCATTTAAATCAGCTCCATATAGGATTGCATAATATCTCCATAATATTCTACATATGTTTAAAAAATAGCATAACCAATCACTCCATCTCAGCACAAGCGCGATGTCGTATGCAATGTCGTAGGACATCTTCTTTGACATGTTCCAGAACATCAAAAGAGAACTCCAAAACATTCTCCTCTAGGTTAGGACTTCTGTCATTGGCTCCAAAATATCTTCAAAATTATAACCTAAGGATTCTCCTTCAAAATTACTTTAAAAACATTATGTATCTTGAATCTCATAGTCCTTTAAAACAACTCTAACAGCTCCACCTGTGATACCATAATATTTTATAGAATATTCTGCATAATTTGAATCAAAAACTCAGTGATCCAGCTTCATAGACCAAGACGTCATGACATCTGTCTGTAATACATGACAATAATGCTATCATGACAGTTGCAAATGTTTCAACATTTGGCTCAACATCTGCTAGTCCCTATAACCCCATCTGTACTATACCACCATGTCAGGATATCTTGTTTGACATGTTCTTCCAGAATCTAGACCATGTTAATTTAACATATGGAACTTTTCATTCAACATGTTCCATCCATTTTAGTTTTACCAAACATAATGCCAATCATAAAATCATAGAATTAACAATTAGGAACATGTATATATACAACTTTTATACTGCTTTATGTTTATGTTTCCGCAAAATATCTGTTCAAATGATATCCTTTGGGGTGGTCTCTAAAAAATGGGAATGTGATTAATCCGCATCTGGGTGAGCTTGAGTGCACTCTAAGATAGGTAGGGCATAATTGAGATAGCTTGTAGAGAGTCCAATCCCGACCAGGTGAAACCTCAAAAGTCCCTGAATCAGTCTAACTATTTGGTGTGAAATCGATGTTTATAGCGTACTCCTTAAAAACATGGTGATTTCCAATCGGATACTCATAACGCTGAGGATTTAGTAAACATTTACCCCTTGACCTTGACTTACATGATCTACAGGTAGAAAATATTTTACCGTAGAATAAACCTTTGGGAACGGGTAGAGCTTTGGCCTTATGACACTGAACCCTTTGAGCCCATGTTTTCACCGTGTTTTTCTGTGTTGCATTCATGAATTCATCAAAAGAAAACATTTTTCAAAAAAAAAATCATCATTAATTTTCTCCTTTAAAAGAACTGAACGAACGTCTGTTTCATATTATCAGTCTTTTCAAAAATGGACTTTGGGCGACAGAAAACCCAAAAGTTTACATTCAAGAGTCCAAGATTGGATGATCTGAGAAAGCTAGGAAAGCTTGTCACAAATAGAGAATCATTTAGGGAAAAGTCCGGAGGACTTTTGTCCCTACTAAAAGTCAACATGGTAGAAGGTGTTCTTGCTACATTGGTCCAGTTCTACGACCCGGTGTACCACTGCTTCACATTTCCCAATTATCAATGTAACACCCAAAAATTTGCCCTCTTTTTTCATAGCATATAAAATATCATATTGCATACATATCATTGCATCTTTGCATAGAAAAATGAAGCATAGCATCCATGGTTTGAAGCATAGGGCATCTGGTCAAGGATTTGCCAAGTTGTGGTCCTTCAAAGCCAGAGACAAGAGCCAAGTGTCTACTAACAAGCCAAAAGAGATCTTCACATCTCATACAAGCTAAAATGGTGCATTAAGTCCCTAGAAGAGGGTAATTCATCAAGATACTCAAGCAGTGCAATGATTCCTACACAAGGAACCCTAATTAGGGTTTTGGTTGCAATGAACCTCTAGAGGGTTTTTTGGCTTCCACTTGTTCTCATGGTCTTATTTATGCTACCAAGTGTATATCTATGGGTTTTGGTGCATTGGTTCCTCAGGGAAGAGTTTCATCAAGCAATTACTTGTAGTGCAAGAAAAAGTCAATTGTGCAAGAAATAAAGTCAACTGACTTTTTGAGGTCTTCTTCATGATTTTCAAGGTCTCATACCTTCATATGGTCTTCAAATGACAAGATTCATGCCATTCATCAAGAATCAAGCAGGACAAAAGTTACAATTTTTGGAAAATGACCTATAATGTGGAATTTCCATTTTTCACAACTTTTCAAACTATCTCCAACCTAATCTTTCATCATAAAAAATGCTCTAAATGAAATTTTCTTGAATATTAAAGTTGAAGGTATTTCTCCCCCCTTTCCAAAAAGTACTAGATCACTTCTATAGCATTTGTGAAGCACAAGATATGATCAAAATACCAAGGATCTTGTTTTAGGGTTTTTTCAAGTGAACCATTTCTTCCACTTTTGCAAATTGCCTCCTACAAGTCTCATGTTCTTTCTAATGTGAAAAGTCAGTCCATACACTTCATGTACCATCAATTTGACACAAGTTTGGCTTTGTAATCATCCATTTTCATGACATATTCCTCATCTTCATTTCAAATGGCCAAATTGCATTTTGATTCAAATCTTGCCAATCAAGTGATCACAAGCTACAAAACCTTTTCCATTCTGAATTACACCTCATTTGAAGCCAATGCACGCATACATTAACTCCCATGCACATATGAATGAAGAGTTTTATTTCAATATACCAAATTGCAAAACCTCACACAACTTCTTAACCACACTTCCACTGGGTCTCTAACTCTGGTTAGGCCCAAATAAGGTCATATATAAGCTTCAGATAACCATAGTTTAGGGAGAGCTAGATCAATTTCTCAGATTCACCAGAAATTGCATTTCCCTTATCCTCTTCGATTCTTTCATTTCACAAGTGCATTTCACAATTTTCCTGTACATTCTTACTCTCTGAAGTCCATAAAAGTTAGATCCAACATTGTTTGAAGCAGGAATCAAGGATTTCAAGGCATACAAATTTGAATTGCACTTCACCAAATCTCAAGATCCAAGCAATATCTAAGCTCTAATTTCATTTATTTTGCAATTAGAGACTTCTAAGGTGTGATCTGGAGCTTACAAATGGTTTTTTTTGGAGAATTTTGTGCTCTGCAAGTCTCAGGTTAGTGAGGAATTCTTGCTCATAGATCTAGGTTTTTTGATGTGTATGTGATTCTCTGAATGCTCCTGAGTGCACTGATGTAATTAGTTTTGATTTTGGACGTGAATTATGTCCATAATATGAGTTTCAAGATATTCACATCTGTTTGTTTTGGCTTCGATTCACATAATGTAGGCGTGATATGATGTTTTTGAGGATAGATTTGGATTCCTGAAGTAATTTTAAGTTGATATAGGCGTTTAGGTTTTGTTTATGGACAATGTTTGATGTTTGTTCATCTTTCATGGTGACCAGAGCCCTAGCTCCGGCACCAGAGTTTTTTGTAGATGGAGGATGAAGTTGGAGGTATGCGATGATTTTTCACCATTGGATCTAGCCATCTGATGGTCTGTATGAAGCCAGCGCGTTAAAAAATGTGTGCCTCTCACGTGTGTTTTAAGTTTCATATTAATGCCCGTGTGCACGTGTTTAGGTTTGTTATAGTGTGTAACGCCCATATAATATATATCTAGAATAATATCATACAAGTGTTATTTTGGTACTGACACCATCATAAATGCCTACTAGTATAATTCACATTCTTGACCAATTATAAAATTATATACAACAATGGTACAAGACATGGAAATCATACTAAAAATAAAAACACTAAGATCAATACAATATCCATATTGTATAAAGATACAGAAATACACAGCGGAAGACTAAAATCTATGCTTCTCTTGAAAGATCCTGAGCATAGCTCCACTTGTAAATCAAACCTGTAAAAGAAACCTGAAAAGCAACAACAATAGTGGGGTGAGATATTAACATCTCAGTGGGTTCTCTATCTTAGAGTTATCTTGTCTCTAAGGGTTCAATTATATCAAATACTCAAGTCGGGGGACAACCTAGACTTCGAGTTCACATAACAAATAGAAACAACGAGGTAACAACGGAGCACAAAGTGCTTTAAGGCATCTTTCTCCGCCCAACCACTCAAGGGAAAACTAGTACGGGTCACTCGATCCTTAACGTATAGATAACTTTCCCTGCAAAGCCATACTCCCATATGGCATGCAAGCACGAGTCACTCATTATCTATCAAAGGTACTTTCACTGCCAAGTCATACTCCTAGATGACAAGAAATCACAGGTCATGGTACCTTACAACTAAGTAACTTTCCCTGCCCAGTCATACTCCCAGATGAAAATCAAGCCCGGGCCATGGTTACTTACCACAAAGTAACTTTCCCCTCCCAGTCATACTCCCAAATGACAAACAAGCATGAGTCACAGTTGCTTTCCTAATGGATACTTTCCCCGCTCAATCATACTCCCAAATGACAAGCAAGCACGGGTCACGGACATCCATTAAAGGATCCGAGTCCACAAATTAATTATGCCTCCCCGGCCGTCCATCCTCGTGGGACCTCGACACAAGCTAAACATAATTAAATTAGGATTTATAACGCGATGGGAACATAACCTCCATCTGTCCACAACTACTTAGCAGGGATACTATTCGAGTATCGACGTCTAAGCATTGTCACGTCTCTAGTACAATTTTGTATCAGCCTAGGGTAATCCTACTTACCTCACAAGTTATACCATCTCTCAATTCCTAGTCACAATACTAGGCCATTCAAAAGGTTTAAGATAAGGTTTCCTCAGTCTTTCACTATTCTTGATAATTTTAATTTATATAGTTTTCAATTACATAATTCTAACATTTTAGTTCAATTACCACCATTAGACAGTTCTCACAATAATCTCATGCCTCTACCCTGAATCAATCCTCATGATTAAGCATACCTTCCACAATTCCTTAAATAACATAATCACGGTTAATTAGAAAAGTCGGGTAAATTCCCAAAGTTCATGAAAGTCAAGAGATCACAAAATTGGCAAATGCATGAAAGCAGAGATAGGGTTTTCCTACACAGATGACCAAAATTAGGGTTTTGGTTTCAGAGGCCTTAACTCCAATTTTTTTGGCCATTCTTGTTTCTAATGTTCTTAATATGTTATAAGGATCATGTTTACCAAGTTTGATGAAGAAATTCATTGTGGAAGTCATCTGATCATTGGGTAACTTCTTGAGCAAGTAAAGTCAAAATCAGGGCATCTGAGGCCCCCAACAAGGGAACCATGGGATCATTTTCATCAAATTGAGTCTCTATGGTCTTTATTTGATATTAGAATTGGTTGGAAGTTCACAAAGTTGAAGAATTTTGAGCCAAATGCAAACTTACCATTTTTGGAAATGACTTGTAATGGAAACTTTCCATTTTGGGAAAGATTTTCAACCTCCTCTTTCATGACCAAAAATGCTTCAAATGAAAAATTCTTGGACATGAAAGCTGTAGATTAGGTCTTTCCCTTTTCAAAGAGTACTAGAACATGTCTTGATTCATCCTAGAACTCAAGATATGGCCTTTCAAATTTGGCAAAAATCCTATAATTTTCAAGGTCATGCCAAAGATGGAATTTTGCAATTTCACTTGCCAAGCCTTTCTATGACCTCTAATCAACTTCTATGCATCATAACATGTCAAGGAAACTTTCTAAAATCAGAATTGGCCCAAGATTGCATAGTTTTCATGCCTTGCTTCTCAAGAAAGTTCAAAGAGGGAAAGTTGCAAAATACCTTGGATCCTTCCATCCACTTGTGCCAGCTGCATCAAACCAATTCTATGGCTCTCCATTAATCTTGCTGAGGCCAGACACCCCAAAAAGCCAGCTCTGCCATGGCCCATACCTCCAAGTACACAAATTTGACTTTTTTGCAAAACCTCCCATACCAATCAAGCTGAGCCACAACCACTCTTCTGACCAATCAAGACTTCACATACATGCCTCATGGACCTCATTTCATATCTTTTTGGAGCCTGAAACACAACACAACTCAGATTTCACAAAATCCACCAAAACTTTCATCTTTTAAAATTGCACAAACTAGCCATCAAACCTCAAAACAAACTTCACCAATCATCTTAAAATCACTCATAGAACACAAACCACCCTCTGAAAAGCCCTAGAACACAGCCAAACTAAAACACGATTCTTGGTGCAGAGGAACTGAAACTCATAAACCAGGCCATACAAACTTGTTCTAAGCATTGCAACATCATCAGGAGGTTCATTGGAGGTGATTTGAACCAAGAAAGAGGCCAGAAAGCTCAGGAATTGAAAGCTTCATCTCAGGTAACCATGAAGAACAATTTTTCCAGAACTCTTATTTTAAATTCTTAAATGCTTCTGCATGATGCACTGATCATCCTGATATGTTTACTTTTGAAAATGGTTAAGAATCAAGCATGTATTGAACTTATGAAAGTTTTGGTTATTTTTCCGTTTTGCTTCGAATCATGATTTTCTTGAAACATAAATGTTATTTGATGTTGGATTCATGTTTAGGGATGTTAGAGGATCATTTCTGGAGCTTTAGAGAGTTTGATTTAGCCTAGGGAAGAAGTTAGGTTGAATGGGCTGCCGGAGAAGATGACCGGAGCTAGCTCCGGTCACCTGAGAATCATTAGGGTTCTTAATTAGGGTGTAGGGGTCAGTTTAAATGTGGGTCGTTTGATTAGGTTTTCGCGCGTGGATGAAGGGTCCAGATGCCTTATTAAAACCCTAATCAGTCAATTAGTTTTAATTAATTAGGATTAATTTTGAAAATGCCAGATCAGATCCTGACCCTCCAAACACGCGCCAGTCAATTCCCTTCCTTTTTGTTTGAATCTCAACCACTGGATGCGCTGACTTCCATTTAATTTCATTTTTAATTCTTTTCTTTTCATTTCTTTTGCATATTTAACTCAAAATAGCTAAAAACATAAAAATTTGATCTTTTGCATTTCTGATCCAAATATTTTTCTCAACCCAAAAATGATTTTTATTTTATTTTTTGCAATTAAAAAGTATTTTTAAAATCTTTAAATGTTATTTTTAATTAATTAATGGATTTTATTAATTAAAAATACATTTAGGTTTCTAAAAATCACCAAAAAAATCATGAACCATTCCAATACATTTAGAAACATTTTCAAACTCTTCATACAAATTTGTTTTTAGGTTTGATCATAATTTCACAATTTTCTTTGAATTAGGGTTCTTTAAAATCACACTTTCTCACCCTAATTTAAAAAATTCATTTCTGCCTAACCATGAAGAGTTTGAACTTGATTATTTTTGCATTGTTTCACATATTGAATGTAGTTTCTAGGTTATTTTCCTCATGAATTTATCTTGAATTTTCAATTTGATTTGCATTTTCCTTTAAGAATCACCCAAAACCCTAGCAAACTTAGAAAAATTATAACTTTCAATAGGATTAGCTTTTGACCTTATCCTTATGGGTGTGATCTTATATGGGATTAGGGTTTGATTGAGCTTAATCTCAATTTTTTATCATGTTGCATGCCTCTGTTTTGGTCATTTGTATCTCATACATTCATAATACCCTAATTTCTCATGTTCATTTGCATTCACCTTTGCATATCATCATCGCATGAACTTGCCTTGACATTTCAAACATTTGTATGACATCTTAGACATCTTAAGACATGCTTGAACATTGCTTGAACATTTATTCATTCATTTGCTATGTCTTGCATTCATTACATTTCATAAACATCCATGTGTTTTCAAGCTTCTAAGCATGCTTTCATGACATCTCATCTTTGTATGAACGTCCATATGCATATTGTATGACTTTGCATCATCTCATATGCCATTTACATTGCATTTTTACTTCTGACTTTGGTCTTTGCATCTCATTTCAATTCATTTCTTTATGCTTTATGTCTTATGCATTCATACTAACATTTTCAGGATCTTTTGGTGAGTTATTTGGGAGGTGGATTTGCCTTCACCTCTAACCTCTTCTTATCTCATTTATATGCATATTTACATGTCTTTGAAGTGAACTTGTTCACTTGTGTTCCATATTTCTCACTTTCCTTCTTTAAGTTACTTATCTTCCTCAGGAAGTAAGTAACTTATTCTCCTTCCTCCTTCTCTTTTTATCTGCTTCTTCCATTGGTGGCCTTGAAGATCTTTTCTCTTAAGCCTAACAAACCATAGGATATCCAAGCATGACAACTTTTAGGTTTGTGTATAGTCCCCCCTAATCTTTTGCCTTTTAGTCTCCTTGAGTCTCTCTTCCTATCTCAATAATAAGAGACTAAACTCTTAAAGTTTTAGGACTTTGGAATTAGGGTTATGCCTGCATCCTTCTCTTAGGATGGAGTGTATAACTTTAATCCTAAGTGTTAAACACATTAATAATCACTAAGACTTTATCTTGTAAATTGGGCCTTACATTAGGGTTCTATCTCTTCCTTATGGTTAAGAGGGACTAACCCTAGTGTTTAATGGACAAGTCCCCCCCCCCCCAAGTTATTTTACAAAATTAAAATCCACTTCTTAACCTCATCCCTTAATTAAAATCCATTTAATAAAGGCTTGTCATATAATGAATTTAATCCCTAACCATGGATTAAGTTGAGGTATCTTCCTCAGCTTAAGTGTTCTCATCTATTATCCTTCTATTAGGATGGTGTAATGAGTTCACTAATCTGTGATTAGAGATTAAACTCATTACTTAACACTAAACAAAAATCCAAAAAACATCTAATTAATCACAAGTAGGTTAATAATCTTAATCCTATATTATCATGGTAATTAAGTTGAGATGTTTATCTCATACTTAAGTAGGCTCATTATCCCTAATCAGGGAGGATATAATGAGTTTACTAACCCTTGATTTATGCTTAATCTCATTAACTTATGCAAAACATCAAAAACAATAACAAAACAAAAAACAAAACAAAAAACAAACAATAATTGTCTCCTTCGGGATTCTTTTCTCATCACACTCATTCACAAACGAGAACTTGTTTCTTCTGTCTAATGCAAGACAGGTAGCACTCGAGCCAAACGAGTCATACACTTGAGCATAGACAAGTAAGAAGTTCACAGTCAATTCATCTTCAGTCTCTTTGAGTCGAACTACGGTGTTCTAACTTCCTCATTGCACGAGAGGATAGGTAGGCATAACTTAACTATTATCGAACAAAAGTCTATGTGTCATCCCCCTCTTTCAACATTCTTTTCTAAGCCTCAGTTCCTGAGCATTCACCCTTTTGCACTAACACCTGCACATTCATTCCTAGCTTTTCATACACATATAGCACATACACTACCCCTTTAAACACAATCTTGTAAGCCTGGATCCCGTCCGTAAACACCCCAAATTTTCCATCACTCAGTTCACACCATGGCTTGTGATCTTTCATTTTACATAAGTTTAAACATATCATCTCATATTGCATTTTTGTTTCACTACATAGTTCAAGTTCATCTGCATCTAGGGTTTGTGATCTAAGCAATCCAAGGATCCATCTGAGCCACTCCAAAGGCTTCCAATCATTCCAAGAGGGTCCATGTATGTTCAATTATCATATTATATCCCTCAAAGATCAAGGAAGTCAAGAAATCACAAGAACTGGCAAGTCATGGAAGCAGAGCTAGGGTTTCACTGCACATATGACCTGAAATTAGGGTTTTGGTTTCAGAGGCATAACTCCAAATTTTTTGGTCATTCTTGTTTCTAATGGTCTCAATATGTTATAAGGGTCATGTATACCAAGTTTGATGAAGAAATTCATTGTGGAGGTCATCTGTTCACTGGGTAACTTCTTGAGCAAGTTAGTGCAAAATCAGGGCATCTGAGGCCCCCAACAATGGAACCAAAGTGGATTTTTCATCAAATTGAAGTTATATGATCTTTATTTGATCATTGAAGTGGTTGGAAGTTCACAATATTGAAGAAAAGTGAGCTAAACCAAAAGTTGCCAAAAATTGAAATGACTTGTAATGGAAACTTTCCATTTTGGGAAAGTATTTCAACCTCCTCTTTTTCAACCAAAAATGCTTCAAATGAAAGATTGTTGGTCATGAAAGTTGTAGATTGGATCATTCCCTTTTCAAAAAATACAAGAACAATTTCTAATTCATTATGGAACTCAATTTATGGTCTTGCAAAGTTGGCAAAAATCCTATAATTTTCACTTTCACACCAAAGAGGATTTTTTGCAAAACCACTTGCCAAGCCATTTTGTGACTTCTAATACACTTCTATGCATCATACCAACATAGTACATTACCTAAAAATCAGAATTGCCCAAAGAACCATCTCATTTCATGCCTTGCCCATCAAGAAATCACAAAGGGGCCAAACTTCATGAAAATTGCAAAATGATACACAACTATGCTTCCACTTGCTGAATCACCACAAAACTAATTCCACGGCTCTCCTTGATCTCTGCTGAGCCAGGACAAGCCAAAAGCCAGCTGTAAAACCAGCCCATACCTCAAGTACAAGTTTTATTGACTTTTTGCTTGAGAGCCCATACCAATCACCATAGGCCACAACAACTCCTCGGACCTATGAAAGCTTGTTATGTGGATCAAACACAGCTCATAGAAGACATTACACAAGCCAAACACTTCAGATTGCCCAAGTTCCTCAAAATCATCCCATTTGCAAAAACTTTCGAAACCCACAGCACACACACTCAAACTTCAAACTTTTTTCATCAATCAACTCAGCTTCATCAAAGGATCATTTCCCACCCTTCATTACAACCTGAAAGCCCCTAAAACCAAAATACGATTTCTGACTAGCTGAAGAGCAACCACCCAAACCAGCCATTATAAACTTCTTCCAAGCATCAAAGCTTCATCAGGAGGCCAAGAGGAGTGGTTTTGCACAAGAGAGGAGGTCCAAAAGCTCCAAACTAAGAAAGCTCAAGCTCAGGTAACCTCTTCAAACTTTTTCCAGGAATGTAATTTTAAGTTCTTAGATTGTTCTTTATGCTTTGCTGATCATCATGATATATTTATTTTTGAAAATGGTTGCGAAATGAGCATGTACTGACTATCTGAAAGTTTCACCATTTTTTAGTTCTTCTTCGAATCTTGAGTTTCAGCCATGGGAAATTTGTTTTGAGGGTAGATTTAGGTTTAGGAAGGTGAGAAGAGTTGATCTGGAGCTTTAGAGCTCCAGAAATGGCCTAGGGAAGAAGTTGGGTTGAAGGTCTCGCCGGAGAAGACGATCAGAAGTCTTCTCCGGCCACCTGAAAAAGATTAGGGTTAATGACGTGTATAGGGCTAAGTTTGAATTTGGGTCGTTGGATGGTGATTAGGGTTAGGCAGTGGATTGTCCAGATTAGATCATTAGGTTTAAATCAGGATTAATTAATTAATTAATTAGGATTTAATAAGTTTGAATTCTGGCCGTTGAGATGCGCGCGTGGTCTTCCCTCCAACCCCAGCTTTGAATCTGATCCCTTGGATCAGCTGACTTTTGTTTAAATTCATTTTTTATTTCATTTTATTTCATTTTTCTTGCATAATTAATTTAAAATACTTAGAAAATCCTAAAAATATTTTCCTTCTGCATTTTTAATTCAAATATTTTTCTCAACCCAAAAACATTTTTATTCTTATTTTTTGCATTAAAAAACCATTTAAAAAATATTTAAATGTTTATTTTAATTAATTAATGCAAATTAATTAATTAAAATATCATTTAAGTTTCTAAAAATCCCAAAAACATTCACATTGCATCTTATGACATTTAGAAACATTGTCAAACCATTCATACAAATTTCTTTTTGGTTTTGATTCAACTTTGACATTTTTCTTGAATTTAGGGTTTATAAAAATCCCATTTTTGAACCCTAACTTCAAGAATTCTTTTCTGCCTAACCATGAAGGATTTGACATTGGTTGTTTTTGCATTGATCTTCATATGACATGTAGTATCTAGCATATTTTTGACATTAATTTATCTTGCATTTTCCATTTGATTTGAATTTTCCCTCTTAAGGTACCTTAAAACCCTAGATAACTTGGAAAATTCATATCTTTATTTAGGTTAAGAGTTAGACCTCCTCCTTTGGGGTGTGATATCATATGGGGTTAGGGTTCCTTTAAGTTCATTTACAATTTTTTATCTTATGTTTTGCTTCCGTTTTTGACTTTTGCATCTCATGTTGTCATAAAACCCTAATTTCTCATGTACATTTGCATTCATCTTGCATATGCATCCACACATGAACTTTCCATGACATTTATTGCATTCATATAACATCTAAGACATATTAGGACATATTATAATCGTGCTTGATCATTTCTTCATTCATTTTCCATGATGTGCATTCATTTCATTCCATGAACTTTCTTCAGTTATCTTCTCCAGCACCTTCATCAGTTTGTCAGTGATTTCTCCTCTAGTTATGTTCATCGGAGACCCATCTCCAGCATCTCATTCAGTAGTCTTCATCAGGGTTTATCTCAGTATCTTCATCACCAGCCATGGACACTTCAAGAAAGAGCAACATCACATACCACTTCTTTGAGCCCACCCTGACTAGCATCAGGCAGATCTAGTCCCTCATTACTCCAGACCATATCCCACTGTTCAGAGAGCATTATGGATGCATTTTGGACATGGTCATGGACTTAGATGCATCTCAAAGGAGCATGATCCATACTTGCTTGCAGTTTTATGATCCTCCACTCAGATGCTTCACATTCCCTGATTTCCAATTGGGACCTTTGCTAGAAGAGTTTTCCTTGTTGTTAGGAGTTCCTATCAGGAGAGGGATTCCTTTCAACCCTGAGATGACTACTCCCAGAAATGAAGACATAGCCAGGGCATTGAATTTGGAGCCTTCCCTCATTGATCAGAACATGACAACCAAGTCTGGGGTTCCAGGCCTTCACCTAGACTTCTTGATCTCCCAGGCTACCCTGAATGCTGCAGTAGGGGAATGGAAGGCTGTCTGCACACTTTTAGCCCTCAGTATATATGGGGTTATCTTGTTTGCAGATGAGCCAAAATTTGTGAGCAAGAATGCCATTCACCTGTTCTTATTGAGGAACCCAGTTCCTACATTTCTAGGAGACTTCTACTACTCAGTACACCAGAGGAATGAGAAGCAAAGAGGAAGGCTGGTCAGATGCTGTGCTCCCCTGTACTACTCTTGGATGCTAAGACACTTGCCAAAATCAGACACCTTCCTGAACCCTCACCAGAAGAAGAATTGGGCTAAGAGGTTCATTGCCTTGACATCAGATGACATCAGATGGTGCACTCAGAGCACCAAGGGGAAGGACATTATTACTAGCTGTGGGCAATATCCTAATGTGCCTTTGATAGGAGTAAAAGGTTGCATCTACTACAACCCTTTTCTGTTTAAAAGACAATTAGGGTATGCTTTGGTTCATCCTCCCAGAGGACAAGATTTGGCTGAAACTCTTTACTGTGAAATCCTACCCAACTCTGCTGTTGTCAGACAAGCTTCCTGGGCTTGGGATAACATTCAGACTAAGGGAACAGCCATCATTGGCAAGTGCAACATCATTGCTTCAGCATAGTATTCTGATTGGTCTCGTACCAGAGCTCAGATCACCCGAATGCCCTTCACCTTAGAAGATATACCTGCACCTTCTACAGTACAACCTACAACTACTGTCAGTTTGGAAGAGTTTGAAAAACTGAAAGAGTGGAATACTCAGCTATTTGAAGCCTTGAAGAAGACTCTCTGGGAGAGAAATGACAGTCGTCTAGATAATGAGAGATTGGAAAGACTCGGGATTGAGCATCTGACCAAGATTGAGAAGACGAATGACTACATCAGGAAGGTAAGGGCAAGGGAGTTAGTACTGAAGAATGCTTGCAAGGAAGCAAAGACTCAGAAGGCTAGGGCAGAGCACTATCTGGAGGAAAGCCAGGCTAGGTGGATCAGGATCACTGAAGCCCATGCACAAGAAGATCAGAGAACTCAGGCTAAGATAGAGTAGTTGGAGGCTGGTGAGAAGAAGCATCAGGAGGCTTTGTTAGCAGCTAAGAGAGAGATATCTGAATTGAAACTTCGGGTGGGGTTGAAGAGGTCAAAAGATCAGGACAAGCATAAAAAGTTAACCAGTTCCATTGCTACTAGGAACCTCCTCATCAGGACTATTACAAAGCATCCAGTAGGTCCAGTGACTGAGGCCCTCTTGTGGGAGGTCAGGGAGGATGATTTTGGATTGGATGTGTGATCTCTTTTGCTTGTACTTTTCTTTTGTTGAACTTTTCTTTTGTTGTTGTATTTTGACCCACCGTGGGGATGTACTGTAATCAAACTATGTATTTTCATCTTTTGTAATATATCAGTTTGTATTAATTAGTGGGCATTATCTATCAACATCATCAGCATTTCCTCGAGGTATGGAAAGGTCAAAACCAAAGAACCAAACTGGATACCCTTGGAAGACAAATAGGCATACTGCATTGCATACTAACATTTTATTTATTTTGTAGTTTTTTGTTTATTGCTGTTTCTCACTTTGTTGTGGTTTCAGGAAACATTGCTTGCAGTAGAGTATTCCCTGTCAACAGAATACACCGGTACCCGACACGAAACAACCTTCCGGGACTCCAGATGGATCAAGTTCAGCAAGACTTGAATGAAGTAAGGACCCAAATGGAAAACGAGAGGGTGGAGATGAAAAATCAGATGACCCAATTCATGACTGTAATGACTAGTTTAGCTCAAAGCCAGGAAAGACTAAGGGAGTTGGTTGAGAGACAAACTCCTGAAGAACACCATCCAGGTACATGAGGTACCAGTAACAATGATCACGTGCAGCCTCGCACTGATCCATCGGAGTTTGGGCCTCATCTAAACCCAGAAGTCAATGCCATAAGGAATACTCAAGGTAACACTACTGGAGGAAGGATCTTGCAAGAGGATCCTCAAGAAGAGCAGTTTACAGTTGTTGGGGCTGGGGACTAATTTTACGACCGTAGGCTGGATGAAATTGCAGAGAAGCTGAGGTCTCTTGAATCCCAGAATTCCCTAGGGTTTGATGTAATGGACATGGGACTGGTGGAAGGGGTGAGAATTCCTTACAAGTTCAAACCCCCGTGTTTTGAAAGGTATAATGGCACATTCTGCCCACGCACCCACCTTCAATCATTCTTGGGAAGGTTAAAAGCATACACCATGGACGAAAAGCTGTGGATGTTTTACTTCGAGGACAGCCTACAAGGGGCATCCCGAGAATGGTATTCCCATTTGACCAGAGCCACAGTGAGAAACTGGAAAGACTTGGCTGAAGCTTTTATCAGTCAGTATTAGTATAACTTGGACATGGCCCCAGACAGGACCCTTCTAATGGGGATGTCTCAATCTTCCCGTGAGAGCTTCAGGGAATATGCCCAAAGTTGGAGGCAACTTGCTGCTGCAGTCCAACCTCCCATGTCTGAAAGAGAAATGGCTGACATGTTCATGAATACTCTTCAAGGAACCTACATTGACAGATTGGCTGCTTTTTCTTCTACCAGCTTTGCAGATGTGGTGATAGCTGGGGAAAGAATAGAGAGCCTATTGAAGATGGGAAAGATCTCCGATAACGGTGCCAGTTCCAGCAGTACAAGAAAGCCTTTTGCTGGGCCTCGTAGATCTAGTGAGACAAATTCTGTGCACATGGGAAGAGGGAGACCCCAATACTTGCCCAGAACAGTTGCTGCTGCTACTATCCCTACTCCAACTCCTCAGTATGTTCAACAACCAAAACACTTTCTACAACAACAGTTTCCACAACAGAGATCTTACAACAACAATAAAAATAATCAACAACAATGCCCGTTTCAACAACGACCATCTCAGGTCAACCGGGTAATTGACCCCATTCCAATGCCGTATGCTACACTATTGCCACGACTCCTAAAGCTCAATCTGGTTAAGTTGAGGACATTGGCTCCACCTGATCCTCAAAACCTTCCTAGGAACTATGATGTCAATGCTAGGTGTGCTTTTCATTCAAACGCACCTGGTCACTCTACGGAAAAATGCAGAACCCTGCATATGAAGGTTCAGGATCTGGTAGATTCAAAAGCTCTGAACTTTTCACCTCCTCCCAATATAATGAAGAATCCTATGCCAAGCCACAGTGGGCCAAGGATTAATGTTGTAGAGGATGGTTCACCCATGAGTTTAATAGAAGACATTGCATGTATTCAAACACCTCTGGCAGAGGTTAAAGCCCAGCTTTTAAAGTGCCAAGTGTTTCCAGGTTGTGAGGCCTGTTGCGAATTATGCAAACTTTCTGAGAATGGGTGTGCCAGCTTGAGGAAAGGCATTAATGGCTTGATCAGAGAAGGAGTTCTGCAAATTACAACCACAACTTCTACAACACCAACATCTCTTTTGTCAACAACAAGTGAATCTTCTACAAATTCAACAACCATCTTTCTAAGTGTTTCTTCTACAACTACAACAACCATTGTTCCAACTGATTCAGCTACAAGTTCAACAATCATTCCATCTGTCACTTCAACATACAACAATTCATTTGCACCAGCTACCACAACTTCAACAACCAACAATGATGTTTCCACTGTCACAATTTACTATGACCTGACAACGGTCCCGAATTCCAGCAACTTTCAACAACATCAACAACAGTCTCAACAAAGCTTCAATTCACCGCCACCAACATCCACCAGAGGCCCTGTTACTATTTTTTATGATCCACAGACTATTACAGTCCCAACATCTGCTGCAGTGAGTCCAGTCACTATCACAGTGCCCGAACCAATCCCATATGATAAAGACAATGCTATACCATGGCATTATGGTGCTGATCTGTATTGCAATGGAGAGAAGGTCCTTCTTGATTCTCCAATTCTCACTCCCCAAGTGGATAATGTTGGGGGAGGCGGAGGCTTCCCCCGAAGCGGACGTCTCTTCGCTTCACAAGTCCCTAGAACTAACACTGAAACAGAGGCTGCTGCTAGAGCCAAAGGGAAGAGTTTGATACCGGAAGAATCTGCACCCAAAGAAACTCATAAGTCATCCTTCGATCAAGATGTGGATGAGTTTATGAGAATCATTAAAAGAAGTGACTATAAAGTTGTGGACCAGCTCCACCAGACTCCTTCAAAGATCTCAATCTTATCTCTGCTGCTGTGTTTCGAAGTCCATCGGGATGCACTACTCAAAGTTCTGCATGTTGCCTTCGTGCCAGAAGAGATCACTGTGAATCAGCTGGAAACAGTGGTATCAAATGTCAATACTAGCCATGGGATAGGGTTCACTGATGCTGATTTAACTTCAGAAGGACGCCTCCACAACAAAGCCTTGCATATAACCTTGGAGTGCAAAGGAGCTGTCTTATCTCATGTTCTTGTAGACACTGGGTCCTCACTCAATGTCTTACCCAAGAAAGCCCTTGTCAAGCTAGAGTATGATGGGATAGCTCTCTGGCCAAGTAATCTTGTGGTCCGGCCTTTGATGGCTCCAAGAGATCTGTTCTTGGAGAGGTGGAGTTGCAAGTGATGATCGGTCCACAAGTCTTTAAGACCATTTTCTATGTGATGGACATAGAACCTGCTTATATCTCTTTGTTAAGTCGACCCTGGATTCATGCCGCAGGCGCTGTAACGTCGACCCTTCACCAGAAACTGAAGTATGAATGGGAAGGACAGATTATCACCATATGTGGTAAGGAAGACATATTTGTTAGCCAACTGGCTACGTACAAGTATATAGAGATGGATGGTGAAATCCATGAGACAATGAGCCAAGGGTTTGAGGCCCTAAATGTTAATGAGGCTATTGGAGTTTTGGCTGCATCTCAGGAAGACAGGATGGGTACTTCAATCATCTCTTATCAGCAGGCCTGGAAGGTTGTTGAGGACGGTAATGCTCAAGGCTGGGGCAAGCTGCTACTGGTGGAAAAGAAGGAGGATAGATTCGGTTTGGGTTACAGATCATTCCGACAAGATCAATCAGAGGCTTCCAAGGAGCCCAAATTAATCAGTGGGGGGATGCTCACCCCGGATGTTATTAACAATCTGGAAGATGAGGAGGAAAGCAACCGCAATCTGGAGAACTGGATACGTCCAAGGATCCCGGGGAACCAAGTCCTTAACTGGTCTTCCCAGGAAATTATAAGGGTTACTCCTGCAGAGTAATTATTATTTCCTATCTTTTTTAGCATGCATCAAGTCCTGCATCTTGCCCAAGGTGTCAGGACTCATTTTGTAATAGGGCCATATTGTAATTTTGTGCAAATGATTAATCAATGAATATCAGACATCTTTTGCAAACGAGTCTCTTTTTTTTCGCTCACTGTCTTTTCATTTTTCACTTTTTTACAAAACAATAAGATGGCAATGTTTTCAAAACAAATAACTTCATTTTAACTTTTTCTAAACAAGATTAAAACTGATCACTAAAATGAATCGATCTCAACCCTTGCAGATATTATCCTCCAGATTGCACCGACAACAGCACTGCTATGACCTTGTATGACTTCGACAATTAAATTAATCAAGCTGATGAAGGGGTTGAAGAAGACTATGAGTTACCTAAAGAGTTAACTAGGTTGTTGCGGCAAGAAGAGAAAGTGATCACTCCTCATCAGGAGGAGGTTGAAACGGTTAATCTTGGTACCGAAAAAGACTTGAAAGAAGTGAAGATCAGGGCCAGTCTGCAAGACTCAATGAAGGAACAACTTATTGACATGCTTCGAGAGTACGTTGACGTCTTTGCTTGGTCCTATCAAGACATGCCAGGTCTAGATACGGACATCGTTATGCACAAGCTGCCTTTGAAAGAAGATTTTCCTCCAGTGAAACAGAAGATATGTCGTACTCGTCCAGATATGGCAATGAAGATCAAAGAAGAAGTACAAAAACAGTGGGACGCCGGTTTCCTTGATGTAACTAGTTACCCGCTGTGGGTTGCTAACATTGTACCAGTGCCTAAGAAGGATGGCAAAGTATAGGTGTGTGTGGATTACCGAGATCTGAACAGAGCTAGCCCAAAGGATGATTTCCCATTACCTCACATTGATGTATTGGTCGACAACATAACTCAGTTCTCAGTGTTTTCCTTCATGGATGGTTTTTCTGGGTATAATCAGATCAAAATGTCACCCGAAGACATGGAGAAGACTACCTTCATCACACCTTGGGGCACATTTTGTTACAAGGTAATGCCTTTTGGACTAAAGAATGTCGGTGCCACCTATCAACAGGCTATGGTAACGTTATTCCACGACATGATCCACAAATAAATTGAATGTTACGTGGATGACATGATTGCCAAGTCCCTCACTGAAGAAGACCATCTGGTAAATCTGCTGAAGTTGTTCAAGCGTCTGAGAAAGTATCAACTGAAGCTAAACCCCAACAAATGCACATTCGGGGTATGTTCCGGTAAACTGCTGGGGTTCATTGTAAGCGATAAAGGAATTGAAGTTGATCCTGACAAAGTCAAGGCCATTCAGGAGATGCCTGCTGTCGCTCCCCGGATTTCCATCCTGGTACAAACGCGAAAGTGGCGCGGAAAAAGAATAGAGTCGCCAGCCAGACATTTTTATCCCGAAGGAACGGGAATGGTAATGCTGCACAAACCAAAAGAAAGAAGAAGAAGGACACGGGTCCTGCAAACCAAAGAGACTGAGTTCGGGAGTCGGTTACGACCTGGGAAGGTATTAGCACCCCAGATCGTCCGCCGTACCCGACGGGATCCATGTTTGCAAAGAAACTGTTTCAAAGGGTGTAAGAACTGAAAGTTGCTGCAAAGAAAATGAACTAAACTGGATAAAAGAAAAGAAAAGGGAGCTGAAAAAGAAATGAAAAGGAAAAATGTAGGGAAAATGAAAGAGTGCTCGAACGGGCCCTACCCCGCTGCCTACGTACCTCATCTGGACAATGAGGATCAGAGTCGCCGTAGTTCCCCTAACTAGGGGTAGAAAGATTTCTTGTGAATTAAGGCTTGAACTGCCTATGTCAATGCTCAGGTGTTGCAAGCTCGGATGACGAGTGCGTAACCGTCTTGCAAAATGACAAGTAGGAGGAAGTTCGCGTATGGAACGAAGGAGATGAGAAAAGAATTCCCGAAGGAAAGGTGCTTATTGTTTGTTTGTGTTTTTTAGAAGCTTTTATGAGTGTGTCATAAGAAAGTGAACTCAAGCTCTTTTCCATGGAATGTGCACTTGTCACTACATTCCAAGATGGAATAATAGAACAAGCACACTCAAGTAAGGAGAAGATCCCCAAAACTTGAGTCCAGAGATTAGGGCTTAAGCTCACTAACTCATTAAATTATTAAGTGTTTTGGTATTTACAATGAAGAAGTGTGTTTTATGATTTTCTTGGTGAAGATGATATCTTGACCAGACTTGTGCATCACAAGACAGGCTTGTACTATCCCAAGATGGGAAGACTACAGGTGTCTCATGGGATAAGGCTATTGCTCAAGATTTCACTTCCATCTTTATTAAGTGTCTTCTTTAGGGTTTTGGGATGATAAGAGAAGAGAACCAAAAGGATCACAAAGGTAAAAGTCTAATGGGGGACTAATGAATCCTAATTGTTGTCATGCAATGGTAATCCTAGGTTAGTGAGGTTTACTATCCTAAAGAAGAAAGAAATAAGAAGAGAAGGAGAAGAAAGAAGAATAGAAGAGGGAGGAAGTAAGGCATAAGCCCAACAAACATAAGGTTAGAACAAATAATAATAAGAAGAGAAGAGATAAGATTTGGAGATGTGGGAATCACATCCACACCTCTCACTTACCAAAGCCCCTGAAATGGTTAGTGACACAAGGATAAAGGCAATACAAAATGAACATAATGCCGTACCAAAACCATACAACCTGAAGTGAAGTCTTACACATAAATGTCAAATGCAAACTCAAGGCACAAGAATGAGAAGGGAACAACACAACTCATCATGAAGCTAATGAATCACCATGGTAAAACAAAACAAACATAAGAAGATGCAAAGCAAAATAAACAAACCACAACCCCAAGGTGCAAGACCAGAACCCTAATCATGTTAGAAAAGTGTCTAAGGAGCATGTGAGATGAGGAGAAGAAGGGTACATAACCAAGCATTTACATCATGAGAAGAACGAAGCAAAGGAAGTGAGGTGGATATACATAAAAGGGAGAACTCCAAAAGCAAACAAATTACAAAAATTCTCAAGGCACAAACCACAACCCAAGATCAGAGAGGTATCCACATCCTAATAAGGCTCTAAACAAGTTGAAGAAGTTGGCACAAGTGCCCTTCTAAGCTAAGGAGAGAACAAATGATCCAAAAGAAGAAAAAAGGGACAAGTGAAGAACCAAAATTCAAATCAATTCAAATGAGCATTCAAAAATTCCACAACCTTGCACAAATGACCTTCAATCATACCATAACAACATACCAAAAGGAGGGAATCAAATTAATAAGTTAAGCAAGTCAAATGAGGGTACAAACATGGATTAGGGTTAGAAAGCTTCCTTCACAAGTTAGAGACCAAAATCAATTAAACAAGATTCTAAAAATCAGAATAAATATCACCATTAAACTACACCTCATCATGAATCCAGAGCAAAAAGAGTCACTTAAAAATTCCAAATAATGACCAAGATAGAAAATGGACAAGTCAGCATTGTTCAAAATGAAATAGAAAGAATTAATTAAAAGGAACAATTAATGTCCACGTGCCAAATAAAAATAAATGGAAAATAAAAATATCAAAAATTAGAGAAAACTCAAAGAAGCATTCATGAATTTTTTTATAATTTTTGGAGACCTAAAACTATTTTTAAAAATTGAAAACCAAACTATAAATAAAAATGAAAAAAAAAGAAATAAAAATAAATGAAGCAGGCTGGGGGTGTGAATGGAAAGCAATTCCAGTTCATTTTAAATGGGCTCAAAGTCAGGGGGGTGGGAATAGCCATTGAGGCCCATTGGATCTTGCGCATCTGACAATAATTAACATGGATATTCAATTATCTTCAGGAAAAATGAAAAACCAATAGATCAAACCAACGCATCAGATTAGTCAACTCATTAAAACAAGTAATCAAAATGATTGGCCATAAGGGATGCGCACATTAGTTACTGTGAGGTGAGAAAGAAATGGATTAAATCAGAAAACATAAAACCACGTGAGAGAGAGCACGCATCATTAATGTGCTGGAACTATATGCAGCGTTCAGATTGTAGATCCAATGGTCCTGCTTCATCTTCTTCAAGCAAACTCAGGCAAGGAAATTTCCAGAATCCGGTGACCGGAGCTAAGGCTCCGGCATCGTAAAACTCAAACTATGAACAAATCACAATATAAATGGCTCAAACTTTCTAGATCAAACAATTAAACCACACTGAATCCAAAAATGCTCATGAAAATCACAATGGATCAAAGAATAGCCTGGATCGAAGAAGAACAGATCTAACCATAAAACTTCAAATCATCACAAAACACTCAATTCTCAAGAATTTTCAAATCTAAAAGGTGCAGAATACTCAGCAATGTTCACAGATCACAATGCACACCATAAACACAAGTTTCTGATCCATGGATTTCAGAGCATACCTGAGATGGAACCACTTCAAAATCACCAAGATAATGCTCCTACAACGGCATATCTTCCTCTTCTAACCTCTTCTTGCAAAATAAATGCAAGAGAGAGCTTGAATTGCTCTGGATCTTGAAGTTTGAGAGCAACTTCACTTGAATGGCACCTCTTGAAATCTTGAGCTTCAGCTTAAATCAATGGTGGATTAATGATCCTTATGCTTCAAGGATTCAGAATATGCAAAGAGTTTATGAAGAGAGTGAGAGAGTGATGAGATTCGAAGAGAAATGCTTGAGGTGCAAAAACCTAGAATGAACAAATGTGATGGATCTGGGGTGAACTGAAACCCTAGTTTTCTTTTATATCATGTCAATATGCAATACTGAAAGAATGAAGAGAATTGCACGTGAGAGGAGAGTGTGAGGATCAAATTGCAAAATTTTCAAGATTTGTGTGATGAGGTGATTTTCTTGTGCATTTCCTTCTCTCTTTTCACATGTCCAAGCAATATCCAACCCTTGGTTCAAAACAGAAATCATCTCGGCCCTTGGATGTGAGGGTCATGCATTTCTCATGTTCATGCAAATTTGCAACTTATGAATTACACGACATCCTATGCACGAATTTGCTTGCTTCCTTGGGAAAAAATTCTTCTCATTCCTTGCATTGAAACATTATGACCTTATTTTGTCCATCAAACCACTTGGTAACAAGTTAAATGAGATTTTGCCTTTGTGGAAAGCTTGAAAATCATGACATGCCCTAAAAATCCATCAACTTTCGAAGGGCTTTCCTCTCAAACCATGAGGGCTATGAAAATGCTCTTGTACTTTTTAAAAATGGGAGGCTTTAATCTTCAACTTTCATGTTTGATGGCAATCCATTTGAAGCTTTTTTCACCAAGTTATGCACACTTGAAAATTAGGGCAAAAAGTTACTAAAAATGGAAAATCTCATGACCAAACTTATGCCAAAAATGCAAAACACCTCAAAACCTCTTGATTCTTGATCTTTTACTTTACCAAACCTCTTCTAAGGTTATAAGAATATCCCTTGGCTTGAAAACTAGGGTTGGACCCTTTGAAATTTCACAGTTGGCTTCTAGAATGCACAGTTGACCAATTTCTTCATTTACAAGCAACTGAAGAAATACCTGACTTCCACAAGGCATTTTCTAACCAAATGTCATGCCTAGAATCCTCTTAACATGTGAGAGACTTTGCCCAAATGAAATGGCCAAAGTCACAAGGTTTTCCTGCTTGAAACTCAAACCCTAATTTGGGACCTTTGTGTAGGAGCTTTGCCCTAGCTTGAATTCCCTGATGATCCTCCCACCTCCTGGGCTCTTGTGGATGATCTTAAGCTTGTGAATGAAATGTAGACTCCTAATAGGACTTGAAAAAATCCATTGGACCCCTTGTCATGGCTTGTGATGCTTCAAAACCCTCCACTGATGATCATATGCCTAATGCTATGTCATGAGAATGTTATGCCTCATCTTTCCATGCTAAGATGCCAAGAATATGATATGCTTATGATGAACATGATGTGATATGATGCTTAAAAAGAAGAGGGAAAATTTGGGGTATTACACCTGCCCATATTCAAGCAACTGTTAATTTGAAAATGACGGTAGCACGGGCTATCGACTGTTCAAGATAAACTGTGGTTGAATACCAAGAAAACCTGAAATTTGCACTCTGATGGAGAATGCAAGAACTAGGAAATAAACCCAACCAAATGACGCTTTGGTGACTGAAATGGAGAGAGCAGACGAGCTCCTTCCAAGCTGAAACTATTATTTTGGATCAGAATACTTTGGCAGACGAGTCTTCCTGGAACAATCCTGTTACGCCAGGAACTGGACATACGAGTCCTCGCATACTTTGCAAAACATATGACTTGAGACAGACGAATCTCCTTCAGATAAACCTGTTATGCCAGGACCGGTGATGCACTTAAGTATGTGGGATAGACATGCATAATCAGGATAGACGAACCCTCCTCATATATTCTCTATGGATATATGGTTTGAGACAGACGAGCCTTTCTTCAAGCAAACCTGTTACGCCAGGTGCAAATCAGTGGTGTTTGAGACAGACGAATCTCCCTCGGATAAACCTATTACGCCAGGACCGGTAACCGTTTTGACATTTACTCACACAGTCAGGACTTCAAACCTCTTCAACACAGACGAGTATTGGATGATCATCAAGAGAAACACAGACAAGTTCCATAAGTTAATGATACAAATGAATATCAGACAATGATCTAAGAAACACAGACGAGCGATTTGGGTGATGATACAGACGAATACCATTCACTGGTACAGACGAATACCAGAGGTTCAAACACAGACGAGCGTTTGGAGTATCAATATAGACGAGTACCAGGGTAATTATCAAATCAACACATATGGATGTAAGCTAACACAGACGAATGTAAGGGATGATACAGACGAGTATCCTGAACAATGCAGACGAGTTTCAAACAGATAATGAACACAGACGAGTGCTGGGGAGCATAGACGAGCAATAGCAGTTACATCCATGGGCAGCTGCTGGGGACAACAAACGAGCAATACCAAAGTTATAACACAGACGAGTGTTGAGAAATGCAGACGAGCAATAAGCAACCATCAAACATAGACGTGTGTTGGGAAGTGCAACAAATATCAAACACAGACGAGTGTTGGGAGGTGCAGACGAGCAGCAAACAAATGCCTGATCAGCGACAAGAATCACAACTCTGCTAGGGAGAACCAAGCCAAGAGGCTTTGACACTTAACTTTGGATAGGGGGATGAATAATTGTTTGTATCATCACATTGACCAAAAATAAATTGGCGACTTCTCTGGGGAATATTTCACTGATGGGAGTGAAACCCAAATATGAACTTTGTGGGGAAATCAGGCATTCAACTTCCTACTGGGCATACTCCACTTATGGGAAAATAAACTGCTGGGAATCCCCACCTGTCATGACTTAGATGGGGAAAACTCTGCTTGGGAGAATGTGACGCCATCCTGCAAAACCTGCAACAACAGAAAACACATATGTGCCTCGGGGACTTGCATGGTATGATCTGTTCATCCATCGTCACCCGACACTCAAAGAGGGTTTCAAATGTTTCCCTGCATTGTCATTTTCTTTCAAATTATCACCACGTTTTAAATGCAATGCTATTTTTTGCCAAAAATTCAGGACATTTTTGCAAACAAAAGATAAACACGACATAACTTTTTGACAGAATATTCTTTTATTGAAAGGCCTATGAATAGGCAAAGTTTTTACATCAGGAAGCAACCACCTGGAAAGAGGTAGCCACCATAAAATTGAGAAAATAAACTATCCTAATGGCAATGGACACGACATCCCAATGAGTTTCCTTCTTGCTATGACCAACATGTCTTCAAGACTCTCCATTCCTGCCTTTGCTTTCTGAGAAAGATGAGGGGACTTATTCCTATCCTTCTGATATTGCCAAGTTGTACGAAACGGATTTGGTTCAGATTACTCGGATCGCAATTGTTCGCTTATTCCTTTGTTTTGCGTGGATCGCCCTTTCGAGTTTTCAATCCACCGGGATACCCTTTTTTTGCCTGAGTTGTCCAATGTGGCTTTTCAACTCAGCGGGTGTACATTTTTTTATTTATTTTCCCTAAATTTTGCCCGAGCTTTTTATTCTGTTTTTAGCTCGCCAGGATGCCCTTTTCTTGCCTGGACTTTAATTCTGTTTTTGTGTCCAGCGGGTCTATTTATGCGAAGTATTTTTTTTAACTGCGTCCGAGTTAACATGGGATTGGATATCTTCTCCATCCATAGTGGTGAGCATCCGTGCTCCTCCTGAGAAAACTTTCTTCACTATGAATGGTCCTTCGTAGTTTGGGGTCCACTTGCACCTGTGATCTGAACCCGGAGGAATGATCCTCTTGAGCATAAGCTCTCCTACTTGATACTCCCAAGTACGTACTCGTTGGTCGAATGCTTGCTTCATTTTCCTATGATAAAGCTGACCATGATAGATAGCTGCTAACCTCTTTTCCTCAATTAGACATAGTTGATTGTATCGAGCACGTACCCATTCAGCCTCATCAAGCTTCACATCCATCATCACACGCAATGAAGGAATTTCTACCTCAACAGGCAAGACTGCCTCCATACCATATACCAATGAGAAGGGAGTTGCCCCTGTTGACGTCCTGACTGACGTTCGGTACCCATGCAACACAAATGGTAACATCTCATGCCAATCCTTGTAAGTGACAACCATCTTTTGTACAATCTTCTTGATATTCTTATTTGCTGCCTCTACCGCACCATTCATCTTTGGTCGGTAAGGAGAAGAATTGTGATGCTGAATCTGGAAGTCCCGGCACAACTCTGCCATCATCTTGTTGTTCAAATTAGAACCATTGTCAGTAATGATTCTTTCGGGCACTCCGTATCTGCAAATGATGTCTCTCTTAAAAAATATGGCTACCACTTGACGAGTGACATTGGCATAAGATGCTGCTTCAACCCACTTAGTAAAGTAATCGATCGCGACCAGAATGAAACAATGACCATTTGAAGCAGTAGGCTCTATTTTCCCGATCATGTCAATGCCCCGCATAGAAAAGGGCCAAGGAGATGACATGACATTGAGCGGGCTTGGAGGAACATGCACCTTGTCTGCATAAATCTGGCACTTGTGGCATTTACGGGCGTATGAGCAACAGTCTGCATCCATTGTCATCCAATAGTACCCCGATCTCAACAACTTCTTAGCCATATCATGCCCTCCTGCATGAGTACCGAAGGATCCCTCGTGGACTTCCTGCATTAACAGGCTTGCTTCGTGTCTATCCACGCATCTGAGCAAGACCGTGTTAAAGTTCCTCTTATACAAAACCCCATCTGTATTTAAGAAGAAATTAGCAGCAAGTCGCCTTAAGGTCTTCTTGTCATTAGATGATTCCCCAGTTGGGTATTCTTGCTTTTCCAGGAATAGCTTGATATCAAAGTACCAAGGTTTCTCATCAGACACGGTGTCTACAGAGAAAGCATGAGTTGGTGCGTCAAGCCTGGAAATGTCAATCCTGGGCACATAATTCCAACACAAGACTTTGATGGACGAAGAAAGAGTATCCAATGCATCGACAAATTGATTCTCATCACGTGGTATATACTGCAGCTTGACTGTTGTGAAGAACGTCAACAGTTTTCTGGCATAATCCCTATAAGGAATTAAATGTTCTTGCTGCGTATACCACTTGCCGGTAACCTGATTGATAACGAGGGTTGAATCTCCGAATATATCGAGGGTCTTAATCCGAAGATTAATAGCCTCCTCTATTCCCATTATGCATGCCTCGTATTCTGCTTCATTGTTGGTGCAGCCAAAAGTAATTCTGGCAGCTAAGGGAAAGTGAACACCTTCAGGAGTGATAAGAACAACACCAACTCCACGTCCGTTGATATTGACTGCCCCATCAAACATCAACTTCCATTTGGATTCAGGGTCTGGCCCCTCCTCCGGAAGTGGTTCCTCGCAATCGTTTTCTTTGAGGTACATGATGTCCTCATCAGGGAAATCAAACTTCATTGGCTGATAGTCATCTTCAAGAGGTTGTTGTGCAAGATAATCCGACAATACACTTCCTTTGATGGCTTTCTGAGAAGTATACTGTATGTCATACTCTGTTAAAATCATTTGCCACCTAGCAACCCTTCCGGTTAATGCTGGTTTCTCAAAGATATACTTGACAGGATCCATTTTTGAGATTAGCAATGTGGTATGGGTCAACATGTACTGTCTCAGTCGGTGAGCAGCCCATACCAAAGCGCAACAAGTTTTCTCGAGCAGTGAGTAATGGGATTCACAGTCGGTAAACTTTTTGCTAAGGTAATAAATAGTGTACTCTTTTCGACCAGACTCGTCATGTTGGCCTAGAACAAACCCCATAGACCCTTTAGCACAGTCAAGTACATGATAAACGACCGTCCTGGAACTGGAGGCATTAAAATCGGAGGCGTCTGCAAATATTCTTTTATCTTTTCAAAGGCTCTTTGACAGTCCTCATCCACCTGACCGTTTGCTCTTTTCTTAGCAATTTGAATACTGGGTCACACGTGGCAGTTAGATGAGATATGAACCGTGAAATGTAGTTCAACCTCCCTAAAAACCCGCGCACTTCTTTTTCTATTTTTGGTGCAGGCATATCTTGTATTGCTTTTACTTTTGCAGGATCCACCTCGATTACTTTCTGGCTAACAATGAAACCCAGCATTTTTCTGGAACGCACTCCGAAAGTGCACTTGTTTGGATTCAACCTCAGCTTATACTTTATCAGTCTATCAAACAACTTCTTGAGATTGACCAGATGCTCTTCTTCGTCTCGGGACATGGCAATCATATCGTCCACATAGCATTCTATCTCCTTGTGTATCATGTCGTGGAACAATGTGACCATAGCCCGCTGATACGTTGCCCCGACGTTCTTCAAACCAAAGGGCATCACCTTGTAGCAGAATGTACCCCACGAGGTAATGAACGTTGTTTTCTCCATGTCTTCCAGTGCCATCTTAATCTGATTATACCTGGAGAAGCCATCCATGAAGGAAAATACTTAGAATTGAGCAGTGTTATCTACTAGCACATCAATGTGAGGTAACGAAAAGTCATCTTTTGGGCTTGCTCTGTTTAGATCCTGGTAATCAACGCACATCCGGAGTTTGCCGTCCTTCTTTGGTACAGGCACAATATTAGCTACCCAAGGTGGGTAACTAGTTACGGCAAGGAATCCGACATCCCACTATTTTTGAACTTCCTCTTTGATCTTCATCGCCATGTCAGGACGAGTTCTTCTCAACTTCTGTTTCACAGGAGGACAGTCTTCTCTCAATGGTAGCTTATGCACAACAATGTCGGTATCCAGCCCTGGCATATCTTGATACGACCAGGCAAAGATATCCACATATTCACGCAGCATACCAATCAACTCTTTCTTTACTTCGGCCTGCAGACTGGCCCCAATCTTGATCTCTTTCTTCACATCTTCAGTTCCGATGTTTATGATCTCTATTTCTTCCTGATGAGGCTGAATGACCCTTTCCTCTTGTTTCAACATCCTGACCAATTCTTCAGGGAGTTCACAGTCTTCCTCAACCCCTTCATCAGCTTGGTAGATAGGATTGTCAAAGTCATGCGTGGTCATAGCAGGAACGTTACCACTAGAATCTGGATGATCAACACTGCACAGATGATGTGCTCATTTCAGAATCTGTTTATTTTTCAAAAGAGACACAAACACACAAACAAAAAGAAAACACATTGCCATTTTTATCTTTTTTTTTGTGAAAAATTTAAAATGAAAGAAAGAGAACACAATTTGTCTGAAAAATGTCCTTTATTTCATGGTAAAATAAATGCATACAAAGCATGGTGGCCCTACAATGGATCCTTGCACCTTGGGCAGAGTGCAGGATTGACAATGCAGCATGATAAGAAAAGGAAACAAATAAATTACTCTGATTGCCAGGTAACTTGGACGATGTCTTCAGCTGACCAGTGTTTGAGCTCCTCTCCGGGTGCACACGGGTGAATCCAGTTGTCCCAGTTGCCATCACTGTCTCCATCTTCACTTGTTGCGCATATATGGTTGTGGTCGAGCATCCTGGCGCTTGTGAAAGTAATAGCTTTACCACTTGGAGGCCAATTGGACCCATCAGGTTGATAACCAAGCCCAAACATATCATCCTTCTTCTCTAATTCCAGAAACTTGCCCCAGCCTTGGGCGCTTCCTAACTGAACCACCTCCTTAGCCTGCTTGTAGGAGTGAATGGAGGTACCTTCTTTATCATTGCTTCTCTCTACTGGAGTCAAAATACTGGTATTAACCGCTTCGAAGGCCTGACACAGCGTCTCGTGGATCTCTCCGTCCATCTCCACATATTTGAAAGTTGATAAGTGGCTCACAAAGATGTCTTCCTCTCCACACACAGTGATTACTTGGCCATCAACCACGTATTTTAGCTTTTGATGCAAAGTGGAAGTTACTGCTCCGGTAGCGTGAATCCAAGGACGTCCCAGCAAGCAACTGTACGCGAGCTGAATGTCCATGACGTAGAATGTGCTCTTGAATACTTAAGACCCTATTTTCACAGGTAACTCAACTTCTCCGAACACTGACTTCCTGGACCCATCAAAAGCTTTGACTATCAAATCACTTGGTCGTAAGACGATACCATCAACATTCAACTTCATTAATGCTTTCTTCGGGAGTACATTAAGAGAAGAGCCTGTGTCAACCAGGACATGCGACAAAACAGCACCCTTACACTCCATAGTAATATGTAGTTCTTTGTTATGGTTACGGCCCTCTGAAGTAAGGTCTCTATCTATGAAGCCCAACCCGTGGCTTGCATTCACACTGCCCACTACAGCTTCCAGTTGATTAACAATTATCTCTTGAGGAACGTATGCCATCTGCAACACTTTCAGCAAGGCTTCTCTATGTGCTGGAGAACACATCAGCAAAGACAGAATTGATATTTTGGATAGCGTCTGGTTCAGCTGTTCAACCACCTTGTAATCACTCTTTTTAATTATTCGCATAAATTCCTCCACTTCTTTCTCAAAGGTACCCTGCCCAGCAGCAGGAGTTGTCATTTCTTCAGTCGCTATTTGCTTTCCTTTAGTGTTTACCGCAGCCTCAGCCTCAGGATCTCCTCTCAAAACTGGGAGAGCAAAAAGACGACCACTTCTCGTAAAACCTCCAACTCCTCTGACGTTCAACACAGTCGGGTCAATATCTACTGACTTACTCTCGATCTTCTGTCCTTCCACATACACATCTGAGCCGTAATGCCATGGGATGGCTTTATCATCTGTATAAGGAATATGCCCAGGAACAGTGATAGTAACAGGACTGACTTCATGAGTATAAATAGTCACAGGTTCTCTTCTAACAGGCATTTCAGCTGGATCATAGAAAATAGTTATAGTGGACACACCATCACTTTCATTATCTACTTTGTCAAACTGCAATGACCCTTCATTAATCAGATTCTGCAACCCCACCTTCAGGTCTTCACAGTAGTTTACTGAATTCAAACACTTTTCGCAATCAGAACAGCATCCCGGAAACACTTGTCCTTTCAACAGCCTCTCATTCACTACCAACAACGGAGTCTTCACTTCTTCTACGCTCAGAATAAAACTTAACTTCTCACCACCATCAACAACATTTATTCTAGCCCCTCCATGGTTTGGAATAGGGTTTGAAGTAACATTAGGCGGTGGTGCGAAGTTAATCGCCTTGGATTCGATCAAATCTTGAACTTTATGTTGTAGCGCCCTGCACTTCTCAGTCGAGTGCCCGGGTGTCCCTGAATGGAATGCGCATCTAGCATTGGCATCGTACCCTACTGTAAGCTCTCCAGGTGGTGGTGGTGCTAAGGTCCACATTTGTATCAAATTCAGGTCTAGCAATCTCTGCAGCAATGCAGTGTATGTCATGGGAATCGCTTCAAGCACCCTATTAGCCGGACGAGCCTGTCTTGGCTGATAAGGTCTTTGTTGATAATTTTTACGTTGTGGCTGTTGTTGCTGTTGTTGTTGAGGTGGAGTCTGCACCTGCTGCATAGGACTAGAAGGGATAGTGACAGCTGCCACTTGCTCATACGATCTTCTATATCCTCGGCCCCGTCCTCGACCATATACAACATTGGTCTCACCTTCCCTTCTTCTTGGGTGTCCGTTGAAAGCTTTTCTTACTCCACTCGAGCTGCTCGCACCGGTATCCTGGATCTTCCCCATTTTCAACAGAGTCTCGACCCTCTCACCTGCAATTACTATATCATTGAACTTGGTAGCCGATCAAGACGCCAATCTTTCGATAAACACTTCTTGCAATGTTCTCATGAACATATCAGCCATCTCATTCTCCAGCAATGGTGGTTGTACTCTGGCAGCCAGTTGACACCACCTTTGAGCATACTCTTTAAACCCCTCCTTAGTAGTTTGAGACATGTTTTGTAGTTGAGTGCGATTTGGAGCCATGTCCAAATTGTACTAGTATTGCTTCACGAACGCCTCTGCCAGGTCCTTCCAGCTCTTAATGTTGACCCTACTTAGCTTCATATACCATTCCAAGGAAGCCCCAACCAGGCTGTCTTGGAAATAGTACATCCATAGCTTCTCATCTTCAGTATGGGCAGCAATCCTTCCTACAAAGGACTGGAGGTGAGTCTTTGGACACGCTGTGCCGTTGTACTTCTCGAAAGTCAGGACCTTGAACTTGTAAGGGATTCTAACCCCTGGAACCAAGCCCAAGTCAGTAATGTCGAACCCCAGAGAGTTCTGAGATTGAATGGCCCGGATCTGTTCAGCCATCTCTTCAAATTTTCTGTTCATTTCAACCCCTTAGCCTTCAGTTTCGTCCAGCAAAGTAAACTGTTCGTCTTGACCGTCCATCTGTACATTGTTCAGTCCATCATTGAATGGTAACCCCTAGTTGTGCTACATGGATTTCAACTTGACAGGCGCCCGCACCGTTACGATTACCTCCATTGGCAGCCCCGTTGTTCCTGGCTTGGTTATTTTCAACCAACTCACGCAAACGTTCTTGATTCTGACCCATTCTTGCCATAAGGGTCATAAAATTGTCCATCCTCAATCTCAAGTCAGCTAAATCAGCTTGCATTTGATCCATGACTCTTTCTCTGTTGACTCTTGTGGGATATCTGTGTATGATCGACTGTTCTCGAACCTTCCTGGGAGCTATAGTGCCTGAAAGGACATAAACGTTAGAAACTGAAGCACTACCTGCAAAACAAACAAACATGTTATATGCATGCAATGTAACTGCTCATGTTTCCTAGTTTTAGGCATTTATATGCCCCAGTTCTGGTATTTGCTTCAGATAACCACTTTGAGTATTAGTTTTCAATCTTTCCCTTTTGAAGAGTGTTCAGATCTTAGCAGTATCAGATAAACAATATTTACATATTCAGAAAGGGTAATTTGCATATTAACACTGTATATCATGGACAACCCATTGCCGGCCAAAAGTTAGAGGACAAACAAAAATTCCCCGAAGGGTTACAAATCATTACATGAACAAAAGACAAAAGATAAAGCAAGACTCCTACAACAAGCCTGTAGGTAGTCTGAACAACAATAAATAAAAACTAAACAAAAGACCCAGGTTCTTCTGCAGCCACCTCTGTCCTGTTCTTCTTCACACCTGCTCTCAGCTTGAGCTCTTCAATCTCCTTCAGTGCCTCCTCCAAGGCTATCTGGCTTTGTGCCAACTTCTGAGTCTTTTCCCTTCGTATGCTGTGGACTTGTTCCACTTCTTCCTTCTTGAAGGCCATTTGTACCTCGAAAAACTCTTCTTTTTCTTTATACTTCTGTTGCTCCTGTTCCCTTTGGCCTTACAACCAAACCATGGACTGTCGAGCTTCTTTGAGAGTCTTCAAAGTCTTTTTGCGCTCCGCTTCTCTTTTTGCCTCCATCAGACCCAGCCTCTGAAAGTGAGCTTCCTTTCCAGCAAATTCCTTCTCTTTAGCTTCCAAGGAGGCTTTCATCTTCTGCAGCTTTCCCTCTGCTTCATTTTTGGCCCGGTTGGCAAGATGGTATAAGTTGACCATTTCAGCATTTTCTACTCGGACTTCGTGCAACTAAGCTTCTAGTTTCTTGTACTCTTCAAGGGAGACAGTACTCTGACATGGCACTTCCTTAGGATATAATGGAGCTTCTATTGAGAATGGCATGAGAACTTCCTCTACATGTTTCTGCAACCATGTAGCAAAAGGAGGATACGTCTTGGGATCTACTCTGCCAAAGTCTTTCTTACCTTTCCTCACTCTATGAGCCCAAGCCTGAGATGCTTGTAGAACTAACTCCTTGTTTCCCTCCACAAGAAAATACAAAGACTCATCAAATTCTTCCATCTGTGGTGGATCTCTCAGAGGATAACCAAATTGCTTCCTGGCTAATGTTGGATGAAAACTGATCACACCCTTCCTTCCTAACAAAGGCACTCTAGCAAATTTTCCACAACTGTCCAGCAATTCTTTTCCTAGCAGATCTCTGTCATATCCCCAAGCTATATCCTCAGAAGTTAGCCCCATCAGCCTCCTAGACCATCTCAACTCATCTCTCATCTCCTTGAAAGCACCAGTTTTTGGCAATTGTCTGGCAAACCACTCAGCAAACAATGAAGCACAACAGCCCACTGGTCCACCTCTACCTTTCTCATTCCGGTAGTGAACGTTGTAGTAGAAATCTCCCAACAGAGTTGGCACAGGATTGCCTTTAGCAAAGATAGAGATCACTTCCAAGCTCACAAACTCTTTTTCTCCCGGGAACAGGTTAGACCCATACACCATCAAAGCCAGCACAACACCAAAATCCCCCCATTTACCCTCTTTGGCATATTCTTCAGCCTTTGGTATACGCACATTCCAAGGGAGTCCTCTACCTTCACTGTCCTTCAGAGCCTTCTTTACTTTAGCAGCTGGTAAACGACAGACTTTGGCTATGTCTTCTTCCTTAAGGACCACCTCAGACCCATAGAAAGGCAAGGTTTCTCTGACCGGAACACCCAAAATGCTGGAAATGTCCTCCAAGGTAGGAGCCAAGATGTAATCTGGAAACACGAAACACCGCAGTAGGGGATCATAAAACTGAAGCAAGGTGTGCAAGCTGTCCTTCTGGTCTACAATAGGTTTGTCCATGTACTTCAATATCTGGCCATACCTCTTTCTGAAATTTCCCAAGACTTGGTCATTCATCAAACCTGCTAATTTCTGAACACTCCTGACTTCAGGTTGAAGAAAAGTATAGTGAACATTCTTTTTCCTTGTGATTCTTTTGACTTCTGCCATCTGGAGAGCTTAAGATTACCAGAAATGGGTGCTAACTGTGAACAATAACCTGAAAAATGGAAACATAAGCAGTTAATGCAAGAATGATGCAATGCAAATGCAATGCATGCATGTGATGAATCTGGGACCATCTGGATACTGGACACTGAACATAAGGACCCTCTGAATAGCTGACAACCAAGATCCTTTGAGCCACAACCCTCTGATAGAAATCCTCAGAACCATAGCACCAAGAAACCATAACCAGAACCTTAAAGACCAAAACTCAACAAGGACCACTGATAATGAGGTTATGTAGAGGCCAAGGGTTCCTGCAAACCTGTAAACCCCTCCCAATCTCACTGGTATGCTCCGGGTCAGACATCACAGACTCTCAAAGCCGAATAGCAATAATACTTTCACCATTTCCGAGAAATGGCTCATGACCAGATCAGGGAATCGGTTTGGCATTATATACTACGCAGAGAGGCCTTAGCTAAGTCCGGGAAAACAAGGTCATCCTATGTAAGTCCCAGGTGGGCCCTCGGATGCGAATGGGTTTGCCACAAAATATGGTCTTCCATTGTCATCACTAGAGAAGGATGTTTCTACAAGGTTCTCAATGATCGGTCCCCAACTGCACATAACTGTCAGGGTTACGAAATGAGAGAGGAAGATCCCCAAATCAAGACATTCCCAAGAAGGTGTCGCTCCCACCAAATAAAGCCGGGTCAAATGGGGTACAGACGCGAACGGTCGGCGAAAGGAACAATGAGAACACACAGGAGTAAACTCACAGGAAAAGAAAAGAGTCGCCAGCTAGGCATTTTTATCCCGGGGGAAAGGTAATGCTGCATAAACCTAGAAAGATATGGATAAGACGGTTGCGAACTAGAGAGACTGAGAAAGGGGGTTGGTTACAACCTGGGAAGGTATTAGCACCCAGATTGTCCGTCGTACTCGACGGGATCCACGCTTAAAAGATTTGTGTTTTAAAGGGGTAGTGTCAGTGCAATTTGTGTGTAAAAGAGCTGGAAAAGGATGTACAGGTGTCAGTGTAAAGAATGTGAAGTGTGATATATACAGTGTCAGTGTAAAAGAGAAAGAGGTGAAATGCTCATGATAATGAGGCTTAAAGAATGAGGCTGGAAAGAGGGGGAATATACAGATACTTTTGTTCGATAACTGTTAAGTTATGCCTACGTATCCTCTCGTGCAATGAGGAAGTCAGAACACCGTAGTTCGACCCAAAGAGACTGAAAGATGAATTGACTTGTGAACTGCTTACTTGCCTATGCTCAAGTGTATGATCTGTCTGGCACAGATACAAACTGTCTTGCATTAGACGGAAGAAGCAAGTTCTCGTTTGTGAGTGAAGATGATGAGAAAAGAATCCCGAAGGAGACGATTATTGTTTGTTTTAGAGTTTTCAGTCTTTTATTGCTTTTGAGAATTTGTCATAAGTTAATGAGCTTAAGCCTAAACCAATGGATTTAGTAAACTCATCACATCTTCCCTCTGATTAGGGGTAATGAGAATACCTTAAGTGTGAAGTCAGCATCTCACACTTAATCACCTTGATGTAGGATTAAGATCATTAACCTACTTGTGATTATTTAGATGTTTTTGGTGTTTTTGTTTAGTGTTAAGTAATGAGATTAAGCCATAATCAAGGATTAAACAGACTCATTACACCATCCTAATAGAAGGATAATAGATGAGAATGTTTAAGCTGAGGAAAGCTCCTCAACTTAATCCATGACTAGGGATTAAACTCATGACAAAACAAACCTTTGATTAGGTGGATTTTATTTAATGATATGATGATGAAGTGATTTTTATGATTTGTAAGACAACTTGAGGGGGACTTGTCCATTAACACTAGGGTTAGTCCTTCTTAACCAATTAAGGAAGAATTAGAACCCTAATGCAAGGCCCAAGTTACAAGTGTGATGTCTTGATGATTATTAAGTGAATTGATTAAGAGATTTAAACACATTAAGGGTTCAACACTTAGGATTAAAGTTATACACTCCATCCTAATGGAAGGATGCAGGCATAAACTTAATCAAAAAGCCTTAAAGCCTTTAGGGTTTAGTCCCTGATTATGAGATGAGAAGAGAAGACTCAATGAGACACAAAGGTAAAACTAAGTGGGGAGACTAATCAAAAGCCCTAATCATTGCCGTGCTTGGTTGTTCCTAAGGTTAGTGAGGTTTAAGAAAGAAGTCTTCAATGGAACCACCAGGAAGAAGATGAATGGATCAGGAGAAGCAAAGTAACTTGCTTCTTTGAAGAAGACAAGTCACTTGAGGAAAGAAAGTAAGAAGAAAAAGAATGAGCAAGCTCAATCTCAAACACAAACAAAAAAAATGCAGCAAGGATGCACAAAAAAAAGGGATGAAGAGAAGTTATGAGAAGTGAAGGCAAATTCACTTCTCAAAATAACTTACCACCTGAAAAGTTAGTGAAAGAAATGCAATGAAATGCAAAATGGGATGAAATGACATGAGTCAAACCAAAACCAGAAGTATATATGGGATGATAATGATGCTATGAGATGATGCAAACATGAAACAAGGCATGGTGATGATCATACAAGCTTATGGATGCAGATGAAACAAATTTGGAACCATGATCATACATGAAAAGTTATGAGATGCATATGGCATACAACATGGCAAATGCAATATGCAATGATCAAACATGCTTCTAATATGTCTTAAGATGTTAAATGAATCAAATGGATACACAAAATGCTATGGCAAGTCAAGGTATGAATGCAAATGCAAGATGGATGCCTATGGAAGCCCAAATTAGGGTTTATGATCAAAGCATCAAACAAAAACCAAAATCAGAAGCAAACACCAATATAAAAAATTGAAAATGCACTCAAAGGATCCCTAATCCTATACTAACTCACTGCCCAAAGGAGAAGTTACAACCCTTAACCTAATTCAAGTTATGATTTTCCTATGTTTTTTAGGGTTTTAGGGTTCCTTAACAAGAAAATTGCCAAACAAATTGAAAATGAAAGATCAAATCATGGCCATTTAATCTCACAAACTACATGCCAAACACAATGCAATGCAAGAAGAATCAAAGTCCAACTCTCCATGGTTAGGCAGAAGTGATTTTTGGAAGTTTGGATCAAAATAATGCATTAAAATGATTTTAATTCCATGAAAAATTCTCAAAATGCATCAAGATCAAAAAAGAAATTTGGTTTGAGGGTTGGACAATGTTTCTAAATAGTTTTAAATGTTTCATGAATTTTTTGGTGATTTTTAAATACCTAAAAGTATTTTTAATTAATTAATTCTCATTAATTAATTAAAAATAAACTTTTAAATATTTAAAAATACTTTTTAAATGCTAAAAATAAAAATAAAAATATTTTTGTGTTCTGAAATTAAATAATAACTTGTATAAAAAATTTCAGAATTTTTGAATAAGTTTTACTATTTTTAAATAAATGAACAAAAGAAATATAAAAGAAATGAAATAAAATTAATAAAAATGAAAAGTAATCTGATCCAACGCATCAGATTCAAAGCTGGGAGGAGACAATTGACTTGGCGCGTGAAACAAGGGTCAGGATGGACTCTGACTTAAATCAGGTTTTACGAATTAATTAATTGGGATTAATTAGGTTAAGTGAGATTAGGGCAAAATGGATGCATCTGGGCCACACAAACGCGCGCCAGGTCAACTAAGTCAAAGGATTCAATGCATCAGATTCAAATGTCATTTAATTACAGGGATTAGGGTTAAGCACTTTCAGGTGACCGGAGGGAAGCTCCGGTCATCTTCTCCGGCGGGTTGAAAACCCTAGATCATGATTCAGGCCACCATTCATCAAATTAAAAGCAGGGAAATGTTCCTCTACCCAAACCCCATTCAAACCACCCCTCAAACTAAATTTATCATTCAAGATCAGTGAAAATCGAAGCCAACAAGATTCACGGGCAAAATTTCAGAGCATCAGTAAATCCTCATTTCTTCACTATTTTCAAATCTAAAGACATCCCCATGACCAGCAAGACATACACCATCAATTTATAACATAAAATGCAAGCTCTGTGAGAAAAAGTTCATGGCCATACCTGAGGTGGAAGCTTCTGATTCTGGGCTTTCTGGGCTGTCCTTGGGTGTAAACTCACTCCTATGATCCCCCTGGTGCTAATGGCAAGCTTAGATGGAGTTTAAACAGGCTACTTTGAGAGGTCCAGTTCTGGTGTATCAGAAAATGGGGTTCTTATGTAGGCTGTTTCAGATCATTGTGAGGGGTGGTATTGGTTCTATGAATGTTTTCTGGTTGATTGGTGAAGATAGAATGAGTGTTTGATGACTGTGTAAGGAGATTCGAAGAGAGGAAAGTTTTGGCAGGTTTTTTTGGTATGCTGTGTTCTGGCTTGCCTCAAGGGCCAATGCTTTGCTATAACCCTCCCAAGTTGTGTGAATAGCCTGTGGAGCAGGTCAGTAGGGGTGGCTGCTTACTGTTCCATGAGTATGGGGGTTTTGGCCAAAAAGTCAAGGTGACTTGTACTTGCAGCATGGGCTATGGCAGCAGCAGTTTGAGGGCATATCCTGCTTCAGCTTGGGTCAAGGATGACCCTTAGATTGCTTGTGAGTGACTGCAACATGTGGATCATGAGCTATGCTAGCTTTTGCAACTTGCCCACTTGGTGTTTTCTCATGACTTTGTGCTATGTATGTGATATGATTCTTGCTGAATTTTGGTGCATAAAACTTCATTTAGTCATGACAATGCATAGAAGTCAGCTAGTGATCACATAACTCATGGGGAGATGATTTTGCCAAGAATCCCCCTTTTGCACTTGTAATGAAAAATGACTTAAGGATCTTTGAAAACCAAAGCAAACAATGCAAAATCCCTTGGGCCAATTCTGTTTTTAGGGCATGTGTGATGTTTGCATAAGGGTTAGACATCAATTAGAAGTCACAAATTTCCTTGGTACAAGAATTTGCAAGTTTTTCCATTTGGTGCATAACTTGAATTTTAGTGATTTTTGCCAACTTTGATGAGCCATAACTTTTGATCCAAAATGAATTAGGTCATGTTCTTGTACTTTTTGAAAAGGGAAAGATCTATTCTAAACCTTTCATGACCAAAGTTTTTCCATTTGAAGCTTCCTTGAATCAAAAAGTAAGGGTTGAAAAAGTTGCCTAAAATGACATTTTCATTAAAAGTCAAACTTGCCCAAAAAGTCAACTTTGCAAAAGACTTGAAATTCTTGAATTTTGTGAACTTACAACTTCTTCTATGATCAAATAAAGATCATATACACTCAAAATGATGAAGATCACCCCTTGGTTGGGTCATTGGGGGCCTCAGATGCCCTGATTTTGCACTGACTTGCTTGAAAAGTCAACTCTTGATCAGATGACTTCCCCATGGAATTTCTTCATGAAAATTGATATGCATACTCCCTATACCATATAGAGACCAATAGAAACAAGAATGACCAAAAAATTTGGAGTTATGGCCTATGAAACCAAAACCCTAATTTTAGGTCATCTGTGTAGTCAAACCTGGCTCTGCTTCTATACCATTCCCAGTTCTTGTGATTCTTTTGGCATTCTTGACTTTCAGAGGATGTAATATGATGTTTGAACACACATGGACCCCTTTGAAGTGATTGATGACCTTTGGAGTGACTCAAGAAGCTCTTGGGTTGCTCAGATCACAAACCCTAGATGCAGATGACTTTGAATCTATGCAGTGAATCAAAAATGTGGTATGAGATGCTATGATTGGATTTATGAATATGAAATGATCAAAAGCCATGGTGTGAATGGGTGAGGGCAAATTTGGGGTGTTTACAGCTGCCCCTATTCAAACATGAGTTAGCTGTGCAGGATGTAAGCGACGGCTTATCAGGCAAACAAGATAGCTTGTGGTTGAATACCAAAGACAGTCCAAAATTTGCACTCACAGAATGAAGAAGAAAAGGGATATAGATTGTAAAAGAAAATAAAGTATATTAAAAAGTGTGGGCGACGGAGGACGACCGTCGAGCAGAGGACGACTGCTGGGTAAAGAGCAATGACGGGGACGGCCGACATGCTGGGAAAAGGTGTGGGGTAAAGTGATGACGGGGACGGCCGACATGCTGGGGATAAAAGGGATTATGATGGGGACGAGCATCAAGATAAAGTTGTAAGATTCTCTGGGGATTAAATGAAAAATGACGGGGACGGCCATCAAGTTCATAAAGTAAAGTAACCAACGATGGGGACGGCCATCGGGCTAAAAAGAAAAGGGACCACGACGGGGACGGCCATCGGGTTAAAGAATAAACAGATGATGAGGTACGGTCATCAAAGGTGAAGGACGATCACCCAGCAGGGGACGGCTGCTTTGTAAGGGGTAAGATGAGGGACGGTCATCTAAGGTGGAGGACTACCACCTGGCAGGGTACGGCTGCCAAAAGTATCGCGACATAGGACGAATGTCGGATAAAAGGTCAACGATGGGGACGGCCATCGGAAGAGCATGATGGAGGAAGACCATCAAGAGGTAGAGGACGACCACCTAGCAGGGGACGGCTGCTCTCAAGGTTTATCATGACATAGGATGAACGCGAGATAACCAAAATCAACAATGGGGACGGCCATTGGATAAAGTGATGAAGGAAAATCATCAAAAGGTGAAGGACGATCACCTAGCAGGGGACGGCTGCTAAATATCACGACATAGGACGAATGCCGGATAAAAGGTCAACGATGGGGACGGCCATCGGACGAGCATGATGGAGGACGACCATCAAGAGGTAGAGGACGACCACCTAGCAGGGTACGGCTGCTCTCAGGGTTTATCATGACATAGGACGAATGTCAGATAAGAAGAAAATTGTTTACTGGGGAATAGTAAACACGGACGAGTGTTTATAATCCAAGAAATAGAAGGTATAAGTGTTTGGTATTGTGTATAGATTAAAGATGCGGACGAGCATCCTTAGGACCTATGATACGGACGATTATCAGGTAGAAACGAATACTGACACGTGTTCAGAGATGATGATACGGACGAGTATCAACTGGTTAACAGAGAACACGTACTAGTGTTGAATCTGAAAGAACTCTTCTGGGGAATAGTAGACACAGACGAGTATCTATATTCAATAAGACATAGTGTATGGATTAAAGATGCGGACGAGCATCCTTAAGACTATGATACGGACGAGTATCATGTAGAAACAAACGCTTGACGCATGTTCTGAGATGATGATACGGACGAGTACCAACTGGTTAACAAAGAACACGGACTAGTGTCGAATCTGCGGGGATATAAATGGTGTATACAAAATACGGACGAGTATCTGTATAAGTATGAGTAGAGAGTATGAGTGATGTATAGATGAGTGTTCAATCTGCTGGGGAGAATGACACAGGCGGGTGCCAAAAAGAGAAAGGTATAGTATAAACAAATATCTGGTATTCAAAGTGTTTATGTTACTGTGCTGGGAAAATGACATGGACGGATGTCAAGGAAATGTATATATATAAGTACATGTGAGTGCAAAGAGGATGTCTTTGGCTTTCTGCTGGAGGTATGACACGGACGGGTGTCACAAGGGGTATGTATTTGTATTGGTGAATGCGAGGCAACTGCTTTTGCTGGGGAATCTGGGGAGTATTCTGTATATTGTTGAGGGGTTGATAACATTCACAAGTGTCTGATTCAGACCATGACTTATGATTATGCAATATGTTGGATTTTTGCCGTAATGCTCCGTATTAGATGGAATGCTATGCTTTGTGGGTGAATATGATGCGAATGCCATGATTATGCAAAGATACCCAACCGGGATTCGGATCCCTTTGATGTGAAGATCTCTGATCGATCTCGCTTGAAGTGAACATCCCAGCTGGGGATGAGATCGTTGGTAGATCTGACAAGATGTATCTGCTTGGGGATATAGGTCACTGATAGACCCATCCTAGCAATAAGGAACCAGCTGGGGTTTGTAGAAGCTTTCGTCACTCTGTTGTGATTCCTTCGTGCGTTGCTCCTCCGGATAGAGGCTGGAACTCTGTGGGGAGATGGTTCTCTGACTTTTTGTATTTGGATGAGGAAGAATGATTGGCATCTCGGCTGGGGAGAAAATAACAAGTGGCAACTCAGCTGGGGAGCAAGCACTTGAGTGCTAAGACTGAGTGAGTGTTGGTTTGCCAGCCTGCTAGGAGTGAAGCTTTCATGCCCCATGTCGTGTCTTGGATACCTGCAATCCTGCAAAGATAGAAACGTACAAGTAATCCCGAGGTATCCCTCACCGGATCCATCATAGGAGTCTAGACACTCCCGGGAGTAAACATATTTCCTGCAAGCACGTATTTTATTTTTTATTTTTTTGAGGATAAGCATCTGTATTCATGCAATCAGTATTTTAAAGATATCAAACATTCTTTGCAAATAAAAGGGAGTGTACGAGTTGAAACTTGACTGAAAGTCTGTTTTTATTAATTCATATGCCCTGAATTGGCAAGATACAGTCAAAGAAACATATCTCCTGAAATGAGGAGATTGTTACAAATTGAGAAACAAAATGTTGGCAATGTTGACGACGCTTCGAGGAGCTTCCCTCTTACTATGACTCGTATGATTTTTGACGTTCTTCTCGTCTTGCTTTCTGAAGAAGGCTGATTCTGAAAGAGGCTTGATCCTTTCAAGTTTTATCGAGTTGTAAGTGATACAGATGAATTCAGAATGCAGTTGTTCACTCATTCCCTTATTTTGCATGGATCGCCCTTTCGGGTTTTCAATCCATCGGGATACCCATTTTTGCCTGAGTTGTCTGATGCGGCTTTTCAACTTAGCGGGTGTACATTTTTTTTGTTTATCTTCCCTTATTTTTGCCCGAGTCTTTTATTCTGTTTTTTGACTCGCCGGGATGCCCTATTTTGCCTGGACTTACATTCTGTTTTTATGTCCAGCGGGTCATTTTTTTATGCGAAGTATTTTTTAACTGCATCTGAATTCACAGGGGACGGGAAATCTTCACCATCCATGGTGCTGAGCATCAGTGCTCCACCAGAGAAAACTTTCTTTACAACAAATGGTCCTTCATAATTTGGCGTCCACTTGCCCCTGTGGTCGGTATGAGGAGGGAGGATTCTCTTCAGCACAAGATCTCCCACTTGGTACTCTCGGTGCCTGACTTTCTGATCGAAGGCTCTCTTCATTCTTTTCTGATACAACTGCCCATGACAGATGGCAACCAGTCTTTTCTCTTCAATCAGACTCAGTTGTTCGTATCGGGATCGAACCCATTCTGCTTCGTTCAGCTTAACATCCATCAGTACTCGCAAGGAGGGTAATTCAACTTCAACAGGTAGGACTGCCTCCATACCATAGACAAGCTGATATGGTGTTGCCCCAGTGGATGTTCTTATTGACGTGCGGTACCCATGCAAGGCAAATGGAAACATCTCATGCCAGTCTTTGTACGTAACTACCATCTTCTGCACAATCTTCTTGATATTCTTATTAGCTGCCTCAACAGCGCCGTTCATCTTTGGCCTGTAAGGAGAAGAATTGTGGTGTTGGATCTTGAAGTCCCGGCATAGCTCAACCATCATTTTGTTGTTTAAGTTGGAACCATTATCAGTAATGATTCGCTCGGGAACTCCGTATCGACAGATGATATCTCTCTTCAGAAATCTGTCTACCACTTGCCTTGTAACATTTGCATATGAGGCTGCTTCAACCCACTTGGTGAAATAGTCAATGGCTACCAGGATGAATCTGTGGCCATTCGAAGCAGTCGGTTCAATCTTGTCGATCATATCAATGCCCCACATAGCAAAGGGCCAGGGTGAAGACATTATATTCAAAGGATTGGGAGGCACATGCACTTTATCCGCATAGATCTGACATTTATGGCATTTTCTGGCATAGGCACAACAGTCTGCATCCATTGTGATCCAGTAATATCCTGATCTTAGCAATTTCTTAGCCATGGCATGCCCTCCAGCATGGGTACCAAAGGATCCTTCATGCACCTCGTGCATCAACAGGTCCGCTTCTGTTTTATCAACACATCTGAGGAGTACCATATCAAAGTTTCTCTTGTACAGGGAACCATCAGTGTTCAGAAAGAAACTACCAGCAAGCCTTCTCAAAGTCTTATTATCATTGGAAGATGCCCCAGATGGGTATGTTTGATCCTCCAAGAAGCACTTAATGTCATGGAACCAAGCCTTATCATCTTTGCCGATATCTGCTGCAAACACATATGCTGGTCTGTCCAGTCTGGACACTGAAATCTGTGGTACAACGTTGGCGGCTTGAACTTTGATCATTGACGAAATGGTAGCCAGGGCATCTGCAAACTGATTCCCATCTCGAGGGATATACTCAAGTTTGACCGTTGTGAAGAAAGTCAATAACCTCCTTGTATAATCCCTGTAAGGTATCAGATGATCCTGGTGCGTGTACCACTTGCCGTTGGTTTGATTAACTACCAGAGCTGAATCTCCGAATACAGTCAACGTCTTGATCCTGAGGTCAATGGCTTCCTCAAGACCCATAATGCAAGCTTCGTACTCAACTTTGTTGTTAGTGCAGTTGAAGGTGAGTTTTGCCGAGAAAGGCATGTGAACTCCCTTTGGTGTAATGAGCACTGCACCAACGCCACGACCATTCATGTTAACAGCCCCATCAAACATCATAGTCCATTCTTCCTCCGGGTCAGGCCCTTCAGTGTGAATAGGCTCTTCGTGATCTTTCGCTTTTATGAACATGATGTCTTCATTAGGGAAGTCGAACCTCATAGGCTGGTAGTCATCAATAGGTTGCTCAGCAAGATATTCAGATAGTACACTGCCCTTGATGGCTTTCTGAGAGGTGTACTGGATGTCATATTCTGTGAGGATCATTTTCCATCTCGCAACCCGTCCGGTAAGAGCTGGCTTCTCGAAAATGTACTTAACTGGGTCCATTTTGGATATCAACAAAGTAGTGTGGGTCAACATATACTGTCTCAGTCGGCGAGCAGCCCACGCTAAAGCACAGCAAGTTTTCTCGAGCAGTGAATAACGTTGTTCACAATCGGTAAACTTTTTGCTCAGGTAGTAAATTGCATACTCTTTTCGACCGGACTCGTCATGCTGGCCCAGCACACACCCCATTGACTCTTCTAATACTGTCAAGTACATTATCAGAGGTCTTCCTTCAACTGGAGGCATAAGGATTGGTGGTTCTTGCAGGTATTCTTTGATCTTGTCAAAAGCCTTCTGGCAGTCTTCATTCCACCTGACCGTATGTTCTTTTCTTAACAACTTGAACAAGGGTTCACAGGTTACCGTGAGGTGAGATATAAACCTTGAAATGTAGTTCAATCTACCCAGAAACCCTCGAACTTATTTCTCAGTTTTCGGTGCAGGCATTTCTTGAATGGCTTTGACTTTATTAGGGTCCACTTCAATCCCTTTCTCGCTCACAATAAAACCCAGCAGCTTACCAGATCGCACCCCGAATGTGCATTTGTTGGGGTTCAACTTCAGTTAGTACTTCCTCAGACGCTTGAATAGCTTCAGTAGATTCACCAGGTGGTCTTCTTCTGTAAGGGATTTGGCAATCATGTCATCCACATAACACTCTATTTCCTTATGGATCATATCGTGGAATAATGTTACCATGGCCCGTTGATATGTTGCACCAGCATTCTTCAATCCGAATGGCATCACCTTGTAACAGAACGTGCCCCAGGGTGTGATGAAGGTTGTCTTCTCCATGTCTTCAGGTGACATTTTGATCTGGTTGTATCCTGAAAATCCGTCCATGAAGGAGAATAACGAGAACTGAGCCGTATTATCGACCAATACGTCAATGTGAGGTAATGGAAAATCATCTTTCGGGCTGGCTTTGTTCAGATCCCGGTAGTCAACACACATCCTTACTTTGCCGTCCTTCTTAGGCACAGGTACTATATTAGCAACCCACGGTGGATAGCTAGTTACAGCAAGGAAACCGGCATCCCACTGCTTTTGTACCTCTTCTTTGATCTTCATTGCCATGTCTGGGCGAGTACGACGCAACTTCTGTTTAACCGGTGGGCATTCTTCTCTTAAAGGCAGCTTGTGTGTAACGATATCGGTGTCCAACCCTGGCATATCTTGATAAGACCAAGCAAACACATCCACATATTCCTGAAGCAGGTCAATCAGTTGTTTCTTCACCGAGTCTTGTAAGCAGGCCCCGATTTTAACTTCTTTCACATCTTCATCTGTACCAAGATTAATCGTTTCTACCTCCTCCTGATGAGGAGTGATAACCTTCTCCTCTTGTCTCAACAATCTGGCTAGCTCTTCAGGAAGCTCGTAGTCTTCTTCAACCCCTTCATCAGCTTGATTGATTGGATTGTCGGAGTCATACGAAGTCATAGCCGTGTTGTTGTCGGTGCGGTCTGGAAGGCACTCCCTGCAAAGGTTCAGTTTGTTCATTTTAGTGATTGATTTTAATCTTGTTTAGAAAAGTGAAATAAAATTGTCATTTTGAAAACATTGCCATTTATTTTTTTGTACAAAAAGAAAAATGGAAAAACAGTGAGCGGAAAAGAAAAAGACTCGTTTGCAAAAGATGTCTGATATTTCATTGATTAATCTTGTTGCACAAAAATTACAGATGGCCCGATTACAAAATGAGTCTTGTCATCTTGGGCAAGATGCAAGACTTGATGCATGCTTAAAATATACAGGAAATAATAATTACTCTGCAGGAGTAACTCTTATAATTTCCTGGGAAGACTAGTTTGAGATACTGCTCCCCGGGACCTTTGGACGAATCCAGCTTTCCAGGTTGCGTTCATCTTCCGACTCATCTTCTAAGTTGTTGATAGCATCGGGGGTGAGCATCCCCCCACTAACAAAGTTGGGCTTCTTAGCAGCCTCTGCTTGATTTTTTTGAGTTGGTTTGTAACCCAACCCAAATCTATCTTCTTTCTTCTCCACAGGCAACAATTTGCCCCAGCCCTGAGCGTTTCCTTCTTCCACCACCTTCCGGGCCTGCTGGTAGGATGTCATGGAAGTCCCAAGTACAGCAGATGTTTCATTAATATTCAGGGCCTCAAACCCTTGACTCATGGTCTCGTGGATCTCCCCATCCATCTCAATATATTTGTAAGTAGCCAGATGGCTAACAAAAATATCCTCCTCTCCACAAATAGTAACGACTTGGCCTTCCCACTCAAATTTTAACTTCTGGTGAAGGGTAGACGTAACTGCGCCAGCGGCATGAATCCATGGTCTACCCAACAAACAGCTGTAGGCAGGCTGAATGTCCATCACGTAGAAGATTGTTTTGAAAGTTTGTGGGCCAATCGTTACGGGCAACTCAATTTCTCCCAGAACTGATCTCTTAGAGCCGTCAAAGGCTCTCACTACCAAGTTACTGGGTCGTAATGCCAATCCTTCATATTCCAGCTTCACAAGGGCTTTTTTAGGTAAGACATTGAGGGATGATCATGTGTCTACCAGCACATGGGAAAGAACTGCACCTTTACATTCCATGGTAATGTGCAAAGCCTTGTTATGATTGCGGCCTTCCGTGGTCAAATCAGTGTTGGTGAATCCTAGTCCATTACTAGCATTAACATTTCCAACCACAGCTTCTAACTGATTGACCGTGATCTCTTCTGGCACATAAGCTGCGTGCAAAACTTTGAGTAGTGCGTTCCGATGAGCCTCGGAGCACATAAGCAATGATAGAATGGAGATCTTGGAAGGCGTCTGGTGAAGCTGGTCCACTATTTTGTAATCACTTTTCTTGACGATTCTCATGAATTCATCAACTTCTTGATCAAAAGGTGTTTTCAAGGCTTCTTTAACAACTTGTTCTTCCTGCACCATGCTCTTCCCTTTTGCCTTGGCAGCAGCTTCTGCTTCAGCATTGGGTCTTTGAATTTGCGGGGCGAAGAGACGTCCGCTTCGAGTGAAGCCTCCGCCTCCACCCACATTGTCTATTTGTGGTGAAGAAGTTGATGATTCGAAAGTGATTTTCTGTCCTTCGCAGTATAAGTCGGAGCCGTAATGCCAAGGAATGGCATTACTGCTTTCATAAGGTACTGGCCCAGGCACTGTGACAGTGACTGGACTGACGGCAGCTGCAGAAGGGACCATGATAGTCTGTGGATCATAGTATATTGTGACTGGTGCTCTGGTAGGAGTGGCATTTTGTGAGTTGTAGGCAGAATCATTTGCAGGATCATAATAAATTGTAACTGTTGAGACACTTGCATTATTTGTTGCTGATGTTGTAGGAGATATTGCTGGAAGAATGGGTGTTGTTGTTGTAGGAGACTCTGAATGAAGGGGTGCTGAAGTTGTAGAAGGGATGTTTGCTGATGTTTGGTCCGTTGAAGTAACAAATGAAGCATTTGTTGATGAAACTGAAAAGTTGTTTGGAACAATGGTTGTTGCATTTGTAGGAGATTCTAGAACCGTTGTTAAGGAGATTGCCGGATTGGTAGGTATTGATGTTGTAATTTGAAGCAGGCCACTCTGGATGAGACCATTTATGCCATCCCTCAAGTTATCACAACCATTCACTGAAATGTTGCAATAAGCACACCCCAACTCACATCCCGGGAACATTTGACATTCGAGGAGTTGAGCCTTAATCTCCACCAAGGGTGTCCGGATCTGACCCACACTGGTTATCAAGTAAGACGGCTTGTCTTCTTCAATAGCGTTGATTCTGGGACCGCCATGATGTGGCATAGGGTTTTTGTTGACATTTGGTGGTGGTGCGAAGTTTAAAGCCTTGGAATCCACTAGATCCTGCACTTTCATGTGCAAAGCTCTGCACTTTTCCGTACTATGACCAGGTGCATTTGAGTGAAAAGCACATCTGGCGCTAGCGTCGTAATTTCTGGGTAGACTGGCAGGATCTGGAGGAGCCAATGTTCTTAGCTCAACCAGGTTGAGTTTCAAGAGTTGTGGCAGTAATGCGGCATAGGGCATAGGGATCGGATCGATCACCCTATTGGCCTGCGAGGGTCTCTGTTGAAATGGTCTCTGCTGATTATTGTTGTTGGTGTTGCTGTTGTTATAATTTCTTTGGGGAGGATACTGAGTTTGTTGCTGGTAATTTTGTTGCTGAGGTTGATAAACTGGTTGAGGATGAATTGGAGCGGGAATGGTGACTGCTGCCACAGACCTATGAACATATTGGGGTCTGCCCCTGCTGGTATGGATAGCATTAGTCTCACCAGTTCTTCTTGGGCCTACAAAAGGCTTCCTTGAGTTGCTGGATGAGCTGGCACCGTTGTCAGAAATTTTACCCATCTTTAATAGGCTTTCAATTCTTTCCCCGGCTATGACCACATCAGCAAAGCTAGTGGAGGAGAAAGCAGCCAACCTGTCAATGTATGTTCCTTGGAGGGTGTTCATAAACATATCTGCCATCTCCCTCTCTGACATAGGTGGCTGGACAGCAGCAGCAAGCTGTCTGCACCTTTGAGCGTACTCCCGGAAGCTTTCCCTGGATGATTGTGACATCCCCATCAGGAGGGTCCTGTTGGGAGCCATATCTTAGTTGTACTAATACTGTCTGATAAAGGCCTCTGCCAGGTCCTTCCAGCATCTAATGGTTGCTCTAGTCAGATGAGAGTACCATTCCCTCAAAGCTCCAGTTAAGCTATCCTCAAAATAAAACATCCATAGCTTTTCGTCCATGGTATAGGCCTTCAGCCTCCCCAGAAAGGATTGTAAATGGGTCCGGGGGCAGGAAGTCCCGTTATACTTCTCAAAGCATGGTGGTTTAAATTTTTGGGGGATCCTGACCCCGTCCACTAGACCCATGTCCATAACATCAAATCCCAAAGAATTCTGGGACTCCAAGGATCTTAGTTTCTCAGCAATCTCTTCTAGCCTTCTGTCATAGGCTTCCTCCCCAGCTCCCATCACTGTGAACTGATATTCCTGGGGGTCTTCTTGCAGTACTCTACCTGCTGTGACAGTCCCTTGCACATTGACAGGGATGTTGACCTCTGGATGCTAGTGGGGTCCAAAGACTGGGGGATTAACATGAGGCTGGACTCTCTCATTGTTGCTTGTCCCAGCAGTCCCTGGATGATGGTCTTCCTGATTCCTCCCCTCTACCAGTGCTCTTAACCTCTCCTGGCTTTGAGCCATATTATTCATCACCTCCATAAACTATGTCATCTGATTCCTCATTTCCAACCTCTCGTTGGCCATTTGATTCCTGACCTCTGTAAGGTCCTGCTGTACTTGGTCCATCTGTATGCCCGGAAGATTGTTGCGGGTGGGATATCTGTGTGGACGGTTGAGTGGAAACCCTCGACGTCGAGCAATAGTTCCTGAGGTCACAACAGAGTTAGTAACAAGACAAACCTACAAAACAAACAAAGGTTAGTATGCAATGCAGTATGCTTATTCGTTTCCAAGGTATCCAGCTTGGCACTTGGTTTTGACCTTTCCAGACCCCGAGGAAGATGTTGTTTGATGTTGCTTGAGAACTCAGATAAAAACAAACTAGTAAATATATTACAAAAGGGAAAACATACATAGTTTGTTTTTTACAGTACATGCCCTCTGAGGGGTCAAAAATACAACATAAAGAAAAAGTACATAAAATGAAAGCAACAACAAGCAAAAGTCAGACACCAAGACCAAACTCATCCTCCTGAACTTCCTTGAGAAGTGCTTCAGTCACAGGATCAGCTGGGCGCTCTGTAAGATTCCTGATGAGAAGATTCCTGGTAGTAACAGCTGTAGTTAGCTTCTTGTGTTGACTCTGGTCCTTTGACCTCTTTACACCAGCTCTAATCTTCAACTCTGAGATCTCTCTCTGGGCTGCTGCCAGGGCTTCCTGTTGCTCTTTTGCACAAGCTTCCAGCTGCTCAATCTTATCCTGAGTCCTTTTATCCTCCTGAGTACGGGCTTCGGTGATCCTGACCCACCTAGCCTGACTCTCCTTCAGATACAAATCAGTCCTAGCTCTCTGGAATTGAGCTTCCTTGCAGGCATTCTTCAAGATCTGCTCTCCAGCCCTAGACTTCTTAATGTAATCCTCAGACTTCTCAATTCTGGCTAGATACTCCACCTTTAGCTTCTCTAACCTCTCAATGTCCAAGCGACCATCACTCCTCTCCCAGAGGGTCTTCTGTAAAGCCTGAGTCAGCTTCTCATTTCTCTCCTTCAATTTCTCAAACTCTTCTAAGCTGATAGTTGCTGGAGGTGGTGCTGTGGAGGGTCCAGGCACATCTTCAATAGTGAAAGGCATTCCAGTAATTTGAGCTCTGGCATGAGACCACTCATAGTACTGAGCTGAGGCTACGTTATTGCATCTCCCAAGAATGGTTACCCCCTTAGTCTGCACATTGTCCCAGGCCCAGGATGCCTGCCTGAAAACAGCCAGATTAGGCTTGATTTCACAATAAAGGGTCTCAGTCAGATCCTGTGCTCTAGGAGGATGGACCAATGCATAGCCCAGTTGTCTTTTGAATAGTAGAGGGTTGTAGTTGATACAACCCTTTACTCCAATCAGAGGTACATTGGGAAATTGCCCACAACTTGTAATGATGTCTCTGCCCTTGGTGCTCTGAGTGCACCACCTGATATCATCTGAGGTTAGAGCAACAAGCCTCCTAGCCCAGTTCTTCTGCTGGTGAGGGTTCAAGAATGCATCAGTCTTTGGCAGATGCTTGAGCAGCCAAGTATGGAACAAAGGAGCACAGCATCTCACTAACCTTCCCCTTTGCTTTTCATTCCTTTGATGAACAGAGTAGTAAAGATCTCCCAGTAAGGTGGGCACTGGGTTTCTCAGGATGAAAAGATGGATTGCATTCTTGCTAACAAACCTAGGCTCATCTGCAAAAAGTATGACCCCATATATGCTAAGGGCCAACAGAGCACAGACTGCCTTCCACTCCCCCAAGGAGGCCTTCAGACTAGCCTGAGAAGTTAAGAAGTCCAGATGAAAACCAGAGACTCCAGCTTTGGCTGTCAAATTCTGCCCAATCAGAACTGGTTCCAGATATAATGCTTTTGATATCTCCTCATTACTAGGGAAAGCCATCTCAGGGTTGAAGGGGATTCCACCCCTGACAGGTACACCAACCAATGATGAATATTCCTCCAACAAGGGTCCCAACTGAAAATTCTGAAATGTGAAGCACCTCAGAGGGGGATCATAGAACTGCAGGCAAGTATGTATCAAGCTCCTCTGTGAAGGGTCCAAATCCATAACCACATCAAGGATTCCTCCATAATGCTCTCTGAAAGGTGGTATATGGTCTGGAGTAATCAGGGTCTGAATCTTCCTGATGCTGGCCAACTCAGGCTCAAAGAAATGATAGGAGATGTTACTTTTCTTAGGTGCCATGTTGCTGAAAGAGAACTGAGACAGGTGCTGAGAATAACACTGAAGACAAGCCTCTGACAGGCTGAGACTGGTGATGCAGGTGACTGAAGCAGGGTAGCTGACAGCTGAAGCAAGTGCTAATGAAGATAGGTCTATGCTGAAGAAGGGGTCAAAACCAAGCCAAAATGATAAGATGGATACCCTGAAAAACAAATAAACACATGTTAAAATGATGCAATGAGGATGTATGCAAATGATATGCAAGGGTTTGTGACTGAGCTGGATCTGATTAACTGCTCTGACATGAGTCCATATATGTTCAAGAAATCCAGATGGAGGTTCATAAGTCCAGTAACCAAGGTGGGGGACTCAAATAAAGAGTCACATGTCCTGGGTTAAAAATCACAAGAACTGTTCCAAAGTGGAGTACTCTTAATCAAAACAAAGTAACAGGGTATGCTGAGGTCAAGGGTACCTGCAAACCTGTAAACAACCCAACCCCCTCACAGGTGATGTTCTAAAACAAGGATCCTCAGACTTGGACCAGTTATGAGAAGTGTAAACACTTCCAACCCGGAGGTACAGTGTTTACAATAACCATAAAAGATCCTCCTCTAATTCACCTCAGTTTCTGAAGGTCAATACTAAAGGTCATCCAGACTTAGCAGGCTTCCCAGATAGCCCTAGTACTACAGGAAATCTGCAGCACATAGTTCTCAAGAAGAAACCCATATCTGAACCGTGTTTCATATTCCCGCACCAGACCGAAATGGAATGGGAAAGAACATGAACCACTCTAGCCTAGGTGTCACTCAGGTCCCAGGTGTAGAACCTCAACTCTCAATAAAACACCCACCCACCAAAGCAACAAAACAGATCCAGCCAGCACAGCATGACAGTATGATATATATGCACAAAGCTATAAAGAAAGCAATAAACAAAATTGTACATAAAGCAAAAATAAAACAAATATACAAACACAAATAGCACATAACACCCCAGTAAACACAAATCAAACAAGCGCTAGGAGGAACCCACAAAAAGAACCAGAAGCCCTGGTTGCAGTATAAGTTTCCCCAGCAGAGTCGCCAAGCTGTCGCTCCCACCAAATGAAGCCGGGTCAAATGGGGTACAGACACGAACGGTCGGCGAAAGGAACAATGAGAACACACAGGAGTAAACTCACAGGAAAAGAAAAGAGTCGCCAGCTAGGCATTTTTATCCCGGGGGAAAGGTAATGCTGCATAAACCTAGAAAGATATGGATAAGACGGTTGCGAACCAGAGAGACTGAGAAAGGGGGTTGGTTACAACCTGGGAAGGTATTAGCACCCAGATTGTCCGTCGTACTCGACGGGATCCACGCTTAAAAGATTTGTGTTTTAAAGGGGTAGTGTCAGTACAATTTGTGTGTAAAAGAGCTGGAAAAGGATGTACAGGTGTCAGTGTAAAGAATGTGAAGTGTGATATATACAGTGTCAGTGTAAAAGAGAAAGAGGTGAAATGCTCATGATAACGAGGCTTAAAGAATGAGGCTGGAAAGAGGGGGAATATACAGAGACTTTTGTTCGATAACTGTTAAGTTATGCCTACGTATCCTCTCGTGCAATGAGGAAGTCAGAACACCGTAGTTCGACCCAAAGAGACTGAAAGATGAATTGACTTGTGAACTGCTTACTTGCCTATGCTCAAGTGTATGATCTGTCTGGCACAGATACAAACTGTCTTGCATTAGACGGAAGAAGCAAGTTCTCGTTTGTGAGTGAAGATGATGAGAAAAGAATCCCGAAGGAGACGATTATTGTTTGTTTTAGAGTTTTCAGTCTTTTATTGCTTTTGAGAATTTGTCATAAGTTAATGAGCTTAAGCCTAAACCAATGGATTTAGTAAACTCATCACATCTTCCCTCTGATTAGGGGTAATGAGAATACCTTAAGTGTGAAGTCAGCATCTCACACTTAATCACCTTGATGTAGGATTAAGATCATTAACCTACTTGTGATTATTTAGATGTTTTTGGTGTTTTTGTTTAGTGTTAAGTAATGAGATTAAGCCATAATCAAGGATTAAACAGACTCATTACACCATCCTAATAGAAGGATAATAGATGAGAATGTTTAAGCTGAGGAAAGCTCCTCAACTTAATCCATGACTAGGGATTAAACTCATGACAAAACAAACCTTTGATTAGGTGGATTTTATTTAATGATATGATGATGAAGTGATTTTTATGATTTGTAAGACAACTTGAGGGGGACTTGTCCATTAACACTAGGGTTAGTCCTTCTTAACCAATTAAGGAAGAATTAGAACCCTAATGCAAGGCCCAAGTTACAAGTGTGATGTCTTGATGATTATTAAGTGAATTGATTAAGAGATTTAAACACATTAAGGGTTCAACACTTAGGATTAAAGTTATACACTCCATCCTAATGGAAGGATGCAGGCATAAACTTAATCACAAAGCCTTAAAGCCTTTAGGGTTTAGTCCCTGATTATGAGATGAGAAGAGAAGACTCAATGAGACACAAAGGTAAAACTAAGTGGGGAGACTAATCAAAATCCCTAATCATTGCCGTGCTTGGTTGTTCCTAAGGTTAGTGAGGTTTAAGAAAGAAGTCTTCAATGGAACCACCAGGAAGCAGATGAAAGGATCAGGAGAAGCAAAGTAACTTGCTTCTTTGAAGAAGACAAGTCACTTGAGGAAAGAAAGTAAGAAGAAAAAGAATGAGCAAGCTCAATCTCAAACACAAACAAAAAAAATGCAGCAAGGATGCACAAAAAAAAGGGATGAAGAGAAGTTATGAGAAGTGAAGGCAAATTCACTTCTCAAAATAACTTACCACCTGAAAAGTTAGTGAAAGAAATGCAATGCAATGAAAAATGGGATGAAATGACATGAGTCAAACCAAAACCAGAAGTATATATGGGATGATAATGATGCTATGAGATGATGCAAACATGAAACAAGGCATGGTGATGATCATACAAGCTTATGGATGCAGATGAAACAAATTTGGAACCATGATCATACATGAAAAGTTATGAGATGCATATGGCATACAACATGGCAAATGCAAGATGCAATGATCAAACATGCTTCTAATATGTCTTAAGATGTTAAATGAATCAAATGGATACACAAAATGCTATGGCAAGTCAAGGTATGAATGCAAATGCAAGATGGATGCCTATGGAAGCCCAAATTAGGGTTTATGATCAAAGCATCAAACAAAAACCAAAATCAGAAGCAAACACCAATATAAAAAATTGAAAATGCACTCAAAGGATCCCTAATCCTATACTAACTCACTTCCCAAAGGAGAAGTTCCAACCCTTAACCTAATTCAAGTTATGATTTTCCTAAGTTTTTTAGAGTTTTAGGGTTCCTTAACAAGAAAATTGCCATACAAATTGAAAATGAAAGATCAAATCATGGCCATTTAATCTCACAAACTACATGCCAAACACAATGCAATGCAAGAATAATCAAAGTCCAACTCTCCATGGTTAGGCAGAAGTGATTTTTGGAAGTTTGGATCAAAATAATGCATTAAAATGATTTTAATTCCATGAAAAATTCTCAAAATGCATCAAGATCAAAAAAGAAATTTGGTTTGAGGGTTGGACAATATTTCTAAATAGTTTTAAATGTTTCATGAATTTTTTGGTGATTTTTAAATACCTAAAAGTATTTTTAATTAATTAATTCTCATTAATTAATTAAAAATAAACTTTTAAATATTTAAAAATACTTTTTAAATGCGAAAAATAAAAATAAAAATATTTTTGTGTTCTGAAATTAAATAATAACTTGTATAAAAAATTTCAGAATTTTTGAATAAGTTTTACTATTTTTAAATAAATGAACAAAAGAAATATAAAAGAAATGAAATAAAATTAATAAAAATGAAAAGTAATCTGATCCAACGCATCAGATTCAAAGCTGGGAGGAGACCATTGACTTGGCGCGTGAAACAAGGGTCAGGATGGATTCTGACTTAAATCAGGTTTTACGAATTAATTAATTGGGATTAATTAGGTTAAGTGAGATTAGGGCAAAATGGATGCATCTGGGCCACACAAACGCGCGCCAGGTCAACTAAGTCAAAGGATCCAACGCATCAGATTCAAATGTCATTTAATTACAGGGATTAGGGTTAAGCACTTTCAGGTGACCGGAGGGAAGCTCCGGTCATCTTCTCCGGCGGGTTGAAAACCCTAGATCATGATTCAGGCCACCATTCATCAAATTAAAAGCAGGGAAATGTTCCTCTACCCAAACCCCATTCAAACCACCCCTCAAACTAAATTTATCATTCAAGATCAGTGAGAATCGAAGCCAACAAGATTCACGGGCAAAATTTCAGAGCATCAGTAAATCCTCATTTCTTCACTATTTTCAAATCTAAAGACATCCCCATGACCAGCAAGACATACACCATCAATTTATAACATAAAATGCAAGCTCTGTGAGAAAAAGTTCATGGCCATACCTGAGGTGGAAGCTTCTGATTCTGGGCTTTCTGGGCTGTCCTTGGGTGTAAACTCACTCCTATGATCCCCCTGGTGCTAATGGCAAGCTTAGATGGAGTTTAAACAGGCTACTTTGAGAGGTCCAGTTCTGGTGTATCAGAAAATGGGGTTCTTATGTAGGCTGTTTCAGATCATTGTGAGGGGTGGTATTGGTTCTATGAATGTTTTCTGGTTGATTGGTGAAGATAGAATGAGTGTTTGATGACTGTGTAAGGAGATTCGAAGAGAGGAAATTTTTGGCAGGTTTTTTTGGTATGCTGTGTTCTGGCTTGCCTCAAGGGCCAATGCTTTGCTATAACCCTCCCAAGTTGTGTGAATAGCCTGTGGAGCAGGTCAGTAGGGGTGGCTGCTTACTGTTCCATGAGTATGGGGGTTTTGGCCAAAAAGTCAAGGTGACTTGTACTTGCAGCATGGGCTATGGCAGCAGCAGTTTGAGGGCATGTCCTGCTTCAGCTTGGGTCAAGGATGACCCTTAGATTGCTTGTGAGTGACTGCAACATGTGGATCATGAGCTATGCTAGCTTTTGCAACTTGCCCACTTGGTGTTTTCTCATGACTTTGTGCTATGTATGTGATATGATTCTTGCTGAATTTTGGTGCATAGAAATTCATTTAGTCATGGCAATGCATAGAAGTCAGCTAGTGATCACATAACTCATGGGGAGATGATGTTGCCTAGAATCCCCCTTTTGCACTTGTAATGAAAAATGACTTAAGGATCTTTGAAAACCAAAGCAAACAATGCAAAATCCCTTGGGCCAATTCTGTTTTTAGGGCATGTGTGATGTTTGCATAAGGGTTAGACATCAATTAGAAGTCACAAATTGCCTTGGTACAAGAATTTGCAAGTTTTTCCATTTGGTGCATAACTTGAATTTTAGTGATTTTTGCCAACTTTGATGAGCCATAACTTTGGATCCAAAATGAATTAGGTCATGTTCTTGTACTTTTTGAAAAGGGAAAGATCTATTCTACAACTTTCATGACCAAAGTTTTTCCATTTGAAGCTTCCTTGAATCAAAAAGTAAGGGTTGAAAAAGTTGCCTAAAATGACATTTTCATTAAAAGTCAAACTTGCCCAAAAAGTCAACTTTGCAAAAGACTTGAAATTCTTGAATTTTGTGAACTTCCAACTTCTTCTATGATCAAATAAAGATCATATACACTCAAAATGATGAAGATCACCCCTTGGTTGGGTCATTGGGGGCCTCAGATGCCCTGATTTTGCATTGACTTGCTTGAAAAGTCAACTCTTGATCAGATGACTTCCCCATGGAATTTCTTCATGAAAATTGATATGCATACTCCCTATACCATATAGAGACCAATAGAAACAAGAATGACCAAAAAATTTGGAGTTATGGCCTCTGAAACCAAAACCCTAATTTTAGGTCATCTGTGTAGTCAAACCTGGCTCTGCTTCTATACCATTCCCAGTTCTTGTGATTCTTTTGGCATTCTTGACTTTCAGAGGATGTAATATGATGTTTGAACACACATGGACCCCTTTGAAGTGATTGATGACCTTTGGAGTGACTCAAGAAGCTCTTGGGTTGCTCAGATCACAAACCCTAGATGCAGATGACTTTGAATCTATGCAGTGAATCAAAAATGTGGTATGAGATGCTATGATTGGATTTATGCATATGAAATGATCACAAGCCATGGTGTGAATGGGTGAGGGATAATTTGGGGTGTTTACAGAAGGTCACAAATCTGGGTGTGGAACTCACTACTACCCCCATGACAAGATCTCATGAGGCCAAAGTGGAACCACTCTAAGTCCTAAAGTGCACTCGAGCCGTGGTAATGAGCTCATCTCTCAGAAATAGTATCACCCAAACCCACCAAACAGAAGATCCAGTCCAGACAGTCCAGCATATAATATGATGCAGAAAATAAATACTAAAAACTGTAAATAAATCTGTAAATACAACCGTAAATAAACAACAGTAAAAATACAACAAGCAACAACAATCAATCAACACCCAAAGAAACAGAAACATGCAAGCGCTATGAGAGACTCACAGGGGAACCAGAGATATTCTGGTTAGGAAGTCCCCAGCAGAGTCGCCAGCTGTCGCTCCCCGGATTTCCATCCTGGTACAAACGCGAAAATGGCGCGGAAAAAGAATAGAGTCGCCAGCCAGACATTTTTATCCCGAAGGAACGGGAATGGTAATGCTACACAAACCAGAAGAAAGACGAGGAAGGACACGGGTCCTGCGAACCAAAGAGACCGAGTTTGGGAGTCGGTTACGACCTGGGAAGGTATTAGCACCCCAGATCGTCCGCCGTACCCGACGGGATCCACGCTTGCAAAGAAACTGTTTCAAAGGGTGTAAGAACTGAAAGCTGCTGCAAAGAAAATGAACTGAACTGGATAAAAGAAAAGAAAAGGGAGTTGAAAAAGAAATGAAAAGGAAAAATGTAGGGAAAATAAAAGAGTGCTCGAACGGGTCCTACCCCGCTGCCTACGTACCTCATCTGGACAATGAGGATTAGAGTCGCCGTAGTTCCCCTAACTAGGGGTAGAAAGATTGCTTGTGAATTAAGGCTTGAACTGCCTATGTCAATGCTCAGGTGTTGCAGGCTCGGACGACGAGTGCATAACCGTCTTGCAAAATGACAAGTAGGAGAAAGTTCGCGTACAGAGCGAAGGAGATGAGAAAAGAATTCCCGAAGGAAAGGCGCTTATTATTTGTTTGTGTTTTTTAGAAGCTTTTATGAGTGTGTCACAAGAAATTGAACTCAAACTCTTTTCCATGGAATGTGCACTTGTCACTATATTCCAAGATGGAATAATAGAACAAGCACACTCAAGTAAGGAGAAGATCCCCAAAATTTGAGTCCAGAGATTAGGGCTTAAGCTCACTAACTCATTAACTTATTAAGTGTTTTGGTATTTACAACGAAGAAGTGTGTTTTATGATTTTCTTGGTGAAGATGATATCTTGACCAAACTTGTGCATCACAAGACAGGCTTGTACTATCCCAAGATGGGAAGACTACAAGTGTCTCATGGGATAAGGCTATTGCTCAAGATTTCACTTCCATCTTTATTAAGTGTCTTATTTAGGGTTTTGGGATGATAAGAGAACCAAAAGGATCACAAAGGTAAAAGTCTAATGGGGGACTAATGAATCCTAATTGTTGTCATGCAATGGTAATCCTAGGTTAGTGAGGTTTACTATCCTAAAGAAGAAAGAAATAAGAAGAGAAGGAGAAGAAAGAAGAATAGAAGAGGGAGGAAGTAAGGCCTAAGCCCAACAAACACAAGGTTAGAACAAATAATAATAAGAAGAGAAGAGATAAGATTTGGAGATGTGGGAATCACATCCACACCTCTCACTTACCAAAGCCCCTGAAATGGTTAGTGACACAAGTATAAAGGCAATACAAAATGAACATAATGCCATACCAAAACCATACAACCAGAAGTGAAGTCATACACATAAATGTCAAATGCAAACTCAAGGCACAAGAATGAGAAGGGAACCACACAACTCATCATGAAGCAAATGAATCACCATGGTAAACAAAACAAACATGAGAAGATGCAAAGCAAAATAAACAAACCACAACCCCAAGGTGTAAGACCAGAACCCTAATCATGTTAGAAAAGTGTCTAAGGAGCATGTGAGATGAGGAGAAAAAGGGTACATAACCAAGCATTTACATCATGAGAAGAAAGAAGCAAAGGAAGTGAGGTGGATATACATAAAAGGAAGAACTCCAAAAGCAAAAAAATTACAAATATTCTCAAGGCACAAACCACAACCCAAGATCAGAGAGGTATCCACATCCTAATAAGGCTCTAAAAAAGTTGAAGAAGTTGACACAAGTGCCCTTCTAAGCTATGGAGAGAACAAATGATCCAAAAGAAGCAAAAAGGGACAAGTGAAGAACCAAAATTCAAATCAATTCAAGTGAGCATTCAAAAATTCGACAACCTTGCACAAATGACCTTCATTCATACCATAACAACATACCAAAAGGACGGAATCAAATTCAGAAGTTAAGCAAGTCAAATGAGGGTACAAACTTGGATTAGGGTTAGAAAGCTTCCTTCACAAGTTAGAGACCAAAATCAATTAAACAAGATTCTAAAAATCAGAACAAAAATCACCAATAAACTACACCTCATCGTGAATCTAGAGCAAAAAGAGTCACTTAAAAATTCCAAATAATGACCAAGATAGAAAATGGACAAGTCAACATGGTTCAAAATGAAATGGAAAGAATTAATTAAAAGGAACAATTAATTTCCACGTGCCAAATAAAAATAAATGGAAAATAAAAATATGAAAAATTAGAGAACCTCAAAGAAGCATTCATGAATTTTTTTTATAATTTTTGGAGACCTAAAACTATTTTTAAAAATTGAAAACCAAACTGTAAATAAAAATGAAATAAAAAGAAATAAAAATAAATGAAGCAGGCTGGGGGTGCGAATGGAAAGCAATTCCAGTTCATTTTAATTGGGCTCAAAGTCAGGGGGGTGGGAATAGTCATTGAGGCCAATTGGATCATACGCATCTCATAATAATTAACATGGATATTCAATTATATTCAGGAAAAATGAAAAACCAATAGATCAAACCAACGCACCAGATTAGTCAACTCATTAAAACAAGTAATCAAAATGATTGGCCATAAGGGATGCGCACATTAGTTACTGTGAGGTGAGAAACACATGGATTAAATCAGAAAACATAAAACCACGTGAGAGAGAGCACGCATCATTAATGTGTTGGCACCATATGCAGCGTTCAGATTGTAGATCCAATGGTCCTGCTTCATCTTCTTCAAGAAAACTCAGGCAAGGAAATTTCCAGAATCCGGTGAACGAAGCTAGGGCTCCGGCACCGGAAAACTCAAACTATGAAAAAATCACAATATAAATGGCTCCAACTTTCCAGATCAAACAATTAATCCAAACTGAATCCAAAAATGCTCATGAAAATTACAATGGATCAAAGAATAGCCTGGATCGAAGAAGAACAGATCTAACCATAAAACTTCAAATCATCACAAAACACTCAATTCTCAAGCATTTTCAAATCTAACAGGTGTAGAATACTCAGCAATGTTCACAGATCACAATGCACACCATAAACACAAGTTTCAGATCCATGTATTTCAGAGCATACCTGAGATGGAACCACTTCAAAATCACCAAGATAATGCTCCTACAGCTACAAATCTTCCTCTTCTAACCTCTTCTTGCAAAATAAATGCAAGAGAGAGCTTGAATTTCTCCAGATCTTGAAGTTTAAGAGCAACTGCACTTGAATGGCAGCTCTTGAAATCTTGAGCTTCAGCTTATATCAATAGTGGATTAATGATCCTTATGCTTCAAGGATTCAGAATATGCAAAGAGTTTATGAAGAGAGTGAGAGAGTGATGAGATTCGAAGAGAAATGCTTGAGGTGTAAAAACTCTATAATGAACAAATGTGATGGATCTGGGGTGAAATTAAACCCTAGTTTTCTTGTATATCTTGTCAATATGCAATGTTGAAAGAATGAAGAGAATTGCACGTGAGAGGAGAGTGTGAGGATCAAATTGCAAAATTGTCAAGATTTGTGTGATGATGTGATTTTCTCGTGCATTTCCTTCTCTCTTTTCACATGTCCAAGCAATATCCAACCCTTGGTTCAAAACAGAAATCATCTTGGCCCTTGGATGTGAGGGTCATGCATTTCTCATGTTCATGCAAATTTGCAACTTATGAACTACACCACATCCTATGCACGAATTTTCTTGCTACCTTGGGAAAACATTCTTCTCATTCCTTGCATTGAAACATTATGACCTTATTTTGTCCATCAAACCACTTGGAAACAAGTTAAATGAGATTTTACCTTTGTGGAAAGCTTGAAAATCATACCATGCCCTAAAAATCCATCAACTTTCGAAGTGCTTTCCTCTCAAACCATGAGGGATATGAAAATGCTCTTGTACTTTTTAAAAATGGGAGGCTTTAATATTCAAATTTCATGTTTGATGGAAATCCATTTGAAGCTTTTTCCACCAAGTTATGCACACTTGAAAATTAGGGCAAAAAGTTACTAAAAATGGAAAATCTCATGACCAAACTTATGCCAAAAATGAAAAACACCTCAAAACCTATTGATTCTTGATCTTTGACTTTTCCAAACCTCTTCTAAGGTTATAAGAATATCCCTTGGCTTGAAAACTAGGGTTGGACCCTTTGAAATTTCACAGTTGACTTCTAGAATGCACAGTTGACCAATTTCTTCATTTACAAGCAACTGAAGAAATACCTGACTTCCACAAGGAAGTTTCTCACCAAATTTCATCCCTAGAATCCTCTTAACATATGAGAGACTTTGCCCAAATGAAATGGCCAAAGTTACAAGGTTTTCCTGCTTGAAACTCAAACCCTAATTTGGGACCTTTGTGTAGGAGCTTTGCCCTAGCTTGAATTCCCTGATGATCCTCCCACCTCTTGGGCTCTTGTGGATGATCTTAATCTTGTGAATGCAATGTAGAATCCTCATAGGACTTGAACAAATCCATTGGACCCCCTGTCATGGCTTGTGATGCTTCAAAACCCTCCACAGATGATCATATGCCTAATGTTAGGTCATGAGAGTGTTATGCCTCATCTTTCCATGCTAAGATGCCAAGAATATGATATACTTATGATGAACATGATGTGATATGATGCTTAAAAAGAAGAGGGCAAATTTGGGGTGTTACACCTGCACCTAGGACTAAAAAGGAAGTTCGGGGTTTCTTAGGTAGATTGAACTACATATCAAGGTTCATATCTCACCTTACTGCAACCTGTGAGCCCCTGTTCAAATTACTAAGAAAGGAACAAATAGTCAGGTGGAACGAAGATTGTCAGAAGGATTTTGACAAAATCAAGGAGTACCTGCAAGAACCTCCAATTCTTATGCCTCAAGTTAAAGGAAGACCTCTAATAATTTACCTGACAGTTTTAGAAGAATTAATGGGGTGTGTGTTGGGCCAGCATGACGAGTCTGGTCGAAAAGAGTATGCAATATACTACCTAAGGAAAAAGTTTACCGACTGTGAACAACGTTATTCACTGCTCGAGAAAACTTGATGTGCTTTAGCGTGGGCTGCTCGCCGACTAAGACAATATATGTTGACCCACACTACCTTGTTGATCTCAAAAATGGACCCCGTCAAGTAAATATTTGAGAAGCCAACACTTACCGGAAGGGTTGCAAGATGGAAGATGATTCTGACAGAATATGACATTCAGTACACATCTCAAAAAGCCATCAAGGGCAGTGTATTGTCTGACTATCTAGTTGAGCAACCCATTGATGATTACCAGCCAATGAGATTTGACTTCCCTGATGAAGACATCATGTTCCTGAAAGAAAAAGATCATGAAGAGCCTGTTCACACTAAAGGGCCTAAGCCAGAAGAAGAATGGACAATGATGTTTGATGGGGCTGTCAATATGAATGGTCATGGAGTTGGTGCAGTGCTCATTACACCTTAAGGAGTTCTGTCGCTCCCACCAAATGAGGCTAAGTCAAATGGGGTACAGACGCGAACGGTCGGCGAAAAGAGGATGAGAACACACAAGGGTGAACTCAAGGGAAAAGAAAAGAGTCTCCAGCTAGGCATTTTTATCCCGAAGGAAAGGTAATGATGCATAAACCTAAGAAAAGATATGGCTAAGACGGTCGCGAACCAGAGAGACTGAGAAAGGGGGTTGGTTACAACCTGGGAAGGTATTAGCACCCAGATTGTCCGCCTTACTTGACAGGATCCACGCTTAAGAGATTTTTGTTTTAAAGGGGTAGTGTCAGTGCAATCTGTGTATCAAAGCTGGAAAGAATGCAAGTGTCAGTGCAGAAGAAATGTGAAGTGTATGAGTGGAGTGTCAGTGTAAGAATGAGAATGAAATGCTCATGACTCTGAGGCTTAAAGAATAAGGCTGGAAAGAGGGGGAATATACAGAGACTTTTGTTCGATAACTGTTAAGTTATGCCTACGTATCCTCTCATGCAATGAGGAAGTCAGAACACCGTAGTTCGACTCAAAGAGACTGAAAGATAAATTGACTGATGAACTGCTTGCTTGTCTATGCTCAAGTGTATGACCTGTCTGGCTCAGGTGCAAACTGTCTTGCATTAGACGGAAGAAGAAAGTTCTTGTTTGTGAGTGAATGAGATGAGAAAAGAATCCCGGAGGAGACGATTATTGTTTGTTTTTGTATTTTCAGTCTTTTATTTCTTTTTGAAGTTTGTCATAAGTTAATGAGCTTAAGCCTAAACCAATGGGTTAGTAAACTCATCACATCTTCCCTCTGATTAGGGGTAATGAGAGTACCTTAAGTGCGAAGTCAGCATCTCACACTTAATCACCATGATGTAGGATTAAGATCATTAACCTACTTGTTATTATTTAGATGTTTTTTTGAGTTTTTTGTTTAGTGTTGAGTAATGAGATTAAGCCATAATCAGGGATTAAACAGACTCATTACACCATCCTAATAGAAGGATAATAGATGAGAATGTTTAAGCTGAGGAAGACTCCTCAACTTAATCCATGATTAGGGATTAACCTCATGACAAAACAAAGCCTTTATTAGATGGATTTTAGTTAATGATAAGATGAAGAAATGAGTTTTATGGTTTGTAAGACAACTTGAGGGGGACTTGTCCATTAACACTAGGGTTAGTCCTTCTTAACCAATTAAGGAAGAATTAGAACCCTAATGCAAGGCCCAAGTTACAAGTTTGATATCTTAGTGATTATTAAGTGAATTGATTAAGGGATTTAAACACATTAAGGGTTTAACACTTAGGATTAAAGTTATACACTCCATCCTAATAGAAGGATGCAGGCATAAGCTTAATCACAAAGCCTTAAAGCCTTTAGGGTTTAGTCCCTGATTATGAGATGAGAAGAGAAGACTCAAAGATGACACAAAGGTAAAAGCTAAGTGGGGGACTAATCAAACCCTAACTGTTATCATGCTTGGTCATTCCTAGGGTTTGTGGGGTTTAAGAAGGAAATCTTCAAGGAACCACCAAGGAGAGAAGCAGATGAGAGGAGCAAAGAGAAGCAAAACAACTTGCTTCACTTAAGAAGACAAGTTGCTTGAAGAAAGAAGGTAAGATGAACAAGAATGAGCAAGCTCAATCCAATACACATACAAAATGCAGCACAAAATATAAGAAAGAGATGAAAAGAGATTGTGAGAAGTGAAGGCAAATTCACTTCTCAATACAACTTACCACCTGAAAAGTTAGCAAAAGAAATGAAATGCAATGCAAAATGAGATGCAATGTCATGATGCAAACCAAAACCAAAAGCATAAGTATGATGTTAATGATGCTAAGAGATGATGCAAACATGAGGCAAGGCATTAGAATGATCATGCAAACATATGGGTGCAAGAGAAGCATGTTAGGAACCATGGATGTTCATGAAAAGTTATGAAATGAAAAAGACATATAACATGGAAAATGGAAGATGCAATGATCAAACATGATTCTAATATGTCTTAAGATGTATTATGAATCAAATGGATGCACAAAAAGTCATGGCAAGTCATGGTATGCAAGCAAATGGAAGATGGATGCAAAGGAAGGCATGAATTAGGGTTTATGATCAACACACAAAGCAAAATCCAAAACCAGAGGCAAATGACATGATAAAAATTTGAAAATGCAATCAAAGGAACCCTAAACCTACACAAACTCACTGCCCCAAAGGAGGGGATCCAACTCTTAACCTATTGAAAGTTATGAATTTCCTAAGATTGCTAGGGTTTTAAGGTACCTTGTCAAGAAAAATTCAAAACAAATTGAAAATGCAAGATCAATTCATGTCGATTTTATCCTGTAAACTACATGCTATACAAGATGCAATGCAAAAAGAATCATCATCCAACTCTCAATGGTTAGGCAGAAATGAATTTTTGAAGTTTGACACAATATTGCCTCAAAATGAATTTAAATCCATTGAAAATGATCAAAAGGCAACAAGAACAAAAAATAAATTTGGTTTGAGGGTTGGAAAATGTTTCTAAATGTTCCTAAATGCTATGTGATTTTTTTTGTGATTTTTAAATACCTAAAAGCATTTTTAATTAATTAATTTTCATTAACTAATTAAAAATAAACTTTTAAATGATTTAAAAATAATTTTTAATGCAAAAATTAAAAATAAAAATATTTTTGTGTTCTGAAAAATAATGAAAATCTTGACAAAAATTTTCATAAATTTTAAACATTTTTTGCTATTTTACATAATTTGTGCAAAATAAATCGAAACAAATAAAAATAAAATGAATTTTAAATGAAAAATGAGAAAGTCAGCCAATCTGATGGCTGAGATTCAAATAAAAAGGGAGGGAATTGACCAGCGCGCGCATCTGGACGGCTCACATTCAAACTACGCTAATTAAGTCATTAACCCTAATCTGAACCCTAATCACTTTCAGATGACCGGAACAGTGTTCCGGTCATCTTCTCCGGCCAGCCATTCATGCTATCTCTCTTAATACGCATCCCTAAGCCCTAAAACTCTCCAGAATCAATCATTAGATCACTCTAAACCAGAATCCAGCAATCAAAATCATTTATTTTCACTCAAACTCAAGAATCAAAACAAAAAGCATTTCACGGGCAAAGTTTCAGAACAAGTATACAACCTCAAAACTCAATAATTTTCAAAAATAAAAGGTTCAGTGCATTCAGGGAAACATGTAGATCATTTTAGAAACAAGAAATAAGAGTTCTGGAAAAATGAATTTCCATGGCTACCTGAATCGAAGCTTTCAACCCAAGAGCTTCTGGACCAGTTCCTTGCTTCCAATCAACTCCACTGACCTCCCTCAAGTGTTTGCAAAGCTTATCTGGAGTCTATTTGGGCTAGTTTGAGAGATTGCTTGAGTTCTGTTCAAAGAGGGGAAGAAGTCGTATTTGGTTTGTGTGAGGTTTCAGGGATGAGTGAGGGCAGGGAAATGATCAGGGGAGTGTGCTGAGATGTTTTGTGAAGTTTGTTTTTGTGTTTGATGCTTGTGCTGTGTGTTTCGAATGGTTTTGCAAGTTGGAGGATTTTTGGTAACTATGGCTTGGAGTGTGTTTCAGCATGAGTTGTTTTGTGTTATGGCTTGCCTTTGGTCCACTTATCACTCATGGATAGGTCTGTGGAGTTGGTGTGCCCTATTGTGATTGGTATGGGTCTTTTGCCAAAAAGTCAAGCTTTGTGTAAGAGAGGTATGGGCCAATAGTGAGCCAAGGACAAGAGGGGTGTCCTGCGCAGCAAGAAGTGAGGAGGACCATAGGATCAATTTTGAAGTCAGCCAGCACATGGATTAGGGTTTGAGTGAGGTTTTGCAACTTTAATCAACTTTGGCCCTTTTGAAGTTTCTTGATCCACAAGTCATAAAAATGAGCAAACTCTTGATGCAATCTGACTTTTAGACATTGGTTCATGTTTGTGTGAAGTTTAGAAGTCAATTTGAGGTCTCAATTTGCCTTGGCAAGTGATTTTGCAACTTTGCCTCTTTGGTGCATAACTTGAAATTATGTGATTTTTCCCAACTTTGACAAGCCATAACTTTTGATCCAAAATGAATTAGAATGAGTTCTTGTAATTTTTGAAAAGGGAATGATCCATTCTACAACTTTCATGACCAAAGTTATCTCATTTGAAGCATTTTTGAATCAAAAAGCAAGGGTTGAAAAAGTTTCCCAAAATGGCAAGTTTCCATTACAAGTCATTTTCCCAAAAAGTCAACTTTGCAAATGGCTTGAAATTCTTCAATTTTGTGAACTTCTAACATCTTCTATGATCAAATAAAGATCATACACCATCAAAATGATGAAGAACACCCTTTGGTTGGGTCATTGAGGGCCTCAGATGCCCTGATTTTGCACTGACTTGCTCAAAAAGTCAACTCTTGATCAGATGCCTTCCCCATTGAATTTCTTCATGAAAATTGGTATGCATGATCCCTATACCATATAGAGACCAATAGAAACAAGAATGACCAAAAAATTTGGAGTTATGGCCTTTGAAACCAAAACCCTAATTCTAGGTCATTTGTGTAGTTAAACCTGGCTCTGCTTCCATGCCATTCCCAGTTCTTGTGATTATTTGATTCTCTTGACTTTGAGAGGATATAATATGATGCTTGAACATATATGGACCCCTTTGAAGTGATTGAAGACCTTTGGAGTGGCTCAAGTGGCTCTTGGATTGCTCAGATCACAAACCCTAGATGCAGATGACTTAGAAGCAATGCAGTGAATCAAAAATGTGGTATGAGATGCTATGATTGAACTTATGCATATGAAAAGATCACAAGCCATGATGTGAATGGGTGAGGGAAAATTTGGGGTGTTTACAGCTGCCCCTATTCAAACATGAGTTAGCTGTGCAGGATGTAAGCAACGGCTTAACAGGCAAACAAGATAACTTGTGGTTGAATACCAAAGACAATCCAAAATTTGCACTCACAGAATGAAGAAGAAAAGGGATATAGATTGTAAAAGAGAATAAAGTATATTATAAAGTGCGGGCGACGGAGGACGACCGTCGAGCAGAGGACGGTTGCTGGGGAAAGAGCAATGACGGGGACGACCGACATGCTGGGGATATAAGAGATTATGATGGGGACGGCCATCAAAATAAAGTGACAAAGATTCTCTGGGGATTATAGGTAAAAATAAATGATGAGGTACGGTCATCAAAGGTGAAGGACGATCACCTAGCAGGGGACGGCTGCTCTGATGGGGATAAGATGAGGGACGGTCATCTAAGGTGAAGGACGATCACCGGGCAAGGTACGGTTGCCAAAAATATCGCGACATAGGACGAATGCCGGATAAAAGGTCGACGATGGGGACGGCCATCGGATAAGCATGATGAAGGACGATCATCAGGAGGTGAAGGACGATCACCTAGCAGGGTACGGCTGCTCTCAGGGTTTATCATGACATAGGACGAATGTCAGATAACAAGATCAACGATGGGGACGGCCATCGGATAAAATGATGAAGGACGATCATCAAAAGGTGAAGGACGATCACCTAGCAGGGTATGGCTGCTGAAAATCATGACATAGGACGAATGTCGGATAGAAAAGGGTTCCAATAATGGAGACTCCGCTGGGGAAAGGATGAGGGACGGTCATCCAAAGGTGAAGGACGATCACCTGGCAGGGTACGGCTGCCGAAAAGAGGTATCATGACATAGGACGAATGTCAGATAGAAAGGAAATAATTCACTGGGACTTGCTGGGACAAGTAAACACGGACGAGTGTCTATATCCAAGAAATGAGAGGTGTTAGTGTTTGGTGTACGGTGTATAGATTAAAGATGCGGACGAGCATCCCTAAGACCATGATACGGACGGGTATCGGTAGAAACAAATGCCTGACGCATGTTCAGAGATGATGATACCGACGAGTATCAACTGGTTAACAAGGAACACGGACGAGTGTTGATTCTATGGGGACTCTTCTTGGGAATAGTAGACATAGACGAGTGTCTAAATTCAAGAAGACATAAGTATTTGACACAGTGTATAGATTAAAGATGCGGACGAGCATCCTTAAGACTACGATACGGACGAGTATCGGGTAGAAACAAACGCTTGACGCATGTTCTGAGATGGTGATACGGACGAGTATCAACTGGTTAACAACGAACACGGACGAGTGTCGAATTTGAAGGGATTAGCGGTGTATACAAGATACGGACGAGTATCTGTATGAGTGAAACAGGTATAACAAGTATGAGGGGTGTACAGGTGAGTGTTTGACTTGCTGGGGAGAGTGACACGGACGAGTGTCAAGGAACCTGTATGGATATATGTATCTGTGAGTGCAAAGAGGACGCTTTGGCCTTTTACTGGGGATATGACACGGACGGGTGTCAAGAAGTATATGTAATATATGAGTGCCCGTTTGTAAAGAAAGCTCGGGCGATTTTACTGGGGAAATATGATACAGACGAGTGTCAAAAAGGAGTGTGTATTTGTATTTACAAGTGTAAGGCAAATGCCTTGGCTTTCTGCCGGGGAATCTGGGGAGTTTTTCTGTATATCTTCGACGGATTATCGGTACCTACAAGTGTTTGATTCAGAACATGGCTTATGATTATGCAATATGTTTGATTTTTGCCGTAATGCTCCGTATTAGACGGAATGCTACGCTCTGCGGGGAGATATGATGCGAATGCTATGATTATGCAAAGATACTTATCCGGGATTTGGATCCCGTTGCTGTGAAGATCTCCGGCTGATCTGCTTGAAGTGGACATCCCAGCTGGGGATGAGATCATTGGTAGATCTGTCATATGGGACTCTGCTTGGGGACATAGGTCACCGATAAACCTATCTTTGGTAATGAGGGATCCAGCTGGGGTTTGTAGAAGCTATCTTTACTTTGTTGTGAGATCTTCAGGCATTGCTCTTCTGGATGGAGGCTGAAGCTCTGTGGGGAGATGGTTCCCTGGCTTTGCACTTGGTTGAGGAGGAATGATGACAGACAACTCAGCTGGGGAGAAAGCACCTCTGGTGCTAATCGGGAGATAGACTGAGTAGATAATGATTAGGCATCTTGCTGGGGAGAAGCCTTCATGCCCCATATTGTGCTTTGAATGCCTGCAATCCTGAAAAGATAGAGAAGCGCACAAGTAATCCCGAGGTATCCCTTACCGAATTCCGTCATAGGGGTTAGACACTCCCGGGAGTAAGTATATTTCCTGTAAGCACGTATTTTTTAGAAGAGAAGCATTTGTATTCATGCAATCAGTATCTTAGAGACACCGGACATTCTTGCAAATGAAAATAAAATGTACGAGACGAAATGTGACTGAAAATCTGATTTTATTAATTCATGTGCCCTGAATCGGCAAGATACAGTCAAAGAAACAGATCCCCTAAAATGAGGAGATTGTTACAAATTGAGAAATAAAGGGTATTGGCAATGTTGTTGACACTTAAAGGAGCTTCCCTTTTTGCTATGACTCGTATGACTTTTGACGTTCTTCTCGTCTCGCTTACTGAAGAAGGCTGATTCTGAAAGAAGCTTGATCCTTTTGAAGCTTACCAAGTTGTAAGTGATACAGCTGAATTCAGAGTACAGTTGTTCGCTTATTCCCTTATTTTGCATGGATCGCCCTTTCGGGTTTTCAATCCATCGGGATACCCATTTTTGCCTGAGTTGTCCAACGCGGCTTTTCAACTCAGCGGGTGTACATTTTTTGTTTATTTTTCCCTTATTTTTGCCCGAGTCTTTTATTCTGTTTTTGACTCGCCGGGATGCCCTATTTTTGCCTGGACTTACATTATGTTTTTATGTCCAGCGGGTCATTTTATGCGAAGTATTTTTTAACTGCATATGAATTCACAGGGGACGGGAAGTCTTCACCATCCATAGTACTGAGCATGAGTGCTCCACCGGAGAAAACTTTCTTTACTACGAATGGCCCTTCATAGTTCGGAGTCCACTTGCCCCTGTGGTCTGTATGAGGAGGGAGGAGTCTTTTCAGCACAAGATCTCCTACTTGGTATTCTCGGAGCCTGACTTTCTGATCGAAGGCTTTCTTCATTCTTTTTTGATACAGCTGCCCATGATAGATTGCAGCCAATCTCTTTTCTTCAATCAGACTCAGTTGTTCGTATCGGGACCGAACCCACTCTGCTTCGTTCAGCTTAACATCCATTAATACCCGTAAGGAGGGTAATTCAACTTCAACAGGTAGGACTGCCTCCATACCATACACAAGTTGATACGGTGTTGCCCCAGTGGATGTTCTGATTGACGTTCGGTACCCATGCAAAGCAAATGGTAGCATTTCATGCCAGTCCTTATAAGGGACTACCATCTTCTGCACAATCTTCTTGATATTCTTATTAGCTGCCTCAACAGCGCCATTCATCTTTGGCCTGTAAGGAGAAGAATTGTGGTGTTGGATTTTGAAGTCCCGACATAGTTCTGCCATTATTTTGTTGTTTAAGTTGGAACCATTATCAGTAATGATTCGCTCGGGCACTCCATATCTACAAATGATGCCCCTCTTAAGAAATCGGGCTACCACCTGCCTTGTAACATTTGCATAAGAAGTTGCTTCAACCCACTTGGTAAAATAGTCAATGGCTACCAGGATGAATCTGTGGCCATTTGAAGCAGTCGGCTCAATCTTGCCAATCATATCAATGCCCCACATGGCAAAGGGCCAGGGTGCAGACATCACATTCAGAGGATTCGGAGGCACATGCACCTTATCCGCATAAATCTGGCATTTATGACATTTTCTGGCATAAGCACAACAGTCTGCATCCATTGTGATTCAGTAATAGCCTGATCTTAGCAACTTCTTTGCCATGGCATGCCCTCCGGCATGGGTACCAAAGGGTCCTTTGTGCACCTCGTGCATTAACAAGTCTGCTTCTGTTCTATTGACGCATCTGAGGAGTACCATATCAAAGTTTCTCTTGTACAAGGAACCGTCAGTATTTAAGAAGAAACTACCAGCAAGCCTTCTCAATGTCTTCTTATCATTGGAAGATGCCCCAGGTGGGTATGTCTGATCTTCCAAGAAGCACTTAATGTCATGGAACCAAGGCTTATCGTCTTTGGCAACATCTGCTGCAAATACATATGCTGGTTTGTCAAGTCTGGACACTAAAATCCGAGGTACAAAGTTGGCAGCTTGAACTTTGATCATGGACGAAATGGTAACCAAGGCATCTGCAAATTGATTCTCGTCCCGAGGGATATACTCAAGCTTGACTGTTGTGAAGAAAGTCAATAGCCTCCTTGTATAGTCCCTATAAGGTATCAGATGATCCTGGTGTGTGCACCATTTGCCGTTGGTTTGATTGATTACCAAAGCTGAATCTCCGAACACAGTCAAAGTCTTGATCCTGAGGTCAATGGCTTCCTCAAGACCCATAATGCAAGCTTCGTATTCAGCTTCGTTGTTAGTGCAATTAAAGGTGAGTTTTGCCGAGAAAGGCATGTGAACTCCCTTAGGTGTAATGAGTACTGCACCAACACCATGACCATTCATATTAACAGCCCCATCAAACATCATAGTCCATTCTTCCTCCGGGTCAGGCCCTTCAGTGTGAACAGGCTCTTCATGATCTTTTGCTTTTATGAACATGATGTCTTCATCAGGGAAGTCAAATCTTATAGGCTGGTAATCATCAAGGGGTTACTCAGCAAGATAATCAGACAATACACTGCCCTTGATGGCTTTCTGAGAGGTGTACTGAATGTCATATTCCGTGAGAATCATTTGCCATCTTGCAACCCGTCCGGTAAGTGCTGGCTTCTCAAATATGTACTTAACTGGGTCCATCTTTGATATCAACAAGGTAGTGTGGGTCAACATATACTGTCTCAGTCGGCGAGCAGCCCACGCTAAAGCACATCAAGTTTTCTCGAGCAGTGAATAACGTTGTTCACAGTCGGTAAACTTTTTGCTTAGGTAGTATATTGCATACTCTTTTCGACCAGACTCGTCATGCTGGCCCAACACACACCCAATTGACTCTTCTAATACTATTAAGTACATTATCAGCGGTCTTCCTTCAACTGGAGGCATAAGGATTGGAGGATCTTGTAAGTATTCCTTGATTTTGTCAAAAGCCCTCTGGCAGTCTTCATTCCACCTGACCGTTTGTTCTTTTCTTAACAGCTTGAACAAAGGTTCACAGGTTGCAGTAAGGTGAGATATGAACCTTGAAATGTAGTTCAATCTACCCAGAAACCCCCGGACTTCTTTCTCAGTCTTCGGTGCAGGCATTTCTTGAATGGCTTTGACTTTATCAGGGTCAACTTCAATCCCTTTCTCGCTTACAATAAATCCCAGCAGCTTACCAGATCGCACCCCGAATGTGAACTTGTTGGGGTTCAGCTTCAGTTGTTACTTCTTCAGTCGCTTGAATAACTTCAGTAGATTTACCAGGTGGTCTTCTTCTGTGAGGGACTTGGCAATCATGTCATCCACATAACATTCAATTTCTTTATGGATCATGTCGTGGAATAACGTTACCATAGCCCGTTGATACGTAGCACCAGCATTTTTCAGTCCAAATGGCATCACCTTGTAACAAAACGTGCCCCAGGGTGTGATGAAAGTTGTCTTCTCCATGTCTTCAGGTGACATTTTGATCTGATTATATCCTGAAAATCCGTCCATGAAGGAGAACACCGAGAACTGAGCCGTATTATCAACCAATACGTCAATGTGAGGTAAAGGGAAATCATCCTTCGGGCTAGCTCTGTTCAGATCCCGGTAGTCAACACACATCCTCACCTTGCCATCTTTCTTAGGCACAGGTACAATATTAGCAACCCACGGCGGGTAACTAGTCACAGCAAGGAACCCGGCGTCCCACTGCTTTTGTACCTCTTCTTTAATCTTCATTGCCATGTCTGGGCGAGTACGGTGCAGTTTCTGTTTAACCGGTGGGCAATCTTCCCTTAAAGGCAGCTTGTGCATGACAATATCGGTGTCCAACCCTGGCATATCCTGATAAGACCAAGCAAACACATCCACATACCCCCGAAGCATATCAATCAGTTGCTCTTTTACCGAATCTTGTAAGCAGGCCCCGATCTTAACCTCTTTCATGTCTTCTTCCATACCAAGATTAACCGTTTCGACCTCCTCCTGATGAGGAGTAATAACCTTCTCCTCTTGCCTTAACAACCTGGCTAGCTCTTCAGGAAGCTCATAATCTTCTTTAACCCCTTCATCAGCTTGATTGATTGGATTGTCAAAGTCATACAGAGTCATAGCTGTGCTGTTGTCGGTGCAGTCTGAAAGGCACTCTCTGCAAGGGTTTAGATTGTTCATTTTAGTGATCGATTTTAATCTTGTTTAGAAAAAAGTGAAATGAAATTGTCATTTTGGAAAACATTGCCATTTTATTTTTGTACAAAAAGAAAAATGAAAAAACAGTGAGCGGGAAAGAAAAAGACTCATTTGCAAAAGATGTCCGATATTCATTGATTGATCTGTTTACACAAAATTACAAGATGGCCCGATTACAAAATGAGTCTTGACATCTTGGGCAAGATGCAAGACTTTGATGCATGCTTAAAATATACAGGAAATAATAATTACTTTGCAGGAGTAACCCTTATAATTTCCTGGGAAGACCAGTTTGAGATATGGCTCCCCGGGATCCTTGGACGTATCCAACTCTCCAGGTTGTGCTCATCTTCCGACTCATCTTCCAAGTTGTTCACTGCATCCGGAGTGAGCATTCCCCCGTTGACAAAATTGGGCTTCTTAGCAGCCTCTGATTGATCTTGTTGAGTTGGTGTGTAACCCAACCCAAATCTGTCCTCCTTCTTCTCCACAGGTAGCAGCTTGCCCCAGCCTTGGGTCGTACCCTCTTCAACAACCTTCCTGGCTTGCTGATAAGACGTCATGGAGGTTCCTAGTACAACAGATGCTTCATTAATATTCAGGGCCTCAAACCCCTGGCTCATAGTTTCATGGATCTCTCCATCCATCTCAATATACTTGTATGTAGCCAGATGGCTAACAAAGATGTCCTCTTCCCCACAGATGGTGATGATTTGACCTTCCCACTCGAATTTCAGCTTCTGGTGAAGGGTAGACGTAACAGCGCCAGCGGCATGGATCCAAGGTCTACCCAACAAACAGCTGTAGGCCGGCTGAATGTCCATCACATAGAAGGTAATTTTAAAAGTCTACGGGCCAATCATCATAGGCAGATCAATCTCCCCTAGCACTGATCTTCTAGAGCCACCAAATGCTCTCACCACCAAATTACTTGGACGCAGTGCCAAGCCATCATACTCCAGCTTCACCAAGGCTTTCTTTGGTAGAACATTGAGTGAAGACCTAGTGTCCACCAGTACATGGGATAGAATAGCACCCTTGCATTATAGAGTGATGTGTAAAGCCTTGTTGTGGTTACGTCCCTCAGTTGTTAAGTCAGCATTGGTAAAGCCCAGTCCATGATTGGTGTTGACATTTCCCACCACAGTTTCCAGCTGATTAACAGTGATCTCTTCTGGCACGTATGCTGCGTGCAAGACTTTCAGTAATGCATTCCTGTGAGCTTCAGAACACATCAGCAGGGATAATATGGAGATCTTTGAGGGAGTTTGGTGAAGCTGATCCACCATCTTGTAATCACTTCTCTTTATAATTCTCATAAACTCGTCTACATCTTTCTCAAAGGATGTCTTCTGAGTTTCTTTGATGATTGGTTCTTCAGGTACCACACTCTTTCCCTTTGCTTTGGCAGCAGCTTCTGTTTCGGCATTTGGTCTTTGAGTTTGTGAGGCAAAAAGGCGTCCGCTTCTGGTGAAGCCTCCGCCTCCCCCAACATTATCAATCTGTGGAGAAGAGGTTGAAGGATCCAAAGTGATTTTCTCCCCGTTGCAGTAAAGGTCAGAGCCATAACGCCAAGGGATGGCATTACTGCTTTCATATGGAACGGGTCCAGGTACCGTGATGGTGACTGGACTGACTGCAGCAGAGGAGTGTACTGAAATGGTGTGCGGATCGTAGTAGATGGTGACTGGTGACCTGGCAGGAGATGCCACTGCTTGTTGTTGAAAGTTGTTGTTTGGAGGAACATATGATGGATCATAGTAGATGGTGACTGCTGAGATATCTTCATAAATTTCTGTTGGCGTTGTAGAAGATTCTAGTGAATAAAGGGGTGTTGATGTTGTAGAAGGAATGGTTGATGACATCTGATGTGTTGAGGTGATGGACAGAGCCATTGTTGAGGATATTGATGAATTGGTCGGAATGATTGTTGTTGCAGTTGTAGAAGAGTCAGGAATTGTTGTCAAAGGGATTGCTGGATTTGTAGGCACCGATGTTGTAATCTGAAGTATACCACTTTTGATAAGACCATCTATGTCGCTTCTCAAATTATCACACCCGTTGACCGAAATGTTGCAATAACCACAACCGAGCTCACACCCGGGGAACATCTGGCACTCTAGGAGATGAGCTTTGATCTCAACCAGAGGTGCCCGAATCTGTCCCACACTGGTGATTAAGAAAGATGGCTTGTCTTCCTCAATGGCATTAATTCTTGGTCCTCCATGATTGGGCATGGGATTCTTGTTGACATTTGGAGGGGGTGCAAAATTGAGGGCTTTGGAATCCACCAGATCCTGTACCTTCATTTGTAAAGCCCTGCATTTCTCAGTATTGTGACCAGGTGCATTGGAGTGGAAAGCACATCTGGCGTTGACATCATAGTTTCTTGGCAGATTGGAAGGATCTGGTGGTGCCAATGTCCTTAACTCAACTAGGTTGAGCTTCAGGAGTTGTGGCAATAAAGCGGCATAAGGCATAGGGATAGGGTCAATCACCCTATTTGCCTGTGATGGTCTTTGCTGAAAGGGTCTTTGCTGTTGATTGTTGTTGTTGTTGTAGGTCCTTTGTGGTGGGTACTGAACTTGCTGCTGATAGTGTGGTTGTTGTTGTGGTTGATATGTTGGTTGCTGAGGAATCGGAGCTGGAATAGTAACAGCTGCCACTGACCTATGAACATACTGAGGTCTTCCCCTGCCGGCATGAATGGCATTTGTCTCACCGGTTCTTCTAGGTCCCACAAAAGGCTTCCTGGGATTACTCGACGAACTTGCACCATTATCAGAAATCTTACCCATCTTCAGAAGGCTTTCAATTCTTTCTCCAGCTATGACTACGTCAGCGAAGCTGGTGGAAGAAAAGGCAGCTAGCCTGTCAATATATGTTCCTTGCAAAGTATTCATAAACATGTCGGCCATTTCTCTTTCCGACATGGGTGGCTGGACAGCAACAGCAAGCTGTCTCCACCTTTGGGCATATTCCCTGAAGCTTTCCCTGGAGGACTGAGACATTCCCATCAAGAGTGTTCTGTTAGGAGCCATGTCCAGATTGTATTGGTACTGCCTGATGAAAGCTTCAGCTAGGTCCTTCCAGCATCTGATGGTAGCTCTGGTCAAGTGAGAGTACCACTCCCTTGAAGCCCCAGTCAAACTATCTTCAAAATAGAACATCCACAGTTTTTCATCCATGGTGTATGCCTTAAGTCTTCCCAGAAAAGACTGCAAGTGAGTTCGTGGACAGGAAGTTCCATTGTACTTCTCGAAGCACGGGGGTTTAAACTTGTGGGGAATCCTTACCCCATCCACTAACCCCATATCCATGACATCCAAGCCTAGGGAATTTTGAGACTCCAGAGATCTCAACTTCTCAGCAATTTCATCAAGCCTCCTATCATAAACTTCATCCCCAGCTCCCATCACAGTAAACTGCTCTTCTTGGGGGTCTTCTTGTAAGACTCTTCCTCCAGTAGTATTTCCTTTCACATTACCCGGGATATTAACTTCCGGATGTAGATGAGGCCCATATACTAGTGGGTTAATATGAGGCTGACCCCTTTCATTGTTACTTGTTCCTCCAGTTCCTAGAGGAGGCTCTTCCGGGGTTTGTCTTTCTACCAATGCCCTCAATCTTTCTTGGCTTTGAGCCAAGCCATTCATTACTTCCATGAATTGGGTCATTTGGTTTCTCATCTCCAGCCTTTCATTAGCCATCTGAGTCCTGACCTCTGTCAGATCTTGCTGTACTTGATCCATCTGGATACCAGGAAGGTTGTTGCGAGTAGGATATATGTGCGGACGGTTGAGAGGGAACACCCGGCGGCGAGCAATAATTCCTGAATCACAACAGAGTTAGTAATAAACAAGACAAAAACCTACAAAACAAAACAAGGGTTAGTTTGCAATGCAGTATGCTTATTTATTTTCCAAGGTATCCGGCTTGGTACTTGGTTTTGACCTTTCCAGACCCTGAGGAAGATGCTTTGATGTTGCTTGAGAAAAAGAGACATGAATGAAACAAACTGACAAATACATTACAAACAATGAATAATACATAGTTTATTTTTACAACATATGCCCCTGAAGGATCAAAATACAACATAAAAGAAAAGTACATCAAATGGAAATAGCAACAAGCAAAGTGATCAAACATCTAAGCCAAACTCATCCTCCTTAACCTCCTTCAAAAGTGCTTCAGTTACAGGACCAGCCGGATGCTCTGTGATGTTTCTGATGAGAAGGTTCCTGGTGGCAATAGCAGTGGTCAGCTTCTTGTGCCTGTCTTGGTCCTTTGACCTCTTCACACCAGCACTAAGCTTTAATTCTGAAATCTCCTTTTGGGCTGCCAGCAAAGCCTCCTGTTGTTTCTTCTCAATGGCCTCTAACTGCTCAATCCTGCCCTGAGTTCTCTTATCGTCTTGAGTGCGAGCTTCAGTGATTCTAACCCACCTATCTTGACTTTCTTTTAGATAAAGATCAGTCCTAGCCTTCTGAAACTGGGCCTCCTTGCAGGCATTCTTCAAAATTTGCTCTCCAGCTCTTGATTTCTTGATGTAGTCTTCTGCTTTCTCAATCCTGGCTAAATGCTCCACCTTAAGCTTTTCTAACCTCTCAATGTCTAGACGACCATCACTCCTCTCCCAGAGGGTCTTCTTTAGAGCTTGAGACAGATTCTCATTCCTCTCCTTCAGTTTCTCAAATTCTTCCAGGCTGATAGTGGCTGGAGGTGGTGCTATGGATGGTCCAGGTGCATCCTCAATGGTGAAGGGCATCCCAGAAATCTGATCCCTAGCATGAGACCATTCATAATACTGAGCTGAAGCCACATTATTGCACCTCCCAAGAATGGCCATCCCTTTGGTCTGGATGTTGTCCCAAGCCCAGGATGCTTGTCTGACAACAGCTAGATTGGGCTTTATCTCACAATACAGGGTTTCAGCCAAGTCCTGTACTCTAGGAGGGTGAACCAAAGCATAGCCCAATTGTCTCTTAAACAGCAAAGGATTGTAGTTGATGAAACCCTTTACTCCCACTAGAGGTACATTGGGGTACTGCCCACAACTTGTAATTATGTCCCTGCCCTTGGTGCTCTGGGTGCACCATCTGATGTCATCTGAAGTCAAAGCAATGAGTCTCCTAGCCCAATTCTTCTGTTGGTGAGGGTTCAGGAAGGCATCAGTTTTGGGTAGGTATTTGAGCAGCCAGGTATGAAACAGGGGAGCACAACATCTCACCAACCTCCCTCTTTGCTTCTCATTTCTTTGGTGAACAGAGTAATAGAAATCTCCCAGTAATGTGGGCACTGAGTTCCTCAGAAGGAAGAGATGAATAGCATTCTTGCTGATAAACTTGGGCTCATCTGCAAAAAGTATAACCCCATATATACTGAGGGCTAACAATGCATAAATTGCCTTCCATTCTCCCAAGGAGGCCTTCAGGATGGCCTGAGTAGTTAGAAAGTCCAGGTGCAGGCCAGGAATTCCAACCTTTGTTGACATGTTCTGCTCAATCAAAATAGGTTCCAAATACAGTGCCTTTGCCACTTCTTCATTGCTGGGAGAAGCCATCTCTGGGTTGAAGGGGATACCACCCCTGACAGGTACTCCAATCAATGATGAAAACTCCTCCAACAGAGGTCCCAACTGAAAATTCTGGAAAGTGAAGCATCTCAAAGGAGGGTCATAAAATTGTAGGCAAATGTGGATCAAACTCCTCTGAGAAGGGTCTAAGTCCATAACCATATCAATGATGCCTCCATAATGCTCTCTGAATAATGGGATGTGGTCTGGAGTGATAAGTTCCTGGACCTGCCTGATGCCAGCCAGCACAGGCTTAAAGAAATGGTATGAAATGTTGTTCTTCTTGGGTGCCATGACTGCTGATGAAGAGCTGAAAACAGATGCTGATGATGAGGACTGATACTAGAGATGAACCACTGATAGGCTGGTGATGATGATGGAGGTAGCTGAAGCAGGCAACTGATGAAGATAGCTGAAGCAAATAACTGGTGAACAAGGGTCTATGCAGATGAAAGGGGTCAAAACCAAGCCAAATGTAATGTGGATACCCTGAAAAACAAATAAACAAATGTTAAATGATGCAATGATAATGTATGCAAATGATATGCAAGGGTTTGTGATCAAGCTGGATCTGATTACTGCCTTGATATAAGTCCATGTATGTTCAAGAAGTCCAGATGGATGTCTAGAAGTCCAGTAAACCAAGGTGGGGGACTCAAATAAAGAGTCACATGTCCTGGGTTAAATCACAAGAACTGTCCAAAGTGAAGCATTCTTAAACACAATAAATAACAGGGTATGATGTGGCCAAGGGTTCCTGGAAACCTGTAAACAGCCAAACCCCCTCACAGGTGGTGTTCTAGAACAAGGATCCTCAGACTTGGATCAGTTATGAGAAGTGTAAACACTTCTAACCCGGAGGTACAATGTTTACAATAACCATAAAAGATCCTCCTCTAATTCACCTCAGTTTCTGAAGGTCATAATAAAGGTCATCCAGACTTAGCAGGCTTCCCAGATAGCCCTAGCACTACAGGAAATCTGTAGCACAGAGTTCTCAAGAAGAAACCCACATCTGAACCGTGTTTCATATTCCCGCACCAGACCGAAATGGAATGGGAAAGAACATGAACCACTCCAGCCTAGGTGTCACTCAGGTCCTAGGTATAGGACCTTAAACTCTCAATAGAACCCCACCCACCAAAGCAAAAACCAGATCCAGCCAGATGACAATATGACAGTATGATATATAAAGCTGTAAAGAAAGCAATAAATAACTATACATAAAGCAAAAAACAAAGTAAATATACAAACACAATTAGCGCATAACACCCCAGTAAACACAAATCAAACAAGCGCTAGGAGGAACCCACAATAAAGAACCAGAAGCCCTGGTTACAATATAAGGGTCCCCAGCAGAGTCGCCAAGCTGTCGCTCCCACCAAATGAGGCTAAGTCAAATGGGGAACAGACGCGAACGGTCGGCGAAAAGAGGATGAGAACACACAAGGGTGAACTCAAGGGACAAGAAAAGAGTCGCCAGCTAGGCATTTTTATCCCGAAGGAAAGGTAATGCTGCATAAACCTAAGAAAAGATATGGATAAGACGGTCGTGAACCAGAGAGACTGAGAAAGGGGGTTGGTTACAACCTGGGAAGGTATTAGCACCCAGATTGTCCGCCGTACTCGACGGGATCCACGCTTAAAAGATTTGTGTTTTAAAGGGGTAGTGTCAGTGCAATCTGTGTATCAAAGTTGGAAAGAATGCAAGTGTCAGTGCAGAAGAAATGTGAAGTGTATGAGTGAAGTGTCAGTGTAAGAATGAGAATGAAATGCTCATGACTATGAGGCTCAAAGAATAAGGCTGGAAAGAGGGGGAATATAAAGAGACTTTTGTTCGATAACTGTTAAGTTATGCCTACGTATCCTCTCGTGCAATGAGGAAGTCAGAACACCGTAGTTCGACTCAAAGAGACTGAAAGATAAATTAACTGATGAACTGCTTGCTTGTCTATGCTCAAGTGTATGACCTGTCTGGCTCAGGTGCAAATTGTCTTGCATTAGACGGAAGAAGCAAGTTCTCGTTTGTGAGTGAATGAGATGAGAAAAGAATCCCGGAGGAGACGATTATTGTTTGTTTTTGTATTTTCAGTCTTTTATTGCTTTTTGAAGTTTGTCATAAGTTAATGAGCTTAAGCCTAAACCAATGGATTAGTAAACTCATCACATCTTCCCTCTGATTAGGGGTAATGAGAGTACCTTAAGTGTGAAGTCAGCATCTCACACTTAATCACCATGATGTAGGATTATGATCATTAACCTACTTGTTATTATTTAGATGTTTTTTTGAGTTTTTTGTTTAGTGTTGAGTAATGAGATTAAGCCATAATCAGGGATTAAACAGACTCATTACACCATTCTAATAGAAGGATAATAGATGAGAATGTTTAAGCTGAGGAAGACTCCTCAACTTAATCCATGATTAGGGATTAACCTCATGACAAAACAAATCCTTTATTACATGGATTTTAGTTAATGATAAGATGAAGAAATGAGTTTTATGGTTTGTAAGACAACTTGAGGGGGACTTGTCCATTAACACTAGGGTTAGTCCTTCTTAACCAATTAAGGAAGAATTAGAACCCTAATGCAAGGCCCAAGTTACAAGCTTGATGTCTTAGTGATTATTAAGTGAATTGATTAAGGGATTTAAACACATTAAGAGTTTAACACTTAGGATTAAAGTTATACACTCCATCCTAATAGAAGGATGCAGGCATAAGCTTAATCACAAAGCCTTTAGGGTTTAGTCCCTGATTATGAGATGAGAAGAGAAGACTCAAAGATGACACAAAGGTAAAAGCTAAGTGGGGGACTAATCAAACCCTAACTGTTATCATGCTTGGTCATTCCTAGGGTTTGTGGGGTTTAAGAAGGAAATCTTCAAGGAACCACCAAGAAGAGAAGCAGATGAGAGGAGCAAAGAGAAGCAAAACAACTTGCTTCACTTAAGAAGACAAGTTGCTTGAAGAAAGAAGGTAAGATGAACAAGAATGAGCAAGCTCAATCCAATACACATACAAAATGCAGCACAGAAGATATGAAAGAGATGAAAAGAGATTGTGAGAAGTGAAGGCAAATTCACTTCTCAATACAACTTACCACCTGAAAAGTTAGCAAAAGAAATGAAATGCAATGCAAAATGAGATGCAATGTCATGATGCAAACCAAAACCAGAAGCATAAGTATGATGTTAATGATGCTAAGAGATGATGCAAACATGAGGCAAGGCATTAGAATGATCATGCAAACATATGGGTGCAAGAGAAGCATGTTAGGAACCATGGATGTTCATGAAAAGTTATGAAATGCAAAAGACATATAACATGGAAAATGGAAGATGCAATAATCAAACATGATTCTAATATGTATTAAGATGTATTATGAATCAAATGGATGCACAAAAAGTCATGGCAAGTCATGGTATGCAAGCAAATGGAAGATGGATGCAAAGGAAGGCATGAATTAGGGTTTATGATCAACACACAAAGCAAAATCCAAAACCAGAGGCAAATGACATGATAAAAATTTGAAAATGCAATCAAAGGAACCCTAAACCTACACAAAATCACTGCCCCAAAGGAGGGGATCCAACTCTTAACCTATTGAAAGTTATGAATTTCCTAAGATTGCTAGCGTTTTAAGGTACCTTGTCAAGAAAAATGCAAAACAAATTGAAAATGCAAGATCAATTCATGCCAATTTTATCCTATAAACTACATGCTATACAAGATGCAATGCAAAAAGAATCATCATCCAACTCTCAATGGTTAGGCAGAAATGAATTTTTGAAGTTTGACACAAAATATTGCCTCAAAATGAATTTAATTCCATTGAAAATGATCAAAAGACAACAAGAACAAAAAATAAATTTTGTTTGAGGGTTGGAAAATGTTTCTAAATGTTCCTAAATGCTATGTGAATTTTTTTGTGATTTTTAAATACCTAAAAGCATTTTTGATTAATTAATTTTCAATAACTAATTAAAAATAAACTTTTAAATGATTTAAAAATAATTTTTAATGCAAAAAATAAAAATAAAATTATTTTTGTGTTCTGAAAAATAATGAAAATCTTGACAAATATTTTCATAAATTTTAAACATTTTTTGCTATTTTTAATAATTCGTGCAAAATAAATCAAAACAAATAAAAATAAAATGAATTTTAAATGAAAAATGAGAAAGTCAGCCAATCTGATGGCTCAGATTCAAATAAAAAGGGAGGGAATTGACCAGCGCGCGCATCTGGACGGCTCACATTCAAACTACGCTAATTAAGTCATTAACCCTAATCTGAACCCTAATCACTTTCAGATGACCGGAACAGTGTTCTGGTCATCTTCTCCGGCCAGCCATTCATGCTATCTCTCTTAATACGCATCCCTAAGCCCTAAAACTCTCCAGAATCAATCATTAGATCACTCTAAACCAGAATCCAGCAATCAAAATCATTTATTTTCACTCAAACTCAAGAATCAAAACAAAAAGCATTTCACGGGCAAAGTTTCAGAACAAGCATACAACCTCAAAACTCAATCATTTTCAAAAATAAAAGGTTCAGTGCATTCAGGGAAGCATGTAGATCATTTTAGAAACAAGAAATAAGAGTTCTGGAAAAATGAATTTCCATGGCTACCTGAATCGAAGCTTTCAACCCAAGAGCTTCTGGACCAGTTCCTTGCTTCCAATCAACTCCACTGACCTCCCTCAAGTGTTTGCAAAGCTTATCTGGAGTTTATTTGGGCTAGTTTGAGAGATTTCTTGAGTTCTGTTCAAAGAGGGGAAGAAATCGTATTTGGTTTGTGTGAGGTTTCAGGGATGAGTGAGGGAAGGGAAATGATCAGGGGAGTGTGCTGAGATGTTTTGTGAAGTTTGTTTTTGTGTTTGATGCTTGTGCTGTGTGTTTCGAATGGTTTTGCAAGTTGGAGGATTTTTGGTAACTATGGCTTGGAGTGTGTTTCAGCATGAGTTGTTCTGTGTTATGGCTTGCCTTTGGTCCACTTATCACTCATGGATAGGTCTGTGGAGTTGGTGTGCCCTATCGTGATTGGTATGGGTCTTTTGCCAAAAAGTCAAGCTTTGTGTAAGAGAGGTATGGGCCAATAGTGAGCCAAGGACAAGAGGGGTGTCCTGCGCAGCAAGAAGTGAGGAGGACCATAGGATCAATTTTGAAGTCAGCCAGCACATGGATTAGGGTTTGAGTGAGGTTTTGCAACTTTAATCAACTTTGGCCCTTTTGAAGTTTCTTGATCCACAAGTCATAAAAATGAGCAAACTCTTGATGCAATCTGACTTTTAGACATTTGTTCATGTTTGTGTGAAGTTTAGAAGTCAATTTGAGGTCTCAATTTGCCTTGGCAAGTGATTTTGCAACTTTGCCTCTTTGGTGCATAACTTGAAATTATGTGATTTTTCCCAACTTTGACAAGCCATAACTTTTGATCCAAAATGAATTAGAATGAGTTCTTGTACTTTTTGAAAAGGGAATGATCCATTCTACAACTTTCATGACCAAAGTTTTCTCATTTGAAGCATTTTTGAATCAAAAAGCAAGGGTTGAAAAAGTTTCCCAAAATGGCAAGTTTCCATTACAAGTCATTTTCCCAAAAAGTCAACTTTGCAAATGGCTTGAAATTCTTCAATTTTGTGAACTTATAACATATTCTATGATCAAATAAAGATCATACACCATCAAAATGATGAAGAACACCCTTTGGTTGGGTCATTGAGGGCCTCAGATGCCCTGATTTTGCACTGACTTGCTCAAAAAGTCAACTCTTGATCAGATGCCTTCCCCATTGAATTTCTTCATGAAAATTGGTATGCATGATCCCTATACCATATAGAGACCAATAGAAACAAGAATGACCAAAAAATTTGGAGTTATGGCCTTTGAAACCAAAACCCTAATTCTAGGTCATCTGTGCAATTAAACCTGGCTCTGCTTCCATGCCATTCCCAATTCTTGTGATTCTTTTATTCTCTTGACTTTGAGAGGATATAATATGATGCTTGAACATACATGTACCCCTTTGAAGTGATTGAAGACCTTTGGAGTGGCTCAAGTGGCTCTTGGATTGCTCAGATCACAAACCCTAGATGCAGATGACTTAGAAGCAATGCAGTGAATCAAAAATGTCGTATGAGATGCTATGATTGAACTTGAAATTCTGTGATCAGGTATGAGATGTCCTAAGAGATGTCCCAACACTTGACAGATTTAACCAAAACTTAAATAGCAAGAAAAGTAAACAACACAGAAGTTTGTTAACCCAGTTCAGTGTATAACCACACTTACATCTGGAGGCTACCAAGCCAGGAGGAAATCCACTATAAGTAATATTAATTCTAGACTTAAACCACCCTGTTTAATCTATCACTTAATAACTACCCAATGCAATTTCTACCTAAGTCACAACTTAGATAAGAGTACCCTACTCACTCCCCCTCAATCACACAGTGATTTTGTTTACAAGTTTAATGAAATTGAAGTCATACTTCAAACAAAAACAGCTTGATCTTACTTCACAGTTTCAATCAAGTCACAAATGCACTTTTGCTTAAAAGCTCATAAAGTGGTACAATTAAAAACAACCTGCTATTAAAACACTAGACTCCCTATTTGGTCTTCTGAAATTCGTACTCAATTCTATGAGTTTCTGTTGCTTAAATAGGTATCTGTAATTTGGGCTTTCTGTAGGATGATCCAGCCCTAATGCACATGCAGCTTCCACCTTGAATTTAGGGTTTGTTACTTCCTAGATTCTAGGAGATTTAGGTCTTCTATTTTAATCTGAATCTTCAATATAAAACTCCCTACAGATGCGCCTTGTTCTGTTTTTATCCATCATTAATTAATTCCAGATAACTCTCCTTAAATATCTCTGATTAGTTAGTCAATAATTAATTCTGGTAGCAGGTTTGAGATGTCTCAACATCTGTTGGGACATCCTGAAAAACTGAACTTAAGTCATTGATACAATGTCCCAACATCTGGTAAGACATCCTGAAATAAGTTCATATACTCTGTTTGATAATGTCCCAACATTTGATAGGACATTCTGAACTGAATTCAATAATTCTTGTTGGTCAAAAATTCTGCCAATTCAAGACACCTACAAACTCCCCCTTTGGCTAATTTTTGGCTAACATCTTTTTCTAGTTTTCAGAGTGCAGCAGAAGTTCTTTTATCAGAGTATAATCCTACTTTTCTGTTGATTCATATTTGAGATTACTCCCCCTCAAACATATATGTGTCCAGTCTTGTTGCAACAGAAAAAAAACTTATTCAGTTCAGAAGCAAACAGAATTCATTCATAATCAAACAGCATTACAATTTGTTGTTGTTCTCCCCCTTGTTAGACACAAATTATGGGGCCAAAGATACTAATCCAGAAATATAATGCTGTCATTACAATTGTCCTCACATACAATGATCACTCAGATTCATCACTCTCAGTTTCTTCCTCAACTTCAGTTTCTTCATCAGCTTCACTTTCTTCATCAGAGGCAGCTTTCTGATCTCCTTCACTCTCCAGCCTTTGGATGATTTCTTCAAGTTTCAGCTTCCTTGCTTCAAGTTCTTTGCATGTGCTTTTTAGCTCAGCAATTAATGCCTTCTTGGAGATTGGAGTCTTAGCAGTTGAAGGATCTGCAGCATGATGACTGAGGAATAATTTGTAGTGAAAAGCCAGGGGGCTTTCTCTTTTGCAGGCTGTATCCTTGTCAGTGAGAATTCCAGGGTATTGATTGAGCACTATACCACACAGCAATGAGGGAAAAGCTATTGGCAGCTTTGTTGCAGAAAAGCTGGCATGCTTCAAGGTCTGATAAAAAATGTAAGCTCCATAGTCCATCTTGGTCTGAGTTCCCACAGCATAGATAAACCTGGCCAGGCCAGTGGAGATTGAAGATGTGTGGTTGGTAGGCACCCAGTTAGCTGTACCAATCCTGTTCAGCATGGCATATTTTCTTGTAAGCATGCTCACTGAGAGCTTTCCCTTCACAGGCCATGCCTTGACCTGGTTTGCAGTGATAACCTTGCAGACTTGGTTATCTGTCTTACCTAGCTCATTTGGTCCATCTGTTTCTCTTCCTAGGTACTGATTGATGATTTGAGGAGAAAACTCTACACACTTACCTCTAACAAAAACTTTTCTAAACTCAGAGGACTTACCATTTGAACAATCCTCCTGAAGATTAACAATGAACTCTTTGACAAGAAGTTCATAGCAGGGAGAGAGATCTGAGACTGTTTTGACTAGTCCTGCAGCAGAGATGAGGTCAATCAGTTCAGTGCACTCAAGTGCATTGCTGCTCAGTTCTCTTTCAAGAGCAACCCTTCTTTGGTACACAAACTTCCATCTGTTGACACTAGAGACATGATGGAATGATATGTTGTCCAAGGGGGCTTCTGGAACAGCATATAAAGCCCTAGATGGTGCTGGTTTCTTTTTGGGAGGAGATGTTGGGACATCTGATTCAACATCTGAGTCTGATGGGGTGACAGCTTTTCTTTTCTGAGTTTGAACTTTACTCCATTGTTTTGTTGGGCCAAAAGCAACTTTAGCTTTGCCTTTCTTTGGGGAAGCTTTCTTCTTCTCAGGAATTTCAGCTTCAGCTTGCATCTTTCCTTTCCTGGACCTGAGCCTTTTGGCTATGCTAGGTCTAACAGAGGCTATGATCTCTGTATCAGAGTCCTGCTCCAGGTTGACCACTGGAGGAGATTGAGCAGTCTCCTCTTCAGCTGGTTGATCAACAGGGATTTGATTTTCATTTGAGGCTTTGGTCTGATCCTCAGAGACTTCTTCATCACTTTCATTTGAGGCCTTCTTCTGGTCCTCAGTTTGTTCCAAATCAGCATCAGATGAGTTCTTTTTCTCATCTTCAGATGTTCCAACATCTATTGGGACATCTTGTTCTGCAGGAGTGTCCTCTGCAGCTTGAGCTTGTTCTTCTTGAGGTGCAGGCATGGTGTTCAGAGGAACAGAAATCCCACTAACCACTCTCTGTTCAAATAGAATCTTGTTGACTATCTCCTTGATGGAAGCATCCACATAGTCAGAAGATTTTGGAGGCATGTTAGCTGGAGAAGGAATGCCTCCTTTGGCTTTGCTGCAGACTTGATCTTTAGCTCTCTTTGGAGTTCTTGGCTTTTTAGTGTGAGAAGCACTTCCTTTGAGTTCGTCCAATGGGGTTGATTTCATTGGTACCAAAGAGATGGGAGTGGCATGAACTACGTCTTCTTTGTTGAGAACTTCTTCAGGAGTGTTAGGGTTTTGAGACATTGTTGAGGAAGATGGATGAAAAGCTTTAGGGTTTATGATTTCTGAAGAATAGCTAGTTGATGTGATTCGCTTGTGATAGTATGATGAGAATCTTGATAGCTGATTATAAACAGTTACTAAATAAGTAGCCGTTACATTGCAAATTATTAGAAATGGAATTCCCAAGGTTCTTGTCCAGACTAGTTTTGCCATCTGGAAACTATGCCATACAATGTCATATGACATGTTGGCACATCTCATTAACTGCTAAATATCACATAAACAGATTCCAAGTTTGCCCCTTAAGTTCTCAAATTGTGTAGCATCCAATGCTTTGGTAAAGATATCAGCTAACTGCAGATTTGTAGCTACATGCTCCAATGAAATCACCTTTTCTTCTACAAGATCTCTGATGAAATGATGTCTGATATCAATATGCTTGGTCCTGCTATGTTGGATAGGATTCTTTGATATGTTGATTGCACTTAAGTTGTCACAGTACAATGTCATGACATCCTGTGGGACATTGTACTCAGTGAGCATTTGCTTCATCCAAACCAACTGAGAACAACTGCTTCCAGCTGCTATATATTCAGCTTCAGCTGTAGATAAGGATACACAATTTTGTTTCTTACTGAACCAAGAAATCAAATTGTTTCCTAGAAAGAAGCATCCTCCTGAGGTGCTTTTTCTGTCATCAGCACTTCCAGCCCAATCAACATCACAGAAGCCAGTAAGAATTGGTTTACATCCATGAAAGTACATTATGCCATAGTCACAAGTACCATTAACATATTTAAGAATTCTCTTGACTTGATTGTGATGACTGACTTTTGGATCAACTTGATATCTTGCACATACACCTACTGCAAATGCTATGTCAGGTCTGCTAGCAGTCAAGTATAACAAGCTTCCAATCATGCTTCTGTATAAGCTTTGATCTACATTCTCACCCTTTTCATCTTTAGTAAGCTTTAAATGTGTGGGGGCAGGAGTTCTCTTATGAGTAGCATTTTCCATTCCAAATTTCTTGACTATGTTCTTGGTATACTTGCTTTGGGAGATGAACATTGAGTCTTCCACTTGCTTTATTTGCAGACCAAGAAAGTAGGTTAACTCTCCTACTAGGCTCATTTCAAATTCAGATTCCATCTGCTTGACAAAATGTTTGACCATCCTTTCAGACATCCCACCAAAGACAATATCATCAACATATATTTGAGCAATCATGACATTCCCTTCTTCATCTTTAACAAACAGGGTTTTGTCAATTCCACCTTTTCTGTATCCTTGCTTGATAAGAAATGTGGTCAGTCTTTCATACCATGCCCTTGGAGCTTGCTTCAAACCATAAAGTGCCTTCTGTAGTTTGTATACGTGATTTGGACAGCTTGGATCAACAAATCCTTTAGGCTGTTCTACATATACCTCTTCATTAAGATAGCCATTTAAAAAGGCACTTTTCACATCCATTTGAAATAGCTTGAACTTCAAGATACAAGCAATTCCCAAAAGTAGTCTAATTGATTCAAGCCTTGCTACTGGTGCAAAGGTTTCATCAAAGTCTACTCCTTCAATTTGAGTGTATCCTTGAGCTACAAGTATAGCTTTGTTCTTTGTAACAACTCCTTGTTCATTTGACTTGTTCTTATAAACCCATTTTGTTCCAATCACATTTATGTCATCAGGTCTAGGAACAAGATTCCACACTTCATTCCTTGTGAATTGACTTAATTCCTCTTGCATAGCACAAATCCAGTATTCATCAGTAAGAGCTTCCTTGATGTTTTTAGGTTCTATTTTGGAAACAAAACAAGAACCTGAAATCACTTCTCTTGATCTAGTGCTCACACCTCTGTTGGGATCACCAATTATCAAATCTTTGGGATGATCCTTCTGTATTCTGATGGAGGGAGGTTTGTTGGATTCTTCTGTCCTTGTATCAGTTTGAGTGAAGTTATAATGATCATTCTTTTCTTCAGCTTCAATCTTGATATCAGCAGATGTTCCAACATCTTCTGGGACATCTGTAGGAGCATCATCAATTATCACATTTATGGACTCCATGATAACCTTGGTTCTAGAATTAAATACTCTATATGCTCTGCTGTTTATGGAGTATCCAAGGAAAATCCCTTCATCACTTTTAGGATCCATTTTTCTTCTTTGCTCTCTATCTGCCAGAATATAACAGTTACTTCCAAATACATGGAAGTACTTAACTGTGGGTTTTCTGCCCTTCCAGACTTCATATATTGTGGACAAAGTTCCTTTTCTTAAAGTAACTCTGTTATGGATGTAACAGGCAGTGTTCATAGCTTCAGCCCAGAAGTACAGAGGTAACTTTTTAGCATGGATCATAGCTCTTGCTGATTCTTGAATAGTTCTATTCTTCCTTTCAACAATCCCATTCTGTTGAGGAGTGATTGGTGAAGAATATTCATGATTGATTCCTTCTGAAGAGAAGAAATCTAAGAACTTTTGGTACTCAAATTCTTTTCCATGATCACTTCTTATTCTGATCACACAGCTGGATTTTTCCCTTTGTAATCTTTGACATAATTCTTTGAATACATCAAATACATCAGACTTTTCTTTGATGAAATTTATCCATGTATATCTTGAAAAGTCATCAACCACAACATAGGCATACCTCTTACCACCAAGGCTTTCAACCTGCATAGGTCCCATCAGATCCATATGCAAAAGTTCCAAAACTTTGGAAGTTGTCAGATGTTGGAGCTTTGGATGGGACATCTTGGTTTGCTTGCCTATTTGACATTCACCACATATTTTGCCATCATCAATCTTCAGTTTAGGAATACCTCTTACAGCATCCATGGATATTATCTTCTTTATGCCTCTGAAATGAAGATGACCTAGTCTTTGGTGCCATAGTTTCACTTCTTCTTCTTTAGCTAAAGAGCAAGTTGAAGTGAGACTGAGATTTTGGGATTCCCACATGTAACAGTTGTCTTTAGATCTGGCTCCTTTCATGACAACCTCTTGTTCTTTGTTAGTCACTATGCATTCAGTTTTGGTAAAGTTTACACTGTACCCTTAATCACATAATTGACTTATGCTGATCAGGTTAGCAGTTAAACCTTTAACTAGCAGCACATCATCTAGTCTTGGAACATCTTGACAATCCAAGGTTCCAACTCCCTTGATTTCTCCTTTAGCTCCATCTCCAAAGGTCACATACCTGGATGAATGTGATTTTAAGTTTACTAGCAGATTCTTTAATCCAGTCATGTGTCTTGAACATCCACTGTCAAAGTACCAGTCTTCTTTAGCTGATACTCTTAGTGATGTATGTGCTATATATGCAGTACTTTTATTTGACCATTTGAGTTGAGATTTCTTTTGATGCCTCTGCCCTGTGTGTTGTTCATCAGCTGATCTCCAAGCTTGATTGTTGATCTTGTTCTTGTAGCTTTGATCAGCTTCAGTGCTAGCTTTTGGTTTCCATACCTTCTTGATGTTTTTTGTCTTCTGCTTAGGAGGTTGCTGATTTCTTTGATGTTTATGCAGCACTTTCTTGGTAACTTCTATTTTCTTCTTGGAAGGTTGCTGATACATCTGATTTGGATATCCATGCAGCTTATAACAATGGGGTTTGATATGTCCAAATCTTCCACAGTGATGGCATCTCCATCTTTGATACTTTTTCTTCATTTTGTTCTTTTCAGAATGTTGAGACATCTGTTGGAACATTATGTTTGACTTTGTGTTCTTTTCCTGATGTTGAAGCATCTGTTGGGACATCTTGTTTGACTGTATGGATTTTGAAGTTGTTTTGCTAGAGCTAGCTTCATCTTTATTTACTTTGTTAAATCCCAGTCCACTTTTATCCCCTGAGTGCTTATTGCTGTGGAGAATAACATCCAGTGTATTTGAGCTGCTGTTCAACATTCTAACAGATTTGGACATATGTTCCAACTTGGAGTTGAGAAGACTTACTTCACTTTTAAAGGTGTCAATGATCTCTTGATCATTTGCTTTTTCATCTTCTAATGTCTCATTCTGCTTCTTTAGCTTTATAACCTCACTGCATATTTCAGAGCTTCTTTTATATAGATCTTTGAATGCTTGCTCAAGTTCTTCATAAGTAAGTTCTCCATCACTGGATTCACTTTCAGACTCACATAATCCAGCTAAAGCAGTGATATGCTTAGCTGATTCTTCTTCTGAATCACCTCCTGAGTCTTCATCAGACCAGGTCACAGAGAGTCCTTTCTTTTGCCTTTTTAAGTAGGTAGGACATTCATTCCTGATGTGTCCATATCCTTCACATCCATGGCATTTGACTCCTTTTTCTTGACTGGTTTTTTCAGCATAATTTGGCCTTCTGTTAGCATCATAAGGTCTCCTGTTCTCAGAAGAGTTTGTGTATCTTCCACTGGGTTTAGATTTGCCTTCCATTCCTCTGAGAATCTGTTTGAATTGTCTTCCAAGCATAGCAAGATTGTCTGATAAGCTTTTATCATTTTTAGATTCATCATCTTCTTCTTCATCAGTATTTGACACCAAGGCTATGCTTTTGTTCTTTTTAACATTTGTGTCATTCATTCCCATCTCAAAAGTTTGAAGGGAACCAATGAGTTCTTCAACTTTCATAAAGCATATGTCTTGAGCTTCTTCTATTGCTGTGACTTTCATGTCAAATCTTTTTGGCAAAGATCTGAGGATTTTTCTTACAAGCTTTTCATCAGTCATTTTTTCTCCCAAAGCTCCAGAAGTATTAGCTACTTCTAAAATGTTCATGTAGAATTCATGAACTGTCTCATCTTCCTTCATTCTCAAGTTTTCAAATTTGGTGGTGAGAAGTTGAAGTCTTGACATCTTTACTTTTGATGTTCCTTCATGAGTTGTTTTGAGAGTATCCCATACATCTTTGGCTAGCTCACAATGATGTACAAGTCTGAAGATGTTCCTATCAATGCCATTGAATAAAGCATTTAAGGCCTTTGAGTTGCCTAGTGCTGAATCTTCTTCTTCCTTACTCCATTCTTCTTCAGGTTTCAGCACTTTTGATCCATCTTTGGTATCTTGGACAGGATAATCCCATCCAATGTTGACTGCTCTCCATGCCCTGTTGTCAAGTGATCTTAAGAATGCAATCATTCTTGGCTTCCAGTAGTCATAATTAGATCCATCCAGAATAGGTGGTCTATTTACTGACCCTATATCTCTGTCCATGTTACAGAATTTGTATTCCCTAGATCTCACCCAGTATAAACAGGCAGGGTGCCTGCTCTGATGCCAATTGAAATTCTGTGATCAGGTATGAGATGTCCTAAGAGATGTCCCAACACTTGACAGATTTAACCAAAACTTAAATAGCAAGAAAAGTAAACAACACAGAAGTTTGTTAACCCAGTTCAGTGTATAACCACACTTACATCTGGAGGCTACCAAGCCAGGAGGAAATCCACTATAAGTAATATTAATTCTAGACTTAAACCACCCTGTTTAATCTATCACTTAATAACTACCCAATGCAATTTCTACCTAAGTCACAACTTAGATAAGAGTACCCTACTCACTCCCCCTCAATCACACAGTGATTTTGTTTACAAGTTTAATGAAATTGAAGTCATACTTCAAACAAAAACAGCTTGATCTTACTTCACAGTTTCAATCAAGTCACAAATGCACTTTTGCTTAAAAGCTCATAAAGTGGTACAATTAAAAACAACCTGCTATTAAAACACTAGACTCCCTATTTGGTCTTCTGAAATTCGTACTCAATTCTATGAGTTTCTGTTGCTTAAATAGGTATCTGTAATTTGGGCTTTCTGTAGGATGATCCAGCCCTAATGCACATGCAGCTTCCACCTTGAATTTAGGGTTTGTTACTTCCTAGATTCTAGGTGATTTAGGTCTTCTATTTTAATCTGAATCTTCAATATAAAACTCCCTACAGATGCGCCTTGTTCTGTTTTTATCCATCATTAATTAATTCCAGATAACTCTCCTTAAATATCTCTGATTAGTTAGTCAATAATTAATTCTGGTAGCAGGTTTGAGATGTCTCAACATCTGTTGGGACATCCTGAAAAACTGAACTTAAGTCATTGATACAATGTCCCAACATCTAGTAAGACATCCTGAAATAAGTTCATATACTCTGTTTGATAATGTCCCAACATTTGATAGGACATTTTGAACTGAATTCAATAATTCTTGTTGGTCAAATATTCTGCCAATTCAAGACATCTACAGAACTTATGCATATGAAAAGATCACAAGCCATGATGTGAATGGGTGAGGGCAAATTTGGGGTGTTTACAGCAAGATTGAACCGAATGCTTCAAATGGCCACAGATTCATCTTGGTAGCTATTGATTATTTCACCAAGTGGGTTGAGGCAGCTTCTTATGCGAACGTCACCAGGCAAGTGGTAGCCCGATTTCTGAAGAGAGACATCATCTGTCGGTATGGAGTTCCCGAGTGAATCATTACTGATAATGGTTCCAACTTGAACAATAAAATGATAGCAGAACTGTGTCGGGACTTCAAGATCCAACATCACAATTCTTCTCCTTACAGGCCAAAGATGAACGGTGCTGTAGAGGCGGCGAATAAGAATATCAAGAAGATTGTGCAGAAGATGGTAGTTACCTATAAAGATTGGTATGAAATGCTACCATTTGCCTTACATGGGTACCGTACGTCAATTAGAACATCCACTGGGGCAACACCGTATCAGCTTGTGTATGGTATGGAGGCAGTCCTACCTGTTGAAGTTGAATTACCCACCTTGCGAGTATTGATGGATGTCAAGTTGAATGAAGCAGAATGGGTCCGATCCCGATACGAACAACTGAATCTGATTGAAGAGAAGAGATTGGCTGCAATTTGTCATGGACAGTTGTATCAGAAAAGAATGAAGAAAGCCTTCGATCAGAAAGTCAGGCTTCGGGAATACCAAGTAGGAGATCTTGTGCTGAAAAGACTCCTCCCTCTTCATACAGACCACAGGGGCAAGTGGACTCCGAATTACGATGGTCCATTCATAGTAAAGAAAGTTTTGTCTGGTGGAGCACTGATGCTCAGTACTATGGATGGTGAAGACTTCCTGTCCCCTGTGAATTCAGATGCAGTTAAAAAATACTTCGCATAAAAATGACCTGCTGGACATAAAAACAGAATGTAAGTCCAGGCAAAAATAGGGCATCCCGGCGAGTCAAAAACAGAATAAAAGACTCGGGCAAAAATAAGGGAAAATAAATAATAATAAAATGTACACCCGCTGAGTTGAAAAGCCGCATTGGACAGCTCAGGCAAAAATGGGTATCCTGGTGGATTGAAAACCCGAAAGGGCGATCCACGCAAAATAAGGGAATAAGCGAACAGCTGCATTTTAAATTCGTTTGTATCACTTACAGCATGATAAGCTCTGAAAGGTTCAAGCTTCGGTAAGAACCAGCCTTCTTCAGAAAGGCAAGATGAGAAGAACGTCATTGTCATACGAGTCATAGCAAAAGGGAAGCGCACTGAAGCGTCATCAACATTGCCAGCATCTTTTTGTTTCTCAGTTTGTAACAATCTCCTCATTTCAGGGGATTTGTTTCTTTAATTGTATTTTCCAATTCAGGGCACACTAATTAATAAAATCAGATTTTCAGTCATATTTCGTCTCGTACATTTTATTTTTCATTTGCAAAATGTCCGATGTCCTTAAGATGTTAATTGCATAAGTACAGATGCGCTTTTTTCTAAATGACATGCTTGCAGGAAATTTATTACTTACTCCCGGGAGTGTCTAAATTCCTATGATGGAATCTAGTGAGGGATACCTTGGGATACTTGTACACTTTTTTGCCATAACAGGATTGCAGGTATTCAAGGTGCGACATGGGGCATGAAAGCTTCTCCCCAGCAAGCTGTCAAATCACCATTTCCTCGGCACATCTTCCAAACAACACCAGAGCTGCTTTCTCCCCAGCTGAGTTGCCAGTCATCATTCCTCCTCAGCCACATGTCAGACAGGGAACTATATCCCCACAGAATTTCAGCCTCTATCCAGTAGAGCAATGCCTGAAGATCTCACAACAGAGTGACGGAAACTCCCGCGGCCCCAATTGGGTTCCTCATTATAATAGGTCTACCAGTGACCTATTTCCCCAAGCAGAGTCATCTGTATCAGATCGACCAATGATCTCATCCCCAGCTGGGACATTCTTTCAAAGCAGATCATCCGGAGATCTTCACCGCAACGGGATCCGGATCTCAGATCGGTATCTTTGCATAATCATAGCATTCGCATCATATTTTCCCCCAGAGCGTAGCATTCCGTCTAATACAGAGCATTATGGCAAAAATCAAACATATTGCATAATCATAAGCCATGTGTCGAACTGAACACTTGTAAATATTGACATTCCATCAACAATATACTTCTCAAATCCCCAGCAGAAAGCCAAAGCGTCCCCTTTGCACTCTCAAAATACAGATACGTGCTCCTTTTGGCACTCGTCCGTGTCATTATCCCCCAGTAAAGTCGCCCGAACGTTCTCTACAGACAGATACATATATTCAATTCCCTGACACCCGTCCGTGTCACCCCCCCCCCTAGCACAGTTGCCTGAATACTTGTTTATAATACACTTCTTCCGACACCTGGCTGTGTCGTGCTCTCCACAACAAGTTGGACACTCGTCCATGTCTCATTCATCACTTTTTCTCATACAGATACTTGTCCGTATCTTGTGTACACCACTTAAATCCCCTCAGAGTCAACACTCCTCTGTGTCCTTTGTTAACTAGTTGGTACTTGTCCGTATCATCATCTCTGAACGTGCGTCAGGCATTTGTTTCTACTGATACTCGTCCGTATCATAAGGATGCTCGTCCGCATCTTTGATATACACCGTGTCAGACACTTATGCCCTTGCTTTCTTGAGATTAGACACTCGTCTGTGTCTACCATTCCCCAGAAGAATTCCTGGCAAATCTTGATAAACTATTCTATCTGACATTCGTCCTATGTCACGATATTTTCGGCAGCCATACCTTGCCAGGTGATCGTCCTTCACCTTTTTGATGATCGTCCTTCATCATCCCCAGCGGAGTCTCTATTCATTAGAACCCCTTCCTATCCGACATTCGTCCTATGTCGTGATATTTTCAGCAGCCGTCCCCTGCTAGGTGATCGTCCTTCACCTCTTGATGATCGTCATTCATCATTTTATCCGATGGTCGTCCCCATCGTTGATCTTGTTATCTGACATTCGTCCTATGTCATGATAAACCCCAAGAGCAGCCGTACCCTGCTAGGTGATTGTCCTTCACCTCTTGATGATCGTCCTTCATCATGCTTATCCGATGGTCGTCCCCATCGTCGATTTTTTTTTTCTATCCGGCATTCGTCCTATGTCGTGATACTTGTGGCAGCCGTACCCTGCCAGGTGATCGTCCTTCACCTTAGATGACTGTCCCTCATCTTTTCCCCAGCAAAGCAGCCGTCCCCTGCTAGGTGATCGTCCTTCACCTTTGATGACCGTTCCTCATCATTTATTTCTTTAGCCCGATGGTCGTCTCCATCATTTACCTTTAATCCCCAAAAAGTCTTATTTCTTTGCCTGACGGTTGTCCCCATCATAATCTCTTTATTTCCCCAGCATGTCGGTTGTCCCCGTCATTGCTTCATCCTCAGCAGTCGTCCTCTGCTCGGCAGTCGTCCTCTGCTCGACGGTCGTCCTCCGTCGCCCGCACTTTATAATCATACTTTATTTTCTTTTACAATCTATATCCCTTTTCTTCTTCATTCAGTGAGTGCAAATTTTGGACTGTCTTTGGTATTCAACCACAAGTGATCTTGTTTGCCTGTTAAGTCGTTGCTTACATCCTGCACAGCTAACTCATGTTTGAATAGGGGCCGCTGTAAACACCCCAAATTTGCCCTCACTCATTTCACCATGGCTTATGATATTTTCATATCATCTCATATTGCATTTTTGCTTCACTACATTGATTCAAAGCCATCTGCATCTAGGGTTTGTGACTTGAGCAGTCCCTAAGCTATCTGAGCCATTCCAAAGGTCTTTATCACCTCAAGAGGGTCCATGTATGTTCAAGCATCATAGTATATCCTCACAAGGGCAAGGAAGTCAAAGAATCACAAGAACTGAGAAAGGCATGGAAGCAGAGCCAGGTTTAACTGCACAGATGACCTAAAATTAGGGTTTTGGTTTCAGAGGCCATAACTCCAAATTTTTTGGTCATTCTTGTTTCTATTTGTCTCTATATGTTATGAGGATCATGCATATCATTTTTCATGAAGAAATTCAATGGGGAAGGCATCTGATCAAAAGGTGACTTCTTGAGCAAGTCAGTGCAAAATCAGGGCATCTGAGGCCCCCAAGGACCCAATCAAAGGGCATTCTCCATCATTTTGAATGTGTATGATATTTATTTGATCTTAGAATATGTTAGAAGTTCACAAAATTGAAGAATTTCAAGCCATTTGCAAAGTTGCCATTTTTTGGAAAGTGACTTGTAATGAAAACTTGCCATTTTGGGAAAGTTTCTCAACCTCCTCTTTTTGATTCAAAAATGCTTCAAATGAAAAATATTTGGTCATGAAAGTTGTAGAATGGATCCTCCCATTTTCAAAAAGTACAATAACTCATTCTAATTCATTATAGATCAAAAGTTATGGCCTTGCAAAGTTGGACAAAATCATTCATTTTTCACTTTTGTGCCAAAGGAGGAAAGTTGCAAAACCTCATGCCAAAGCCAAATGTGACTTCAAACCAGCTTCTAATCATCACACAAACATAATTCATGGCTCATAACTCAGATTTTCCCAATAATTTCTCACTTTCATGCCTTGGATTACAAGTTACATAAGGCATCTTCTCATAAATCTCCAAAATTGGATTTCTTGCAAAAGGAACTTTTCATGCTTGAATTGAACACTAATTGATCTCAAATCATTCTAGAAACTTCATATGGCTCATGATGCTTCATTTTGCCCAAGAAATCACAAGATTCTTTGCCTTGGTTCCTAAGAAAACTCAAAGAGGGAAATATGCAAGAACCTTGGAAACTCTTGATCAAGACCATCCAGCTCACAAAATCAGATCCAAAGGCCTTCCTTGACTCAAGCTGAGGCAGGACAAGCCCTAAGATCTCCTCTGACCCGAGCCATACCTATAGTACACAAGATCTTGACTTTTTGCATTTTTACCCATGTCAATCACACTGTGCCACTACTAACTCTCTGCCCAATCAGAGCCTCATATGTGGACCTCAAGCCTTCCAAAACACAACACACACAAGCCTGTAATCTCCAAGAAGTCAGGATTCACAAAATTGTCAAAAACCTTCATCTCTTCGAAACTTCTTCCTCAGCCATCAAAAATCCAAAATTTCTTCACCAACAAATCACACATCACTCACTGAACAAGAATCAACCCTCAAAGCAGCCAAAAACATCACATGCTCAACCCTCCATTTCTGCTATACCAGAACTGAAACATTCAAGCCAGCCATTGTCAAAGCTTTCTAAGCTTCATTTCATCATCAGGGTGTTCAAAGAAGTGGGTTTGCACAAAGGGAGAGTCCAGAAAGCTCAGAATCAGAGAGCCCTCATCTCAGGTAACATGAAGAACTTTTTTTCCAGAAGCTAGTTTTTAAGTTCTTTTATGATTCTATATGCTCCCCTGATCATGGGGATGTGTTTACTTTTGAAAATGGTGAAGAAACCACCATGTATGTGATCTCTGAACTTTTGCCCGTGTTTTACATTTTGCTTCGATTCATGCTTATGAAGTGAAATAAATGAATTTTAGTTGGGGGTTTAGGTTTAGAATGATTAGAGGATCATTTTTGTGAAAGAAACTTGAAGTTTGGTGACCTGTAGAAGAAGCTAGGGTTTTGTGTTCGTCGGAGAAGACGACCGGAACACTATTCCGGTCGCCTGAAGGTGATTAAGCCCTAATCCCATTAATTAGGCAACTTTGAATATTGACCCTTGATCTGGCTTTCCCGCGCGTGTGTGAATGGTCCAGATGGTTCATTAAAACCCTAATCAGTCATTAATTAGTTTAATTTAGGATTAATTAAATATTTAATTAAGTTTAGGGAAATTTGAACCTGGGCCGTCCAGATGCGCGCCAGGTCAAACTTCCCAAGCCCAGAATCAATCTGAACCCTCCAACCAGCATACTTTCATTATTTGTAATTTTATTTCATTTTATTTGTATTTAATTTCCACGAATTTTTAAAAATAGTAAAATGCATTAAAAAATTCTGAAACATTTTATCAAATCTTTTATTAATTTTCAGAACCCAAAAATATTTTTATTTTTATTTTTTGCATCAAAAATTATTTTAAATCATTTAAATGTTTATTTTTAATTAGTTAATGGAAATTAATTAATTAAAAATGCATTTAGGTATTTAAAAATCACCAAAAAATTTACATTGCATTTTAAAACATTTAGAAACATTATCAAACTCTTCAAACAAATTCCTTTTTGGTTCTTGACCTATTTTGATAATTTTCATTGGAATAAAAGTTATTAAAAGGAAATATTTTGGTCTTAACTTAGAAAAATTCATTCTGCCTAACCATGAAGAGTTTGATGATGGTTCTTCTTGCATTGCATCCTTCATATCATGTAGTTTCTAGGGTAAAATTGGTTTGAATTTATCCTTCATTTTCAATTTAATGTGCATTTTCCCTTTTGAAGTGCCTTGAAACCCTAGTTGACCTGAGAAAATCATAACTTCTTTAGGGTTAAGAGTTAGGTCTTCCCCTTTGGGCAGTGAACTTATGTAGGGTTAGGGTTCCTTTGATCCCATTTTCAATTTTTTATCTTGTCATTTGCTTATGATTGTGAATTTTGTGTTGTATGTTATGCATAAACCCTAATTTGTGCTTTCATTTGCATCCACCTTTCATATGCTTGCATTCAAGAACTTGCCATTGTATTTTGTGCATCATCATGACTTCTAAGACATCTTAGGACATGTTAGAATCATGATTGATCATTGCATCATTCATATTCCATGTTATGCATTCATTTCATTCCATATGCATTCATGAACTTTTATGCCTCCTTTCATGTTTCATTTGCATCTTCATTGTTTGTATGATCATCCTCAATTCTTGACATGTGTTTGCATCACCTCTTAACATCATTAAGATCATGTTTATGGTTCTGACTTTGGTTTGCATCATGGCATTTCATCTTATTTTCATTGCATTTCATCTTATTGTTATTAACTTTTCAGGTGGTAAGTGTTTGAGAAGTGAATTTGCCTTCACTTCTCATAATCTTTTCTCATCTCTCTTCATGCATTCATTGCTGCATTTTGTATTTGCTTTAGAGTGAGCTTGTTCACTCATGTTCTCTCTTCACTTTCTTTCTTCAAGCAACTTGTCTTCTTAAATGAAGAAATTTGTCTTGCTTCTCTCTGCTTCTTCCTTCTTTCTCTGCTTCTTCCTTGGTGGCTTTTATCCTTGAAGACCTTTTGCAAGCCTCATAAACCCTAAGAACAACCAAGCATGATCACAATTAGGGTTTGATTAGTCCCCCCATTAGTTTTACCTTTGTGTCATCTTTGAGTCTTCTCTTCTCACCTCATAATCAAGGACTAAACCCTAAAGATTTTAAGACTTTGTGATTAGGGTTATGCCTGTATCCTTCTATTAGGATGGAGTGTATAACTTTAATCCTAAGTGTTAAACCCTTAATTTGTTTAAATCCTTTAATCAATCCACTTAATAATCACTAAGACATCAAGCTTGTAACTTGCGCCTTGCATTAGGGTTCTAATTCTTCCTTAATTGGTTAAGAAGGACTAACCCTAGTGTTAATGGACAAGTCCCCCTCAAGTTGTCTTACAAACCTTAAAATCCATTTATTAATCTTATCATTAACTAAAATCCATTTAATAAAGGCTTTGTTATGTCATGAGGTTAATCCCTAATCGTGGATTAAGTTGTGGAGCCTTCCTCAGCTTAAATGTTCTCATCTATTATCCTTCTATTAGGATAGTGTAATGGGTCCATTAAATCCTTGATTATGGCTTAAACTCATTACTTAACACTAAACAAAAATACCAAAAGCATCTAAATAATCACAAGTAGGTTAATTATCTTAATCCTACATCATGGTGATTAAGTGTGAGGTGTTTACTTCACATTTAAGGTATTCTCATTACCCCTAATCAGAGGGAGGATGTGATGAGTTTACTAACCCTTGGTTTAGGCTTAAGCTCATTTTCTTATGACAAACTCCAAAAAATCAATAAAAGATTGAAAACACCAAAAACAAACAATAATCGTCTCCTCCGGGATTCTTTTCTCATCTCATTCACTCACAAACGAGAACTCGCTTCTTCCGTCTAATGCAAGACAGTTAGCACCTGAGCCAGACAGGTCATACACTTGAGCATAGACAAGTAAGCAGTTCGCAAGTCAATTTATCTTTCAGTATCTTTGAGCCGAACTACGGTGTTCTGACTTCCTCATTGCACGAGAGGATACGTAGGCATAACTTAACAGTTATCGAACAAAAGTCTCTGTACTCCCCCCTCTTTCCAGTATTATTCTTTAAGCCTCATAGTCTTGAACTTCACCTTCTTTTCTTACACTGACACTTCATATATTTCACTTCACATTTCTTTTACACTGACACTTGCATTCTTTCCAGCTTTTATACACAAATTGCACTGACACTACCCCTTTAAAACACAAATCTTTCAAGCGTGGATCCCGTCGAGTACGGCGGACAATCTGGGTGCTAATACCTTCCCAGGTTGTAACCAACCCCCTTTCTTAGTTTCTCTGGTTCGCAACCGTCTTATCCATCTTTTCTTAGGTTTATGCAGCATTACCTTTCGTTCGGGATAAAAATGCCTAGCTGGCGACTCTATTCATTCCTTCTCTTTCGTCGACCGTTCGCGTCTGTACCCCCTCTGACCAGGTGTCATTTGGTGGGAGCGACACAAAGATAATCCTCTACCCAAACATGGGTCCATAAATGCCATTGTTGATGAGTCTGATGGAGATTTGATTTTCGATGCCACGGAGATCAAAACCCCGCTTAGAGACTTCCATGCGAAGTTAGTAGAGGCGTGTATGCTGAAAAACTGTCATAAGAATTGTGAAGTTTGTGCTGATAATCCAAAGGGATGTGAATTGGTCTTGAGAGATGTTCAAAGTTTGATTAATCTTGGTGTTTTGCAAGTAAGAGGTCGTGTGAAGAGGAATGAAGTGGCAATGATTGAACCCATCTTCAACTTGCCTGAATCTGATTCTACCATAGCACCAGTGTTGAACATGCTAGAATCCCCAGGAGTTCAACCCATCTTCAATATGCCAGAACCAGTGGTACCCATTTTCAATTTACCAGAACCGAGGATTGAGCAAAGAATTAACCCCTTCCTTTATGAAGATACCAAAGCAGTCCCATGGAAGTATGATTCAGGGGGAGTTCATCAGAAGATTGAACAGGCTGATCTGGAGGAAAGTTTAAAAGTGGCAAGTGCTGACATAGCAGGTGCAAGTTGATTAACTCGCAGTGGTCGTGTTTACACTCAGCGGGTCAATATTGTTGCACCGGTTCCACCTAAGGAAGTCATTCCGCTATTGCCAACAAGGATAAAGGGTTGGTCTTGGAAGAGGAGGATGCAGAATTTCTCAGAATCATCAAGAAATGTGATTATAAGGTTATTGATCAGCTACATCAAACGCCTTCCAAAATATCTATCTTATCACTTCTTATGCATTCTGTAACACAGTGGGAGAACTGACTTTCTATAAATGTTGCGGATAGCAAGAGTCGCCACCGAATTTTATTTTATCCAAGTGGAAATGACATAAAAGAACAGGAAAGACCTATTTTTAAAAAGACTTCAGTTCGGGGGGTAGGTTATATAAAGGGAAGGTGTTAGCACCCTTTATATCCATGATATCCATGAGCTTTTAGTTACTTAGCTCACTTAATTGTTTTGAAAAAGGAAAGTGTAGTGTGTGTTTAGAAAATTTTCTAAGTACTTTGTAATGATCTTCGTATGGATGTATACAAAATATTTGAAAATAGTGAGGTGTGAAAAGTATTTTTAAAGTGTGAGCAAGTAACTATGAGGTACCTACCCTAGACTAAGTCATTCATGTTTTTTTATATTCTTTCAAGGTAATAATATCCCAATTATTAAGGAATAGGTAGTCATTACCTTGGATTTATTAAGGGACGGGCGTAGGGTCATCGTATGGTCAATGAAGGCAACTTGTGGGGAGTGTCTTTAGCAATTCGTAGGGACTATCATCATATTTACCGAAGAGACAAGATCATTATTCCGTAGGCAACCTCGAAGGGACTTGATCTTTTAAAATCTTTAAAGGGACAATGATGATTTCTTTTGAAGGGATTTTGCTTAAACACCCCTATATTTGAGGGACTTGACCAATTAGATAAGGCAACCAAGAGGAATACCCTAGGAAGTGTAGATGGCGATCATAGATCGACTTACGTGTGTGAGTGTTTATTTTCAGATATTTGTCTTGAATTTAATTTTCTAAGTTCAATTATTTACTGTTAGTTTTACACTCCCTAAATTACTAACCACGTAGTTAAATATTTACAAAGAAAATAAAGACGGAAAAATAAATATATGAGCTATTACAAGGCTTTGGCAGATACATAATAGTCGGATAAAAATAAATTATAAAACAAGAATAATATATATAATAAAATAATAAATAAACAATAATAATAAAGCAATAATAATAAGATTAAATAATCAAATAATTTGAGCAATAATAGCTAAGATGAAAGTTAAAAGAAAAATTAGATTTAGGTTAGACAAATTAAAAGTTATTACGAAAATATAAGTTTATTTAAATAATTTAGTAATAATAATAAAAAGGAATTTAGTTATTTACAGAATATGATTATTATTATTATAATACAATTAAGAAAATACCATTATTAATATACAAAATATTATTAACAAAATGTTATTAAGAAATTTTTTAAAAAATATATTAATTTAATATTTACAAAATATAAAGTTACGAATCAAAGATTTACAAATTACTTTGATTTAAAAAAAAAAGAGTTATTAAGAAGAATTAACTTATTTTAATTATTTAAAAAAACAATTAGGAGAATTTAAATAAAAGAAAAGATTTAGAAAAATACTTAGAAAACTAGCTATTAGTTTTAATTATTTATTTATTTAAATTAATCAAAATAAAGAAAACAATAATAATAATAAAAGAAAAAAAAAACAGAAAACATAAAAAATAAGGGACCTGGGATTTGAACCTAGACCCTGTTCCTTAAAAAAAGAGTCCTCCACCAACTGGGCTAGGCGTGCGCCTAGTATATATGATCACTAAGAATTATTATATAATAAACCTGGAAAACAAATGAATTAGCTAAATAAAATTGGACTGCAGCCGGATTCGAACTCATGTCCTTCTCACTTCAAAGCCAAGTCTTTGCCATCAAGTCACATGGGGCGCATCTTATGATAAAATAACAAGATATTATAATATATAAAACTTATGAAATGTCTGAAAAATTAAGAAAAAGGAATGATCTCACCAAGGATCGAACCCGCGCCCTTTGGTCATTCGCGCCTACACCTTGCCACCAGGCTACCTGCATTCTTTTTAAATCATAGTAAAAACAAAACTATATAATAAAAGAATGAAATTTGAAAATTTGAAGCCTGTGCCCTCTTCATCTTCAACCTCTAGCTATATATTTTTTGCTACGATTTCGCTAGAGTTTTGCTACGAAAATTTCGTAGCTAAATAGCTTTTGTTTTCACAACATCATAAATACGTACATTCAACTCATAATTTTTGTATCAATCAACTGCCCATAACCTGCAAAGTCTAGATTCATCATCAAATAACATTTATATTGCTTAAATAGAGAAGCCCCAATTGAGAGCTCAAAACCCTAATAATGGTTGTTTACACATTTGGCCATGAAACTTAGATATTCTTGCCCAGAAACAATCCTTATACCATTACAAACAATAATATAAGATCAAAAATCACAAACACTACTCAAATTAATAGAATCGAAAAATTCAAAATTCAAGAACAATGTTGATTCGGTTATGCCTTATGAACATGCTTTTGACGCGTATGATGATTGAAATATATTCAATAAACATTGATAAAGCAATTGCAATGTTTAAAAACCTTTGAATGTGGTTGATTTGGTAAAACCGAAATTTGAGTTTTTGAGAAAATTTTGAGTTTTGAAAAATGAACTTTTGCCTCTGAAAATTCGTGTTCTAGAAGAAGAATCAAATCAAATATTTGTATTTTCATATTTTATTTTGATTTAAAATGAATTTTAATGAATAAAATCCAAATAAATAATAATAAAATTATAAAAATCAGAAATTATTTGAATTGGGTCGTGCTTGATGTTATTGTTAAGATTGAGTTGCAAAATGATAGGCCCATTTGGAAAAAATTGGATTTAGGCCCTTATTTTCTTCATACACCCCTTGAAAATCTCCCAACTTTGACAAGGAATAAATCCCTCAATTTTAAGGATATGAAAGTGTTATTGGACATTTTAGAAATCTTAAAGAGTCCTCTAACAAAACTCTTTGGTCTCATGTCCATATCTTTTACCATTTTCAAATTATGCTCTTATGAAAAAGTTGACATTTTGTTGACTTTTGAAATGACCTGTAATGTTTTAGCTCATACCTTCCAAATGAAGCATTTTTAGGATTGGCTTGTGAGACAAAACGTTGTAGAGAATTCAATTTCCTTCAAAATGAGCTTTGTATGGGAAATTTTCTATGAAGCATGTGAAAGTTATGGCTGGTCAAAGTTCAGTTGACATTTCCTAGGAAACCCTAATTTAGAAACTTCCTGATTCTTGATGATCTGAGATATCCTTGATGAATCATGATCAACCTTTGATAAAATGATGAAATTTAATTCATAATCTTGATGTTGGAAAAAAATCTTGAAGTTTGACTTTAATTTTACCACAGTTGACCTCAGTTTGACTTTTTAACTACTTTGACTTATTTTTGCATATCTGATCATTTGACTGGTCAAACTTATTGGGAAAGCCCTGAAACTTGACATGGGGATTCTTTAACACATGTGGGATGTTATGAAGCTTACTTGAGGCCTTGGAAGTCAATTTAGCTCAAATAAACTCAAAACCCTAGTTGTGGATCCATTGCTTAGGAGGATGCATTGTCTGAGATAACTCTCCAACTTTCTGACCAATTGTGAACCTTGTGAACCTTGTGAGAACTCTAGGGACACCTTGATTTGATTGTGGGAGGGAAAAATTAGGGGTACAACACATTCTCCGGCCCATCGAGGTGCTCTCCAGAAATTTCTAGCACAGGCTCATGTCACGCATGATATAATTGTGAATCAGTTTGATGGTGTCATTGCCAATATAACCGCATGCAATAATCTCAGCTTCAGTATGGAGGACCTTCCAAAATATGGCTTGGACCATAACCGTGCTCTTCATATATCTGTCAAATGCCAGGAATATACTTTAGCGAGAGTTCTTGTGGATACGAGATCTTCATTGAACGTTTTGCCGAAAAGAACACTTGCTAAGTTATCTTATCAAGGGGCAGAGATGAGACCCAGCACACTGATTGTGAAAGCTTTCGATGGGTCAAAGAGGACTGTTATCGGAGAAGTAGACCTACCAATTTTGATCGGACCACAGGTGTTCAAAGTCACTTTTCAGGTTTTGGACATTAATCCTAATTACATTTGTTTGCTGGGAAGACCTTGGATTCATGTCTGTCGCTCCCGGGATTTTCATCCTAGTACAAACGCGAAAGTGGCGCAGAAAGGTAGAGTCGCCAGCCAGACATTTTTATCCCGAAAGAATGGGAAAGGTAATGTTGCACAAACCTGAGGAAGAAGGAAAGGACAAGGCCTTGCGAACCAAAGATCTGAGTTCGGGAGTCGGTTACGACCTGGGAAGGTATTAGCACCCAGATCGTCCGCCGTACCCGACGGGATCCACGCTTGCAAAAGAAACTGTTTCAAAGGGTGAAGGTATGAAAACTACAGAAAAAGAAATGAAAATGAAAAGAAACTGGAACTGGAAAAGAACTGAATAAGAAAGGAAAAGGAAAAATGTAGGGAAAATAAAGATTGTGCTCGAACGGGCCCTACCCCGCTGCCTACGTACCTCATCAGGATAATGAGGATCAGAGACGCCGTAGTTCCCCTAACTAGGGGTAACAAAGGGAAATTGCTTGTGAATTAAGGCTTGAACTGCCTATGCCATTGCTCAGGTGTTGCATACTCGGACGACGAGTGCGTAACCGTCTTGCAAAGTGACAAGTAGGAGCAAGTTCGCGTACGGAGCAAAAGAGATGAGAAAAGCATTCCCGAAGGAAAGACGCTTATCATTTGTTTGATATTTTTATGAGGCTTTTATTTGTGAAGGTTTGCATAGGGAAGTGTACCTAAGTCTTACTCAATGGGATGTGTACATCTCACATCATCCCGAAATGGAATGCGCAAGAGGCACACCTATCTATGGAGGAAATCCCCAAAGCTAGCCCCACAAGTGAAGGCTCAAGCACACTGGCCTATTACCATTATTAAGTGTTTTTGTGGTTTTTTGGTTAAGAAGTGTTTTTTAGCTTTTCTTTGTGAGGTACTCATGCTAAGACCTATCCACCACGAGTGATGACTCACACCTCGCCCCGAAATGGAACGCATGTGAGCATCTCATAGCAAAGTCTCATGTCACATGAAAGTACTCAACCTTTATTAAATGAATTAGAATTAAGTTTGAAGATGAGAAGAGAGAGCACCAAAGGATCTCAAAGGAAAAATTCTAAAGGGGGACTAAAATAATCCTAAGTATTCACATGCATGGATGTCCTAAAGGTTAGTGAGGTTTCTATCCTAATGAAGAAGGAAGAAGAAGATAGAAGAAGGGATGAGGAAGGCCTAGGCCCAACAAAAGAGAGTTAGCTCACATAAACATAAAAGGAAGAGATAAGAATTAGAGATGTGGAACTCAATTCCCACATCTCACACTTACCATAGCCCCTGCAAGGTTAGCATGCACAAGTGAATACAAGCACAAAGTTCAAAACCAGAATCAAAATGGTATAAAGAAGGGCCTAAGAGTCCAGCAAGATGAAGAGAGAAGTCACACAATACCAAACAATATCAAAATAAAAGCAATGGAACCAAAAGATGGAATTTAAACCCTTAAAGAAACAAATGACTTCAATATGAAGCAAACTCAAAAATTTAGAAGAACCAAGACCTATCCTAGGACCAGGAAGGTACCCCTACCCCAAAGGAACCCCAAATGAAAAGAAAAAGTTGGCACAAGTGCCCTTCTAAGCCTATAAGAAATCTAATGAACCAAAAGAAGCAAAATGGGACAAGGTGAGAACAAAAATCCATAAATAATCAACCAGCCATCTAAAAATTCTACAACTGGAACCAAATGATCTTAAAACACATTATATCAACTTGCCAAAAGGATTTGCAAAAATTCTGAAAGGAACTAGGTCAAATGAATGTATAAACACAAGCTAGGACAGAAAACTTACATCACAAGATACCAGATCAAAACTCAAGAAATAAATTCCTAAAAATTCTGAGAAAAATCACATGAAAACTAGAAGATCTTAGGAACACAATGCAAAAAGAATGGAATCAAAACTCCAAATATTGAAGTCTATAGAAAATCAACAAGACAGGCTGGTCAAGAAATGAAGCAAATGAAGCTATATACATTGGTGATTTAATTCTGGCACGCTAATCAATGAAAAAAATAAAACAAAAATGCTACAAAATTTTAGAGACACAAAGGAACATCTATGATTTATTTGAGAATTTTTGGGAAAATTATTCTATTTTATACGAATTAAAATGAAACTGGATTAAAATGAAAAAATAAAGAAAAAGAATTTAAGAAAGGAAAAGGGGGGAGGTGCTGGAAGCAGGCCTTGGAAGTGAATTCGAATGGGCCAGGCAGGGTAGGGGGTGCGAAAATCATTCTGGTATGGGCCCAGGTCTGAACACACAAAACAAATCTTTAAACTTCTCTTATTCCTTAAACCATTATCATTATGCTAATTAAACCTAATATTAAATTCCTAACAAACATTAAACTAATCTCTATCTTTTCATATTTTCTAAACCTCATTATTCTAAACATTATCAACTAACTAAACTCTTTCTATTTCCTAAACAATTTTATTCTAATTAATCTCAACTAATTAAAATCTTTTTATTTTCTAACAATTATACTAACTAATCTCCACTAATTAAAATCTTTTTATTTTCTAACAATTATTTCCCTAAACATTATTCCCTAATACTAACAATTATATTTCCTAACAGTTTTTTTTTCTAAACATAATATTTCCTAAAAAAAAAATTGTTAACTAATCAAGCATTATATTAAAATTTCTAAACAATTATTTCCTAATCTATTTTAAACAATTATTCAACAATTATGCTACCTAAACTCCAATATATTTTCCAAACAATTTTTCTAAACAACATTATATACTAAACTCCACTATATTTTATAAACAATGATTAAACTGAACTATTCTATTATACTAAACTTCCTAAAGCTTATTCAAAATCCTAAACATTTTACATTAACTAAACAATATTAGATTAACTAAAACTATTATTTCTAAACTTTTATTTAATTAAACTCTTTGTATTCCTAAGCAGTTATCTAAACATTATACTAATTAATTCTATTATATTCCCAAACAATGCATCAACTTAACTAAACAACATTCTAATCACTTATTTTCTAAACAATTTTCTAAACAATTAAACTCTTAAATTCTATTATATTTCCTAAACAATGCATCAACTTAACTAAACAACATTCTAATCACTTATTTTCTAAACAATTTTCTAAACAATTAAACTCTTAAATTCTATTATATTTTCTATCCAATTATCTAACAATTATCAACTAATTAATCTATTCTATTTTCTAAACAGTTTTTTTTTCTAAACATAATTAACTAAATGAACTCTTCATATTTCCTAAAAATTGTTAACTAATCAAACATTATATTAAATTTCTAAACCATTACTATCCTAATTAATTCTTTATATTTTCTGAACTTTCATTAACTAATTAACATTTTTATAGTTTCTAAACAATCTATTATCTAATTAAACCTTTTATAGTTTCTAAACAATTATTTAAACTTACTAACATTTTATATTCCCTAACAATTATTATGCTAGTCAAACTCTTTATATTTTCTAAACCATTACTAATCTAATCTTTTATATTTTTTAAACAATATTCAAAGAACTAAACAATATATTCTAAACAAATATTATCCTAAACACATTCTAATTAATTATTATCCTAAACAAATTCTAATTGATTAAACATTATTATATTTTCTAAACTGTTTTTCTAAACAAATATACTAATCCTAAAGCTCTATTATATTTCCTATCCTAAAACTATATTATATTTCCTAAACAATTATCTAAACAAATATATTATTCTAAACAATTATTCTAATTAGACTCCTTTTTTATATTTCCAAACAAATATCATTATTTCCCTAAACAATCATTTACTAAACATTATATACTATTATACTGATTAATCTTTTCTTATATTTTCTAAGCATCATTATTCTAATTACTAAACAATAAATTCTAAACAATTATTCTAATTGATTAAACATTGTTATACTGCTAAACATTACTAGAAGAAATCAAACGTACAGCCACAACATAACAACCTTCCTCTCTCTCTCTCTCAAACACAGTACCTCTTCTAACCCTAGAAAAACCGCCGCCGAAGCCATCACCTTCCTCATCTCTAAGCCCTAGCCGCTCACCTCTCCGGCCACTTCTCCTTCTCCTGACCGCACCACCGCGTCCCTCTTCTTCCTCCCCGCACTCAACCATCGGCGCCGGAGATCCGCCTCCGTCTTATTCTTCTTCGTCCTTGATCTCGCCGCCACCTTTCATCTCCCTCACTGAAACTCTCAACTGTGAACTACCTCCTAGCCTAAACAATAATCTCAACACGAATCTGCCATAGCTCACTAAATCCCTTCCGATCGTGGATCCACCATCAACCTCACAAAACCTAAGTCCAATGCTAAATTGAAGCAAACAGAAATAATATTCCACAAAACTCAGAGCATAACAGCAATCACCTTAAAGGATATTCGAAGGAACGTACCTGTAAATCCCGGTTAAAGGCAATGAACTCTCGGTAAGATCCACTCTCGTACTATCTTTGGAACTTCCTCCCTTCTTCTGCGAATCCGGATTGGTTTTATTGATGACGAAATTGCTGATGTTGATGAAGGTGCGACGAATACGGTTGATGCGGTTCCGATTGACGTGAGCTGATGATTGATGAGATCGATTATGAAGAGGATGAACGGGAATATGTTGATGCAAACCAACTGAATCCGTGTGAGATTGATGAACAATTATGAAGCGCGGTAACGAATGAAGATGGATGGGATCCGCGTGAGAGTCCTGAAGTTCAGTGACTAACTCGATTCCATTTTTTTCTCTTGTGCGATGTCGGTGATGAAGAATGAAGCGTGGTATCACCACTGAAGATGATATTGATGATGATGAGGCCAACACTGACTCTGTGAAGTTGATGAGGATGACGTATGAAACTTATGAAGCCAATCCAGATCGAAAAACAGCAAGAGATTGATGATGAACCAGGGAATCAACTCTGCTTTTTTCTTTCTCAGTTCACTATTTTTTTTATTTTGAATTCTGTTATGATTTGTTGTGATGAAGGAAATTGAAGGAAAAAAAAGCATGAATAACTTCTCAAATTCAAACTCTGTTATGAATCATTTCTCTATCTTTTTTGAAACTTTCTTTTCCCATTTGTCCTCTTGCGTAATAGATTTTTCTTCTTCTTTTCCATTCTGTTACAATTTTCCGTTATATCTATTTTTTTGATTTTTTTGAATTCTGTTATTTTTCCTCTTGTTCAGTTTGTTATTTTCCTTCTTGCGTTTCGGTACATGGCCTGTGTATTATTTGCGTGATGCTTGCTTGATATCAGCTTCACTTGCGTTTTGTTTGTGGACGGAGTGCGTTTCGCTTTGATGTGTGTAGTGACAAAGGCATGTATGTGGCTTGGCTTTGGAATACGGCTGAGATTGGCTTGTCTCGTCACTTCAATTTTTTCAATTCAAATTTTGTTGTAAGTGGAGGCTTGAGTTGGTTAGTGCATGTGTGGCCTTTTTTTTATTTTATTGTAATGTTATGGCAATGAGTTTCTTTGAAGGTGGGCTTAAATAAATGAATTAAAACAAGAGGAACAAAGTATTAAATGTGAAAATGAATAAAAATAGGAAAAAGAATATAAAATGGGCTATTTAAATAATAGAAAATTGGAAATGGATTTCTAAAAGGTAATATGAGTTATTGGATAAAGATTGAATAAAGGGATAATCGACTAAATCGGGTGTGATCAGTTAGGCTTAAAATAAAATGGATTATGGTTGAGGAATAGAAATGTGGATATGATGATGGATCAAGGATTATGGATAGGAAGCCTAATTTTAGCCCAAGGTCGATCTCAATTTTTTTTGCACAAATTATCGATAAACCGAACACAAACATCATCGCACCACTCACAACTAAAACAACCCAATATGAATCACCACTTGATAAGCCAGAGAACTCTTTCACCCAACATATCTCAACTTATGCAACGCCTGAGAAATAACCACTAGCACAAATAATTTGCAGTTGAAGCGATCCCTCAATAGTTTGACCAAGATTGGGTCAAACTTCCATCTGAATCGAAATATCACCGAACCACAACACTTGAATTAGAACACTGCCAGCCTATGTTATGCTATAGATGTTATGCTTTATTTTTCTATGCTAATAATGCAATGCGAAATATGAAAATGATATGCTAGATGCTACGAAAAGAGAGGGCAAATTTGGGGTGTTACAGCTGCCCCTATTCAATCATCAGTTAATCTGAAAAGGGCGATAGTACGGGCTATCGACCATTCAAGATAAACTGTGGTTGAATACCAAGAAGACCAGAAATTTGCACTCTGACAAAGAATGCAACATCGGGGAATAAACCCGACCAGATGACGCTCTGGGGATAGAAAAAGCAGACGAGCTTCTTCCAAGTTGAAACTGATATCTGGAATAATAACATGTTGACAGACGAGTCTTCAAACCATCCTGTGACGCCAGGAACCGGACATACGAGCCCTCAAATCACTGCAATACCCTTATTTGAGACAGACGAGTCTTCAAACAACCCTGTGACGCCAGGAGTTGGACGTACGAGTCCTCAAACAATGCGTATAGCATGAGACAGACGAGTCTCCTTCGGATTTACCTGTTACGCCAGGACCGGTAATCATTTCGACATTTACTTCCCACTGTCAGGATTTGAAACCTCTTCAATACAGACGAGTATTGGATGATCATCAAGATAACACAGACGAGTGCCATAAGTCAATGATACAGACGAGTACCAGACGATGATCAGAGAAACACAGACGAGTGCTTCAGGCAATGATACAGACGAGTATCAGCCACTGGTATAGACGAATACCAGAAATTCAAACACAGACGAGTGCTGGAAATGATACAGACGAGTATCCACAAATATCAGGCATACCAAACACAGACGAGTGCTGGACAGTTGCAGACGAATAAAATCAGAAAATACATATCAAGGCCTAGACGAGTGCAGCAAAGGATCCCACACCAAACACAGACGAGTGTTGGGAGGTTGCAGACGAGCAACAACATATGAGATTCCACAACACAGACGAGTGTTGAGAAGTTGCAGACGAGCAACAGCCAATATCAAATCAGAACACAGACGAGTGTTCAGGAGTTTGCAGACGAGCAACCAAAGGGTCAACACAGACGAGTGTCAAGGATTGCAGACGAGCAACAGATAAATGCCTGATTGGCCACAAGAGTTACAACTCTGCAGGGGAAGACAAGTCAAGAGGTCTGGACACTCAACTTTAACTGAGGTGATGAATACCTGGCTGTATCATCAAATACCCAAAAGTACGGCAACTTTGCTGGGAAATATTTCACAGACAGAGATGAAAATCCAATATGAACTTTGTGGGGAATATCATTTAGTGACCTCTTGTATTTTCTGGACTAGTCGACTGCTTTAAGATCAACCTAAGAGGATTTTACAGAAGACATGACATCCAAAATGTCCAAATCTCCAAACTCTTTAGAGATTCGTCTAATCTTGACATAACTGCCCCAGACTGCATAGACTGTGGAAGAGTTTGTCTCGCGAGGATTCCTGAAAAATCTCGTGTCACTGCGAAATACTGTGCCCTGTAAGCACAACGATATGCACACCTGCCCCGGGCATAAATGAGTCCAGTGGTTGAACTTTGATATGACTTTGATTTTTTTTGAATTTTCTTTTATGACAGACTCACTGGGTATCAACTCAAGGGTTGAAGAAATGAAGACGATATCGACTCAAGGGTCGAGGAGAACACAACAACATCAACTCGAGGGTTGAGGAGTAAGGCGACAACAACATCGACTCGAGGGTCGAGGAAACTAAAGCAACAATATCGACTCAAGGGTCGAGGATAGTAAAGCAACATCAACTCGAGGGTTGAGGGAATAAAATAGCAACATCGACTCGAGGGTCGAGAAAACGAAACAACGTCAACTCGAGGGTTGAGAAAACGATGGCAACAATATCGACTCGAGGGTCGAGAAAATGAAACAACATCAACTCGAGGGTTGAGGGAATAAAATAGCAACATCGACTCGAGGGTCGAGGGAAACAAAACAATCATCAACTCGAGGGTTGAGAAAACAGAAGCAATGATATCGACTCGAGGGTCGAGGAGATGCCAACAAAGATTGGACTTTAACCTTGAAGATGCCAATGACTATTGGACTTTAACCGTATATGATGATCAGACGAAGTAACCACAACGTCTAAGGAGAAATTCTCTGACTAGGGAAGCACCCTACTGAGATAAATCATCAGACATTCATTCTAGGAACGGCCTTGCATATCGTAATATTGTCTCTAGAGGATTTTACAGAAAACCTAGAATATGAAATGCTTCAGTGTTTTCAAACTCTTGAATATCTCGAAGTAACCACCTCAAACTGTTTCTAGGGTGACCTGCCCCAGTACGAGTGTTGCTTTGGAGACAGACACCCATACTAACTGCTTTGTGAGAGATTTAAATCTCGAAGTGATTGCCCCAGATTGGTTGTTGAAGAGATTGATCGACGTTATTGCCCCAGATTGGCTGCATTTAACCCACCTGGTTAGAAAAATCAATATTCAAAGGAGTTTCTTAGAAAAGTGCCCCTTGACATGAATGTCCTTCTGAAGTTTCCGCCTTCTCAACTTGGCAAGATTAACTTCTAGACTGAGGTTCCATATGTGAACTTCTTTGATGCTAAACAAATGTATGCAAGCAGAAAATGTTTTATTCTGAGAATGATTATTCTAATGTAACACATGTTAATCCTGAAGCTTTTATTGAAAAGATGTCGTTTATGAACGAATCACTGGTTACGACAGTACAATATTTTTTATGAAATGAACATGCATATGCAATACCAACGAGGGTCTTTTAGCACAACTCATAGGAGTCAGGAACGCTATCTCATGACGACACGCTCTCGAATTGACCCTGCTTCAATTAGGACTTTTAAGGGTTGTATCGTGGCCTGGCTCATGGTTATAGAAACAAAGGATATAGGCTCGAATTTTATATGTGCCCACCCATCTTCGTGATGTCCTTCCATTCCTATGTCCAACTAGTTTTCGCAAACGCTCATCTTTCCTAAAGGTTTCGTATTGGTTGAGGAACCAATGACTCTAACAGTTTAAGCACCATTGAGGTTGTTGTTGGGATAACAGTCACCCTTATTGTCTTTTGTGTCTGCATCACACGACTTGTTCTTGCTTAATGATTTTTCTTGTGTAATCCTTTTCGTCTTTTCGCTTTTCGTTCTTTTTCTTATTCCTAACTTTTGCCTGGACTTATTATTGTAAATCTTTTGCAATTGGAGTCCAGCGGGATGCCCTAATTTTTGCCTAAGTCGCTTGTTTTCAAGCTTCGACTTAGCGGGCTTTTCATATTCTCTCTTCTTTTTTTTTTTGAACAAATCGTGTGACACTGTTTGTCTTGACTGTTTTGTAAGGGTCGTGACTGTCTCACTTTTTAGTAGCTGATGGATAACCATTATGGTTTCTAGTCTTTGGACCACTTGATTTGGTACAATGAAATGTTAAGGGTCCTCAGCTACACTCCTTTATGGAAGCATGAACGTCTGATCCAACTAGCTGACCCCTACCCTGCCCCGGGTTAAATGTGAGGGTTTTTTCATGCGAAAAGAAACTCCTACTTCAAGGCTCAAAAGGGGTTAACGAAGGTTTATCTCCCTTATATCTCCGGTGTTTAGGATTTGAAACAATGCCTGTACATCGTCAACAGGGTCCTATTCAAGAGCACATAATTGGAGATTTTTGCGTTTTCCTTTCGTCATCCTCCATCACAGAGTTTAAGAACAACAGTTGGTATTGCAATGCACACATCCAATTAAAAAGTAAAATACGAATGCAATTACTTCAAGAAAAACATGTGCATTTCATTAGTCAACATTCAAAACAAACAAGTTTCATGCAAGCATACAAATTTTCAAACAAACATATAAAAGCTACATATGAAAATGCAGTAAAGAAACTGAGCAATGCCAATGTTGAGGAGACTTGACTCCGTCTGGACCTGTTGATCTTGAATACTTTCTGTAGTCAGCAACTTTTCTTGATGATACTTGCAGTCTTCAATCAAATGACCATGTGTCAGCACCATACTTCATTCTCAATTATTCTGACCTGAAGCTTCCGACATTCAAACATTGACAAGGAGACGTCTGAAGAGAAGAGTGACACTGAGATGAAATTGCCACATAAGTTTGACACCTAAGGTTGCTCGGAAAGACCTGACGATCTTCTGCCTACGTATCTCCATTGACCAAAGATCAATGAAGAATCAGAGCGACGTAGTTCCCCTCAATAGGGATCAACATGATGTACATAGCCGCTCTTCAGAATCAAACTGAGAACCACCTTCACATGTATCTTCAATAAATTCTTCCATAACATGAGCTGACGAACCCACATGACCAAACTGAGACTTGTTAACTTGAATGCCTTGAGGCGTCACTGTAATCAAACCAGACTCAATCAAATCTTGAACCTTATCCCTGAGAGGCCTGCATTCTTCTGCTGAATGTCCTGGTGCGTTGCCATGGAATCCACATTGAACATTGGGATCAAAACTTGGTGGGTATGGAAAAGGTACCGGACCCGGTTTCTTCGGCACTATCAATCCACTATCGATCAGGCATGGAAGTATTTGACTGTATGATACTGGCAACGGATCAAAATACCTTTTGGATCTCTTAGTGTAGTAACGACGCCTTTGCGGAGTATGCTTCTGTTGGCATGGTCGTTGTTGATACTGAGGAGGTTCACTGTTAACTGATATCTGACATACGGATTCAGAAGGTTGCTGACTCTGAGCAGCTGAAATGCATGGGTAATGTGGATAAGTCAATGGAGTTTGAGGGTCTTCCCAGATTGCATCAATCACATCTTTATCTTGGGAACTGACAAAAGATTCATTCTCTCCAGCTGAGCTATCTGAAATGCCTTGGATCTTTCCCATCTTGATAAAACTCTCAATGCGTTCTCCAACTATCACCAAGTCCGAGAAACTTGACGTTCCACTGCCACTCAACCTCTCCAAGTACGGCCCTTGTAAGGTTTCTATGAAAAGATCAACCAATTCTCTGTCTGATAGCAGGGGTTGCACCCGAGCAGCTACTTCTCTCCACCTCTGGGCATACTCTCTGAAAGATTCACCATCTCCCTGGGATAACACTTGCAAATCCATGCGACTAAGGGCCCTGTCAAGATTGTAGTCATACTGCTTCACAAATGCATTGGCTAGGTCTGACCATGACTGAATACGACTGCTCTCTAACTTCATGTACCAATTCGACGATGCCTCACTCAGACTGTATTGGAAACAATGAATCATCAATTTGTCATTATGCTCATGTGAGGCCATCCTTCTGCAAAATTTCACCAAATGCTGTCTTGGACAACTATCCCCTTTATACTTTTCAAACTTCGGTACTTTGAACTTTGGAGGTATTACCAGGCCATGCACCAGACACATGCTTGCAACACTTAGATCAATGACATTACGACTTTGAAGGGCTTTGATCTCTTCCTCCAACACACGGAATCTCTCCTCCCTCTCCACAACTCGTGGATCTTGGATTCTCACTACAGGGATTGCCTCTTGAGGATCTGGCATAGTGAAAGCAAAACTGTGATAATCTGCAGCATCAACAGAAGAAGAATGTCCACTTCGGGCGACCTGGCGCTCTTGAACATCTGGATTCCCAACAGGAGTCTGCACAGGCTGAGCTTGAGCGGAATTACGGTCATCCTGCCTTGCCAAAGTCATCATAGCCTCTATAAGTTGGTTCCACTGATCTTTTGTCAACCCAACACTTGCATACTGGCTTTGCTCTCCAGGGTCCATGATCTTTTCAAAAGTTGCTTCAAGTCTGATACGAGAACTGGAGTCTCAACTGTAGATGGTGAACAAAGAACGGATGAGCCCTGCCTGCTGAACAGAAATGCAATGCAAATGCTATGAGATGCCATGTTCGGTTATTTCCAAGGAATCCATCTACTTTGATCCACCTTTTTATACAAAAATCCAACAGAGATAATTCAGGGATGAGATCCTCAGAAATAACTGAACATGTATGCTAGAATGCTATGATGGTATGTATGCAGCTGGCAAGTGATCAAGAACTGGTGTCTGTCTGGATACGGAACACTGAGCTGAGAACCAAGTATCTGATGATATATGTCCTCTGAATAATAACCATCTGATAAGAACTCAAAACCAAGGATCAAGAACTCCAGGATTATAATAACCGGATCGAAACATAAGATCGCACTAATGATGAAGTGTATGTTGAGGTCAAGGGTTCCTGTAAACCTGTAAACCCCTCCCAATATCACTGGTAAGCTCCGGGTCAAACATCACGGACTCTCAAAGCCGAATAGCAATAATACTTTCACCATTTCCGAGAAATGGCTCATGACCAAATCAGGGAATCGGTTAGGCATTATGTACTACGCAGGGAGGCCTCAGCTGAGTCCGGGAAAAACAAGCATCCCTTATAGGTTCCCAGCTTCAAGCGCTGAAATCGAGAAACAATAGTACATTCAGCCCGTAGGATACAGTACTAATGTCATACGACCAGATGCTTTGACTGAGTTCCTATAAGAGAACCAGGCCATCCTATGCGAGTTCCCAGTGGACCCTCGGTTGCGAATGGGTTTGCCACAAAATGTGGTCTGCCACTGTCACCACTGGAGAGGGTTATTTCCACAAAGGTTCTCAATGATCGGTCCCCAGATGCACATAACTATCAAGGTCCTATCCCGAAGTGGAGGAAATCCCCACACAAGATATTTCCAAGACAGTCGCAATCTGGGCGTGAAACACATCGCCACTCATCATGCCACATGCGAGTACAATATGTCCACTCTAATCCTAGGGTGCACTCAAGCCGGGTACTTGGCTTATCTCTCAGAAACAGTATCACCCGAGCCCACCAAACAGAAAACCAGTCCAGACAGTCCAATATGATATATATGATGCAGAAGATAAATACTGAAAACTGTAAATAAAGCAGTAAACAAACAACAATACAATACAACAAGCCACATCAAACAAACATCACCCAATGAAACAGAAACAAACAAGCGCTAGGAGAGACTCACAGGGGAACCAGAGATTATCTGGTGTGCAGTCCCCAGCAGAGTCGCCAGCTGTCGCTCCCGGGATTTTCATCCTAGTACAAACGCGAAAGTGGCGCAGAAAGGTAGAGTCGCCAGCCAGACATTTTTATCCCGAAAGAATGGGAAAGGTAATGTTGCACAAACCTGTGGAAGAAGGAAAGGACAAGGCCTTGCGAACCAAAGATCTGAGTTCGGGAGTCGGTTACGACCTGGGAAGGTATTAGCACCCAGATCGTCCGCCGTACCCGACGTGATCCACGCTTGCAAAAGAAACTGTTTCAAAGGGTGAAGGTATGAAAACTGCAGAAAAAGAAATGAAAATGAAAAGAAACTGGAACTGGAAAAGAACTGAATAAGAAAGGAAAAGGAAAAATGTAGGGAAAATAAAGATTGTGCTCGAACGGGCCCTACCCCGCTGCCTACGTACCTCATCAAGATAATGAGGATCAGAGACGCCGTAGTTCCCCTAACTAGGGGTAACAAAGGGAAATTGCTTGTGAATTAAGGCTTGAACTGCCTATGCCATTGCTCAGGTGTTGCAGACTCGGACGACGAGTGCGTAACCGTCTTGCAAAGTGACAAGTAGGAGCAAGTTCGCGTACGGAGCAAAAGAGATGAGAAAAGCATTCCCGAAGGAAAGACGCTTATCATTTGTTTGAGATTTTTATGAGGCTTTTATTTGTGAAGGTTTGCATAGGGAAGTGTACCTAAGTCTTACTCAATGGGATGTGTACATCTCACATCATCCCGAAATGGAATGCGCAAGAGGCACACCTATCTATGGAGGAAATCCCCAAAGCTAGCCCCACAAGTGAAGGCTCAAGCACACTGGCCTATTACCATTATTAAGTGTTTTTGTGGTTTTTTGGTTAAGAAGTGTTTTTTAGCTTTTCTTTGTGAGGTACTCATGCTAAGACCTATCCACCACGAGTGATGACTCACACCTCGCCCCGAAATGGAACGCATGTGAGCATCTCATAGCAAAGTCTCATGTCACATGAAAGTACTCAACCTTTATTAAATGAATTAGAATTAAGTTTGAAGATGAGAAGAGAGAGCACCAAAGGATCTCAAAGGAAAAATTCTAAAGGGGGACTAAAATAATCCTAAGTATTCACATGCATGGATGTCCTAAAGGTTAGTGAGGTTTCTATCCTAATGAAGAAGGAAGAAGAAGATAGAAGAAGGGATGAGGAAGGCCTAGGCCCAACAAAAGAGAGTTAGCTCACATAAACATAAAAGGAAGAGATAAGAATTAGAGATGTGGAACTCAATTCCCACATCTCACACTTACCATAGCCCCTGCAAGGTTAGCATGCACAAGTGAATACAAGCACAAAGTTCAAAACCAGAATCAAAATGGTATAAAGAAGGGCCTAAGAGTCCAGCAAGATGAAGAGAGAAGTCACACAATACCAAACAATATCAAAATAAAAGCAATGGAACCAAAAGATGGAATTTAAACCCTTAAAGTAACAAATGACTTCAATATGAAGCAAACTCAAAAATTTAGAAGAACCAAGACCTATCCTAGGACCAGGAAGGTACCCCTACCCCAAAGGAACCCCAAATGAAAAGAAAAAGTTGGCACAAGTGCCCTTCTAAGCCTATAAGAAATCTAATGAACCAAAAGAAGCAAAATGGGACAAGGTGAGAACAAAAATCCATAAATAATCAACCAGCCATCTAAAAATTCTACAACTGGAACCAAATGATCTTAAAACACATTATATCAACTTGCCAAAAGGATTTGCAAAAATTCTGAAAGGAACTAGGTCAAATGAATGTATAAACACAAGCTAGGACAGAAAACTTACATCACAAGATACCAGATCAAAACTCAAGAAATAACTTCCTAAAAATTCTGAGAAAAATCACATGAAAACTAGAAGATCTTAGGAACACAATTCAAAAAGAATGGGATCAAAACTCCAAATATTGAAGTCTATAGAAAATCAACAAGACAGGCTGGTCAAGAAATGAAGCAAATGAAGCTATATACATTGGTGATTTAATTCTGGCACGCTAATCAATGAAAAAAATAAAACAAAAATGCTACAAAATTTTAGAGACACAAAGGAACATCTATGATTTATTTGAGAATTTTTGGGAAAATTATTCTATTTTATACGAATTAAAATGAAACTGGATTAAAATGAAAAAATAAAGAAAAAGAATTTAAGAAAGGAAAAGGGGGGAGGTGCTGGAAGCAGGCCTTGGAAGTGAATTCGAATGGGCCAGGCAGGGTAGGGGGTGCGAAAATCATTCTGGTATGGGCCCAGGTCTGAACACACAAAACAAATCTTTAAACTTCTCTTATTCCTTAAACCATTATCATTATGCTAATTAAACCTAATATTAAATTCCTAACAAACATTAAACTAATCTCTATCTTTTCATATTTTCTAAACCTCATTATTCTAAACATTATCAACTAACTAAACTCTTTCTATTTCCTAAACAATTTTATTCTAATTAATCTCAACTAATTAAAATCTTTTTATTTTCTAACAATTATACTAACTAATCTCCACTAATTAAAATCTTTTTATTTTCTAACAATTATTTCCCTAAACATTATTCCCTAATACTAACAATTATATTTCCTAACAGTTTTTTTTTCTAAACATAATATTTCCTAAAAAAAAAATTGTTAACTAATCAAGCATTATGTTAAAATTTCTAAACAATTATTTCCTAATCTATTCTAAACAATTATTCAACAATTATGCTACCTAAACTCCAATATATTTTCCAAACAATTTTTCTAAACAACATTATATACTAAACTCCACTATATTTTCTAAACAATGATTAAACTGAACTATTCTATTATACTAAACTTCCTAAAGCTTATTCAAAATCCTAAACATTTTACATTAACTAAACAATATTAGATTAACTAAAACTATTATTTCTAAACTTTTATTTAATTAAACTCTTTGTATTCCTAAGCAGTTATCTAAACATTATACTAATTAATTCTATTATATTCCCAAACAATGCATCAACTTAACTAAACAACATTCTAATCACTTATTTTCTAAACAATTTTCTAAACAATTAAACTCTTAAATTCTATTATATTTCCTAAACAATGCATCAACTTAACTAAACAACATTCTAATCACTTATTTTCTAAACAATTTTCTAAACAATTAAACTCTTAAATTCTATTATATTTTCTATCCAATTATCTAACAATTATCGACTAATTAATCTATTCTATTTTCTAAACAGTTTTTTTTTCTAAACATAATTAACTAAATGAACTCTTCATATTTCCTAAAAATTGTTAACTAATCAAACATTATATTAAATTTCTAAACCATTACTATCCTAATTAATTCTTTATATTTTCTGAACTTTCATTAACTAATTAACATTTTTATAGTTTCTAAACAATCTATTATCTAATTAAACCTTTTATAGTTTCTAAACAATTATTTAAACTTACTAACATTTTATATTCCCTAACAATTATTATGCTAGTCAAACTCTTTATATTTTCTAAACCATTACTAATCTAATCTTTTATATTTTTTAAACAATATTCAAAGAACTAAACAATATATTCTAAACAAATATTATCCTAAACACATTCTAATTAATTATTATCCTAAACAAATTCTAATTGATTAAACATTATTATATTTTCTAAACTGTTTTTCTAAACAAATATACTAATCCTAAAGCTCTATTATATTTCCTATCCTAAAACTATATTATATTTCCTAAACAATTATCTAAACAAATATATTATTCTAAACAATTATTCTAATTAGACTCCTTTTTTATATTTCCAAACAAATATCATTATTTCCCTAAACAATCATTTACTAAACATTATATACTATTATACTGATTAATCTTTTCTTATATTTTCTAAGCATCATTATTCTAATTACTAAACAATAAATTCTAAACAATTATTCTAATTGATTAAACATTGTTATACTGCTAAACATTACTAGAAAAAATCAAACGTACAGCCACAACATAACAACCTTCCTCTCTCTCTCTCTCAAACACAGTACCTCTTCTAACCCTAGAAAAACCGCCGCCGAAGCCATCACCTTCCTCATCTCTAAGCCCTAGCCGCTCACCTCTCCGACCACTTCTCCTTCTCCTGACCGCACCACCGCGTCCCTCTTCTTCCTCCCCGCACTCAACCATCGGCGCCGGAGATCCGCCTCCGTCTTATTCTTCTTCGTCCTTGATCTCGCCGCCACCTTTCATCTCCCTCACTGAAACTCTCAACTGTGAACTACCTCCTAGCCTAAACAATAATCTCAACACGAATCTGCCATAGCTCACTAAATCCCTTCCGATCGTGGATCCACCATCAACCTCACAAAACCTAAGTCCAATGCTAAATTGAAGCAAACAGAAATAATATTCCACAAAACTCAGAGCATAACAGCAATCACCTTAAAGGATATTCGAAGGAACGTACCTGTAAATCCCGGTTAAAGGCAATGAACTCTCGGTAAGATCCACTCTCGTACTATCTTTGGAACTTCCTCCCTTCTTCTGCGAATCCGGATTGGTTTTATTGATGACAAAATTGCTGATGTTGATGAAGGTGCGACGAATACGGTTGATGCGGTTCCGATTGACGTGAGCTGATGATTGATGAGATCGATTATGAAGTGGATGAACGGGAATATGTTGATGCAAACCAACTGAATCCGTGTGAGATTGATGAACAATTATGAAGCGCGGTAACGAATGAAGATGGATGGGATCCGCGTGAGAGTCCTGAAGTTCAGTGACTAACTCGATTCCATTTTTTTCTCTTGTGCGATGTCGGTGATGAAGAATGAAGCGTGGTATCACCACTGAAGATGATATTGATGATGATGAGGCCAACACTGACTCTGTGAGGTTGATGAGGATGACGTATGAAACTTATGAAGCCAATCCAGATCGAAAAACAGCAAGAGATTGATGATGAACCAGGGAATCAACTCTACTTTTTTCTTTCTCAGTTCACTATTTTTTTTATTTTGAATTCTGTTATGATTTGTTGTGATGAAGGAAATTGAAGGAAAAAAAAGCATGAATAACTTCTCAAATTCAAACTCTGTTATGAATCATTTCTCTATCTTTTTTGAAACTTTCTTTTCCCATTTGTCCTCTTGCGTAATAGATTTTTCTTCTTCTTTTCCATTCTGTTACAATTTTCCGTTATATCTATTTTTTTTATTTTTTTGAATTCTGTTATTTTTCCTCTTGTTCAGTTTGTTATTTTTCTTCTTGCGTTTCGGTACATGGCCTGTGTATTATTTGCGTGATGCTTGCTTGATATCAGCTTCACTTGCGTTTTGTTTGTGGACGGAGTGCGTTTCGCTTTGATGTGTGTAGTGACAAAGGCATGTATGTGGCTTGGCTTTGGAATACGGCTGAGATTGGCTTGTCTCGTCACTTCAATTTTTTCAATTCAAATTTTGTTGTAAGTGGAGGCTTGAGTTGGTTAGTGCATGTGTGGCCTTTTTTTTATTTTATTGTAATGTTATGGCAATGAGTTTCTTTGAAGGTGGGCTTAAATAAATGAATTAAAACAAGAGGAACAAAGTATTAAATGTGAAAATGAATAAAAATAGGAAAAAGAATATAAAATGGGCTATTTAAATAATAGAAAATTGGAAATGGATTTCTAAAAGGTAATATGAGTTATTGGATAAAGATTGAATAAAGGGATAATCGACTAAATCGGGTGTGATCAGTTAGGCTTAAAATAAAATGGATTATGGTTGAGGAATAGAAATGTGGATATGATGATGGATCAAGGATTATGGATAGGAAGCCTAATTTTAGCCCAAGGTCGATCTCAATTTTTTTTGCACAAATTATCGATAAACCGAACACAAACATCATCGCACCACTCACAACTAAAACAACCCAATATGAATCACCACTTGATAAGCCAGAGAACTCTTTCACCCAACATATCTCAACTTATGCAACGCCTGAGAAATAACCACTAGCACAAATAATTTGCAGTTGAAGCGATCCCTCAATAGTTTGACCAAGATTGGGTCAAACTTCCATCTGAATCGAAATATCACCGAACCACGACACTTGAATTAGAACACTGCCAGCCTATGTTATGCTATAGATGTTATGCTTTATTTTTCTATGCTAATAATGCAATGCGAAATATGAAAATGATATGCTAGATGCTACGAAAAGAGAGGGCAAATTTGGGGTGTTACAATGTCGTTGGGGCAGTCACCTCTACCCTACACCAAAAGATGAAGTTTATGGTCGATAATAAGCTGGTAATTGTGTCTGGGGAAGAAGATCTCATGGTTAGCAAACTTTCCTCCTTTAGCTATATTGAGGTTGATGAAGATGCTTTGGAAACTACTTTCCAAGCTCTTGAGATATCCAATGTTGTCCTTATGAAAGTGGAGGAACCAAAGGGGAAAGGTATTCTATCTTTTGCATCGCTGAAGAGTACCATTTCCACTATTGAAGAAGGAAGCCATGAAGGTTGGGTTGATGTCATTGAAGTCAAGAAGAAGCTAGATCGCTACGGGTTGGGTTACAAACCAACTCATGTGAAGGAATGAGCATCAACCTCCGTTAAAGGACGTCCAAAGACCATTCAAGAGGTGTTTTCCAGTGCCAGCTATCAGATCAATGCAATTAATGGGGATTCTGAAGATGAATATGTGGATCATTTAGTATATCAGTGTGAAGTAGCTTTGGGCAATTGGGAGGCAGTTGATATCCCAGATATTTTTCCACTATCAAAGTAATTTATTGTTTTCTTTAAATGTTTTCAAAGTTCCCTAGCTCTACCCAAGGCTATGGGATCATTTTGTAGGGCCCCTTCTCATTTTCAAGTTATTTAATCAATGAAGACATTTTGTTAAATTCTTACGTTGTTTTATTTACTGTTTTTCTCTTTTCACCTTTAAAAGAAAATGGCAATCTTTCAAAACCAATAAAAATTTTTTTCTTGCATCTCTTTGTTTTCACTTTTAATAAAAGCAAATCATTCCCATATGCAGAACAAATGAAAACCCTGTTGAATCCAATGACTCTATATTCTCTCCTAACTTTGATTCGCCCATCTACCAAGCGGAAGATGAAAGTGAGGAAGATTGTGACATTCCTGAGGAACTGGCAAGATTGGTTGAGTATAAGTACACGGATCTTCAGCCACATAAAGCGCAGGTAGAGACTATCAACCTTGGCACTGATGAAGACAAGAAGGAAGTCAAGATTGGTACAACACTTGGGGAAGACGTTAGGGAAAGTTTGGTCAAGCTTCTCAGAGAGTATGTGGATGTGTTTGCATGGTCGTATCAGGATATGCCGACTTAGACACACACATAGTGGTCCACAAGTTTCATCTTCGACCAGATTGTCCTCTAGTAAAGCAAAAGCTCAGAAGAACAAGACCAGACATGGCTCTAAAGATTCGAGAAGAGGTCAAAAGAAAATTTGATGTTGGATTCATCGCGGTTGCAAAGTACCCTAAGTGGGTAGCTAACATAGTGCCAGTCCCTAAAAAGGATGGAAAGGTTAGAATGTGTGTGGACTATAGGGATTTGAACAAAGCCAGTCCAAAGGACGATTTCCCTCTTCCGCATATTGATACTTTGGTTGACAACACTGCTAAATTTGTTGTTTTCTCCTTCATGGATGGGTTTTCAGGATACAACCAGATCAAGATGGATCCTGACGATATGGAAAAGACCACTTTCATCACACCATGGGGAACTTATTGTTACAAGGTTATGCCATTTGGTCTTAGAAATGCATGAGCCACTTATCAGAGGGCAATGGTCACCATGTTCCATGATATGATGCATAAAGAGATAGAAGTTTACGTGGATGATATGATTGCCAAATCATAGAGGGAGGAGGACCATTTGAATCATCTCCTGAAGTTATTTGAGTGCCTTAGAAAGCTCCAACTGCGTCTGAATCCAGTTAAGTGTACCTTCAGTGTCAGATCAGGGAAGTTGCTTGGTTTTATTGTTAGTCAGCAAGGAATTGAAGTAGATCCGGACAAGGTCAAAGCAATTCAAGAAATGCCAGCTCCAAAAATAGAAAATCTAGTCAGAGGTTTCCTTGGAAGATTGAACTACATCTCCAGATTTTTCTCCAACATGACAGCTACATGTGAGCCCTTGTTCAAATTGCTCCAAAAGGATCTAGCAATTGAGTGGAATTATGATTGTCAACAGGCTTTTGAGAAGATTAAGGTTTACTTACAGGAACCTTATTTCTTGATACCACCTACTCCAGGGAAGCCTCTCTTCATGTATCTGACTGTACTTGGGGGATCTATGGGTTGCGTATTGGGCCAGCTGGACGAAACTGGTCATATGGAACATGCCATTTATTACTTAAGCAAGAGGTTTACAGATTGTGAAAGCAGATATTCACTTTTAGAGAAGACTTGTTGTGGTTTGGCATGGGCTGCTAGACGCCTCAGGCAATACATGATTTGTCATACTACTTTGTTGATCTCAAAAATGGATCCAATAAAGTACATCTTTGAGAAACCTGCCTTGACTGAAAGACTCACTTGTTGGCACATGTTGTTATCTGAATATGACATCCAATATGTAACCCATAAGTCTATTAAAGGCAGTGTTTTATCTGACTACCTTGTTGATCAACCTGTTGAAGATTATGAACCTTTGAAATTTGATTTTCCGGACGAGGAAATTATGTTGATAAAGGAATGTGAAATTCCAGGTCCAAATGAAGGTCCCGAGCCAGGTTCTCGTTGGAAAATGATGTTTGATGGTTCCTCTAATTACATGGGGCATGGTGTGGGAGTTGTCTTGATGAATCCTGATGGGGGTTATACTCCTTTCACATCCATATTATGTTTTGAATGTACAAACAACATCGCAGAGTATGAAGCATGTGTTTTGGGTATCGAAGCTGCAATTGACACCAGAATCAACATCCTAGAAGTATATGGAGAGTCTGCTTTGGTAATCTACCAGGTCAAAGGTGAATGGGAGACCCCTGATGAGAAGTTTATCATGTACCGTGCCTACATTGTGGAATTGATCAAATACTTTGATGAAGTCACTTTCCATCACGTTCCAAGGGCGAAGAATCAAATAGCAGACTCCTTGGATATGTTGGCCTCTATGTTTCAAGTCAGATTTCTTAATGAAGCTCCACTCATAAAAATCGAGCGAAGAACTACATTAGTTTATTGTCTACTGATCAAAGAAGAAACTGATGAGAAACCGTGGTTTTATGACATCAAGAACTATTTTCAAAATATGGAGTACCCAGCGGATGCAACCACTCTAGACAAGAAGACTCTTTGAAAATTGGCGTCCAAGTTTTTCCTCAGCAACAATGTGCTTTACAAGAGAAATCATGATATGGTTCTGCTCAGATGTGTGGACAAGCGCGAAGCAGACTTACTGATCAGAGAAATCCATGAAGGATCATTGGAACATATGCCAATGGACATGCCATGTCCAGGAAGATCTTGAGAGCTGGATACTTCTGGTTGACCATGGAATCAGATTGTTTCAAATACGCCAGAAAGTGTCATAAATGCCAGATTTATGCCGACAAGGTGCATGTACCTCCGACCCTTTTGAATGTTCTGTCATCGCCTTGGTCTTTCTCAATGTGGGGAATTGATTTGATAGGGGCAATTGAGCCTAAAGATTCCAATGGTCACCAGTTTATCTTGATTGCAATCGATTACTTTACCAAGTGGATAGAAGCAACTTCCTATGCCAATGTGACAAAGCAAGTGGTTGTCCGCTTTATCAAGAACCAAATTATCTGCCGCTATGGAATCCCAAGCCGAATCATCACAGATAATGGGACCAATTTGAACAACAAGACGATGAAAGAGTTGTGTGAGACATTCAAGATTGAACACCATAACTCTTCTCCTTACCGTCCGAAGATGAATGGAGCTGTTGAAGCTGCGAACAAGAACATCAAGAAGATTCTGCGGAAGATGGTGAAAACTTACAAAGACTGGCACGAGATGTTACCATATGCTTTGCACGGATATAGAACATCATTTCGCACTTCGACAGTGGCAACCCATTTCTCTCTGGTGTATGGGATGGATGCAGTTCTCCCATTGAAGTAGAGATACCATCTTTGAGAATCTTGATGGAAACCAAATTGGAGGAAGTTGACTGGGTCCAGAACAGATATGACCAACTGAACCTCATTGATGAAAAGAGAATGACCACCATGTTCCATGGCTAGTTATACCAGAATCGCATCAAGAGAGCATTTGACAAGAAAGTCTGTCTCCGAGAATTCAGAGAAGGAGACCTGGTACTAAAGAAAATCTTGCCAGTCCATAATGACATGCGTGGAAAATGGAGTCCTAACTATGAAGGCCCATATGTTGTGAAGGTGGAATTCTCTGAAGGTTCCCTAATCCTCACAACTATGGATGGTGAATAGCTGAAGCACCCGGTGAATTCTGATGCAGTAAAAAAATATTATGCTTAAACAAAGCCCTCTAGGTCGAAAACCTGAAAGGGCGACCTAGGCAAAAATGGGTATCCCGGTGGATCATAACCTATGAAGGAGATTCAGGCAAAAGTTAGGGATAAAAACAAAAAATAAGAGCTCGCTAAGTTGAAAACCCGAAAGGGCGGCTTAGGCAAAAAAGAGTGTTCCGGTGGATTGAAAACCCGAAAGGGCGGTAAAAGGAAAAAGTTAGGGACAAAGGCATTTGACTGTATCAGATGGTGTTTACCATTATCGAAGATCATTACCTGAGGACCAATCTAGTTGCTTTAGTCATAAGCGAGGTGTTGAGCGGTCTTAGTTATTAGGGGGTTATGGTGGTCGTTGGATTCAATGTAGACCTTTCCCCATTGCCATTTTCAAATTATAATTTTCCATGGAGCTTTTGCTATTGGAAAGCTACCATTCTTGAATGAAATACAACCTTTGCCTTCAAACTTTGCCTTTCAGTTTCGTATTTTCTTTTGTTATGCAAAATGTCTTTACTGAATTACCATTCAACTCTAAAAATGGAAAATATTTTAGAAAATTGTTTTTTGGAAACATATGGAAAAACTTTCAAGTTTCTTTGACTTTAGAAAGATTGAAAAAATCTTCTGCGCTTCTCGAAAAACCCTCTGGCTTGCAGCAATACTCTCATGCCATTATTACAGAAATCCCCATAAAGAATTAAAAGCTGGTAGCACTCTTGGATGGATCCTTGGACCAAACATTGATTTCCAAGTTTGAAGACATCTCCCCAGCATCTTTCATATTGCTAGTCTAAGTATTGGCGTTGAGATCCTACTCTCCCTTGAATTTCGTCAAAACTCTTTTCTCCCCCAAAGTCAACATTTGCATATCATGATCATTCGCATCATGCCCAATCGTACGCATTTTACATAATCATTTGTCTCTCCCCAGTTGTCGTCTGTCTGACTCCAGGTCCAGATTACTGTCAGTTTTCATTTTGGTATCCATTGTCGTTGGTACCCCGAAGTGTAGTTAATCAAGGTCTTCTTCCCAGTGACACTGATATCTCCTGCAGAAGTCCATTTTGTTGTTGGTATTTACCTTATTACCACCAATTCTCCTTTAAAGTCCAATTGTCATTGGCGCAAATCCTTTAAGTTGTTTGCTTACGGTTTAAGGCCATTTAATTCAACACGCATTTGTGTTTTCCTGATGGTTCACGGAGATCTTCTTTAAGCTCTTCATTTAGGGAATTTCCAGAGGTTGGACGTTTATCTTGTTTAAAACTCCAACATTTGTTTTTCCAGCCGGTCGCTTAGAGTCGTTTATTTATATTTGAGCATGTTGCTTTTTACTCCCGGTATCAGTTGATCGCATATGGCCACTTCCCAAACACAGTGTTCATCTTCTTTACCCTCGGTATCAACATTTACACTTGAACCTATTGATTCATCGTCTTGGATTAGTGGTTATTTATTTCCTCAACCTCCGTGTTGAGTTTGCTTTCCCGACCGCCGTGTCGATGCCTGTTATTTTATTTCCCGACCGTCGTGTCAATGTCTATTATTTTATTTCCCGACCGCCGTGTCGATGTATGTTATTTTATTTCTCGACCGCTGTGTCGATGTCTGTTATTTATTTCTTCAACCTCCATGTTGAATTTTATTCCCGACCGCCGTGTCGATTGTTGTTATTTATTTCCTCAACCACTATGTTGAATTTCCCGACCGCCGTGTCGATGTCTGCTATTTTATTTCCGACCACCGTATCGACGTTTGTTATTTTTCTTTCCCGACCGTTGTGTCGACATTTGTTATTTTATTTCCCAACCGTCGTGTCGATGTCTGTTATTTTGCTTTCCCGACCGCCGTGTCGATGTCTGTTATTTTATTTCCCGACCACTATGTCAATGTCTATTTGTTTTATTTCCTCAGCTGCCGTGTTGAGTTTGCTTTCCCGACCGCCGTGTCGATGTCTGTTACTTACTTCCTCAGCCGCCGTGTTGAGTTTGCTTTCCCGACCGCCGTGTCGATGTCTGTTATTTTATTTCCCGACCGCCGTGTCGATGTCTGTTATTTTATTTCCCGACCGCCGTGTTGATGTCTGTTATTTTATTTCTCGACCGCCGTGTCGATGTATATTATTTATTTCTTCAACCTCCATGTTGAATTTTATTCCCGACTGCCGTGTCGAATGTTGTTATTTATTTCCTCAACTGCTGTCTTGAATTGCCCGATCGTTGTGTCGATGTCTGTTTTTTTATTTCCGACCGCCGTGTCGACGTCTGTTATTTTGCTTTCCCGATCGCCGTGTCGACGTCTGTTATTTTATTTCCCTACCGTCGTGTCGATGTCTGTTATTTTTCTTTTTCGACCGTCTGTCCATGTCTGTTATTTTATTTCCCGACCACTATGTCAATGTCTGTTTATTTCATTTCCTCAATCGTCGTGTTAAGTTTTGTTTTCCTGACCGCCGAGTCAATGTCATTTCAACTATCTTTCTCAACCGCCGAGTTGCTGTATTGGGATCCCCATCTGTCATCCTTGAACTTGCTAGCTCATCACTTCAGATAGTTTGTTCTCGTTCATAGTGTCAGTTGGGCGCATCAAGCCGTTCGTTTTACTTTGAACTATTTTCTCGCTGTTCCACAGTGTCAGTCTGTCTTTAGTCATATTCTCGGCCGTTTTGTTTTTTGTCTTTTGTTAATTCTTAGTGTCATCAATTACACTTGAACCTGTTGATCTATCACTTTGAGTGCTTCCTGTTTCCGTCTCATGGTCCCCAACATATTACCATCCCCAGTGGATCTTCACCCTCAATTTCATTTCTGTGGATCACCATTAGCATTTATCTTCATCATACCATATTTAGCATATTCATCATTAAAAAAAATCAGCATGCTAGGTTTCATTGCATCTGGCATGTCATATCCCCAGCAAAAAGTCCCTCATAAGTTCATAGCATGTCATTGCATTTAGGGGAAAAACTTTCGGTTATTTCTATATTTAAATACCTTTCACTCCGATTTAATGAGAGAATTAACATCACACATTCTATCTAGTAAATTAATTTAAATAGGGGAAACTGTCACACTGTCGCTCCCGGGATTTTCATCCTAGTACAAACGCGAAAGTGGTGCGGAGAAGGTAGAGTCTCCAGCCAGACATTTTTATCCCGAAGCAATAGGAAAGGTAATGTTGCACAAACCTGAGGAAGAAGGAAAAGGACGAGGCCTTGCGAACCAAATATTTGGGTCCGGAAGTCGGTTACGAATTGGGAAGGTATTAGCACCCCAATCCGTCCGCCGTACCCGACGCGATCCACACTTGTAAGTCTGTTTCAAAGGGTGAGAAATAATATGCTTCTTGAATGAAAGAGTGGCTATCTGGAATGGAATTGAAATGAGGAAAGGAGTTGGAAAAGAAAATGGAAAAAAGAGGGAAAATGTAGGGAAAATAAAGAGTGTGCTCGAATGGTTCCTACCCCACTGCCTACGTACCTCATTGGGAAAATGAGGATCAGAGTTGCCGTAGTTCGTCTAACTAAAGCGGAAACTTGCTTGTGTTTTTAGGATGACGTTGCCATAGCTCTAGCTCAGGTGTTACCGACTCTGACTCGAGGGTGTTTACCGTATCACTGTTTGAACTGTCGAGGCAAGTCGTATTCATCCGTAAAGAGTACGAGATGAGAAGAGAAGACGTGTTATCTTGGTTGGTTGTCTTTTATGAGAAGTGTTTTTGAGTTTGTGTTTATTGTATGTACAACACTAAAGACTATGATACAAGAGCGAATACTTTCCAAGATCGCCCCCAATGGAACGTTTGTAAAGTACCCTAGAAGAGTGAATGAGACCTTCACTAGTCATTTCTCGTATAGCTTAAGGCTCGTGGCGCATTGTACATATTTTCCTTTATTAGGTATTTTGATTTTTCTTTAAGATGAGAAGTGAGACTCAAGTGGAGAAAGAAAAAACTAAGGGGGACTAAGACACAACCCTAATTTAATTGAGTTTAAGGATGACCTATGGTTAGTGAGGTTTGAAAGATCTAAGCTACCTAAGAGGATACTAGACTAGAAATGTGAGTACAAAAAGTTAATAGTAAATAACATGGCCCTCCTACATCATGGTGGGTAAAAACGTGTATGAATCGTAAGTGAGATGGAACGATGGATCGGGTGGGTCGGTTGCGTGGTGTTGAGACACACTACTTATGGTGTGCAACATACAAGGCTTGCTTTTGGTGTAAAGGAATGGAACGATGGTAATCGAGGAATCCTAAAGTCACATGAAACTTTATTTATTTATTTGAAAATTTACTCGACGTTGGATCGAGTATTTCTTTATCTTATTTTTGAGATTTCGTTTTCTATCGATTCGTTTTATCTTTTCTATCCTAATTATAGGAACTATACAAGCATAAGAGTTCTAAGCTATTACATCACAAAGTACAAACCACAAAAATATAACCGAGACATAATAAAATAATCCAAGTCCATAAGAAAATCCTCGAAAAATACCTTGCACAAAAAGAAGATGTTAGTAAATGAAATGAAGATGTGTATGCAAAAGTATGGACAAATGAATTAAGGTAAAAAGTTGCAAGAGCATATAAGGCATAAAACCGAAATGAAGGCTAATCGCTTTATGGAAACGCACTTGAATGGTTTCTAAGCCTAAGTCCTAAAACTAAAGGATTTTGCATGATATCAACATTCTGAAATCAGTGGCTAAACCACACTAAGGCCTTCTAATATTCTAATATTAAGCCTAATTAATCTATGTCCTAATGCACCATAAAATCCTAAGCTAAACTAGATGGATTTACAATGGAAAAGTTGAATAAAAATCAGTGCACTAAAAAAATAGTAAAAGTCCTAGAAAAAATATGAAATTAATTCCCTAAGGTCCCTAACCTGATTATAACATTGTGTTAAAAAAATCTCCTAAAACTTCATAACCTAATAATGTCAAAGGGCCACTTAAATCTACCTAATATTCAATCATAATTTTACACAAACCACACTACCAAAACAGTGGATAAAATGGCCTAAAAAATATACCAAAAATAATTCCATGTTCTATTATTTGTCCTCTAATCATAGCAAAAATAATAGGCCAAAAATATTACAGGAAGTGGGAGAAATAAAATGTACAAAATTATATGTTCATGTGAGAATTCAATAAAACACTAATTAAATGGAAAATAGAAATAAAATTGAAAAATGACAAAATTCAGAAAGTAAAAATGTGGAAAAGTTCTAAAATCAGTTATAAACCTCTTATAATTCTTGTAGAATTTTATTAGGCATTTTGATATTTTTTACGGATTAAAAATGAAACTAAGCCAAAACAAAAATTAAATAAAGAAAGGGATAACGAGAGGGGTGCAGGAAGTAAATTATTTAGTTAACATGAATAAATGGGCTTAAATGGGGGTGCAAATATGAATAGGTGTTAGGCCCATTGGTGTTGAAGGCCTGAGGCGCATGGTATAGTCCCCAGTCAACCTTGTTGACTTGGTGGAACATTCACGTCTGTTAGATCGCACACTGATGATTGATGATAGAACCTGTGGTTATGATGAAACAATGCATGGCAATTATCATGGGGTGGCAGGCGCTGGATTGAAATCTGGTGGTCCTACCGGAAAGTGACAAGTGTCATCGCCAAAGTGGACCACCCAAAGATAACCTTATCTCCTATTATATGTAACGGTGCACTCACATTGCTCTTATATTTCAAATCCACGAGTCTCAGATACAAACTCAGAGGAACTAGAAGGTCTCTTTCTCTTTAAATGTGAGCTCATCCTCTCTCAACTTCTTTATGTTTTACAAACCCTAACATCTTCGGAGAGCGGTGGCCGGCGGCGGCGGCACCATCCTCTCTGACGACCCCTCCCCAAACTCTCAACGTCTCAACACCAACCAAAACTAAAACGAGCCCCTGATTATGAATCCACCATTCACTTCCTCAAATTCTAATTCAAACGACGGGATCGAGCAAGATGAAAATTCGCAACAAAACTAGAACGCGTTCAAATACAAAAATAAAAAATGGAGTTTAGGTCACGGTTATACCGAAGGTTCAGATTTTCGTACCTAAGAGAAAGTGATAACGAGAGCGACACAATGGTAGGCGAGGTTTCCTCCTTCCTTTTTTCGCACGATCTTCTTTTTGTTGTTATTATTGTTGAATCATGTTGCAATTCGGATTTGTGCGATTTGATTGATGATTCGATCGTGTTCTTAGTTTTTGTAGAGTTGTCATCGATGTCGTGAAAATGATGATGATGTTCGAAGGTGATGTGATAAATATGATGCTCGAAGGGCTTCGTTCACGGTATGCTTTCTGATTCTTGTTGCAATTTGGTTTGTCGCTTTTTGTTGATGTTTATTCCATTATTTCGTTATTGCGGGTTGATGTTGATGCTTGTATGTTCTCTGTGAATTATTGATGCAGGAGGTCGATGATGAAGACTCACGATCGTTGAAGTCTTTCGATTGGTGATGATGAAGGTGATAGAGGTGTAAGACGGAATTGCGGTTTCAGATTGAAGATTGGTAATAGGTGCTTCATTTGACGAAGATTATGTTGTTCTAGTTGATATGAATTCAGGTACTCTCTTCTTCTTCCGTGAATCCGGATTCTTGTTACTACCACCTCATTGCTTGTTATGGTTCTGAACTGTAATTATTGATTGATTTTGCAGGGATGATTGATGAGGATTGCTGAGATTCAAGGGCTATGGAAGGGGAAGTGAAGCTGAAGATGGTAGATGATGAAGATATTGATTGAATGGTGAAGGTAGATGAAGAGTTTGAAGATTGAAGGGAAAAAAATGAGGAAAAAAATGAATCTCCCTCACAATCTACATCAACTTTTCTTTTATAGAAGAAGGATTCAGTTAGAAATCGGTTGGGATTCGGTTAGCATTTGCAACTGATTTTGCACTGATTTTTTGTATTGATTTTCTATTGCTTCTTCTGAAATCTTCTCTTGTAATTCTGTTCTGAATTTTGGTCTTAATCATCTTCTTTTTTTTAATATTTCGTAACTAGTTTTGGATTTTCAATAGGCTTCTTTGAAGACTGAATACTGGTGGAGCTTGGTTTATTGTTGTATGCTGCAGCTTTTTCTTCTTCATTTCATAATCCAGTGATAAATAACGCGGCATGCTCACATCTAAAATCTCGAAATCAAGTAACCGGTTAGGAACAACGAATCGAGATTGAAATAAATCAAGAACACGATTCGATTCCATGAAAGTGATGATCATCTATTGAGATTGAGATGAACTAAAATTGAAGAAACGAGAATGGAATTGAATGTTATGTATTTTGGTGGTGATGGTTGTCGCTCCCAAAGATTTGCATCCAGGTACAAGCGCGAACGGTCGGCGAAGGGAACAGTGAGAACACACAGCCGTGAACTCACTGGAGAATGAATAGAGTCGCCAGCTAGGCATTTTTATCCCGGAGGAAAGGCAATGCTGCATAGGCCTAGAAAAAGATGGATAAGACGGTTTGCGAACCAGAGAGACTGAGAAAGGGGGTTGGTTACAACCTGGGAAGGTATTAGCACCCAGATTGTCCGTCGTACTCGACGGGATCCACGCTTAAAAGATTTGTGTTTTAAAGGGGTAGTGTCAGTGCAATCTGTGTATAAAAGCTGGAAAAGGATGTACATGTGTCAGTGTAAAGTGTATAAGTGATGTGAAGTATGAAAGTGTCAGTGTAAGAAAGGAGTGAAATTCTCAAGATCATGAGGCTTAAAGAATAATGCTGAAAGAGGGGGGATATACAGAGACTTTTGTTCGATAACTGTTAAGTTATGCCTACGTATCCTCTCGTGCAATGAGGAAGTCAGAACACCGTAGTTCGACCCAAAGAGACTGAAAGATGAAAGGTGAACTGCTTGCAGTCTATGCTCAAGTGTATGATCTGTCTGGCACAGATGCAAACTGTCTTGCATTAGACGGAAGAAGCAAGTTCTCGGTTGTGAGTGAAGATGATGAGAAAAGAATCCCGAAGGAGACGATTATTGTTTGTTTTTGAGTTTTCAGTCTTTTATTTCTTTTTGGAGTTTGTCATAAGATAATGAGCTTAAACCTAAATCAATGGATTTGGTAAACTCATCACATCATCCCTCTGATTAGGGGTAATGAGAATTACCTTAAGTGTGAAGTCAGATTCTCACACTTAATCACCTTTGATGTAGGGTTAAGATCATTAACCTACTTGTGATTAATTAGATGTTTTTGTGATTTTTTTGTTTAGTGTTAAGTAATGAGGTTAAGCCATAATCAGGGATTTAACAGGCTCATTACACTATCCTAAAAGAAGGATAATAGATGAGGGTGTTTAAGCTGAGGAAGGATCCTCAGCTTAATCCATGATTAGGGATTAAACCCATGACAGAACAAACCTTTGATTAAGTGGATTTTATTAATGATATGATGATGAAGTGTTTTTTATGATTTGTAAGACAACTTGAGGGGGACTTGTCCATTAACTTTAGGGTTAGTCCTTCTTAACCAATTAAGGAAGAATTAGAACCCTAATGCAAGGCCCAAGTTACAAGTGTAATGTCTTGATGATTATTAGATGGATTAATTAAGAGAGCTCAACACCTTGAGGGTCCAAGACTTAGGATTAAAGTTATACACTCCATCCTAAAAGAAGGATGCAGGCATGATCTTAATCACAAAGTCTTAAAGCCTTGAGGGTTTAGTCCCTGATTATGAGGTGAGGAGAGAAGACTCAAAGAGAGACACAAAGGTAAAAACTATGGGGAGACTAATCAAAACCCTAATTCATTATCATGCTTGGTTGTCCCTAAGGTTTGTGAGGTTTGCAAGAACAATCTTCAGAGGAGCCACCAGGAAGCAGATGAACAGGATCAAGAGGAGCAAAGTGACTTGCTTCATCCAAGAAGTCAAGTCACTTGAAGGAAGAAAGTGGGAGGAGGAAGAATGAGCAAGCTCAAACTCAAACACACATAAGAATGCAGCAATGGATGCAAGAGAGATGAAAAGAAAAGGTTATGAGAAGTGAAGGCAAATTCACTTCTCAAGCTACTTACCACCTGCAATGTTAGAAACAAATGCAATACAATGCTAAATGAGATGAAATGATATGATAAGCAAAAACCAGAAGCATGTTGATGATGATGATGATGCTATGGAGTGCTATGAACATGAGACAAGACAATGAGATGTTCATACAAAGTCATGGATGCAAATGATGCAAGTTAAGGAGCATGGACAAACATGAAATGTTATGAAACATACAAGACAAATGACATGGCAAACATGCAATGCAATGATCAAAGATGCTTCATACATGTCTTAAAATGTCAAATGAATCATGAGAATGCACAAAATATAATGGCAAGTCATGTTATGCAAGAGAATGCAAGAGGGATGCAAATGAAAGCTCAAATTAGGGTTCATGGATCAAACATCACACATAAACCAAAAACAGAAGCAAGCCTTAACATAAAAAATGGAAAATGGTACCCAAAGAAACCCTAGACCTATAATGAACCACTGCCCAAAGGAGAACTCTCAACTCTCAACCAAACTCAAGTTATGATTTTTACAAGTTATTAGGGTTTTTTAGGGTCCTTATCAAAACAAATGCCAATCAATTAGAAAATGCAAGATCAAATCATGGCCTTTTTATCCTTGAAAATACATGTCAAATGGAAAACAATGCAAAAAGAATCAATATCTCAACCTCCACCAAAAGGCAGAAATGAATTTTTAAACTTGTGATCAAAATAATGCACAAAATATGATTTAATTCCATGAAAAATTCTTAAAATGCATCAAGATCAAAAAAGAAATTTGGTTTGAAGGTTGGACAATGTTTCTAAATGTCTTAGAACATTTCATGATTTTTTTTGTAATTTTTAAATACCTAAAAGTATTTTTAATTAATTAATTCTCATTAATCAATTAAAAATAATCTTTTAAATATTTAAAAATACTTCTTTAATGATAAAAAATAAAATAAAAATGTTTTTTGTGTCATAAAAATTAATAAAACCTTAAAGAAAAAGTTTCATAATTTTTATGATTTTTTAGCTATTTTAAATAAATTATACAAATTAATTGAAAAGAAATGAATTAAAAATTAAATTAAACTGAAGTAATCAGATTGGATGGCTGGGATTGGCCCTGGTTTCAAAAGCGTTGACTGCGCGCCAGGATGAAAGGCCCAGATTGCTTCTGGCTAAATTAAATTAATTAAAGATTAATTAACCTAAAGAGAGAGATTAGGGCTAAGTGAGCACATCTGGGCCGTCCACACACGCGCGAAGTCAAGGGAGTCAACTGATCAAACGCTCCAGATTCAAATGGCATTTAATTACTGGATTAAGCCCTAATTACATTCAGGCGGCCGGAGAAGACTTCCGGTCGTCTTCTCCGGCCAGAAGCTCACCTGAAAATCACCCAACTTCCTCAAAACGTAATATAAATGAAATCTATGATTTGGGAAACGTTTCTAACACCCTCACGAATCAAACCCCTAACCTAAAACAAATTTATCTTTCCTAAATCATCTGAATCGAAGCAAACAAATTCTAGGGTTCGTAAGCTTCAAACACAAATTAAATTCTCAAAACACAACCATTTCAAAAACTAAAAGCATCAGGATGATCAGGAGAGCATAAAGAACAAGTTTGTAACAAGAAAAATCAATTCTAGAAAAATTAATTTCGAGCTACCTGAGATTTGCAATTTTCAACCTAGGAACTTTCAGGCCTCTTCCTTCAGTGCAAGCTGCTCCTCTTGGTCCTACAAAGGTGCCTGAATGCTCAAAATGAGTTTGTGTTGGCTGGAGAAAGAGATTCGAATGCTCCTGCTTCAGTTCAGTCAAAAATGGCAGCAGTGATTCTGGCACTTTCAGGTCATGATGATGGGTTGTTTGAGGTCTATGCAATGTGTTGAGAAGGTTTGCAAGGTTTGTTTTGATGTTTGTGGGCTATGGTGATAGTTCCAAGTGAAACTGCAAACTGAGGTGAGAGATGGCAGTAGGAGTTTCTGGCTGTTTCAAGCTTGGGCTTTGGGTGCTTTGTGATCTATGAAGTGTGTTTAGTTGAGTGATGAAGAAAGTTTTTTTGTTTGATGGCTGTGTGAGCAGATTCGAATGAAGTTGCAATGTGGGAGGTTTTTGTGTAAGTGGTGAATGTCTGTGTTTCAGCCTTGGTTCCCATGTGTTATGGCCAGCAAACTGATTCAATAAACAATTGCAAGTGGCTGGTGGATGTGACCTGGCCTGCAGTGATAGGTGTGACTACTTTTGCAAAAAAGTCCACTTTTGTAAGATAGGGCATGGCTCAAAGTCTAGGCAAGTACAAGATGGGTTCTGGTGCAGCATGGTGAGTGTGAGAGGCTAGCCACAATGCAGCATCCAATGCATCAAGTTGTAGGGAGCACAATGATGGTTTTTGCAAGTTGTGGCTTCTTGTTCACATGTGACCTTTTTGTCCAACCAAACATGAAACCATAGGCAATCTTAGTTCATTTCTGATTTTATGACTTAGAGAAATGTTTGTGTACTGGTTTGAGAGGAATTAGAAGTCACATAATGCATTGATCCAAGGTTTTGCAAAATTTCCATTTGGTGCATAACTTGAAAAACAATGATTTTTGCCAACTTTGCATTGCCATAACTTTTGATCCATGAAGAGTTTGATCATGTTCTTGTACTTTTTGAAAAGGGAAAGATGAGATCTACAACTTTCATGACCAAAGTTTTTCCATTTGAAGCCTTTTTGGATCATGAATCAAGGCTTGAAAACTGACCTAAAATGGTGCATTCTTGAAAAGTCAACAAAACCCAAAAAAGTCAACTTTTGCAAAAACCCTAAATTCTTGATTTTATGAACTTCAATCTTCTTCCATGACCAAATAAAGATCATATACACTCAAAATGATGAAGATCAACCATTGGCTGGGTCATTGGGGGCCTCAGATGCCCTGATTTTGCACTGACTTGTCTGAAAAGTCAACCCTTGATCAGATGACTTCCCCATGGAATTTCTTCATGAAAATTGATATGCATACTCCCTATACCATATAGAGATCAATGGAAACAAGAATGACCAAAAAATTTGGAGTTATGGCCTCTGAAACCAAAACCCTAATTTTCAGTCAACTGTGCAGTTCATCCTGGCTCTGCATCCACTCAAACCCTAGTTCTTGTGATCCCTCTGCAATTTTGACTTTGTGAGGATGTAACATGATACAGGAACACACATGGACCCCTTTGAGTTGATTAGTGGCCTTTGGAATGGCTCAAGATGCTTTGGGATTGCTCAGATCACAAACCCTAGGTGCAGATGACTTAGAAACTATGCAGTGAATCAAAAATGAGATATGAGATGATGTGGTTGTGTTTATGCATATGGGATGATTACAAGCCATGGTGTGAATGGGTGAGGGCAAATTTGGGGTGTTTACAGCTGCCCCTATTCAAGCATGAGTTAGCTGTGCAGGTTGTAAGCGGCGGCTTAACAGGCAAACAAGATAACTTGTGGTTGAATACCGAAGACAGTCCAAAATTTGCACTTACAGAATGAAGAAGAAAAGGGATATAGATTGTAAAATGAAAATAAAGTATATTGTAAAGTGTGGGCGACGGAGGACGAACGTCGAGCAGAGGACGACTGCTGGGTAAAGTGGTATGTGAAGCAAAGCGATGACGGGGACGGCCGACATGCTGGTAAAGTGCAGGAAATAAAGCGATGACGGGGACGGCCGACATGCTGGGGATAAAAAGTAAAGCTAAGACGGGGACGGCCGACTAGCTGGGGAGAAACAAGTAAAGCTACGACGGGGACGGCCGACTAGCTGGGGAAAAAAGGCAAAGCTAAGACGGGGACGGCCGACTAGCTGGGGAAAATAAAATCATGATGAGGACGGCCATCAAGATAAAGTTATAAAAATCTCTGGGGATTAATGAAACATGACGGGGACGGCCATCAAGTTCATAAGGGTAAAGTAACCAACGATGGGGACGGCCATCGAGCTAAAAAGGAAAAGGGACCACGACGGGGACGGCCATCGGGTTAAAGAATAAATGAAATAAACAGATGATGGGGTACGGCCATCAAAGGTGAAGGACGATCACCTAGCAGGGGACGGCTGCTCTGTTGGGCATAAAAGAAATATGATGGGGACGACCATCAAAGGTGGAGGACGACCACCTGGCAGGGTACGGCTGCCAAAATATCAACGATGGGGACGGCCATCGGATAGAAAAGGTCAACGATGGGGACGGCCATCGGACGAGCATGATGGAGGACGACCATCAAGAAGTGGAGGGCGACCACTCAGCAGGGGACGGCTGCTCTCAAAGTTTATCATAACACAGGATGAGTGTTAGACAACTAAAATCAACAATGGGGACGGCCATTGGATAAAGTGATGAAGGACGATCATCAAAAGGTGGAGGACGACCACCTAGCAGGGGACGGCTGCTAAAATCAACGATGGGGACGGCCATCGGATGAGCATGATGGAGGACGACCATCAAGAAGTGGAGGACGACCACTCAGCAGGGTACGGCTGCTCTCAGAAGTATCATAACACAGGACGAGTGTTAGATAAAAAGAAAATTTGTTGGCAATCTACTGGGGAGATAGTAAACACGGACGAGCGTTTACATCCAAGAAACAAAAGGTATAAGTGTTTGGTATTGTGTAGAGATTAAAGGTGCGGACGAGCATCCTTAAGACTATGATACGGACGAGTATCATGTAGAAACAAACTGACACGTGCTCAGAGCTGATGATACGGACGAGTATCAACTGGTTAACAAGGAACACGGACGAGTGTTGCATCTGAAAGTATCCTTCTGGGGAATAGTAGACACAGACGAGCATCTATATTCACGAAGACATAAGTGTTTGACACGGTGTATGGATTAAAGATGCGGACGAGCGTCCTTAAGACTATGATACGGACGAGTATCATGTAGAAACAAACATTAGACGCAATGTTCTGAGATGATGGTACGGACGAGTACCAACTGGTTAACAAAGAACAAGGACTACTGTCGAATCTGCGGGGATATACGTGGTGTATATAAGATACGGACGAGTATCTGAGTAGGTGTACCAATGAGTAGTGAGTATATAATGTATAGGTGAGTGTTTATCTGCTGGGGATATGACACGGACGGGTGTCAGGAAAGTGTATATACAAGTATAGGCGACCACGCTGGGGAGATGACACGGACGGGTATCAAAAAGGAGATATGCACTGGTGTTTGTGATATGGGGCAACTGCTTTTGCTGGGACTCTGATGGGGATGTATTCTGTATGCCGACAGATTGTCAATATTTACAAGTGTTCAAATCACAACATGACTTATGATTATGCTATGCATTTGATTTTTTGCCGTAATGCTCCGTATTAGACGGAATGCTACGCTCTGGGGGTGAATATGATGCGAATGCTATGATTATGCAAAGAGGCACCGATCCGGGATTCGGATCCCGTTGCTGCAAAGATCTCTGATCGATCTGCTTGAAGTGAACATCCCAGCTGGGGGATGAGATCATTGATAGATCTGTAGTTGTATCTGCTTGGGGATATACGTCATCGATTGACATATTCTTATAATACGGGACCCAGCTGGGGTTTGTAGAAGCCTTCCCTCTCTCTGTTGTGACTTCTTCGTGCGCTGCTCTTCTGAATAGAGGCCTGAAGCTCTGTGGGGAGATGATTCCTCGATTCTCGCATCCTGCTGAGGAATGCTGTTGGTAACCCAGCTGGGGAATTATGAGAGGCAACTCAACTGGGGGTAGCAACAAGAAGCAAACTCAGCTGGGGATAGAGTGTCTCCGATGCTGTATGTTGATTTGGCAACTTTGCTGGGGGAAGTGGGCACCTCCCAGTGCCAGGTGAGTTGATAATGATTTGCCAGTTGCTGAGACGTAACTTGCATGCCCCAGGTTGTGTTCTGGATACCTGCAATCCTGCAAAGATAAGGAAACGTACAAAAGGTCCCGAGGTATCTTTTACTGAGATTCCGTCATAGGAAATAAATACTTTCGAGAGTAAGTATATTCCCTGCAAGCATGTGTTTTATTTTTAGAGAGAGGCATCTGTACTTATGCAATTGTGTTTTTAGAGACATCAGACAACTCTTTGCAAAACATAAATGTAAAAACGAGACATGACTGAAAATCTGATTATATTAATTCGTGTGCCCTGAATTGGCAAGATACAGTCAGAGAAACATATCTCCTGAAATGAGGAGATCGTTACAAATTGAGAAATAAAGTGCTGGCGGTGCTGGCGACGCTTTCAAGGAGCTTCCTCTTCTGCTATGACTCGTATGACAATGACGTTCTTCTCGTCTTGCCTTCTGGAGAGAGTTGATTCTGATTGAAGCTTGATCCTTTGGAGCTTACCAAGTTGTAGGTGATACAGACGAATTCAGAATGCAGTTGTTCGCTTATTCCCTTATTTTGCATGGATCGCCCTTTCGGGTTTTCAATCCATCGGGATACCCATTTTTGCCTGAGCTGTCCAATGCGGCTTTTCAACTCAGCGGGTGTACATTTTTTGCTTATTTCCCTTATTTTTGCCCGAGTCTTTTATTCTGTTTTTTGACTCGCCGGGATGCCCTATTTTTGCCTGGACTTACATTCTGTTTTTATGTCCAGCGGGTCATTTTATGCGAAGTATTTTTTAACTGCATCTGAATTCACAGGGGACGGGAAATCTTCACCATCCATGGTGCTGAGCATCAGTGCTCCACCAGAGAAGACTTTCTTCACAACAAATGGTCCTTCGTAATTGGGAGTCCACTTGCCCCTGTGGTCTGTATGAGGAGGGAGGATTCTTTTCAGCACAAGATCTCCCACTTGGTATTCTCGATGCCTGACTTTCTGATCGAAGGCTTTCTTCATTCTCTTCTGATATAACTGCCCATGGCAGATTGCAGCCAATCTCTTCTCTTCGATCAGACTCAGTTGCTCGTATCGGGCCCGAACCCATTCTGCTTCGTTTAGCTTAACATCCATCAGTACCCGTAGGGAGGGTAGTTCAACTTCAACAGGTAGGACTGCTTCCATACCATACACAAGTTGATACGGTGTTGCCCCAGTGGATGTCCTGATTGATGTGCGGTACCCATGCAAGGCAAATGGCAACATTTCATGCCAGTCTTTGTAGGTGACTACCATCTTCTGCACAATCTTCTTGATATTCTTATTTGCTGCCTCAACAGCGCCGTTCATCTTTGGCCTGTAAGGAGAAGAATTGTGATGTTGGATCTTGAAGTCCCGGCACAGCTCTGCCATCATTTTGTTGTTCAAGTTGGAACCATTATCAGTAATGATTCGCTCGGGTACTCCATATCGACAGATGATGTCTCTTTTCAGAAATCTGGCTACCACTTGCCTGGTGACATTTGCATATGAGGCTGCTTCAACCCACTTTGTGAAATAATCGATGGCGACCAGGATGAATCTGTGGCCGTTCGAAGCAGTTGGCTCAATTTTGCCAATCATGTCAATGCCCCACATAGCAAAGGGCCATGGTGAAGACATTATGTTCAGGGGATTGGGAGGCACATGCACCTTGTCTGCATAAATCTGGCATTTATGGCATTTTCTGGCGTAAGCACAACAGTCTGCATCCATTGTGATCCAGTAATAGCCTGATCTTAACAACTTCTTAGCCATGGCATGCCCTCCTGCATGGGTACCAAAGGAGCCTTCATGCACTTCATGCATCAGTAAATCTGCTTCTGTCTTGTCAACACACCTGAGGAGTACCATATCAAAGTTCCTCTTGTATAAAGATCCATCAGTGTTCAGAAAGAAACTTCCAGCAAGCCTTCTTAAAGTCTTTTTATCATTGGAAGATGCCCCAGGTGGGTACGTTTGATCCTCCAAGAAGCACTTGATGTCATGGAACCAAGGCTTATCATCTTTAGCAATATCTGCTGCAAATACATATGCTGGTCTATCAAGTCTCGATACTGAAATCTGAGGTACAAAGTTAGCAGCTTGAACTTTGATCATGGATGAAATGGTAGCAAGAGCATCCGCAAACTGATTCTCGTCCCGAGGGATATACTCAAGCTTGACTGTTGTGAAGAAAGTCAATAACCTTCTTGTATAATCCCTGTAAGGTATCAGATGATCTTGGTGGGTGTACCATTTTCCGTTGGTCTGATTGACTACCAAAGCTGAATCTCCGAATACGGTCAATGTCTTGATCCTGAGGTCAATGGCTTCCTCAAGACCCATAATGCAAGCTTCGTATTCAGCTTCGTTGTTAGTGCAGTTGAAAGTGAGCTTTGCCGAGAAAGGCATGTGAACCCCTTTAGGTGTAATGAGTACTGCACCAACACCACGGCCATTCATGTTGACAGCCCCATCAAACATCATAGTCCATTCTTCTTCTGGGTCAGGCCCCTCGGTGTGAATAGGCTCTTCATGATCTTTTGCTTTAATGAACATGATGTCTTCATCGGGGAAGTCGAACCTCATAGGCTGGTAGTCATCAATGGGTTGCTCAGCAAGATATTCAGATAGTACACTGCCCTTGATGGCTTTCTGAGATGTGTACTGTATGTCGTATTCTGTGAGAATCATCTGCCATCTTGCAACCCGTCCGGTAAGAGCTGGCTTCTCGAAAATGTACTTAACTGGGTCCATCTTTGAGATCAATAGAGTAGTGTGGGTCAACATATACTGCCTTAGTCGGCGAGCAGCCCACGCTAAAGCACAGCAAGTTTTCTCGAGCAGTGAATAACGTTGTTCACAGTCGGTAAACTTTTTGCTTAGGTAGTATATTGCATACTCTTTTCGACCAGACTCGTCATGCTGGCCCAGCACACACCCCATTGACTCTTCTAATACTGTCAAATACATTATCAGAGGTCTTCCTTCAACTGGCGGCATGAGGATTGGAGGTTCTTGCAGATATTCCTTGATCTTGTCAAAAGCCCTTTGGCAATCTTCGTTCCACCTGACCGTTTGCTCCTTTCTTAGCAGCTTGAATAAAGGTTCACAAGTTGCTGTTAGGTGAGATATGAACCGTGAAATGTAGTTCAATCGACCTAAGAACCCTCGAACTTCTTTCTCAGTTTTCGGTGCAGGCATTTCCTGAATAGCTTTGACTTTATCAGGGTCAACTTCAATCCCTTTCTCACTTACAATAAAGCCCAGCAGCTTACCGGATCGCACCCCGAATGTGCATTTGTTGGGGTTCAACTTTAGTTGGTATTTCCTCAGACGCTTGAACAACTTTAGCAGATTCACCAGGTGATCTTCCTCTGTAAGGGACTTGGCGATCATATCATCCACATAACATTCGATTTCCTTATGGATCATGTCATGAAACAATGTTACCATAGCCCGTTGATACGTTGCACCAGCATTCTTCAGTCCGAATGGCATCACTTTATAACAGAACGTCCCCCAAGGTGTGATGAATGTTGTCTTCTCCATGTCTTCAGGTGACATCTTGATCTGATTGTATCCCGAAAATCCATCCATGAAGGAAAATACCGAGAACTGAGCCGTGTTATCCACCAATACATCAATGTGAGGTAATGGGAAGTCATCTTTCGGGCTGGCTCTGTTCAGATCCCGGTAATCAACACACATTCTTACTTTTCCGTCCTTCTTAGGCACAGGTACTATGTTAGCAACCCACGGAGGATAGCTAGTCACAGCAAGGAACCCGGCGTCCCATTGCTTTTGTACCTCTTCCTTGATTTTCATAGCCATGTCTGGGCGAGTTCGGCGCAACTTCTGTTTGACTGGTGGGCATTCTTCCCTCAAAGGCAGCTTATGCACAACAATATCGGTATCCAACCCTGGCATATCTTGGTAGGACCAAGCAAACACATCAACATACTCTTGAAGCAGATCTATCAGCTGTCTCTTCACTGAGTCTTGCAGGCAGGCCCCGATTTTAACTTCTTTCACGTCTTCATCTGTACCAAGATTGATCACTTCAACCTCCTCCTGGTGAGGAGTGATAACCTTTTCCTCTTGTCTTAACAACCTGGCTAGCTCTTCAGGAAGCTCATACTCTTCTTCAACCCCTTCATCAGCTTGATTGATCGGATTGTCAAAGTCATACGATGTCATAGCTGTGCTGTTGTCGGTGCTGTCTGGAAGGCACTCTCTGCAAGGGTTAAGTCGGTTCATTTTAGTGATTGATTTTAATCTTGCTTTAGAAAAAGTGAAATGAAGTTATCATTTTGAAAACACCGCCATTTATTTTTGTACAAAAAGAAAAATGGAAAAACAGTGAGCAGAAAAGAAAAAGACTCGTTTGCAAAAAGATTGTCTGATATTTCATTAATTTAATCTTGTTTGCACAAAAGTACAGATGGCCCTGATTACAAAATGAGTCTTGTCATCTTGGGCAAGATGCAAGACTTTGATGCATGCTATAAAAGATACAGGAAATAATAATTACTCTGCTCGAGTAACACTTATAATTTCCTGGGAAGACCAGTTCGAGACACTGCTCCCCGGGATCTTCGGACGAATCCAATTCTCCAGATTGCGCTCCTCTTCCAGCTCGTCTTCCAGACAGTTGATAGCATCGGGGGTTAGCATTCCCCCACTGACAAAACCAGGCTCTGCAGCAGCCTTTGCTTGATGTTGAGTTGGTTTGTAACCCAACCCAAACTTGTCCTTCTTCTCCTCCACAGCTAAGACCTTGCCCCAGCCTAGGGCAGTTCCCTCCTCAACAACCTTCCGGGCTTGTTGATATGACGACATGGAGATTCCTGAAACAGCAGATGCTTCATTGACATTCAAGGCCTCAAAACCTTGGCTCATCGTTTCATGGATTTCTCCATCCATCTCAATGTACTTGTAGGTAGCCAGGTGGCTAACAAAGATGTCCTCTTCTCCACAGATTGTGACAACTTGACCCTCCCACTCAAATTTTAACTTTTGGTGAAGGGTAGACGTTATAGCGCCAGCGGCGTGAATCCAGGGTCTACCCAACAAACAGCTGTAGGCGGGCTGAATGTCCATCACATAAAAGATAGTTTTAAAAGTCTGCGGGCCAATTGTCACGGGCAGCTCAATCTCTCCCAGAACCGATCTCTTAGAACCATCGAAGGCTCTTACTACCAGGTTGCTGGGTCTCAATGCCGATCCATCATATTCAAGCTTCACCAGAGCCTTCTTCGGTAAGACATTCAGGGAAGAACCTGTGTCCACCAGCACATGAGAAAGGACAGCTCCTTTGCATTCCAGGGTTATGTGCAAGGCTTTGTTGTGGTTACGACCATCCACTGTCAAATCAGAATTGGTAAACCCTAGCCCGTTGCTAGCAGTAACATTCCCAACCACCGTTTCCAACTGGTTGACAGTAATCTCCTCTGGCACGTAAGCTGCGTGCAGGACTTTCAGTAGTGCATTCCGATGGGCTTCGGAGCACATGAGCAGTGAGAGGATGGAGATTTTGGATGGAGTTTGGTGAAGTTGATCCACAACTTTATAATCACTCTTCTTGATGATCCGCATAAACTCATCAACTTCCTGATCAAATGGAGTCTTCAGGGCTTCTTTGGCAGCTGGATCTTCCTGCACCGGTCCTTTACCCTTTGCCTTGGCAGCAGCTTCTGCTTCGGCTGTAGGCTTTTGAATTTGTGGGGCGAAGAGACGTCCGCTTCGGGTGAAGCCTCCGCCTCCGCCCACATTATCAATTTGTGGTGCAGGTGTTGATGTTTCAAGAGTGATTCTTTTTCCCTCGCAATACAAGTCGGAGCCATAGTGCCAAGGGATGGCCCTATTGCTTTCATATGGTACAGGTCCAGGTACCGTGACGGTGACTGGACTGATGGCTGCTGCTGAGGGGACTGTTATTGTCTGTGGATCATAAAAGATTGTAACTGGTGCTCTAGTGGGAGCAGCACCTTCTGAATGATAAGCGGAATTGTTTTCTGGATCGTAGAATATGGTAATAGTGGAGACATCTTCGTGATTGTTTGCTGGTGTTGTAGAAGGTTCTGTTGGAAGAACTGTTGTCGTTGTTGATGGGGAGTCGAAGTGGACTGAAGCTGAAGTTGTAGCAGGAGAAACTGTTGAAAACTGATCATTGGGTAGAACAGATGAAGTACTTGCTGATGTTGCTGATGAATCGTTGGGAACTATTGTTGCTGTATTTGTAGGAGGATCTGAAACCATTGTTGCCGAAGTCGTCGGGTTTGCCGGGAATGATGTAGTGATCTGCAGTAAGCCACTCTGAATAAGGCTGTCAATGCCATTCCTCAAGTCTTCACACCCATTCCAAGAAATATTGCAGTATGGGCACCCTAGTTCACACCCCGGAAATATATTGCTTTCACGGAGTTGAGCCTTGATTTCCACCAATGGTGTCCTGATCTGATCCACACTGGTTATCAAATAAGACGGTTGGTCTTCTTCGATAGCATTAATTCGGGGACCACCATGGTGTGGCATTGGATTTTTGTTGACGTTGGGCGGAGGTGCAAAGTTCAAAGCCTTGGAGTCTACTAAGTCTTGTACCTTCATATGCAGTGCCCTGCATTTTTCTGTACTGTGACCAGGCGCGTTTGAGTGAAAAGCACACCTAGCATTAGAATCATAGTTTCTTGGTAGACTGTTTGGATCCGGAGGTGCCAACGTTCTTAGCTCAACCAGGTTGAGTTTCAGAAGCTGTGGCAGCAAAGCAGCATACGGCATTGGAATCGGGTCGATCACTCGATTAGCTTGAGAGGGCCTTTGTTGGAATGGCCTCTGTTGATTGTTGTTGTTGGAGTTGTTGTTGTTGTTTCTTGGAGGATACTGGTTCTGATGATACTGAGGTTGTTGTTGGAAGTTTTGTTGCGGAGGTTGGTAGACTGGCAGAGGATGTGTTGGAGCAGGGATAGTGACTGCTGCTATGGACCTTTGAACATATTGGGGCCTACCCCTGTTGGTATGAATGGCATTGGTCTCGCCAGCTCTTCTGGGGCCTGCAAAAGGCTTCCTTGTACTGCTGGACGAACTGGCGCCATTATCGGAAATTTTACCCATTTTTAACAGGCTTTCAATTCTCTCCCCAGCTATAACAACATCTGCGAAGCTAGTGGACGAGAAAGCAGCCAACCTGTCAATATACGTTCCCTGGAGAGTGTTCATAAACATGTCTGCCATTTCTCTCTCAGACATTGGTGGTTGAACAGCAGCAGCCAATTGCCTCCATCTCTGGGCATATTCTCGGAAACTCTCTCTTGACGACTGCGACATTCCCATTAGGAGAGTCCTGTTGGGTGCCATGTCTAAGTTGTATTGATACTGTCGGATGAAGGCCTCTGCCAGGTCCTTCCAGCATCTTACAGTTGCCCTTGTCAAGTGGGAATACCATTCCCTCGATGCTCCTGTCAAACTGTCTTCGAAGTAGAACATCCACAATTTCTCGTCCATGGTGTAAGCTTTTAATCTTCCGAGAAAAGATTGCAGATGGGTTCGAGGACAAGAAGTCCCATTATATCTTTCGAAACAAGGAGGCTTGAACTTATGAGGGATCCTGACCCCCTCTACTAAACCCATGTCCATGACATCGAACCCCAAAGAATTTTGGGATTCCAAAGACCTCAACTTCTCAGCCAACTCATCCAATCTCCTATCATAGGTTTCCTCTCCAGCACCCATGACTGTAAACTGATCCTCCTGAGGATCCTCTTGAAGTACTCTGGCTGCAGTAGCTGTTCCTTGAACGTTTGCAGGAATATGAATCTCAGGATGTAGATGTGGACCAAACACAGGGGGGTTAACATGTGGTTGCACCCTTTCATTGTTACTGGTGCCAGCAGTTCCCACATGGGGGTCATCTTGAGTTCTCCCCTCTACCAGAACTCTGAGCCTCTCCTGGCTTTGAGCTAAATTATTCATCACTTCCATGAACTGAGTTATTTGGGTTCTCATCTCCACCCTTTCATTAGCCATCTGGGTTCTGGCCTCATTGAGGTCTTGCTGCAACTGGTCCATCTGGATGCCCGGAAGGTTGTTTCTTGTAGGGTACCTGTGTGGCCTGTTGAGAGGGAATAGCCTGCGGCGAGCAATAATTCCTGAATGTCACAACAGAGGTTAGAAACAATAACAAAAAACCTACAAAACAAACAAAAGGGGTTAGTATGCAATGCAGTATGCTTATTTGCTATCAAGGTATCCGGCTTGGTCTTCAGTTTTGACCCGTCCAGACCCTTGAAGATGATGCTGTTGAAGTTGCTTTTGAAGTGAACCCAGATGGAAACAAACACAAATATATTACAAAGGTAAAATAATACAAATTGTTCATTCTTTACAACACCAGCCCTCTAAGGGGTCAAAAATACATCACCAAAAAGCAAAAGTACATGGAAAAGGAAAAACAACAAGCAAATAATCAGACTCCAAGGCCAAACTCATCCTCGCGAACTTCCTTAAGAAGTGCTTCGGTCACAGGATCAGCCGGATGCTCCGTAAGATTCCTGATGAGAAGGTTTCTTGTTGTAACAGCTGTAGTCAACTTCTTGTTCTGGCTTTGGTCTTTGGATTTCTTCACTCCAGCTTTGATTTTTAACTCTGAAATTTCCTCCTGGGCTGCTGCCAGGGCTTTTTCCATCTGCTCCATCTTATCTTGAACCCTCTTGTCTTCTAGAGTACGGGCTTCAGTGATCCGGACCCACCTGGCCTGACTCTCTTTCAAGTACAAGTCTGTCCTTGCTCTTTGGAACTGGGCTTCTTTACAAGCATTTTTCAGAATCTGCTCACCAGCTTTAGACTTGTTGATATAGTCTCCAGACTTCTCAATCTTAGTCAAGTGTTCCACTCTCAGCTTCTCCAATCTTTCAATCTCCCTTATACCTTCACTCCTCTCCCTGAGGGTCTTCTGCAGGGCTTGGGATAGCTTCTCATTTCTTTCTTTCAAGCCTTCAAACTCTTCCAAACTGACAGTAGCAGGGGGTGGTGCTGATGATGACTCAGGCATGTCTTTGATGGTGAAGGGCAATCCTGAGATTTGGGCCCTAGCATAGGACCACTCATGATATTGGGCTGATGCCACATTATTGCACTTCCCCAGAATGGTGATTCCCTTGGTTTGAACATGATCCCAGGCCCAGGCAGCCTGCCTAACAACAGTCAAACTGATCTTGTTCTCACAGTAGAGGGTCTCAACCAGGTCTTGTTCCCTAGGAGCATGAACCAGTGCATAGCCTAATTGCCTCTTGAACAGCAGGGGGTTGTAGTTGATACTTCCCTTAACTCCTACCAAAGGTACATTGGGAAAGTGCCCACAGCTTGTGATCATATCTCTGCCCTTGGTGCCTTGGGTGCACCATCTGATGTCTGCTGCAGTGAGAGTAGTGAGCCTCTTAGCCCAGTTGCTTTGCTGATGAGGATTCAGGAATGCATCTGTCCTGGGTAGATGCTTGAGAAGCCAAGCATGGAATAGTGGAGCACAACACCTCACTAGCTTACCCCTCTGTTTCTCATTCCTCTGATGTACTGAGTAATAGAGGTCACCCAACAAGGTTGGCACTGGGTTCTTCAGGATGAACAGGTGGATGGCATTCTTGCTGATGAATCTGGGCTCATCTACAAACAACACAATTCCATATACACTCAAGGCCAACAATGCACAAACAGCTTTCCAATCCCCCAGGGAGGCCTTCAAACTAGCTTGAGAAATCAGGAAGTCCAGATGAAAACCAAGGATCCCAGCTTTAGAGGTCATATGCTGCTCAATCAAAGCAGGTTCCAGGTGCAAAGCTCTTGCTATCTCTCCATTGCTGGGAAAGACCATTTCAGGGTTAAAAGGAATTTCTCTCTTGATAGGCAAACCAACCAAAGATGCATATTCTTCTAAGAGAGGTCCCAACTGAAAGTCTTGAAAGGTGAAACACCTCAATGGGGGGTCATAGAACTGGATGCAGGTATGGATCAGGCTCCTCTGAGATGGGTCCATGTCTATAACCAAGTCAAGTATATCCCCATAATGCTCCCTGAACAGAGGTATGTGATCTGGGGTCATCAGGGTTTGGACCCTCCTGATGTCTGACAAGTCTGGTTGGAAGAAATGATAGGTGACATTGCTTTTCTTTGGAGCCATGATGCTGAAGACTGGGTAGAGTGCTGATGACAATGCTGAAGTAGAGAAAACCACTGACTGGCTGGTGCTGAAGCAGACAGCTAAACTGAAGCAGATGCTGGTGAAGATGGGTCAAAGCTGCAGATGGGGTCAAAACCAAAACCTGATGAAAATGGATACCCTGAAAAACAAATAAGCACATGTTAATATGATGCAATGAGGATGTATGCAAATGATATGCAAAGGGTTTGTGACTGAGCTGGATCTGGATAAACTGCCTTGGTATGGATCCATGTGTGTTCAAGAATTCCGGATGGAGGTCTATAAATCCAGTAACCAAGGTGGGGGACTCAAATAAAGAGCCACATGTCCAGGGTTTTAGAATCACAAGAACTATCCAACATGGAGCATCCTTAACAAAAGTAACAGGGTATTCTGAGGTCAAGGTACCTGCAAACCTGTAAACAGCCCAACCCCCTCACTGGTGGTGTTCTAGAACAAGGATCCTCAGACTTGGATCAGTTATGAGAAGTGTAAACACTTCCAACCCGGAGGTACAGTGTTTACAATAACCATAACAATTCCTCCTCTAATTCACCTCAATTTCTGAAGGTCAATACTAAAAGGTCATCCAGACTTAGCAGGCTTCCCAGATCCCCCTAGCACTACAGGAAATCCGTAGCACAGAGTTCTCAAGAAGAAACCCATATCTGAACCGTGTTTCATATTCCCGCACCAGACCGAAATGGAATGGGAAAGAATATGATTCACTCTAGCCTAGGTGTCACTCAGGTCCCAGGTATAGGACCTTAACTCTCAATGGAACACCCACCCACCAAAGAAAAACCAGATCCAGCCAGCACAGTATGACAGTATGATATATAAAAACAGTAAAGAAAGCAGTAAAGTAACTGTACATAAAGCAATAAATAAACACAAGCACAAACAAGCACATAACACCCCGGTAAACACAAATCAAACAAGCGCTAGGAGGAACCCACAAAAAGAACCAGAAGCCCTGGTTGCAGTATAAGGTTCCCCAGCAGAGTCGCCAAGCTGTCGCTCCCAAAGATTTGCATCCAGGTACAAGCGCGAACGGTCGGCGAAGGGAACAGTGAGAACACACAGCCGTGAACTCACTGGAGAATGAATAGAGTCGCCAGCTAGGCATTTTTATCCCGGAGGAAAGGCAATGCTGCATAGGCCTAGAAAAAGATGGATAAGACGGTTTGCGAACCAGAGAGACTGAGAAAGGGGGTTGGTTACAACCTGGGAAGGTATTAGCACCCAGATTGTCCGTCGTACTCGACGGGATCCACGCTTAAAAGATTTGTGTTTTAAAGGGGTAGTGTCAGTGCAATCTGTGTATAAAAGCTGGAAAAGGATGTACATGTGTCAGTGTAAAGTGTATAAGTGATGTGAAGTATGAAAGTGTCAGTGTAAGAAAGGAGTGAAATTCTCAAGATCATGAGGCTTAAAGAATAATGCTGAAAGAGGGGGGATATACAGAGACTTTTGTTCGATAACTGTTAAGTTATGCCTACGTATCCTCTCGTGCAATGAGGAAGTCAGAACACCGTAGTTCGACCCAAAGAGACTGAAAGATGAAAGGTGAACTGCTTGCAGTCTATGCTCAAGTGTATGATCTGTCTGGCACAGATGCAAACTGTCTTGCATTAGACGGAAGAAGCAAGTTCTCGGTTGTGAGTGAAGATGATGAGAAAAGAATCCCGAAGGAGACGATTATTGTTTGTTTTTGAGTTTTCAGTCTTTTATTTCTTTTTGGAGTTTGTCATAAGATAATGAGCTTAAACCTAAATCAATGGATTTGGTAAACTCATCACATCATCCCTCTGATTAGGGGTAATGAGAATTACCTTAAGTGTGAAGTCAGATTCTCACACTTAATCACCTTTGATGTAGGGTTAAGATCATTAACCTACTTGTGATTAATTAGATGTTTTTGTGATTTTTTTGTTTAGTGTTAAGTAATGAGGTTAAGCCATAATCAGGGATTTAACAGGCTCATTACACTATCCTAAAAGAAGGATAATAGATGAGGGTGTTTAAGCTGAGGAAGGATCCTCAGCTTAATCCATGATTAGGGATTAAACCCATGACAGAACAAACCTTTGATTAAGTGGATTTTATTAATGATATGATGATGAAGTGTTTTTTATGATTTGTAAGACAACTTGAGGGGGACTTGTCCATTAACTTTAGGGTTAGTCCTTCTTAACCAATTAAGGAAGAATTAGAACCCTAATGCAAGGCCCAAGTTACAAGTGTAATGTCTTGATGATTATTAGATGGATTAATTAAGAGAGCTCAACACCTTGAGGGTCCAAGACTTAGGATTAAAGTTATACACTCCATCCTAAAAGAAGGATGCAGGCATGATCTTAATCACAAAGTCTTAAAGCCTTGAGGGTTTAGTCCCTGATTATGAGGTGAGGAGAGAAGACTCAAAGAGAGACACAAAGGTAAAAACTATGGGGAGACTAATCAAAACCCTAATTCATTATCATGCTTGGTTGTCCCTAAGGTTTGTGAGGTTTGCAAGAACAATCTTCAGAGGAGCCACCAGGAAGCAGATGAACAGGATCAAGAGGAGCAAAGTGACTTGCTTCATCCAAGAAGTCAAGTCACTTGAAGGAAGAAAGTGGGAGGAGGAAGAATGAGCAAGCTCAAACTCAAACACACATAAGAATGCAGCAATGGATGCAAGAGAGATGAAAAGAAAAGGTTATGAGAAGTGAAGGCAAATTCACTTCTCAAGCTACTTACCACCTGCAATGTTAGAAACAAATGCAATACAATGCTAAATGAGATGAAATGATATGATAAGCAAAAACCAGAAGCATGTTGATGATGATGATGATGCTATGGAGTGCTATGAACATGAGACAAGACAATGAGATGTTCATACAAAGTCATGGATGCAAATGATGCAAGTTAAGGAGCATGGACAAACATGAAATGTTATGAAACATACAAGACAAATGACATGGCAAACATGCAATGCAATGATCAAAGATGCTTCATACATGTCTTAAAATGTCAAATGAATCATGAGAATGCACAAAATATAATGGCAAGTCATGTTATGCAAGAGAATGCAAGAGGGATGCAAATGAAAGCTCAAATTAGGGTTCATGGATCAAACATCACACATAAACCAAAAACAGAAGCAAGCCTTAACATAAAAAATGGAAAATGGTACCCAAAGAAACCCTAGACCTATAATGAACCACTGCCCAAAGGAGAACTCTCAACTCTCAACCAAACTCAAGTTATGATTTTTACAAGTTATTAGGGTTTTTTAGGGTCCTTATCAAAACAAATGCCAATCAATTAGAAAATGCAAGATCAAATCATGGCCTTTTTATCCTTGAAAATACATGTCAAATGGAAAACAATGCAAAAAGAATCAATATCTCAACCTCCACCAAAAGGCAGAAATGAATTTTTAAACTTGTGATCAAAATAATGCACAAAATATGATTTAATTCCATGAAAAATTCTTAAAATGCATCAAGATCAAAAAAGAAATTTGGTTTGAAGGTTGGACAATGTTTCTAAATGTCTTAGAACATTTCATGATTTTTTTTGTAATTTTTAAATACCTAAAAGTATTTTTAATTAATTAATTCTCATTAATCAATTAAAAATAATCTTTTAAATATTTAAAAATACTTCTTTAATGATAAAAAATAAAATAAAAATGTTTTTTGTGTCATAAAAATTAATAAAACCTTAAAGAAAAAGTTTCATAATTTTTATGATTTTTTAGCTATTTTAAATAAATTATACAAATTAATTGAAAAGAAATGAATTAAAAATTAAATTAAACTGAAGTAATCAGATTGGATGGCTGGGATTGGCCCTGGTTTCAAAAGCGTTGACTGCGCGCCAGGATGAAAGGCCCAGATTGCTTCTGGCTAAATTAAATTAATTAAAGATTAATTAACCTAAAGAGAGAGATTAGGGCTAAGTGAGCACATCCGGGCCGTCCACACACGCGCGAAGTCAAGGGAGTCAACTGATCAAACGCTCCAGATTCAAATGGCATTTAATTACTGGATTAAGCCCTAATTACATTCAGGCGGCCGGAGAAGACTTCCGGTCGTCTTCTCCGGCCAGAAGCTCACCTGAAAATCACCCAACTTCCTCAAAACGTAATATAAATGAAATCTATGATTTGGGAAACGTTTCTAACACCCTCACGAATCAAACCCCTAACCTAAAACAAATTTATCTTTCCTAAATCATCTGAATCGAAGCAAACAAATTCTAGGGTTCGTAAGCTTCAAACACAAATTAAATTCTCAAAACACAACCATTTCAAAAACTAAAAGCATCAGGATGATCAGGAGAGCATAAAGAACAAGTTTGTAACAAGAAAAATCAATTCTAGAAAAATTAATTTCGAGCTACCTGAGATTTGCAATTTTCAACCTAGGAACTTTCAGGCCTCTTCCTTCAGTGCAAGCTGCTCCTCTTGGTCCTACAAAGGTGCCTGAATGCTCAAAATGAGTTTGTGTTGGCTGGAGAAAGAGATTCGAATGCTCCTGCTTCAGTTCAGTCAAAAATGGCAGCAGTGATTCTGGCACTTTCAGGTCATGATGATGGGTTGTTTGAGGTCTATGCAATGTGTTGAGAAGGTTTGCAAGGTTTGTTTTGATGTTTGTGGGCTATGGTGATAGTTCCAAGTGAAACTGCAAACTGAGGTGAGAGATGGCAGTAGGAGTTTCTGGCTGTTTCAAGCTTGGGCTTTGGGTGCTTTGTGATCTATGAAGTGTGTTTAGTTGAGTGATGAAGAAAGTTTTTTTGTTTGATGGCTGTGTGAGCAGATTCGAATGAAGTTGCAATGTGGGAGGTTTTTGTGTAAGTGGTGAATGTCTGTGTTTCAGCCTTGGTTCCCATGTGTTATGGCCAGCAAACTGATTCAATAAACAATTGCAAGTGGCTGGTGGATGTGACCTGGCCTGCAGTGATAGGTGTGACTACTTTTGCAAAAAAGTCCACTTTTGTAAGATAGGGCATGGCTCAAAGTCTAGGCAAGTACAAGATGGGTTCTGGTGCAGCATGGTGAGTGTGAGGGGCTAGCCACAATGCAGCATCCAATGCATCAAGTTGTAGGGAGCACAATGATGGTTTTTGCAAGTTGTGGCTTCTTGTTCACATGTGACCTTTTTGTCCAACCAAACATGAAACCATAGGCAATCTTAGTTCATTTCTGATTTTATGACTTAGAGAAATGTTTGTGTACTGGTTTGAGAGGAATTAGAAGTCACATAATGCATTGATCCAAGGTTTTGCAAAATTTCCATTTGGTGCATAACTTGAAAAACAATGATTTTTGCCAACTTTGCATTGCCATAACTTTTGATCCATGAAGAGTTTGATCATGTTCTTGTACTTTTTGAAAAGGGAAAGATGAGATCTACAACTTTCATGACCAAAGTTTTTCCATTTGAAGCCTTTTTGGATCATGAATCAAGGCTTGAAAACTGACCTAAAATGGTGCATTCTTGAAAAGTCAACAAAACCCAAAAAAGTCAACTTTTGCAAAAACCCTAAATTCTTGATTTTATGAACTTCAATCTTCTTCCATGACCAAATAAAGATCATATACACTCAAAATGATGAAGATCAACCATTGGCTGGGTCATTGGGGGCCTCAGATGCCCTGATTTTGCACTGACTTGTCTGAAAAGTCAACCCTTGATCAGATGACTTCCCCATGGAATTTCTTCATGAAAATTGATATGCATACTCCCTATACCATATAGAGATCAATGGAAACAAGAATGACCAAAAAATTTGGAGTTATGGCCTCTGAAACCAAAACCCTAATTTTCAGTCAACTGTGCAGTTCATCCTGGCTCTGCATCCACTCAAACCCTAGTTCTTGTGATCCCTCTGCAATTTTGACTTTGTGAGGATGTAACATGATACAGGAACACACATGGACCCCTTTGAGTTGATTAGTGGCCTTTGGAATGGCTCAAGATGCTTTGGGATTGCTCAGATCACAAACCCTAGGTGCAGATGACTTAGAAACTATGCAGTGAATCAAAAATGAGATATGAGATGATGTGGTTGTGTTTATGCATATGGGATGATTACAAGCCATGGTGTGAATGGGTGAGGGCAAATTTGGGGTGTTTACAATGGTAAATGAGGAGTTTTGTTTTTGTGGAATTGAAATGTGTCCAATAATAAATTCTATTATTTCTTTCTTAAAAATCCTTTATATTTTTGTGCTGCGTTTTTTTTCCTTCATTTCCCATCCACGGCTTACGCTTTTTCTTTCTATTTCTTGAGCTCCCTTTTGTAATTGAATTGCGTTGGTGCTGTAGTTCTCTTTTTTTTCCAAAGAGATTTGAATCTTTAAATTCTTACTTCCCATGGTCATGAAATAAATTTGCCAAGGTTGTAGAAATATAACTCCAATGAATATCAATTTCAATCACATCTAGGTAGCCCAATTCATATTTCCTAACTAATATATATATCTTTGAATTCACTTATGGCACTTGCCTTTAAATGGATCAAAGAAGTGTAATATGATTTTTTTAGACAATTATCAATGAATTATCATGACTTGGAAAGTTGCAAATCATCCTGAATTTAGAATGAATTTTGAAACCAACTTAAACCAATTAACCTTATCTTAAGTAGCTTGGTCCAAATAAAACAAATACTCCCAAAAGATGCATCCAGTCACGGCTTAAACAACAACTTTGAAATATTCCAAAATCAAATTTGATCATGCTTTGACTTTTTAAAGCGCCCTGAACTTTTATGCACCTCATGAAAATAAAAATCAAAAACAAATGTCACTTGAATGAATGGACTCAATCACTCCTCACGATGACTTGAGATAAAATTAACCCCCCTGATATAAATGACCTTTACACCCTGACTTCGGTTCTACTCTTTAACCAAATTCAAAGTTTTTTTCAAGTATTGAAAAAGTAACACCCTAGGCCATAACGGACCCTCAAGTCGCATCTTGTAACATGACCCGTTCTTTCAGCATATCAAACCACAACCTTGATCGGGTGACCAAATTAACTCCACATGTTGTTAATACCCTAAAGCACCTTTGAATATGTGTAAGATTCCTCTTGAAATCCCTAATCTTTGATCTCAAAGAAGAAAAAAACCTATAACTCGATATTTGGGCACATAATGGTCTTAACACTTAAGAAGTCTTGGTATGAACATTTATAATAATAAAAGCTCCAAAATCCATCCCCAAACTTGAGTGAAATAAATCCCAAAAATTCAAGAAGCACTGACCCAAAGTACCCTGCTCATACACCTGCTTTGAGAAAATCAAGGTTATGAATGATTGTGAAAAAGTTAATTAAGGTTAAAAATAAGAGGGAAAATTTTGGGGTGTTACAACTTCCCCTATTCAATCATTGTAGATGTAAATGGATGATAGCAGTTGCTTTCATACATTTGAGGTATGCAGGGATTGAATACTAGAAACAAACAGAAAATTTGCACTCTGTGGCAGAGGAAAAGGGAAATAAACTCAACCGAATGAACCCTGCTTGGATATAATTACGATGGGAAGAATAGTAAATAGGGGATGCCTTTTGAGTGATGTTAGATGGCTACTGACTTGCCACGTTGGAAGAGGACTTTGATAGGCTGCAACAATGCTTTAATGGTGTATTATCGGATGGAGTCAGACGACTAACGACTTGCCACACTGCGGGTGGACTTTCAACAATTTGTGATCGAATTTTAAGATACTTTTCCACGCTGAGGACAGACTTTTGCCAATCTGCAGTTGGACTTCAAGATACGGTTTGCCACCCTGTGGACGAACTTTCGCCAATCTGCAGTTGGACTCCAAGATACTTCGTCACACTGCGGGTGGATTTTGGATAATTTGCCACACTGTGGGTGGACTTTGGAAATCTTGCCACACTACGGGGGCTGCTGCTCACTACGGGAGACTTTTTCTCACTACGGGAGGCTTCTGCTCACTACGGGAGACTTTTGCTCGCTACGGGAGACTTTTGGAATTCGCCACACTACGGGTGAACTTCAGATCGCCAAAATATGGGTGGACTTTGTAAATCTACCACACTACGGGGATTGTTGCTCGCTACGGGAGATTTTTGCCCAATGCAGGGGACTTTAGAAATTTGCCACCCGATGATGGACTTTGGCTAGTCTGCGGATGGACTTTGGCCAGTCTGCGGCTGTACGTTTGCTCACTGCGGGAGACTTTTTCCCACTGCGGGGGACTATAGAATTTTGCTACACTGCGGGTGGACTTCTGCTCACTGCGGGAGACTTTTGCCCACTGCGGGGGTCTTTAGAAATTTTTCACCCAAAGATTGACTTTGGCCAGTCTGTGGCTGGACTTTTGCTCACTGCGGGAGACTTTTGCCCACTGTGGGGGACTTTAGAATTTTGCCACACTGCGGGTGGACTTCTACTCACTGCGGGAGACTTTTGTCCACTGCGGGGGTCTTTAGAAATTTGCCACCCGAAGACTTTGGCCAGTCTGTGGCTGGACTTTTGCTCACTGCGGAAGACTTTTGCCCACTGCGGGGGACTTTAGAAATTTACCACACCGCGGGTGGACTTCAGCAAGTCTGTGGCTGGACTTTTGCCCACTACGGGGGTCTTTAGAAATTTTCCCCCCGAAGATGGACTTTGGCCAGTCCGTGTCTGGACTTTGTGTAAGATATTAAACCTGGATTATGCTGGGTACACATATGTTGAATTACATGGCATGATGCCCCATGACACTGGGGATGTTATGTCTTGAGTATTACCAATGTACTAGTGTGAGTGTAAAGAGAATTCCTGACGCAGAAGTAATAAGTCTCTGCTAACTCTGCTGAGAATGCAATGATCGCGGATTCGATCTCAAGAAATCCTGTGGGGATAACATCTCTGTTGAAGAAGAGCGTGAATAATTCATCTGTCCCGAATCATCACCCTTGCCAAATATAAATTGGACTTTAGATTTGTTGCACCTGCTCGGGGATACCACAACTACTGGGGATTAAATCTCATCCATAAGACTGATGGGGGATCAACCACTTTCCGTCTTAGCTGGGGAAAGGTCTTGTCAAGGCTCTACTGAGCAGTACTCACAGTCTACCTTAAACCTTTTGAAACTCTATGGGGAAAAGAACTGATTAGCTAGTTGCCGGAAATATATGAACCCTTGTAAGAAATACTTCACCGCGGGAATAGAACTCACTGTTTGGGGATTATTCACTCTTATGGATCTGCTGGGGAAGAGAATGATTTGTCTGAAATCTACTAGAGGAATAGGAGTTACCCTAGATCTGTTGAGGAAACAAGATCAAGGAAACCTGCTGAAGAAAAAGTTTGGCGACTTTACTAGGGATAAATTCCATCTGTTTGTTGGAGATGAAAAAACCGAGACACGTCCCGATGAGGAGGAAAGATTTCAAGTCGTCTCATGTTGGGGATCATTTTTCTCTTGTCTGGACTTTACCTTAAGAGGATTTTACAAAAGACTCGGTGTCTTTAAACTCTTAGGTATCGCGGTGATTGCTTGAATTGGCGTAATAACCTTGCTGAGGAGGTAACCATTGTCAACGCATATGAACTTGGAGCTCTCGGAAGCGCTGAACGAGATAATTGGCTTGACGAGTGACCGCGGTATTCTGAACTCCGGGTAAATGCTTCTGATTCAGTCTTCGGGAAAGAATGAATCCTCGTGCTATTGGGGTGGCCTTCCGCAGTACGAGTGTTTGAATAGTTTTGTACATGACTGACTAATCTTCGCTCTTGGAGAGATTTGAATCTCGAGGTGATTGCCCCAGTTTGGCTAAAATTTGAAGAGATTGCTCGATGTAACTGCCCCAGATTGGCTAGTTCTTATCATGACTATGGGGAAAGTCCTTTATTCAATGAAGCTTTTGTGGAAGAATGCACCTCGACGCGACTGTCTTTCAGAAGTTTTAGACTTTTCAACTTGGCAAGCTTAAGCTTCTAGACTGAATTTCCGCATGTGAACCATTTATGATGCCAAACAAATGTATGCAAGCAAAAAATGTTTATTCTTAGAATGAAAATTCTAATGCGACACACATGTTAATCCTGAAGTTTTGAAAAGGGGTCGCAAACCTTTGTGAGCAAATCACTAGTTTAAGATACGACATTATTTTATTTAATGAAAGTATGTACATGCAATACCAACAAGGATCTTTTAGCACAACTCATAGGAGTCAGGAACGCGGTCTCGTGGTAGTACGCTCTCAAAATAACCTTGTTTCAGTTAGGACTTTTAAGGGTTGTATCGTGGCCTGGTTCACAGTTATAGAAATAAAAGATATAGGCTCGAAGTTTATTTGTGCCCACCCACTCTTCGTGATGTTCTCCATTCCTATGTTCAGCTAATTTTCACAAGCACTCACTTTTCATAAGGTTTCGTGCTGGTTGAGGAACCATTACCGCTATCGGTTCAAGCACCAATCAGGTTATTGTTGAGAGTCAGTCACCCCTTTGTCTTTCGTGTCTGTGCCACACGAATTTGTTCTTGCTTAAGGATCTTTCTTATGTAATCCTCTTTGCAATTTTCATCTTTCATTATTTTGCTTATCCCTAACTTTTGCATGGACTGATTCTTGTGAATCTTTGATTGTGAAGTCCAGCGGGATGCCCTAACGTTTGCCTAAGTCGCTTGTTTTCAAGTTTCGACTTAGCGGGCTTTTTCATTTCCTTTTCTTTTGCTTTTTGAACAAGTCGTGTGACACTGTTTGTCTTGATTGCTTTGCGAGGATTATGACTGCCTCATTCTTTGGTCGACGAAAGATAACCATTGTGGTTTTCAGTCTTTGGACCTTTTGACTTCGATAACCATTATGGTTTCTGGTCTTTGGACCGATTGATTAGCATAGTGGAATGTAACGGATCCTTAAATACACTCCTTTATGAAAGCCTGAACGCTTGGTCCGACTAGCTGACATCTACCCTGCCCCTGGGTTACATGTGAGGGTTTTTTCATGCGAAAAGAAACTCCTACTTCAAGGCTCAAAGGGGTTAGCAAGGGTCTATCTTCCTTATATCTCCAGTGTTTAGGGATTTGAAACAAAGTCTGTACATCGTCAACAGGGTCTCATTCAAGAGCACACAATTAGAGATTTTGCATTTTTGTTTCGTCATTCTCCTTTATAGAGTTTAAGCTCGACAATTGGTATTGCGATGTAAACATGCAAGGCTATAAGTGAATACGAATGAATTACTTCAAGAAAAACATGTTATTTTTATTATTGCTAACATTCAAAAGCAAAAAAATTTCATACATGTAGACAAATGTTTAGCATATAAAAGAAACTACAAATGGAAATGCAGTAAAGAAACTGAATATTGCCGTAGTTGAGGAGGCTTGACTCCGTCTGGACTTGTCAGTCTTGGATACTTTCAGTGATCAATAGCTCTTTCACGGACTTGTAATCTTCAAATTACAGCCGTATACCCAACCATGGCAATCATACCTCTTCTTCTAGTTATTCTGACCCTTACACGAGACGTATGAATGAAAGAGTAAAGCTGGGGAGTAAAGTTGCCCCATAAGGTTGCTCGGAAAGACCTGGTGATCTTCTGCCTACGTATCTTCATTGACCCATTTCCAATGAAGAATCAGAGCGACGTATTTCCCCTTAATAGGGATGAAAATGAACAATGAAGAAAGGCAAACACATAAATGCCATCACTGGGAGTATTAGAATACTTCTGGCTTTATTTGCTTCACGAATACCCTAACGTCCTCGGTGATTAACTCGAAGACTTCAACTTAACGTGAACTATCTGGTAGAACAATCGTGACATTGGTTCCGCCATGATTAGGCATTAGATTCTAGAGTATATTTGGATGAGGAGAAAAATTGATTGCCTTGGACTCGATTAGGTCATGTACCTTGTTCTGAAAAGCCCAACATTTCTCAATAATGTGCCCCTGGGCACCCGAATGGAACTCGCACCTGGCGTTTGAATCAAAATTTGGTGGTAGATTATCAGCAAAAGGAGCCCTCATGGTACGGAGCTCAACTAGGCTCAACTTCAGCAGCTCTGGAAGCAATACAACATATGGACATGGGATAGGATCAAGTCTGCGGTTCCTCGCTCTTGTTGTTTCCTGAAACAGTCTCTATGCCTATTGTTGCTGACCCTGAGATTGTGATTGAACATTTCGTTGTTGACATTGCTTTGAGCGCCTGACATGCCCGTGTACTCTCTTACTCATACTTCGCCGAGGAGCGAATGAAGGTTGTTGATGTAACCCTTTTAAAGACTTGGTATGAGCAATGACTTTAGAAAAAGAAAAGTTGACCACCTCTTTTGTATTCCTGCATGCTTCATCTTGCGACACCTCCAACCCAGTTAGTCCAAAAGTGATTACGCCTTCATCAATTAAGTCTTTCACTTGATGTTTAAATGCCTTGCAATCATTAACATCATGTCCAGGAGCTCCAGAGTGGAAAACACAGTAGGCGTAAGGATTCCAACCTTGGTGAAGTTTACCAGAAGGAGGAGTTAGCTTGCGACACTCAATCAACCCCATTTTGAGCAGTTGTAGGCACAACTCAGTGTAAGACACGAGTACCAGATCAATAATACTTTCTTGCTCTTGTTGATAACGGATTGCTTCCAGTGGAGGAGCTACAAAGGAAACCTATTGAAGTCCTTCTCTTGGAAACCAAAGCGTAGCTGTTGAGGAAGATCCCTGATAAGGAAAGAAAGTGCTCACTTCTTTGTCGAGGATTGATGTAGGATTGGTCAGTTCACTTGTATCAGGCAACACGGATATGGACTTGCCAAGTGGTGATTGCTGGTGAAGAGACTCAAACTGTAGAGGAAATTCATCTAACAACTCTTTATTTAGTGGACATCCCAAAGAGATGGGAGAAACACGACCTTCTGTTTGAAAAGCAGACACATGGCTATTTTCCTTTTTCAACATACCATTCATGATTCTCGTAAGCAGCTTCATCTGAGTCTTCATCAAGTTGAATTCTTCTCTCAGTAATTTCTGATCCCGGGACAACGCTCGAATGTCCACTATAAAATGCCCCAGTTGGGCTTTCATCTAAGTCACTTCCGCACAGAGTTGTTCCATGCCCATACCCTGACAATCATGATTCTTGTTGGCCATTCTGTAAAGAAACCAAGGCAGGATAAGAATATGTTCCTGAACACCTGTTACAAATGCAAGGATGTATGCAAATGCCATGTTCGGTTATTTTCAAAGAGTCTATTTGTTTTGATCCAAGTTTCAATGCAGAAAAAATCTGACGATTTAATTCAGATATGTGATCCTTAGAAGTAACTGAACATGTATGCTAAAATGCCATGATGTCATGTATGCAACTGGCATATGATCAGCGGTCCGACGCTAGTGTGGATCAGATAACCAAATGTTGGTGAAAATCATAATATCATTATCTCTGTACAGAAATTCCAGAATTCTCAACCACATATCATATAGGACTGGATCATATCATGGAGTAACACTGGCAAAACGGGTATGTTGGAAGCTTAGGGTTCCTGCAAACCCCTCCCAATTTCACGGGTGTGCTATTATGGGTCAACATCACAGACTCTCAAAGCCGAGTAACAATAATACGTTCACCATATCCGAAAAATGGCTCATGACCAAATCAGGGAATCGGTTTGGCATTATGTACTACCTAGGGAGGCCTCAGCTGAGTCTGGGAAAACAAGCATCCCTCATAAGTTCCCGACTTCAAGCACTGAAGTCGAGAAACAATAGTACATTCATCCTGAAGGGTACAATACTATCGTCATACGACCAGTTTCTTTAACTGAGTTCCTATGAGAGAACAAGGTCATCCTATGTGATTTCCTAGTGGACCCTCGGGTGCGAATGGGTTTGCAACAAAATATGGTCTGCCACTGTCACCACGGGAGAGGGTTGTTTCCACTAAGGTCCTCGATGATCGGTTCCCAGTGTTAGCAGCTTAGGTGTAAACATTCTATGGTCTTCTTAGGCAGTATAGAACATATCCCAAGAGTGCTTGATCTGGGTGTGGGACTCGTGAAAACTACACGTGCTTAAAACTACGCAAGCCACACGACTTCCCACTCTAAATCCTATGTGTATACTCAAGCCGGGTATTTGTCCTGTAAATAAAGCTGTAAAGTAAAGCGATAAATTGTAAATAAAACAATAAAGATAAGCTAAAGCACAACAACAAATTAATAATCACCCAACGAAAACAGAAACGGACAAGCGCTAGGATTGACTCTCAAAGGGGAAACCAGAGATTTTGGGCCTATTCCCCAGCAGAGTCGCCAGCTGTCCCTCCCGGGATTTTCATCCTAGTACAAACGCGAAAGTGGTGCGGAGAAGGTAGAGTCGCCAGCCAGACATTTTTATCCCGAAGGAATGGAAAAGGTAATGTTGCACAAACCTGAAGAAGAAGGAAAAGGACGAGGTCTTGCGAACCAAAGATCTGGGTCCAAAAGTCGGTTACGAATTGGGAAGGTATTAGCACCCCAATCCGTCCGCTGTACCCGACGGGATCCACGCTTGTAAGTTTGTTTCAAAGGTTGAGAAATAATATGTTGCTTGAATGAAAGAATGGTTATCTGGAATGGAATGGAAATGAGGAAAGGAGTTGGAAAAGAAAATGGAACAAAGGGGGAAAATGTAGGGAAAATAAAGAATGTGCTCGAATAGGCCCTACCCCACTGCCTACGTACCTCATCGGGAAAATGAGGATCAGAGTCGCCGTATTTCGTCTAACTAAGGCGGAAACTTGCTTGTGTTTTTTAGGATGGTGTTGCCATAACTCTAGCTCAGGTGTTACCGGCTCTAACTCGAGGGTGTTTACCGTATCGCTGATTGAACTGTCGAGGAAAGTCATATTCGTCCGTAAAGAGTACGAGATGAGAAGAGAAGACGTGTTGTCTTGGTTGGTTGTCTTTTATGATAAGTGTTTTTGAGTTTGTGTTTATTGTATGTAAAACACTAAAGACTATGATACAGGAGCGAATACTTTCCAAGGTCGCCCCCAATGGAACGTTTGTAAAGTACCCTAGAAGAGTGAAGGAGACATTCACTAGTCATTTCCCGTATAGCTTAAGGCTCGTGGCGCATTGTACACATTTTCCTTTATTAGGTATTTTGATTTTTCTTTAAGATGAGAAGTGAGACTCAAGTGGAGAAAGGAAAAAACTAAGGGGGACTAAGACACAACCCTAATTTAATTGAGTTTAAGGATGACCTATGGTTAGTGAGGTTTGAAAGATCTAAGCTACCTAAGAGGATACTAGACTAGAAATGCGAGTACAAGAAGTTAATAGTAAATAACATGGCCCTCCTACATCATGGTTGGTAAAAACGCGTATGAATCGTAAGTGAGATGGAACGATGGATCGGGTGGGTCGGTTGCATGCTGCTGAGACACACGACTTATAGTGTGCAACATACAAGGCTTGCTTTTGGTGTAATGGAATGGAACGATGGTAATCGAGGAATCCTAAAGTCACATGAAACTTTATTTATTTATTTGAAAATTTACTCGACGTTGGATCGAGTATTTCTTTATCTTATTTTTGAGATTTGGTTTTCTATCGATTCATTTTATCTTTTCTATCCTAATTATAGGAATTATACAAGCATAAGAGTTCTAAGCTATTACATCACAAAGTACAAACCACAAAAATATAATCGAGGCATAATAAAATAATCCAAGTCCATAAGAAAATCCTCGAAAAATACCTTGCACAAAAAGAAGATGTTAGTAAATGAAAAGAAGATGAGTATGCAAAAGTATGGACAAATGAATTAAGGTAAAATGTTGCAAGAGCATATAAGGCATAAAACCGAAATGAAGGCTAATCGCTTTATGGAAACGCACTTGAATGGTTTCTAAGCCTAAGTCCTAAAACTAAAGGATTTTGCATGATATCAACATTCTAAAATCAGTGGCTAAACCACACTAAGGCCTTCTAATATTATAATATTAATCCTAATTAATCTATTTCCTAATGCACCATAAAATCCTAAGCTAAACTAGATGGATTTACAATGGAAAAGTTGAATAAAAATCAATGCACTAAAAAAATAGTAAAATTCCTGGAAAAAATATGAAATTAATTCCCTAAGGTCCCTAACCTGATTATAACATTGTGTTAAAAAACTCTCCTAAAAATTCATAACCTAACTATGTCAAATGGCCACTTAAATCTACCTAATATTCAATCATAATTTTACACAAACCACACTACCAAAATAGTGGATAAAATGGCCTAAATAATATACCAAAAATTATTCTAGGTTATATTATTTGTCCTCTAATCATAGCAAAAATAATAGGCCAAACATATTACAGGAAGTGGGAGAAATAAAATGTACAAAATATTATGTTCATGTGAGAATTCAATAGAACACTAATTAAATGGAAAATAGAAATTAAATTAAAAAATGACAAAATTCATAAATTAAAAATGTGGAAAAGTTCCAAAATGATTTATAAACCTCCTATAATTTTTGTAGAATTTTATTAGGCTTTTTGATATTTTTTACGGATTAAAATTGAAACTAAGCCAAAACAAAAATTAAAAAAAGAAAGGGATAATGAGAGGGGTGCAGGAAGTAAATTATTTAGTTAACATGAATAAATGGGCTTAAATGGGGGTGAAAATATGAATAGGTGTTAGGCCCATTGGTGCTGAAGGCCTGAGACACATGGTATAGTCCCCAGTCAACCTTGTTGACTTGGTGGAACATTCACGTCCGTTAGATCGCACGCTGATGATTGATGATAGAACCTGTGGTTATGATGAAACGATGCATGGCAATTACCGTGGGGTGGTGTAAACACCCCAAATTTGCCCTCACCCATTCACATCATGGCTTGTGATCATTTCATAGGCATAATTTCAACCATGGCATCTCATATTACATTTTTGATTCATTGCATTGGTTCAAAGTCATCTGCATCTAGGGTTTGTGATCTGAGAAATCCAAGAGCTTCTTGAGCCACTCCAAAGGTTATCAATCACTTCAATGGTGTCCATGAATGTCCAAGAATCATATTAAATCCCCTCAAAGTCAAGAATGTCAAAGAATCACAAGAACTGAGAATGGCATGGAAGCAGAGCCAGGCTTAACTGCACAGATAACCTAGAATTAGGGTTTTGGTTTCAGAGGCCATAACTCCAAATTTTTTGGTCATTATTATTTCTATTGGTCTCTATATGGTATAGGGAGCATGAATATCAATTTTCATGAAGAAATTCCATGAGGAAGTCATCTGATCAAGGGTTGACTTTCTGAGCAAGTCAGTGTAAAATCAGGGCATCTGAGGCCCCCAATGACCCAACCAAAGGGAGTTCTTCATCATTTTGATTATGTATGATCTTTATTTGATCATGGAAGATGTTAGAAGTTCACAAAATTGAAGAATTTCAGGTCATTTGCAAAGTTGACTTTTTGGGAAGTTTGACTTTTAATGAAAATTGCCATTTTGGGAAACTTTTTCAACCTTTACTTTTTGATTCAAAAATGCTTCAAATGGAAAAAATTTGGTCATGAAAGTTGTAGAGTGGATCATTACCTTTTCAAAAAGTACAAGAACTTGACCTAATTCATTTTGGATCAAAAGTTATGGCTTGTCAAAATTGGCAAAAATCACAAAATTTGAAGTTTTCTACCAAAGAGGCAAAGTTGCAAATTCACTTGTCAAGGCAAATTGAGCTATCAAACAAACTTCTAATCTTCATACAAACATGTACCAAGACCTAAAAGTCAGATTACACCAAAGGATCACTCATTTTTATGACTTATGGAGCAAGATTTCTCAAAGGAAACAAAAGGGAAGCAAGTTGCAAAAACTCACTCAAGTGTGAATCCACTTGCTTGCTGACTTCACAAACAATCCTATGGCTCTCCACACATCTTGCTGCGCAGGACACCCCATCTGTCCTTGGCTAGATAGTAGCCCATGCCTCTCTTACAAAACTTTGACATTTTGGCAACTTGAGCCATACCAATCACAAAAGCACACATCAACTCATCTGACCAATCCCATTAGTTTATGCAAACAAAAAGCAAGCAAAAACACATACAACACAAGCCTGAAACCACCCAGAACTCAGCTCTCTCATTTTCACCCCATTTTGCAAAAGCTTTCGAAAAACTCTCCACAAGCTGCAAACACACAAAGCAATTTCACAAATCAACTTAACACACTTCACTGATCAAAAACCACCCATCACCATTGCCTGAAACTCCCTAAATCAAGAATACGATTTCCACCCCCCCTTGAACAGAACTTCTGCCATCTCAAAAACCAGCCATCATAAACTTTCTCCAAGTATCAAGACTTCATCAGGGGTTTAAGAGGAGTGGTTTGCACAAAGAAAGAGGGTCAGAAAGTTGCAAACTGAGAAAGCTCAAAGCTCAGGTATATCAAGAACTTTTTTTTCCAGAAATGAGTTTTTAAGTTTCTAATTTGTTCCTCATGCTTTGCTGATCACTCTGATGTTATTACTTTTTGAAATGGTTGAGAAATAAGCATTTAATCGTGTTCTGAAACTTTTCTGACCTAAACATGTTTTGCTTCGATTCACATGATTGATGAATGAAAAATGATGTTTGTTTGGGGGTTTTGATTTAGTTTCGAATGGGGATGATTTCTGGGCCATTAGTTTTCATTTTCATGGAGTTTTGAGGATTTTAGCAACTTTCAGATGAGGGTCTTGCTGGAGAAGACGACCGAAAGTCTTCTCCGGCCACCTGAAAGTGATTAGGGTTTAATCTGTGTAATTAATGTAGTTTGAATATGGTGCGTTGATCTGGCTGACTTAGTCAACTCCCGCGCGTGTTCAAGGGTCCAGATCATTTGATTAGCCCTAATCTCATTTTATTTAATTTAATTAATTCAGATTAGTTTAATTAGGTAAGTTTGAATATCAGCCTTTGGATGTGGCGCCAGTCAACGCGCGCGTTTCTCAGTTTAAACCTCAGCCTTAGGATCAACATACTTTCCATTTAATCCATTTTATTTTCATTTTATTTGATTTGTTTTCTTCATTTTATTAAAAATAGTAAAACATTTTCAAAAATTCTGAAAATTTTTATACAACCTTTTATTAATTTTCAGAAACCAAAAACATTTTTATTTTTATTTTTTGCATTCAAAAATATTTTTAAATCATTTAAAAGATTATTTTTAATTAATTAATGAGAATTAATTAATTAAAAATACTTTTAAGTATTTAAAAATCACCAAAAAATTCATGAAACATTCAAAACCATTTAGAAACATTGTCCAACCTTCAAACCAAATTTCTTTTTTGATCTTGATGTCTTTTGACAATTTTCCATGGAATTAATTTCATTTCAAAGCATTATTTTGATCCAATGTTCAAAAATTCATTTCTGCCTAGTCTTTGAGAGTTGGACTTTGATTCTTTTTGCATTGCATCTTGTATGGCATGTAGTTTATAGGATTAAATGGGCATGAATTGATCTTGCATTTTCAATTTGTTTGGCTTTTTTCTTGACAAGGTACCTTAAAACCCTAGCAACCTTAGGAAATCCATAACTTGCACTAGGTTAAGAGTTGGATCCCCTCCTTTGGGCAGTGAGTTTGTATAGGTTTAGGGTTCCTTTGAATGTATTTTCAATTTTTTATCTTGATGTTTGCTTCTGGTTTTGATTTTTGTGTTGTGCATTGATCATAAACCCTAATTTGGGCTTCCTTTTGCATTCATCTTGCATTTGCTTGCATACCATGACTTGCCATGACATTTTGTACATCCATTTGATTCATTAGGCATCTTAAGACATGTGGGAATCATGTTTGATCATTGCATCTTTCATTTGCCATTTTGTATGTCATTTGCATTCCATAACTTTTCATGTATGTTCATGGTTCTAAGCATGCTTCTCTTGCATCCACATGTTTGTATGATCATCCCCATGCCTTGTTTCATGTTTGCATCATCTCATAGCATCATTATCATCACACACATGCTTCTGGTTTTGGTTTGCATCATGCCATTTCATCTCATTTTGCATTGCATTGCATTTCTTTCACTAACTTTTCAGGTGGTAAGCCACTTTGAGAAGTGAATTTGCCTTCACTTCTCACAATTTCTTTTCATATCTCTTATGCATCATTGCTGAATTTTATCTTGTGTTTGAGATTGAGCTTGCTCCTTCTTCTTCTTCTTACTTTCTTTCTTCAAGTGACTTGTCTTCTTAAATGAAGCAAGTTACTTTGCTTCTCTTTGCTCCTTTCATCTGCTTCCTGGTGGTTCCTCTGAAGATCTTTCTTGTAAACCTCACAAACCTTAGGAACAACCAAGCATGACAATAATTAGGGTTTTGATTAGTCCCCCCACTTAGTTTTACCTTTGTGTCTCATTGAGTCTTCTCTTCTCATCTCATAATCAAGGACTAAACCATAAAGGCTTTAAGGCTTTGTGATTAAGTTTATGCATGCATCCTTCTATTAGGATGGAGTGTATAACTTTAATCCTAAGTGTTAAACCCTTAATGTGTTTAAATCCTTTTATCAATTCACTTAATAATCATCAAGACATCAAGCTTGTAACTTGGGCCTTGCATTAGGGTTCTAATTCTTCCTTGATTGGTTAAGAAGGACTAACCCTAGTGTTAATGGACAAGTCCCCCTCAAGCAGTCTCACAAATCATAAAACTCACTTCTTCATCTAATCATTAACTAAAATCCACTTAATAAAGGCTTTGTTTTGTCATGAGTTTAATCCCTAATCATGGATTAAGTTGAGGAGCTTTCCTCAGCTTAAACATTCTCATCTATTATCCTTCTATTAGGATGGTGTAATGAGTCTGTTTAATCCTTGATTATGGCTTAATCTCATTACTCAACACTAAACAAAAACCACAAAAACATCTAAATAATCACAAGTAGGTTAATGATCTTAATCCTACATCAGGGTGATTAAGTGTGAGAAGCTGACTTCACACTTAAGGTATTCTCATTACCCCTAATCAGAGGGAGGATGTGATGGGTTTACTAAATCCATTGGTTTAGGCTTAAGCTCATTAACTTATGACAAACTTCAAAAAGCAATAAAAGACTGAAAACACCAAAAACAAACAATAATCGTCTCCTCCGGGATTCTTTTCTCATATCATTCACTCACAACCGAGAACTTGCTTCTTCCGTCTAATGCAAGACAGTTTTCACCTGAGCCAGACAGGTCATACACTTGAGCATAGGCAAGCAAGCAGTTCACAAGTCAATTCATCTTTCAGTCTCTATGGGTCGAACTACGGTGTTCTGACTTCCTCATTGCACGAGGGGATACGTAGGCATAACTTAACAGTTATCGAACAAAAGTCTCTGTATATTCCCCCTCCTTCTAACATTATTCTTTTAGCCTCATTATCATGAGCATTTCATCTTTGTTCTTACACTGACACTTCACTTATACACTTCACTTCTCTTACACTGACACCTGTACATCCTGTTTCAGGTCTTTTACACACAAATTGCACTAACACTACCCCTTTAAAACACAAATCTTTTAAGCGTGGATCCCGTCGAGTACGACGGACAATCTGGGTGCTAATACCTTCCCAGGTTGTAACCAACCCCCTTTCTCAGTCTCTCTGGTTCGCAACCGTCTTATCCGTATCTTTCTAGGTCTATGCAGCATTGCCTTTCCTCCGGGATAAAAATGCCTAGCTGGCGACTCTTTCCATTTCCTGTGAGTTCACTCCTGTGTATTCTCACACCCTCCTTTCGCCGACCGTTCGCGTCCGTACCCTATTTGACCTGGCTTCATTTAGTGGGAGCGACAGGTGGCAGGCGTAGTATTGAAATCTGGTAGTCCTACCGGAAGGTGACAAGTGTCAGCGCCGGAGTGGACCACCCAAAGATAACCTTATCTCCTATTATATGTAATGATGCACTCACATTGCTCTTATGTTTCAAATCCACAAGTCTTCAGATACAAACTCAGAGGAACTAAGGTCTCTTTCTCTTTAAATGTGAGCTCACCCTCCTTCAACTTCTTTATGTTTTACAAACCCTAACATCGCCGGAGAGCGGTGGTCGGCGGCGGCGGCACCATCCTCTCCGACGACCCCTCCCCAAACTCTCAACGTCTCAACACCAACCAAAACTAAAACGAGCCCCTGATTATGAATCCACCATTCACTTCCTCAAATTCTAATTCAAACGACGGGATCGAGCAAGATGAAAATTCGTAATAAAACTAGAACGCGTTCAAAGAAAAAAACAAAAAATGGATTTTAGGTCACGGTTATACCGAAGGTTCAGATTTTCGTACCTAAGATAAAGTGATAACGAGAGCGACACAATGGTAGGAGAGGTTTCGTCCTTCCTTTTTTCGCACGATCTTCTTTTTGTTGTTATTATTGTTGAATCTTGTTGCGATTCGAATTTGTGCGATTTGATTGATGATTCAATCGTGTTCTTAGTTTTTGTAGATTTGTCGTTGATGTCGTGAAAATGAAGATGATGTTCGAAGGTGATGTGATGAATATGATGCTCGAAGGGCTTCGTTCACGGTATGCTTTCTGATTCTTGTTGCAACTCGGTTTGTCGCTTTTTTTTTATGTTGATTCCGTTTTTTCGTTATTGCAGGTTGATGTTGATGCTTGTACGTTCTCTGTGAATTATTGATGCAGGAGGTCGATGATGAAGACTCAAGATGGTTGAAGTCTTTGGATTGGTGATGATGAAGGTGATAAAGGTGTAAGACGAAATTGCGGTTTCAGATTGAAGATATGTAATAGGTGCTTCATTTGACGAAGATTATGTTGTTCTAGTTGATATGAATTCAGGTACTCTCTTCTTCTTCAGTGATTCCGGATTCTTGTTACTACCACCTCATTGCTTGTTATGGTTATGAACTGTAATTGTTGATTGATTTTGCAGTGATGATTGATGAGGATTGCTGAGATTCAAGGGCTATGGAAGGGGAAGTGAAGCTGAAGATGGTAGATCATGAAGATATTGATTGAATGGTGAAGGTTTATGAAGAGTTTGAAGATTGAAGAAAAAAAATGAGGAAAAAAAATGAATCTCCCTCACAATTTACAACAGCTTTTCTTTTATAGAAGAAGTATCTGGTTCGAAATCGGTTGGGATTCGGTTAGCATTTGAAACTGATTTTGCACTGATTTTTTGTATTGATTTTCTATTGCTTCTTCTGAAATCTTCTCTTGTAATTCTGTTCTTAATTTTGGTCTTAATCATCTTCTTCTTTTTTTAATATTTCGTAACTAGTTTTGTATTTTCAATAGGCTTCTTTGAAGACTGAATACTGGTGGAGATTGGTTTATTGTTGTATGCTGCATCTTTTTCTTCTTCATTTCATAATCCAGTGATAAATAACGCGGCATGCTCACATCTAAAATCTCGGAATCAAGTAACCGGTTAGGAACAACGAATCGAGATTGAAATAAATCAAGAACACGATTCGAATCCATGAAAGTGATGATCATCCATTGAGATTGGGATGAACGAAAATTGAAGAAACGAGAATGGAATTGAATGTTATGTATTTTGGTGGTGATGGTAAATGAGGAGTTTTGTTTTTGTGGAATTGAAATGTGTCCAATAATAAATTCTATTATTTCTTTCTTAAAAATCATTTATATTTTTGTGCTGCGTTTTTTCCCCTTCATTTCCCATCCATGGCTTGCGCTTTTTCTTTCTATTTCTTGAGCTCCCTTTTGTAATTGAATTGCGTTGGTGCTGTAGTTCTCTTTTTTTTCAAAGAGATTTGAATCTTTAAATTCTTACTTCCCATGGTCATGAAATAAATTTGCCAAGGTTGTAGCAATATAACTCCAATGAATATCAATTTCAATCACATCTAGGTAGCCCAATTCATATTTCCTAACTAATATGTATCTTTGAATCCACTTATGGCACTTGCCTTTAAATGGCTCAAAGAAGTGTAATTTGATTTTTTTTAGACAATTATCAATGAATTATCATGACTTGGAAAGTTTCAAATCATCCTGAACTTAGAATGAGTTTTGAAACCAATTAAACCAATTAACCTTATCTTAAGTAGCTTGGTCCAAATAAAACAAATACTCCCAAAAGATGCATCCAGTCACGGCTTAAACAACAACTTTGAAATATTCCAAAACCAAATTTGATCATGCTTTGACTTTTGAAAGCGCCCTGAACTTTTATGCACCTCATGAAAATAAAAATCGAAAACAAATGTCACTTGAATGAATGGACTCAATCACTCCTCACGATGACTTGAGATAAAATTAACCCCCCTGATATAAATGACCTTTACACCCTGACTTCGATTCAACTCTTCAACCAAATTCAAAGTTTTTTTCAAGTATTGAAAAAGTAACACCCTAGGCCACAACGGACCCTCAAGTCGCATCTTGTAACATGACCCATTCTTTCAGCATATCAAACCACAACCTTGATCGGGTGACCAAATTAACTCCACATGCTGTTAATACCCTGAAGAACCTTTGAATATGTGTAAGATTCCTCTTGAAATCCCTAATCTTTGATCTCAAAGAAGAAAAAAAACTATAACTCGATATTTGGGTACATAATGGTCTTAACACTTAAGAAGTCTTTGTATGAACGTTTATAATAATAAAAGCTCCAAAATCCATTCCCAAACTTGAGTGAAATAAATCCCAAAAATTCAAGAAGCACTGACCCAAAGTACCCTGCTCATACACCTGCTTTGAGAAAATCAAGGTTATGAATGATTGTGAAAAAGTTAATTAAGGTTATAAATAAGAGGGCAAATTTTGGGGTGTTACACACACCCCAAATTTTACCCATAATATTTCGCATCATGTATTCATCTCATCATTTACATGTTGGGGGTGTTTTGGAGTCGCAACAATTTTCGGAAGTTTGGTCCCTTCAAATCGTACGACTAGGATTCCCACGTTTGGATCTTTTCTTTCAATTTATTTTTTATGTTTTTATTCCTAAGTTTAATTTTAATCTTTATTTCCAATTATTTTAAGTTTTAAATTTAATTTCCATTTTTTATTTCTATTTTTCTCATTTTCTAAGTTTAATTCTAATTTCAATTTCCAATTCCATTTCAAACTTCTATTTCCATTTTTTTTTATTTTTTTTTTATTATAAGTGTTCAATTTTAATTTCAAGTTTCTATTTTCAAGTCTAAGTCCAAATTCCAATTTTGAGCTTATTTCTAAGTTTCATGTTCTAAATTTACCTTTATATTTTCATTTTCCAAATCTCCTCCCCAGAGTATCAAACTTCATTTCAAGAAATTGAGATATGTTTAATCTTGGGTCTTAATTTTCGAAGTGGAAATGATGTTTACTCCTACAGTCCACCATTTCGCAGCACGATCAATTGGTGGTCATCTTGGATTTATGCATCTTTGGGTCATTGATTTAAGGCATATTCCAAGTTTTGTTCTCATGAATTGGTCAAGTTAAGTTTTCAACTTTTTGATTTCATTCATGTATAAGGGTTTTTTTAATTATTTCAAATGGATTTTGAAGTCTAGGTTTTGATTCATTAAGATTGTCAATTAGGTTTGGGCCCATTGAAAGTGTTTGCAATATAATGATTTGTTCTTCAAGGCTTGATCATGAAATAAACGTTTTTATGCAAATATATTATGCCCAAGTTTCAGTTTCTTTCAAAAGAGGGTTGCCGAGCTTTGCCTCCAAGGTTGGAGGATCAAGAGTTTTTTATTTTTAATTGCAAGACCATCTACACTAATAAATCAAGAAGCACTTATGTGTGCTTAAAGTCCAAGATTGGTACAAGTCCTGACATGCATGGTTATTGAGATTGAAGCATTGAGAATGTTTCAAATCATGCAAAAAATTTAGTACAAAATCCCAAGGACATTTTCAAGAAAAGATACAAAGTTATGCCTAATCCTAAAGCTAGCTTCAGTGTTGTTACAAGATCAAAATCCTGAGCTCCAATGTGGCATCAAATTGTTCCAAGAGTCTACCTGAAATAATTTGAATACACGCGATTTAAAAGTAAAAACACAAGAATAGGCATAACATTTCAAGTATTATTCAGTAAGGAACATTGGTGAGCACACAAGTATCATACATTTGGAAGTTGTGTAAGAGCCACACCAAATGAGAAAAGATCAATAACGCACGCCACATGCTGCTTGTACTTTTACAGTCACCAACCCCAAGATGCATGCATCACAAATGAAACAATGGAGACCATTTCAGAAAGGTGTTTCGAAAACGCAAAAGCTCAAAAAAAGGAAAAGTGACAACGACTCATTGATGCGCAATACGCCAAAACCTTTGTTTGCTGCCCAGGATGATGTCTGAACCTCAGGGCAATACACCGAAATGAGCAAAAGGGACTTACACCCAAGGGTACATCGATCCCTGCATATCACGAAAACAGAACGACCTTAGTTAACGGGATGAAGCCACTGCAAGAACGATGTCTTCAAATCCGCAAAGAGAAAAATCCAAGAAGGGAATGTATTTTCAAAAAAAAAAGGAACAGGTTGGTTTTCACTTAAAAGGAAAATTATTTCTGAATATCAAAAAAGCAGAATAAAATCAATGTTGAATAAGTTTTTCAAGAGGGGGGTTTTCAAAATCAAAGAAAACCTAGTTCAGGATATAAAAATGGGAGGAGAGAATTGATTAAGGAGGGAGGATCTTATAAGAAACCGAAACGAGAACCGCAATCGGATTTTTACTTTTTTTCCAAAAAAAACTCACAGACACAAAAAGGCACCAAAAAACCCTAACCGGACTGAATCGAGAAGAAGAAATTGAAGAACTCACCGAATTTCGTTGAAGGTTGTTGAAATACCGTCACGGATCACCGTCGTTATTGCTTTCATGCACATCGAATCGAAGCCTCCTTTCTCGTCGAGATCGAATTTCCGTGAAGAAGCTTTGAACTATTTTCCTTAACTATGGGAGCGAAAGACAAAGGGGAAAGAATCCCTATCGACTGGGGCTCCAAATATCAACTGAGGTGGACTTCTGTGTTTTCTTTTTTTCAACATAACCGCTTCGGAAACAGCGAGAACGGGGGTAGGATTTCGTTAGGGTTTTATTTTGATTTGCGGTTTTTGATCTAAGGCCTGGACTAGGGTTTCAAAGTGGTTTCTTTTTGTTTGTTTTAATTTTTTTGAAGAAGATGAACATGAGATAAAGGTTTGAATGGACAAGAGAAGTGATGTTTCGTTTTGAATGAGTGTTGAATCGTTTTATTTATTTATTTGTTTTTTCTGCTCATTGATGTGTGAGGATGAGACGGTGACAAGTTTCTCCATTAAGGACACTTGTCACCGTTTGTTGGTAATTAATTAATTTAATCCCACATGTGTCCCTTTGCATTGCTTCATCATGCGCCTCGTTTTGGGTCGTTGATGGAGTCAATCAAATCGGACTTTTTCCCTAAATCCGACGCACCAGCTTTCCCCCCGGGTCAACAGGGTTGACCGAATCCTTTAGTAAATCCCATCTCGTTTTGGGCCTTGACCTGCTGGGCTAAGATCCACTTTTTCTGTTAGCACCCCCAATCTGACCATTAAACCTGCCCCAATTTTTATTTTATTTTTATTTCTTCTAACTACATGTTTGTTCTTACTAATTATTATTGTTTATAGTTTACTAAAAGAACATACTTTAGAAAAAAATAGTATTTTTTTATTTCCATGCTTTAAATTTTGTTATTTATTTATTTTATTTATTTATTTTATTTATTTTATTTTATCTTATTATTATTTATTCATTTTATTAAATAATCCCTTTAATTTAGTTAATTAGCTAAGCACCTCGTTCAATTTCGTTTGTAATTAATGTTGATATATGCGTAATAATCAATCAAACTTTCAATTAATTAACGTGGAACTGAACTTCGGAATCTAGCATTCTGCGGGTTCTTTAATGAACCACTCTTGAGGCTAGCCTTCAAGTTATGTTTCATTTACTCCTTTATTTCTAAAATATTAAACCCTAAATCATTTTAAAAAACAAATATCCAAACAAAACATGATACTTAATACACATAATTAATTAACGTAAGAACTAAACTCAGGAATTTAGCATTCCTTGGGTTTTTGAATTGAATTTCTCTTGAGGCTAGCCTTCGAGTTCTGACTCATTCACTCTTTCATTTTCAAAACGTAAATCTTAAATCAAAATCGTGGAAGAACTAAACTCAAGAATCAAGCATTCCTCGGGTTTTTGAATTGAATTACTCTTGAGGCTAGCCTTCGAGTTGTAATTCATTCGCCCTTTCATAATGGAAGAATACAACTTAAAACATACCAACAAATGCAAATCATTTTATAATTAATCAACGAAGAACTAAACTCAGGAGTCTAGCACTCCTTGGGTTTTTTAATTGAACTACTCTTGAGGCTAGCCCTCGAGTTGTGCTTCTTTCGCTCTTTCGTTTAAAACACTTTAATAAAGATCAAACATCTTTTTCAAAACAGACATTGTTTAAATCTTTCTATCTCGCAAATAAGCTAGCGCTTCAGCCTCCACCGCGAGTAAAAGCCAACGGTTAGCAGTAGAAAGCATTTTTAAACAATTGTTCATTAAAAAACACAAAGCGTAGTTGCACAAACTTCGAAGCTCTGACTTTCCCATTGCACAAGGGAGTACGTAGGCACAGGGATGTTAATCCTTCGCGAGCACCCTAATAAAAAATTTAATCATTTCTCCGTCATCTTCATAATAATAATAATTTAAAAAACTTATTTCCTTAGATCCAACATATTACCAAACATTTAGAAGACAGAGACTAAGATCAACATTTAACCGCACAGTTAGACTAAAAGGTTCCCGTTGAGTACAACGGACGTGAGGGGTGCTAATACCTTCCCCTTGCGTAACCGACTCCCGAACTTAGAATTTGGTTTCGTAAACCATTTCTTATCCTTCCTTTAGGTTGTATCTATATCTCTCTTTTCTTTAATTAGAATAAATAGAATTAGGTGGCGGCTCTGTTGTTTCTTTTCGCGTCTATCGCGAGGATCATATTTTTTTCGAGGTACGACAACTATCATACTTCTATTATATCAAGTTTCAACCGATTAATCACCAATTTCTTAGATTTTCATCAAAAACCCTAAATCAAAATATTCTCTAAACTTCTCCAAAACAAAAACCCAATCAATCTAACACATACATAATCATACACAATGATAAGATAACAATATTTCACACCCTTACCCGATTGTTTCGATTCCTAGGAGCTATCTTGAAGATTTTCCAATTTTTCCTCGTTTCCTTCTCTTTTCCCTTCTTCTCCCTTTTCTTTCCTTTCTATTTCTTTCTTTCTCTCTTTTTCTTTTCTCTTCCTACTCTTATATCTTTCTATTTCTATTTTCTATTCTCTACCAAATATCATTTTCTCTCAAATATAATTCCACATAATTTCTAACTTAACATTAATTAGCAAATGTCTAAAATACCCTCCAATCTAATTTTACCCGAAAATTCTCAAAATGGTAAAATAATATAACACATCAACATATCACATAAACACACCAATTTCATAATTAAAACAATTATCTCTCAACAATTATCACTCAATTTAAATAAAAGACTCAACAAAAATGGAATAATCGAATCGGGGCGTTACAAATCTTCCCCACTTTAGCAATTTTCGTCCTCGAAAATATTACCTGATTCAAACAACTTCGGATACGACTCTCGCATCCCACTCTATAATTCCCAAGTCATATTTCCTTCCGCAATGTCTCCCCACGCTACTTTCACAAGCGCAATATCCTTGCCTCTTAGTTTCTTGACTTGACAGTCCAAAATCCTAATTGGTAAAGCTTCCACCATAAGGTTATCTCTCACTTCAACCTCGTCCATAGGAATAACATGTGACGGATCCGGAACATACTTCCGAAGTTGCAAAATATGGAATACATCATGCAAATTAGAAAGATTCGGAGGCAACGCCACATGGTAAGCCACAACGCCAACTCGTGCAGTAATCTAATACGGTCCAATAAAACGAGAAGTCAATTTCTTCGACTTCAAAGCACGACCCACACCCGTAACCGGTGTAACTCTCAAAAACACATGGTCGCCTTCCTGGAACTCAAGATCTTTCCTTCGCTTGTCATTATAGCTCTTTTGTCTACTTTGATAAGCTCTCATCTTCTCCCGAATAAACTTCACCTTCTCCGTCGTTTGTTGTACAATCTCCGATCCAACTACCATTCTCTCACCGGTTGCATGCCAACACATAGGTGTTCGACATCTCCGACCATACAAAGCCTCAAATGGTTCCTTACCTATACTTGAATGAAAACTGTTATTGTAGGTGAATTCAATCAATGCTAAATAACTATCCTAAGCACCACCTTTCTGAAGCACACAAGCACACAACAAATCCTCCAATGATTGAATTGTCCTCTCGGTTTGACCGTCCGTTTGCGGATGGTAAGCCGAACTCAATCTTAGCTTAGAATCCAAAGCCTTTTTCAAACTCTCCCAAAACCTTGATGTAAATTTAGGATCTCTATCCGATACAATACTCTTAGGAACTCCATACAACTTCATAACCATAAAAACATAAATCTCGGCTAACTTCTCCAAAGTATAACTAATATCAATTGGAACAAAGTGAGCAGATTTAGTAAGTCTATCAACAATCACCCAAATAGAATTATGACCTATTTGCGTATTCGGCAATCCCATAACAAAATCCATCGATATACTATCTCATTTCCATTCCGGAATATCCAACGGTTTCATCAAACCACTAGGCTTATGATGTTTTACCTTAGACTTCTGACAAGTCAAACACGCATATACAAAATGAGCTACATCTTTCATCAATCCGGACCACCAAAAGATCTTCTCCAAATCTTGATACATCTTATTCGCTCCCAGATGAATACTTAAATTACTTCGGTGTGTCATACCCCAAATTTGCCCTACCTTTTATTTTTACTGTCTCGTCATTATTTAAAAATACAAGAATATTGTGCCATTTTATCTTCTTGTTCGATATTCGAAAAATCCAAAAATGTGTCATTTATTTTCAAAACTAGAAAATCAATTTTCATTCTTGTAGTTCAAACCCACTAGCTCATTTATTGTTTTTTTTATATATATAAAAATAAAAAAATTATTACCAAAAGTAAAAAATATATATATTTTCATTACTTTCAAAAAAAAATTAATTTCTCTTATCATAGATTTTACTTTTTTTATTATTATTTAATTATTATCCAAAAAATATATGCACAAAAAAATCTCTATTATAAAAAATTATTGGTTTTCTATTATCACTTCTACTTCCATCACCATTATCATTATTAACCATTTTTTTAATATTTCTATTTTTACCTTTAGATTTTTTTATTATTACTCATTTTATATTCTCATTATTGTTATTAATCCACTTCTTTTTTTTATCATTATTAGTTTTTATAATTGTTGGTACTTCTACTTATTACTATTATTATTATCCTTATTATTATTTCTGTTAGTATTGGTTTTTCTATTATTTTATTATTATACTTACTTTTTTCTTTATACAATACGTTCTTATAAAAATTCAGCCCATTGTTGATATTTTAGAAGCCCAATAATAATCATCAATCAGCATATCTTTCTCCTTATCACACAAAAGAGTGGACCCACAAGTACAACAAAAATCACACAGCCACATATACACAATTGCAACAGATTCCACCTTTTCCGCAAATACTTCCCACTACCCACAGCTCAGCATACAATCTACCACAACAACTTTTTTTTCAATTTTATGCCACTCACACAACAACCATTGACAGCATATACCATCCAATTCTTTTTTTACCCTCTCAAAATTTCTCCTATAAATGAACCATTTCTTTCATTCTTTTAGGAAGCTTGAATAAACCACTCAAAATCCTGCAATAAAAATCAAGCCTCAGAAAACCAAAAATACAAAATCTCCATTAAACTTACAAATTATTTTTTTTCAAAAAAAATCACTTCCTTCTATAAACCAACAACAGAACATCACCCCTGATAAATCCAGAAAATCCTCATTCAAACATCCATCCCTCTTTATCAACTCATCAACATAAAGCAAAAAAAAAACAGATGAAGTAAAAAAAATAAAACCCGTCCTCCTTCACCACTTAAAATCCTTCACTCACCAAATTCGAAACCAACAAACACTACCAAAATCCGGTCCGCCATAACAATCCGTGAACCACTCAAAACCTTCTTCAAATCCCGCCACAAACCATTAGACCTTCACAAAGTAACAAATCCAAACCAGAAAATAAACCGCAGACCATCTCTTAAAACACGTACCCACCACCATAACGGGAGACCACCAAGGCCGAACCTCCACCGTCATCACCCAAACCGTCGCTTCAATCGCATCCGAACAGGCCAAATCGCGAATCTGAGCAAAGCCACCGTGAGAACTAAAAAAGGCGAGATTCTCGAATCGCGCACGGATCCGCAAGAGAGATTCAGAGCCGAGACTGAGAAGACACAACGCGGAAATACTGTGAACGAGTCCGTACCACACCGAAACGAGCTCTGAGAAAATCTTCGAGCGACTGAACTGAGCGAGAGAGGCCGAGAAGACCGCCGCCGCCGTGGGTAGTTGTTTTTCTTCTCTAAGTTTTGTTTTTTCCATTTGCCACGATAAAATTGAGAGTGGTGGGTTTGTGCCTTACTCGGATCTATTTACCAGTTCCCTTGTTTTCTATTTTTTTTGTTTAGTTTTTTTTTTTTTTTACATTTTCTTTATTTATTCATTTATTTTATTATTTGTTGGGCTTAACCACTACACATCCGATACACACACTAAATAGAGTACTAGCCCCCATATATTTTCTTGTTCTTTTTCTTATTATTATTTTGACTCTTTCTATAATTTTTCTTAAGGGCTTTCAGCCCACATGGATTTTGTTTACTAAACACACACAAATCCAGCACACACCACCCCTCCGTTTTTTATTAATTTTTGTTGTCATTATTAATACTCTTGTTTTTTATTTTTTATTTCTATATATTTTGTTTATTTTTTCTTTAAGAGTGAAAATGCTTTTCTATTGTTTTTATTTTTCTATTTTATGTATTATTTATGATTATACATTTATTTAGTTAATCTTATTATCGGGGCCAATGATATTAAAACAAATTAAATTTTTTCCAATATTTTTAAATGGAAAATTTAATTAATATGAGGCCTCCTATTTTGTTTATTATATAATTCAATTTCAAAAAAATTAATTTAATTTTTGTTCTATTATATTATCCCAATTATTTAATATTCTATAAAATACAATTTAATTTGATTATTCATATACATTTATTCTAATCGTTGCAATTTAATTTAATCCTTTTTATCACTTTAATTGAATCACGAATTAATGTAAGTCAAGCGCATTAGACCTCGTAATCAACTTTTCCGAATTCGACATTTAAATATTTTATAATTAAAGTAACAGATTAACTGAATTCTGGAGTCTCGCATTCCTCGAATTCTTGAATGAACTCTCCCGAGGCTCGCCCCGCGGGATAAGGTTCATTCGACTTTCCGTATTTAAAACCCTTAATCTACATATTAAATAATGAAAGAATTTAATTCTGGAGTCTCGCATTCCTCGAATTCTCGAATAAATTCTCCTGAGGCCCGCCCCTTAGGACGCAGTTTATTTACCCTTTCATTCTTGAAAACACCAATCGAATCAAACATCTTTTAAGAAAACATTATTTAAATCCCTTCTATCTCACAAACAAGCTAGCGCTTCAGCCTCCTATCACGAGCAGACAAGCCAACGCTTAGCAGTTAGAATGCGATTTAAATACTCGTTCATTAAATCAACCGACTAACCTTAGTACCACGAACTACGAGGCTCTGACTTTCCCATTGCACAAGGGAATACGTAGGCACACAGATCTTACTCCTTGTCGAGCACCCTAGGAACAAAATAACCCATTTCTCCTATTAATCTTATATTAGAATCTTTCGCATTTACTTTTTATTATTCAAAGAAAACAGAAAACATTAGTCAACATTAGATCGCAAGTTAAACTAAGAGGTTCCCGTTGAGTACAACGGTCGTAAGGGGTGCTAATACCTTCCCCTTACGGAATCGACTCCCGAACCTAGAATCTGGTTTCAAAGACCTTGTTCTATCCGCGTGTTTCAAAAGGTTTCTCGATATTTTCCCTTTCTTTAATTGGAATAAAATAAGCTCGGTGGCGACTCTGTTGTTTTGATTTTTATCCGAGGTAATATTTTTATCGCGAGGTCGTATTTTTCGAGGTACGACACAATGTCCCTCTTCCAATATCATATTTTTCAACTCCATATCATCGAGAATACAAATACGACCACGGAATCTCAAAACTCCAAAACTATCAACCTTGAAATCCTCATTCTCATTCATCATCAAATCAACAAACTTCAAATCCAACTTTTACTTTTCACATACGGTTGCAAGAAAATCATTAGTAACATGTAGCATACCAAGTCTCACACTACTCGGCATCATTTCACAAACCAAACTCAAGTCTTTAAAATCCTCCAAAAGTTCCCATTCTCTCATCATCAATGAAGACATATGTAACAACTTGTGACTTAAGGCATCGGCCACCATATTTTCCTTACCTGGATGGTAATTCAAACCAAAATCATAATCCTTTAAAAGCTCTAACCACCTTCTTTTTTCTCATGTTCAATTATTTTTGAACAAATAAATACTTCAAACTCTTGTGATCACTAAAAACTTCAAATCTTGCACCATAAAGATAGTGCCTCCAAATTTTCAAAACAAACACCACGGTTGCTAATTCTAAATCATGCGTAGGATAATTCTTTTCATGCACTCTAAATTGTCTTGACGGATAAGCCACAACTTTTCCATCTTGCATCAAAACACCACCTAACCCAAACAATGAAGCATCACAATACACCACAAATGGTTCCGTCGGATTTGGCAAAATCAAGATCGGAGTCGCTGTCAACCTTCTCTTAAGTTCAATGAAACTCTCTTCACAATGAATATCCCAAATGAAAGCTTTTCCCTTACAAGTCAATTGCGTTAACGGAAGTTCCAACTTTGAAAATCCCTCAATAAACCTCCGATAATAACCCGCCAAGCCTAAAAAGATTCGAATCTCTGTAACCGATATGGGAACTTCCTATTGCATTACCGCATCAATCTTGGATGGATCAACACTAATACCACCATCGGAAATAACATGTCCAAGAAAACTTACTTTCGATAACCAAAACTTACATTTCGACAACTTAGCATACAATTGTTTCTCTTTAAAAATCTGTCACACAATCCTTAAATGCTCTTCATGTTCCTCTTGAGACTTAGAATAAATCAAAATATCGTCGATGAACACAACCACAAAATGATCCAACTGCTCATGAAAAATACGGTTCATGTATTCCATAAACACACCCGGTGCATTAGAAACTCCGAATGACATCACGAAATACTCGTAATGACCATACCGTGATCTAAAATCCGTCTTTTGAATATCCTCTTCTTTCACATGAATCTGGTGATATCCTGATCTCAAATCAATCTTACTAAAAACGCGCACACCAACCAATATCTCCATCAAATCATCGATCCTTGGAAGCGGATACTTGTTCTTAATTGTCACCTTGTTCAACTGTTGATAATCAATGCATAATCGCATACTCCCATCCTTCTTCTTTACCAACAATACCGAAGGACCCCAAGGAGAAACAATCGGCCTAACAAATCTCTTGTCCAACAAGTCATTCAATTCCTTCTTCATCTCTACCAACTCTGATGCTGACATACAATACGGTGCCATCGAAATCGGTCTAGTACCCGGAACTAGATCAATATAAAACTCAACCTCTCTTTCCAGCGGTACATCTTCAATTTCCTCCGGAAACACTTCTGGAAAATAACACACCACTGGGAACCCATTGAGTTCAACTTCACTCTCCACCGACAATGATGCAAACAAACCAAACAACTAAGCTTCGTTCACTAAATGTTTCTTCAACTCTTTCGTGGATAGGAAACTCTCATCTTTAACATCATCCAAAGAAGGAAACCTTACTAACTTATGGTAGCAATCTATATGAACTCGATTAAATTGACTCCAGTTCATACCCAAGATTACGTCCAAACCCTCAAACGGCAAAAAAACTAAATCCATAACAAAAACTTTACAATACATGGTCAAAGAACAACTTACACACACCAAAGAAGTAGTTACCGACCCTGGAGCAGGAGTCTCAATAACCATCTCACCACCCCAAGAAGACATAAACAAATTCAAACGCTTAGTGCACTCAAGAGAAATGAACGAATGAGTCGCTCCCGTATCAATAATAGTAACTAAAGGTGTACTATTAATAAAACATGTACCTTTAATCAAACGGTCTGCACTAGTAGTGTCCTTCCCTACTAATGCAAACACCTTTCCGCTCGCTTGAGCTTGCTTCGGCTTAGTACACTTAGTACTAATGTGACCCACTTCTCCATAATTGAAACACTTCACAACATTCCTTCTACACTTGGTAGTAGCATGTCCAAGGCCTCCACAGTTAGAAAATTTCACTATGTTCTTCCCACACTCAAAAGACTTATGGCCCAAATCACCACACTTGTAACACTTAACGAGACCAGAACTCCCTCCACCAGATCTCTTATTAATGTTTTCCCTATGCTTGCCCTTATCAGTGGGTGTCACATAAGGTCCACTTCTAGCTTGTTGCTTTCTTTTCCTCTCATTCAAATTCTTGTAATATGTAGAATGAGCCTTGCTATCCTCCTCGAAAATTTTACAACATTCCGTCAAATCCGAAAACCTTCTTATTCTTTGATATCCCACAGCTTGCTTAATCTCAGGACGCAATCCATTCTTATACTTAATACATTTTGAGAACTCAGCAGTCGTAGCAGCATAATGAGGATGAAATTGAACCAATTCCACAAACTTAGCAGTATAGTCCACCACGGACATACTACCTTGTTTCAGTTCAAGGAACTCCATCTCCTTCTTCCCTTTCACACTCTCAGGGTAATACTTCCTTAAGAACTCAGTACGAAAAACATCCCAAGTTATATCTTCATCTTCTTCCTCAAGAGCTTGACTTCTACCGACCCACCAATCATCGGCTTCTTCCTTCAGCATGTGAGAACCAAGCCTCACCTTACTCTCTTCAGCATAGTCCATGACCATGAAGATTCTTTTAATCTCTTTCAACAAAACTTGAGCGCCATCAGGATCAAATATTCCTTTGAAGACCGGTGGTTGATTATTCCTGAACTCATCATTAGCATTCACATTCGGCACACCCTGCACCGCCCTAGCCATTGCTTCGAAAGCATCAGCCGTCGTATTGTCATTTCTACCAGCCATATTCTGATTATTCCCAAAAACAATAACAATGGTAAACAACAGTTCAACCATCACAACAACAAGACAGACACAACTGACTCGACATTGGCCCTGATACCACTTAATGTAACACCCCCTTTCTATACCCCCAAATCATCAATTAATCATTTAGGCATATATTAAAATTTCCATCAGAGTATAATTTAAACATAGTATAAAAGAGGCATGTCACATTATACACGAAATTAAAACATTCAACACCTGTTCATTTAACGATATGCAATAATGGGGTAACTCACAATAGAAGGATTTAATCCTTACACCCATATCTCAACATTAAAATAACAGCGGAAACTAAACATTAATCAACATCAAACATATATACGTATATATATCATCAAGTTTGATCCACCACATAATTCATGTTTACTTAAACATTCATCACCAAAATACATCTACAAATACATCACAAAAAGGCATCAAACCAACCCTAGCTACTCGGTGCTACATATCATAGCCGACCGACCAAAAGAATTAAGACACGCTTCACAAAAAGACCTCCAGTAAACCTACTCTACAGTGCCTCATAGAGCATCATAAAACAGCAGAAGGGTGAGAAATATTATCATAATAACAATGCATATAGTTATATATCTTAACATAAAAATACACATATACATATTCTCACCACAATTCATCACCCATCACACATATACATCACAATGTATATATACAAAACAAGCATATTCGTCATGCACAATTTCACATCATTTCACATAAACATATACATTCATGTTTATTCAGCAATTTCTATCACTCCGCATAAACATACATTATTCATGTTTATTCACAAATTTTCAATTATAGATGATAAATGCAAATCATAGAGACCGACTCACGACTCTATGCAAATGTAATGTGGTACCGACTCAATCATCTCAAGTTCACTCAGGAACTTATTGGAACCATCGCTCGATACCTAAAGTAACACCCCGTCGGGCATATGATGTTCACCCATTGCTCACACCCCACATGGTCACACAATGTTTATGGATTGCTCACACCCCACACGGCACACAATCCGATTGCTCACACCCCACACGGGCACACAATCATTTGTGATTAAATCACCCATTGCTCACACCCTACATGGGTACACAATGTTTATGGATTACTCACAGCCCACATGGGCATACAATCCAATTTATCACACCCCACACGGGCACACAATCATGTTGTAATCATCGCTCACACCCAACATGGGCACATGATGTTACAACGGATTCACATATAATCCCACAATTCCTTAACTAACATCATTACGTTTTATCAGGAAAAGTCGGGTAAAAGTCGGCTAAAAAATACATCTTTTAGCATCATTAGTTTCTACGTGTTTTTAGCTTCGAATCGATATATGGAACGCTTAAAATAGATACTCGGATCAAAAGTTATGAATTAAAACACAAAATTCCAACTTCCAGGTCTCGCTGAGCGAAAAATGTTCTGGAAAGCTCGCTGAGCGAGAACTGTCCTACCAAAAGGGTTCCAAACCCCACCAAACCTCAACAAACATGATCATTAACATGTATTAACTATCATACTTCGATTATATCAAGTTTCAACCGATTAATCTACCAATTTCTTAGATTTTCATCAAAAACCCTAAAACCAAATTTTCTCTAAACTTCTCCAAAACAAAAACCCAATCAATATAACACATACATAATCATACACAATGATAAGATAACAATATTTCACACCCTTACCCGATTGTTTCGAGTCCTAGGAGCTATCTTGATGATTTTCCAAGTTTTCCTCTTTTCTCTTCTTCTCCCTTTTCTTTTCTTTCCTTTCTATTTCTTTCTTTCTCTCTTTTTCTTTTCTCTTCCTACTCTTATATCTTTCTATTTCTATTTTCTATTTTCTATTCTCTACCAAATATCATTTTCTCTCAAAATATAATTCCACATAATTTCTAACTTAACATTAATTAGCAAATGTCTAAAATACCCTCCAATCTAATTTTATCCGAAAATTCTCAAAACGGTAAAATAATATAACACATCAACATATCACATAAACACACCAATTTCATAATTAAAATAATTATCTCTCAACAATTATCACTCAATTTAAATAAAAGACTCAACAAAAATGGAATAATCGAATCGGGGCGTTACACAAGCCAAATCACGCATAACTGATGCGTGTTTTTTGCAAGTGTACGGACACGTCAGAGTAATATAAAAGATTGTCGAATCCACTAAGACCAAGTGTCAATCTATCGTACCTATTGTTATGGTGTGTATCTAAGGCAATTGAATATAATGGTTTTAAAGAGTGCGCAATGGTAAATAGAATAGTAATTTTAAACAATTAATAAAGACAGGCTCGAATGTAATTCACATAATCAATTGATATCCCAGTACTTGTTAATAGAACTACTTATAGGAAATGTTTTCTACTTTGAAAAGAACTAATTTAACAGGAATTGTCGCTTTCGCGTATTCAAAACCGAGTTGTACTCTCTAATCAACCCCTCCTATTGTCACGGATAAAAAGGTGCGTACTGCGTTAGAGTAGTAAACCTATTTTTAAGAAATATAGTATCTTAACTAAGTTGAAAAGTACTTTAACCTGGATTTCTTAGCAAAAAGAGGTTCTCACGAACCAGACACTAAACTTCTTAACGCGTCCGAAAATCGTTTTAAAATCCCTTTTCTTTTTAATCTAAAAACTCCTAATGAACTAGACAAAGTTGTCGCTCCCGAAGATTTGCATCCTGGTACAAGCGCGAACGGTCGGCCAAAGGAGAAATGAAAATGAAGGTGAAAAGAATCGCCAGCTAGGCATTTTTATCCCGAAGGAAAGGTAATGCTGCATAAACCTGGAAAAAAGATGGATAAGACGGTTGCGAACCAGAGAAACAGAGAAAGGGGGTTGGTTACAACCTGGGAAGGTATTAACACCCAGATTGTCCGTCGTACTCGACGGGATCCATGCTTGAAAGATTGTGTTTAAAGGGGTAGTGTCTATGCTATCTGTGTGCAAAAGCTGGAAAAGAATGTACATGTGTCAGTGCAAGAAGGTGAAGCGAAATGCTCACGAATGAGGTTTAAAAGAATAGTGCTGAAAGAGGGGGAAGAGACATAGACTTTTGTCCGATAACAGTTAAGTTATTCCTGCGTATCCTCTCGTGCAATGAGGAAGTCAGAACATCGTAGTTCAACTCAAAGAGACTGAAAGATAAATTGACTGATGAACTGCTTGCTTGTCTATGCTCAAGTGTATGACCTGTCTGGCTCAAGTGTTAACTGTATTGCATTAGACGGAAGTAACAAGTTCTCGTTTGTGAGTGAAGATGATGAGAAAAGAATCCCGAAGGAGACGATTATTGATTTGTTTATGTGTTTTCAATCTTTTATTGCTTTTTTGTGTTTGTCATAAGTTAATGAGTTTAAGCCTAAACCAAAGGTTAGTAAACTCATCATATCCTCCCTCTGATTAGGGATAATGAGAATACCTTAAGTAAGAGATAAGCATCTCAAACTTAATTACCATGATGTAGGATTACGATCATTAACCTACTTGTGATTATTTAGATGTTTTTGGTGTTTTCTGTTTAGTGTTAAGTAATGAGTTTAAGCCATAATCAAGGATTTAATGGACCCATTACACCATCCTAATAGAAGGATAATAGATGAGAACACTTAAGCTAAGGAAGATACCTCAACTTAATCCATGATTAGGGATTAACCTCATGACAAAAAAAACCTTTATTAAAGTGGATTTTAGTTAAGGGTGAGATTAAGAAGTGAATTTTATGATTTGTAAGACAACTTGAGGAGGACTTATCCATTAACACTAGGGTTAGTACTTCTTAACCAATTAAGGAAGAATTAGAACCCTAATGCAAGGCCCAAGTTACAAGCTATTGTCTTAGTGATTATTAAAATGGATTTATTAAGAGGTTTAAACAAATTAATGGTTTAACACTTAGGATTAAATTTATACACTCCATCCTAAGAGAAGGATGCAGGCATAACCCTAATCACAAAGTCTTAAAACCTTAAAGGTTTAATCTCTGATTATGAGATGAGAAAAGAGACACAAAGGAGACACAAAGGTAAAAGCTAAAGGGGGACTAATCAAAACCCTAATTATTGTCATGCTTGGATGTTCCTATGGTTTGTAAGGCTTGCAAGAGATCTTCAGAGAAGCCACCAATGGAAGAAGTAGATGAAAGGAGGAGAAGTAGAGGAAACAAGTTATTTACTTTACTGAAGATAAGTTACTTGAAGAAAGAAAGTGAATGAAGAACATGAATGAGCAAGCTCACTCTAAAGCAAAGGAAAATTCAGCAATGATGCAAAAGAAGAATGAGAAGAGAAATGATAAGTGAAGGCAAATTCACTTCTCAAAGTACTTACCACCTAAAATGGTTAGCATAAAGAAAGGAATGAAATGAAAAGAAAATGACATGTATGCAAAGATGCAAACCAAAACCAGAAGCATAAACATGATGCAAATGATGCTATGAGATGATGCAAAGACATGTCAAGTGATATGAATGATCATACAAGAGATGAGAATGCAAATGAAGCATGTAGGAAGCATGAAAACACATGAAAGTTCATGGAATGAAATGAATACATATCATGGAAAATGGATGAATAAATGATCAAACATGGTTCTAATGTGTCCTATGATTTCTTAGATGTCATGTGAATGTATGAAATGTCATGGCAAGTTCATGAATGGATGCTTATGCAAGATGTATGCAAATGAACATGAGAAATTAGGGTTTTAATGCAACATGAGATACAAAAGTCAAAAATAGAAGCAAATCATAAGATAAAACATTTCAAATGAACTCAAATTAACCCTAACCCCATATGATATCACACCCCAAAGGAGAAGTTCTAACTCTTAACCTAAAGAAAGTTGTGATTTTTCTAAGTTATCTAGGGTTTTAAGGTACCTTAAGAGGAAAAATGCAAATCAAATAAAAAATGCAAGATAAATTTGTGACAAAATTATTCTAGATACTAAATTCTATATGAAGATCAATGCAAAAAAGAATCAATGGTTTGAAAATTTTTCTAAATTTCCTAAGATGCAATGTGAAGTTTTTTGGAATTTTCAGAAACCTAAATGATATTTTAATTAATTAATTTCCATTAATTAATCAAAATAAACATTTAAATATTTTTAAAATGGTTTTTAATGCAAAAAATAAAAATAAAAATATTTTTGGGTGGAGAAAATTATTTGAAATGAAAATGCAAAAGGAAAATATTTTTGGAATTTTCTAACTATTTTAAATTAATTATGCAAAACAAATAAGAAAAAATGAAATAAAAAAGTGAATTAATGAAAGTATGCAAATCTGATGGTCTGGATTGAACCTGGGGGAAACTGGCTTGACCTTGCGCGCATCTGGACGGTCTAGGTTCAAACTTATTAAAACCTAATTAATTAATTAATTAAACAGGATTTAAACTTAATGAAATGATCCGAGCCTTTCAAAAACGCGCTAACCCTAAGATCCAATGGCCAAGATTCAAACTCAGCTTAATTACTCAGCTAACCCTAATTATGCCCTAAGCACTTTCAGGTGACCGGAACAGTGTTCCAGTCATTTTCTCCGGCCACTCAAACTTGCTAACTCTCTCAATTCGTAAAATCAACTCACCAAACTCTCCAGAAATGATCCCTAACTCATTCTAAACCAGATTCAGCCACCAAAAATCATTTATTTCACATGAACATCAAGATTCGAAGCAAAACGGAAAATTACACAGAAATTTCAAAAGCTTCATACATGCTTAATATTCAATCATTTTCAAAACCAAAAGGTGCAGTGTGATCAGTGAAGCATGGGGAACAATCTAAGAACTTAAAATTTCATTTCTGGAAAATTTGTTCTTGAGGTTACCTGAAGTGAAGCTTTGCTATCTGGAGCTTTCTGGCCACTTCTCTTGTGCAAAATCACTCCCCTTGACCTCCTGATGAAGCTTTGATGCTTGGAGGAGGTTTGTGATGGCTAGTTCGAGAGCTTGCAACCTTGCTGCACCAGAATCGTGTTTTGGCTATGGAGGGCTTTTGGCTGTTTTAATGGTTGCTTTGTGTTCTATAGATGATCTTGAGATGAATGGTGAAATTTGTTTGGAGTTTTAGTGTGTGTGCGGAGAGTTTCAAATGCTTTTGCAAAATGGAGTGATTTTTGAGAACTTGGGCAATCTGTGGTTTTTGGCTGGCTTGTTGTGTGTTATGGCTTGGGTTTGATCCATATAACAAGTTGTGATAGGTCAGAGAGTGGGTGGTGGCTGCAGCTGATTGGTATGGGTGTTTTTGCACAAAGTCAATAAAGTTTGTACTTGAGGTATGGGCTCTTGTGCAGCTGGCTTTTTGGCTTGTCTTGGTTCAGCTGAGATCAAGGAGGTCCATGGAATTGGTTTTGTGGCAATTCAACAAGTGGATGAAAGGTTATGTGCCCTTTTGCAATTTCTATGAAGTTTGGCCCTTTTGAGATTTCTTCATGGGCAAGGCATGAAAACTTGAAATTCTTGGGCCAATTCTGACTTTTAGGCAATGCACTATATTGGTATGATGCATAGAAGTGTATTAGAGGTCACAAAATGGCTTGGCAAGAGGTTTTGCAAAAATCCCTCTTTGGTGCATTCTTGAAAATTATAGGATTTTTGCCAACTTAGCAAGATCATAACTTGAGTTTCATAATTAATTAGAACTTGTTCTTGTACTTTTTAAAAATGGAATGATCCAATCTACAACTTTCATGACCAACAATTTTTCATTTGAAGCATTTTTGGTTGAGAAAGAGGAGGTTGAAAAACTTTCCCAAAATGGAAAGTTTACATTACAAGCCATTTCCATTTTTGGAAACTTTTGGTTTAGCTCACTTTTGTTCAATTTTGTGAACTTCCAAGCACTTTAATGATAAAATAAAGATCATATAACTTCAATTTGATGAAAAATCCACTTTGGTTCCATTGTTGGGGGCCTCAGATGCCCTGATTTTGCTCTGACTTGCTCAAGAAGTTACCCAGTGAACAAATGACTCCCACAATGAATTTCTTCTTCAAATTTGGTACACATGATCCTTATGACATATTGAGATTATTAGAAACAAGAATGACCAAAATATTTGGATTATGGCCTCTGAAACCAAAACCCTAATTTCAGGTGATCTGTGTAGTGAAACCCTAACTCTACTTCCATGCTTTCCAAGTTCTTGTGATTCTTTGAATTCCTTGATATTTGAGGGATATAATATGATGATTGAACATACATGGAACATCTTGGAATGATTGAAGACCTTTGAAGTGGCTCAGATGAATCTTTGGAATGCTCAGATCACAAACCCTAGATGCAGATGAATTCGAACTATCCAGATGAAACAAAAATGCAATATGAAATGATATGCTTAAACTAATGCAAAGATGAAAGATCACAAGCCATGGTGTGAACTTAGTGAGGGCAAATTTGGGGTGTTTACAGCTGCTCCTATTCAAGCATGAGTTAGCTGTGCAGGGTGTAAGCTCCTGGCTTAACAGACAAACAAGATAACTTGTGGTTGAATACCAAAGACAGTCCAAAATTTGCACTCACTGGGGAGAAGAAGAAAAGGGATATAAATTGTAAAGTATAGTATAACATGATTATAAAGTGCAGGCGATGGAGGACGGCCATCGAGCAGAGGACGACTGCTGGGAGATAAAGCAATGACGGGGATGACCGACATGTTGGGGAAATAAAGAAATCATGATGGGGACGGCCATAAAGTAAAGAAACAAGATCTTCTGGGGATTAAAGTAAAGTCAATGATGGGGATGACCATCAGGTTTGCAAGGTAAAGATAAACGATGATGGGGACGGCCATCGGTTCAAAGAATAAATGAAATATTGATGAGGGACGGTCATCAAAAGGTGAAGGATGATCACCTATCAGGAGACGGCTGCTCTTTACCACGACATAGGACGAATGCCGGATAGAAAAGTCAACGATGGGGAGGGCCATCAGATAAGCATGATGAAGGACAATCATCAAGAGGTGAAGGACGATCTCCTAGCAGGGTACGGCTGCTCTCGGGGTTTATCATGACATAGGACGAATGTCAGATAACAAGATCAACGATGGGGACGGCCATAAAATAAAATGATGAAGGACGATCACCTAGCAGGGGATGACTACTCTGTTGGGGATAAGGATGAGGGACGGTCATCCGAGGTGAAGGAAGATCACCTGGCAGGGGACGACTGCCGAAAGATATCACGACATAGGACGAATGTCGGATATAAAAGGGTTCTAATAATGGAGACTCCGTTGGGGAAAGGATGAGGGACGGTCATCCATAGGTGAAGGACGATCACCTGGCAGGGTACGGCTGCCGAGAGTATCACGACATAGGACGAATGCTAGATAAAAGAAAAGTTGTTTTTACAGGGGAATGGTAAACACGGACGAGTGTTTGCGCTCAAGAAATAAAAGGTATAAGTGTTTGACAATGTGTATAGATTAAAGATGCGTACGAGCATCCCTAAGACCATGATACGGACGAGTATCAGTAGAAACAAACGCTGATGCGTGTTCAGAGATGATGGTACGAACGAGTACCAACTGGTTAACAAAGAACACAGACGAGTATCGAATCTGTGGGGGATAAGTGTATACAAGATACAGACAAGTATCTGTATAAGTAAAAACAAGTATTGTGAAGTATGAGCAAGACACGGACGAGTGTTCAACTTGCTGGGGAATGAGTATGACACAGACGGGTGTCATAAGGGAAAATGTATAAGTTATGAATGTAAAAGGTGTTCTGGAAACTTGTGGGGATAGGATGACACAGACGGGTGTCGAAAAGGAATGTATTATAAACAAGTGTTTGGTTTGCGACAAGTGTTTGGGCAACCATGTTGGGGAGCAGTGACACGGACGGGTGTCAAGAGAGTATATATAGGTTTCCGTATTCAAAAAGGATGTTTATGGCTTATATCTGCGGGGAATAAAATGACACGGACGAGTGTCGAAAGAGGTATATATGAACATGTATCTGTGTTGGAGAGTGAAAAGGGGACGCTTTGGCCTTCCGCTGGGGAAATTGAGATGACACGGACGAGTGTCGAGAAGTACATGTCATGGACATGTATTTGTACTTGAGAGTGCAAAGGGATGCTTTGGCTTTCTGTTGGAAGATGTGTTTTGTATATTGCTGATGAGGTACTGTTGGTATTTACAGGTGACTGGTTCGAACCTGACTTGTGATCATACAAATGTTTGATTTTTTCCGTAATGCTCCGTATTAAACGAAATGCTACACTTTGTGGGGAAAATGATGCGAATGCTATGATTATGCAAGAGAAAACGATTCGAGACTTGGATCCTGCTGCTGTCAAGATCTCTGGCTGATCTGCTTGGAAGGACATCCCAGCTGGGGATGAGATCATTGGTAGATCTGATAAAACATATGGCTCTACTTGGGGAAGAAAAGATCATTGATAGATCTATCCGGTAAGGAGAAAACCCAGCTGGGGATGCGGAAGCTTCCGTCACTTTGTTGTGTGAGAATTTCAGACATTGCTCTTCTGGATAGAGTCTGGAACTCTGTGGGGAGATAGCTCCCTTGACTTTGCTAAGGATGAGAGATCTGGTACTCTGCTTGGGGAAGGAGAGATCACTGAACGATCTTCCTAGAGGAATCTGTGGGGATCCCGGCTGGGGATGAGGATGCTTGACAACTCAGCTGGAGAGAAAGCATTTCAGAGACTGCTTGGAGGAGATGTGCTGGGGAAGTGATGCTTGGCAAACTCCGCTGGGGAAAGGGCATTCCAGATGCTGCTTGGAGGAGATGCTTGAGCACCTGCAAATCCTGTTAAGACAAAGAAACGCACAAGTATCCCGAGGTATCCCTTATTGGATTCCGTCATAGGAGTTAGGTATTCCCGAGAGTAAGATTATTTCCTGCAAGCATTTAATTAGAAAGGCACATCTGTTTTTATGCAAATAATATGTCATGGACATTGGACATTTTGCAAACGAAGCAAGAAATGTAAGAAACGAGGTGTGACTGAAAATTCTGATTTTATTAATCTGGGTGCCCTGAATTGGCAAAATACAGTCAAAGAAACAGATCCCCTAAAATGAGGAGATTGTTACAAATTGAGAAAAGTAAAGCTGCTGGCAATGTTGACGATGCTTCGGTGAGCTTCCTTTGCTATGACCCGTATGACCTTGGCATTCTTCTTATCTTGCTTTCTGGAGAAGATTGATTTTGACGATGCTTGAACCTTTCGAAGATTGCCGTGTGGTGAGTGATACAGACGAATTCAGAATGCAGTTGTTCGCTTAGTCCCTTATTTTACGTGGATCGCCCCTTCGGGTTTTCAATCCACCGGGATACCCATTTTTACCTGAGCTGTCCAATGCGGCTTTTCAACTCAGCGGGTGTACACATTTTTTTGAACTTTCCCTTATATTTTCCCGAGTCTTTTATTCTGTTTTTGACTCGCCGGGATGCCCTATTTTTTCCTGGACTTATATTTTGTTTTTATGTCCGGCGGGTCATTTTATGCGAAGTATTTTTTAACTGCATCTGAATTCACAGGGGATACGAAATATTCACCATCCATAGTAGTGAGTGTCGCTCCCACCTGATGACACATGGTCAGAAGGGGTACAGACGCGAACGGTCGGCGAAAGAGAAAGAAATGAATAGAGTCGCCAGCTAGGCATTTTTATCCCGAAGGAAAGGTAATGCTGCATAAACCTAGAAAGATATGGATAAGACGATCGCGAACCAGAGAAACTGAGAAAGGGGGTTGGTTACAACCTGGGAAGGTATTAGCACCCAGATTATCCGTCGTACTAGACGGGATCCACGCTTGAGAAATTTGTGTTTTAAAGGGGTAGTGTCTGTGCTATTCTGTGTACAAAAAGCTGGAAAAGAATGCAAGTGTCAGTGCAAAAGGAATGTGAAGTGAAATAAAGGAGTGTCAGTGTAAGGAAAGAGAATGAAGCTCAAGACTATGAGGTTTAAAGAATAATGCTAGAAGGAGGGGGAATATACAGAGACTTTTGTTCGATAACTGTTAAGTTATGCCTACGTATCCTCTCGTGCAATGAGGAAGTCAGAACACCGTAGTTCGACTCAAAGAGACTGAAAGATAAATTGACTTGTGAACTGCTTACTTGTCTATGCTCAAGTGTATGACCTGTCTGGCTCAGGTGCAAACTGTCTTGCATTAGACGGAAGAAGCAAGTTCTCATTTGTGAGTGAATGGGATGAGAAAAGAATCCCGGAGGAGACGATTATTATTTGTTTTTTGTGTTTTCAATCTTTTATTGCTTTTTGAAGTTTGTCATAAGTTAATGAGCTTAAGCCTAAACCAAGGTTAGTAAACTCATCACATCATCCCTCTGATTAGGGGTGATGAGAACCTTAAATGTGAAGTAAACACCTCACACTTAATCACCATGATGTAGGATTAAGGTCATTAACCTACTTGCAATTATTTAGATGTTTTTGGAGTTTTTGTTTAGTGTTAAGTAATGAGTTTAAGCCATAATCAAGGATTTAATAGACCCATTACACCATCTTAATAGAAGGATGATAGATGAGAACATTTAAGCTGAGGAAGGCTCCTCAACTTAATCCATGATTAGGGATTAACCTCATGACAAAACAAAGCCTTTATTAAATGGATTTTAGTTAGTGTTAAGATTAAGAAATGGATTTTATGGTTTATAAGACAACTTGAGGGGGACTTGTCCCTTAACACTAGGGTTAGTCCTTCTTAACCAATTAAGGAAGAATTAGAACCCTAATGCAAGGCCCAAGTTACAAGCTTGATGTCTTGATGATTATTAGGTGAAATGATTAAAGGATTTAAACACATTAAGGGTTTAACACTTAGGATTAAAGTTATACACTCCATCCTAATAGAAGGATACAGGCATAACCCTAGTCACAAAGCCTTAAAACCTTTAAGGTTTAGTCCTTGATTAAGAGATGAGAAGAGAAGACACAAAGATGACACAAAGGTAAAACTAATGGGGGGACTAATCAAACCCTAATTGTTATCATTCTTGAGTATTCCTAGGGTTTATGAGGCTTGCAAGAGATCTTCAAGGAAAAGCCACCAAGGAAGAAGAAAGATGAAAGGAGGAGAAGCAGAAGAAGCAAGTCAACTTACTTCACTTAAGAAGATAATTTGCTTGAAGAAAGAAAGTGAGGAAGGAGCATGAATGAGCAAGCTCACTCTAATACAAAGATAAAATGCAGCAATGATGCATAAAAGAGATGAGAAGAGATTATGAGAAGTGAAGGCAAATTCACTTCTCAAACACTTACCACCTGAAAAGTTAGCAACAAGAAATGAAATGAAATGAAAATGAGATGAAATGCAAAGATGAAAACCAAAGTCAGAAGCATATTAAGATGTAAATGATGCTAAGAGATGATACAAATGGTTGTCATGAGATGTGGATGAACATACAAGAGATGAGAATGCAAATGAGACAAGTAAGAAGCATGAAAGTTCATGGAAACACATGACATGTAATGAAAGCAAAAGCATGGAAAATGAATGATGCAATGATCAAACATGATTCTAATGTGTCCTAATATGTTTCATATGTCATGTAGATGCACAAAATGTCATGGCAACTTCATGTATGTGTAAACACCCCAAATTTGCCCTCACCCATTCACACCATGGCTTGTGATCATTCTCATATGCATAAATACAATCATATCATCTCACATCTCATTTTTGATTCACTGCATAGTTTCTAAGTCATCTGCACCTAGGGTTTGTGATCTGAGCAATCTCAAGGCTTTTTGAGCCATTCCAAAGGCAACCAATCACTTCAAAGGGATCCACATGTGTTCTTATATCATAATACATCCTCTCGAAGTCAAAATTTCAAAAGAATCACAAGAACTAGGGTTTGTATGGATGCAGAGCCAGGTTTGACTGCACAGTTGACTGAAAATTAGGGTTTTGGTTTCAGAGGCCATAACTCCAATTTTTTTGGTCATTCTTGTTTCCATTGGTCTCTATATGTTATAGGGAGTATGCATATCAATTTTCATGAAGAAATCCCATGGGGAAGTCATCTGATCAAGAGTTGACTTTCTGGACAAGTCAGTGCAAAATCAGGGCATCTGAGGCCCCCAATGACCCAACCAATGGGTGATCTTCATCATTTTGAGTGTATATGGTCTTTATTTGATCATGGAAGAAGGTTGAAGTTCATAAAAATCAAGAATTTAGGGTTTTTGCAAATGTTGACTTTTTGGGCATAGTTGACTTTTCAAGAATGCTTCATTTTAGGTCATTTTTCAAGCCTTGATTCTTGATCCAAAAATGCTTCAAATGGAAAAACTTTGGTCATGAAAGTTGTAGATCTCATTTTTCCCTTTTCAAAAAGTACAAGAACATGATCAAATTCTTTTTGGATCAAAAGTTATGGTGTGACAAAGTTGCCAAAAATCATTGATTTTCAAGGCATGCTTCAAGTGAGAATTTTGCAAAATCATGGACCAAGGCCAATTGCAACTTCTAATTCATTTCAAACCAGTATGCAAACATTCTATAAGTCATAAAATTCAGATTTGAACCAAGAATGCCCATGGTTTATGGTTTGTTGGACAAGGAAATCACATGTGAACCATAAAGCAACAACTTGCAAAACTCATGATCATTCTTTCCCCTACTTGCTGCATTGGTTACTGCACTTTGGCTAGCCTCTCACCTCATCTTGCTGCACCAGAACCAGCCCATGTACTAGCTATAGATCAACCCATACTTTCTCTTACAAAGAAGTTGACATTTTGCAAAAGGTGACTTACCTATCACAGCAGGCCATGTCACATCCCCTGACCTATGGGATTAAAATATACTTTCCATATGCTGGCCATAACACTCAAGCAAGGCTGAAACCTCATATACCAACACATTCACAAAACACACCCTAGCTGCATAAGCCTTCGAATCTGCCTCCACAGCACACAAACATCAAAACCATTTCCACACTTCAACTCACCATACTTCATAGACCTCAAACCACCAAGAGCCAGGCCTGAAACAAGCAAGAACACCCCATTGCCATTTCTCACCTCAACTTGCAGTTTCATTCGAAACTCTCTCCATAGCTCACAAACATACCAACAAACACCACAGACCTTCTCCACTCACCATCTGGATCACAAAGAACCATTCACAGTGACCTGAAGCCACCTGAAACTCCATTGCCATTTTCAACTGAGTTGAAGCAGAATCTGTCTAAACTCATCAACCAGCCAACATAAATTGTTCTAAAGCATTCAAACACCATCAAGAGGTCCTAAGGAGTGGATTTCATCAAGAGAAGTGGCCAGAAAGTCATCAGAGTGAAAGCTTCGAATCTCAGGTAGCTTGAAAAATATTTTTCCAGAAATCATTTCTTTTGTTCTAGACTTGCTCTTTGTGTCCTCCTGATCATGAATATGCCTTTGGTTTTTGAAATGGTGATGAAATGAACATTTGATTGATCTCTGAAACTGGTTTGCCCTAAAATTTGTTTTGCTCGATTCATGAATTCCAGGAAGAATAAATTTGTTATGACTTAGGGTTTTGATTCAGGGGATCATGGGAATCATTTTGGTGTGCTTGGTTTTCATTTTTGATACGTTTTGAGGGAGTTTGGAGATTTTCAGGTGGACTCCCCACCGGAGAAGACGACCGGAGGTCTTCTCCGGCCACCTGAAAATGATTTGTGCCCTAATCCAGTCATTAAGCCAGTTTGAATATTGAGCGTAGGATCAGTGGACTTGTTTGACTTGCCGCGCGAATAGATGGCACAGATCAATCTGCTTAGCCCTAATCTCTTTCATTAGTTTTAATTAATTTTAATTAAGATAATTAAGTCAGAAGCCATCTGGACCCTCCACTAGCGCGCCAGTCAACGCATTTGAATCCAGGACTCATCTCCACCCTCCATTCTGATTACTTTCATTTTTATTTAATTTTAATTCATTTTCTTTTCAATTAACTTGCACAATTAATTAAAAATAGCAAAAAATTTCTAAAAATTATGAAACTTTTTCTCTTAAGTTTTATTAATTTTGTGGACACAAAAATATTTTCATTTCATTTTTTTATCATTAAAAAAGTATTTTTAAATATTTAAAAGATTATTTTTAATTGATTAATGAAAATTAATTTATTAAAAATGCTTTTAGGTATTTAAAAATCACCAAAAAATTCATGGAATGTTCTAAGATATTTAGAAACATTGTCCAACCTTCAAACCAAATTTCTTTTTTGATCTTGATTCATTTTGAGAATTTTTCATTGAATTAAATTATTTTTTATGCATTAATTTGATACTAAGCTCAAAAATTCATTTCTGCCTATCTAGGAAGAGTTGGACATTGATTCTTCTTGCATTGCATTGTGTTTAGCATGTAGTTTTTGAGATAAAATGGTCATGATTTGATCTTGCATTTTTCATTTGTTTGGCATTTCTTTTGTTTAGGAACCCTAAAAACCCTAATAACTTAGAAAAATCATAACTTGAGATTGGTTAAGAGTTGAGGCTTCCCCTTTGGACCTTGGTTTAGTATAGGATTAGGGTTTCTTTGGGTGGCATTTTCCATTTTTTATCTTAGGGTTTGCTTCTGTTTTGAGTTTTTGTTTGTTGTTTGATCCATAAACCCTAATTTGGGCTTTCATTTGCATCCCTCTTGCATTCTCTTGCATAACATGACTTGCCATGGCATTTTATGCATTCTTGTGATTCATTTGACATCTTAAGACATATAGAAAGCATGCTTGATCATTGCATCACATATTTGCCATGTCATTTATCTTGTATGCTTCATAACTTTCCATGTTCATCCATGTTCCTTAATTTGCATCATTTGCATCCATGATCTTGTATGAACATCTCCATGCCTTGCCTCATGTTTGTAGCATTTCATAGCATCATTATCATCATGTGTATGCTTCTGGTTTTGCCTAGCATCATGGCATTTCATTTCATTTAGCATTGCATTGCATTTCTTTCTAACATTTCAGGTGGTAAGTAAATTGGAGAAGTGAATTTGCCTTCACTTCTCATAACTTTCTTCTCATCTCTCTTGCATCCATTGCTGCATTTTTGTTTGTGTTTGAGTTTGAGCTTGCTCATTCTTCTTCCTCCCACTTTCTTTCTTCAAGTGACTTGACTTCTTGAATGAAGCAAGTCACTCTGCTTCTCTTGATCCTTTCATCTGCTTCCTGGTGGCTCCTTTGAAGATTGTCTTTGCAAACCTCACAAACCTTAGGAACAACCAAGCATGATAATGATTAGGGTTCTGATTAGTCTCCCCTCTTAGTTTTACCTTTGTGTCTCTTTGAGTCTTCTCTTCTCATCTCATAATCAGGGACTAAAACCTAAAGGCTTTAAGGCTTTGTGATTAAGCTTATGCCTGCATCCTTCTATTAGGATGGAGTGTATAACTTTAATCCTAAGTGTTAAACCCTTCATGTGTTTAAATCTCTTAATCAATTCACTTAATAATCATCAAGACATCAAGCTTGTAACTTGGGCCTTGCATTAGGGTTCTAATTCTTCCTTAATTGGTTAAGAAGGACTAACCCTAGTGTTAATGGACAAGTCCCCCTCAAGTTGCCTTACAAATCATAAAATTCACTTCATCATCATATCATTAAATAAAATCCACTTAATCAAAAGCTTGTTTTGTCATGAGTTTAATCCCTAATCATGGATTAAGTTGAGGAGTTTTCCTCAGCTTAAATATTCTCATCTATTATCCTTTTATTAGGATGGTGTAATGAGTCTGTTTAATCCTTGATTATGGCTTAACCTCATTACTCAACACTAAACAAAAACACCAAAAAACATCTAAATAATCACAAGTAGATTAATGATCTTAATCCTACACCAAAGGTGATTAAGTGTGAGAATCTGACTTCACACTTAAGATATTCTCATTACCCCTGATCAGAGGGAAGATGTGATGAGTTTACTGACCCATTGGTTTAGGCTTAAGCTCATTAATTTATGACAAATTCTCAAAAGCAATAAAAGACTGAAAACTCAAAAACAAACAATAATCGTCTCCTCCGGGATTCTTTCCTCATCTCATTCACTCACAAACGAGAGCTCGCTTCTTCCGTCTAATGCAAGACAGTTTGCATCTGTGCCAGACAGATCATACACTTGAGCATAGGCATTTAAGCAGTTCACAAGTCAATTCATCTTTCAGTCTCTTTGGGTCGAACTACGGTGTTCTGACTTCCTCATTGCACGAGAGGATACGTAGGCATAACTTAACAGTTATCGAACAAAAGTCTCTGTACATTTCCCCTCCTTCCAGCTTCATTCTTTAGCCTCATATTCATGAGCATACTCTTTTCTTTACACTGACACATCATTTATACACTTCACTTCTTTTACACTGACACCTGTACATCCTTTTCCAGCTATTTTATACACAAATTGCACTGACACTACCCCTTTAAAACACAAATCTTTTAAGCGTGGATCCCGTCGAGTACGACGGACAATCTGGGTGCTAATACCTTCCCAGGTTGTAACCAACCCCCTTTCTCAGTCTCTCTGGTTCGCAACCGTCTTATCCATATCTTTCTAGGTTTATGCAGCATTACCTTTCCTCCGGGATAAAAATGCCTAGCTGGCGACTCTATTCATCTCCAGTGAGTTCACGGCTGTGTGTTCTCATTGTCCCTCTCGCCGACCGTTCGCGTCTGTACCTTCATCTGATCCATTTCATTTGTCGGGAGCGACAGCTTGGCGACTCTGCTGGGGACCCTTATATTGCAACCAGGGCTTCTGGTTCTTTTTGTGGGTTCCTCCTAGCGCTTGATTGATTTGTGTTTATTGGGGGTGTTATGTGCTTATTTGTGTTTGTATGTTTGTACTTAGTTTACTTTATGTACAGTTTGCTTTACTGCTTTCTTTATTGCTTTTGCATTATATCATATTGTCATACTGTACTGCTGGCTGGATCTTTTGTTTGCTTTGGTGGGTGGGTGATTCATTGAGAGTTAAGGCCCTATACCTGGGACCTGAGTGACACCTAGGCTAGAGTGAATCATATTCTTTCCCATTCCATCTCGGTCTGGTGCGGGAATATGAAACACGGTTCAGATATGGGTTTCTTCTTGAGAACTCTGTGTTGCAGATTTCCTGCAATGCTAGGGCTATCTGGGAAGCCTGCTAAGTCTGGATGACCTTTAGTATTGACCTTCAGAAACTGAGGTGAATTAGAGGAGGAACTTTTATGGTTATTGTAAACACTGTGCCTCCGGGTTAGAAGTGTTTACACTTCTCATAACTGATCCAAGTCTGAGGATCCTTGTTTTAGAACACTACCTGTGAGGGGGTTGGGATGTTTACAGGTTTGCAGGTACCTTGACCTCAGAATACCCTGTTACTTTGATTTGATTAAGAGTACTCCATGTTGGAACAGTTCTTGTGATTCTAAAACCCTGGACATGTGGCTCTTTATTTGAGTCCCCCACCTTGGTTACTGGACTTATAGACCTCCATCTGGATTTCTTACACATGGACTTATATCAGAGCATTTTGATCAGACCCAGCTCAGTCACAAACCCTTGCATATCATTTGCATACATAATCATTGCATCATATTGACATTTGCTTATTTGTGTTTCAGGGTATCCATCTTCATTTGGTTTTGGTTTTGACCCCATCTTCAGTATTGACCTGTCTTCATCAGCACCTGCTTCAGCCATCAGCTGTCTGCTTCAGTCATTAGCACCAGCCAATCAGTGGCCCATTCTTCAGCATCTTCATCAGCACTTGTCTCTACTCAGTCTCAGCATCATGGCTCCAAAGAAAAGCAACATCACCTACTACTTCTTCCAGCCAGACTTAGCTGACATCAGGAGGATTCAGACCCTGATCACTCCAGACCATGTACCATTGTTCAGGGAACACCATGGAGATATACTTGATATGGCTATGGATCTGGACCCTTCACAGAGAAGCCTGATCCACACCTGCCTTCAGTTTTATGATCCCCCACTGAGATGTTTCACTTTCCAGGACTTTCAGTTGGGCCCTCTATTGGAAGAATACTCATCATTAGTTGGCATACCTATCAGGAGAGAAGTTCCTTTCAACCTTGAGATGGTCTTTCCAAGTAATGAGGAGGTGGCAAAGGCATTGCATCTGGAACCAGTCTTGGTTGGGCAACATATGACTTCTAAGGCAGGAATCCCTGGCCTGCACCTGGATTTCTTGATTTCTCAAGCTACTTTGAAAGCTTCTTCAGGAGATTGGAAAGCAGTGTGTGCTTTATTGGCCCTAAGTATATATGGGATTGTATTGTTTGCAGATGAGCCTCGATTCATCAGTAAGAATGCAATTCACCTGTTCACTCTGAAGAACCCAGTGCCAACTTTATTGGGGGATCTCTACTATTCAGTGCATCAGAGGAATGAGAAACAGAGAGGGAGACTAGTGAGGTGTTGTGCTCCATTATTCCATACTTGGCTTCTCAGGCACCTACCCAGGACAGATGCATTTCTAAACCCTCATCAGCAGAAGAACTGGGCTGGAAGACTAACTACTCTTACCTCAGCTGACATCAGGTGGTGCACTCAAAGCACAAAAGGCAGGGATATCATCACCAGCTGTGGGCATTTTTCCAATGTGCCCCTAGTAGGAGTTAAGGGTAGTATTAACTACAACCCTCTGCTGTTTAAAAGACAACTGGGCTATGCACTGGTCCACACTCCTAAGGCACGGGACTTGGTTGAGACTCTCTACTGTGAGAACAAGATTAGTCTGACTGTTGTTAGGCAGGCAGCCTGGGCCTGGGATAATATGCAGACTAAAGGGATAACCATCTTGGGAAAGTGTAACAATGTGGCATCAGCACAATACTATGATTGGTCCTATGATAGGGCTCAATTCTCTGGGATGCCCTTTACTATTGAAGATGTGCCTGGGCCTTCCACAGTACCACCTCCAGCAACTGTCAGTTTGGAGGAGTTTGAGAAGTTGAAGGAAAGGAATGAGAAGTTAACCCAAGCTTTGCAGAAGACCCTCTATGAGAGGAGTGATGGAAGACTGGATATTGAAAGATTGGAGAAGCTGAAGAAAGAGCATCTGGCTAAGATAGAGAAGTCTGAAGATTACATTAAGAAATCTAGGGCTGGAGAACAAATCCTAAAGAATGCTTGCAAGGAAGCCCAATTTCAGAAAGCTAGGACAGACTTGTATCTGAAGGAGAGTCAGGCTAGGTGGGTCAGGATCACCGAGGCTCGTACCCTGGAGAACAAGAGAGTTCAAGACAAGATGGAGCAAATAGAAGAAGCCCTGGCAGCAGCCCAGAGGGAGATATCAGAACTGAAGATCAGAGCAGGGGTGAAGAGGTCAAAAGACCAAGGTCAACACAAGAAGCTGGCTGCAGCTATTGCTACAAGGAACCTTCTTATCAGGAACCTTACGGAGCGTCCGGCTGATCCTGTGACCGAAGCACTTCTCAAGGAAGTTCGGGAGGATGAGTTTGGACTTGGTGTTTGACCATTTGTTTGTTGTTGCTTTATTTCCATTGTACTTTTATTTTTCTTATGAATTTTTGACCCCTTAGAGGGCTGGTGTTGTAAAATGAACAAGTTGTATTGTTTCACTTTCTGTAAAATATTTGTGATAGTTTGCTTCATCTGAGTTTTCTTCAAAAGCAACTTCAACTGCATCTTCAAAGGGTCTGGAAGGGTCAAAACTGAATGCCAAGCCGGATACCTTGAGAACAAATAAGCATACTGCATTGCATGCTAACCCTTTGTTTGTTTTGTAGGTTTTTGTTTTGTTGTTGCTAACTCTGTTGTAATGTTCAGGAACTATTGCTCGTCGCCGGGTGTTTCCCCTCAACAGGCCACACAGATACCCTACCCGAAACAACCTTCCGGGAATTCAGATGGATCAGATGCAGCAGGACCTCACTGAGGTCAGAAACCAAATGGCCAACGAAAGGTTGGAGATGAGAACTCAGATAACACAGTTCATGGAAGTGATGAACAACTTGGCTCAAAGCCAGGAGAGGCTCAGAACACTGGTGGAAGGGAGAAACCAAGAAGACCATCAGCCTGGAACTGCTGGGACTAGCAACAATGAAAGGGTCCAACCACATGTCAATCCCCCTGTCTTTGGTCCCCACCTCCATTCAGAGGCCAACATTCCAGTCAATATACCAGGAACTGCTACAGCCGGGAGGGTACTGCAAGAAGATCCTCAAGAAGACCAGTTCACAGTAATGGGAGCCGGGGAAGAGGCTTATGATAGAAGATTGGATGAAATAGCTGAGAAGTTAAGGTCCTTGGAGTCTCAAAACTCTTTGGGGTTCGATGTTATGGATATGGGCTTGGTAGACGGGGTCAGGATTCCCCACAAGTTTAAGCCTCCATGCTTTGAAAAATATAATGGGACTTCCTGTCCACGGACTCACCTACAATCTTTTCTCGGAAGGTTAAAAGCTTATACCATGGATGAGAAGTTGTGGATGTTCTACTTCGAAGATAGTTTGACTGGAGCTTCGAGGGAATGGTATTCCCATCTGACAAGAGCAACTGTAAGATGCTGGAAGGACCTGGCAGAGGCCTTCATCAGACAGTATCAGTATAATCTGGATATGGCACCCAATAGGACCCTCCTAATGGGAATGTCACAGTCATCTAGAGAGAGCTTCAGAGAATATGCTCAAAGATGGAGACAGCTCGCTGCTGCTGTCCAGCCACCTATGTCTGAACGGGAAATGGCTGATATGTTCATGAATACCCTTCAGGGAACCTATATTGATAGGCTGGCTGCCTTCTCATCCACCAGCTTTGCAGATGTTGTCATAGCCGGGGAGAGAATTGAAAGCCTGTTGAAAATGGGTAAGATCTCAGACAATGGTGCAAGCTCATCCAGTAATGCAAGAAAGCCTTTTGCAGGCCCGAGAAGGACTGGTGAGACTAATGCCATCCACACCAACAGGAGTAGGCCCCAATATGTTCACAGATCTGTGGCTGCAGTCACTATCCCTGCTCCGGCTCATCCACAACCTGTTTATCAACCTCCTCAGCAAAACTATCAGCCACAACCTCAGTATCAACAACAGAATCAGTACCCTCCAAGAAACTACAACAACAGCAACACCAACAATAACCAGCAAAGGCCATTCCAGCAAAGGCCATCTCAAGCTAACAGAGTGATCGACCCGATCCCCATGCCATATGCTACATTACTGCCACAGCTTCTGAAACTCAACCTAGTTGAGCTAAGAACGTTGGCACCTCCGGATCCCAACAGTCTACCCAGGAATTACGACTCCAACGCTAGGTGTGCCTTTCATTCAAACGCACCTGGCCATAGTACGGAAAAGGCAGAGCCCTGCACATGAAGGTACAAGACCTGGTGGACTCAAAAGCTCTGAATTTTGCACCACCACCCAATGTCAACAAAAATCCTATGCCAAACCATGGTGGTCCCCGAATCAACGCTATTGAAGAAGACAAGCCGTCTTATTTAATAACCAGTGTGGGCCAGATCCGGACACCGTTGGTAGAAATCAAGGCTCAGCTCTTGGAATGTCAGATGTTCCCAGGATGCGAGTTAGGGTGTGCTTACTGCAATATTTCAGTAAATGGGTGCGATAATCTGAGGAATGGCATAGATGGCCTTATTCAGAGTGGCCAGCTTCAGATCACTACATCATTTCCAACAAATCCAGCAATCTCATCAACAACGGTTTCAGAACCTCCTACAACTGCTGCAACCATTGTTCCTGACAATTCTTCGGCGTCATCAACAAGTACTTCATCAATCTTCTCAAATGATCAGTTTTCAACAATTTTTCCTGCTACAACTTCAGCTTCACTCCATTTTGAATCTCCTACAACAACAACATCCACACTTCCAACAATGTCTCCTACAACTCCAGCAACCAATCATGAAGATGTCTCTACTGTCACCATATTCTATGATCCTGAAAATAACTCTGCCTACAATTCAGAAGGTGCTGCTCCCATCAGAGCACCATTTACAATTTATTACGATCCACAAACTGTTACAGTCCCTTCAGCAGCAGCAATCAGTCCAGTCACTGTCACGGTGCCTGGACCAGTACCATATGAAAGCAATAGGGCCATCCCTTGGCACTATGGCTCTGACGTGTACTGCGAAGGAAAAAGAATCACTCTTGAAACATCAACACTTGCACCACAGATAGATAATGTGGGAGGAGGCGGAGGCTTCACCCGAAGCGGACGTCTCTTTGCTCCACCAATTCAAAGACCCACTGCCGAAGCAGAAGCTGCTGCTAAGGCAAAAGGAAAGAGCCAGGTGCAGGAAGATCAAGCTGTTAAAGAAGCCTTGAAGACACCGTTCGATCAAGAAGTTGATGAGTTTATGAGGATCATCAAAAAGAGTGATTACAAAATTGTGGATCAGCTTCACCAGACGCCATCCAAGATCTCTATCTTATCTCTGCTTATGTGCTCCGAAGCCCATCGGAATGCACTACTTAAAGTCTTGCACGCAGCTTACGTGCCTGAGGAGATCACTGTCAATCAATTGGAAACCGTGGTTGGAAACGTTACTGCTAGCAATGGGCTAGGGTTCACCAATACTGACTTGACAACGGATGGCCGCAACCACAACAAAGCCTTGCACATCACCATGGAATGCAAAGGAGCAGTCCTTTCACATGTGCTGGTGGACACAGGGTCATCCCTGAATGTCTTGCCAAAGAAAGCTCTGGTGAAGCTAGAGTATGAAGGATTAGCATTGAAACCCAGCAACCTGGTGGTAAGAGCCTTTGATGGTTCTAAGAGGTCGGTTCTGGGGGAAATAGAGCTGCCCGTGACAATTGGCCCGCAGACCTTTACAACTATCTTCTATGTGATGGACATTCAGCCCGCCTATAGCTGTTTGTTGGGTAGACCCTGGATTCACGCCGCTGGCGCTGTAACGTCTACCCTTCACCAGAAGTTAAAATTTGAATGGGAAGGCCAAGTTGTTACAATCTGTGGAGAAGAGGATATATTTGTTAGCCATCTGGCTACTTATAAGTACATTGAGTTGGATGGGGAGATCCATGAAACAATGAGCCAAGGTTTTGAGGCCTTGAATGTCAATGAAGCATCTGCTGTATCTGGTATCTCCATGTCATCTTATCAACAAGCCCGAAAGGTTGTTGAAGAAGGAACTGCCCAAGGCTGGGGCAAGGTCGTATCTGTGGAAGAGAAGAAGGACAAGTTTGGGTTGGGTTACATACCAACTCAACACAATCAAGTGGAGGCTGCTGAGAAGCCTGGTTTTGTCAGTGGGGGGATGCTCACCCCCGATGCTATCAACAATTTGGAAGACGGGCTGGAAGAGGAGCGCAATCTGGAGAATTGGATTCGTCCAAAGATCCCGGGGAGCAGTATCTCGAACTGGTCTTCCCAGGAAATTATAAGAGTTACTCATGCAGAGTAATTATTATTTCCTGTATTTTTATAGCATGCATCAAAGTCTTGCATCTTGCCCAAGATGACAAGACTCATTTTGTAATCAGGGCCATCTGTACTTTTGTGCAAACAAGATTAAATTAATGAAATATCAGACATCTTTTTGCAAATGAGTCTTTTTCTTTTCTGCTCACTGTTTTTCCATTTTTCTTTTTTGTACAAAAATAAATGGCGGTGTTTTCAAAATGATAACTTCATTTCACTTTTTTCTAAAGCAAGATTAAAATCAATCACTAAAATGAACAAACTGAACCCTTGCAGAGAGTGCCTTCCAGACAGCACCGACAACAGCACGGCTATGACATCGTATGACTTTGGCAATCCAATCAATCAAGCTGATGAAGGGGTTGATGAAGAATATGAGCTTCCTGAAGAGCTAGCCAGGTTGTTGAGACAAGAGGAAAAGGTTATTACTCCTCACCAGGAGGAGATTGAAGTGATTAATCTTGGTACAAATGAAGACGTGAAAGAGGTTAAAATCGGGGCCTGCCTGCAAGACTCAGTGAAGAGACAACTGATTGATCTGCTTCAAGAATATGTTGACGTGTTTGCTTGGTCGTATCAAGACATGCCAGGGTTGGACACCGATATAGTTGTGCACAAGCTGCCTTTGAGGGAAGAATGCCCACCGGTTAAACAGAAGCTGCGCCGTACTCGCCCAGACATGGCTATGAAGATCAAAGAAGAGGTACAAAAGCAGTGGGACGCCGGGTTCCTTGCTGTAACTAGCTATCCGCCGTGGGTTGCTAACATAGTACCTGTGCCTAAGAAAGACGGCAAAGTAAGGATGTGTGTTGACTACCGGGATCTGAACAGAGCCAGCCCGAAAGATGACTTCCCATTACCTCACATTGATGTATTGGTGGATAACACGGCTCAGTTCTCGGTATTCTCCTTCATGGACGGATTTTCAGGATATAATCAGATCAAGATGTCACCTGAAGACATGGAGAAGACAACATTCATTACGCCCTGGGGCACGTTCTGTTACAAAGTGATGCCATTCGGACTGAAGAATGCTGGTGCAACATATCAACGGGCTATGGTGACATTATTCCACGATATGATCCATAAGGAAATCGAGTGTTATGTGGATGACATGATCGCCAAGTCCCTTACAGAGGAAGATCACCTGGTGAATCTGCTCAAGTTATTCAAGCGTCTGAGGAAGTACCAACTGAAGTTGAACCCCAACAAATGCACATTCGGGGTGCGATCCGGTAAGTTGCTGGGATTTATTGTAAGCGAGAAAGGGATTGAAGTTGACCCTGATAAAGTCAAAGCTATTCAAGAGATGCCTGCACCGAAAACAGAGAAAGAAGTTCGGGGGTTCTTAGGTCGATTGAACTACATTTCACGGTTCATATCTCACCTTACAGCAACTTGTGAACCCTTGTTCAAACTGTTAAGAAAAGAACAGACGGTCAGGTGGAACGAAGACTGCCAGAAGGCTTTTGACAAGATCAAAGAGTACTTGCAAGAACCTCCAATCCTTATGCCCCCAGTTGAAGGAAGACCTCTGATTATGTACTTAACAGTATTAGAAGAGTCGATGGGGTGTGTGTTGGGCCAGCATGACGAGTCTGGCCGAAAAGAGTATGCAATATACTACCTAAGCAAAAAGTTTACCGACTGTGAACAACGTTATTCACTGCTCGAGAAAACTTGTTGTGCTTTAGCGTGGGCTGCTCGCCGACTAAGGCAGTATATGTTGACCCACACTACTTTATTGATCTCCAAAATGGACCCAGTCAAGTACATTTTCGAGAAGCCAGCTCTTACCGGACGGGTTGCAAGATGGCAGATGATTCTTACAGAATACGACATACAGTACACATCTCAGAAAGCCATCAAGGGCAGTGTACTATCTGAATACCTTGCTGAGCAACCCATTGATGACTACCAGCCTATGAGGTTTGACTTCCCTGATGAAGACATCATGTTCATAAAATCAAAAGATCAGGAAGAGCCTATTCACACTGAAGGGCCCGACCCGGAAGAAGAATGGACTATGATGTTTGATGGGGCTGTTAACATGAATGGTCGTGGTGTTGGTGCGGTGCTCATTACACCCAAAGGAGTTCACATGCCTTTCTCGGCAAAACTCACTTTCAACTGCACTAACAACGAAGCTGAATACGATGCTTGCATTATGGGTCTTGAGGAAGCCATTGACCTCAGGATCAAGACATTGACCGTATTCGGAGATTCAGCTTTGGTAGTCAATCAAACCAACGGAAAATGGTACACCCACCAGGGTCATCTGATACCTTACAGGGATTATACAAGAAGGTTATTGACTTTCTTCACAACAGTCAAGCTTGAGTATATCCCTCGGGACGAGAACCAGTTTGCGGATGCTCTTGCTACCATTTCATCCATGATCAAAGTTCAAGCTGCTAACTTTGTACCTCAGATTTCAGTGTCAAGACTTGATAGACCAGCATATGTATTTGCGGCTGATGTTGTCAAAGATGATAAGCCCTGGTTCCATGACATTAAATGCTTCTTGGAGGACCAAACGTACCCATCTGGGGCATCTTCCAATGATAAGAAGACTTTGAGAAGGCTTGCTGGTAGTTTCTTTCTGAACACTGATGGGTCTTTATACAAAAGGAACTTTGATATGGTACTCCTCAGATGTGTTGATAAGACGGAAGCGGATTTGCTGATGCATGAAGTGCATGAAGGATCTTTTGGTACCCATGCTGGAGGGCATGCCATGACTAAGAAGTTGCTAAGATCAGGTTATTACTGGATCACAATGGATGCCGACTGTTGTGCCTATGCCAGAAAATGTCACAAATGCCAGATCTATGCAGACAAGGTGCATGTGCCTCCCAATCCTTTGAACATCATGTCTTCACCATGGCCCTTTGCTATGTGGGGCATCGATATGATTGGCAAGATTGAGCCAACTGCTTCGAACGGCCACAGATTCATCCTGGTCGCCATCGACTATTTTACCAAGTGGGTTGAAGCAGCCTCATATGCAAACGTTACAAGGCAAGTGGTAGCCAGATTTCTGAAAAGAGATATCATCTGTCGATATGGAGTGCCCGAGCGAATCATTACTGATAATGGTTCCAATCTAAACAACAAAATGATGGCTGAGTTATGCCGGGACTTCAAGATCCAACATCACAATTCTTCTCCTTACAGGCCAAAGATGAATGGCGCTGTCGAGGCAGCAAATAAAAATATCAAGAAGATTGTGCAGAAGATGGTAGTCACTTACAAAGACTGGCATGAAATGCTACCGTTTGCCTTGCATGGGTACCGTACATCAATCAGAACATCCACTGGGGCAACACCGTATCAGCTTGTGTATGGTATGGAAGCAGTCCTACCTGTTGAAGTGGAATTACCCTTTCTACGGGTACTAATGGATGTTAAACTGAGTGAAGCAGAATGGGTTCGGTCCCGATACGAACAACTGAGTCTGATCGAAGAGAAAAGATTGGCGGCAATCTGTCACAGGCAGTTATATCAGAAGAGAATGAAGAAAGCCTTCGATCAGAAAGTCAGGCACCGAGGGTACCAAGTAGGAGATCTCGTGCTGAAGAGAATCCTCCCTCCTCATACAGACTACAGGGGCAAATGGACTCCAAATTATGAAGGACCATTCGTTGTAAAGAAAGTTTTCTCTGGTGGAGCACTGATGCTCAGCACCATGGATGGTGAAGATTTCCCGTCCCCTGTGAATTCAGATGCAGTTAAAAAATACTTCGCGTAAGAATGACCCGCTGGACATAAAAACAGAATGTAAGTCCAGGCAAAAATAGGGCATCCCGGCGAGTCAAAAACAGAATAAAAGACTCGGGCAAAAATAAGGGAAAATAAACAAAAAATGTACACCCGCTGAGTTGAAAAGCCACATTGGACAGCTCAGGCAAAAATGGGTATCCCGATGGATTGAAAACCCGAAAGGGCGATCCATGCAAAATAAGGGAATAAGCGAACAACTGCATTCTGAATTCGTCTGTATCACTTACAACTTGGAAAGCTCCAAAAGGGTCAAGTTTCAATCAGAATCAGCCTTCTTCAGAAAGCAAGACGAGAAGAACGTCATTGTCATACGAATCATAGCAGAAGAGGAAGCTCCCTAAAGCGTCGTCAACATCGCCAGCACTCTGTTTTCCAATTTATAACAGTCTCTTCATTTTAGGAGATTTGTTTCCTTGACTGTATCTTGCCAATTCAGGGCACATGAATTAATAAAATCAGATTTTTCAGTCATGTTTCGTTTTGTACAAAGAATGTCTGATGTCTCTAAAACTAATTGCATAAAGTACAGATGCTTTTCTCTAAATAATAAAAACACATGCTGGCAGGGAATATACTTGCTCTCAAAAATGCTTAACTCCTATGACGGGATCCAGTAAGGGATACCTCGGGACCTTGTGTACGTTTCCTTATCTTTGCAGGATTGCAGGTATCCAGAAGCACAGCTTGGGGCATGAAAGCTTCACCCTCAGCAAGCTGGCAAATCATTATCAACTCGGTCTATCTTCCACGTGGTACGGGAAGGTGCCCATTTCCCCAGCGAAGTTGCCAAATCAATACTCGCTCAGTCTTAGCACCAGGTGTTCTCCCCAGCTGAGTTGCTTTCTCCCCAGCTGAGTTGCTTCTTCCCCAGCTGAGTTACCAACAACTCTCCCCAGCCGTAGTGCAAATCATTCTTCCTCAGCAAGATGCAAAAGCCAGGGAATCATCTCCCCACAAAATCCTCAGCCTCCATTCAGAAGAGCAACGCATGAAGAAGTCACAGCAGAGTACAGAAGACTTCTGCAAACCCCAGCTGGGTCCCATCTTATAAGGATATGTCGTCTAGTGGCATGTATTCCCAAGCAATTACATCTCACCAGATCTACCAATGATCTCATCCCCAGCTGGGATGTCCACTTCAAACAGATCAGCCAGAGATCCTCGCGGCAACGGGATCCGAATCCCGGTTTGATACCTTTGCATAATCATGGCATTTGCATCATATTATCCCCTCAGAGCGTAGCATTCCGTCTAATACGGAGCATTACGGCAAAAAATCAAACGCATAGCATAATCATAAGTCATGTTATGAATCGAACACTTGTGAATAATAACCGTTCATCATCACTGTACAGAAATCCCCACCAGAGTTCCCGGCAAAAGCAGTTGCCTCTCAAATCACAAACACCAGTATATACACCTTCGGACACCCGTCCGTGTCACATCCCCAGCAGAAAGCCAAAGACACCCTCTTTGCACTCGTATATACCTCATATACTTGTATATACCCTTTCTTGGCACCCGTCCGTGTCATATCCCCAACGCAGTCGCTTACACTTTCATCACCCACATACTTGTTGATATTATTATACTTTTCTCCCTTGACACCCGTTCGTGTCACTCTCCCCAGCAGTTAAAACACTCATCTATACAATACTCATGCTCACTACTCCTGATACACTTATACAGATACTCGTCCGTATCCTGTATACATCACTTATATCCCCACAGATTCGACAACAGTCCTTGTTCTTTGTTAACTAGTTGGTACTCGCCCGTACCATCATCTCAGAACATTGCGTCTAGTGTTTGTTTCTACCGGATACTCGTCCGTATCATAGTCTTAAGGATGCTCGTCCGCATCTTTAATCCATACACTGTGTCAAACACTTATGTCTTCTTGAATATAGACATTCGTCCGTGTCTACTATTCCCCAGGAGTCCCTTCAGATACAACGCTCGTACGTGTTCCCTGTTAACCAGTTGATACGCGTCCGTATCATCATCTCGGAACATGTGTCAGTACTTGTTTCTACCGGATACTCGTCCGTATCATAGTCTTAAGGATGCTCGTCCGCATCTTTAATCTATACACAGCATCTAAACACTTACGCTTTCCTTTCTTGGTTGTGCACGCTCGTCCGTGTTCACTATATCCCCAGTAGATCGCCAACAAAGCATCTTCTTTCATCTGACACTCGTCCTGTGTTATGATAAACCTTGAGAGCAGCCGTACCCTGCTGAGTGGTCGTCCTCCACTTCTTGATGGTCGTCCTCCATCATGCTCATCCGATGGTCGTCCCCATCGCGATATTTTCGGCAGCCGTACCCTGCCAAGTGGTCGTCCTCCACTTTTTTTGATGATCGTCCTTCATCACTTTATCCAATGGCCGTCCCCATTGTTGATTTTGGTTATCTGACATTCGTCCTGTGTCATGATAAACCTTGAGAGCAGCCGTACCCTGCTGAGTGGTCGTCCTCCACTTCTTGATGGTCGTCCTCCATCATGCTCGTCCGATGGCCGTCCCCATCGTTGACCTTTTCTATCCGGCATTCGTCCTATGTCGCGATATTTTCGGCAGCCGTACCCTGCCAGGTGGTCGTCCTCCACCTTTGATGGCCGTCCCCATCATATTCCTTTTATTCCCAACAGAGCAGCCGTCCCCTGCTAGGTGATCGTCCTTCACCTTTGATGGCCGTACCCCATCATCTGTTTATTTCATTTATTCTTTAACCCGATGGCCGTCCCCGTCGTGGTCCCTTTTCCTTTTCAGCACGATGGCCGTCCCCATCGTTGGTTACTTTGCTTTATGAACTTGATGGCCGTCCCCGTCATAATTCATCAATTTCCAGAGAATTTTACAGCTTTATCTTGATGGCCGTCCCCATCGTAATCTTATTTTCCCAGCTAGTCGGCCGTCCCCGTCTTAGCTTTACCTTTTATCCCCAGCATGTCGGCCGTCCCCGTCATTGCTTTACTTTCCGTACTTTTCCCAGCATGTCGGCCGTCCCCGTCATTGCTCCTTACCCAGCAGTCGTCCTCTGCTCGACGGTCGTCCTCCGTCGCCCACACTTTACAATATACTTTGTTTTCTCTTACAATCTATATCCCTTTTCTTCTTCATTTCTGTGAGTGCAAATTTTGGACTGTCTTTGGTATTCAACCACAAGTTATCTTGTTTGCCTGGTAAGCCGTTGCTTACAACCTGCACAGCTAACTAATGTTTGAATAGGGGCAGCTGTAAACACCCCAAATTTGCCCTCACCCATTCACACCATGGCTTGTGATCATTCTCATATGCATAAATACAATCATATCATCTCACATCTCATTTTTGATTCACTGCATAGTTTCTAAGTCATCTGCACCTAGGGTTTGTGATCTGAGCAATCTCAAGGCTTTTTGAGCCATTCCAAAGGCAACCAATCACTTCAAAGGGATCCACATGTGTTCTTATATCATAATACATCCTCTCGAAGTCAAAATTTCAAAAGAATCACAAGAACTAGGGTTTGTATGGATGCAGAGCCAGGTTTGACTGCACAGTTGACTGAAAATTAGGGTTTTGGTTTTAGAGGCCATAACTCCAATTTTTTTGGTCATTCTTGTTTCCATTGGTCTCTATATGTTATAGGGAGTATGCATATCAATTTTCATGAAGAAATCCCATGGGGAAGTCATCTGATCAAGAGTTGACTTTCTGGACAAGTCAGTGCAAAATCAGGGCATCTGAGGCCCCCAATGACCCAACCAATGGGTGATCTTCATCATTTTGAGTGTATATGGTCTTTATTTGATCATGGAAGAAGGTTGAAGTTCATAAAAATCAAGAATTTAGGGTTTTTGCAAATGTTGACTTTTTGGGCATAGTTGACTTTTCAAGAATGCTTCATTTTAGGTCATTTTTCAAGCCTTGATTCTTGATCCAAAAATGCTTCAAATGGAAAAACTTTGGTCATGAAAGTTGTAGATCTCATTTTTCCCTTTTCAAAAAGTACAAGAACATGATCAAATTCTTTTTGGATCAAAAGTTATGGTGTGACAAAGTTGCCAAAAATCATTGATTTTCAAGGCATGCTTCAAGTGAGAATTTTGCAAAATCATGGACCAAGGCCAATTGCAACTTCTAATTCATTTCAAACCAGTATGCAAACATTCTATAAGTCATAAAATTCAGATTTGAACCAAGAATGCCCATGGTTTATGGTTTGTTGGACAAGGAAATCACATGTGAACCATAAAGCAACAACTTGCAAAACTCATGATCATTCTTTCCCCTACTTGCTGCATTGGTTACTGCACTTTGGCTAGCCTCTCACCTCATCTTGCTGCACCAGAACCAGCCCATGTACTAGCTATAGATCAACCCATACTTTCTCTTACAAAGAAGTTGACATTTTGCAAAAGGTGACTTACCTATCACAGCAGGCCATGTCACATCCCCTGACCTATGGGATTAAAATATACTTTCCATATGCTGGCCATAACACTCAAGCAAGGCTGAAACCTCATATACCAACACATTCACAAAACACACCCTAGCTGCATAAGCCTTCGAATCTGCCTCCACAGCACACAAACATCAAAACCATTTCCACACTTCAACTCACCATACTTCATAGACCTCAAACCACCAAGAGCCAGGCCTGAAACAAGCAAGAACACCCCATTGCCATTTCTCACCTCAACTTGCAGTTTCATTCGAAACTCTCTCCATAGCTCACAAACATACCAACAAACACCACAGACCTTCTCCACTCACCATCTGGATCACAAAGAACCATTCACAGTGACCTGAAGCCACCTGAAACTCCATTGCCATTTTCAACTGAGTTGAAGCAGAATCTGTCTAAACTCATCAACCAGCCAACATAAATTGTTCTAAAGCATTCAAACACCATCAAGAGGTCCTAAGGAGTGGATTTCATCAAGAGAAGTGGCCAGAAAGTCATCAGAGTGAAAGCTTCGAATCTCAGGTAGCTTGAAAAATATTTTTCCAGAAATCATTTCTTTTGTTCTAGACTTGCTCTTTGTGTCCTCCTGATCATGAATATGCCTTTGGTTTTTGAAATGGTGATGAAATGAACATTTGATTGATCTCTGAAACTGGTTTGCCCTAAAATTTGTTTTGCTCGATTCATGAATTCCAGGAAGAATAAATTTGTTATGACTTAGGGTTTTGATTCAGGGGATCATGGGAATCATTTTGGTGTGCTTGGTTTTCATTTTTGATACGTTTTGAGGGAGTTTGGAGATTTTCAGGTGGACTCCCCACCGGAGAAGACGACCGGAGGTCTTCTCCGGCCACCTGAAAATGATTTGTGCCCTAATCCAGTCATTAAGCCAGTTTGAATATTGAGCGTAGGATCAGTGGACTTGTTTGACTTGCCGCGCGAATAGATGGCACAGATCAATCTGCTTAGCCCTAATCTCTTTCATTAGTTTTAATTAATTTTAATTAAGATAATTAAGTCAGAAGCCATCTGGACCCTCCACTAGCGCGCCAGTCAACGCATTTGAATCCAGGACTCATCTCCACCCTCCATTCTGATTACTTTCATTTTTATTTAATTTTAATTCATTTTCTTTTCAATTAACTTGCACAATTAATTAAAAATAGCAAAAAATTTCTAAAAATTATGAAACTTTTTCTCTTAAGTTTTATTAATTTTTTGGACACAAAAATATTTTCATTTCATTTTTTTATCATTAAAAAAGTATTTTTAAATATTTAAAAGATTATTTTTAATTGATTAATGAAAATTAATTTATTAAAAATGCTTTTAGGTATTTAAAAATCACCAAAAAATTCATGGAATGTTCTAAGATATTTAGAAACATTGTCCAACCTTCAAACCAAATTTCTTTTTTGATCTTGATGCATTTTGAGAATTTTTCATTGAATTAAATTATTTTTTATGCATTAATTTGATACTAAGCTCAAAAATTCATTTCTGCCTATCTAGGAAGAGTTGGACATTGATTCTTCTTGCATTGCATTGTGTTTAGCATGTAGTTTTTGATATAAAATGGTCATGATTTGATCTTGCATTTTTCATTTGTTTGGCATTTCTTTTGTTTAGGAACCCTAAAAACCCTAATAACTTAGAAAAATCATAACTTGAGATTGGTTAAGAGTTGAGGCTTCCCCTTTGGACCTTGGTTTAGTATAGGATTAGGGTTTCTTTGGGTGGCATTTTCCATTTTTTATCTTAGGGTTTGCTTCTGTTTTGAGTTTTTGTTTGTTGTTTGATCCATAAACCCTAATTTGGGCTTTCATTTGCATCCCTCTTGCATTCTCTTGCATAACATGACTTGCCATGGCATTTTATGCATTCTTGTGATTCATTTGACATCTTAAGACATATAGAAAGCATGCTTGATCATTGCATCACATATTTGCCATGTCATTTGTCTTGTATGCTTCATAACTTTCCATGTTCATCCATGTTCCTTAATTTGCATCATTTGCATCCATGATCTTGTATGAACATCTCCATGCCTTGCCTCATGTTTGTAGCATTTCATAGCATCATTATCATCATGTGTATGCTTCTGGTTTTGCCTAGCATCATGGCATTTCATTTCATTTAGCATTGCATTGCATTTCTTTCTAACATTTCAGGTGGTAAGTAAATTGGAGAAGTGAATTTGCCTTCACTTCTCATAACTTTCTTCTCATCTCTCTTGCATCCATTGCTGCATTTTTGTTTGTGTTTGAGTTTGAGCTTGCTCATTCTTCTTCCTCTCACTTTCTTTCTTCAAGTGACTTGACTTCTTGAATGAAGCAAGTCACTCTGCTTCTCTTGATCCTTTCATCTGCTTCCTGGTGGCTCCTTTGAAGATTGTCTTTGCAAACCTCACAAACCTTAGGAACAACCAAGCATGATAATGATTAGGGTTCTGATTAGTCTCCCCTCTTAGTTTTACCTTTGTGTCTCTTTGAGTCTTCTCTTCTCATCTCATAATCAGGGACTAAAACCTAAAGGCTTTAAGGCTTTGTGATTAAGCTTATGCCTGCATCCTTCTATTAGGATGGAGTGTATAACTTTAATCCTAAGTGTTAAACCCTTCATGTGTTTAAATCTCTTAATCAATTCACTTAATAATCATCAAGACATCAAGCTTGTAACTTGGGCCTTGCATTAGGGTTCTAATTCTTCCTTAATTGGTTAAGAAGGACTAACCCTAGTGTTAATGGACAAGTCCCCCTCAAGTTGCCTTACAAATCATAAAATTCACTTCATCATCATATCATTAAATAAAATCCACTTAATCAAAAGCTTGTTTTGTCATGAGTTTAATCCCTAATCATGGATTAAGTTGAGGAGTTTTCCTCAGCTTAAACATTCTCATCTATTATCCTTTTATTAGGATGGTGTAATGAGTCTGTTTAATCCTTGATTATGGCTTAACCTCATTACTCAACACTAAACAAAAACACCAAAAAACATCTAAATAATCACAAGTAGATTAATGATCTTAATCCTACACCAAAGGTGATTAAGTGTGAGAATCTGACTTCACACTTAAGATATTCTCATTACCCCTGATCAGAGGGAAGATGTGATGAGTTTACTGACCCATTGGTTTAGGCTTAAGCTCATTAATTTATGACAAATTCTCAAAAGCAATAAAAGACTGAAAACTCAAAAACAAACAATAATCGTCTCCTCCGGGATTCTTTCCTCATCTCATTCACTCACAAACGAGAGCTCGCTTCTTCCGTCTAATGCAAGACAGTTTGCATCTGTGCCAGACAGATCATACACTTGAGCATAGGCATTTAAGCAGTTCACAAGTCAATTCATCTTTCAGTCTCTTTGGGTCGAACTACGGTGTTCTGACTTCCTCATTGCACGAGAGGATACGTAGGCATAACTTAACAGTTATCGAACAAAAGTCTCTGTACATTTCCCCTCCTTCCAGCTTCATTCTTTAGCCTCATATTCATGAGCATACTCTTTTCTTTACACTGACACATCATTTATACACTTCACTTCTTTTACACTGACACCTGTACATCCTTTTCCAGCTATTTTATACACAAATTGCACTGACACTACCCCTTTAAAACACAAATCTTTTAAGCGTGGATCCCGTCGAGTACGACGGACAATCTGGGTGCTAATACCTTCCCAGGTTGTAACCAACCCCCTTTCTCAGTCTCTCTGGTTCGCAACCGTCTTATCCATATCTTTCTAGGTTTATGCAGCATTACCTTTCCTCCGGGATAAAAATGCCTAGCTGGCGACTCTATTCATCTCCAGTGAGTTCACGGCTGTGTGTTCTCATTGTCCCTCTCGCCGACCGTTCGCGTCTGTACCTTCATCTGATCCATTTCATTTGTCGGGAGCGACAGCTTGGCGACTCTGCTGGGGACCCTTATATTGCAACCAGGGCTTCTGGTTCTTTTTGTGGGTTCCTCCTAGCGCTTGATTGATTTGTGTTTATTGGGGGTGTTATGTGCTTATTTGTGTTTGTATGTTTGTACTTAGTTTACTTTATGTACAGTTTGCTTTACTGCTTTCTTTATTGCTTTTGCATTATATCATATTGTCATACTGTACTGCTGGCTGGATCTTTTGTTTGCTTTGGTGGGTGGGTGATTCATTGAGAGTTAAGGCCCTATACCTGGGACCTGAGTGACACCTAGGCTAGAGTGAATCATATTCTTTCCCATTCCATCTCGGTCTGGTGCGGGAATATGAAACACGGTTCAGATATGGGTTTCTTCTTGAGAACTCTGTGTTGCAGATTTCCTACAATGCTAGGGCTATCTGGGAAGCCTGCTAAGTCTGGATGACCTTTAGTATTGACCTTCAGAAACTGAGGTGAATTAGAGGAGGAACTTTTATGGTTATTGTAAACACTGTGCCTCCGGGTTAGAAGTGTTTACACTTCTCATAACTGATCCAAGTCTGAGGATCCTTGTTTTAGAACACTACCTGTGAGGGGGTTGGGATGTTTACAGGTTTGCAGGTACCTTGACCTCAGAATACCCTGTTACTTTGATTTGATTAAGAGTACTCCATGTTGGAACAGTTCTTGTGATTCTAAAACCCTGGACATGTGGCTCTTTATTTGAGTCCCCCACCTTGGTTACTGGACTTATAGACCTCCATCTGGATTTCTTACACATGGACTTATATCAGAGCATTTTGATCAGACCCAGCTCAGTCACAAACCCTTGCATATCATTTGCATACATAATCATTGCATCATATTGACATTTGCTTATTTGTGTTTCAGGGTATCCATCTTCATTTGGTTTTGGTTTTGACCCCATCTTCAGTATTGACCTGTCTTCATCAGCACCTGCTTCAGCCATCAGCTGTCTGCTTCAGTCATCAGCACCAGCCAATCAGTGGCCCATTCTTCAGCATCTTCATCAGCACTTGTCTCTACTCAGTCTCAGCATCATGGCTCCAAAGAAAAGCAACATCACCTACCACTTCTTCCAGCCAGACTTAGCTGACATCAGGAGGATTCAGACCCTGATCACTCCAGACCATGTACCATTGTTCAGGGAACACCATGGAGATATACTTGATATGGCTATGGATCTGGACCCTTCACAGAGAAGCCTGATCCACACCTGCCTTCAGTTTTATGATCCCCCACTGAGATGTTTCACTTTCCAGGACTTTCAGTTGGGCCCTCTATTGGAAGAATACTCATCATTAGTTGGCATACCTATCAGGAGAGAAGTTCCTTTCAACCTTGAGATGGTCTTTCCAAGTAATGAGGAGGTGGCAAAGGCATTGCATCTGGAACCAGTCTTGGTTGGGCAACATATGACTTCTAAGGCAGGAATCCCTGGCCTGCACCTGGATTTCTTGATTTCTCAAGCTACTTTGAAAGCTTCTTCAGGAGATTGGAAAGCAGTGTGTGCTTTATTGGCCCTAAGTATATATGGGATTGTATTGTTTGCAGATGAGCCTCGATTCATCAGTAAGAATGCAATTCACCTGTTCACTCTGAAGAACCCAGTGCCAACTTTATTGGGGGATCTCTACTATTCAGTGCATCAGAGGAATGAGAAACAGAGAGGGAGACTAGTGAGGTGTTGTGCTCCATTATTCCATACTTGGCTTCTCAGGCACCTACCCAGGACAGATGCATTTCTAAACCCTCATCAGCAGAAGAACTGGGCTGGAAGACTAACTACTCTTACCTCAGCTGACATCAGGTGGTGCACTCAAAGCACAAAAGGCAGGGATATCATCACCAGCTGTGGGCATTTTTCCAATGTGCCCCTAGTAGGAGTTAAGGGTAGTATTAACTACAACCCTCTGCTGTTTAAAAGACAACTGGGCTATGCACTGGTCCACACTCCTAAGGCACGGGACTTGGTTGAGACTCTCTACTGTGAGAACAAGATTAGTCTGACTGTTGTTAGGCAGGCAGCCTGGGCCTGGGATAATATGCAGACTAAAGGGATAACCATCTTGGGAAAGTGTAACAATGTGGCATCAGCACAATACTATGATTGGTCCTATGATAGGGCTCAATTCTCTGGGATGCCCTTTACTATTGAAGATGTGCCTGGGCCTTCCACAGTACCACCTCCAGCAACTGTCAGTTTGGAGGAGTTTGAGAAGTTGAAGGAAAGGAATGAGAAGTTAACCCAAGCTTTGCAGAAGACCCTCTATGAGAGGAGTGATGGAAGACTGGATATTGAAAGATTGGAGAAGCTGAAGAAAGAGCATCTGGCTAAGATAGAGAAGTCTGAAGATTACATTAAGAAATCTAGGGCTGGAGAACAAATCCTAAAGAATGCTTGCAAGGAAGCCCAATTTCAGAAAGCTAGGACAGACTTGTATCTGAAGGAGAGTCAGGCTAGGTGGGTCAGGATCACCGAGGCTCGTACCCTGGAGAACAAGAGAGTTCAAGACAAGATGGAGCAAATAGAAGAAGCCCTGGCAGCAGCCCAGAGGGAGATATCAGAACTGAAGATCAGAGCAGGGGTGAAGAGGTCAAAAGACCAAGGTCAACACAAGAAGCTGGCTGCAGCTATTGCTACAAGGAACCTTCTTATCAGGAACCTTACGGAGCGTCCGGCTGATCCTGTGACCGAAGCACTTCTCAAGGAAGTTCGGGAGGATGAGTTTGGACTTGGTGTTTGACCATTTGTTTGTTGTTGCTTTATTTCCATTGTACTTTTATTTTTCTTATGAATTTTTGACCCCTTAGAGGGCTGGTGTTGTAAAATGAACAAGTTGTATTGTTTCACTTTCTGTAAAATATTTGTGATAGTTTGCTTCATCTGAGTTTTCTTCAAAAGCAACTTCAACTGCATCTTCAAAGGGTCTGGAAGGGTCAAAACTGAATGCCAAGCCGGATACCTTGAGAACAAATAAGCATATTGCATTGCATGCTAACCCTTTGTTTGTTTTGTAGGTTTTTGTTTTGTTGTTGCTAACTCTGTTGTGATGTTCAGGAACTATTGCTCGTCGCCAGGTGTTTCCCCTCAACAGGCCACACAGATACCCTACCCGAAACAACCTTCCGGGAATTCAGATGGATCAGATGCAGCAGGACCTCACTGAGGTCAGAAACCAAATGGCCAACGAAAGGTTGGAGATGAGAACTCAGATAACACAGTTCATGGAAGTGATGAACAACTTGGCTCAAAGCCAGGAGAGGCTCAGAACACTGGTGGAAGGGAGAAACCAAGAAGACCATCAGCCTGGAACTGCTGGGACTAGCAACAATGAAAGGGTCCAACCACATGTCAATCCCCCTGTCTTTGGTCCCCACCTCCATTCAGAGGCCAACATTCCAGTCAATATACCAGGAACTGCTACAGCCGGGAGGGTACTGCAAGAAGATCCTCAAGAAGACCAGTTCACAGTAATGGGAGCCGGGGAAGAGGCTTATGATAGAAGATTGGATGAAATAGCTGAGAAGTTAAGGTCCTTGGAGTCTCAAAACTCTTTGGGGTTCGATGTTATGGATATGGGCTTGGTAGACGGGGTCAGGATTCCCCACAAGTTTAAGCCTCCATGCTTTGAAAAATATAATGGGACTTCCTGTCCACGGACTCACCTACAATCTTTTCTCGGAAGGTTAAAAGCTTATACCATGGATGAGAAGTTGTGGATGTTCTACTTCGAAGATAGTTTGACTGGAGCTTCGAGGGAATGGTATTCCCATCTGACAAGAGCAACTGTAAGATGCTGGAAGGACCTGGCAGAGGCCTTCATCAGACAGTATCAGTATAATCTGGATATGGCACCCAATAGGACCCTCCTAATGGGAATGTCACAGTCATCTAGAGAGAGCTTCAGAGAATATGCTCAAAGATGGAGACAGCTCGCTGCTGCTGTCCAGCCACCTATGTCTGAACGGGAAATGGCTGATATGTTCATGAATACCCTTCAGGGAACCTATATTGATAGGCTGGCTGCCTTCTCATCCACCAGCTTTGCAGATGTTGTCATAGCCGGGGAGAGAATTGAAAGCCTGTTGAAAATGGGTAAGATCTCAGACAATGGTGCAAGCTCATCCAGTAATGCAAGAAAGCCTTTTGCAGGCCCGAGAAGGACTGGTGAGACTAATGCCATCCACACCAACAGGAGTAGGCCCCAATATGTTCACAGATCTGTGGCTGCAGTCACTATCCCTGCTCCGGCTCATCCACAACCTGTTTATCAACCTCCTCAGCAAAACTATCAGCCACAACCTCAGTATCAACAACAGAATCAGTACCCTCCAAGAAACTACAACAACAGCAACACCAACAATAACCAGCAAAGGCCATTCCAGCAAAGGCCATCTCAAGCTAACAGAGTGATCGACCCGATCCCCATGCCATATGCTACATTACTGCCACAGCTTCTGAAACTCAACCTAGTTGAGCTAAGAACGTTGGCACCTCCGGATCCCAACAGTCTACCCAGGAATTACGACTCCAACGCTAGGTGTGCCTTTCATTCAAACGCACCTGGCCATAGTACGGAAAAGTGCAGAGCCCTGCACATGAAGGTACAAGACCTGGTGGACTCAAAAGCTCTGAATTTTGCACCACCACCCAATGTCAACAAAAATCCTATGCCAAACCATGGTGGTCCCCGAATCAACGCTATTGAAGAAGACAAGCCGTCTTATTTAATAACCAGTGTGGGCCAGATCCGGACACCGTTGGTAGAAATCAAGGCTCAGCTCTTGGAATGTCAGATGTTCCCAGGATGCGAGTTAGGGTGTGCTTACTGCAATATTTCAGTAAATGGGTGCGATAATCTGAGGAATGGCATAGATGGCCTTATTCAGAGTGGCCAGCTTCAGATCACTACATCATTTCCAACAAATCCAGCAATCTCATCAACAACGGTTTCAGAACCTCCTACAACTGCTGCAACCATTGTTCCTGACAATTCTTCGGCGTCATCAACAAGTACTTCATCAATCTTCTCAAATGATCAGTTTTCAACAATTTTTCCTGCTACAACTTCAGCTTCACTCCATTTTGAATCTCCTACAACAACAACATCCACACTTCCAACAATGTCTCCTACAACTCCAGCAACCAATCATGAAGATGTCTCTACTGTCACCATATTCTATGATCCTGAAAATAACTCTGCCTACAATTCAGAAGGTGCTGCTCCCATCAGAGCACCATTTACAATTTATTACGATCCACAAACTGTTACAGTCCCTTCAGCAGCAGCAATCAGTCCAGTCACTGTCACGGTGCCTGGACCAGTACCATATGAAAGCAATAGGGCCATCCCTTGGCACTATGGCTCTGACGTGTACTGCGAAGGAAAAAGAATCACTCTTGAAACATCAACACTTGCACCACAGATAGATAATGTGGGAGGAGGCGGAGGCTTCACCCGAAGCGGACGTCTCTTTGCTCCACCAATTCAAAGACCCACTGCCGAAGCAGAAGCTGCTGCTAAGGCAAAAGGAAAGAGCCAGGTGCAGGAAGATCAAGCTGTTAAAGAAGCCTTGAAGACACCGTTCGATCAAGAAGTTGATGAGTTTATGAGGATCATCAAAAAGAGTGATTACAAAATTGTGGATCAGCTTCACCAGACGCCATCCAAGATCTCTATCTTATCTCTGCTTATGTGCTCCGAAGCCCATCGGAATGCACTACTTAAAGTCTTGCACGCAGCTTACGTGCCTGAGGAGATCACTGTCAATCAATTGGAAACCGTGGTTGGAAACGTTACTGCTAGCAATGGGCTAGGGTTCACCAATACTGACTTGACAACGGATGGCCGCAACCACAACAAAGCCTTGCACATCACCATGGAATGCAAAGGAGCAGTCCTTTCACATGTGCTGGTGGACACAGGGTCATCCCTGAATGTCTTGCCAAAGAAAGCTCTGGTGAAGCTAGAGTATGAAGGATTAGCATTGAAACCCAGCAACCTGGTGGTAAGAGCCTTTGATGGTTCTAAGAGGTCGGTTCTGGGGGAAATAGAGCTGCCCGTGACAATTGGCCCGCAGACCTTTACAACTATCTTCTATGTGATGGACATTCAGCCCGCCTATAGCTGTTTGTTGGGTAGACCCTGGATTCACGCCGCTGGCGCTGTAACGTCTACCCTTCACCAGAAGTTAAAATTTGAATGGGAAGGCCAAGTTGTTACAATCTGTGGAGAAGAGGATATATTTGTTAGCCATCTGGCTACTTATAAGTACATTGAGTTGGATGGGGAGATCCATGAAACAATGAGCCAAGGTTTTGAGGCCTTGAATGTCAATGAAGCATCTGCTGTATCTGGTATCTCCATGTCATCTTATCAACAAGCCCGGAAGGTTGTTGAAGAAGGAACTGCCCAAGGCTGGGGCAAGGTCGTATCTGTGGAAGAGAAGAAGGACAAGTTTGGGTTGGGTTACAGACCAACTCAACACAATCAAGTGGAGGCTGCTGAGAAGCCTGGTTTTGTCAGTGGGGGGATGCTCACCCCCGATGCTATCAACAATTTGGAAGACGGGCTGGAAGAGGAGCGCAATCTGGAGAATTGGATTCGTCCAAAGATCCCGGGGAGCAGTATCTCGAACTGGTCTTCCCAGGAAATTATAAGAGTTACTCATGCAGAGTAATTATTATTTCCTGTATTTTTATAGCATGCATCAAAGTCTTGCATCTTGCCCAAGATGACAAGACTCATTTTGTAATCAGGGCCATCTGTACTTTTGTGCAAACAAGATTAAATTAATGAAATATCAGACATCTTTTTGCAAATGAGTCTTTTTCTTTTCTGCTCACTGTTTTTCCATTTTTCTTTTTTGTACAAAAATAAATGGCGGTGTTTTCAAAATGATAACTTCATTTCACTTTTTTCTAAAGCAAGATTAAAATCAATCACTAAAATGAACAAACTGAACCCTTGCAGAGAGTGCCTTCCAGACAGCACCGACAACAGCACGGCTATGACATCGTATGACTTTGGCAATCCAATCAATCAAGCTGATGAAGGGGTTGATGAAGAATATGAGCTTCCTGAAGAGCTAGCCAGGTTGTTGAGACAAGAGGAAAAGGTTATTACTCCTCACCAGGAGGAGATTGAAGTGATTAATCTTGGTACAGATGAAGACGTGAAAGAGGTTAAAATCGGGGCCTGCCTGCAAGACTCAGTGAAGAGACAACTGATTGATCTGCTTCAAGAATATGTTGACGTGTTTGCTTGGTCGTATCAAGACATGCCAGGGTTGGACACCGATATAGTTGTGCACAAGCTGCCTTTGAGGGAAGAATGCCCACCGGTTAAACAAAAGTTGCGCCGTACTCGCCCAGACATGGCTATGAAGATCAAAGAAGAGGTACAAAAGCAGTGGGACGCCGGGTTCCTTGCTGTAACTAGCTATCCGCCGTGGGTTGCTAACATAGTACCTGTGCCTAAGAAAGACGGCAAAGTAAGGATGTGTGTTGACTACCGGGATCTGAACAGAGCCAGCCCGAAAGATGACTTCCCATTACCTCACATTGATGTATTGGTGGATAACACGGCTCAGTTCTCGGTATTCTCCTTCATGGACGGATTTTCAGGATATAATCAGATCAAGATGTCACCTGAAGACATGGAGAAGACAACATTCATTACGCCCTGGGGCACGTTCTGTTACAAAGTGATGCCATTCGGACTGAAGAATGCTGGTGCAACATATCAACGGGCTATGGTGACATTATTCCACGATATGATCCATAAGGAAATCGAGTGTTATGTGGATGACATGATCGCCAAGTCCCTTACAGAGGAAGATCACCTGGTGAATCTGCTCAAGTTATTCAAGCGTCTGAGGAAGTACCAACTGAAGTTGAACCCCAACAAATGCACATTCGGGGTGCGATCCGGTAAGTTGCTGGGATTTATTGTAAGCGAGAAAGGGATTGAAGTTGACCCTGATAAAGTCAAAGCTATTCAAGAGATGCCTGCACCGAAAACAGAGAAAGAAGTTCGGGGGTTCTTAGGTCGATTGAACTACATTTCACGGTTCATATCTCACCTTACAGCAACTTGTGAACCCTTGTTCAAACTGTTAAGAAAAGAACAGACGGTCAGGTGGAACGAAGACTGCCAGAAGGCTTTTGACAAGATCAAAGAGTACTTGCAAGAACCTCCAATCCTTATGCCCCCAGTTGAAGGAAGACCTCTGATTATGTACTTAACAGTATTAGAAGAGTCGATGGGGTGTGTGTTGGGCCAGCATGACGAGTCTGGCCGAAAAGAGTATGCAATATACTACCTAAGCAAAAAGTTTACCGACTGTGAACAGCGTTATTCACTGCTCGAGAAAACTTGCTGTGCTTTAGCGTGGGCTGCTCGCCGACTAAGGCAGTATATGTTGACCCACACTACTTTATTGATCTCCAAAATGGACCCAGTCAAGTACATTTTCGAGAAGCCAGCTCTTACCGGACGGGTTGCAAGATGGCAGATGATTCTTACAGAATACGACATACAGTACACATCTCAGAAAGCCATCAAGGGCAGTGTACTATCTGAATACCTTGCTGAGCAACCCATTGATGACTACCAGCCTATGAGGTTTGACTTCCCTGATGAAGACATCATGTTCATAAAATCAAAAGATCAGGAAGAGCCTATTCACACTGAAGGGCCCGACCCGGAAGAAGAATGGACTATGATGTTTGATGGGGCTGTTAACATGAATGGTCGTGGTGTTGGTGCGGTGCTCATTACACCCAAAGGAGTTCACATGCCTTTCTCGGCAAAACTCACTTTCAACTGCACTAACAACGAAGCTGAATACGAAGCTTGCATTATGGGTCTTGAGGAAGCCATTGACCTCAGGATCAAGACATTGACCGTATTCGGAGATTCAGCTTTGGTAGTCAATCAAACCAACGGAAAATGGTACACCCACCAGGGTCATCTGATACCTTACAGGGATTATACAAGAAGGTTATTGACTTTCTTCACAACAGTCAAGCTTGAGTATATCCCTCGGGACGAGAACCAGTTTGCGGATGCTCTTGCTACCATTTCATCCATGATCAAAGTTCAAGCTGCTAACTTTGTACCTCAGATTTCAGTGTCAAGACTTGATAGACCAGCATATGTATTTGCGGCTGATGTTGTCAAAGATGATAAGCCCTGGTTCCATGACATTAAATGCTTCTTGGAGGACCAAACGTACCCATCTGGGGCATCTTCCAATGATAAGAAGACTTTGAGAAGGCTTGCTGGTAGTTTCTTTCTGAACACTGATGGGTCTTTATACAAAAGGAACTTTGATATGGTACTCCTCAGATGTGTTGATAAGACGGAAGCGGATTTGCTGATGCATGAAGTGCATGAAGGATCTTTTGGTACCCATGCTGGAGGGCATGCCATGACTAAGAAGTTGCTAAGATCAGGTTATTACTGGATCACAATGGATGCCGACTGTTGTGCCTATGCCAGAAAATGTCACAAATGCCAGATCTATGCAGACAAGGTGCATGTGCCTCCCAATCCTTTGAACATCATGTCTTCACCATGGCCCTTTGCTATGTGGGGCATCGATATGATTGGCAAGATTGAGCCAACTGCTTCGAACGGCCACAGATTCATCCTGGTCGCCATCGACTATTTTACCAAGTGGGTTGAAGCAGCCTCATATGCAAACGTTACAAGGCAAGTGGTAGCCAGATTTCTGAAAAGAGATATCATCTGTCGATATGGAGTGCCCGAGCGAATCATTACTGATAATGGTTCCAATCTAAACAACAAAATGATGGCTGAGTTATGCCGGGACTTCAAGATCCAACATCACAATTCTTCTCCTTACAGGCCAAAGATGAATGGCGCTGTCGAGGCAGCAAATAAAAATATCAAGAAGATTGTGCAGAAGATGGTAGTCACTTACAAAGACTGGCATGAAATGCTACCGTTTGCCTTGCATGGGTACCGCACATCAATCAGAACATCCACTGGGGCAACACCGTATCAGCTTGTGTATGGTATGGAAGCAGTCCTACCTGTTGAAGTGGAATTACCCTCTCTACGGGTACTAATGGATGTTAAACTGAGTGAAGCAGAATGGGTTCGGTCCCGATACGAACAACTGAGTCTGATCGAAGAGAAAAGATTGGCGGCAATCTGTCACAGGCAGTTATATCAGAAGAGAATGAAGAAAGCCTTCGATCAGAAAGTCAGGCACCGAGGGTACCAAGTAGGAGATCTCGTGCTGAAGAGAATCCTCCCTCCTCATACAGACTACAGGGGCAAATGGACTCCAAATTATGAAGGACCATTCGTTGTAAAGAAAGTTTTCTCTGGTGGAGCACTGATGCTCAGCACCATGGATGGTGAAGATTTCCCGTCCCCTGTGAATTCAGATGCAGTTAAAAAATACTTCGCGTAAGAATGACCCGCTGGACATAAAAACAGAATGTAAGTCCAGGCAAAAATAGGGCATCCCGGCGAGTCAAAAACAGAATAAAAGACTCGGGCAAAAATAAGGGAAAATAAACAAAAAATGTACACCCGCTGAGTTGAAAAGCCGCATTGGACAGCTCAGGCAAAAATGGGTATCCCGATGGATTGAAAACCCGAAAGGGCGATCCATGCAAAATAAGGGAATAAGCGAACAACTGCATTATGAATTCGTCTGTATCACTTACAACTTGGAAAGCTCCAAAAGGGTCAAGTTTCAATCAGAATCAGCCTTCTTCAGAAAGCAAGACGAGAAGAAAGTCATTGTCATACGAATCATAGCAGAAGAGGAAGCTCCCTAAAGCGTCGTCAACATCGCCAACACTCTGTTTTCCAATTTATAACAGTCTCTTCATTTTAGGAGATTTGTTTCCTTGACTGTATCTTGCCAATTCAGGGCACATGAATTAATAAAATCAGATTTTTCAGTCATGTTTCGTTTTGTACAAAGAATGTCTGATGTCTCTAAAACTAATTGCATAAAGTACAGATGCTTTTCTCTAAATAATAAAAACACATGCTGGCAGGGAATATACTTGCTCTCAGAAATGCTTAACTCCTATGACGGGATCCAGTAAGGGATACCTCGGGACCTTGTGTACGTTTCCTTATCTTTGCAGGATTGCAGGTATCCAGAAGCACAGCTTGGGGCATGAAAGCTTCACCCTCAGCAAGCTGGCAAATCATTATCAACTCGGTCTATCTTCCACGTGGTACGGGAAGGTGCCCATTTCCCCAGCGAAGTTGCCAAATCAATACTCGCTCAGTCTTAGCACCAGGTGTTCTCCCCAGCTGAGTTGCTTTCTCCCCAGCTGAGTTGCTTCTTCCCCAGCTGAGTTACCAACAACTCTCCCCAGCCGTAGTGCAAATCATTCTTCCTCAGCAAGATGCAAAAGCCAGGGAATCATCTCCCCACAAAATCCTCAGCCTCCATTCAGAAGAGCAACGCATGAAGAAGTCACAGCAGAGTACAGAAGACTTCTGCAAACCCCAGCTGGGTCCCATCTTATAAGGATATGTCGTCTAGTGGCATGTATTCCCAAGCAATTACATCTCACCAGATCTACCAATGATCTCATCCCCAGCTGGGATGTCCACTTCAAACAGATCAGCCAGAGATCCTCGCGGCAACGGGATCCGAATCCCGGTTTGATACCTTTGCATAATCATGGCATTTGCATCATATTATCCCCTCAGAGCGTAGCATTCCGTCTAATACGGAGCATTACGGCAAAAAATCAAACGCATAGCATAATCATTAGTCATGTTATGAATCGAACACTTGTGAATAATAACCGTTCATCATCACTGTACAGAAATCCCCACCAGAGTTCCCGGCAAAAGCAGTTGCCTCTCAAATCACAAACACCAGTATATACACCTTCGGACACCCGTCCGTGTCACATCCCCAGCAGAAAGCCAAAGACACCCTCTTTGCACTCGTATATACCTCATATACTTGTATATACCCTTTCTTGGCACCCGTCCGTGTCATATCCCCAACGCAGTCGCTTACACTTTCATCACCCACATACTTGTTGATATTATTATACTTTTCTCCCTTGACACCCGTTCGTGTCACTCTCCCCAGCAGTTAAAACACTCATCTATACAATACTCATGCTCACTACTCCTGATACACTTATACAGATACTCGTCCGTATCCTGTATACATCACTTATATCCCCACAGATTCGACAACAGTCCTTGTTCTTTGTTAACTAGTTGGTACTCGCCCGTACCATCATCTCAGAACATTGCGTCTAGTGTTTGTTTCTACCGGATACTCGTCCGTATCATAGTCTTAAGGATGCTCGTCCGCATCTTTAATCCATACACTGTGTCAAACACTTATGTCTTCTTGAATATAGACATTCGTCCGTGTCTACTATTCCCCAGGAGTCCCTTCAGATACAACGCTCGTACGTGTTCCCTGTTAACCAGTTGATACGCGTCCGTATCATCATCTCGGAACATGTGTCAGTACTTGTTTCTACCGGATACTCGTCCGTATCATAGTCTTAAGGATGCTCGTCCGCATCTTTAATCTATACACAGCATCTAAACACTTACGCTTTCCTTTCTTGGTTGTGCACGCTCGTCCGTGTTCACTATATCCCCAGTAGATCGCCAACAAAGCATCTTCTTTCATCTGACACTCGTCCTGTGTTATGATAAACCTTGAGAGCAGCCGTACCCTGCTGAGTGGTCGTCCTCCACTTCTTGATGGTCGTCCTCCATCATGCTCATCCGATGGTCGTCCCCATCGCGATATTTTCGGCAGCCGTACCCTGCCAAGTGGTCGTCCTCCACTTTTTTTGATGATCGTCCTTCATCACTTTATCCAATGGCCGTCCCCATTGTTGATTTTGGTTATCTGACATTCGTCCTGTGTCATGATAAACCTTGAGAGCAGCCGTACCCTGCTGAGTGGTCGTCCTCCACTTCTTGATGGTCGTCCTCCATCATGCTCGTCCGATGGCCGTCCCCATCGTTGACCTTTTCTATCCGGCATTCGTCCTATGTCGCGATATTTTCGGCAGCCGTACCCTGCCAGGTGGTCGTCCTCCACCTTTGATGGCCGTCCCCATCATATTCCTTTTATTCCCAACAGAGCAGCCGTCCCCTGCTAGGTGATCGTCCTTCACCTTTGATGGCCGTACCCCATCATCTGTTTATTTCATTTATTCTTTAACCCGATGGCCGTCCCCGTCGTGGTCCCTTTTCCTTTTCAGCACGATGGCCGTCCCCATCGTTGGTTACTTTGCTTTATGAACTTGATGGCCGTCCCCGTCATAATTCATCAATTTCCAGAGAATTTTACAGCTTTATCTTGATGGCCGTCCCCATCGTAATCTTATTTTCCCAGCTAGTCGGCCGTCCCCGTCTTAGCTTTACCTTTTATCCCCAGCATGTCGGCCGTCCCCGTCATTGCTTTACTTTCCGTACTTTTCCCAGCATGTCGGCCGTCCCCGTCATTGCTCCTTACCCAGCAGTCGTCCTCTGCTCGACGGTCGTCCTCCGTCGCCCACACTTTACAATATACTTTGTTTTCTCTTACAATCTATATCCCTTTTCTTCTTCATTTCTGTGAGTGCAAATTTTGGACTGTCTTTGGTATTCAACCACAAGTTATCTTGTTTGCCTGGTAAGCCGTTGCTTACAACCTGCACAGCTAACTAATGTTTGAATAGGGGCAGCTGTAAACACCCCAAATTTGCCCTCACCCATTCACACCATGGCTTGTGATCATTCTCATATGCATAAATACAATCATATCATCTCACATCTCATTTTTGATTCACTGCATAGTTTCTAAGTCATCTGCACCTAGGGTTTGTGATCTGAGCAATCTCAAGGCTTTTTGAGCCATTCCAAAGGCAACCAATCACTTCAAAGGGATCCACATGTGTTCTTATATCATAATACATCCTCTCGAAGTCAAAATTTCAAAAGAATCACAAGAACTAGGGTTTGTATTGATGCAGAGCCAGGTTTGACTGCACAGTTGACTGAAAATTAGGGTTTTGGTTTCAGAGGCCATAACTCCAATTTTTTTGGTCATTCTTGTTTCCATTGGTCTCTATATGTTATAGGGAGTATGCATATCAATTTTCATGAAGAAATCCCATGGGGAAGTCATCTGATCAAGAGTTGACTTTCTGGACAAGTCAGTGCAAAATCAGGGCATCTGAGGCCCCCAATGACCCAACCAATGGGTGATCTTCATCATTTTGAGTGTATATGGTCTTTATTTGATCATGGAAGAAGGTTTAAGTTCATAAAAATCAAGAATTTAGGGTTTTTGCAAATGTTGACTTTTTGGGCATAGTTGACTTTTCAAGAATGCTTCATTTTAGGTCATTTTTCAAGCCTTGATTCTTGATCCAAAAATGCTTCAAATGGAAAAACTTTGGTCATGAAAGTTGTAGATCTCATTTTTCCCTTTTCAAAAAGTACAAGAACATGATCAAATTCTTTTTGGATCAAAAGTTATGGTGTGACAAAGTTGCCAAAAATCATTGATTTTCAAGGCATGCTTCAAGTGAGAATTTTGCAAAATCATGGACCAAGGCCAATTGCAACTTCTAATTCATTTCAAACCAGTATGCAAACATTCTATAAGTCATAAAATTCAGATTTGAACCAAGAATGCCCATGGTTTATGGTTTGTTGGACAAGGAAATCACATGTGAACCATAAAGCAACAACTTGCAAAACTCATGATCATTCTTTCCCCTACTTGCTGCATTGGTTACTGCACTTTGGCTAGCCTCTCACCTCATCTTGCTGCACCAGAACCAGCCCATGTACTAGCTATAGATCAACCCATACTTTCTCTTACAAAGAAGTTGACATTTTGCAAAAGGTGACTTACCTATCACAGCAGGCCATGTCACATCCCCTGACCTATGGGATTAAAATATACTTTCCATATGCTGGCCATAACACTCAAGAAGCAAGGCTGAAACCTCATATACCAACACATTCACAAAACACACCCTAGCTGCATAAGCCTTCGAATCTGCCTCCACAGCACACAAACATCAAAACCATTTCCACACTTCAACTCACCATACTTCATAGACCTCAAACCACCAAGAGCCAGGCCTGAAACAAGCAAGAACACCCCATTGCCATTTCTCACCTCAACTTGCAGTTTCATTCGAAACTCTCTCCATAGCTCACAAACATACCAACAAACACCACAGACCTTCTCCACTCACCATCTGGATCACAAAGAACCATTCACAGTGACCTGAAGCCACCTGAAACTCCATTGCCATTTTCAACTGAGTTGAAGCAGAATCTGTCTAAACTCATCAACCAGCCAACATAAATTGTTCTAAAGCATTCAAACACCATCAAGAGGTCCTAAGGAGTGGATTTCATCAAGAGAAGTGGCCAGAAAGTCATCAGAGTGAAAGCTTCGAATCTCAGGTAGCTTGAAAAATATTTTTCCAGAAATCATTTCTTTTGTTCTAGACTTGCTCTTTGTGTCCTCCTGATCATGAATATGCCTTTGGTTTTTGAAATGGTGATGAAATGAACATTTGATTGATCTCTGAAACTGGTTTGCCCTAAAATTTGTTTTGCTCGATTCATGAATTCCAGGAAGAATAAATTTGTTATGACTTAGGGTTTTGATTCAGGGGATCATGGGAATCATTTTGGTGTGCTTGGTTTTCATTTTTGATACGTTTTGAGGGAGTTTGGAGATTTTCAGGTGGACTCCCCACCGGAGGACTTCTCCGGCCACCTGAAAATGATTTGTGCCCTAATCCAGTCATTAAGCCAGTTTGAATATTGAGCGTAGGATCAGTGGACTTGTTTGACTTGCCGCGCGAATAGATGGCACAGATCAATCTGCTTAGCCCTAATCTCTTTCATTAGTTTTAATTAATTTTAATTAAGATAATTAAGTCAGAAGCCATCTGGACCCTCCACTAGCGCGCCAGTCAACGCATTTGAATCCAGGACTCATCTCCACCCTCCATTCTGATTACTTTCATTTTTATTTAATTTTAATTCATTTTCTTTTCAGTTAACTTGCACAATTAATTAAAAATAGCAAAAAATTTCTAAAAATTATGAAACTTTTTCTCTTAAGTTTTATTAATTTTGTGGACACAAAAATATTTTCATTTCATTTTTTTATCATTAAAAAAGTATTTTTAAATATTTAAAAGATTATTTTTAATTGATTAATGAAAATTAATTTATTAAAAATGCTTTTAGGTATTTAAAAATCACCAAAAAATTCATGGAATGTTCTAAGATATTTAGAAACATTGTCCAACCTTCAAACCAAATTTCTTTTTTGATCTTGATGCATTTTGAGAATTTTTCATTGAATTAAATCATTTTTTATGCATTAATTTGATACTAAGCTCAAAAATTCATTTTTGCCTATCTAGGAAGAGTTGGACATTGATTCTTCTTGCATTGCATTGTGTTTAGCATGTAGTTTTTGAGATAAAATGGTCATGATTTGATCTTGCATTTTTCATTTGTTTGGCATTTCTTTTGTTTAGGAACCCTAAAAACCCTAATAACTTAGAAAAATCATAACTTGAGATTGGTTAAGAGTTGAGGCTTCCCCTTTGGACCTTGGTTTAGTATAGGATTAGGGTTTCTTTGGGTGGCATTTTCCATTTTTTATCTTAGGGTTTGCTTCTGTTTTGAGTTTTTGTTTGTTGTTTGATCCATAAACCCTAATTTGGGCTTTCATTTGCATCCCTCTTGCATTCTCTTGCATAACATGACTTGCCATGGCATTTTATGCATTCTTGTGATTCATTTGACATCTTAAGACATATAGAAAGCATGCTTGATCATTGCATCACATATTTGCCATGTCATTTGTCTTGTATGCTTCATAACTTTCCATGTTCATCCATGTTCCTTAATTTGCATCATTTGCATCCATGATCTTGTATGAACATCTCCATGCCTTGCCTCATGTTTGTAGCATTTCATAGCATCATTATCATCATGTGTATGCTTCTGGTTTTGCCTAGCATCATGGCATTTCATTTCATTTAGCATTGCATTGCATTTCTTTCTAACATTTCAGGTGGTAAGTAAATTGGAGAAGTGAATTTGCCTTCACTTCTCATAACTTTCTTCTCATCTCTCTTGCATCCATTGCTGCATTTTTGTTTGTGTTTGAGTTTGAGCTTGCTCATTCTTCTTCCTCCCACTTTCTTTCTTCAAGTGACTTGACTTCTTGAATGAAGCAAGTCACTCTGCTTCTCTTGATCCTTTCATCTGCTTCCTGGTGGCTCCTTTGAAGATTGTCTTTGCAAACCTCACAAACCTTAGGAACAACCAAGCATGATAATGATTAGGGTTCTGATTAGTCTCCCCTCTTAGTTTTACCTTTGTGTCTCTTTGAGTCTTCTCTTCTCATCTCATAATCAGGGACTAAAACCTAAAGGCTTTAAGGCTTTGTGATTAAGCTTATGCCTGCATCCTTCTATTAGGATGGAGTGTATAACTTTAATCCTAAGTGTTAAACCCTTCATGTGTTTAAATCTCTTAATCAATTCACTTAATAATCATCAAGACATCAAGCTTGTAACTTGGGCCTTGCATTAGGGTTCTAATTCTTCCTTAATTGGTTAAGAAGGACTAACCCTAGTGTTAATGGACAAGTCCCCCTCAAGTTGCCTTACAAATCATAAAATTCACTTCATCATCATATCATTAAATAAAATCCACTTAATCAAAAGCTTGTTTTGTCATGAGTTTAATCCCTAATCATGGATTAAGTTGAGGAGTTTTCCTCAGCTTAAACATTCTCATCTATTATCCTTTTACTAGGATGGTGTAATGAGTCTGTTTAATCCTTGATTATGGCTTAACCTCATTACTCAACACTAAACAAAAACACCAAAAAACATCTAAATAATCACAAGTAGATTAATGATCTTAATCCTACACCAAAGGTGATTAAGTGTGAGAATCTGACTTCACACTTAAGATATTCTCATTACCCCTGATCAGAGGGAAGATGTGATGAGTTTACTGACCCATTGGTTTAGGCTTAAGCTCATTAATTTATGACAAATTCTCAAAAGCAATAAAAGACTGAAAACTCAAAAACAAACAATAATCGTCTCCTCCGGGATTCTTTCCTCATCTCATTCACTCACAAACGAGAGCTCGCTTCTTCCGTCTAATGCAAGACAGTTTGCATCTGTGCCAGACAGATCATACACTTGAGCATAGGCATTTAAGCAGTTCACAAGTCAATTCATCTTTCAGTCTCTTTGGGTCGAACTACGGTGTTCTGACTTCCTCATTGCACGAGAGGATACGTAGGCATAACTTAACAGTTATCGAACAAAAGTCTCTGTACATTTCCCCTCCTTCCAGCTTCATTCTTTAGCCTCATATTCATGAGCATACTCTTTTCTTTACACTGACACATCATTTATACACTTCACTTCTTTTACACTGACACCTGTACATCCTTTTCCAGCTATTTTATACACAAATTGGACTGACACTACCCCTTTAAAACACAAATCTTTTAAGCGTGGATCCCGTCGAGTACGACGGACAATCTGGGTGCTAATACCTTCCCAGGTTGTAACCAACCCCCTTTCTCAGTCTCTCTGGTTCGCAACCGTCTTATCCATATCTTTCTAGGTTTATGCAGCATTACCTTTCCTCCGGGATAAAAATGCCTAGCTGGCGACTCTATTCATCTCCAGTGAGTTCACGGCTGTGTGTTCTCATTGTCCCTCTCGCCGACCGTTCGCGTCTGTACCTTCATCTGATCCATTTCATTTGTCGGGAGCGACAGTATGCAAGCATATGAAGAATAAATGCAAATGAAGGCAAAAATTAGTGTTTATGTACAACATGAGATGCAAAATTCAAAATCAAAATCAAATGGCAAGATAAAAAATTGAAAATGGGATCAAAGGGACCTTTAACCTATACAAGTTCATTGCCCAAAGGAGAGGACCTAAACCTTAACCTAATGGAAGTTATGATTTTCTCAAGTTTGCTAGGGTTTTAAGGTACCTCTCAATGATAAATGCAAAACAAATTGAAAATGAAAGATGAATTCAAACCAATTTTATCCTAGAAACTAAATTACATGAGGAATGCAATGCAAAAGGAACCATCATCAAACCCTTCATGGTTAGGCAAAAAGGATTTTTCTAAGTTAGGGCAAAAATATTGATTTTTAAGAACCTTTAATCCAAAGTAAAATGTCAAAATAGGTCAAGAACCAAAAATAAATTTGTGTGAAGAGTTTGATAATGTTTCTAAATGTTTTATAAAGCTCTCTGAATTTTTTTTGGAATTTTTAAATAACTAAATGTATTTTTAATTAATTAACTATCATTAACTAATTAAAAATAATCATTTAAATGATTTAAAAATAATTTTTAATGTAAAAAATAAAAATAAAAATATTTTTGGTTTCTGAAAATAAATAAAAGCTTGGATGAAAAGTTTCAGAATTTTTTGATATCATTTGCTATGTTTAAAAATTCGTTCAAATAAATAGAAAACAAATGAAATAATTATTAAATAAAAATGAGAAAATGAGAAAGTCAGCCAATCCAAAGGCCCAGGTTCAAACTCAAAAGGGAGGGAATTGACTTCGCGCCCTATCCAAGGGCTGAGATTCAAACTACGCTAATTACGTCATTAAGCCCTAATCTGAACCCTAAACACTTTCAGGTGACCGGAACAGTGTTCCGGTCATCTTCTCCGGCTAGCCTCTCAAGCTATCTCACTCAATACGCAACCCCAAGCCCTAAAAATCTCCATAAATGATTCTCACATCAACCCCAACAAGAATCAGCCATCAAATTTCATTTATTCATCATCAAAAACATGAATCAAAACAAAACGGAAAACATCTCAAAAATTTCAGAAGCTTATGAAATGCTTATTTCTCAACTATTTTCAAAACCAAACATATCATGGCAATCAGGGGAACACACATAATCATTCTATAACATAAAATGAGAGTTTTGAAAAAATAAATGCCATGGCTACCTGAAGTTGAGCTTTCGAAACAGGAGCTTTCTGCCCAGTTCTTTGCCTCAAATCCACTCCAATGACTCCCCTCAAGAGCTTGTGATGCTTGGTTGGAGTTTAAATGGCCTCAAAAGGAAGTTGGCATAAGTTCAGTTCATGAAATGTCAAAATCGTGTTTTTGATTCTGGGTGTTTTAAGGCAAAGTGAAGGGTGGGGAATGATCAGTGATGTTTATGGAGTTGAATGGTGGAAAAAGCTTGGAGGTTTGATGGTTGAGCTATGAGTTTCAAAGGCTTTTGCAAATTTGGGGGATTTTGTGTATGCTGAGGATTCTCAAGTGTTAGGCTGCAATGTTGTGTGCTTTGGCTTGGTTTTGATCCACATAATAAACTGTGATAGGTCAGAGAGTGGGTGCTGGCCTATGTTGATTGGTATGGGCAAGTTGCCAAAATGTCAAAAGTTTTGTACTTGAGGTATGGGCTGGTTTTGCAGCTAGCTTTTGGCTTGTCCTGGCTCAGCATAGATCAAGGAGAGCCATAGATTCGAAATTGAGGTGATTCAGCAAGCTTGTGGAAGATTATGTGCCCTTTTGCAATTTTCATGAAGTTTGGCCCCTTTTGAATTTCTTGATGTTCAAGGCATGGGATGAAATGATTCTTGGGCCAATTTTGATCCTTAGGCAATGCATTATGATGTTAAGACATGTAGAAGTGTGTTTGAGGTCACAAAAATGCTTGACATAAGAATTTGCAAGTTTCCCTCTTTGGTGCAAAAATGAAATTTATGTGAATTTTCCCAACTTTGACAAGCCATAACTTGAGTTCTATGATGAATTAGATCAAGTTCTTGTACTTTTTGAAAAGGGAATGATCCAATCTACAACTTTCATGACCAAGAATTTTTCATTTGAAGCATTTTTGAATCAAAAAGAGGAGGTTGAAAAACTTTCCCAAAATGGCAAGTTTGCATTACAAGTCACTTTCCCAAAATGGCAACTTTGCAAATGGCTTGAAATTCTTCAATTTTATGAACTTTCAACTTCTTCTAAGATCAAATAAAGATCATATACACCCAAAATGATGGAGAAGACCCTTTGGTTGGATGATTGGGGGCCTCAGATGCCCTGATTTTGCACTGACTTGTTCAAGAAGTCATCTATTGATCAGATGCCTTCCCCACCGAATTTCTTCATTAAAATTGGTATGCATGATCCTAATATCATATAGAGATCAATAGAAACAATAATGACCAAAAAAATTGGAGTTATGGCCTCTGAAACAAAAACCCTAATTTTAGGTCATCTGTGCAGTTAAACCTGGCTCTGCTTCCATGCCTTTCTCAGTTCTTGTGATTTTCTGACTTTCTTGATCTTGGGAGGATATAATATGATGCTTGAACATACATGGACCCCCTTGAGATGATTGAAGACCTTTGGAGTGGCTCAGATAGCTCAGGGATTGCTCAAATCACAAACCCTAGATGCAAATGACTTTGAAACCATGCAGTGGAGCAAAAATGTAATATGAGATGATATGATTGAACTTATGCTAATGAAAAGATCACAAGCCATGGTGAAATGAGTGAGGGCAAATTTGGGGTGTTTACAGCTGCCTCTATTCAAACATGAGTTAGCTGTGTAGGATGTAAGCGACGACTTAACAGAAAAACAAGATAACTTGTGGTTGAATACCACAGACAGTCCAAGATTTGCACTCACTGAATGAAGAAGAAAAAGGATATAGATTGTAAAAGGAAGTAAAGTATGATTATAAAGTGTGTGCGACGGAGGACGACCATCGGGCAGAGGGCGACTGCTAGGGATAAAGCAATGACGGGGACGGCCGACATGCTGGGGAAATACAGGGATCATGATGTGGACGACCATCGGGTTAAGAAATTAGACTCTCAGGGGATTAAAGGTAAAGGCAATGATGGGGACAACCATCAGGTTAAGAAATTAGACTCTCTGGGGATTAAAGGTAAAGGCAATGATGGGGACGACCATCAGGTTGAAGAAATAAATGATGAGGGACGGTCATCAAGGGTGAAGCATGATCACCTAGCAGGGGACGGCTGCTCTGTTGGGGGATAAGATGAGGGACGGTCATCTAAGGTGAAGGACAATCACCTGGCGGGGTACGGCTACCACAAGCATCACGACATAGGGCAAATGTCGGATAGAAAGAGTCGACGATGGGGACGGCCATCGGATAAGCATGATGAAGGACGATCATCAAGAGGTGAAGGACGATCACCTAGCAGGGGACGGCTGTTAAAAATATCACGACATAAGACGAATGTCGGATAGAAGAGGGTTCCAGTAGTGGAGACTCCGCTGGAGGAATGATGAAGGACGATCATCAAAAGGTGAAGAACAATCACCTGGCAGGGTACGGCTACTGGATATATCATGACATAGGACGAATGTCGGAAAAGAAAATTGCTTTTACTAGGGATTTGTTGGGAACTCTTCTGGGGAATAGTAGATACGGACGAGTGTCTAAAAGAAATAAAAGGGTATAAGTGTTTGACGTTGTGTATGGATTAAAGATGCGAACGAGCATCCTTAAGACCATGATACGGGCGAGTATCGGTAGAACACAAACGCTGACGTATGTTCAAAGATGATGGTACGGGTGAGTACCAACTGGTTAACAAAGAACACGGACGAGTATTGACTCTGAGGGGAAGTGAGAGGTGTATACAAGATACGGACGAGTACCTGTATGAGTAAAAAGTATGATTGAGACACAGACGAGTGTTCACCTTAAAAATGTAAGAGACATTCTGACGCTCTGTGGGGATAAGATGACACGGATGGGTGTTAGGAGAGTGTATTAATATGTTTTTGTGAGTGCAAAGGGGACGCTTCGGCTTTCTGCTAGGGAATTTGAGTGGTATCATGTATGCTGTTGATGGTATGTCGGTATTTACAAGTGACTGATTCAAACATGGCTTGTGATTATGAAATATGTTTGATATTTTTTTTTGCCGTAATGCTCCGTATTAGACGGAATGCTACGCTCTGGGGGGAAAATATGATGTGAATGCTATGTTTATGCAAAGATACCGATCCGGGATTTGGATCCCATTGCTCGTGGAGATCTCTGGCTGATCTGCTTTGAAAGAAATATCCTAGCTGGGGAAGAGATCATTGGTAGATCTGATAAGATGTATGACTGCTTGGGAAAACAGGTCACTGATAGACCTATCTTAATGATGAGGGGCCCAACTGGGATCTATGGGAGCTTTCATTACTTTGTTATGAAATCTTCAGACATTGCTCTTTTGGACAGAGGCTGAAACTCTGCGGGGAGATGGTTCCCGGTCTAACACTTGGCTGGGGAGGAACGATCACCGAACGATCTTCCTAACGTCCTGTAGGGATTCTGCTGAGGATGATGATTTTGACAACTCAGCTGGGGAAGATGAGCATCTGCAATCCTGTTATGACGAAAACGCACAAGTACCCCGAGGTATCCCTTACTGGATTCCATCATAGGAATTCAGACACTCCCGGGAGCAAATATACTTCCTGTAAGCATTATTTTTTAGAAAAGATGCATCTAGATTATGCAATCAATATTTATAAGGACCTCAGACATTTTTGCAAATGAAAGTAAAATGTACGAGACGAAATGTGATTGAAAATCTGATTTTATTAATTTGGGGTGCCCAGAATTGGCAAGTACAGTCAAAGAAACAAATCCCCTTAAATGAGGAGATTGCTACAAAACGAGAAAACAAAAAGATGCTGGCAATGTTGATGACGCTTCAGTGCTTCCCTTTTGCTATGACTTGTATGACATTGACGTTCTTCTCATCTTGCTTTTGAAGAGTGGGTGACTCTGACCGATGCTTTAACCTTTCGAAACTTGTCGTGTCGTGGGTGATACAGACGAATTCAGAATGTAGTTGTTCGCTTATTCCCTGATTTTGCGTGGATCGCCCTTTCGGGTTTTCAATCCACCGGGATACCCTTTTTTGCCTGAGCTGTCCAATGTGGCTTTTCAACTCAGCGGGTGTACACATTTTTTTCCATTATTTTTGCCCGAGTCTTTTATTCTGTTTTTGACTCGCCGGGATGCCCTACTTTTGCCTGGACTTACATTCTGTTTTTATGTCCAGCGGGTCATTTTATGCAAAGTATTTTTTAACTGCATCTGAATTCACAGGGGACAGGAAGTCTTCACCATCCATAGTACCGAGCATCAGTGCTCCACCAGAGAAAACTTTCTTTACTATAAACGAACCATCATAATTCAGAGTCCACTTGCCCCTGTGGTCTGTATAAGGAGGAAGGAGTCTTTTCAGCACAAGATCTCCTACTTGGTATTCCCGAAGCCTGACTTTCTGATCGAAGGCTTTCTTCATTCTTTTCTGATATAACTACCCATGACAGATTGCAGATAATCTTTTCTCTTCGATCAGACTTAGTTGTTTGTATCGGGATCGGACCCATTCTGCTTCGTTCAGCTTAACATCCATTAAAACCCGTAAGGAGGGTAATTCAACTTCAACAGGTAGGACTGCCTCCATACCATACACAAGATGATACGGTGTTTCCCCGGTGGATGTTATGATTGACGTACGGTACCCATGCAAGGCAAATGGTAGCATTTCATGCCAGTCTTTGTAGGTGACCACCATCGTTTGCACAATCTTCTTGATATTCTTATTAGCTGCCTCCACAGCGCCATTCATTTTTGACCTGTAAGGTGAAGAATCGTGGTGTTGGATCTTGAAGTCCCGACATAGTTCTGCCATCAATTTGTTGTTCAAGTTGGAACCATTATCAGTAATGATTCGCTCGGGCACTCCATACCGGCAGATGATGTCTCTCTTTAGAAATCGGGCTACCACTTGCCTAGTGATGTTTGCATACGATGCTGCTTCAACCCACTTGGTAAAATAGTCAATGGCTACCAGGATGAATCAGTGGCCATTTGAAGCAGTTGGTTCAATCTTGCCAATCATATCAATGCCCCACATGGCAAAGGGCCAAGATGAAGACATCACATTCAAAGGATTCAGAGGCACATGCACTTTATCTACATAAATCTGGTATTTATGACACTTTATAGCATAAGCACAACAGTCTGCATCCATTGTGATCCAATAATAGCCTGATCTTAATAACTTTTAAGCCATAGCATGCCCTCCTGCATGGGTACCAAAGGATCCTTCGTGCACCTCGTGCATTAACAAGTCTGCTTCTGTTCTATCAACACATCTGAGGAGTACCATGTCAAAGTTTTTTTTGTACAAGGAACCATCAGCATTCAGGAAGAAACTACCAGCTAGCCTTCTTAATGTCTTATTATCATTGGATGATGCCCCAGGTGGGTATGTTTGATCCTCCAAGAAGCATTTGATGTCGTGGAACCAAGGCTTATCATCTTTGACAACATCTGCTGAGAATACGTATGGTGGTCTGTCAAGACTGGACACTGATATCTGAGGCACAAAGTTGGCAGCTTGAACTTTGATCATGGATGAAATGGTAGCCAGAGCATCTGCAAACTGATTTTCATCTCGAGGGATATACTCAAGCTTGACTGTAGTGAAGAAAGTAAATAACCTCCTGGTATAATCCCGGTAAGGTATCAGATGATCCTGGTGAGTGTACCATTTGTCGTTGGTTTGATTATTTACCAGAGCTGAATCTCCGAACACAATTAAAGTCTTGATCCTGAGGTCAATGGCTTCCTCAAGACTCATAATACAAGCTTCGTATTTAGATTCGTTGTTAGTGCAGTTAAAGGTGAGTTTTGCCGAGAAAGGCATGTGAACTCCCTTGGGTGTAATGAGTACTGCACCAACACCACGACCGTTCATATTAACAACCCCATCAAACATCATAGTCCATTCTTCTTCTGGGTCAAGCCCTTCACTGTGAATAGGCTCTTCGTGATCTTTTTCTTTTATGACCATGATGTCTTCATCAGGAAAGTCAAATCTCATAGGCTGGTAATCATCAATGGGTTGCTCAGCAAGATAATCAGACAGCACACTGCCCTTGAGGGCTTTTTGAGATGTGTATTGAATGTCATATTCTGTGAGGATCATTTGCCATCTTGCAACCCGTCCGGTAAGTGCTGGCTTCTCAAAAATGTACTTAACTGGGTCCGTATTTGAGATCAATAAAGTGGTGTGGGTCAACATATACTGCCTTAGTCGGCAAGCAGCCCACGCTAAAGCACAACAAGTTTTCTCGAGCAGTGAATAACGTTGTTCACAGTCAGTAAACTTTTTGCTTAGGTAGTATATTGCATACTCTTTTCGACCAGACTCGTCATGCTGGCCCAGCACACACCCCATTGACTCTTCTAATACTGTTAAGTACATGATTAGAGGTCTTCCTTCAACCGGGGGCATAAGGATCGGAGGCTCTTGTAAGTATTCTTTGATTTTGTCAAAAGCCCTTTGGCAGTCTTCATTCCACCTGACTGTTTGCTCTTTTCTTAAAAACTTGAACAAAGGTTCACAGGTTGCTGTTAGGTGAGATATGAACCGTGAAATGTAGTTCAATCTACCTAGAAACCCCCGAACTTCTTTTTCAGTCTTTGGTGCAGGCATTTCTTGAATGGCTTTGACTTTGTCAGGGTCTACTTCAATCCCTTTCTCACTTACAATAAATCCCAGCAGCTTACCGGATCGCACCCCGAATGTGCATTTGTTGGGGTTTAACTTCAATTGGTACTTCCTCAGACGCTTGAATAGCTTCAACAGATTCACCAGGTGGTATTCTTCTGTAAGGGACTTGGTAATCATGTCATCCACGTAACATTCAATTTCCTTGTGGATCATGTCATGGAATAATGTTACCATAGCCCGTTCATAAGTGGCACCAGCATTCTTCAATCCAAATGGCATCACCTTATAACAGAACGTGCCCCAGGGTGTGATGAAAGTTGTCTTCTCCATGTCTTCAGGTGACATTTTGATCTGATTATATCCTGAAAATCCATCCATGAAGGAGAATACCGAGAACTGAGCCGTATTGTCTACCAATACATCAATGTGAGGTAGAGGGATGTCATCTTTCGGGCTGGCTCTGTTCAAGTCCCGGTAATCCACACACATCCTCACCTTGCCATCCTTCTTAGGCATAGGTACAATATTAGCAACCCACGACAGGTAACTGGTCACAGCAAGGAAACCGGCGTCCCACTGTTTTTGTACCTCTTCTTTTATCTTCATTGCCATATCTGGGCGAGTACGACGCAACTTATGTTTTATTGGCGGACAATCTTCTTTCAGAGGCAGCTTATGCATAACAATGTCGGTGTCCAACCCTGGCATATCCTGATAAGACCAAGCAAAAACATCCACATACTCCCGAAGCATGTCAATCAGTTGCTTTTTTACTGAATCTTGTAGGCAGGCCCCGATCTTAACTTCCTTCAAGTCTTCTTCCGTACCGAGATTAACCGTTTCAACCACTTCCTGATGAGGAGTGATAACCTTCTCCTCTTGTCTCAACAACCTGGCTAGCTCTTCGGGTATCTCATAATCTTCTTCAACCCCTTCATCGGCTTGATTGATCGGATTGTCAAAGTCATACGAAGTCATAGCGGTGTTGTTGTCGGTGCGGTCTGGAGGGCACTCTCTGCAAGGGTTTAGATTTGTTCATTTTAGTGATCAGTTTTATCTTGTTTAGAAAAAAGTGAAAATGAAGTTATTATTTTGAAAAACATTGCCATTTTATTTTTGTACAAAAAATGAAAAATGAAAAACAGTGAGCGGAAAAGAAAAGACACATTTGCAAAAGATGTCATAATATTCATTAATTGATCTTTGCACAAAATACAAGATGGCCCGATTTACTAAATGAGTCCTGACATCTTGGGCAAGATGTAGGACTTGATGCATGCTTTAAAAACAGGAAATAATAATTACTCTGCGGGAGTAACTCTTATAATTTCCTGGGAAGACCAGTTTGAGACATGGCTCCCCGGGATCCTTGGACGTATCCAGCTTTCCAGGTTGCGCTCGTCTTCCGAATCATCTTCCAAACTATTCACAGCATCCGGGTTTAGCATCCCCCCGCTGACAAACTTGGGCTCCTTTGCAGCCTCTGGTTGATCTTGTCGAGTTGGTTTGTAACCCAACCCGAATCGGTCTTCTTTCTTCTCCACGGGCAGCAGCTTGCCCCAGCCTTGGGCGGTACCTTCCTCAAGAACCTTCCGGGCTTGTTGATATGATGTGATGGAAGTCTCAAGCATAGCAGATGTTTCATTGATATTCAGGGCCTCAAACCCCTGACTCATTGTTTCATGGATCTCCCCATCCATTTCAATGTATTTGAAAGTAGCCAGCTGGATAACGAAAATATCCTCCTCCCCACAAATGGTAATGACTTGGCCCTCCCACTCGAATTTTAACTTCTGGTGAAGGGTTGACGTCACGGCGCCAGCGGCGTGTATCCATGGTCTACCCAATAGACAACTGTAGGCAGGCTATATATCCATCACAAAGAAGGTCGTTTTGAAAACTTGTGGGCCAATCATTATTGGCAACTCTATCTCTCCCAGAACTGATCTTTTAGAACCGTCAAAGGCTATCACTACCAAGTTGCTTGGGCGTAGTGCCAATCCATCATGTTCCAGCTTCACAAGGGCTTTCCTGGGTAGATCATTGAGGGATGACCCTGTGTCTACCAGTACGTGAGAAAGAACTGCACCCTTACACTCCTAGGTAATGCGCAAAGCCTTATTGTGATTGTGACCTTCCGTTGTCAGATCAGAGTTGGTAAATCCTAGTCCGTGACTAGCGTTGACATTTCCAACCACAACCTCTAACTGAATTACGGTAATCTCCTCCGGTACATAAGCTGTGTGCAGGACTTTTAATAGTGCGTTCCGGTGAGCCTCGGAGCACATTAGCAATGATAGTATGGAGATTTTGGAAGGTCTTTGGTGAAGCTGGTCTACCACCTTGTAATCACTTTTCTTTATGATTCTCATGAATTCATCAACCTCTTGATCAAAAGGAGTCTTCAAAGCTTCCCTAGCAACTGGTTCTTCTTGCACCATGCTCTTCCCTTTTGCCTTAGCAGCAACTTCTGCTTCAGCAACGGGTCTTGGTATTTGCGAGGAAAAGAGACGTCCACTTCTGGTGAATCCTCCGCCTCTCCCCACATTGTCTATCTGAGGTGAAGAAGTTGATGATTCTAAAGTGATTTTCTGCCCCTCGCAGTATAGATCTGAGCCATAATGCCAAGGGATGGCATTATTGCTTTCGTAAGGAACTGGTCCAGGCACTGTGATAGTGACCGGACTGATAGCAGCTGCAGAGGGGACCACAATGGTGTGTGGATCATAGTATATGGTAACTGGTGCTCTGAGAGGAGTAGCATTTTATTGTGAGTTGTTGGCAGGAACATTTGCAGGATCGTAGTATATCGTAACTGTTGATATGCTTTCATTAATTGTTGTTGATGTTGTAGAAGGTACTGTTGACTGGACAAGTGCTGAAGTTGTAGCAGGAATGGTGACTGAACTTGCATCCGTTGAAGTGATTGATTGAGCAGTTGTTGGAGTTGTAGTAGAATCCGTTGGAACAATGGTTGCTGACGTTGTAGGAGTATCTGTGATTGTTGATGAAGGAATTGTTGGAGTTGTAGTTGCTGATGTTGTAATATGAAGAATGCCATCCTTAATAAGACCATCTATGCTGTTTCTTAGCCTTTCACACCCATTAACGGCAATGTTGCAATATCCACAGCCGAGCTCACACCCGGGGAACAATTGACATTCCAACAACTGAGTTTTGATTTCAACCAGAGGTGTTCGGATCTGTGCAACACTGGTGATTAAGGTGGATAGTTTGCCTTTTTCAATAACATTAATCCTAGGCCCGTTGTGACTAGGCATTGAATTTCTTGTGACATTTGGAGGGGGTGCAAAGTTGAGAGCTTTTGAGTCCACCAGATCTTGGACTTTCATCTGCAGGGCCCTGCATTTTTCAGTGTTATGCCCCAGTGCGTTTGAGTGGAATGCACACCTGGCATTTGCATCGTAGTTCTTTGGCATGTTGGTGGGTTCTGGAGGTGCCAATGTCCTTAACTCAACTAGGTTGAGCTTTAGGAGTTGTGGCAAGAGTGCTGCATACGGCATTGGGATTGGGTCAATTACCCTGTTTGCTTGTGATGGCCTTTGTTGGAAAGGACGCTATTGCTGGTTGTTATTGTTGTTGTTGTAGGTTCTCTGTTGCGGATAATGAACTTGTTGTTGATACTGTGGTTATTGTTGTTGAGGATATGCTGATTGTTGAGGAATCAGAGCTGGAATGGTAACTGCTACAACTGACCGGTGAACATACTGAGGCCTGCCCCTACTTGCATGAATGGAATTTGTTTCACCGGCCCTTCGGGGTCCCACAAAAGGCTTTCTGGGATTGCTGGATGAACTTGCACCACTGTCGGAAATTTTGCCCATTTTTAAGAGGCTTTCAATCCTCTCACTAGCTATGACCACGTCAGCAAAACTAGTAGAGGAGATGGCAGCCAACCAATCAATATAGGTCCCATGCAATGTATTCATGAACATGTCAGCCATTTCCCTCTCTGACATGGGTGGTTGGACAGCAGCAGCAAGCTGTCTCCACCTTTGGGCATATTCCCTGAAGCTCTCTCTAGAAGACTGAGACATGCTCATTAGAAGAGTTCTATTGGGAGCCATGCCCAGGTTGTATTGATATTGTCTGAAGAAAGCTTCAGACAAATCTTTCCAGCATCTTATGGTGGCCCTAGACAAATGTGAATACCACTCTCTCGAAGCTCCAGTCAGATTGTCCTCAAAGTAGAACATCCATAGCTTTTCATCCATGGTATATGCTTTGAGTCTTCCCAGGAAAGACTGCATGTGATTTCGTGGACAGGAGGTACCATTGTACTTTTCAAAGCATGGGGGTTTGAATTTGTGGGGAATTCTAACCCCATTCACTAGCCCCATGTCCATCACATCGAAGCCCAAAGAATTTTGAGACTCCAAAGATCTTAACTTCTCAGCAATTTCGTCCAATCTCCTGTCATATACTTCATCCCCAGCCCCCATAAAAGTAAACTGTTCTTCTTGGGGATCCTCTTGCAACATTCTCCCCCCAGCAGTATTACCTTGCACATTTCTCGGGATGTTAACTTCGGGATTCAAGTGAGGTCCAAATTCTGGTGGGTTGATACGAGGATGGCCCCCTTCATTGTTGCTAGTTCCTCCTGTTCCAAGATGAGGCTCCTCAGGAGTTTGTCTTTCCACTAGCTCTCTTAACCTTTCTTGACTCTAGGCTAAGCCAGTCATCACTGCCATGAATTGAGACATCTGATTTCTCATCTCTACTCTCTCATTAGCCATCTGATTTCTGACCTCAGTCAGATCCTGCTGTACTTATTCCATTTGAATAACGGGAAGGTTGTTACGAGTCGGGTACCAGTGCGTGCGGTTGACAGGGAACACTCGGCGACGAGCAATGTTTCCTGAAGTCACAACAAAGTTAGAAACAATAATAATAACAAAACCTACAAAACAAAACAAAATTTAGTATGCAATGCAGTATGCTTATTTGTTTTCCAAGGTATCCGGTTTAGTTCTTGGTTTTGACCTTTCCAGACCTCGAGGAAAATGCTTGATGTTGTTGAGAGAAGACCCAAACAAAAACAAACCCAAAATATATTACAAATGATGGAGCAATACATAGTCTATTTTTCAATACATGCACTTGAAGGGTCAAAATACATCAAAAAGAAAAAGTACATCAAATGGAAATAACAACAAACAAAGAATCAGACATCCAGTCCAAACTCATCCTCTTTGACCGCCTTCAGGAGTGCCTCAGTCACTGGACCAGCTGGGTGCTCTGTAATGGTCCTAATGAGGAGGTTCCTAGTAGCAATGGCAGTGGTCAACTTCTTATGCCTGTCCTGGTCCTTTGATCTCTTCAATGCTGCTCTGAGCTTCAAATCTGAAATCTCCTTCTGGGCTGCCAACAAAGCTTCCTGCTGCTTCTTCTCATTGGCCTCTAGCTGTTCAATCTTTGCTTGAGTCTTCTGGTCTTCTCGTGTACGGGCCTTAGTGATTCTGACCCACCTAGCCTGACTCTCTTGCAGATAGAGCTCAGTCCTAGCCTTCTGAATCTTGGCTTCTTTATATGCATTTTTCAATATTTGTTCCCCAGCTCTTGCTTTCCTGATGTAGTCCTCTGTCTTCTCAATTTTGGTAAGATGTTCCTCCCTAAGCTTCTCCAATATCTCAATATCCAGACGACCATCACTTCTTTCCCAGAGAGTCTTCTTCAAGGCTTGAGATAAGTTCTCATTCCTTTCCTTCAGCTTCTCAAATTCTTCTAGGTTGACAGTTGCTGCTGGCTGTACTGTAGATGGTCCAGGCATGTCTTCCAAGAGGAAAGGAATTCTGGTAATTTGAGCTCTAGTACGGGACCAGTCATAGTACTGAGCTGAAGCAATATTATTACACCTTCCAAGAATAGCCATCCCTTTTGTCTAGATGTTATCCCAAGCCCAGGATGCTTGTCTGACAGCAGCTGAATTAGGTTTTACATTACAATATAGGGTCTCAGCTAAATCTTGTCCTCTGGGAGGGTGAACCAAAGCATAACCCAGTTGTCTCTTAAATAGCAAAGGATTGTAGTTGATGCAACCCTCTACTCCTATTAGAGGCACATTTGGGTATTGTCCACAGCTGGTGATAATGTCCTTGCCTCTGGTGCTCTGGGTGCACCATCTAATATCATCTGAAGTCAAGGCAATGAGCCTCTTAGCCCAATTCTTCTGTTGGTGGGGATTCATGAAAGTATCTGACTTAGGCAGGTGTCTGAGCAGCCAGGTGTAAAATAAAGGAGCACAACATCTTACCAACTTCCCCCTCTGTTTCTCATTCCTCTGATGGATGGAATAATAGAAATATCCTAGCAATGTGGGTACTGGGTTCCTCAGAAGAAACAGATGGATGGCATTCTTGCTGACAAACTTGGGCTCATCTGCAAACAGTATAGCCCCATATATGCTGAGGGCTAATAGTGCACAGACTGCCCTCCACTCTCCCAAAGAAGCTTTCAGGATGGCCTGAGAGATCAAGAAGTCCAAATGCAAACTAGGATTCCCAGCCTTTGTTGTCATATTTTGCTCAATCAGGGCAGGCTCCAAGTACAATGCCCTTGCTACCTCTTCATTTCTGGGATTTGGCATCTCTGGGTTGAAAGGGATTCCACCTCTGATAGGTACTCCAATCAATGAAGAAAATTCTTCCAGCAGAGGACCTAGCTTAAAGTCTGGAAATGTGAAACATCTCAAAGGAGGGTCATAAAACTGTAAGCATGTGTGGATCATGCTCCTCTGAGAAGGGTCAAGGTCCATAACCATATCCAAGATCCATCCATAATGCTCACTAAACAAAGGGATATAATCAGGTGTGATGAGTGACTGGACCTGCCTGATACCAGTCAACACAGGCTCAAAGAAATGGTAGGATATGTTGCTCTTTCTAGGAGTAGTCATGAGTGCTGCTGAAGAAGCTGAAGATAAGTGCTGATGAAGATCACAGACTGATGCTGGAAATGAGCCACTGACAGGCTGATGCTGGTGATGATGAAGATAGCTGAAGCAGATAACTGATAAAGACATCTGAAGCAGAGGTCTATGCAGAAGAATGGGTCAAAACCAAACCAGATATGATATGGATACCCTGAAAAGCAAATAAACAAATGTTAAATGATGCAATGATGATATATGCAAATGATATGCAAGGGTTTGTGATAAAGCTGGATCTGATTATCTGTCTTGATATAAGGCCCATGCATGTTCAAAAGTCCAGAGGAAGGCTTAGAAATCCAGTAACCAGGGTGGGGGACTCAAATAAAGAGTCACAAGTCCAGGGTTAATCACAAGAACTGTCCAAAGGGGAGTATTCTTAAACAAAACAGTAACAGGGTATGATGTGGCCAAAGGGTTCCTGCAAACCTGTAAACAGCCCAACCCCCTCACAGGTAATGTTCTAGAACAAGGATCCTCAGACTTGGGCCAGTTATGAGAAGTGTAAACACTTCTAACCCGAGGGTATAATGTTTACAATAACCATAAAAGATCATCCTCTAATTCACCTCAGATTCTGAAGGTAATAATAAAGGTCATCCAGACTTAGCAGGCTTCCCAGATAGCCCTAGCACTACAGGAAATCTCTAGCACAGAGTTCTTAAGAAGAAACCCACATCTGAACCGTTTTTCATATTCCCGCACCAGACCGAAATGGAATGGGAAAGAACATGAACCACTCTAGCCTAGGTGTCACTCCGGTCCCAGGTATAGGACCTTGAACTCTTAATGGAACCCCAGCCACCAAAACAGAAACCAGATCCAGCAATGATAATGACAGTATGAAATATGTATAAGACTGTAAAAGAAAGCAATAAATAAAGTTGTACATAAAGCAATAAATAAAGCAAAATAAATAAACACACATTGCACATAACACCCCAGTAAACACAAATCAAACAAACGCTAGGAGGAACCCACAAAAAGAACCAGAAGCCCTGGTTGCAGTATAAGGGTCCCCAGCAGAGTCGCCAAACTGTCGCTCCCACCTGATGACACATGGTCAAGAGGAGTACAGACGCGAACAGTCGGCGAAAGAGAAAGAAATGAATAGAGTCGCCAGCTAGGCATTTTTATCCCGAAGGAAAGGTAATGCTGCATAAACCTAGAAAGATATGGATAAGACGATCGCGAACCAGAGAAACTGAGAAAGGGGGTTGGTTACAACCTGGGAAGGTATTAGCACCCATATTGTCCGTCGTACTCGACGGGATCCACGCTTGAGAAATTTGTGTTTTAAAGGGGTAGTGTCTGTGCTATTTTGTGTACAAAAAGCTGGAAAAGAATGCAAGTGTCAGTGCAAAAGGAATGTGAAGTGTGTCGCTCCCCGGATTTCCATCCTGGTACAAACGCGAAAGTGGCACGGAAAAAGAATAGAGTCTCCAGCCAGGCATTTTTATCCCGAAGAAAGGGAATGGTAATGCTAAACAAACCAGAAGAAAGAAGAGGAAGGACACAGGTCCTACGAACAAAAGAGACTGAGTTCGGGAGTCGGTTACGACCTGGGAAGGTATTAGCACCCAGATCGTCCGCCGTACCCGACGGGATCCACGCTTGCAAAAGAGAATGTTTCAAAGGGTGAGGGTATGAAAACTGCAGCAAAAGAAATGAAAAGAAAACTGGAAAAGATACTGAGAAAAGGATTGAATAAGACGACAAAGGAAAAATGTAGGGAAAATAAAGATTGTGCTCGAACGGGCCCTACCCCGCTGCCTACGTACCTCATCAGGATAATGAGGATCAGAGACGCCGTAGTTCCCCTAACTAGGGGTAACAAAGGAAAATGCTTGTGAATTAAAGGCTTGAACTGCCTATGTCAATGCTCAGGTGTTGCAGGCTCGGACGACGAGTGCGTTACCGTCTTGCAAAATGACAAGTAGGAGCAAGTTCGCGTACGGAGCGAATGAGGTGAGAAGAGAATTCCCGAAGGAGAGACGCTTATTGTTTGTTTGGTGTTTTTTAGAAGCTTTTATGAGTGTGTCACAAGGAAGTGAACTCAAGCTCTCATCAATGGAATGTGCACTTGTCACTACATTCCAAGATGGAATAATAGAACAAGCACACTCAAGTAAGGAGAAGATCCCCAAAACTTGAATCCCGAGATTAGGGCATAAGCTCACTAACTTGTTTATTTATTAAGTGATTTTGGTATTTACAGATGAAGAAGTGTTTTTTCTACTTTTCTTTTATGAAGAAGATACCTTGATCAGACTTGTGCATCACAAGGTAAACATGTACTATCCCAAGATGGGAAGACTACAAGAATACCTCGTGGAATAAGGCTATGGATCAATGCATCACTTCACATTTATTAAAGTGTTTTTTAAGTGTTATGAGATGAGAAGAGAAGAAGAACCAAAAAGGATCAAAAAAGGTAAAAGCTAACGGGAAAAAGTCTAATCCTAATATTCACATGCTCGGATGGTCCTAGGTTAGTGAGGTTTACTATCCTAATGAAGGAGAAGAAAAGAAGAAGAAGAAAGGAGAAGCACCATGGTGGCCTAAGCACACCTCAAGTTAAGAAGAAAAGAAAACAGATGAGGAAGAAGAATTAAGATAAAGAGATGAGAATGCGAAATAGAGATAAGATGAATAATGAATAAGATAAGGAGGTGAGAATGCAATATGGAGATAAGGAAATGAGAATGCGAATGGAATAAATGAACAATGCACAAACAGAGCCTACACCAGTAGGACTTCCAGATGCAGCAGCATGCAACAAGTAAAGTCGGTCCTCAGTGTTACCTAACGGAGAAGGTCTGTTGCCTCTTCAATATGCGCAAACGAAATACAGAATAAGTACCAAGAAGATCCACACAATTAATTCCAGTAAGACTCAGGTGCCTTAACCTCGCGAATCAACAATCGAACCAACCAGAATATTCATTCAGATAACCCTTCAATCTTAGGCGATAATCCATTATTCACACAAATTGCGTCAAAAATTCGCAGAACATTAACAAGCTAACAATCCATGAACAAACAGTCAATCGCGAGGCTATCACCAAGTCAAATCCGCCATCCTTGAAATAAATCAACAAGCCTACTAAATATCAATCAAAGCTAGTACCAACATCAAATAAAAACAAATTCTATTTTATAAAAATAAATAAATAAACAAAATCAAAATTAAGAAATTATAATAGAATTCTAAATTAAGAACATTAACTAATGTTAATTAGCAATTTGATTAAACAAAACTAACAATTAATTAAATAGAAATTAAACAAAACTAAAAGAAGGATTTAAAACAAAATACAAGTAACAACAAAATATAAGAGAAGGCTAATATGGAAACAAAAATACAAATAAATAAAAAAAGAAGAAAAGAAAAGAAAGAAACAAGGGAAGTATGCGTCGCTGGATGTGGTGGGGGACTAGCAATTCGCTTGGGCCTCAATCTGGAAACAGCAACAAGTCCCAAGTGTCAAAAAACAACATGATACTAACATCATAAAGGTTTTTTTTTAAAAAAATATAAAACAAAAAAGAATGAAAAAAAATGACAATCAAAACTCAGAATAGAGCACAACGGTTGCTCTCTCTTAAACCTCAAATACGCCTCGGCCTAGGTCACAAATGGAGACACCGTTAGAGCAAAAACATCACCACCGGCTTCATCCTTTTCCTCTGCGATTTCGACGGATTCTCCTTCTTCTCAGAAGATTCGCTCTCTGCCTCCCTCCGACAAGCTGCCGCCGTTCTCGACATCGCGAACCACGTCGCCGACAACAAGAGCTTCTCAATCGCAATCTGCTTCGGTTTGACGTCGTTTTCAATTTCGGTCTCGCGGATCTTTCGTCTCGACTTCGATTTGTGATCTAGATCCACTTCTTCTTCTTCTTTGTTCTGTTGTTGTTGTTGTTTATTGAAGGTCGATGAAGATGGAAGAGAGTTGTTGGCGTTTTAAGGTTGATTGTGTGTTTGCAATGGTGGTTGGGAGGCCGATTTGTGCTTTATGGAAAGGGATGGTTGGGTGTCTGAGAATGGTTGTTGATTCTGGATTATGGTGGTGAGTTTGGGGTTTGTTGAAAGGGGAAAACAGGTTGGTTGATGAAGGTTAGAGCGGAGGTTGTGTGATGATTGTTCGGTGGTGGTGTTGAGTGTTGCGAAGTTTGATGGTGATGTTGTTGATGAAATGAGGAGGAGGTTTGTATTGCTGAAGAGTTATGGCGGTTTTGTTGTTGAGGTTGAAGAAGAATGAGTGTGAGTGAAAAGTCAGTTGGGTGAGTGCGATTTGGTTGAAGGAGGAAAATAGTTGTTTTGATTGAAATGGTGGATGTTGTTTGAGGTGAGTGAAGGTTTGGGGTTAGGGAGGTTTGGTTGAAGTGTAGTTGTTGTGTTAAAGGTTGGTGAGCGATGAGGATTGAGTGGTGAGTTTGTTGGTTTACGATGAAGAGGGTAATGACGGTTCGGTGGTGGTGATGGAATGGTGGCTGAAATGTTTGTAGTGAGTGAAGTTTGGGTGAGGTTGATGAAGGTTAGTTTAGGTGCGATTATGGTGTGTTTGCGGATTGAAGAGCGTGCGTTTCAAGAAGAAGATGGTTGGCCGTTTTCATGTGCTGTGGTTGATTGATGTTGAAGGAGGGTTAATGATGAAATGAAGGGGGTTTAGTCTTTGATTGATCTTGATGCTTTGCAGCAACATGAAGAAAAATGATGTATGAATGTTATGTATGGTGAGAACGAAAGAAAAATAAGTTGTGGGAATTCTGTTTTTGTGATTTTTGGAGGATGATCTTTGGGTGCGGTGAGTGTCTAAAGAGGATGAAAAAAACTGAGAGTATTGCGTGTTGTGCGTGAATGAATGAGTGACGAAAACGTGAAATAGAAATTCGTTGGTGGGTTGAGATGTAAGGAGGGAATCCGTTTATTGCTGAGTTTGTTGGCTACTGAAAGTGAGAGAAAGGTGGTGCGAGGAAGGCATGTTGGTGTGAGCGTACGGAATTTGTGAGGTGGTTATGCGTTCATAAAAAACAAATGTTGTATTGTTGTCCGTCACGTTGGAGTGTGGTGAGTGTGTATATTCTGTTTTGTTTTTCTTTTGGTGGAAATGGTAGTGTAGTGGCTGTTATGTGTATCGTTCTTGTGGGCCAAAGAATTGTAGTGATTGTTGATGGAGTGATGCTGAAAATGTGGCAGCTTTTACTCTTTTTTTTTCTCTTTCTTGCTTTTGCAATTTTGGACTTAAAATAATAACAAATGAATATTGTAAATAGATAACAGGTTTAGACAATGACAGAAAAATGAATATTAATAAATTGATATGAATTTGAAATAGATAATGCAGTGGTTTAGGGATTAAATAGATATGAACATGGAAAAGGAAAGAAAAATGGTTAAGATGAAATGGAGTGAATATTGGTTATTAGTATATGAATAATGGGCTTAATGAGAACTTGATGGTTTGTAGTGTATGGTCTTATGGGTTAAAAAAGAAGAAGGATATGAATGATATTTTAGAAAAAAAAGAAATTGAATTAAAGAGATATTTCATGAATGGATATTGAATGAATAAAAATCGGAAAAGAAATAAAAAAACAAAGAAATTTGACTAATTTGAAATGGTTAATGGATAAAAATGATAAGGAAATGGTTATGAATATTGATATAATGGATTAGAAAATAATTGAAGATGGATAGAAACAGAATTCAGATTAAATGGAAAGTAGATTTATGAGGGATAATGGTTATTGGATAATCGAAATAAATTGGGTAATGAGAATGGTTTAAGAAGTGGATATTCGGATAACGAAAATATGGACATGGCGAAATCGTTGTGAAGAGTGGTTAGGAAATAATGGAAATTATGGGTATGCATTAACTGGACATGAACTAAATCAAAGGCCACTGATGCACAATACACTTGAGTTTAATCCAACACCAAATTTACACCAACTCCCACACATCTCATATGAAATGAGCACGACTGCCACATAACATCTCGCAATTGAAACAAACACCCTCTAAATCACTTCGAAATCTTGACTTGATGATTTCTTTGAAAATGGAGAATAGCCTGAGATGCTGAGAAGACAAAAAATATCCTTGTAACTTGAAGATGATGAGAAAAGGCTGATGATGGGCCAAATGCATAGTGAATAGTCCTCAAAAGTGAAGACCTTGAATACCACTCATTCAGGGAAATAAACCCTAATCTCAGAAAATATCCCATGCCTTATGCACATGATATGAATGCAAATGTGATGCAAATGAAAGACAGACAGAGATAGAAAACCAGAGGGCAAATTTAGGGTGCCTACAGCTGCCCCTATTCAATCAACTGTTAATCTGAAAAGGGTGATTGCTTCCGCTTTCGACCGTTCAAGATAAACTGTGGTTGAATACCAAGAAGACCAGAAATTTGCGCTCTGATGCAGAAAACAAGAAATGGGAAATAAACCCAATCCAATGACGTTTCGACTGAGCTGAAAGATGAGCAGACGAGCTCCTTCCAATGAAACCAAAAGTTCTGATGAATCATGAGACGGACGAGTCTTCGAATGACCTGTGACGCCAGGTGCAGAGAGCGGACGAGCCCTTAAGAATCTTCAAAGTAACCTGAGATAGACGAATCTCCTTCACTAATCCTTACGTAGATAAGTGGAATAAGACGGACGAGTCTTCTTCAAATAACCCTTACGCAGGTTCCGGAAATGCATATAAGTCTGTGGGATAGACATGCAACTAGGATAGACGAATCCTCTTCACGAATCCTTACGCAGATAAGTGGAATAAGACGGACGAGTCTTCTTCGGATAACCCTTACACAGGTTCCGGTAATTGTTTTGACGTTTTAATCCCACCGTCAGGATTTTCAACCTCTTCAATGCGGATGAGCATTGGAATGATCATCAAAGAAACACAGACGAGTGTTATAAGTCGACGATACGGACGAGTACCGGACGATGATCCAAGAAACACGGACGAGTGCTTCTGATAATGATACGGACGAGTATCAACTTATTTCAGACGATCTTCAAAAGAAAATACCAAACACGGACGAGTGTCGGGGCGTGCAGACGAGCACCAGATAAGTAATAGACACGGACGAGTGTCGAAGGATGCGGACGAGCAATCTTCAAAGGAGTAACAAGCACGTACGAGTGCTAAGAGATACGGTCGAACATCAAATAAAGATGCGAGTACGGACGAGTACTGGCGACTTTCTTGGGGATATGCCTCAAATAGAGAGGAACCGGAAAATAAAAATGCACGGGCGAGTGCTGCAGGGATGCGGACGAGCACCAAATGAAGATACTAGCACGAACGAGTGTTGGGGAATACCTCAAATAAAGAGGAATCCTGCTGAGGAAAAGGCACGGACGAGTGCTGGGGAAGACCTCAAATAAAGAGGAATCCTGCTGAGGAAAAGGCACGGACAAGTGCTGAAAGAGGATGAGCATCAAATAAAGATGCGAGCACAGACGAGTGCTAGTAGATATAGACTCTACTGGGGAGAGCAAACGAGAAATACCACAGAGCTAACACGGACGAGTGTTGAAAGATGCAGACGAGCAGCAATAAAGCATGATATATCACTGATGGGGATAACTCTGCTTAGAGATAACACAGACGAGTGTTGACAAACGCAGACGAGCGGTAGACAAATGCCTGATTGGCCACCGAGAGTTACAACTCTGCAGGGGAAGATAAGTCTAGAGGTCTGACTACCCATCTCTGACTGAGGTGATATATACCTGACTGTATCATCAAATGACCACCCGTATGGCAACTTTGCTGGGAAATATTTCACTGCCGGAAGTGGAGATCAGACATGAACTCTGTGGGGAAAGATCATCTTTAGACTTGGCTAGGGAAGATGCTTTGTCAAATAACTCTTGCTGGGACCCTTGCTGGAGAGAGAGAGCTCTGACAATTCTAACTTTGTGGGGAAACAAGGCCTTCAGCTGCCTGTTGGGAAAACTCCACTGTGGAAAGATAAGTCCGCTTGGGGATGAGAACGATTCAATTAGCTTTGAAGTTCTGCTGGGGATATCGTCTGCTCTAACTCAGCTGGGGATGTGTCAACCTTCTGGACTGACGGAGAAACATATTTGGCAATGCTCTGCTGAGGAGAGACTTTGCTGGAGAATCAAGTAAGTCAAAATATGCCCCCAAGTATAGTATGACGACTGTGTTGGGAAGATATGCCAATGACAATTTGACTTTGACTGAATGAGAATAACCAAATCCTCACGAACAAACCTTGTTGGCTGAAAGAAAAATTCTCTGCTCGGGGAAGAAATAAACTTCTAATGCCCTGCTGGTAAAATAAATACCGGTCATTCCCTGAGAATTATCATAGTGTTCCAAGCTTCTGAGCTCGACAGTTGCATACTGATTATCATGAGTGCATAAGTATCAATTACTCCTGAAACTATGTCATACTGCATCGCCTATGAAGAAGATTGTCTTCAGAGGATTTTACAGAAGACCTGGCATTCAGAATTGCCCCAGTGTCTTCAAACTATCGCAGAAATTCAAAAGATCTTGAGATAACTTCCCCAGATTGCGTCTTGTAACGGTCTTGTTCAACACCAGAGAGAAAACAGAAACCATGCAGTATGAAGATGCCATGCCAATGATGCAAGATGTAAACGTATGATCATGATGCTAAGGATATGATGATACGAGGATGAGCTATGGGAAATGATCGAAACAAGGATGATTGGGAGGCTAGGCCAGGGTTGATAGATATATATTTTTTTTGGTTTCCAAGCAATTGGACTTAAATGGTGAATTACCAGACGAGAACCGGTTTATTGAAGGTAGGCCAACAGACGAGAACTGATGGGCAAAGAATAAGTTATCAGACGAGAACTGACTCCTTAGATTCATTGTCAAACGAGAATTGACTCTGAAAAAGAATGACTACCAGACGGGAACTGGCGTTCAACGGGCTAAATGAAAAGGTGACCAGACGGGAACTGGTTAAAAGATTCGCCTACCAGACGAGAACTGGTATTTGAAGTTGAATTTCCAGACGGGAACTGGATTTTGGATTTCTCTGCCAGACGAGGACTAGACTTTGAAAAGCTTTGCCAGACGAGAACTGGACTTTGGGTTGGCTTTCCAGACGAGAACTGGCATTTGGGTTTGTCTGCCAGACGAGGACTAGACTTTGAAAAGGTTTGCCAGACGAGAACTGGACTTTGAAAAGTTTTCCAGACGAGAACTGGACTCTGAACTGTTGAGAAGTTGGGGTTACGAGGCCCTGAATAGGAGATATGATGATTGAGGGGTTATGCTCAATTCAAATATGATGCATATGCTCTAGAGATGCGACATGAATAACGTATGCAAATAATTTATGCAATGCTTATGAAAAGCTAGAAAAACTCCCAAGGACGGGAAGAAAGGTCTTGGTGACAAGGCTTCTGGCTGAGAAGGGTGACAAGGCAATGGTGGGTAGCATGATTTCCCGATACTCGTCTTGAACTCGGAGATTGCTGATATAACTTGCTCTGTGTAGCTAAAGTTGCCCCTGTTGGGTGAGTCTCTGAACAGACTGTCACTGATTATCTGATTCTTGGCATGACATACTTGGATGTCCTCTCATGAAGAGTTGCACTTAGTGATCTCTGGAAGTGTTCTACCCCGATATGAGCGTGGAAGCGACTTGACTCAATCTGACTGAGCATTGGAAGAAAATATCCTTGGTCCACAGAAAATCTGGGTGGCCTCCCCCTGCCTGGCAGATACAGCTCTGATCAACAGACTCTCGAATAGTTTTCCCCAATCAACTGATGCTTGGGAACTTGCTTTACCCTGACTGATCCCTTGGTTGACAAAGCCATCGGATAACATGCCCCTGATTCATAGGCCTACACGATGCGCTTGATTCTAGTCATCATTGTTGAATGATCAAATTATCCTCTGATTGCTCTTTGTAGAAACTTCCCTGACGTTGCAGACTGACTTGCAATTAAAACTGTTCATTCACAAATGGTAATTTTAATGCAGTACACATGCAAGTTTCGAAAATTTATTTATTTTGATGTTGTGACAGTGTGTGATGAATGGACGATTAGTCCAATCGTAGTGTTGAGTTAGCAAATCTTTAGGAGTCAGTTTACGCAACCTTGTCGTAGTATGCTTTCAGAATTGACCCTGATTCAATTAGGACTTTCAAGGGTTATGACGTGGTCTAGTTCACGGTTTTAGAAAGAAAGATTTATGGCTCAAAGTTTATCTGTGCCCACCCATTCTCCTTGATGTTCTCCGGTCCTACACTCAGCTAATTTTTCCTAAGCGCTCGCCTCTCGAAAGGGTCTTGTGATGGTTGAGGAACCAATGACGTCGACGATTTAAAAACCAATGAGGTTTCTCGGAGTACAGTCACCCCTTCTGACTTTGTGTCTGGTCACACGACTTGGTTCTAAATGGAAGATTTTTTTCTGATACTTTTATTCCCTAATTCTTGCCTGGACTGATTCTTTCTTTTGAATTTTTTGATTTTGAAGTCCAGCGGGATGCCCTAACTTTTTCCTAAGTCATCTGTTTTCACTTTTTTTTTTCCGACTTAGCGGGCTTTATTTATCTTCCTTTTTTATTCTTTCCTTGAACAAATCGTGTGACACTGGTTTGTCTGACTTGCTGAAAGGGTTGACTGCCTCATTCCTTTGTTGTCGAGGGATAACCATTGTGGTTTCACGTCCCTTGACCTCTTGAGGTGTGATAAATAAAGGTAATGGATCCTCAGATGCTCACTCCTTTGGAAATTTGAACGCTCGGTCAAACTAACTGATAACTACCCTGCCCCGGGTTGAATGTGAGGGTTTTTTCTTTTTAGAAAAGAAACTCCTACTTCAAGGCTCAAAGGGGTTGACGAGGGTCTATCTCCCTTATATCTCCGGTGTTTGGGAATTGAAACAATGCCTGTACATCGTCAGCAGGTTCTACTCTGAAAGCATACCTTCAACAATTATGGGTGTTCAGTTGTCATCATCCTCCCTCAAACCTGCTAAACAACAGTGAAATAAGTGGGAGGTATATGGATGCAATTTTTTTTCTGTTTTTTTTTTCAATGCAAGTAAAGAAACATGAGCGAATGCGACATAATTGATTCAAAAAGTGCAAGATCACTACATTAACATTACCATTCAAAATAACAATGCTTAAAAGACAAGTAGCTGCTAACAGGAAAGAAACTACAAATGCAAATGATAAAAGGATACAATGATCACCAGCTCTGATGACATCTTCTTACTTGGACCACTGAAAACAGGATACGCTCCTTCGAAGTCTTTGAACTCAATCAGGCGAGAGATTGACGTGCACAACCAAGCTTCCTTCTGGAAAGGATATGTAGCCCTTATCGATCAACTGTTGTACTTTGGCCTGAAAAGCTTTGCAATCTTCAGTTGAATTCCCCATCGATCCGCCATGATACCCACACTGCTCATGAGGATTGTACTCTGGAGGGTATGGTTCTGGAAACGGCTTGAGAGGCTTAGGAACCACCAACGAGCTCTGAATTAGATGTGGCAATAGTTCACTGTATGCCATGGGAACTGGATGAAGAGGAGCATTCCTTCTTTCTAGGTTGTTGCGAGGCCTATGCTGGCTCTGAAATTGATTCTGAGGTCTTCGACCATGAGCTTGCAGATTTGGACGAGGCGGAGTCCACGGTTTCTGATACGGTGCTCTGAGCATTGCCGGATGCCCATAAGAGTAACCAGACACGGGAATAGATGATCTCTGAGAAGATGTTGGTCTAGAATATTCGATATGGGCCATGACTGCACTGGCGTCATACCATTCTTCCTCTTGGGAGCTAACAATAGATTCACCTTCACTAGCTGGGATGTTCGAAGAGTCTTGGATCTTTCCACTTTTGAGCAGGCTTTCGATGCGTACTCCAACTTTTATCAAATCAGAGAAGTTTGATGTCCAAATGCTACTCATTCTTTCCAAGTACGTTCCGTGCAACGTGCCCACGAACAGGTCCACTAATTCTCTGTCTGAAAGTGGTGGTTGCACTTGGGCTGCCAATTCTCTCCACCGCTGTGCATATTCTCTGAAAGATTCACCAGTTCTCTGAGATAGGCTTTGCAACTGCATGCGACTAGGCGCCATGTCCACATTGTATTGGTATTGCTTTACGAAAGCTCTGGATAAATCATTCCAAGATCGGATACGACTGCTTTCCAAATCCATATACCAACTTAAAGATGCCCCACTTAAACTGTCCTGAAAACTGTGAATCATCAGCTTATCATTGCATGCATGAGAAGTCATTTTTCTACAGAACATCACCAAATGACGCTTCGGGCAACTGACACCGGTGTATTTCTCAAACTTCGGAGTTTTGAAATCTGGAGGAATGACAAGACCATGCACCAAACACAGATTCAGAGCATCTAAACCAAAGGCATCAGGATCTGCTAAGGCTTTGAGTTGCTCGTCCAACACACGAAAACTTTCAGCAGGATCAAAAGTCTGTGGATCCTTGGTTTTCACAAGAGGGATTGCCCCTTGGAAGTTCCGCATAGGGAAAGCAAAACTCTGATAATCCGTAGAATCAGAAGAAGATGAAGGTCCACCTCGGACAACAGATGGTTCAGGTACATTCTGATTCACGATCGGGGTCTGTACAGGCTGAGCTTGAGCAAGATTGTTCACTTGTGGAAGATCCTCATCAGGAGAAAGACCATACAGAGGATTGGTCACCGAAGTGAAACCAGGTGGAAACTCAACATTATGACGGTTGCTCTCTGACATAGCTACTGATGGCTTCCAATCTGACCTTTTACCTCTTGACACTGCTTGGTCTAGCTTCAAACAACTTTTCGGCTTCCAAAGGTTATCACTTGTTCAAATTGAGTACCGGGAAATCAGCTGGCTGGTCATGGACAAAAGGAGAAGGATGAGCTCTCTGGAAGAGGAAAATGCAATGCAGATGCAAAATGCAATATGATGATGCAAAGATGCAAAGACATGGGATCACGACTGGAAACTGCCTGGAATTTGGAATACTGCCAAGAATCGAGTGTCTGTAACCACAAGATCTCTGCATAATAACCCAAAATAGTAACCGAGAACCGAAGGTCAAGAACTTCAGGATCATAGTGACCGGATCGAAACATAAGACTGCACTGGCAATAAGTGTATGTTAAGGTCGAGGGTTCCTGCAAACCTGTAAACCCCTCCCAATCTCACTGGTAAAAGGCTCCGGGTCAGACATCACGGACTCTCAAAGCCGAATAGCAATAATACTGTCACCATCTCCGAGAAATGGCTCATGACCAGATCAGGGAATCGGTTTGGCATTATGTACTATGCAGGGAGGCCTCAGCTGAGTCTGGGACACAAGGCCATCCTATGCGATCCCCAGGTGGGCCCTCGGATGCGAATGGGTTTGCCACAAAATGTGGGCTACCACTGTCATCACTAAAGAGGGATGTTTCCACAAGGTTCTTAGTGATCGGTCCCCAGCTGCACATAACTGTCAGGGTTATGTAATGAGAGAGGAAGATCCCCAAATCAAGACATTTCCAAGACAATCGCAACCTGGGTGTGGAACTCACTACTACCCCCATGACAAGATCTCATGAGGCCAAAGTGGAACCACTCTAAGTCCTATGGTGCACTAGAGTCGGGTACTTGGCTCATATCTCTCAAGAACAAGTAACACCCATCCCACCAAAGAAAACCAGTCCAGACAGTCCAGTATATATACATGATGTAGTAAATAAAGACTGAAAACTGTAAATAAAGTTGTAAATAAAGCTGTAAATAAACAAACAATAACATACAACAAGCCATAGCAAACAAACATCACCCTATGAAACAGCAACACACAAGCGCTAGGAGAGACTCACAGGGGAACCAGAAATCATCTGGTGTGCATTTCCCCAGCAGAGTCGCCAGCTGTCGCTCCCCGGATTTCCATCCTGGTACAAACGCGAAAGTGGCGCAGAAAAAGAATAGAGTCGCCAGCCAGGCATTTTTATCCTGAAGAAAGGGAATGGTAATGCTGCACAAACCAGAAGAAAGAAGAGGAAGGACACAGGTCCTGCGAACCAAAGAGACTGAGTTCGGGAGTCGGTTACGACCTGGGAAGGTATTAGCACCCAGATCGTCCGCCGTACCCGACGGGATCCACGCTTGCAAAAGAGAATGTTTCAAAGGGTGAGGGTATGAAAACTGCAGCAAAAGAAATGAAAAGAAAACTGGAAAAGATACTGAGAAAAGGATTGAATAAGACGACAAAGGAAAAATGTAGGGAAAATAAAGATTATGCTCGAACGGGCCCTACCCCGCTGCCTACGTACCTCATCAGGATAATGAGGATCAGAGACGCCGTAGTTCCCCTAACTAGGGGTAACAAAGGAAAATGCTTGTGAATTAAAGGCTTGAACTGCCTATGTCAATGCTCAGGTGTTGCAGGCTCGGACGACGAGTGTGTTACCGTCTTGCAAAATGACAAGTAGGAGCAAGTTAGCGTACGGAGCGAATGAGGTGAGAAGAGAATTCCCGAAGGAGAGACGCTTATTGTTTGTTTGGTGTTTTTTAGAAGCTTTTATGAGTGTGTCACAAGGAAGTGAACTCAAGCTCTCATCAATGGAATGTGCACTTGTCACTACATTCCAAGATGGAATAATAGAACAAGCACACTAAAGTAAGGAGAAGATCCCCAAAACTTGAATCCCGAGATTAGGGCATAAGCTCACTAACTTGTTTATTTATTAAGTGATTTTGGTATTTACAGATGAAGAAGTGTTTTTTATACTTTTCTTTTATGAAGAAGATACCTTGATCAGACTTGTGCATCACAAGGTAAACATGTACTATCCCAAGATGGGAAGACTACAAGCATACCTCGTGGAATAAGGCTATGGATCAATGCATCACTTCACATTTATTAAAGTGTTTTTTAAGAGTTATGAGATGAGAAGAGAAGAAGAACAAAAAAGGATCAAAAAAGGTAAAAGCTAACGGGAAAAAGTCTAATCCTAATATTCACATGCTCGGATGGTCCTAGGTTAGTGAGGTTTACTATCCTAATGAAGGAGAAGAAAAGAAGAAGAAGAAAGGAGAAGCACCATGGTGGCCTAAGCACACCTCAAGTTAAGAAGAAAAGAAAACAGATGAGGAAGAAGAATTAAGATAAAGAGATGAGAATGCGAAATGGAGATAAGATGAATAATGAATAAGATAAGGAGATGATAATGCAATATGGATATAAGGAAATGAGAATGCGAATGGAATAAATGAACAATGCACAAACATAGCCTACACCAGTAGGACTTCCAGATGCAGCAGCATGCAACAAGCAAAGTCAGTCCTCAGTGTTACCTAACGGAGAAGGTCCGTTGCCTCTTCAATATGCGCAAACGAAATCCAGAATAAGTACCAAGAAGATCCACACAATTAATTCCAGTAAGACTCAGGTGCCTTAACCTCGCGAATCAACAATCGAACCAACCAGAATATTCATTCAGATAACCCTTCAATCTTAGGCGATAATCCATTATTCGTCACAAATTGCGTCAAAAATTCCCAGAACATTAACAAGCTAACAATCCATGAACAAACAGTCAATCGCGAGGCTATCACCAAGTCAAATCCGCCATCCTTGAAATAAATCAATAAGCCTACAAAATATCAATCAAAGCTAGTACCAACATCAAATAAAAACAAATTCTATTTTATAAAAATAAATAAATAAACAAAATCAAAATTAAGAAATTATAATAGAATTCTAAATTAAGAACATTAACTAATGTTAATTAGCAATTTGATTAAACAAAACTAACAATTAATTAAATAGAAATTAAACAAAATTAAAAGAAGGATTTAAAACAAAATACAAGTAACAACAAAATATAAGAGAAGACTAATATGGAAACAAAAATACAAATAAATAAAAAAAGAAGAAAAGAAAAGAAAGAAACAAGGGAAGTATGCGTCGCTGGATGTGGTGGGGGACTAGCAATTTGCTTGGGCCTCAATCTGGAAACAGCAACAAGTCCCAAGTGTCAAAAAACAACATGATACTAACATCATAAAGGTTTTTTTAAAAAAATATAAAACAAAAAAGAATGAAAACAAATGACAATCAAAACTCAGAACAGAGCACAACGGTTGCTCTCTCTACAAACTCAAATACGCCTCGGCCTAGGTCACAAATGTAGACACCGTTAGAGCAAAAACATCACCACCGACTTCATCCTTTTCCTCTGCGATTTCGACGGATTCTCCTTCTTCTCAGAAGCTTCGCTCTCTGCCTCCCTCCGACAAGCAGCCACCGTTCTCGACATCGCGAACCGCGTCGCCGACAACAAGAGCTTCTTAATCGCAATCTGCTTCGGTTTGACATCGTTTTCAATTTCGGTCTCGCGGATCTTTCGTCTCGGCTTCGATTTGTGATCCAGATCCACTTCTTCTTCTTCTTTGTTCTGTTGTTGTTGTTGCTTGATTGAAGGTCGATGAAGATGGAAGAGAGTTGTTGGAGTTTGAAGGTTGATTGCGAGTTCGCAATGGTGGTTGGGAGGCCGATTTGTGCTTTATGGAAAGGGATGGTTGGGTGTTTGAGAATGGTTGTTGATTCTGGATTATGGTGGTGAGTTTGGGGTTTGTTGAAAGGGGAAAACAGGTTGGTTGATGAAGGTTAGAGCGGAGGTTGTGTGATGATTGTTCGGTGGTGGTGTTGAGTGTTGCGAAGTTTGATGGTGATGTTGTTGATGAAATGAGGAGGAGGTTTGTATTGCTGAAGAGTTATGGCAGTTTTGTTGTTGAGGTTGAAGGAGAATGAGTGTGAGTGAAAAGTCAGTTGGGTGAGTGCGATTTGGTTGAAGGAGGAAAATAGTTGTTTTGATTGAAATGGTGGATGTTGTTTGAGGTGAGTGAAGGTTTGGGGTTAGGGAGGTTTGGTTGAAGTGTAGTTGCTGTGTTAAAGGTTGGTGAGCGATGAGGATTGAGTGGTGAGTTTGTTGGTTTACGATGAAGAGGGTAATGACGGTTCGGTGGTGGTGATGGAATGGTGGCTGAAATTTTTGTAGTGAGTGAAGTTTGGGTGAGGTTGATGAAGGTTAGTCTAGGTGCGATTATGGTGTGTTTATGGATTGAAGAGCGTGCGTTTCAAGAAGAAGATGGTTGTCCGTTTTCGTGTGCTGTGGTTGATTGATGTTGAAGGAGGGTTAATGATGAAATGAAGGGGGTTTAGTCTTTGATTGATCTTGTTGTTTTGCAGCAACAGGAAGAAAAATGATGTATGAATGTTATGTATGGTGAGAACGAAAGAAAAAGAAGTTGTGGGAATTCTGTTTTTGTGATTTTTGGAGGATGATCTTTGGGTGCGGTGAGTGTCTAAAGAGGATGAAAAAAACTGAGAGTATTGCGTGTTGTGCGTGAATGAATGAGTGACGAAAACGTGAAATAGAAATTCGTTGGTGGGTTGAGATGTAAGGATGGAAATCCGGGGAGCGACAAAGTGAAATATAGGAGTGTCAGTGTAAGGAAAGAGAATGAAGCTCAAGACTATGAGGTTTAAAGAATAATGCTGGAAGGAGGGGGAATATACAGAGACTTTTGTTCGATAACTGTTAAGTTATGCCTACGTATCCTTTCGTGCAATGAGGAAATCAGAACACCGTAGTTCTACTCAAAGAGACTGAAAGATAAATTGACTTGTGAACTGCTTACTTGTCTATGCTCAAGTGTATGACTTGTCTGGCTCAGGTGCAAACTGTCTTGCATTAGACGGAAGAAGCAAGTTCTCGTTTGTGAGTAAATGAGATGAGAAAAGAATCCCGGAGGAGACGATTATTGTTTGTTTTTTGTGTTTTCAATCTTTTATTGCTTTTTGAAGTTTGTCATAAGTTAATGAGCTTAAGCCTAAACCAAGGGTTAGTAAACTCATCACATCATCCCTCTGATTAGGGGTGATGAGAACCTTAAATGTGAAGTAAACACCTCACAATTAATCACCATGATGTAGGATTAAGGTCATTAACCTACTTGCAATTATTTAGATGTTTTTGGAGTTTTTGTCTAGTGTTAAGTAATGAGTTTAAGCCATCATCAAGGATTAATGGACCCATTACACCATCCTAATAGAAGGATGATAGATGAGAACATTTAAGCTGAGGAAGGCTCCTCAACTTAATCCATGATTAGGGATTAACCTCATGACAAAACAAAGCCTTTATTAAATGGATTTTAGTTAGTGTTAAGATTAAGAAATGGATTTTATGGTTTATAAGACAACTTGAGGGGGACTTGTCCATTAACACTAGGGTTAGTCCTTCTTAACCAATTAAGGAAGAATTAGAACCCTAATGCAAGGCCCAAGTTACAAGCTTGATGTCTTGATGATTATTAGGTGAATTGATTAAAGGATTTAAACACATTAAGGGTTTAACACTTAGGATTAAAGTTATACATTCCATCCTAATAGAAGGATACATGCATAACCCTAGTCACAAAGCCTTAAAACCTTTAAGGTTTAGTCCTTGATTAAGAGATGAGAAGAGAAGACACAAAGATGACACAAAGGTAAAACTAATGGGGGGACTAATCAAACCCTAATTGTTATCATGCTTGAGTATTCCTAGGGTTTATGAGGCTTGCAAGATATCTTCAAGGAAAATCCACCAAGGAAGAAGAAAGATGAAAGGAGGAGAAGCAGAAGAAGCAAGTCAACTTACTTCACTTAAGAAGATAAGTTGCTTGAAGAAAGAAAGTGAGGAAGGAGCATGAATGAGAAAGCTCACTCTAATACAAATATAAAATGCATCAATGATGCATAAAAGAGATAAGAAGAGATTATGAGAAGTGAAGGCAAATTCACTTCTCAAACACTTACCACCTGAAAAGTTAGCAACAAGAAATGAAATGAAATGAAAATGAGATGAAATGAAAAGATGAAAACCAAAGTCATAAGCATATCAAGATGTAAATGATGCTAAGAGATGATACAAATGGTTGTCTTGAGATGTGGATGACCATACAAGAGATGAGAATGCAAATGAGACAAGTAAGAAGCATGAAAGTTCATGGAAACACATGACATGTAATGAAAGCAAAAGCATGGAAAATGAATGATGCAATGATCAAACATGATTCTAATGTGTCCTAAGATGTTTCATATGTCATGTAGATGCACAAAATGTCATGGCAAGTTCATGTATGCAAGCATATGAAGAATGAATGCAAATGAAAGCAAAAATTAGGGTTTATGTACAACATGAGATGCAAAATTCAAAATCAGAAGCAAATGGCAAGATAAAAAATTGAAAATGGGATCAAAGGGACCTTAAACCTATACAAGTTCATTGCCCAAAGGAGAGAACCTAAACCTTAACCTAATGGAAGTTATGATTTTCTCAAGTTTGCTAGGGTTTTAAGGTACCTCTCAATGATAAATGCAAAACAAATTGAAAATGAAAGATGAATTCAAACCAATTTTATCCTAGAAAATACATGACATGAGGAATGCAATGGAAAAAGAACCATCATCAAACCCTTCATGGTTAGGCAGAAAGGATTTTTCTAAGTTAGGGCAAAAATATTGATTTTTAAGAACCTTTAATCCAAAGTAAAATGTCAAAATAGGTCACGAACCAAAAATAAATTTGTGTGAAGGGTTTGATAATGTTTCTAAATGTTTTAAAAAACTCTCTTAATTTTTTTTGGAATTTTTAAATACCTAAATGTATTTTTAATTAATTAACTCTCATTAACTAATTAAAAATAATCATTTAAATGATTTAAAAATAATTTTTAATGTAAAAAATAAAAATAAAAATATTTTTGGTTTCTGAAAATAAACAAAAGCTTGGATGAAAATTTTCAGAATTTTTTGATATCATTTGCTATTTTTAAAAATTCGTTCAAATAAATAGAAAACAAATGAAATAATTATTAAATAAAAATAAGAAAATGAGAAAATGAGAAAGTCAGCCAATCCAAAGGCCCAGGTTCAAACTCAAAAGGGAGGGAATTGACTTCGTGCGCTATCCAAGGGCTGAGATTCAAACTACGCTAATTATGTCATTAAGCCCTAATTTGAACCCTAAACACTTTCAGGTGACCGGAACAGTGTTCCGGTCATCTTCTCCGGCTAGCCTCTCAAGCTATCTCACTCAATACGCAACCCCAAGCCCTAAAACTCTCCAGAAATGATCCTCACATCAACCCCAACAAGAATCAGCCATCAAAATTCATTTATTCATCATCAAAAACATGAATCAAAGCAAAACGGAAAACATCTCAAAAATTTCAAAAGCTTATGAAATGCTTATTTCTCAACTATTTTCAAAACCAAACATATCATGGCAATCAGGGGAACACACATAATCATTCTATAACATAAAATGAGGGGTGGGGAATGATCAGTGATGTTTATGGAGTTGAATGGTGGAAAAAACTTGGAGGTTTGATGGTTGAGCTATGAGTTTCGAAGGCTTTTGCAAATTTGGGGGATTTTGTGTATGCTGAGGATTCTCAAGTGTTAGGCTGCAATGTTGTGTGCTTTGGCTTGGTTTTGATCCACATAATAAACTGTGATAGGTCAGAGAGTGGGTGCTGGCCTATGTTGATTGGTATGGGCAAGTTGACAAAATGTCAAAAGTTTTGTACTTGAGGTATGGGCTGGTTTTGCAGCTAGCTTTTGGCTTGTCCTGGCTCAGCATAGATCAAGGAGAGCCATAGATTCGAAATTGAGGTGATTCAGCAAGCTTGTGGAAGATTATGTGCCCTTTTGCAATTTTCATGAAGTTTGGCCCCTTTTGAATTTCTTGATGTTCAAGGCATGGGATGAAATGATTCTTGGGCCAATTTTGATCCTTAGGCAATGCATTATGATGTTAAGACATGTAGAAGTGTGTTTGAGGTCACAAAAATGCTTGGCATAAGAATTTGCAAGTTTCCCTCTTTGGTGCAAAAGTGAAATTTATGTGAATTTTCCCAACTTTGACAAGCCATAACTTGAGTTCTATGATGAATTAGATCAAGTTCTTGTACTTTTTGAAAAGGGAATGATCCAATCTACAACTTTCATGCCCAAGAATTTTTCATTTGAAGCATTTTTTAATCAAAAAGAGGAGGTTGAAAAATTTCCCAAAATTGCAAGTTTGCATTACAAGTCACTTTCCCAAAATGGCAACTTTGCAAATGGCTTGAAATTCTTCAATTTTGTGAACTTATAACTTCTTCTAAGATCAAATAAAGATCATATACACCCAAAATGATGGAGAAGACCCTTTGGTTGGATGATTGGGGGCCTCAGATGCCCTGATTTTGCACTGACTTGTTCAAGAAGTCATCTATTGATCAGATGCCTTCCCCACCGAATATCTTCATGAAAATTGGTATGCATGATCCTCATATCATATAGAGATCAATAGAAACAATAATGACCAAAAAATTGGAGTTATGGCCTCTGAAACCAAAACCCTAAGTTTAGGTCATCTGTGTAGTTAAACCTGGCTCTGCTTCCATGCCTTTCTCAGTTCTTGTGATTTTCTGACTTTCTTGATCTTGGGAGGATATAATATAATGCTTGAACATACATGGACCCCCTTGAGATGATTGAAGACCTTTGGAGTGGCTCAGATAGCTCAGGGATTGCTCAAATCACAAACCCTAGATGCAGATGACTTTGAAACCATGCAGTGGAGAAAAAATGTAATATGAGATGATATGATTGAACTTATGCTAATGAAAAGATCACAAGCCATGGTGAAATGAGTGAGGGAAAATTTGGGGTGTTTACTACCTGGACTTACATTCTGTTTTTATGTCCGGCGGGTCATTTTATGCGAAGTATTTTTTAACTGCATCTGAATTCACAGGGGATACAAAATCTTCACCATCCATAGTAGTGAGCATCAGTTATCCACCAGAGAAAACTTTCTTTACTATGAATGGACCATCGTAATTCAGAGTCCATTTGCCCCTGTGGTCTGTATGAGGAGGAAGAAGTCTTTTCAGCATAAGATCTCCTACATGGTATTCCCGAAGCCTGACTTTCTGATCGAAGGCTTTCTTCATTCTTTTCTGATATAGCTGCCCATGACAGATTGCAACCAATCTCTTTTCTTTGATAAGATTCAATTGATTGTACCGAGAACGGACCCATTCTGCTTCGTTCAGCTTGACATCCATCAATACCCGTAAGGAGGGTAGTTCAACTTCAACAGGCAGGACAACTTCCATACCATACAAAAGTTGATAAGGTGTTGCCCCAGTGGATGTTAGGATTGAGGTTCGGTACCCATGAAAGGCAAACGGTAGCATTTCATGCCAGTCTTTGTATGTAATCACCATCTTTTGCACAATCTTCTTAATGTTCTTGTTAGCTGCCTCAACAACGCCATTCATCTTTGGCCTGTAAGGAGAAGAGTTGTGATGTTGGATTTTGAAGTCCCGGCATAGTTCTGCCATCATTTTGTTGTTCAAATTGGAACCATTGTCAGTAATGATTCACTCGGGAACTCCATAGCGACATATGATATCTCTTTTCAGGAATCTGGCTACCACTTGTCTGGTGACATTTGCATACGAAGCTGCTTCAACCCACTTGGTGAAGTAATCAATGGCTACCAGGATGAATCTGTGGCCATTTGAAGCAGTCGATTCAATCTTTCAAATCATGTCAATGCCCCACATGGAAAAGGGCCAAGGTGAAGACATCATGTTCAAAGGATTTGGAGGCACATGCTGTAACACTTCGTTTTTATTTTGATTATTATTTGTGAATTAACTAGGAATTGATATAATTAATTGTATGTTTTGGTGTGTATTCGTTGTAATTATGTATCCATGGTAAGAGATAGTAGCCTTAAGAAGAAGACTTTAAGGTAGTAGGAGTGTGTGACCAAAAGTGTAGAGATTGGTGGTGTGGTGAGCAAAACTAATTAGACTATGTTAGTTATTATATATTTAATTATAAAATTAGGAGGATATTGATTTAAATAATATTGAGTGGATAATTAAAATAGTGGATAATTGGAGGGTGTAACTAATAATATTAGTAAAAGTGATATTATTATGGTTAGCATTATTATTATAATTACTACTATTATCATTAGTATTATTGTTATTATTATTATTATTATTATTATTATTATTATTATTATGAGTATCATTATTATTATTAAGATTATTATTAGGCAAAAATAAGAGTTTATTAATAATATTGTTAGTGGGAGATAAATAAGGAGTTAGTGGAGAGAAATAAGGAATAAATAAGTTTTAGGTGGAATTAGTGGGAGGTTATCAAAGAGAAAAGGGAAGACAACAAAATTTTTATCAGATAAGAACGGCTGAGAGGAAGAACAAGAGGGAGGCTAGGAAAAATCTCCATCATCAATTCTCGTAGAATTTTATCAGGAATTCAGGTAAGGGTGGGTTCAATTCTTATAATCGGGTATGAAATCCAATATTATGATTGGGTAGTTTAGGTTGATATGCTTTTGTTGATTTTCGTAGTTGTTATGGAAATTTACTGTCAATCGTTTGTGTCCACGTTGTGTTGTGTTGTAATATTGTTGAGGTTGTGAATCTACATAAATTATAATTAAACTGTGAATTTATTATGTTGAATTTGTATTAGAAATAATTTGGTTCTGGAAGTTGATTTGGGGAAAGAAGATATAGAATTTTGGTAAGGGCCACAGAGGGCCCCACATGCCTTGTAAGATGGCGGAGGCCATGAATATGGCGCAGGCCATAAGGCCTAATTACACTATGGCGCAGGCCATAGATTAAGCATGGCGCGGGCCATGATTTTTGGAGAGAGAATGTGGCGCAGGCCACCTATCCGTGGCGCAGGCCATGAGATAGTGGGGGTCTTGTAGCCACTTTGTGTGTTGTTTATTAATTTAATTAGGAGATTACATTCTTAAGTAATTATATTTTAATCGGTACTAATTAACACTTTAGATAATATTTAGGAATAATATTAAATTATGAGATCATAATTTTGTAAAATAAATTAGAATGTGCGTTAAGTGAATTTTATGCAGGAGCTATATTTATTAGTATAAGGAAGAAGAATAAAATGACAGTAAGTTGGTTAGAATCTTGACAGAATATACAGGTTAACAAATTAGTATAAACAGTGGCAGTAGCATGAATTTCATAGCAGATAACTCTCATCAGAACATAGAAAATTCCAGTTTTGTAATTAAATCGTATTAATCACGGAAAGTAGAAAAGAGTGTTGATTTAGTCGGTTTAGCCAAATTATGCGGAAAACTTATTTGTCCGGAATTTAACGAAATTCGTCGGGTTAAGTCGGTAATATAATAGTTGATTTTAATGGGTTGTTTTGCTGGAAATTATGTTGTTAAATGTTGCTTCAAGTACAATTGAGTTGATGTGTTGTTCCGGTTACGAAATTGCCTTAAGTTGATATGTTATAGGCTTGTTAAGCCAAAGTTGAATATAAGTTGATTATGTTGAAAATATTGTCGTGTTGATCTTGTTGTCATGTTGTCTGAGTTGTAGAGTCGTGTACGCATTTAAGTCATTTGCATTGTCGGAGCCGTTGCTCGCACCACGTTGGCCTGGATTGGCAATTTAAGTTGAAAGTTGGAGGCTTATGCCTTGATGCCTCGATAACCTGGAAATGATTTAAGTTGGGAGTTTTACTCCGATGGTACCATATGCATAATTAGTTGAGTCGCATTAAAGTTGCATTCTTGTTGAGTTATTTGTGTTGATGTTTGGTTGGAGTTGTAAAGTGGTGTTTGCTTATGATCCTTATTCATTGTATTGTTTTTCATATACTGCTTATAATTATCGTAACTCACCCCTTCTGTTGAATGTTGTCCTTATGGGGAAACGTGCAGGTAATCCTGAGGAGTAGCCGGTTACCATTAGTCGAGTCAGTGGTCAGTCGCTCTGATACGTAGCACTCGGGGGGGGGGGGGGATTGACGCGTGTTTTTATTATTTCTAAATTTTATTTAGTTGAAGAACTTGAAGTTGCTTATTTCTTATTTTAAAGTTGTTATTAGATTGAATAAAAATGCTATGAGCTGTGATGTGAATCCGCTGCTTAAAGTTTTATGAAGTTGATTTATTTGAGTAAACTGAAGTTGTGTTGTGTTATTATGAAAAATACTATGTATTAAGTATGACTTCCTTAAGTTGAAATTTGTTTATAGTTGAAAATGTGATATCCCGTTTTGTGGAAAGTTTTTATAAACTCTGATTTCAGTTATATTCGCGGTTAGAAAATGGGGTGTTACATTAGTGGTATCAGAGCAGATCGGTTCGTCCGGCCAATGTTGTCTAGCGTTGTTGATTCCTTAGTACGCGACATGTGTGTGAAACACTGTCGGTACTTGTTAGTTTCTAGTCGTTGTCTACAGGTGGGTTGGATTTAAGTGGGGGAGAAGCTTGACTCCCGGACTGTTGTTAGAATGTCGGAGTTGGTTCAAGTTGATGTTGATTTCAAGAGTGCAAGGTTGTTGGAGAGACGTTGTTGCAGACCGGTGAGAGCATAGATTCATGAATTCGTATCGGTCGGATTGAGAAGTACGTGGATTTATGGATGGAGATTGTTTAAGAAAGAAGGATTTATTCCAAATAAAAAGACAAGTTGATGAATTAAGTTGAAGGATCAAGTCGGTAAATTGCTATGCCTTGAGTGTAGTGGATTAAAGTCGAGTAAATTTCGAAGTTAGGTGTAGAGAAAGATTTTTGGTAGAACATGGAATTAAGATGGAGAGAGGTGGAATTTACATTCATCAATCTCAAAAATTCTGGTTTTTGTAATCTTGGAGCAGCTGTCACGAGAAGTGGCATAACTTTTTAACCGTGATTCATATTGAAGCGGTTCTAGAATTTCTGGAAAGCTTACGAAATTTCCTACAGTTTGCATATAAGATTTGTATTCAGGAGGTTTGTAATGAGGGAGATAAGTAGGTTTTAATAGTTGGGTCTGCTGCTGATTTTGGAAATTCTGCATACGAAAATTGTTGACCAGTCCCATTGTGATGGGGATAACTTTTTACTCGTAAGTCGGATTCGAGCGATTCTTGAAGTTCTGGAATCTGCACAAATTTTTCTTCATGTTAGAATATAATTTTGTGATTTGGAGGTCTGTATTGGAAAAGATAATTGCGTTCGAAGTGGAGCATGTGTTGCTGAAAATTTGGAAAGATAAAAATGTTATTAAATAATAAAATGTTGGTATCGGAGAATGCATAGAGATATGATTTGTGTCGAATGAGGACAATTAAAGTGCCTATTCTAGGAGATGGTGATGTTGGGGGAAAGATGGAAGTTGATTAGGGTTATTAAATATTTTAACTTGGATGAAAGTTGTAATTGGAACAGACAGTTTTGGATGGTACTTGTTGTAACGACTCCGGTGTTAGATGGATATTGAAAGTCGTGTGGTACTATGTGTGTACATAAGAAAATGTGTATTTAATTTTTGGATGTTTTGTATCGTTGATGAAGTTGGAATTGAGGGAATATGCGTTGGACCTTGGACGTTGTATATAAATGGCGAGGTTGGAAATAATTAGATTCAAGAGACGTTTGCAAGCCATAGAGAGTTAGTAGAGCAGTATGTTGAGGTAACCTTGAGCACAAGGTAAAGGACACTGTTGTGGTTGGGTAATGATGATTTATGCCACCATTATGGTTGCTGGCTATCTATTGAAAAATTGAGGAACTGATCAACCTTAATCTCTTGTTGATAGTAGATGGAATCATGTTGGATGGAATAGACGTGTCTTGCCAACTAGAATTGTATGTACAATGAATTGTTTGGAGTGAGCCAAGGGCTAAAGGATTATTTTAATTAGTTGATTCAGATTCCTATATAAGAAGATGACGTAGACTCGAGGATGTTAGTATGAGATTGTGAGTTGATCGGTGAATAGTGTGGAATCTCATAGTGGTGTTCGGGATAACTCGAGTTTTGATTTGTGATGGATCAAGAATCTGATTGAAATGAGACTTGAAGCATTATGGAGATGACCCAAGGAGGAAGTGAATGGAAATGCAAGACCACGATTTGACCAAGGATGTCAGATAGAGAATAGTGGGGGCCAATATGCCTTAAAGTGTATATAGGGAGTATGAATCGTATCTTCCATACTTTTTGGATAAGTTAAAACAGGTGTTCGTTGTGGATATTCTGATCAGTTATTAAATCGGAAGGAGAGATAGTAGAGTATTTGAAAATTGAGTTACAATTATTGAAAGAGGTGAAGTTATATGTTAAGTTATAAAAGTGTGATTTTTGGTTAGTAAAGATGAGTTTACTTGGTTATGTTAATTCAGAAGAGGGTGTATGAAGAAATTGTTTTATTATGAGTAGGAATTGATGAATTGGTTGTTGGATTGGCTTGGTTAATGTGCATAGGTTAGGTGTGGAGTATTGATGCAAAAGCTGTGGTTAATTGGTGTTAAAAACTATTTGGAAAGTGTTAAATCTCAGCAGAAGATGGATTTTATCGTTGGGTTTTCTGCAGAATTCACAGTTTTCTCTTAGCAAGGGATGGTCGTTGCTTAGGGTGGACTGGCAGTGAAAAGATGACTTTCTTGTTTAAATTATTTGGACACATGTATCCTTATGTTTTTGCAATGTTGTTATGTGTTTAAGATGAGGTTGGGCAGTATGTTAATACAAGATGGTAAAGTTGTAGCTTATGTTTGGTGATAATCGAGAATTCGTGAAAGTATTTATCCTATTCAAGATTCAGAATTATTGCGGTTGTAATTGTGTTGAAATATTCTGAGGTATTATTTTTATGGATATGGGTTCGAAGTGTTTAATAATTGCAAAAGTGTAGAATACCTATTTGTTCGGAATTTCTGATGACCTTGATGGTCGAAATCTTGATGTGAACTTGGTAGACTGATGGGTGCTAGTAATCATAGTGCGTAGTAGAAGCGTGGTGTATTGCATTTGTTCATACGTAGGTAACCGCGATGTTAATAGTTTGGTTACGTCGATGTTGTGTTATGGGATTTTGTGTTCTTATCTTTGTGGTTGCCTCGTTACCTATGGTGATGGTTCGAGTGTGAGTAGCTAATTCCTAGAATGGGGAATTAGGGGAGTATTGCCTATGGTAATGGTAATGATCGTGTTGTGTTCTGGTTCATAGTGAACTTGTGTGTTCTTAACTTGGTCATTCTTTGTATCTTGAGTTAGTCGTCGAGTGCATTGTGTAGGCATTACATCTTGTTGTCGTTGTCTTTGATAAGAAAGTTTGTTGTTTTTTATTTTATTTATGGTGTTACCTTTCATGACATGGGAGATGACTAATTGGTTGTGAGGGTGTGTCCGGAGTAGTTCGTATCCGGTAAATTTTCGAGGATGAAAATATTCTAAGTGGGGGAGAATTGTAACACTTTGTTTTTATTTTGATTATTATTTGTGAATTAACTAGGAATTGATATAATTAATTGTGTGTTTTGGTGTGTATTCGTTGTAATTATGTATCCATGGTAAGAGATAGTAGCCTTAAGAAGAAGACTTTAAGGTAGTAGGAGTGTGTGACCAAAAGTGTAGAGATTGGTGGTGTGGTGAGCAAAACTAATTAGACTATGTTAGTTATTATATATTTAATTATAAAATTAGGAGGATATTGATTTAAATAATATTGAGTGGATAATTAAAATAGTGGATAATTGGAGGGTGTAACTAATAATATTAGTAAAAGTGATATTATTATGGTTAGCATTATTATTATAATTACTACTATTATCATTCGTATTATTGTTATTATTATTATTATTATTATTATTATTATTATGAGTATCATTATTATTATTAAGATTATTATTAGGCAAAAATAAGAGTTTATTAATAATATTGTTAGTGGGAGATAAATAAGGAGTTAGTGGAGAGAAATAAGGAATAAATAAGTTTTAGGTGGAATTAGTGGGAGGTTATCAAAGAGAAAAGGGAAGACAACAAAATTTTTATCAGATAAGAACGGCTGAGAGGAAGAACAAGAGGGAGGCTAGGAAAAATCTCCATCATCAATTCTCGTAGAATTTTATCAGGAATTCAGGTAAGGGTGGGTTCAATTCTTATAATCGGGTATGAAATCCAATATTATGATTGGGTAGTTTAGGTTGATATGCTTTTGTTGATTTTCGTAGTTGTTATGGAAATTTACTGTCAATCGTTTGTGTCCACGTTGTGTTGTGTTGTAATATTGTTGAGGTTGTGAATCTACATAAATTATAATTAAACTGTGAATTTATTATGTTGAATTTGTATTAGAAATAATTTGGTTCTGGAAGTTGATTTGGGGAAAGAAGATATAGAATTTTGGTAAGGGCCACAGAGGGCCCCACATGCCTTGTAAGATGGCGGAGGCCATGAGGACAAGGCCATGAATATGGCGCAGGCCATAAGGCCTAATTACACTATGGCGCAGGCCATAGATTAAGCATGGCGCGGGCCATGATTTTTGGAGAGAGAATGTGGCGCAGACCACCTATCCGTGGCGCAGGCCATGAGATAGTGGGGGTCTTGTAGCCACTTTGTGTGTTGTTTATTAATTTAATTAGGAGATTACATTCTTAAGTAATTATATTTTAATCGGTACTAATTAACACTTTAGATAATATTTAGGAATAATATTAAATTATGAGATCATAATTTTGTAAAATAAATTAGAATGTGCGTTAAGTGAATTTTATGCAGGAGCTATATTTATTAGTATAAGGAAGAAGAATAAAATGACAGTAAGTTGGTTAGAATCTTGACAGAATATACAGGTTAACAAATTAGTATAAACAGTGGTAGTAGCATGAATTTCATAGCAGATAACTCTCATCAGAACATAGAAAATTCCAGTTTTGTAATTAAATCGTATTAATCACGAAAAGTAGAAAAGAGTGTTGATTTAGTCGGTTTAGCCAAATTATGCGGAAAACTTATTTGTCCGGAATTTAACGAAATTCGTCGGGTTAAGTCGGTAATATAATAGTTGATTTTAATGGTTTGTTTTGCTGGAAATTATGTTGTTAAATGTTGCTTCAAGTACAATTGAGTTGATGTGTTGTTCCGGTTACGGAATTGCCTTAAGTTGATATGTTATAGGCTTGTTAAGCCAAAGTTGAATATAAGTTGATTATGTTGAAAATATTGTCGTGTTGATCTTGTTGTCATGTTGTCCGAGTTGTAGAGTCGTGTACGCATTTAAGTCATTTGCATTGTCGGAGCCGTTGCTCGCACCACGTTGGCCTGGATTGGCAATTTAAGTTGAAAGTTGGAGGCTTATGCCTTGATGCCTCGATAACCTGGCAATGATTTAAGTTGGGAGTTTTACTCCGATGGTACCATATGCATAATTAGTTGAGTCGCATTAAAGTTACATTCTTGTTGAGTTATTTGTGTTGATGTTTGGTTGGAGTTGTAAAGTGGTGTTTGCTTATGATCCTTATTCATTGTATTGTTTTTCATATACTGCTTATAATTATCGTAACTCACCCCTTCTGTTGAATGTTGTCCTTATGGGGAAACGTGCAGGTAATCCTGAGGAGTAGCCGGTTACCATTAGTCGAGTCAGTGGTCAGTCGCTCTGATACGTAGCACTCGGGGGGGGGGGGGATTGACGCGTGTTTTTATTATTGCCAAATTTTATTTAGTTGAAGAACTTGAAGTTGCTTATTTCTTATTTTAAAGTTATTAGATTGAATAAAAATGCTATGAGCTGTGATGTGAATCCGCTGCTTAAAGTTTTATGAAGTTGATTTATTTGAGTAAACTGAAGTTGTGTTGTGTTATTATGAAAAATACTATGTATTAAGTATGACTTCCTTAAGTTGAAATTTGTTTATAGTTGAAAATGTGATATCCCGTTTTGTGGAAAGTTTTTATAAACTCTGATTTCAGTTATATTCGCAGTTAGAAAATGGAGTGTTACACATGCACCTTGTCTGCATAAATCTGGCATTTATGGCACTTCTTGGCATAGGCACAACAATCTGCATCCATTGTGATCCAGTAGTAACCTGATCTTAACAATTTCTTAGTCATTGCATGTCCTCCAGCATGGGTACCGAAAGATCCTTCATGCACCTCGTGCATCAGCAAGTCTTCTTCTTTCTTATCAACACATCTGAGAAGAACCATTACAAAGTTTCTCTTGTATAACGAACCATCAACATTCAGGAAGAAACTACCAGCTAGCCTTCTCAATGTCTTCTTATCATTGGGTGATGCCCCAGGTGGGTATGTTTGATCCTCTAAGAACCATTTGATGTCATGGAACCAAGGCTTGTCATCTTTAGCAATGTCAAAGGAGAATACATATGCTGGTCGGTCTAGTCTGGATACCGAAATCCGAGGCACAAAATTGGCAGTTTGAACCTTGATCATGGAGGAAATGGTAGCTAAAGCATCTGCAAACTGATTTTCGTCTCGAGGGATGTACTCAAGTTTGAATGTTGTGAAGAAAGTCAATAATCTCCTTGTATAGTCCCGGTATGGAATCAGATGCTCTTGGTGAGTGTACCATTTCCCGTTGGTCTGACTGATTACCAGAGCTGAATCTCTGAATACAGTTAAAGTCTTGATCCTGAGGTCAATGGCTTCCGCAAGACCCATGATACAAGCTTCGTATTCAGCTTCGTTGTTAGTGAGTGCAAAGGTGAGTTTTGCCGAGAAAGGCATGTGAACTCATTTAGGTGTAATGAGCACTGCACCAACTCCACGACCATTCATATTAACATCCCCATCAAACATAATTGTCCACTCTTTTTCTGGGTCAGGCCCTTCAGTGCGAACAGGTTCTTCATGATCTTTTGCATTCAGGAACATGATTTCTTCATCAGGGAAATCAAATCTCATTGGTTGGTAATCATCAAGGGGTTGCTCAACCAGATAGTCAGACAGTACACTACCTTTGATGGCCTTTTGAGATGTGTACTAAATGTCATATTATGTCAGAATCATTTGCCATCTTGCAACCCTTTCGGTAAGTGCTGGCTTCTCAAATATGTACTTGACTGGGTCCATCTTGGAGATCAACAAAGTAGTGTGAGTCAGCATATACTGTCTTAGTCGGTGAGCAGCCCGCGCTAAAGCACAACAAGTTTTCTCGAGCAGTAAATAACGTTTTTCACAGTCGGTAAACTTTTTGCTTAGGTAGTATATCGCATACTCTTTTCGACCAAAATCGTCATGCTGGCCCAACACACACCCCATTGATCCTTCTAAAACTTTCAGGAACATTATTAGAGGTCTTCCTCCAACTGGAGGCATAAGAATTGGGGGTTCTTGAAGGTACTCCTTGATTTTGTCAAAAGCCCTTTGGAAATCTTCGTTCCACCTGACTGTTTGCTCTTTTCTTATCAATTTGAACAGGGGCTCACAGGTTGCAGTGAGGTGAGATATGAACCTTGATATGTAGTTCAATCTACCTAAGAACCCCCAGACTTCCTTTTCAGTCCTAGGTGCAGGCATCTCCTGAATGGCCTTGACTTTATCAGGATCAACTTCAATTCCTTTTTCACTTACAATGAATCCCAGCAGCTTACTGGAACACACCTTGAATGTGCATTTGTTGGGGTTTAGCTTCAGCTGATACTTTCTCAGACGCTTGAACAACTTCAGCAGATTTACCAGATGGTCTTCTTCAGTAAGGGACTTGGCAATCATTGCATCCACATAGCATTCAATTTCTTTGTGGATCATGTCATGGAATAATGTTACCATAGCCCGTTGATAGGTAGCACCGGCATTCTTCAGTCCAAAAGGCATTACCTTGTAACAAAATGTGCCCCAGGGTGTGATGAAGGTAGTCTTCTCCATATCTTCGGGTGACATCCTGATCTGATTATACCCTGAAAAACCATCCATGAAGGAAAATACCGAGAACTGAGCTGTGTTGTCGACCAATTCATTAATGTGAAGTAATGGGAAGTCATCCTTCGGGCTAGCTCTGTTCAGATCCCGGTAATCCACACACATCCGTACTTTACCATCCTTCTTAGGTACTGGTACAATATTAGCAACCCACGGCGGGTAACTAGTCACAGCAAGGAAACCGGCGTCCCACTGTTTTTGTAGCTCTTCTTTAATCTTCATGGCCATATCCGGACGAGTACAAAGTGGCTTCTGCTTTACTGGAGGGAAATCTTCTTTTAAAGGCAGCTTGTGCATAACAATGTCGGTGTCCAACCCTAGCATATCTTGATAGGACCAAGCAAATACATCGACATATTCTCGAAGCATGTCAATAAGTTGTTCCTTCACTGAAACTTGCAGACTGACCCCGATCTTCACTTCCTTCATGTCTTCTTCGGTACCAAGATTAACTGTTTCAACCTCCTCCTGATGAGGAGTGATCTCTTTCTCTTCTTGCCTCAACAACCTGGCTAACTCTTCAGGTAACTCATAGTCTTCTTCAACCCTTTCATCAACTTGATTAATCGGATTGTCGAAGTCATACAAGGTCATAGCAATGTTGTTGTCGGTGCAATCTGGAGGATACTCTCTGCAAGGGTTGAGATTGGTTCGTTTTAGTGATCAGTTTTAATCTTGTTTAGAAAAAGTGAAAATGAAGTTGTTTATTTTTTGAAAACATTGCCATTTTATTGTTTTGTACAAAAGTGAAAAATGAAAAGACAATGAGCAAAAAAGAGACTCGTTTGCAAAAGATGTTCGATATTCATTGATTAATCATTTGCACAAAATACAATACGGCCCTATTACAAAATGAGTTTTGTCACCTTGGGCAAGATGCAGGACTTGATGCATTCTAAAAGAGATAGGAAATAATAATTACTCTACAGGAGTAACCCTTATAATTTCCTGGGAAGACCAGTTAGAGACTTGGTTCCCCGGGATCCTTGGACGTATCCAGCACTCCAGGTTATGGTCGTTTTCCTCCTTGTCTTCCAGATTGTTCACAGCATCTGGGGTGAGCATCCCCCCATTGAAAAATTTGGGCTTCTTGGCAGCCTATGATTGATCTTTTCGGAATGGTCTGTAACCCAAACCGAATCTATCTTCCTTCTTTTCCACTGGCAGCAGCTTGCCCCAGCCTTGAGCAATACCTTCTTCAACAACCTTCCGAGCTTGCTGATAAGAGATGATTGAAGTACCCATCATGTCCTCCTGAGATGCAACCAATACTCTAGTAGCCTCATTAACATTTAGGGCCTCAAACCCTTGGCTCATTGTCTCATGGATTTCACCATCCATCTCTATATACTTGTACGTAGCCAGCTGGATAACAAATATGTCTTCCTCACCACAGATGGTGATAATCTGTCCTTCCCATTAGTACTTCAGTTTCTGGTGAAAGGTCGACGTTACAGCGCCTGCAGCGTGAATCCAGGGTCGACCTAACAAACAGCTATATGCAGGCTATATGTCCATCACATAGAAAATGGTCTTGAAGACTTGTGGACCGATCATCACTGGAAACTCCACCTCTCCCAGAACATATCTTTTGGAGCCATCAAAAGCCCTGACCACAAGATTACTTGGCCGGAGAGCTATCCCGTCATATTCTAGCTTGACAAGGGCTTTCTTGGGTAAGACATTGAGTGAGGACTCAGTGTCTACAAGTACGTGAGATAAGACAGCTCCTTTGCACTCCAGGGTTATGTGCAAATCTTTATTGTGGAGACGTCCTTCTGAAGTTAAATCAGCATCAGTGAACCCTAGCCCATGGCTAGTATTGACATTTGATACCACTGTTTCCAGCTGATTCACAATGATCTCTTCTGGCACGTAGGCAGCGTGCAGAACTTTGAGTAGTGTATCCCGATGGGCTTCGGAACACAATAACAATGATAGGATTGAGATCTTTGAAGGAGTCTGGTGGAGCTGGTCCAAAATTTTATAGTCACTTCTCTTAATGATTCTCATAAACTCATCCATGTCTTGATCGAAGGATGACTTATGAGTATCTTTGGGCAGATTCTTCCGGTATCACACTCTTCCCTTTTGCTCTGGTAGCAGCCTCTGTTTCAGTGTTGGTTCTAGGGACTTGTGATGCGAAGAGACGTCTACTTCGGGTGAAGTCTCCGCCTCCCCCAACATTATCCACTTGGGGAGTGAGAGCTGGATAATCAAGAAGGACTTTCTCTCCATTGCAGTATAGATCAACACCATAATGCCATGGTATAGCACTATCTTTGTCATATGGGATCGGCCCGGGCACCGTGATAGTGACTGGGCTTACTGCAGCTGTTGTTGGGACTACAATGGTCTGTGGATCATAGAAAATTGTTACAGGACCTCTAGTGGGTGCAGGTGAAGCTGAATTGAAGCTTTGTTGAGACTGTTATTGAGGTTGTTGAAAGTTGCTGGAGTTCGGGATCGTTGCCGGGTCATAGTAAATTGTGACAGTGGAAACATCATTGTTGGTTGTTTAAGTTGTAGTAGTTGGTTCAAATGAATTGTTGTGTGCTGAAGTGACAAATGGAATGATTTCAGAAGTTGTAGCTGAATCAATTGGAACAATGGTTGTTGCAGTTGTAGAAGAAACACTTGGAAAGATGGTTGTTGCATTGTAGAAGATTTAAAAAGTGATGTTGGTGCTGTAGAAGATTTTCTTGACAAAAGGGTTGTTGGTGTTGTAGAAGTTGTGGTTGTAATTAGCAGGATGCCTTCTCTGATCAAATCACTGATGCCTTTCCTCAAACTGGTACACCCATTCTCAGAAAGTTTGCATAATTCGCAACAGGCCTCACAACCTGGAAACACTTGACACTTTAAAAGCCGGGCTTTAACCTCTGCCAGAGGTGTTTGAATACATGCAATGTCTTCTATCAAATTCAAGGGTGAACCATCCTCTATAGCATTAATCCTTGGCCTACTGTGGCTTGGCATAGGATTTTTCATTACATTTGGAGGAGGTGCGAAGTTCAGGGCTTTTGGATCTACCAGATCTCGAACCTTCATATGCAGGGCTCTAAATTTTTCCGTAGAGTGACCAGGTGCGTTTGAATGAAAAGCACACCTAGCATTAGAATCATAGTTACTAGGAAGGTTTTGAGGATCAGTTGGAGCCAATGTCTTCAACTCAACAAGATTGAGCTTTGGGAATTGTGGCGATAATGTAGCATACGACATTGGAATGGGGTCAATCACCCGGTTGACCTGAGATGGCCGCTGTTGAAACGAGAGTTGTTGTTTATTGTTGTTGTTATTGTTGTATGATCTTTGTTGTGGAAACTATTGTTGTGGTGGGAAGTGTTGTGGTTGTTGAACATACTGAGGAGGTGGAGTAGGGATAGTAACAACAACAACTGTTCTGGACAAGTATTGGGGTCTCCCTCTTCCCATGTGCACATAATTTGTCTCACCAGATCTACGGGGCCCAGCAAATGGTTTCCTTGTACTGCTGGAATTAGCACCGTTATCAGAGATCTTTCCCATCTTCAAAAGACTCTCAATTATCTCACCAGCTATGACTACATCTGCAAAGCTGGTGGATAAGAAAGCAGCAAGTCTGTCAATTATGTTCCTTGAAGAGTATTCATGAACATGTCAGCCATTTCCCTCTTAAACATAGGGGGTTGAACTGCAGCAGCAAGTTTCCTCCACCTTTGGGCATATTCCCTGAAGCTCTCACGGGAAGATTGAGACATTCCCATTAGGAGGGTCCTGTTTGGAGCCATGTCCAAGTTATACTGATACTGCCGAATACAAGCTTTAGCCAAGTATTTCCAGTTTCTTACTGTGGCTCTGGTCAGGTGAGAATACCATTCTCAGGATGCCCCTGTTAGACTATCCTCAAAGTAAAACATCCACAACTTTTTGTCCATGGTGTATGCTTTTAACCTTCCCAAGAATGATTGAAGGTGGGTGCGTGGGCAGGATGTGCCATTATACCTTTCAAAACACGGGGGTTTGGACTTGTGAGGAATTATCACCCCTTCCACCAATCCCATGTCCATTACATCAAAGCCTAGGGAATTCTGGGATTCAAGAGACCTCAGCTTCTCTGCAATTTCATCCAGCCTACGGTCATAAACTTCGTCCCCAACCCCAACAACTGTAAACTGCTCTTCTTGAGGATCCTCTTACAAGATCCTTCCTCCAACAGTGTTACCCTGAGTATTCCTTATGGCATTAACTTCTGGGTTTAGATGAGGCCCAAATTCTGGTGGATCAGTGCGAGGTTGCACGTGATCATTGTTACTGGTACCTCTTGTACCTGGATGGTGTTCTTCAGGAGTCTGCCTTTTAACAAACTCCCTTGGTCTTTCCTGGCTCTGAGCTAAGCCAGTCATTACAGTCATGAATTGGGTCATCTGATTCCTCATCCCAACCTTCTCATTAGCCATTTGGGTCCTTACTTCATTCAGGTCTTGCTGAACTTGATCCATCTGGAGTCCCGGAAGGTTGTTTCTGGTTGGGTACCGGTGTATTCTATTGATAGGGAACACTCTTCTGCGAGCAATGTTTCCTGAAACCACAACAAAGTGAGAAATAACAAATAAACAAAACCTACAAAACAAAGAAAATGTTAGTATGCAATGCAATATGCTTATTTGTCTTCCAAGGGTATCCGGTTTGGTTCTTTGGTTTTGACCTTTCCAGACCTCGAGGAAATGCTGATGATGTTGAGAGATAAAGCCCACCAAAATAATACAAACTGATATATTACAAAATGATGAAAATACATAGTCTGATTACAATACATCCCCATGGTGGGTCAAAATACAACAACAAAAGAAAAAGTACAATCAAAAGAGTCAATCATCTAATCCAAAGTCATCCTCCCTGACTTCCTTCAGGAGGGCCTCAGTCACTGGCCCTACTGGGTGCTCTGTGATAGTCCTGATGAGGAGATTCCTGGTAGCAATGGCATCGGTTTACTTCTTATGCTTGTCCTGATCCTTTGATCACTTCAACCTCGCCCGGAGTTTCAATTCAGATATCTCTCTCTGAGTTGCCAACAAAGCCTCCTGATGCTTCTTTTCACTAGCCTCCAACTGCTCCATCTTAGCCTGAGTCCTTTAGTCTTCTTGTGCACGGGATTCAGTGATCCTGATCCACCTAGCCTGGCTCTCCTCTAGATAGTGCTCTGCCCTAGCCTTTTGTGTCTTTGCTTCCTTTCAAGCATTCTTCAGTACTAACTCACCTGCCTTTGCCTTCCTGATATAGTCATCTGTCTTCTCAATCTTGGCCAAATGCTCAATCTTGAGCCTTTCCAATCTCTCATTATCTAGACGACTATCATTTCTCTCCCAGAGAGTCTTCTTTAAGGCTTCAGATAACTGATTATTCCTCTCTTTCAGCTTTTCAAACTCTTCTAAACTGACAGTAGTTGCATGTTGCACTGTAGAAGGTCCAGGTACATCTCTTAAAGTGAAAGGCATCCGGGTGATCTGAGCTCTGGTACGGGACCAATTAGAATACTGTGCTGAAGCAATGTTGTTACACTTGCCAAGGATGGTTGTCCCTTTAGTTTGGATGTTGTCCCAAGCCCAGGCAGCTTGTCTGACAACAGCAGAGTTGGGTTGGATTTCACAGTAAAGAGTTTCAGCCAAATCTTGTCCTCTGGGAGGATGAACCAAAGCATATCCCAATTGTCTCTTAAACAGTAAAGGGTTGTAGTTGATGCAACCCTTCACCCCTATCAAAGGCACATTAGGATACTGCCCACAACTAGTAATGATGTCCTTGCCTTTGGTGCTCTGAGTGCACCATCTAATGTCATCTGATGTCAAGGCAATGAACCTCTTAGCCCAATTCTTCTGCTGATGAGTGTTCAGGAAAGTATCTGATTTTGGCAAGTATTTTAGCAGCCAGGAGTAATAAAGAGGAGCACAACATCTGACCGGTCTTCCTCTTTGCTTTTCATTCCTCTGGTGTACTGAGTAGTAGAAGTCTCCTAGCAATGTAGGAACTGGGTTCCTCAATAAGAACAGGTGAATGGCATTCTTGCCCACAAACTTGGGCTCATCTGCAAACAAGATAACCCCATATATACTGAGGGTTAAAAGTGCATAGGCAACCTTCCATTCTCCTATAGCAGCATGCAGGGTAACCTGGGAGATCAAGAAGTCTAGGTGGAGGCCTGGAACTCCAGCCTTGGTTGTCATGTTCTGATCAATGAGGGCAGGCTCCAAATGCAATGCCCTGGCTATGTCTTCATTTCTGGGAGCAGTCATCTCTGGGTTGAAAGGAATTCCTCTCCTGATAGGAACTCCTAACAACAAGGAAAATTCTTCTAGCAAAGGTCCCAACTGGAAATCAGGAAATGTGAAGCATCTAAGTGGAGGATCATAAAACTGCAAGCAAGTATGGATCATGCTCCTCTGAGATGCATCTAAATCCATGACCATGTCCAATATGCCTCAATAATTCTCTCTGAACAGTGGGATATGGTCTGGAGTAATGAGGGACTGGATCTGCCTGATGCCAGTCAGGGTGGGCTCAAAGAAGTGGTATGTGATGTTGCTCTTTCTTGAAGTATCCATGGGTGCTGGTGAAGAAGCTGAGAGCAACTGCTGATGAAGGTCACTGACTGAGATGCTGGAGATGGGTCTCTGATGAAGATAGCTGGAGGAGAATCACTGACAAAGCTGATGAAGGTGCTGGAGAAGATAACTGAAGCTGTCTGAGCAGCAGAAAGGGTCAAAACCAAACCAAAGATAAAGATGGATACCCTGAAAAACAAATATGCAAATGTTAAATGATGCAAAAATTATGTATGCAAATGATATGAAAAGCGTTTGTGATCAAGTGCTGGATCTGTTTATCCGTCTTGGTAAAAGTCCATGTGTGTTCATAAGTCCGGATGGAGGCTTAGAAATCCAGTATCAAGGTGGGGGACTCAAATATAGAGTCACAAGTCCTGGGTAATCACAAGAACTGTCCAAATAATACAATCTTAACAAATCTAGTACAAAGGGTATGATGAGGCCAAGGGTTCCTGCAAATTTGCAAATAACCCAACCCCCTCACATGTGATGTTCTAGAACAAGAATCCTCAGACTTGGATCAGTTATGAGAAGTGTAAACACTTCTAACACAGAGGTACAATGTTTACAATAACCATAAAAGATCCTCCTCTAATTCACCTCAGATGCTGAAGGTCATAAAAAGGTCACCCAGACTTAGCAGGTGTCGCTCCCGGAGATTTGCATCCCGGTGCAGACGCGAACATTCGGCGAAAGAGAAATGAAATGAAGTGAAATGAGTCATCAGCTAGGCATTTTTATCCCGAAGGAAAGGTAATGCTGCATAAACCTAGGAAAATATGGATAAGACGGTCGCGAACCAGAGAAACTGAGAAAGGGGGTTGGTTACAACCTGGGAAGGTATTAGCACCCAAACTGTCCGTCGTACTCGACGGGATCCACGCTTGAAAGCTTGTGTTTTAAAGGGCTAGTGTCTATGCTATCTGTGTGAAAAAGCTGGAAAAGAATGTACAAGTGTCAGTGCAAGAAAATGAAGTGAGGTGCTCAGGAATAAGGCTTAAAGAGAATGCTGAAAGAGGGGGAAGACAAAGAGACTTTTGTTCGATAACAGTTAAGTTATGCCTACGTATCCTCTCGTGCAATGAGGAAGTCAGAACACCGTAGTTCGACTCAAAGAGAATGAAAGATAAATTGACTGATGAACTGCTTACTTGTCTATGCTCAAGTGTATGACCCGTTTGGCTCAGGTGCTAACTGTCTTGCATTAGACGGAAGAAGCGTGTTCTCGTTTGTTAGTGAAGATGATGAGAAAAGAATCCCGAAGGAGACGATTATTGTTTTTTTTTGGGTGTTTTCAATCTTTTATTGCTTTTTCTGTTTGTCCTAAGTTAATGAGCTTAAGCCTAAACCAAAGGTTAGTAAACTCACCATATCTTCCCTCTGATTAGGGATAATGAGAGTACCTTAAGTATGAAGTAAGCACCTCACACTTAATTACCATAATGATGTAGGATTAAGATCATTAACCTACTTGTGATTATTTAGATGTTTTTGGTATTTTTGTTTAGTGTTAAGTAATGAGTTTAAGCCATAATCAAGGATTTAATGGACCCATTACACCATCTTAATAAAAGGATAATAGATGAGCACATTTAAGTTGAGGAAGATACCCCAACTTAATCCATGATTAGGGATTAACCTCATGACAAAACAAGCCTTTATTAGAGTGGATTTTAATTAATGGTAAAGTTAAGAAGTGAATTTTATGGTTTGTAAGACAACTTGAGGGGGACTTGTCCATTAACATTAGGGTTAGTCCTTCTTAACCAATTAAGGAAGAATTAGAACCCTAACGCAAGGCCCAAGTTACAAGTTGTTTGTCTTAGTGATTATTAAGGTGGATTGATTAAGAGATTTAAACACATTAAGGGTTTAACACTTAGGATTAAAGTTATACACCCCATCCTAAGAGAAGGATGCAGGCATAACCTTAATCACAAAGCCTTAAAACCTTAAAGGTTTAGTCTCTGATTAAGAGATGAGAAGAGAGATACAAAAGAAGACACAAAGGTAAAACTAAGGGGGGACTAATCAAACCCTAATTGTTATCATGCTTGGGTGTTCCTATGGTTTATGAGGCTTTTAAGAGATCTTCAAGAATAGCCACCAAGGAAGAAGCAGCTGAAAGGAGGAGAAGCAGAAGAAACAAGTTAACTTACTTCACTTAAGAAGATAGGTTACTTGAAGAAAGAAAGTGAAGGAAGAACATGAATGAGCAAGCTCACTCTAAAGCAAAATCAAAATGCAACAATGATGCATAAAAGAGATGAGAAGAGAAGTGAGAAGTGAAGGCAAATTCACTTCTCAAATTACTTACCACCTGAAATGTTAGCATAAAGAAATGAAATGAAATGCAAATGGAATGTATGCAAAGATGAAAACCAAAACCAGAAGCATAAACATGATGTAAATGATGCTATGAGATGATGCAAATACATTCCAAGAGTTGTGAATGATCATACAAGGGATGAGAATGCAAATGAAGCATGAAAGCACATGAAAGTTCATGGAATGGAATGAATGCATAACATGGTAAATGGATGAAGAAATGATCAAGCATGATTCTAATGTGTCCTAAGATGTCTTTTGATGTCATGTGGATGCAAGAAATGTCATGGCAAGTTCTTTAATGAATGCATATGCAAGATGTATGCAAATGAAGATGAGAAATTAGGGTTTTAATGCAACATGAGATGCAAAAGTAAAAAATAGAGGCAAATCATAAGATAAAAAATTGAAAATGAACTTAGATGAACCCTAAGCCATATGATATCACACCCCAAAGGAGGAGACCTAACTCTTAACCTAATGAATTTTATGAATTTTCTAAGTTATCTAGGGTTTTAAGGTACCTTAAGGGAAAAAATGCAAATCAAATAAAAAATGCAAGATAAATTTATGACAAAAATATGTTAGATACTACATGTCAAATAAAGAACAATGCAAAAAGTATCAATGTCATACCATTCATGGTTAGGCAGAAAAGAATTCTTGAAGTTAGGTTCAAAAATAGGAATTTTATGAACCCTAAATTCAAGAAAATTGTCAAAGATTGTTCAAAACCAAAAAGAAATTTGTGTGAATGGTTTGACAATGTTTCTAAATGTCCTAAGATGCAATGTGAATTTTATGGGATTTTTTGAAACCTAAATGATATTTTAATTAATTAATTTCCATTAATTAATTAAAATAAACATTTAAATGTTTTAAAAATGATTTTTTAATGTAAAAAATAAAAATAAAAACATTTTTGGGTGAAGAAAATTATTTGGATGCAAAATGCAGAAGAAAATAATTTTTGGGATTTTCTAGCTATTTTTAATAAATTGTGCAAAATAAATGAGAAAATATGAAATAAAAATTAAATAAAGGATAAGTATGCTGATCCAAGGGTTTAGATTGAAACTGGGGATTTTATGGTTGACTGCGCGCCACATCCTAGGGTCATAATTCAAATTCAGTAAAACCTAATTAATTAATTAATTAATCCAGGTTTATAATTAATGACCTAATCTACACCATCCACCACACGCGGGTAAGAGATATCCAATGGCCCTTATTTAAACCTAGCCCTAACCCTAATTAAACATTTAATTACTTTCAGGTGGCCGGAGAAGACCTCCGTCATCTTCTCCGGCCAGACCCTCCCTGAGCAAACCCCAAACTTCAACCCTAGGTTATTTCTGGAGCTCTAAAGCTCCAGATCAACTCACCTCACTCTCATGAACTCAAATCCAACCTCAAAACAAATTTATGATGGTTCAATCTCCTGATTCAAATCAAAAACTCAAAAACCGAAAAAGTTTCAGAGGTTCAGTAAATGCTCAATATGCAACCATTTTCAAAACTAAAGGTACCAACGTGATCAACACAACATAATGAACATTCTAAGAACTTAAAATAACATTTCTGGAAAAAAGTTTGAAGAAGCTACCTGAGCTTGAGCTTCCTCGGTTTGGAGCTTTCTGGTCACCTCTCTTGTGCAAACTAACTCTAATGATCCTTCTGAAGAAGCTTTGAGGCTTGGAAGGAGTTTGTTTTGGATGGTTTGTGTGATTGCACTTCAACTGGCCAAGAATCGTGTTTTATGTTAAAGGTGCTTTGAGGTTTGTTCGATGGTTGCTTTGTGTTCAGTGAATGATTTTGAGATGAATGGTGAAATTTGTTTGGAGTTTGAGTCAGTATTCAGAGAGTTTCGAAGGAATTTGCAAGAGGGATGATTTTTTGAGAACTTGAGGATGCTGAGGTTTCAGGCTGCAATGTTGTGTGTTATGGCTTGCTTTTGGTCCACATAACAAGTAGTGATAGGCCAGAGAGTGGGTGGTGGCTGCAGCTGATTGATATGGGCAAGTTGCCAAAATGTCAACATGACTTGTACTTGAGGTATGGGAAATGGTGTAGCTGGCTTTTTGGCTTGTCCATGCGCAGCATGGATCAAGGAGGTCCATAGAAATGGTTTTGAGGCAATTCAGCCAGTTGAAACAAAGTTATGTGTCATTTTGCAAACTCTATGAAGTTTGGCCCCTTTTGAAATTCTTGAAATGCAAGACATGGAATGACACAATTCCTTGGGAAATTTTTATATTTATGCAATGTGCTATGTTACTATGATGCTTAGAAGTGTGTTTGAAGTCACAAAATGCCTTGGAAAGTAGTTTTGCAAAAATCCCTCTTTGGTGCATTCTTGAAAATTAAGTGATTTTTGCCAACTTTGACAAGACATAACTTGAGTTCCATAATGAATTAAAACTTGTTCTTGTACTTTTTGAAAAGGGAATGATCCAATATACAACTTTCATGACCAACAATTTTTCATTTGAAGCATTTTTGGTTGAGAAAGAGGAGGTTGAAAAACTTTCCCAAAATGGAAAGTTTACATTACAAGTCATTTCCATTTTTGGCAACTTTTGGTTTAGCTCACTTTTCTTCAATTTTGTGAACTTTCAAGCACTTCAATGATCAAAAAAAGATCATATAACTTCAATTTGATGAAAAATCCACTTTGGTTCTATTGGTGGGGGCTTCAGATGCCCTAATGTTGCTCTGACTTGCTCAAGAAGTTACCCAGTGAACAGATGACTTCCACAATGAATTTCTTCATCAAACTTGGTACACATGATCCTTATAACATATTGAGACCATTAGAAACAAGAATGACCAAAAAAATTGGAGTTATGGCCTCTGAAACCAAAACCCTAATTTCAGGTCATTTGTGCAGTTAAACCCTGGCTCTACTTCCATGTTTTGCAAGTTCTTGTGATTTTCTGACTTCCTTGATCTTTGAGGGATATAAAATGATGATTGAAAATACATGGACCCTCTTGGAGTGATTGGTGGCCTTTGGAGTGGCTCAGATGAATCTTGGATTGCTCAGATCACAAACCTTAGATGCAAATGAACTTGAACTATGCAGATTAAACAAAAATGCAATATGAGATGGTATGTTTAAACTAATGCAAACATGAAAGATCACAAGCCATGGTGTGAACTTAGTGAGGGAAAATTTGGGGTGTTTACAGTAGGCTTCCTAGATAGCCCTAGTACTATAGGAAATCTGTAGAACAGAGTTCTCAAGAAGAAACCCATGTCTGAACCGTGTTTCATATTCCCGCACCAGACCGAAATGGAATGGGAAAGAATATGAAGCCACTCTAGCCTATGTGTCACTCAGGTCCCCATTATAGGACCTTAATATCTCAATGAATCCCACCCACCAAGGAGAACACAAATCCAGCACATGATAATGACAGTATGAAATGCATAAAAACTGTAAAGGAAAGCAATAAATAAAGTTGTACATAAAGCAAATAAATAAGCACAAGTAACACATAACACCCCTGTAAACACAAATCAAACAAGAGCTAGGAGGAACCCAAAAAAAGAACCAGAAGCCCTGGTTGCAGTATAAGGGTCCCCAACAGAGTTGCCAAGTTGTCGCTACCGAAGATTTGCATCCCAGTACAAGCGCGAACGGTCGGCGAAAGGAGAAATGAAAATGAAGGTGAAAAGAGTCGCCAGCTAGGCATTTTTATCCCGAAGGAAAGGTAATGTTGCATAAACCTGGAAAAAAGATGGATAAGACGGTTGCGAACCAGAGAAACTGAGAAAGGGGGTTGGTTACAACCTTGGAAGGTATTAGCACCCAGATTGTCCGTCGTACTCGACGAGATCCACGCTTGAAAGATTATGTTTAAAGGGGTAGTGTCTGTGCTATCTGTGTGCAAAAGCTGGAAAAGAATGTACAAGTGTCAGTGCAAGAAGGTGAAGCGAAATGCTCAGGAATGAGGCTTAAAAGAATAGTGCTGAAAGAGGGGGAAGAGACAGAGACTTTTGTTCGATAACAGTTAAGTTATGCCTATGTATCCTCTCGTGCAATGAGGAAGTCAGAACACCGTAGTTCGACTCAAAGAGACTGAAAGATAAATTGACTGATGAACTGCTTGCTTGTCTATGCTCAAGTGTATGACCTATCTGGCTCAGGTGTTAACTGTCTTGCATTAGACAGAAGAAGCAAGTTCTCGTTTGTGAGTGAAGATGATGAGAAAAGAATCCCGAAGGAGACGATTATTGCTTTGTTCTTGTGTTTTCAATCTTTTATTTATTTTTTGTGTTTGTCATAAGTTAATGAGTTTAAGCCTAAACCAAAGGTTAGTAAACTTATCATATCCTCCCTCTGATTAGGGATAATGAGAATACCTTAAGTAGGAGATAAGCATCTCAAACTTAATTACCATGATGTAGGATTAAGATCATTAACCTACTTGTGATTATTTAGATGTTTTTGGTGTTTTCTTTTTAGTGTTAAGTAATGAGTTTAAGCCATAATCAAGGATTTAAGGGACCCATTACACCATCCTAATAGAAGGATAATAGATGAGAACACTTAAGCTGAGGAAGATACCTCAACTTAATCCATGATTAGGGATTAACCTCATGAAAAAACAAACCTTTATTAAAGTGGATTTTAGTTAAGGGTGAGATTAAGAAGTGAATTTTTTGATTTGTAAGACAGCTTGAGGAGGACTTGTCCATTAGCACTAGGGTTAGTCCTTCTTAACCAATTAAGGAAGAATTAGAACCCTAACGCAAGGCCCAAGTTACAAGCTATTGTCTTAGTGATTATTAAAATGGATTGATTAAGAGGTTTAAACAAATTAAGGGTTTAACACTTAGGATTAAAGTTATACACTCTATCCTAAGAGAAGGATGCAGGCATAACCCTAATCACAAAGTCTTAAAACCTTAAAGGTTTAATCTCTGATTATGAGATGAGAAAAGAGACACAAAGGAGACACAAAGGTAAAAGCTAAAGGGGGACTAATCAAAACCCTAATTATTTTCATGCTTGGAGGTTCCTATGGTTTGTAAGGCTTGCAAGAAATCTTCAGAGAAGCCACCAATGGAAGAAGCAGATGAAATGAGGAGAAGAAGAGGAACCAAGTTACTTACTTTACTGAAGATAAGTTACTTGAAGAAAGAAAGTGAACGAAGAACATGAATGAGCAAGCTCACTCTAAAGTAATGGAAAATGCAGCAATGATGCAAAAGAAGAATGAGAAGAGACATGAGAAGTGAAGGAAAATTCACTTCTCAAAGTACTTACCACCTGAAATGGTTAGCATAAAGAAAGGAATGAAATGAAATGAAAATGACATGTATGCAAAGATGCAAACCGAAACCAGAAGCATAAACATTATTCAAATGATGCTATGAGATGATGCAAAGACATGTCAAGTGATTTGAATGATCATACAAGAGATGAGAATGCAAATGAAACATGTAGGAAGCATGAAAGCACATGAAAGTTCATGATATGAAATGAATACATATCATGGCAAATGGATGAAGAAATGATCAAGCATGGTTCTAATGTGTCCTATTATGTCTTAGATGTCATGTGAATGTATGAAATGTCATGGCAAGTTCATGAATGGATGCTTATGCAAGATGTATGCAAATGAACATGAGAAATTAGGGTTTTAATGCAACATGAGATGCAAAAGTTAAAAACAGAAGCAAATAATAAGATAAAAAATTGCAAATGAACTCAAATGAACCCTAACCCCATATTATATCACACCCCAAAGGAGAAGTTCTAACTCTTAGCCTAAAGAAAGTTGTGATTTTTCTAAGTTATCTAGGGTTTTAAGGTACCTTAAGAGGAAAAATGCAAATCAAATAAAAAATGAAAGATAAATTTGTGACAAAAGTATTCTAGATACTACATGCTATATGAAGATCAATGTAAAAAGAATCAATGTCAAACCATTCATGGTTAGGCAGAAAAGAATTGTTGAAGTCAGGGTTCAAAAATTGGATTTTATGAACCCTAAATTCCAAGAAAAATGTCAAATATGATTCAAAACCAAAAAGAAATTTGTATGAATGGTTTGACAATGTTTCTAAATGTCCTAAGATGCAATGTGAATTTTTTTGGAATTTTTCAGAAACCTAAATGATATTTTAATTAATTAATTTACATTAATTAATTAAAATAAACATTTAAATATTTTTAAAATGGTTTTTTAATGCAAAAAATAAAAATATAAATATTTTTGGGTGGAGAAAATTATTTGAAATGAAAATGCAAAAGGAAAATACTTTTTGACTTTCCTAACTATTTTAAATTAATTATGCAAAACAAATAAGAAAAAATGAAATAAAAAAGTTAATTAATGAAAGTATGCAAATCTGATGGTCTGGATTGAACATGGGGGAAACTGGCTTGACCTGGCGCGCATCTGGACGGTCTAAGTTCAAACTTATTAAAACCTAATTAATTAATTAATTAAACATGATTTAAACTTAATGAAATGATCTGAGCCTTTCAAAAACGCGCTAACCCTAAGATCTAATGGCTAAGATTCAAACTCAGCTTAATTACTCAGCTAACCCTAATTATGCCCTAAGCACTTTCAGGTGACCGGAACAGTGTTCCGGTCATCTTCTCCGACCACTCAAACTTGCTAACTCTCTCAATTCGTAAAATCAACTCACCAAACTCTCCAAAAATGATCCCTAACTCATTCTAAACCAGAATCAGCCACCAAAAATCATTTATTTCACATGAACATCAAGATTCGAAGCAAAACGAAAAATTACACAGAAATTTCAGAAGCTTCATACATGCTTAATATTCAATCATTTTCAAAACCAAAAGGTGCAGTGTGATCAGTGAAGCATGGGGAACAATCTAAGAACTTAAAATTTTCATTTTTGGAAAATTTGTTCTTGAGGTTACCTGAAGTTAAGCTTTGCTATCTGGAGCTTTCTGGCACTTCTCTTGCGCAAAATCACTCCCCTTGACCTCTTGATGAAGCTTTGATGCTTGGAGGAGGTTTGTGATGGCTGGTTCGAGAGCTTGCAACCTTGCTGTACCAGAACCATGTTTTGGCTATGGAGGGCTTTTGGCTGTTTTAATGGTTGCTTTGTGTTCTATAAATGATCTTGAGATGAATGGTGAAATTTGTTTGGTTTTTTAGTGTGTGTGCAGAGAGTTTCGAATGCTTTTGCAAAATGGAGTGATTTTTGAGAACTTGGGAAATCTGAGGTTTTTGGCTAGCTTGTTGTGTGTTATGGCTTGGGTTTGATCCACATAACAAGTTATGATAGGTCAGAGAGTGGGTGGTGGCTGCAGTTGATTGGTATAAGTGTTTTTGCACAAAGTCAATAAAGTTTGTACTTGAGGTATGGGCTCTTGTGCAGCTGGCGTTTTGGCTTGTCTTGGTTCAGCTGAGATCAAGGAGGTCCATGGAATTGGTTTTGTGGCAATTTAGCAAGTGGATGAAAGGTTATGTGCCCTTTTGCAATTTCTATGAAGTTTGGCCCTTTTGAGATTTATTCATAGGCAAGGCATTAAAACTTGAAATTCTTGGGCCAATTCTGACTTTTAGGCAATGCACTATGTTGGTATGATGCATAGAAGTGTATTAGAGGTCACAAAATGGCTTGGCAAGAGGTTTTGCAAAAATCCCTCTTTGGTGCATTCTTGAAAATTATAGGATTTCTGCCAACTTTGCAAGATCATAACTTGAGTTCCATAATGAATTAGAAGTTGTTCTTGTACTTTTTGAAAAGGGAATGATCCAATCTACAACTTTCATGACCAACAATTTTTCATTTGAAGCACTTTTGGTTGAGAAAGAGGAGGTTGAAAAACTTTCCCAAAATGGAAAGTTTACATTACAAGTCATTTCCATTTTTGGCAACTTTTTGTTTAGCTCACTTTTCTTCAATTTTGTGAACTTCCAAGCACTTTAATGATCAAATAAAGATCATATAACTTCAATTTGATGAAAAATCCACTTTGGTTCCATTGTTGGGGGCCTCAGATGCCCTGATTTAGCTCTGACTTGCTCAAGAAGTTACCCAGTGAACAGATGACTCCCACAATGAATTTCTTCATCAAATTTGGTACACATGATCCTTATGACATATTGAGACTATTAGAAACAAGAATTACCAAAAATTTTGGAGTTATGTCCTCTGAAACCAAAACCCTAATTTCAGGTCATCTGTGTAGTGAAACCCTAGCTCTGCTTCCATGCTTTCCAAGTTCTTGTGATTCTTTGACATCCTTGATCTTTGAGGGATATAATATGATGATTGAACATACATGGACCCTCTTGGAATGATTGAAGACCTTTGAAGTGGCTCAGATGAATCTTTGGATTGCTCAGATCACAAACCCTAGATGTAGATGAATTTGAACTATGCAGATGAAACAAAAATGCAATATGAAATGATATGCTTAAACTAATGCAAAGATGAAAGATCACAAGCCATGGTGTGAACTTAGTGAAGGCAAATTTGGGGTGTTTACAAAAGCGCTTTTGGCTGTTTTTGAAAAAGTTAAAAACAATTAAACTTATATTGAAAGTTAAAATAGCCCTTAAGTGTTTCTACAAACAATTGTACGGATTACTGGTTCAATTACGATCCTTACATTCTAACCTTTATGGATTTAGTTAGACATGGTAAAGTAAAAGTTATTTTATTATTTTTCATAAAAGTAATTAGTGCAAGTGCGGAAAGTAAATAAAAGTAGTGTGAGTGCGAGAAATAAAGGTATTTAAAGCGAGTGCGAGAAATAAAATAAAGTAAAGTGCGAGTGCGGGAAATAAATAATATAAAGCGAGTGCGGGAAATAAATAAAATAAAGCAATGCGGAAAAATAAAATACAAACTAGAATTAAAATGGCGGCAGGATTAACTTCCTCCCAGAGTGCTCCAAAACACGATCACACAGACGTATACAGACTCGATCACTTGTTGTAGTAACACCCCAATGTGAAATGATTACTACTTTAAAACTTATATATGCCTAAGAGATTCTAATTTTGGATGATAAAAACGAAATTCTAAAGTCCTATTTATAGGCAAACATTAAATGAGAAAAGACCAGGATGCCCCCCTCCACTAAAAAGTGGAGGGAAACATTTTTGCCTTGTGGCGCCCGCCACAAGGCCATGGCGCCCGCCATAGGTGTAAAGTGGTGGAGAAAGTGGGGATCATGGGCTTTGGAAGTTGTGGAGTGATCTTGAGACGTGGTCACGTCATGGCTGACCCCATGGCGCCAGCCATGGTGGATGTCGTAAGTGTAAAAAGCTGAATTTCTTGATTTTCGTCCATTTCAACTCCTTTTTCGCTCCTTTTCTTGATTTAGGCCCCGACTACAAAAAAACCTGAAAATAAGGAAAAACAAAGTAATAACATAACAAAATAGCAATAAAAACTAAGAATGCATGCGAAATCGGAGTCAGAAATACGGTGAACTTTAGTGTTATCAAATCCTCCCACACTTAGACCTTTGCTTGCCCTCAAGCAAACATTTAAAGCTCAAAAATGAAGAAAACTGGTGTCAACACGTGATCTGGGCTAAGAGGGCTTCTAAGTTCAAGTCAGGTTGCAGTGACGGGTTCTAACTAAGTGAACCAAGGGTACCATAATAACACAGACATATACTTCAATCCTATATTAACCACCCCATGTCTTCCCACAATACCTAGGCTTATCTTCTCATCTCTTTTTGGGTCCTTTTCATTCAGGCGCAATCACATTAAGCCCGTTATCTGTACATGCTTCATAGTAGAGTGACCAATTAGTGATTCTGATCCAAAACATAGGGTTTCTAGCACATAAGCATGTGTAAACCCATTTTATTTGACCTAAATGTAGCTACGGAGGATCGGATCGTAATCCGCCCTACCAAGTTTAGTGCCAGAAAACCTCTGAACCAACTAACAATAGGTGACTTCAATTTTTTTTCTTTTTGTGGCAAAAAATTTTTTCTTCTCTTTTTTTTTCGGTTTAAATGACTTTGTGAGGGTCACCTATCCCAGAGTTTTCCTTTTTCTTTTTTATTTGCATTGGATCATTCACTTATGTTCATCGCCCCCCTACGTAGAGCATGCTTAGGCCGGAGCTGACTACTAGAATAAACTACTTAGGACAATTTTTTGAATGATAATAAAGGCCATGGTGTGCGGGGTTTAGGAGTGATTCCTATAAACACCCCAAATTTTCCCTCACTCTTTATTACACCATGGCTTGTGATCTTTCATGTTTTCATTAGCATAAGCATTACACCTCATGTAGCATATTTGTTTCACTGCAAAGTTCAAGTTCATCTGCATCTAGGGTTTGTGATCTGAGCAATCCAAGAATCCATCTGAGCCATATCAAAGGTCTCAAAGCTTTCCAAGAGGGTCCATGTGTGTTCTACCATCATATTATGCTCCTCAAAGTTCATGAAAGTCAAGGGATCACAAGAACTGGCAATGGCATGGAAGAAGAGCTAGGGTTTCACTACACAGATGACCAAAATTAGGGTTTTGGTTTTAGAGGCCTTAACTCAAAATTTTTGGTCCATTCTTGTTTCTAATGTTCTCAATATGTCATAAGGATTAAATGTACCAAGTTTGATGAATAAACTCATTATGGAAGTCATCTATCCACTGGGTAACTTCCTAAGCAAGTTAAGTCAAAATCAGGGTATCTGAGGCCCCCAACAATGGAACCAAAGGGGTATTTTCATCAAATTGAAGTTATATGATCTTTATTTGATCTTAAAAGTGGTTGTAAGTTCACAATATTGAAGAATTGTGAGCCAATTGCAAACTTGCCATTTTTGGAAATGACTTGAAATGCAAACTTTCCATTTTGGGAAAGTTTTTCAACCTCCTCTTTCATAACAAAAAATGCTTCAAATGAAAAATTATTGGTCATGAAAGTTGTAGATTGGGTCTTTCCCTTTTCAAAAAGTACAAGAACATGTCTTGATTCATCATAGAACTCAAGATATGGCCTTTCAAAGTTGGCAAAAATCCTATAATTTCAAGTTTCATGTCAAAGAGGGATTTTGCATTTTGGCATGTTCAAGCATTCTAATGAATTCTAATGTACATAAACACTTCACAATATGTCAAATGAGCTTCAAACAATCAGAATTGTGCATTGAACCAAGTGTTTCCATGACTTGAACTTCAAGAAATCTCAAAAGGGCCAAAACTCCCAAAATTTGCAAAATGCCCAGGATCCTTCCATCCACTTGTGCCAGCTGCATCAAACTGATTCTATGGCTCTCCATGAATCTTGTTGAGGCCAGACGCCCCAAAAAGCTAGCCCTGCCATGGCCCATGCCTCAAGTACACAAAGATTGACATTTTTGCAAAACACACCATACCAATCAGCCTGTGCCACAACAACTTTCTGATCAATCCCATTGGCTTAAACAAACATCATGGATCACATTTCATAACACACAAGAGCCTGAACACTCTCATACACTCAGATTCACAAAATCCATCAAAAACTTCCCTTCTTCGGAATTCATCACACAACCACAAAAACTTCAAACTTCCTTCACCAATCAACTCAAAAACACCTCAGGATCATTTCCCACTCATCACCCTAGCCTAAAACACCCTCAAGCAGAAATACGATTTCTGCAAATTCAGAAACAAAGCACTCAAAATAGCCATTCTAAGCTTCATTCAAGCTTACCGTTAGCTTCAGGAGGTCAAAGGGGGTGGATTTTCACCAAAGAAAGGATCAAAAAGCTCAAGAACACAAAGCTTCAACTCAGGTAGCCATGATGAACATTTTTTCCAAAACTTCTTTTTTAAGTTTCTAAATGATTCCTTATGCTTCCCTGATCATGTTGATGCTTTTACTTTTGAAAATGGTTGAGTTTTAAGCATTTCATAGCCTTCTAAAATTCTGCCCGTGAAATGTTCTTGCTTCGATTCTCTCTTTTGATGCATGATAAATGTTTTTAGTGCCTGGATTCTTGTTTGTTGATGTTTGATGAGTGATTCTGGAGCATTTGGGAGCTTGGGGTGGCCTAGGGAGTGATTTCAGAATTTGGATGGCCGGAGAAGATTACCGGAGCTTAGCTCTGTGACGCTCCCCGGATTTCCATCCTGGTACAAACACGAAAGTGTCGCAGAAGAGAATAGAGTCGCCAGCCAGGCATTTTTATCCCAAAGGATCGGGAATGGTAATGCTGCACACACCCGAAGAAAGAAGAGGAAGGACACAGGTCCTGCGAACCAAAGAGACTGAGTTCGGGAGTCGGTTACGACCTGGGAAGGTATTAGCACCCAGATCTTCCGCCGTACCCGACGGGATCCACACTTGCAAAGAAAACTATTTCAAAGGGTGAGGGGATGAAAGCTGCTGCAAAGACAAGAAAAGAAACTGGAACAGAAATTGAGAAAAGAACTGAATAAGAAATGAAAAGGAAAAAAATGTAGGGAAAATAAAGATTGTACTCGAACGGGCCCTACTCCGCTGCCTACGTACCTCATCAGGACAATGAGGATCAGAGACACTGTAGTTCCCCTAACTAGGGGTAGAAAAGAAATTGCTTGTTAATTAAGGCTTGAACTGCCTATGCCAATGCTCAGGTGTTGCAGACTCGGACGACGAGTGCGTAACCGTCTTGCAAAATGACAAGTAGGAGCAAGTTCGCGTACGGAGCGAAGGAGATGAGTAAAGAATTCCCAAAGGAAGATGCTTATTGTTTGTTTTTGTTTTTTAGAAGCTTTTAGGAGTGTGTCACAAGGAAGTGAACTCAAGCTCTTTTCCATGGAATGTGCACTTGTTACTACATTCCAAGATGGAATAATAGAACAAGCACACTCAAGTAAGAAGAAGATCCCCAAAACTTGAATCCAGAGATTAGGGCCTAGGCTCACTAACTCATTAACTTATTAAGTGCTTTTGGTATTTACAATGAAGAAGTGTTTTTTATGCTTTTCTTTGTGAAGAAGATGCATTGATCAGACTTGTGTATCACAAGATAAACTTGTAATATCCCAAGATGGGAAGACAACAGGTACCTCATGGGATAAGGCTATTGCTCAAGGTATCACTTCTAACTTTATTATGTGTTTTCTTTAAGGTTATGAGATGAGAAGAGAAGAAGAACCAAAAGGATCACAAAGGCAAAAGTCTAATGGGGGACTAAAGGATCCTAAGTGTTATCATGCATGGATATCCTAAGGTTAGTGTGGTTTTCTATCCTAATGAAGAAAGAAAGAAGAAGAGAAGAAGAAGAAAGAAAAGGGATGAGTAAGGCCTAAGCCCAACGAATCAAAGGGTTAGTACAAATAAGAATAAGAAGAGAAGAGATGAGATTTGGAGATGTGGGAATCACTTCCACACCTCTCACTTACCATAGCCCCTGAAAAGGTTAGCACAAGCATACAAGAAAAACAAGATGAAAAAGATGACATGCCAACATCATACAAACAGAAATGAAGTCATATATACAAATGCTCAATGGATATGCAAGTTACAAGAATGAGAAAGAAGCATGCAAGTCAATTAAGAGACAAAATGAATCACATGGCAAACAAATGCAAACTTAATGAGATACACAGCAAAAATGCACAAACATGAACTCAAAGCCCAAGACCAGAACCAAATCAATTCAAAGAAATGCTTAAGAAGCAAGAAATATGAAGAGAAAAGAGGCATAAGACCAAACAATCACATTATGAGATGAAAGGAGCAAAGAAGATGAGATGAAAGCACATAAGAAATGGAAGAACTTAAAAGGCAAGCCAAACACAAAATTTCTAAGACACAAACCCTAAGCTAAAATCAAAAAGGTACCACACCCCAAAGAGACCCCAAATGAGAAGAAGAAGTTGGCACAAATGCCCTTCTAAGCTAATGAGAGAGCTTAAGATCACAAAGAAGCAAAATGGGACAAGGTAAGAACAAATATTCAAATCAAATCAACAATGCATCTAAAAATTACACTACTTAGGAAAAATGATCCTCAAACATGATATAGAAATGAGCCAAAAGGGTTGGGAGAAATTCAGGAGCTAGATAGGTCAAATGAGGACAAGAACATGAATTAGGATTAAGAAACTTCACTTACAAGGAAAGGACCAAAACCCAATGAAAAAATTTCTAAAAATCAGGACAAAAATCACACATAAACTACATCCTCTCATGAATCCAGAGCAAAAAGAACCAACACAAAAATCAAAAATATGAACACTATGGAAATTGGACAAGGCAGAATGCACAAAAAGGACTTAAAATGAATTAATTAAGATGCACAATTAATTGACACGTGGATAATGAAAATAAATGGAAAAGAAAAATATGGAAAATTAGAGAAAACTGAATTGATCATCCATGAATTAATTTGGAATTTTCTAAGACTTGGAAGTATTTTAAAAAATTAGAAACCAAAATGATGTTAAAAGAAAATAAAAGAAAAAGAAATAAAATGAGAAATGAGGCTGGGGTGAGAAAAGTAAGGAGATGTTGTTGAAAACAATTGGGCTTATGAATCAGGGGGTGCGAATATCAATTAGGGCCCATCCAATTTGCGCTGGAATACAAGAAATAGGGTGGAAAATCACAAAATAAATGAAAAAACCAAGACCAGAGGATTGAACCAACGCATCCTGTGTTGGCTTTCATTAAATGACGTGGCGTTTGTATTGGATGAGAAGCTGAGGAACACACACGCTATTGTAGGATGAATAACACAAAGCACACTCAGAAATAAAATAGAACGAGAGAAGCACGTGAGAGAGATGAGGGATGCATTAAACGACGTTGAAGGATCCTGGGCAATGAGGGGAAAGATCCAATGGTGCCAGACTCGTCTCCTACCTTGGAAACCCTAGAAACATATTTTCCAGATTCCGGTGACTGGAGCTAGGGCTCCGGCACCGGAAATTACACAGCAAGAACAAACATCAACCAAAATGCATAAAAACCTCCAGATTAGGTAAACACACTACCCTGAGTTCAAATGTGGGCATGAAAAAGTCAATAGATCAAAGAATCCTCTGGACCGAGCACAAACAGTTGTGACCAAGAAAATTCAAATTCATAATACACACTCAATAATGCACCAATTTCGAAACTAATCATAGCAGAATGATCAGCATACATCAAAGATCCAAAAGCACACCTCAAAAATCATTTCTAGATCTGAAGATTCAGAGGCATACCCGAGCTTGCATATCTTAAGTAAGCTTGTTAGAAGTCCAGATGATGAAGCCAAAGCACTTACAATGCACTCTAGTTGCAAAATAAATGCAACTAGAGCCTTGAATCTTGCTAGATCTGAGGATTTGCAAGCAACAGCCCTGAAATGGCAAGGTTGTGATTCTTGAGAGATAGCTTGCACAATGGTGAGATTAATGATCCTGAGCTCTCAAGGATGAAGGATCTATGATTTGTTTTTGGAGAGACCTAGTGTGTGAGGAGATTCAAGAGAAAATTCAAGTTGTGCAAGAAGGTGGAAACTCAACAATGAGAGATAACTGAGCCCTTGTAAAACCCTAATTTGTTTTATATCCTCTCATTAGCCAATGCTGAAGAAATGAAGAAGTTTGCACGTGTGAATCAAAAGTTTGAGTGATTTTGAAAATTTTGCAATTTTGTGATGAGAGCATGTAATCCTCATGCATTCCCTTGCCTTAAGCCCATGTTCACTCTAAATCCAACCCTTAATCTCAAACAAACAAAATTCTGGCCCTTAGATTAGAGTGTCACACTCTTTTCATGTTCATGCACAAAATACACTTTTGGAATGACATTCTTGTTGAGCACGAATTTGGTGCATTTATTTGAGAAAAGTGATCCAATTGCATTGAATTTTAATGTTGTAAACTTATTTGATCCATACCAACACTTAAAATGAAGTTTTGTGACTTTTGGCTCTTGGTGCATAAATGAAAATCAACATTTGCCCTAATTTTGAAGGAATTTTCGAGGGGCATAACTTCCTAACCAAGAATGCTATGAAAAAGTAATTGTACTTTTTGAAAATGGGAGGCCTTAATCTCCAACTTTCATGTTTGACTTTTGTCCATTTGAAGAATTTTTCACCAAGTTATGATCATTTAAATTTTAGGGCAAAAGTTGCCAAAAATGGCATTTTCTCAAAACCAACTTTGTACCAATTTTGTAAAACCCCTCAAAACTTCTTGATTCTTGATTTTTGATCTTTACAAACCTCTTATAACATTTTAAGAACACCCCTTGGCTAGAAAAAATGGATTGGACCCCTTAAATCACACAGTTGACTTTTTAAGGCACAGTTGACCGGTTTCTTCATCTGCAAGCAACTGAAGAAATTCTTGACTTCCACAAGGAATTTTCTCACCAAAATTGGTACCTAGGATCCTCTTGACATATGAAAGACTTTGCCTAAATGAAATGGCCAAAGTTTTGAGGTTTTCAAGCTTGAATCTCAAACCCTAGTTTAGGATCCTTGTGTAGGAGCTTTGCCTTAGCTTGGAATTCCTGATGATATTCCAACCTTCTGAGCTTTTGTAAATGAACTTGAGCTTGTAAATGAAATGTAGATCCCTCATAGGACTTGTACAAAACCATTGGGCCCATTTTCATGGCTTGTGATGCTTCAAGAACCTCCACAGATGATCATATGCCTAATGCTAAGTCATGAGGAATGTTATGCCTCATCTTTCCATGCTAGGATGCTAAGAATATGATATGTTTGTAGATGTTAAGAATTGGCAGAATTTTTGACAAACAAGAAGTGTTTAACTTAGTTCAGGATGTCACACCATATGTTGTGACATTGTCAAACAAAGTATAAGTTAATGAATTAAGTCAAGACATCAGGATGTCACACCAGATGTTGTGACATCGTAAACCTGCTACCAGACTTAAATGATGCATAACAGAAGTAAGTAAATTCAGGAGAATTTATCTGGAATAAATTGTGAATAGATAAACACTCCAAGGCGGAGCTTAGTTATCTGACTTAAGTGAAACAGAATAACTAACACACCTTGTATCAAGGAGGTAACAAACTAACTAACCCTAATTCTCCATGATGACAGTGGGATTTATCAGGACTGGATAATTTATAGAAAGCCCAAAAACCAAGCATCTATTTAAGGAACAGAAACTCTCAGAATAGGGTACGAAATTAAGAAGACTGTAAAGGGTTTTTGTGTTTAATAGCAGGTGTTAATTGTTTGTCACTTTATGAGCTTTTAAGCAAAAAGTGAATTGTGTCTTGATTGAAACTTTTAAGTAAGATCAAGCTGTTGTGTTTGAAGTGTGACTTCAATTTTATTAAACATTGTAAAATATCACTCTGTGATTGAGGGGGAGTGAGTAGGGACTCATATCTAAGTTGTGTCTTAGGTAGAAATTGCCTTGGGTAGATATTAAGTGAAGGATTAAACTGGTTGGTTTAATTCCAGAATTAATATTACTTATATTGGATTTCCTTCCTGGCTTGGTAGCCCCCAGATGTAAGTGTGGAGATACACTGAACTGGGTTAACAATTTCCTGTGTCATTTAATTTACCTGCACTTTAAGTTTTGTTTAAGTCTTCAAGTGTTTAAACATCTGATTCGACATCACGTACCTGATCCCAGAATTTCAATTGGCATCAGAGCAGGCACCCTGCCTGTTTAACTGGGTGAGATCTAGGGACTGCAAATTTTGGGAACATGGACAGAGATATAGGATCTGTGAATAGACCACTTATATTGGATGGATCCAACTATGACTACTGGAAGCCAAGAATGGTAGCATTCTTAAAATCTCTTGATAGCAGGGCTTGGAAAGCAGTCAACAAAGGATGGGAGCACCCTGTCCAAGACAATAAGGATGGGACAAAAGGGTTGAAGCCTGAAGAAGAGTGGAGCAAGGAAGAAGAAGATTCAGCACTTGGAAATTCCAAAGCCTTAAATGCCTTATTCAATGGCATTGACAGGAACATATTTAGACTTGTACATCACTGTGAGCTGGCTAAGGATGTTTGGGACACTCTCAAAACCACTCATGAAGGAACATCAAAGGTGAAGATGTCAAGACTTCAACTTCTCACCACCAAGTTTGAAAACTTGAGGATGAAGGAAGATGAGATCATTCATGAGTTTTACATGAACATCCTTGAAATTGCTAATACTTCTGGTGCTTTGGGAGAGAAGATGAGTGATGAAAAGTTGGTAAGAAAGATTCTCAGATCACTGCCAAAAATATTTGACATGAAGGTTACTGCAATAGAAGAAGCTCAGGACATCTGCACAATGAAGGTTGAAGAACTCATTGGTTCCCTTCAAACCTTTGAGATGGGAATGAATGATACAATTGTCAAGAAAAACAAAAGCATAGCCCTGGTCTCAAACACTGATAAAGAAGAAGAAAGTCATGAAGCAGACTCTGAGGACAACTTATCAGAAACAATTGCTATGCTTGGAAGACAATTCAACAAAATTCTCAAAAGAATGGAAAACAAGTCCAGACCAAGTGGAAGAAACTCAACATCTTCTGAGAATAAAAGACCTTATGATTCTAATAGAAGATCAAATTATGATGAGAAGACCAACCAAGGAAAAGGGATTCAATGTCATGGATGTGAAGGATATGGACACATCAGAAGTGAATGCCCAACCTATCTAAAGAAGCAAAAGAAAGGTCTCTCTGTGACCTGGTCAGATGAAGACTCAGGATGTGAGTCAGAAGAAGAATCTGCAAAGCACATCACTGCTCTAGCTGGAGTATGTGAAACTGAAGGGGGGATCCAGTGATGAGGAGCTGACATTTGAAGAGCTTGAAGAATCTTACAGGATGTTGTGTAAAAGGAGCACTGAAGTATGCATGGAGAATATACAGCAGAAGAAGAAGATTGAGGAATTAAAGGCTGAAAAGACAAGTAATCTAAAGATCATTGACACTTTGAAAAGTGAAGTAAGCCTAATCAACTCCAAAATGGAGCATATGTCCAAATCTGTTAGAATGCTGAACAGTAGCTCAAACACACTGGATGTCATTCTCAACAACAACAAGCACTCAGGGGATAGGACTGGGCTGGGATTTAATAAAGCTCAAAAGTTTGAGGCTAGCACTAGCCAAACAACTCCAAATCCCATGAAGTCAAACAAGATGTCAAAGCAGATGTCTCAACATCATGACAAGAACATGATGAAAAAGAAATATCAAAGATGGAGATGCCATCATTGTGGAAGATTTGGTCACATCAAACCTTTTTGCTACAAGCTGCATGGACATCCAAATCAAAGGTCGCAGCAACCCCCTAAGCAGAAGACAGAGGTCACCAAGAAAGTGCTGCATGGACATCCAAATCAGAGGTCTCAGCAAACCCCTAAGCAAAAGACAGAGGTAATCAAGAAAGTGTGGGTACCTAAAGCTAGTCTTCATGCTGATCAAAGCTACAAATACATGCCCAAGAACAAGTTCAACAGACAACCTTGGAACTCTAAAGATGGACAATACACAAGGCAGATGCATAAAAGGAAACCTCACAACAGGCACAAATGGTCCAAGAAGGTTGTTGCCTTTATAGCTCATACATCTCTCAAAGTATCTGCTAAGGAAGACTGGTACTTTGACAGTGGCTGTTCAAGGCACATGACTGGACTGAAGAATTTGCTGGTAGACTTAAAGCCACACTCATCCAGATATGTAACCTTTGGAGATGGAGCAAAGGGGGAAATCAAGGGAGTTGGGAACCTGGACTGCTCAGGTGTACCAAGTCTAGATGATGTGCTGCTGGTAAAAGGATTAACTGCTAACTTGATCAGCATAAGTCAATTATGTGACCAAGGTTACAGTGTAAACTTTACCAAAACTGAATGCATAGTTTCTGATAAAGAACAAAAGGTTATCATGAGAGGAACCAGATCAAAAGACAATTGTTATATGTGGGAACCTCAACATTTCAGCCTCACATCAACTTGTTCCTTAGCCAAAGAAGAAGAAGTGAAGCTGTGGCACCAAAGACTGGGTCATCTCCATCTCAGAGGAATAAATAAGATCATATCTATGGAGGCTGTAAGAGGAATCCCAAGACTGAAGATTGATGAAGGTAAAGTGTGTGGTGAATGTCAAATAGGCAAGCAAACCAAGATGTCACGCCCAAAGCTTCAACATCTGACAACTTCCAAAGTTTTGGAATTATTACATATGGATCTTATGGGACCAATGCAGGTTGAAAGTCTTGGTGGAAAAAGATATGCATATGTGGTTGTTGATGACTTCTCAAGATATACATGGATAAGTTTCATCAAAGAGAAGTCTGATGTGTTTGATGAATTCAAAGATCTGTGCTATAGAATTCAAAGAGAAAAAGCAAGCTGTTGGTCAGAATAAGAAGTGATCATGGAAAAGAGTTTGAGAATAAAAAATTCTCAGACTTCTGCTCTTCAGAAGGGATCAATCATGAGTATTCTTCTCCTATCACCCCTCAACAGAATGGGATTGTTGAGAGGAAAAATAGAACTATTCAGGAGTTAGCAAGAGCCATGATTCATGCCAAGAAGTTACCCCTGTACTTTTGGGCTGAAGCTATGAACACAACATGTTATATCCATAATAGAGTCACACTAAGAAAGAGAACTTTGTCCACCATCTATGAAGTATGGAAGGGCAGAAAACCTATAGTCAAGTACTTTCATGTGTTTGGAAGTAAGTGTTACATTCTGGCTGATAGGGATCAAAGAAGGAAGATGGACCCTAAAAGTGATGAAGGGATTTTTCTTGGATACTCCATGAATAGCAGAGCTTATAGAGTATTTAACTCCAAAACCAAGGTTATAATGGAGTCAATAAATGTGATTATTGATGATGCCTCTGCAGATGTTGCTGATGATGTTGAAACATCTACTGACAATCAAACTGAAGTTAAAACAGAAAGTGATAAACTTGATTTCACTTTAACTGAGGCAAGGTCAGAGCAATCCAACAAACCTCCCTCCATCAGAATCCAGAAAGATCATCCTAAAGATCTGATAATTGGTGATCCTAACAGTGGTTTCATCACTAGATCAAGAGAGATGATTTCAGGCTCCTGCTTTGTTTCATAGATAGAACCTAAAAACATCAAGGAAGCTCTGAATGATGAGTACTGGATATGTGCTATGCAAGAAGAATTAGGCCAGTTTACAAGGAATGAAGTATGGGATCTTGTTCCCAGGCCTAATGATATTAATGTGATTGGCACTAAGTGGGTGTACAAGAACAAGTCAAATGAGCAGGGAGTAGTTACAAAGAACAAGGCTAGACTTGTAGCTCAAGGATACACACAAATTGAGGGAGTAGACTTTGATGAAACCTTTGCACCAGTAGCAAGGCTTGAATCAATTAGACTACTTCTAGGAATTGCTTGTATCCTAAAGTTCAAGCTATTTCAGATGGATGTTAAAAGTTCCTTTCTAAATGGGTATCTTAATGAGGAAGTATATGTGGAGCAGCCTAAGGGATTTGTTGATCCAAGTTGTCCAGATCATGTATACAAGCTAAGGAAGGCTTTGTATGGTCTAAAGCAAGCCCCAAGAGCATGGTATGAAAGACTGACCACTTTTGTCATTAAACATGGGTACAGGAAAGGTGGAATAGACAAAACCTTGTTTGTGAAGGATGAAGAAGGAAAGGTCATGATAGCTCAGATATATGTAGATGACATAGTGTTTGGTGGGATGTCAGACAGGATGGTTAAACATTTTGTTAATCAAATGGAATCTGAGTTTGAGATGAGCTTAGTAGGAGAACTAACCTACTTTCTTGGACTGCAAATCAAGCAGATGGAAGACTCCATGTTCATATCCCAAAGCAAGTATGCAAAGAACACAATCAAGAAGTGTGGGATGGACAATGCAAGTCACAAGAGAACACCTGCCCCCACTCATTTAAAGCTGACTAAGGATGACAAGGGTGAGAATGTGGACCAAAGCTTATACAGAAGCATGATTGGAAGCCTACTATATCTGACAGCTAGCAGACCAGATATAGCCTTTGCAGTAGGTGTGTGTGTAAGGTATCAAGCTGAGCTAAAAGTAAGTCATCTAAACCAGGTTAAGAGGATTTTGAAATATGTCAATGGTACTTGTGACTATGGCATAATGTATTCTCATGGTTGTGAACCAATCCTCACTGGCTTTTGTGATGCTGACTGGGCTGGAAGTGCTGATTATAGAAAGAGTACATCAGGAGGATGCTTCTTTCTAGGAAACAATTTGATTTCTTGGTTCAGTAAGAAACAAAATTGTGTATCCTTATCCACTGTTGAAGCTGAATATTTTGCAGCTGGTAGCAGTTGTTCACAATTGGTAGGGATGAAGAAAATGCTCACAGAATACAATGTCCTACAAGATGTCATGACATTGTACTGTGACAATTTAAGTGCTATCAACATCTCAAAAAATCCTATCCAACACAGCAGGACTAAGCACATTGATATCAGGCATCATTTCATCAGAGATCTTGTGGAAGAGAAGGTGATCACATTAGAACATGTAGCCACAGATCTGCAATTGGCTGACATATTTACTAAAGCTTTGGATGCTACCCAATTTGAAAATCTAAGGGGTAAATTGGGAATCTACTTATGTGAAATATAGCAGTTATGGAGAAGTGCCAGCATGTCTCATGACATCGTGTGGCATGATCACCAGATGGCAACATCAATCTGGTCAATAACTCTGTGTATTCCACTCTTAAAAATTCCAATAGCAACTGTTTCTATAAATGCCCAAACGTGCTCTCAGCTCTTCACCTCCTCACTATCTCCACTAAACGATTTGCATGCTAAAGCTGATTTTCTAAGCTCATCAAAATCAATCAAACCTAACTCCTCTTCCACTACATTCGAAAAATGTCTCAACATCAAAACTCTAACTTCATTGATGAGGGTCTCAACTGTCGCTCCCACCAAAATGACACCTCTAGGTTAGAAGGGGTACAGACGCGAACGATCGGCGAAAGAGGAAGAGAACACACAAGGGTGAACTCAGAAAAGAAAGAGTCGCCAGCTAGGCATTTTTATCCCGAAGGAAAGGCAATGCTGCATAGACCTAGAAAGATATGGACAAGACGGTTGCGAACCAGAGAGACTGAGAAAGGGGGTTGGTTACAACCTAGGAAGGTATTAGCACCCAGATTGTCTGCCGTACTCGACGGGATCCACGCTTAAAAGATTTGTGTTTCAAAGGGGGTAGTGTCAGTGCAATTTGTGTATAAAGAGCTGGAAAAGGATGTACAAGTGTCAGTGTGAAGTGTATAGGTGAAGTGTCAATGTTAGAATAAAAAAGGTAATGCTCAAGATTATGAGGCTTAAAGAATAAAGGCTAGGAAGAGGGGGAATATACAGAGACTTTTGTTCGATAACTGTTAAGTTATGCCTACGTATCCTCTCGTGCAATGAGGAAGTCAGAACACCGTAGTTCGACCCAAAGAGACTGAAAGGTGAGTTGACCTGTGAACTGCTTACTTGTCTATGCTCAAGTGTATGACCTGTCTGGCTCAGGTGCAAACTGTCTTGCATTAGACGGAAGAAACAAGTTCTCGTTTGTGAGTGAATGAGGTGAGAAAAGAATCCCGAAGGAGACGATTATTGTTTGTTTTTTGGTGTTTTCAGTCTTTTATTGCTTTTGAAAGTTTGTCATAAGTTAATGAGCTTAAGCCTAAACCAAAGGGTTAGTAAACTCATCACATCCTCCCTCTGATTAGGGGTAATGAGAATACCTTAAGTGTGAAGTCAGTATCTCACACTTAATCACCATGATATAGGATTAAGATCATTAACCTATTTGTGATTATTTAGATGTTTTTGTGTTTTTTGTTTAGTGTTAAGTAATGAGATTAAGCCATAATCAGGGATTAAACAGACTCATTACACCATCCTAATAGAAGGATAATAGATGAGAATGTTTAAGCTGAGGAAGACTCCCCAACTTAATCCATGATTAGGGATTAACTTCATGACAAAACAAAGCCTTTATTAAGATGAATTTTAGTTAATGATATGATGAAGAAGTGAGTTTTATGATTTGTAAGACAACATGAGGGGGACTTGTCCATTTACACTAGGGTTAGTCCTTCTTAACCAATTAAGGAAGAATTAGAACCCTAATGCAAGGCCCAAGTTACAAGCTTGATGTCTTGATGATTATTAAGTGAGTTGATTAAAGGATTTAAACACATTAAGGGTTTAACACTTAGGATTAAAGTTATACACTCCATCCTAATAGAAGGATGCAGGCATAAGCTTAATCACAAAGCCTTAAAGCCTTTAGGGTTTAGTCCCTGATTATGAGATGAGGAGAGAAGACTCAAAGAGACACAAAGGTAGAAGCTAAGTGGGGGACTAATCAAACCCTAATTATTGTCATGCTTGGTTGTTCCTATGGTTTATGAGGTTTGCAAGAAAGATCTTCAGAGAAACCACCAGGAAGCAGATGAAAGGAGCAAAGAGAAGCAAAACAACTTGCTTCACTTAAGAAGACAAGTTGCTTGAAGAAAGAAAGTGAGATGAACAAGAATGAGCAAGCTCAATCCAAAGCACAAGACAAAATGCAGCAATGATGCATAAGAGAGATGAAAAGAGATTGTGAGAAGTGAAGGCAAATCCACTTCTCAAAACAACTTACCACCTGAAAAGTTAGTAAAAGAAATGAAATGTAATGCAAATGAGATGAAATGTGATGATGCAAACCAAAACCAGAAGCATGAGTATGATGTTAATGATGCTAAGAGATGATGCAAACATGAGGCAAGACATGGGGATGATCATACAAACATATGGATGCAAGAGAAGCATGCTTAGAACCATGAACATATATGAAAAGTTATGAAATGCAAATGACATACAACATGGCAAATGTGAGATGCAATGATCAAACATGATTCCAATATGTCTTAAGATGTATCATGAATCAAATGAATGCATAAAATGTCATGGCAAGTCATGGTATGCAAGCAAATGTAAGATGAATGCAAAAGAAAGCCCAAATTAGGGTTCATGATCAATGCACAAAACAAAATTCAAAACCAGAAGCAAACATCATGATAAAAATTGGAAAATGCATTCAAAGGAATCCTAAACCTATACAAACTCACTGCCCAAAGGAGAGGATCCAATTCTTAATCTAGTGAGAGTTATGAATTTCCCAAGATTGCTAGGGTTTTAAGGTACCTTGTCAAGAAAAATATCAAACAAATTGAAAATACAAGATCAATTCAAGCCAATTTAAACCTATAAACTACATGGTATGCAAGATGCAATGCAAAAAGAATCATTGTCCAACTCTCAAAGGTTAGGCAGAAGTGAATTTTTGAAGTTTGAATCAAAATAATGCCTTGAAATGAAATTAAATCCATTTAAAATTTTCAAAAGGCATCAAGATCAAAAAAGAAATTTGGTTTGAAGGTTGGACAATGTTTCTAAATGATTTTAAATGTTTCATGAATTTTTTTGTGATTTTTAAATACTTAAAAATATTTTTAATTAATTAATTCTCATTAATCAATTAAAAATAAACTTTTAAATGATTTAAAAATATTTTTCAATGCAAAAAATAAAAATAAAAATATTTTTGGTTTCTGAAAATTAATAAAAGGGTTGATAAAAATTTTCAGAATTTTTTGATGATTTTTACTATTTTTAATAAAATGTACAAAAGAAATGGAATTAAATGAAAAATAAAATGAATTTAAACTGAAAAATGAGAAAGTATGCAGATCAAAAGGCCAGGATTCAAATTTGACACGCGGGAATTGACTGGCGCGTGTTTGAGTGGCTGGGATTCATTCTGAGATTTGAATTTAATTAATCCTAATTAATTACATAAATGACTGGATTAGGGTTTAATCAACGCATCTGGGACGTCCATTCGCGCGCGGGTCAAACAAAGTCAGCCCATCCTACGCTCCAAATTCAAACCTGGCCCTAAACCCTAATTAACCTTAATGACCTTCAGACGGCCGGAACAGTGGTTCCGGTCGTCTTCTCTGACGAGCCATTTCTCTAACTCTCTCCAAACTCCATAAAAATGAAAGCTAACTGCCCAGAATCAAACCCCACTCATCACTGAATCAAAACCCCCAAACAAAGACCATTTTTCATTCATTAATCATGCAAATCGAAGCAAAACATATTTAGGGCAGAAAGTTTCAGACAACTCATACATACTCAATATTCCACCATTTTCATTTTTAAACACATCATGATGATCAGGATAACATGTAGAACCAATTTAAAACAAGTAAATAAAGTTCTGGAAAATTTGTTCCTGATGGATACCTGAACTGAAGTCCTTCGAACAGGAGCTTTCTGAGCCTTTCTCCTATGCAAACTGGCTCCTCTGGTCCCCCTGAGCTCAATGGAATGCTTCACAACTCTTGTTGATGGCTGATTTGGGAGATTGCAGAAGTTCTGTTCAAGGGGGGGTGGTGATCGTGTTTTGGTTTCAGTGACTTTCAGGCCGTTTTAATGGTTGGTTTGTGATCAGTGAGTCATGTTGAGATTGTTTGTGAAGTTTGTTTGGATGTTTTATGCTTGTGGAGAGTGTTTCGAATGGTTTTGCATAAGAGGTGGAAAATGAGAATGCTGTGTTCTTGGAGGTTTCAGGCTTGCTTGTCTTATGAGAATGAAGCCTTTGGGTGTGTTTGTAAATCTGGATTGGGCAGAGAGTGGTTGTGTCACTGTGGGATTGGTATGGCTTCAAGTTGCAAAAAGTCAAGCAAGTTGTACTTGGAGGTATGGGCAAGTGGCAGGCTAGGATAGGAGCATGGTTGAGTTCAGCAAGGATCAAGGAATGCTTTTGGATCAGATTTTGTGAACTGAGACAAGTGGATGAGAAGTTTTGATCCCTTTTGCAAATTGTCACAACTTTGGCCCCTTTTGTGATTCTTGAAGTTTAGGGCATGGAACTTAAGAAATTCTTGGGCCAATCTGAATTTTAAGTCATGTATGATGTTTGTGTACAGGTTAGACATCAATTAGAAGTCACAAATTGCCTTGGTACAAGAATTTGCAAGTTTCCCTCTTTGGTGCATAACTTGAAATTATGTGATTTTTCCCAACTTTGACAAGTCATAACTTTTGATCCAAAATGAATTAGGTCAAGTTCTTGTACTTTTTGAAAAGGGAATGATCCATTCTACAACTTTCATGACCAAAGTTTTCTCATTTGAAGCATTTTTGAATCAAAAAGCAAGGGTTGAAAAAGTTTCCCAAAATGGCAATTTTCATTATAAGTCAATTTTCCCAAAAAGTCAACTTTGCAAATGGCTTGAAATTCTTCAATTTTGTGAACTTATAACATCTTCTATGATCAAATAAAGATCATACACAATCAAAATGATGAAGAACACCCTTTGGTTGGGTTACTGAGGGCCTCAGATACCCTGATTTTGCACTGACTTGCTCAAAAAGTCAACTCTTGATCAGATGACTTCCCCATGGAATTTCTTCATGAAAATTGATATGCATGATCCCTATACCATATAGAGACCAATAGAAAGAAGAATGACCAAAAAAATTGGAGTTATGGCCTTTGAAACCAAAACCCTAATTCTAGGTCATCTGTGCAGTTAAACTTGGCTCTGCTTCCATGCCATCCTCAGTTCTTGTGATTTTTTGACATTCTTGACTTTGAGAGGATATAATATGATGCTTGAACATACATGGACCCCTTTTAAGTGATTCATGGCCTTTGTAGTGGCTCAAGTGGCTCTTGGATTGCTCAGATCACAAACCCTAGATGCAGATGACTTGGGAACAATGCAGTGAATCAAAAATGCAATATGAGATGCTATGATTGAACTTATGCATATGAAAAAGATCACAAGCCATGGTGTGAATGGGTGAGGGAAAATTTGGGGTGTTTACATCAACCAAGAAGATGTAGTGCATGCAACTCCAATCTCTATAGTACTAATGGATACTACTCCCATAGACGAAATCAGAGGAAGTGTCCTTATTGCTCAAAAACCTAGAACTCCAAATGTAAGAAGAGCAAAGGAACATGTGTTCAGCAAAAGCAAGGGGACTCCTTCATCTACAAGCACCACCCTCAAAGCTTCTGACTATGTGGATTCATCCATCAAGCATCTTGTGAACAGGATTCTATCTGAACAAAGAGTGGTGCGTGGGGTATCTGTTCCCCTGAACAGCATGCCTGCTCCACAAGAACAACAAAGCAACCATGCTGAAGCGGACATTCCTGCTCAACATGATGTCCCAATAAATGTGGAAGCATCTGAGGAACAGAACAAGGCCTCAACTGATATTGATGAAGCCACTGATGATCAAGCTCATGTTGATCAATCTGCTGAAAAAGAGGCCTCCCAACCTCCTCCTGTTGAAACCCTAGATGATGACTCTGACACAGAGATCATTACATCTATTAACCCTAGCATAGCCAAGAGGCTTAGGTCTAGGAAGGAGAAGAAGCCTGCTGCACAGGCAACACCTGAGAAGAAAAAATCAACTCCAAATAAAGACAAGGTCAAAGTTGCCTTTGGACCTACAAAGCAATGGAGCAAGGTAAGCACCCAGAATAGGAAAGCTGCAACTCCACCTGACTCAGATGTTGAGGAAGATGTCCCAACATCCCAACCAAGGAAGAAGCCAACACCTCCCAGGTCTACCTCTACTGTTCCTGAAGCTCCTCTGGACAATGTATCCTTCCATCATGTCTCTAGTGTGAGCAAATGGAAGTATGTCTACCAAAGAAGGGTGGCTCTGGAAAGAGAACTAGGAAGCAATGCATTGGAGTGCACTGAGGTAATAGACTTAATATCCACTGCTGGTTTATTCAAGACTGTTTCAAATTTTTCACCCTGTTATGAGCTGCTAGTCAAGGAGTTCATTGTCAATCTTCAAGAGGGGTGTGCTGATGGAAAATCAGAAGACTTCAGGAAGGTTTATGTGAGGGGGAGATGTGTTGATTTCTCTCCTAGGGTTATAAATCACTACCTGGGGAGAGAATCTGATGGGCCAAATGAATTGGGAAAAACTGACAACCAAGTCTACAAGATCATCACTGCCAACCAGGTCAAAACATGGCCAGTCAAAGGCAAACTTTCTGTCAGCTTGCTAACAAGAAAGTATGTTATGCTGCATAGAATTGGTACTGTCAACTGGGTCCCCACCAACCACACTTCATCAATAGCTACTGGGCTGGGAAGATTCATCTGTGCTGTAGGCACCCAAAAAAAGTTGGACTATGGGGCTTACATCTTTGATCAAACCCTAAAGCATGCAGGAACATCAACAACCAAGCTTCCCATAGCTTTTCCCTCTCTGCTCTGTGGTATAATCCTCAACCAATATCCAGGCATCCTTACTGAAAAGGATTTTGTCTGCAAGAGGGAGAGTCCACTGGCCTTCCACTACAAACTGTTCTTGAGCCATCATGCTGCAGATGTTGAAGCTCCCAGTGGGACATCTGCTGGACCATCAAATGCCAAGAATCCTATATCCAAAGAAGCCTTGATTGCAGAACTCAAGACCACTTGCAAAGAGCTGGATGCTAGGAAGAAAAAGCTTTAGGTAATAATTCAAAGGCTGGAGATGGAAGAGGGTGCTCAGAATGTTGATGGATCAGATGCTGAGACTGAGGAAGAAGATGATACTGAGTATGATGAGTCTGAGTGAAGCTGGGTGAGATGGAAACTGAATTGTACTTTTTGCTTTATAATTTTGTATGTTTTAATTTTCTCTGCTTATGTAATGTTTGGCCCCAATTTCTGTCTAACAAGGGGGAGTAAGAGTTAAGAGTTATGAACTACTGTCTGCTGTTTTTTGCTGTTTGCCAAATTAATGAACAATGCTGAAGTTAATTTCTGAGCTCAGAACTAAGTTTTTTTTTCTGAACTAAGTTATCAAATTTTGTTGAACAAGTCATAGCAGTATACATACATGTTTGAGGGGGAGCAAATTATTAGCTCTCACATGATTCAACATATAAGAACTCGGTTGCACTCTGATAAAAGAACTCTGTTGTACTCTGATAAAACCAGAAGATTGTGTTAGCCAAATATTAGCCAAAGGGGGAGTTTGTAGATGTTAAGAATTGGCAGAATTTTTGACAAACAAGAAGTGTTGAACTTAGTTCACGATGTCACACCAGATGTTGTGACATTGTCAAACAGAGTATAAGTTAATGAATTAAGTAAAGACATCAGGATGTCACACCAGATGTTGTGACATCGTAAACCAGCTACCAGACTTAAATGATGCATAACAGAAGTAAGTAAATTCAGGAGAATTTATCTGGAATAAATTGTGAATAGATAAACACTCCAAGGCGCATCATTAGGGAGCTTAGTTATCTGACTTAAGTGAAACAAAATAACTAACACACCTTGTATCAAGGAGGTAACAAACTAACTAACCCTAATTCTCCTTGATGACAGTGGGATTTATCAGGACTTGATAATTTACAGAAAGCCCAAAAACCAAGCATCTATTTAAGGAACAGAAACTCTCAGAATAGAGTACGAAATTAAGAAGACTGTAAAGGGTGTTTGTGTTTAATAGCAGGTGTTAATTGTTTGTCACATTATGAGCTTTTAAGCAAAAAGTGAATTGTGTCTTGATTGAAACTTTTAAGTAAGATCAAGCTGTTGTGTTTGAAGTGTGACTTCAATTTTATTAAACATTGTAAAATATCACTGTGTGATTGAGGGGGAGTGAGTAGGGACTCATATCTAAGTTGTATCTTAGGTAGAAATTGCCTTGGGTAGATATTAAGTGAAGGATTAAATTGGTTGGTTTAATTCCAGAATTAATATTACTTATATTGGATTTCCTTCCTGGCTTGGTAGCCCCCAGATGTAAGTGTGGAGATACACTGAACTGGGTTAACAATTTCCTGTGTCATTTAATTTACCTGCACTTTAAGTTTTGTTTAAGTCTTCAAGTGTTTAAACATCTGATTCGACATCACTTACCTGTTCCTAGAATTTTAATGTTCATGATGAAAATGATGTGATATGATGCTTAAAATGAAGAGGGCAAATTTGGGGTGTTACAACTGCCCCTATTCAAACAACTGTTAATCTGAAAAGGACACTAGCACGGGCTATCGACCGTTCAAGATAAACTATGGTTGAATACCAAGAAGACCTGAAATTTGCACTCTGACGAAGAATGCAACACTGGGAAATAAACCCAACCAAATGACACTTTGGCAACTGCAGGGGAGAAGAAAGCATACAAGCTCTTTCCAAGTTGAAACTGTTAACTGGAATCTAAATACATTGACAGACGAGTCTTCTTCAAACAATCTTATGACGCCAAGAGCTGGACATACGAGCCCACACTGCAAAAACATATGACTTGAGACAGACGAATCTCCTTCGGATATACCTGTTACGCCAGGACTGGGATGCACTAAAGTCTGTGGGATAGACATGCATAATCAAGTTAGACAAACCCTCTTCATATATTATTCGTGGATATATGGTATAAGACAGACGAGTCTTCTTCGAGCAAACCTATTACGCCATGTGCAACAATAATAAGTGGTGCTTGAGACGGACGAGCCTCCTTCGGATATACCTGTTACGCCAGGACCGATAACCATTTTAACATTTATTCCCACAGTCAGGATCTTTAAACCTCTTCAATACAGACGAGTATTGGATGATCATCGAGAAACACAGACAAGTGCCAAAAGTCAATGATACAGACGAATATCAGACAATGATCTAAGAAACACAGATGAGCGCTTCAGGCAATGATACAGACGAATATCAGCCACTGGTACAGACGAATACTAGAAATTCAAACGCAGACGAGCATTTGGAGTAGCGATACATACGAGTGCCAGGATATTCAGCAAATCCACACATACAGATATAAGCTAACACAGACGAGTGTTAGGGATGCTACAGACGAGTATCTCAACATTGTAGACGAGCTTCAAACAGATAACACACACAGACGAGTGCCGAAGAATGCAAACGAGCAACCACGAACATTACATATCAAACACAAACGAGTGTTGGAATTTGCAAACGCAATAGAATCAATCATCAAACACAGAAGAGTGTTGGAAATTGCAGACAAGCAACAACATGTATTATATATCAAACACAAACGAGTGTTGGAAAGTGCAGATGAGCACTATCAAATGTCAAACACAGACGAGTGTTGGAAATTGCTGGCGAGCAACAACAAAGTATCCATATACCAAACGCAGACGAGTGTTGGAAATTGCAGACGAACAATAATAAAGTAACCAGGGGCCACTGCTGGGGAAAGAAAACGAGCAATACCGAAATGATAACACAGACGAGTGTTGAGAGATGCAGACGAGCAGCAATAAAGTACGAACACAGACGAGTGCTGGAGATTGCAGACGAGCAATAACAAATGCCTGATTGGCCACGAGACTTACAACTCTGCAGGGGAAAAAACAAGTCAAAAGGCCTTGACAACTAACTCTGACTGGGGTGATGAATACCTAATTGTATCATCATATTAACCCAAAAGAATGGCAACTTTGCTGGGGAGTATTTCACTGATGGGAGTGAAAATCAAATATGAACTCTGTGGGGAAGGATCATCTTCAGACTTGGCTGGGAAAGATGCTTCAACAATGCTCTAGATGGGGAGAGAATTTTGCTAATTCTCAGCTCCGTGGGGACATCAGGCTTTCAGCTTCGTGCTGGGCATACTCCACTAGGGAATAATAAACTGCTTGGGCTGCCTGCCAAGACTTAGCTAGGGAAACCTTTGCTTGGGAGAATGTGACGCCATCCTACAACCTGCAACAACAGAAAACACATATGTGCCTCGGGGACTTGCATAGTATGAACTGTTCATCCACCGTCGCCTGACACTCAAAGAGGGTTTCACATGTTTCCCTGCAATGTCATTTTTCTTTCAAATTATCACCATGTTTAAAATGCAATCCTATTTTTGCCAAAAATTCAGGTCATTTTGCAAACAAAAATAAACACAACACAGCTTTTTGCTTGAATATTCTTTTTATTGAAAGGCCTCTGAATAGGAAAAGATTTACATCAGGAAGCAACCACCTGGAAAGAGGTAGCCACCATAAAATTGAGAAAATAAACTATCCTAACGGCAATGGCCACGGCATCCTAATGAGTTCCATTTCTGCTATGACCAGCATGTCTTCAAAACTCTCCATTCTTGCCTTTGCTTCCTGAGAAGATGAGGGGACTGATTCCTATCCTTCTGATATTGTACGAAATGATGATTTGGTTCAGATTACTCGGATCGCAGTTGTTCGCTTATTCCCTTGTTTTGCGTGGATCGCCCTTTCGGGTTTTCAATCCACCGGGATACCCTTTTTTGCCTGAGCTGTCCGCTGTGGCTTTTCAACTCAGCGGGTGTATATTTTTTTACTTATTTTCCCTATCTTTTGCCCGAGCTTTTTATTCTGTTTTTAGCTCGCCGGGATGCCCTTTTTTTTGCCTGGACTTTAATTCTGTTTTTGTGTCCAGCGGGTCTTTTTATGCGAAGTATTTTTTAACTGCGTCCGAGTTAACAGGGGATTGGAAGTCATCTCTATCCATAGTGGTGAGCATCAGTGCTCCTCCTGAGAAAACTTTCTTCACTATGAATGGTCATTCGTAGTTTGGCGTCCACTTGCCCCTGTGATCTGAACCTGGATGAACAATCCTCTTCAGCACAAGCTTTCCCACTTGATACTCCCGAGTACGTACTCGTTGGTCGAATGCTCGCTTCATTCTCCTCTGATAAAGCTGACCATGACAAATAGCCACTAATCTCTTTTCCTCAATTAGACATAGCTGATTGTAACGAGCATGCACCCATTCAGCCTCATCAAGCTTTACAACCATCATTACACGCAATGAAGGAATCTCTACTTCAACAAGCAAGACTGCCTCCATACCATATACCAGAGAGAAGGGAGTTGCCCCAGTTGACGTCCTGACTGACGTTCGGTACCCATGCAGCGCAAATGGTAACATCTCATGCCAATCTTTGTAAGTGACAACCATTTTTTTTACAATCTTCTTGATATTCTTGTTAGGTTCCTCTACTGCACCATTCATCTTTGGTCGGTAAGGAGAAGAATTGTGATGCTGGATTTTGAAGTCCCGACACAATTCTGCCATCATCTTGTTGTTGAGATTAGAACCATTGTCAGTAATGATCCTTTCGGGCACTCCATATTTGCATATGATGTCTCTCTTTAAAAATCTGGCTACCACTTGACGAGTGACATTGGCATAAGATGCTGCTTCAACCCACTTAGTGAAGTAATCAATCGCGACCAAGATGAAGCGATGACCATTTGAAGCAGTAGGCTCTATTTTCCCGATCATGTCAATGCCCCACATAGAAAAGGGCCAAGGAGATGACATGACGTTGAGCGGGCTAGGAGGAACATGCACTTTGTCTGCATAAATCTGGCACTTGTGGCATTTACGAGCGAATGAACAACAATATGCATCCATTGTCATCCAGTAATACCCCGATCTCAGCAATTTCTTAGCCATAACATGCCCTCCTGCATGGGTACCGAAAGATCCTTCATGGACCTCCTGCATCAACAAGCTTGCTTATTGTCTATCCACGCATCTGAGTAAGACCATGTCAAAGTTTCTCTTGTACAAAACTCCGTCTGTATTCAAGAAGAAGCTAGCAACAAGTCGGCTTAAGATCTTCTTGTCATTGGAAGATGCCCCAGCTGGGTATTCTTGGTTTTCCAGGAATAGCTTGATATCAAAGTACCAAGGTGTAGATGTTTAAGAATTGGCAGAATTTTTGACCAACAAGAAATGTTGAATTCAGTTCAGAATGACCTATCAAATGTTAGGACATTATCAAATAGAGTATATGAACTTATTTAAGGATGTCTCATCAGATGTTGGGACATTGTGTAAATAACTTAAGTTCAGTTTTTTCAGGATGTCCCAACAGATGTTGAGACATCTCAGACCTGCTACCAGAATTAATTAATGATTAACTGATCAGAGATATTTAAGGAGAGTTATCTGGAATTAATTAATGATGGATAAAAACAGAACAAGGCGCATCTGTAGGGAGTTTTATATTGAAGATTCAGATTAAAACAGAAGACCTAAAGCACCTAGAATCTAGGAGGTAACAAACCCTAATTCAAGGTGGAAGCTGCATGCGCATTAGGGCTGGATCATTCTACAGAAAGCCCAAATTACAGATACCTATTTAAGCAACAGAAACTCACAGAATTGAGTACGAATTTCAGAAGACCAAATAGGGTGTCTAGAATTTAATAGCAGGTTGTTTTTATTGTACCACTTTATGAGCTTTTAAGCAAAAGTGCATTTGTGACTTGATTGAAACTGTGAAGTAAGATCAAGCTGTATTGTTTGAAGAATGTCTTCAATTTCATTAAACTTGTAAACTTGATCACTGTGTGATTGAGGGGGAGTGAGTATGGTACTCTTATCTAAGGTGTGTCTTAGGTAGAAATTGCATTGGGTAGTTATTAAGTGATAAATTAAACAGGGTGGTTTAAGTCTAGAATTAATATTACTTATAGTGGATTTCCTCCTGGCTTGGTAGCCTCCAGATGTAGGCGTGGTTATACACTGAACTGGGTTAACAAACTTCTGTGTTGTTTACTTTTCTTGCTATTTAAGTTTTGGTTAAATCTGTCAAGTGTCCTATCAAGTGTTGGGACATCTCTTAGGACATCTCATACCTGATCACAGAATTTCAATTGGCATCAGAGCAGGCACCCTGCCTGTTTATACTGGGTGGGATCTAGGGAAAACAAATTCTGTAACATGGACAGAGATATAGGGTCAGTAAATAGACCACCTATACTGGATGGATCTAATTATGACTACTGGAAGCCAAGAATGATTGCATTCTTAAGATCACTTGACAACAGGGCATGGAGAGCAGTAAATGTTGGATGGGTTCATCCTGTCCAAGACACCAAAGATGGATCAAAAGTGCTGAAACCTGAAGAAGAATGGAGTAAGGAGGAAGAAGATTCAGCACTAGGCAACTCAAAAGCCTTAAATGCCTTATTCAATGGCATTGATAGGAACATTTTCAGACTTGTGCATCATTGTGAGCTGGCCAAAGATGTTTGGGACACTCTCAAAACAACTCATGAAGGAACATCAAAAGTAAAAATGTCAAGACTTCAACTTCTCACCACCATGTTTGAAAACTTGAGAATGAAGGAAGATGAATCAATTCATGAGTTCTACATGAACATCTTGGATATAGCCAATACTTCTGGAGCTTTGGGAGAAAAGATGACTGATGAAAAGCTTGTAAGAAAGATTCTCAGATCTTTGCCAAAAAGATTTGACATGAAAGTCACAGCAATAGAAGAAGCTCAAGACATATGCTCCATGAAAGTTGAAGAACTCATTGGTTCCCTTCAAACTTTTGAGATGGGAATGAATGACACAAATGTTAAAAAGAACAAAAGCATAGCATTGGTGTCAAATACTGATGAAGAAGAAGATAATGAACCAGAAAATGATAAAAGCTTGTCAGACAACATTGCTCTGCTTGGAAGACAATTCAAAAAAATTCTCAGAGGTATGGAAGGCAAATTCAATTCCAGTGGAAGATACACAAACTCTTCTGAAAACAAGAGAACTTATGATGCTAACAGAAGATCAAATCTTGCTGAAAAGACTAGTCAAGAAAAAGGAATCAAATGCCATGGATGTGAAGGATATGGACACATCAAGAATGAATGCCCTACCTACTTAAAAAGGCAAAAGAAAGGACTATCTGTAACCTGGTCTGATGAAGACTCAGGAGGTGATTCAGAAGAAGAATCAGCTAAGCATATCACTGCTTTAGCTGGACTGTGTGAGTATGAAAGTGATTCCAGTGATGGAGAGCTTACTTATGCAGATCTTGAGCAAGCATTCAAAGATATACAAAAGAAGCACTGAAATATGCAGTGAGGTTATAAAGCTAAAGAAGCAGAATGAGACATTAGAAGATGAAAAAGCAAGTGATCAAGAAACCATTGACACCTTAAAAAGTGAAGTAACTCTTCTCAACTCTAAGTTGGAACATATGTCCAAATCTGTTAGAATGTTGAACAGCAGCTCAAATACACTGGATGTTATTCTCAGCAACAATAAGCATTCAGGGGACAAAAGTGGACTGGGATATAACAGAGATCATAAGGATGAAGCCAGCTCTAGCAAAACTACTTCAAAATCCACACAGTCAAACAAGATGTCCCAACAGATGCTTCAACATCAGAACACAAAGTCAAACATAATGTTCCAACAGATGTCTCAACATTCTGGAAAGAACAAAATGAAGAAGAAGTATCAAAGATGGAGATGCCATCACTGTGGAAGATTTGGGCATATCAAACCTCATTGTTATAAGCTACATGGATATCCAAATCAGATGTATCAGCAACCTTCCAAGCAGAAAGTAGAAGGTACCAAGAAAGTGCTGCATAGACATCAAAGAAATCAGCAACCTCCTAAGCAAAAGACAGAGGTCATCAAGAAAGTATGGAGACCAAAAGCTAGCATTCAGACTGATCAAAGTCACATACCCAAGAACAAGATCAACAATCAATCTTGGAGATCCAATGATGAACAACACACAGGGCAGAGGCATCAAAAGAAATCTCAACTCAAATGGGCAAAGAAAAATGTTGCATATATAGCACATACATCACTAAGAGTATCAGCTAAAGAAGACTGGTACTTTGACAGTGGATGTTCAAGACACATGACTGGATTGAAGAACCTGCTAGTAAACTTAAAGTCACATTCATCCAGGTATGTAACCTTTGGAGATGGAGCTAAAGGAGAAATCAAAGGAGTTGGGACCTTGGACTGTCAAGATGTTCCAAGACTAGATGATGTGCTGCTAGTTAAAGGTTTAACTGCTAACCTGATCAGTATAAGTCAGTTATGTGATCAAGGGTACAGTGTAAACTTTACAAAAACTGAATGCATAGTGACTAACAAAGAACAAGAGGTTGTCATGAAAGGAGCCAGGTCTAAAGACAACTGTTACATGTGGGAGCCACTAGACTTCAGTCTCACTTCAACTTGCTCTCTAGCTAAAGAAGAAGAAGTGAAACTATGGCACCAAAGACTAGGTCATCTTCATTTCAGAGGCATAAAGAAGATCATATCTATGTGTCGCTCCCGATAAATGGGGAATAGCCCAGATAAGGGTACAGGCGCAAACGGTCGGCGAGAGGGACAATGAGAACACACAGCAGTGAACTCACTGGAGATGAATAGAGTCGCCAGCTAGGCATTTTTATCCCGGAGGAAAGGTAATGCTGCATAGACCTAGAAAGAGATGGATAAGACGGTTGCGAACCAGAGAGACTGAGAAAGGGGGTTGGTTACAACCTGGGAAGGTATTAGCACCCAGATTGTCCGCCGTACTCGACGGGATCCACGCTTAAAAGATTTGTGTTTTAAAGGGGTAGTGTCAGTGCAATTTGTGTATAAAAGAGCTGGAAAATAATGTACAGGTGTCGGTGTAAAAGAAGTGTGAAGTGCATAAGTGAAGTGTCAGTGTAAGGAAAAGAGTGAAATGCTCATGATTATGAGGCTAAAGAATAAAGCTAGAAGAGGGGGGAATGTACAGAGACTTTTGTTCGATAACTGTTAAGTTATGCCTACGTATCCTCTCGTGCAATGAGGAAGTCAGAACACCGTAGTTCGACCCAAAGAGACTGAAAGATGAATTGACTTGTGAACTGCTTACTTGCCTATGCTCAAGTGTATGACCTGTCTGGCTCAGGTGCAAACTGTCTTGCATTAGACGGAAGAAGCAAGCTCTCGATTGTGAGTGAAGGCGATGAGAAAAGAATCCCGAAGGAGACGATTATTGTTTGTTTTTGAGTTTTCAGTCTTTTATTGCTTGTGAAAGTTTGTCATAAGTTAATGAGCTTAAGCCTAAACCAATGGGTTAGTAAACTCATCACATCTTCCCTCTGATTAGGGGTAATGAGAATACCTTAAGTGTGAAGTCAGATTTTCACACTTAATCACCTTTTGATGTAGAGTTAAGATCATTAACCTACTTGTGATTATTTAGATGTTTTTGTGGTTTTTGTTTAGTGTTGAGTAATGAGGTTAAGCCATAATCAGGGATTAAACAGACTCATTACACCATCCTAATGGAAGGATAATAGATGAGAATGTTTAAGCTGAGGAAAAACTCCTCAACTTAGTCCATGATTAGGGATTAAACTCATGACAAAACAAGTCTTTGATTAAGTGGATTTTATTTAATGGTAAGATGATGAAGTGAATTTTATGGTTTGTAAGACAACTTGAGGGGGACTTGTCCATTAACACTAGGGTTAGTCCTTCTTAACCATTTAAGGAAGAATTAGAACCCTAATGCAAGGCCCAAGTTACAAGCTTGATGTCTTGATGATTATTAAGTGGATTGATTAAAGGAGTTAAACACATTAAGGGTCTAACACTTAGGATTAAAGTTATACACTCCATCCTAATAGAAGGATGCAGGCATAAGCTTAATCACAAAGCCTTAAAGCCTTTAGGGTTTAGTCCCTGGTTATGAGATGAGAAGAGAAGACTCAAAGAGAGACACAAAGGTAAAACTATGAGGGGAGACTAATCAGAACCCTAATTCATTGTCATGCTTGGTTGTCCCTAAGGTTTGTGTGGTTTGCAAGAACAATCTTCAAAGGAGCCACCAGGGAGCAGATGAACAAGATCAAGAGAAGCAAAGTGACTTGCTTCATTCAAGAAGTCAAGTCACTTGAAGAAAGAAAGTGGGAAGAACAAGAATGAGTAAGCTCAATCTCAAACACATATAGGAATGCAGCAATGGATGCAAGAGAGATGAAAAGAAAAGTCATGAGAAGTGAAGGCAAATTCGCTTCTCAAATCACTTACCACCTGAAATGTTAGAAAAGAAAATGCAATGCAATGCCAAATGTGATGAGATGACATGATGCAAAACAAAACCAGGAGCATGTTGATGATGATAATGATGCTATGAGATGCTACAAACAAGAAACAAGGCATGGAGATGATCATACAAGTTTATGAATGCAAATGAAGCAAGCTTAGAAGCATGAACATACATGAAAAGTTATGAAACATACATGGCATACAACATGGCAAATGCAAGATGCAATGATTAAACATGCTTTCTATGTGTCTTATGATGTTAAATGAATCACAAGAATGCTTGAAATGTCATGTCAAGTCATGTTATGCAAGAGAATGCAAGAAGGATGCAAAATGGAAGCCCAAATTAGGGTTCATGGATCAAACAACAAGCCAAAACCAAAAACAGAAGCAAACCCTAAGATAAAAAATGGAAAATGCCACTCAAAGAAACCCTAATCCTATACTAAACCAATGTCCAAAGGGGAGGTCTCAACTCTTAACCAATCTCAAGTTATGATTTTTACAAGTTATTAGGGTTTTTAGGGTTTCCAAACAAGAAAATTGACAAACAAATGAAAAATTCAAGATCAAATCATGACCATTTTATCTCAAAAACTACATGTTAAACACAATGCAATGCAAAAAGAATCAATGTCCAACTCTTCATAGATAGGCAGAAATGAATTTTTGAACTTAGGATCAAAATAATGCACAAAAATGATTTTAATTCAATGAAAAATTCTCAAAATGCATCAAGATCAAAAAAGAAATTTGGTTTGAAGGTTGGACAATGTTTCTAAATGTCTTAGAACATTTCATGAATTTTTTGGTGATTTTTAAATACCTATTAGTATTTTTAATAAATTAATTTCCATTAATCAATTAAAAATAATCTTTTAAATATTTAAAAATACTTTTTTAATGATAAAAATAAAATGAAAATATTTTTGTGTCATGAAAAATAATAAAACTTAAGAGAAAAAGTTTCATAATTTTTTAAGACTTTTTACTATTTTAAATTAATTGTGCAAATTAAATGGAAAAGAAATGAAATTAAAATAAATAAAATGAAAGTAAACAGAATGGAGGGATGAGATGAGCCCTGGGTTTGAATGCGTTGACTGGCGCCAGATCCAGTGGCTGTGGTTGATTCTGATCAAATTAATTTAATTATGGATTAATTAAACTAAACACGTGGATTAAGGCTAAGCAAACAGATCTGGACCACTCACTCACGCGCGAAGTCAACTGGTCAAAGGCAATCCACGGTCCAAATTCAAACTAGAGTTAATGACAGGATTAGGGCACAAATCACTTTCAGGCTGCCGGAGAAGACTTCCGGTCGTCTTCTCCGGCCAGCATCTCCCCTGAAAATCCTCAAAACTCTAAAAACCTAACTAAAATGAAATCTAAGAATTGGGAAATGATCCCCACTCACTCACGAACCAAAACCCCTAATCAAAGCAAATTTATATTTCCTAACAAGGCTGAATCGAAGCAAGAAAGAATTAGGGCACGCAAGTTTCAGAGAGCACTTAAACTCTCATTTCATCACCATTTGCAAAACCAAAGGCATATTCATGATCAGGAAGACACAAAGAACAAGTTTAGAACATAAAAAATGATTTCTGGAAAAATATTTCTTGAGTTACCTGAGATTCGAAGCTTTCACTTCAGCCACTTTCTGACCACTTCCTTCAGTGCAATCCACTCTACTTGGTCCCCAGATGACTCTTGAATGCTTAGGAAGAGTTTATGTTGGCTGGATAAGGAGTTTGACAAGCTTCTGCTCAAGCTCAGTTGGAAATGGCAATGGTGATGCAGGCAGCTTCAGGCCAATGTAGGTGGTGGTTTGTGGTCCAAATGATGAGTGGAGAAGGTCTATGGAGTTTGTTTTGATGTTTGTGAGCTGTGGAGAGAGATTCGAATGAAACTGCAGCTTGAGGTGAAAATGGTGCAGTGAGGTTATGGCTCCTTTCAGGCCTGGTTCTTTGTTGCTTTGTGCTTAATGAGGCATGGTGAGATGTTTGGTGACAATGGTTTAGATGTTTGATGGCTGGGCAGAGAGATTCGAAGCAATTTGCACAAGGGAGTGTTTTTGTATGTGCGTTGGTGTGAAGTGTTTCAGCCTTGCTTGGTATATGAAATGGCTTGCAAATGAAAAGTATAAACTAATCCAATTGGCTGGATGATGTGACATGGCCTGCTGTGATAGGTAAGTTTGCTTTTGCTCAAAGTCCACCTTTTGTGTAAGAGAAGTATGGTGTGGTTCTAGGCTTAGTACAAGGCATGTGCTATGCAGCAATGGTGAGGGGAAGGGCTAGCAAAGTGCAGTAACCAATGCAGCAAGTGGGGGAAAGAATGATCATGAGTTTTGCAAGTTGTTGCTTTATGGTTCACATGTGATTTCCTTAACCCACAAACCATAATACATGAGCATTCTTGGTTCAATTCTGATTTTTATGACTTATAGAATGTTTGTGTGCTGGTTTGAAATGAACTAGAGGTTACAAAAGGCTTTGGTTCATGGTTTTGCAAAATTCTCATTTGAGGCATGCCTTGAAAATCAATGATTTTGGCCAACTTTGTCACACCATAACTTTTGATCCAAAAAGAGTTTGATCATGTTCTTGTACTTTTTGAAAAGGGAAAAATGTGATCTACAACTTTCATGACCAAAGTTTTTCCTTTTGAAGCATTTTTGGATCAAGAATCAAGGCTTGAAAAATGACCTAAAATGAAGCATTCTTGAAAAGTCAACTATGCCCAAAAAGTCAACATTTGCCAAAACTCCAAATTCTTGATTTTTGTGAAATTCAACCTTCTTCCATGATCAAATAAAGATCATATACACTCAAAATGATGAAGATCAACCATTGGTTGGGTCATTGGGGGCCTCAGATGCCCTGATTTTGCACTGACTTGTCCAGAAAGTCAACCCTTGATCAGATGACTTCCCCATGGAATTTCTTCATGAAAATTGATATGCATACTCCCTATACCATATAGAGACCAATGGAAACAAGAATGACCAAAAAATTTGGTGTTATGGCCTCTAAAACCAAAACCCTAATTTTCAGTCAACTGTGCAGTCAAACCTGGCTCTGCATCCATACAAACCCTGGTTCTTGTGATTCTTTTGAAATTTTGACTTTGAGAGGATGTATTATGATGATTGGACACACATAGATCCCTTTGAAGTGATTGGTGGCCTTTGGAGTGGCTCAAGAAGCTTTTGGATTGCTCAGATCACAAACCCTAGGTGCAGATGACTTAGAAACTATGCAGTGAATCAAAAGTGAGATGTGAGATGATATGATTGTGTCTATGCATATGAGAATGATCACAAGCCATGGTGTGAATGGGTGAGGGCAAATTTGGGGTGTTTACAGCTGCCCCTATTCAAACATAAGTTAGCTGTGCAGGATGTAAGCAACGGCTTAACAGGCAAACAAGATAACTTGTGGTTGAATACCCAAGACAGTCCAAAATTTGCACTCACAGAATGAAGAAGAAAAGGGATATAGATTGTAAAAGGAAAATAAAGTATATTGCAAAGTGTAAGCGGCGGAGGACGACCGTCGAGCAGAGGACGACTGCTGGGTAAAGCGATGACGGGGACGGCCGACATGCTGGAAAAATGCGAAGTAAAGCGATGACGGGGACGGCCGACATGCTGGGGATAAAAAGTAAAGCTAAGACGGGGACGGCCGACTAGCTGGGAAAAAGAAATCATGATGGGGACGGCCATCGAGATAAAGTTGTAAGATTCTCTGGGAATTAATGAAACATGACGGGGACGGCCATCAAGTTCATAAAACAAGGTAACCAACGATGGGGACGGCCATCGGGCTAAAAAGAAAAGGGACCACGACGGGGACGGCCATCGGGTTAAAGAATAAATGAAATAAACAGATGATGAGGTACGGTCATCAAAGGTGAAGGACGATCACCTAGCAGGGGACGGCTGCTCTGTTGGGGGTAAGATGAGGGACGGTCATCTAAGGTGGAGGACGACCACCAGGCAGGGTACGGTTGCCGAAAATATCGCGACATAGGACGAATGCCGGATAAAAGGTCAACGATGGGGACGGCCATCGGACGAGCATGATGGAGGACGACCATCAAGAGGTGGAGGACGACCACCTAGCAGGGGACGGCTGCTCTCGAGGCTTATCATGACAATAGGACGAATGTCAGATAACCACAAATCAACAATGGGGACGGCCATTGGATAAAATGATGAAGGACGATCATCAAGAGGTGGAGGACGACCACCTAGCAGGGGACGGCTGCTAAATATCAACGATGGGGACGGCCATCGGATGAGCATGATGGAGGACGACCATCAAGAAGTGGAGGACGACCACCTAGCAGGGTACGGCTGCTCTCAGGGTTTATCATGACACAGGACGAGTGTCAGATAAGAAGGAAAATTTGCTTTGTTGGCGATCTACTGGGGAATAGTAAACACGGACGAGCGTTTACAACCAGAAAAAGAAAGTATAAGTGTTTAGGTGTTGTGTATAGATTAAAAATGCGGACGAGCACCCTTAAGACTATGATACGGACGAGTATCAGGTAGAAACAAACTAACACATGTTCAGAGATGATGATACGGGCGAGTATCAACGGGTTAACAAAGAACACGGACGAGTGTTAAATCTGAAAGGACTCTTCTGGGGAATAGTAGACACAGACGAGTATCTATATTTGAGAAGACATAAGTGTTTGACACAGTGTATGGATTAAAGATGCGGACGAGCATCCTTAAGACTATAATACGGACGAGTATCATGTAGAAACAAACACTAGACGCAGTGTTCTGAGATGATGGTACGGACGAGTACTAACTGGTTAACAAAGAACAAGGACTATTGTCGAATCTGCGGGGATATAAGTGATATATACAAGATACGGACGAGTATCTATATAAATGTAACACGAGTAGTGAGTATATATATATGAGTGTTTATCTGCTGGGGAAGGTGACACAGACGAGTGTCAAAAGGAGAAAAGTATAATAATAACAAGTATATGGGTTGTAAAAGTGTAAGCGACTGTGCTGGGGGTATGACACGGACGAGTGTCAAGAAAATGTATATATAAGTATATGTGAGTGCAAAGAGGATGTCTTTTTTGCTGGGAGCATGACACGGACGGGTGTCAGGAAGTATCTGTTTGTAAAAGCGTGTTCAGGCAACTTTACTGGGGAGTGATGACACGGACGGGTGTCCAAAAGGTGTATATACTGGTGTTTAGGAATTGTGAGGCAACTGCTTTTGCTGGGGACTCTGGGGGATTTTGAGGAAAGTACTCTATATCCTGATGGATGATTATTATTCACAAGTGTTCAATTCACAACATGACTTATGATTATGCTATGCGTTTGATTTTTGCCGTAATGCTCCGTATTAAACGGAATGCTATGCTCTGAAGGGATAATATGATGCAAATGCTATGATTATGCAAAGAGGTACAGATCCGGGATTCGGATCCTGTTGCCATGAAGATCTCTGGTTGATCTGTTTGAAGTGAACATCCCAGCTGGGGATGAGATCATTGATAGATCTGATGATGTATCTGCTTGGGGATACATGTCACTGGTTGACATATCCTTGTAATATGAGACCCAGCTGGGGGTTTGTAGAAGTCTTATGTACTCTGTTGTGACTTCTTCATGCGTGGCCCTTCTGGATAGAGGCTAATGATTCTGTGGGGAGATGATTCCCTGGATCTTTGCATTCTGCTGAGGAAGAATGATTGGTACCTCGGCTGGGGAACATCGTTGGTAACTCAGCTGGGGAAGAAACAACTCAGCTGGGGAGAGCGCACTTCGGATATTGAGATTATTTGTTGATTTGCCAGCTTGTTGGGATATAACTTGCATGCCCCAAGTTGCGCTCTGGATACCTGCAATCCTGCAAAGATAAGGAAACGCACAAATGGTCCCGAGGTATCCCTTACTGGATTCCATCATAGGAGTTAAGCACTTTTTGAGAGTAAGTATATTCCCTGCAAGCATGTGCTTTTTATTATTTTTCCCTTTTTTAGTGAAAAGCATCTGTACTTATGCAATTAGTTTTTTAGAGACATCAGACATTCTTTGCAAATAAAATGTACAAGACGAAACATGACTGAAAATCTGATTTTATTAATTCATGGGCCCCGAATTGGCAAGATACAGTCAAGGAAACATATCTCCTGAAATGAGGAGATTGTTACAAATTGAGAAACAAAGTGCTGGCGATGCTGATGACGCTTTAAAGAGCTTCCTCTTCTGCTATGACTCGTATGACTTTCGACGTTCTTCTCGTCTTGCTTTCTGAAGAAGGCTGATTCTGATTGAGGCTTGACCCTTTGGAAGTTTGCCAAGTTGCTAGTGATACACACGAATTCAGAATGCAGTTGTTCGCTTATTCCCTTATTTTGCATGGATCGCCCTTTCGAGTTTTCAATCCATCGGGATACCCATTTTTGCCTGAGCTGTCCAATGCGGCTTTTCAACTCAGCGGGTGTACATTTTTTGTTTATTTTCCCTTATTTTTGCCCGAGTCTTTTATTCTGTTTTTGACTCGCCGGGATGCCCTATTTTTGCCTGGACTTACATTCTGTTTTTATGTCCAGCGGGTCATTTTTTATGCGAAGTATTTTTTAACTGCATCTGAATTCACAGGAGACGGGAAATCTTCACCATCCATGGTGCTGAGCATCAGTGCTCCACCAGAGAAAACTTTCTTTACAACAAATGGTCCTTCATAGTTTGGAGTCCACTTGCCCCTGTGGTCTGTATGAGGAGGGAGGATTCTCTTCAGCACAAGATCTCCTACTTGGTACCCTCGGTGCCTGACTTTCTGATCGAAGGCTTTCTTCATTCTTTTCTGATATAACTGCCCATGGCAGATTGCAGCCAATCTTTTCTCTTCAATCAGACTCAGTTGTTCGTATCAGGACCGAACCCATTCTGCTTCACTCAGTTTAACATCCATTAGTACCCGTAGAGAGGGCAATTCAACTTCAACAGGTAGGACCGCTTCCATACCATACACAAGCTGATACGGTGTTGCCCCAGTGGATGTTCTGATCGACGTGCGGTACCCATGCAAGGCAAACGGTAGCATTTCATGCCAGTCTTTGTAGGTGACTACCATCTTCTACACAATCTTCTTGATGTTCTTGTTAGCTGCCTCAACAGCACCATTCATTTTTGGTCTGTAAGGAGAAGAATTGTGATGTTGAATTTTGAAGTCCCGGCACAGCTCTGCCATCATTTTGTTGTTCAAGTTGGAACCATTATCAGTAATGATTCGCTCGGGAACTCCATATCGACAGATGATATCTCTCTTCAGAAATCTGGCTACCACTTGCCTTGTAACATTTGCATATGAGGCCGCTTCAACCCACTTGGTAAAATAGTCAATAGCAACCAGGATGAATCTGTGGCCGTTTGAAGCAGTTGGTTCAATCTTGCCAATCATATCAATGCCCCACATAGCAAAGGGCCATGGTGAAGACATGATGTTCAAAGGGTTGGGAGGCACATGCACCTTATCTGCGTAGATCTGGCATTTATGGCATTTTCTGGCGTAAGCACAACAGTCTGCATCCATTGTGATCCAGTAATAGCCTGATCTTAACAACTTTTTAGCCATGGCATGTCCTCCAGCATGGGTACCAAAGGATCCTTCGTGCACTTCATGCATCAACAAATCTGCTTCTGTCTTGTCAACACATCTGAGGAGTACCATGTCAAAGTTCCTTTTGTATAAAGATCCATCAGCGTTCAGAAAGAAACTACCAGCAAGCCTTCTCAAAGTCTTCTTATCATTGGAAGATGCCCCAGGTGGGTATGTTTGATCCTCCAAGAAGCATTTAATGTCATGGAACCAAGGCTTATCGTCTTTGACAACTTCTTCTGTAAATACATAAGCTGGTCTATCAAGTCGGGACACTGAAATCTGAGGTACAAAGTTAGCAGCTTGAACTTTGATCATGGATGAAATGGTAGCAAGAGCATCTGCAAACTGATTCTCGTCCCGAGGGATATACTCAAGCTTGACTGTTGTGAAGAAAGTCAATAACCTTCTTGTATAATCCCTGTAAGGTATCAGATGATCCTGGTGTGTATACCATTTCCCGTTGGTCTGATTGACTACGAAAGCTGAATCTCCGAATACGGTCAATGTCTTGATCCTGAGGTCAATGGCTTCCTCAAGACCCATAATGCAAGCTTCGTATTCAGCTTCGTTATTAGTGCAGTTGAAAGTGAGTTTTGCCGAGAAAGGCATGTGAACTCCTTTGGGTGTAATGAGTACTGCACCAACACCACGACCATTCATGTTAACAGCCCCGTCAAACATCATAGTCCATTCTTCTTCCGGGTCAGGCCCTTCAGTGTGAATAGGCTCTTCATGATCTTTTGATTTTATGAACATGATGTCTTCATCAGGGAAGTCAAATCTCATAGGCTGGTAGTCATCAATAGGTTGCTCAGCAAGATATTCAGATAGTACACTGCCCTTGATGGCTTTCTGAGATGTGTACTGTATGTCGTATTCTGTAAGAATCATCTGCCATCTTGCAACCCGTCCGGTAAGGGCTGGCTTCTCGAAAATGTACTTAACTGGGTCCATCTTTGAGATTAATAAGGTTGTGTGGGTCAACATATACTGTCTCAGTCGGCGAGCAGCCCACGCTAAAGCACAGCAAGTTTTCTCGAGCAGTGAATAACGTTGTTCACAGTCGGTAAACTTTTTGCTTAGGTAGTATATTGCATACTCTTTTCGACCAGACTCGTCATGCTGGCCCAGCACACACCCCATTGACTCTTCTAATACTGTCAAGTACATAATCAGAGGTCTTCCTTCAACTGGAGGCATAAGGATTGGAGGTTCTAGCAAATACTCTTTGATCTTGTCAAAAGCCCTTTGGCAGTCTTCGTTCCACCTGACCGTCTGTTCTTTCCTTAACAGCTTGAACAAGGGTTCACAGGTTGCTGTAAGGTGAGATATGAACCGTGAAATGTAGTTCAATCGACCTAAGAACCCTCGAACTTCTTTCTCAGTTTTCGGTGCAGGCATCTCTTGAATAGCTTTGACTTTATCAGGGTCAACTTCAATCCCTTTCTCGCTTACAATGAAACCCAGCAGCTTACCAGATCGCACCCCGAATGTGCACTTATTGGGGTTCAGCTTCAGTTGGTACTTCCTCAGACGCTTGAATAACTTTAGCAGATTCACCAGGTGGTCTTCTTCAGTAAGGGACTTGGCGATCATGTCATCCACATAACATTCGATTTCTTTATGGATCATATCGTGGAATAATGTTACCATAGCCCGTTGATATGTTGCACCAGCATTCTTCAGTCCAAATGGCATTACCTTGTAACAGAACGTGCCCCAGGGTGTGATGAATGTTGTCTTCTCCATGTCTTCAGGTGACATTTTAATCTGATTGTATCCTGAAAATCCGTCCATGAAGGAGAATACCGAGAACTGAGCCGTGTTATCGACCAATACATCGATGTGAGGTAATGGGAAGTCATCTTTCGGGCTGGCTCTGTTCAGATCCCGGTAGTCAACACACATCCTTACTTTGCCATCTTTCTTTGGAACAGGCACAATGTTAGCAACCCACGGCGGATAGCTAGTTACAGCAAGGAACCTGGCGTCCCACTGCTTTTGTACCTCTTCCTTGATTTTCATTGCCATGTCTGGGCGAGTGCGGCGCAGTTTCTGTTTAACCGGTGGGCATTCTTCTCTTAAAGGCAGCTTGTGCACAACAATGTCGGTGTCCAACCCTGGCATGTCTTGATATGACCAAGCAAACACATCCACATATTCTTGAAGCAGATCAATCAGTTGTCTCTTCACTGAGTCTTGCAGGCAGGCCCCGATTTTAACCTCTTTCACGTCTTCATCTGTACCAAGATTAATCACTTCAACCTCCTCCTGGTGAGGAGTAATAACCTTTTCCTCTTGTCTCAGCAACCTGGCTAGCTCTTCAGGAAGCTCATATTCTTCTTCAACCCCTTCATCAGCTTGATTGATTGGATTGTCAAAGTCATACGATGTCATAGCCGTGCTGTTGTCGGTGCTGTCTGGAAGGCACTCTCTGCAAGGGTTCAGTTTGTTCATTTTAGTGATTGATTTTAATCTTGTTTAGAAAAAGTGAAATAAAGTTATCATTTTGAAAACACCGCCATTTATTTTTTGTACAAAAAAGAAAAATGGAAAAACAGTGAGCAGAAAAGAAAAAGACTCATTTGCAAAAAGATGTCTGATATTTCATTGATTTAATCTTGTTTGCACAAAAGTACAGATGGCCCTGATTACAAAATGAGTCTTGTCATCTTGGGCAAGATGCAAGACTTTGATGCATGCTATATAAAAAAAAAAAACAGGAAATAATAATTACTCTGCATGAGTAACTCTTATAATTTCCTGGGAAGACCAGTTCGAGACACTGCTCCCCGGGATCTTTGGACAAATCCAATTCTCCAGATTGCGCTCCTCTTCCAGCTCGTCTTCCAAATTGTTGATAGCATCAGGGGTAAGCATCCCCCCACTGATAAAAACAGGCTTTCCAGCAGCCTCCACTTGATTTTGTTGAGTTGGTCTGTAACCCAACCCAAACTTGTCCTTCTTCTCCTCCACAGATACGACCTTGCCCCAGCCTTGGGCAGTTCCCTCTTCAACAACCTTCCGGGCTTGTCGATAAGATGACATGGAGATTCCAGATACAGCAGATGCTTCATTGATATTCAAGGCCTCAAAACCTTGGCTCATTGTTTCATGGATCTCCCCATCCATCTCAATGTACTTATAAGTAGCCAGATGGCTAACAAATATATCCTCCTCCCCACAGATCGTAACAACTTGGCCTTCCCATTCAAATTTTAACTTCTGGTGAAGGGTAGACGTTACCGCGCCAGCGGCGTGAATCCAAGGTCTACCCAACAAACAGCTATAGGCGGGCTGAATGTCCATCACATAGAAGATAGTTGTAAAGGTTTGCGGACCAATTGTTACAGGCAGCTCTATCTCTCCCAGAACCGATCTCTTAGAACCATCAAAGGCTCTTACCACCAGGTTACTGGGTCTCAATGCTAATCCTTCATACTCTAGCTTCACCAGAGCCTTCTTTGGTAAGACATTAAGGGATGACCCTGTGTCTACCAGCACATGGGAAAGGACTGCTCCTTTACACTCCATGGTGATGTGCAAGGCTTTGTTATGGTTGCGGCCCTCCGCTGTCAAGTCAGTATTGGTGAACCCTAGCCCATTGCTAGCAGTAACATTTCCAACCACGGTTTCCAATTGATTGACAGTAATCTCTTCAGGCACGTAAGCTGCGTGCAAGACTTTGAGTAGTGCATTCCGATGGGCTTCGGAGCACATAAGCAGAGATAAGATAGAGATCTTGGATGGCGTCTGGTGAAGCTGATCCACAATTTTGTAATCACTCTTTTTGATGATCCTCATAAACTCATCAACTTCCTGATCGAATGGTGTTTTCAAGGCTTCCTTAACAGCTTGATCTTCCTGCACCGGGCTCTTTCCTTTTGCCTTGGCAGCAGCTTCTGCTTCGGCCGTAGGTCTTTGAATTGGTGGAGCAAAGAGACGTCCGCTTCGGGTGAAGCCTCCGCCTCCTCCCACATTATCTATCTGTGGTGCAGGTGTTGATGTTTCAAGAGTGATTCTTTTTCCTTCGCAGTACACGTCAGAACCATAGTGCCAAGGGATGGCCCTATTGCTTTCATATGGTACTGGTCCAGGCACTGTGACAGTGACTGGACTGATTGCAGCTGCTGAAGGGATTGTAATTGTTTGTGGATCATAATAAATAGTGACTGGTGCTCTAATGGGAGCAGCACCTTCTGAATTGTAGGCAGAGTTGCTTTCAAGATCATAAAATATGGTGACAGTAGAGACATCTTCATGATTGGTTGCTGGAGTTGTAGGAGATATTGTCGGAAGGTGGACGTTGTTGTTGGAGGAGATTCAAAATGGAGTGATGCTGAAGTTGTAGCAGGAGAAACTGTTGATAACTGGTCATTTGAGAAGACGGATGAAGTACTTGTTGATGAAGCCGAAGAATTGTTGGGAACAATGGTTGCTGCAGTTGTAGGAGGTTCTGAAACCGTTGCTGATGAGATTGCTGGATTTGTTGGAAATGATGTAGTGATCTGAAGTTGGCCACTCCGAATAAGGCCATCTATGCCATTCCTCAGATTATCGCACCCATTTACTGAGATATTGCAGTAAGCACACCCTAACTCGCATCCTGGGAACATGTTGCATTCTAAGAGCTGAGCCTTGATTTCTACCAATGGTGTCCTGATCTGTCCCACACTGGTTATTAAATAAGACAGTTTGTCTTCTTCAATAGCGTTAATTCGGGGACCACCATGATTTGGCATAGGATTTTTGTTGACGTTGGGCGGCGGTGCAAAATTCAGAGCTTTCGAGTCCACCAGGTCTTGTACCTTCATGTGCAGGGCTCTGCACTTTTCTGTACTATGGCCAGGTGCGTTTGAATGAAAGGCACACCTAGCATTGGAGTCGTAGTTCCTGGGTAGACTGTTGGGATCGGGAGGTGCCAACGTCCTTAGCTCAACTAGGTTGAGTTTCAAGAGTTGTGGCAGCAAAGTAGCATATGGCATGGGGATCGGATCGATCACTCTGTTAGCTTGAGATGGCCTCTGTTGGAATGGCCTTTGCTGGTTATTGTTGTTGGTGTTGCTGTTGTTGTAATTCCTTGGAGGGTACTGATTTTGTTGTTGATACTGAGGTTGTGGCTGATAGTTTTGCTGAGGAGGTTGATAAACAGGTTGTGGATGAACTGGAGCAGGGATAGTGACTGCAGCTACAGATCTGTGAACATATTGGGGCCTACCCCTGTTGGTGTGGATGGCATTAGTCTCACCAGTCCTTCTCGGGCCTGCAAAAGGCTTTCTTGCATTACTGGATGAGCTTGCACCATTGTCTGAGATCTTCCCCATCTTCAATAGGCTTTCAATTCTCTCTCCGGCTATGACAACATCTGCAAAGCTAGTGGAGGAGAAGGCAGCTAGCCTATCAATATAGGTTCCCTGAAGGGTATTCATGAACATATCAGCCATTTCCCGTTCAGACATAGGTGGCTGGACAGCAGCAGCGAGCTGTCTCCATCTTTGAGCATATTCTCTGAAGCTCTCTCTAGATGATTGTGACATCCCCATTAGGAGGGTCCTATTGGGTGCCATATCCAGATTATACTGATACTGTCTGATGAAGGCCTCTGCCAGGTCCTTCCAGCATCTTACAGTTGCTCTTGTCAGATGGGAATACCATTCCCTAGAAGCTCCAGTCAGGCTATCTTCGAAGTAGAACATCCACAATTTCTCATCCATGGTATAAGCTTTTAGTCTCCCGAGAAAAGATTGCAGATGAGTCCGAGGACAGGAAGTCCCATTATACTTTTCAAAGCAGGGTGGCTTAAACTTGTGGGGAATCCTGACCCCGTCTACCAAGCCCATGTCCATGACATCGAACCCCAAAGAGTTTTGAGACTCTAAGGATCTTAACTTCTCAGCTATTTCATCCAATCTTCTATCATAAGCCTCTTCCCCGGCTCCCATTACTGTGAACTGGTCTTCTTGAGGATCTTCTTGCAGTACCCTCCCGGCTGTAGCAGTTCCTGGTATATTGACTGGAATGTTGGCCTCTGGATGGAGGTGAGGACCAAAGACAGGGGGATTGACATGTGGCTGGACTCTTTCATTGTTACTAGTCCCAGCAGTCCCCGGATGATGATCCTCTTGATTCCTCCCTTCTACCAAAGCTCTGAGCCTCTCCTGGCTTTGGGCTAAGTTGTTCATTACTTCCATGAACTGCGTCATTTGAGTTCTCATCTCCAACCTCTCATTGGTCATCTGATTTCTGACCTCAGTAAGGTCTTGCTGCATCTGATCCATCTGAATGCCCGGAAGATTGTTTCGGGTAGGGTATCTGTGTGGCCTGTTGAGTGGGGACCCTCTTCGTCGAGCAATAATTCCTGAGCATCACAACAGAGTTAGCAACAACAAAAACAAAACCTACAAAACAAACAAAAAATGTTAGCATGCAATGCAGTATGCTTATTTGTTCTCAAGGTATCTGGCTTGGCATTCAGTTTTGACCCTCCCAGCCCCTTGAAAATGTTGTTGATGTTGTTCTTGAAGAAAACTCAGATGGAACAACCCAACACAAATATATATTACAGAAAGGGAAATAATACATTTTGTTCATTTTACAACACAAGCCCCCTAAGGGGTCAAAATACATCACAAAAAAGTAAAAGTACATGGAATGGAAACAACAACAAGCAAATGATCAAACACCAAGGCCAAACTCATCCTCACGAACTTCCTTGAGAAGTGCTTCGGTCATAGGATCAGCCGGACGTTCCGTAAGATTCCGGATAAGGAGGTTCCGGGTAGCAACAGCTGTAGTCAACTTCTTGTGCTGACTTTGGTCCTTAGACCTCTTCACTCCGGCTCTGATCTTCAGCTCTGATATCTCCCTCTGGGCTGCTGCCAGGGCTTCCTCTATCTGTTCCATCTTGTCTTGAACTCTCTTGTCTTCCAGAGTACGAGCCTCGGTGATCCTGACCCACCTAGCCTGACTCTCCTTCAGATACAAGTCTGTCCTAGCTTTCTGGAATTGGGCTTCCTTGCAAGCATTCTTCAGGATTTGTTCTCCAGCCCTAGACTTCTTAATGTAATCTTCAGACCTTTCAATCTTAGCCAGATGCTCTTTCTTCAGCTTCTCCAATCTTTCAATATCCAATCTTCCATCACTCCTCTCATAGAGGGTCTTCTGCAAAGCTTGGGTTAACTTCTCATTTCTCTCCTTCAACTTCTCAAACTCCTCCAGGCTGACAGTTGCTGGAGGTGGTGTTGTGGAGGGTCCAGGCACATCTTCAATAGTAAAGGGCATCCCAGAGAATTGAGCCCTAGCATAGGACCAATCATAGTATTGTGCTGATGCCACATTGTTACATTTTCCCAAGATGGTTATCCCCTTAGTTTGAACATTATCCCAGGCCCAGGCTGCCTGCCTAACAATTGCCAAACTAATCTTGTTCTCACAGTAAAGGGTCTCCACCAAGTCTTGTGCCTTAGGAGTGTGGACCAGTGCATAGCCCAGTTGTCTTTTAAACAACAGAGGGTTGTAGTTAATACTACCCTTAACTCCTACTAGGGGTACATTGGGAAAATGCCCACAGCTGGTGATGATATCCCTGCCTTTTGTGCTTTGAGTGCACCACCTGATATCAGCTGAAGTGAGAGTGGTAAGCCTTCCAGCCCAGTTTTTCTGTTAATGAGGGTTCAGAAATGCATCTGTCCTGGGTAGATGCCTGAGAAGCCAAGTATGGAACAATGGAGCACAACATCTCACTAATCTGCCCCTCTGCTTTTCATTCCTCTGATGCACTGAATAGTAGAGATCACCTAATAAAGTTGGCACTGGGTTCTTCAGAATGAACAGGTGGATTGAATTCTTACTAATGAATCGAGGCTCATCTGCAAATAACACAATCCCATATATACTCAGGGCCAATAAAGCACAAACTGCTCTCCACTCTCCTAGAGAAGCTTTCAGGGCAGCTTGAGAAATCAAGAAATCCAGATGCAGGCCAGGGATTCCTGCTTTAGAAGTCATATGTTGCCCAATCAAGGTTGGTTCCAGATGCAATGCCTTTGCTACCTCTACATTACTTGGAAAGACCATCTCAGGGTTGAAAGGAATCTCCCTCCTGATAGGTATACCAGCTAATGATGAGTATTCCTCCAATAAGGGCCCCATCTGAAAATCCTGGAAAGTGAAACATCTCAGTGGGGGATCATAAAACTGAAGGCAGGTGTGGATCAGGCTTCTCTGTGAAGGGTCCAAATCCATAACCATATCAAGTATATCTACATGGTGTTCCCTGAACAATGGTATGGTCTGGAGTGATCAGGGTCTGAATCCTCCTGATGTCTGACAACTCTGGCTGGAAGAAGTGGTAAGTGATGTTGCTTTTCTTTGGAGCCATGATGCTGAGACTGAGTAGAAACAAGTGCTGATGAAGATGCTGAGGAGTGGGCCACTGGCTGGCTGAAGTAGATAGCTAGTAACAAGTGCTGATGAAGGTAGGTCAATACTGAAGATGGGGTCAAAACCAAAACCAAATGAAGATGGATACCCTGAAACACAAATAAGCAAATGTTAATATGATGCAATGATTATGTATGCAAATGATATGCAAAGGGTTTGTGACTAAGCTGGATCTGATCAAGAGCTCTGATATAAGTCCATGTAAGAAATCCAGATGGAGGCTCAAAAGTCCAGTAACCAAGGTGGGGGGCTCAAATAAAGAGCCACATGTCCAGGGTTTAGAATCACAAGAACTGTTCCAACATGGAGTATTCTTAATCAAAGTAACAGGGTATTCTGAGGTCAAGGTACCTGCAAACCTGTAAACAGCCCAACCCCCTCACAGGTGGTGTTCTAGAACAAGGATCTTCAGACTTGGATCAGTTATGAGAAGTGTAAACACTTCTAACCCGGAGGTACAGTGTTTACAATAACCATAACAATTCCTCCTCTAATTCACCTCAGTTTCTGAAGGTCAATACTAAAAGGTCATCCAGACTTAGCAGGCTTCCCAGATAGCCCTAGCATTGCAGGAAATCTGCAACACAGAGTTCTCAAGAAGAAACCCACATCTGAACCGTGTTTCATATTCCCGCACCAGACCGAAATGGAATGGGAAAGAATATGATTCACTCTAGCCTAGGTGTCACTCAGGTCCCAGGTATAGGGCCTCAACTCTCAATGGAATACCCACCCACCAAAGCAAACAACAGATCCAGCCAGCAGCATGACAGTATGATATATACAAAAGCAATAAAGAAAGCAGTAAAGTAACTGTACATAAAACAAAAATAAATACAAATATACAAACACAGATAAGCACATAACACCCCCAATAAACACAAATCAAACAAGCGCTAGGAGGAACCCACAAAAAGAACCAGGAGCCCTGGTTGCAGTATAAGGGTCCCCAGCAGAGTCGCCAAGCTGTCGCTCCCGATAAATGGGGAATAGCCCAGATAAGGGTACAGGCGCGAACGGTCGGCGAGAGGGACAATGAGAACACACAGCAGTGAACTCACTGGAGATGAATAGAGTCGCCAGCTAGGCATTTTTATCCCGGAGGAAAGGTAATGCTGCATAGACCTAGAAAGAGATGGATAAGACGGTTGCGAACCAGAGAGACTGAGAAAGGGGGTTGGTTACAACCTGGGAAGGTATTAGCACCCAGATTGTCCGCCGTACTCGACGGGATCCACGCTTAAAAGATTTGTGTTTTAAAGGGGTAGTGTCAGTGCAATTTGTGTATAAAAGAGCTGGAAAATAATGTACAGGTGTCGGTGTAAAAGAAGTGTGAAGTGCATAAGTGAAGTGTCAGTGTAAGGAAAAGAGTGAAATGCTCATGATTATGAGGCTAAAGAATAAAGCTAGAAGAGGGGGGAATGTACAGAGACTTTTGTTCGATAACTGTTAAGTTATGCCTACGTATCCTCTCGTGCAATGAGGAAGTCAGAACACCGTAGATCGACCCAAAGAGACTGAAAGATGAATTGACTTGTGAACTGCTTACTTGCCTATGCTCAAGTGTATGACCTGTCTGGCTCAGGTGCAAACTGTCTTGCATTAGACGGAAGAAGCAAGCTCTCGATTGTGAGTGAAGGCGATGAGAAAAGAATCCCGAAGGAGACGATTATTGTTTGTTTTTGAGTTTTCAGTCTTTTATTGCTTGTGAAAGTTTGTCATAAGTTAATGAGCTTAAGCCTAAACCAATGGGTTAGTAAACTCATCACATCTTCCCTCTGATTAGGGGTAATGAGAATACCTTAAGTGTGAAGTCAGATTCTCACACTTAATCACCTTTTGATGTAGAGTTAAGATCATTAACCTACTTGTGATTATTTAGATGTTTTTGTGGTTTTTGTTTAGTGTTGAGTAATGAGGTTAAGCCATAATCAGGGATTAAACAGACTCATTACACCATCCTAATGGAAGGATAATAGATGAGAATGTTTAAGCTGAGGAAAAACTCCTCAACTTAGTCCATGATTAGGGATTAAACTCATGACAAAACAAGTCTTTGATTAAGTGGATTTTATTTAATGGTAAGATGATGAAGTGAATTTTATGGTTTGTAAGACAACTTGAGGGGGACTTGTCCATTAACACTAGGGTTAGTCCTTCTTAACCATTTAAGGAAGAATTAGAACCCTAATGCAAGGCCCAAGTTACAAGCTTGATGTCTTGATGATTATTAAGTGGATTGATTAAAGGAGTTAAACACATTAAGGGTCTAACACTTAGGATTAAAGTTATACACTCCATCCTAATAGAAGGATGCAGGCATAAGCTTAATCACAAAGCCTTAAAGCCTTTAGGGTTTAGTCCCTGGTTATGAGATGAGAAGAGAAGACTCAAAGAGAGACACAAAGGTAAAACTATGAGGGGAGACTAATCAGAACCCTAATTCATTGTCATGCTTGGTTGTCCCTAAGGTTTGTGTGGTTTGCAAGAACAATCTTCAAAGGAGCCACCAGGGAGCAGATGAACAAGATCAAGAGAAGCAAAGTGACTTGCTTCATTCAAGAAGTCAAGTCACTTGAAGAAAGAAAGTGGGAAGAACAAGAATGAGTAAGCTCAATCTCAAACACATATAGGAATGCAGCAATGGATGCAAGAGAGATGAAAAGAAAAGTCATGAGAAGTGAAGGCAAATTCGCTTCTCAAATCACTTACCACCTGAAATGTTAGAAAAGAAAATGCAATGCAATGCCAAATGTGATGAGATGACATGATGCAAAACAAAACCAGGAGCATGTTGATGATGATAATGATGCTATGAGATGCTACAAACAAGAAACAAGGCATGGAGATGATCATACAAGTTTATGAATGCAAATGAAGCAAGCTTAGAAGCATGAACATACATGAAAAGTTATGAAACATACATGGCATACAACATGGCAAATGCAAGATGCAATGATTAAACATGCTTTCTATGTGTCTTATGATGTCAAATGAATCACAAGAATGCTTGAAATGTCATGGCAAGTCATGTTATGCAAGAGAATGCAAGAAGGATGCAAAATGGAAGCCCAAATTAGGGTTCATGGATCAAACAACAAGCCAAAACCAAAAACAGAAGCAAACCCTAAGATAAAAAATGGAAAATGCCACTCAAAGAAACCCTAATCCTATACTAAACCAATGTCCAAAGGGGAGGTCTCAACTCTTAACCAATCTCAAGTTATGATTTTTACAAGTTATTAGGGTTTTTAGGGTTTCCAAACAAGAAAATTGACAAACAAATGAAAAATGCAAGATCAAATCATGACCATTTTATCTCAAAAACTACATGTTAAACACAATGCAATGCAAAAAGAATCAATGTCCAACTCTTCATAGATAGGCAGAAATGAATTTTTGAACTTAGGATCAAAATAATGCACAAAAATGATTTTAATTCAATGAAAAATTCTCAAAATGCATCAAGATCAAAAAAGAAATTTGGTTTGAAGGTTGGACAATGTTTCTAAATGTCTTAGAACATTTCATGAATTTTTTGGTGATTTTTAAATACCTATTAGTATTTTTAATAAATTAATTTCCATTAATCAATTAAAAATAATCTTTTAAATATTTAAAAATACTTTTTTAATGATAAAAATAAAATGAAAATATTTTTGTGTCATGAAAAATAATAAAACTTAAGAGAAAAAGTTTCATAATTTTTTAAGACTTTTTACTAGTTTAAATTAATTGTGCAAATTAAATGGAAAAGAAATGAAATTAAAATAAATAAAATGAAAGTAAACAGAATGGAGGGATGAGATGAGCCCTGGGTTTGAATGCGTTGACTGGCGCCAGATCCAGTGGCTGTGGTTGATTCTGATCAAATTAATTTAATTATGGATTAATTAAACTAAACACGTGGATTAAGGCTAAGCAAACAGATCTGGACCACTCACTCACGCGCGAAGTCAACTGGTCAAAGGCAATCCACGGTCCAAATTCAAACTAGAGTTAATGACAGGATTAGGGCACAAATCACTTTCAGGCTGCCGGAGAAGACTTCCGGTCGTCTTCTCCGGCCAGCATCTCCCCTGAAAATCCTCAAAACTCTAAAAACCTAACTAAAATGAAATCTAAGAATTGGGAAATGATCCCCACTCACTCACGAACCAAAACCCCTAATCAAAGCAAATTTATATTTCCTAACAAGGCTGAATCGAAGCAAGAAAGAATTAGGGCACGCAAGTTTCAGAGAGCAATTAAACTCTCATTTCATCACCATTTGCAAAACCAAAGGCATATTCATGATCAGGAAGACACAAAGAACAAGTTTAGAACATAAAAAATGATTTCTGGAAAAATATTTCTTGAGTTACCTGAGATTCGAAGCTTTCACTTCAGCCACTTTCTGACCACTTCCTTCAGTGCAATCCACTCTACTTGGTCCCCAGATGACTCTTGAATGCTTAGGAAGAGTTTATGTTGGCTGGATAAGGAGTTTGACAAGCTTCTGCTCAAGCTCAGTTGGAAATGGCAATGGTGATGCAGGCAGCTTCAGGCCAATGTAGGTGGTGGTTTGTGGTCCAAATGATGAGTGGAGAAGGTCTATGGAGTTTGTTTTGATGTTTGTGAGCTGTGGAGAGAGATTCGAATGAAACTGCAGCTTGAGGTGAAAATGGTGCAGTGAGGTTATGGCTCCTTTCAGGCCTGGTTCTTTGTTGCTTTGTGCTTAATGAGGCATGGTGAGATGTTTGGTGACAATGGTTTAGATGTTTGATGGCTGGGCAGAGAGATTCGAAGCAATTTGCACAAGGGAGTGTTTTTGTATGTGCGTTGGTGTGAAGTGTTTCAGCCTTGCTTGGTATATGAAATGGCTTGCAAATGAAAAGTATAAACTAATCCAATTGGCTGGATGATGTGACATGGCCTGCTGTGATAGGTAAGTTTGCTTTTGCTCAAAGTCCACCTTTTGTGTAAGAGAAGTATGGTGTGGTTCTAGGCTTAGTACAAGGCATGGGCTATGCAGCAATGGTGAGGGGAAGGGCTAGCAAAGTGCAGTAACCAATGCAGCAAGTGGGGGAAAGAATGATCATGAGTTTTGCAAGTTGTTGCTTTATGGTTCACATGTGATTTCCTTAACCCACAAACCATAATACATGAGCATTCTTGGTTCAATTCTGATTTTTATGACTTATAGAATGTTTGTGTGCTGGTTTGAAATGAACTAGAGGTTACAAAAGGCTTTGGTTCATGGTTTTGCAAAATTCTCATTTGAGGCATGCCTTGAAAATCAATGATTTTGGCCAACTTTGTCACACCATAACTTTTGATCCAAAAAGAGTTTGATCATGTTCTTGTACTTTTTGAAAAGGGAAAAATGTGATCTACAACTTTCATGACAAAAGTTTTTCCTTTTGAAGCATTTTTGGATCAAGAATCAAGGCTTGAAAAATGACCTAAAATGAAGCATTCTTGAAAAGTCAACTATGCCCAAAAAGTCAACATTTGCCAAAACTCCAAATTCTTGATTTTTGTGAACTTCAACCTTCTTCCATGATCAAATAAAGATCATATACACTCAAAATGATGAAGATCAACCATTGGTTGGGTCATTGGGGGCCTCAGATGCCCTGATTTTGCACTGACTTGTCCAGAAAGTCAACCCTTGATCAGATGACTTCCCCATGGAATTTCTTCATGAAAATTGATATGCATACTCCCTATACCATATAGAGACCAATGGAAACAAGAATGACCAAAAAATTTGGTGTTATGGCCTCTGAAACCAAAACCCTAATTTTCAGTCAACTGTGCAGTCAAACCTGGCTCTGCATCCATACAAACCCTGGTTCTTGTGATTCTTTTGAAATTTTGACTTTGAGAGGATGTATTATGATGATTGGACACACATATATCCCTTTTAAGTGATTGGTGGCCTTTGGAGTGGCTCAAGAAGCTTTTGGATTGCTCAGATCACAAACCCTAGGTGCAGATGACTTAGAAACTATGCAGTGAATCAAAAGTGAGATGTGAGATGATATGATTGTGTCTATGCATATGAGAATGATCACAAGCCATGGTGTGAATGGGTGAGGGAAAATTTGGGGTGTTTACACTATGGATGCTGTAAGAGGTATTCCTAAACTGAAGATTGATGATGGCAAAATATGTGGTGAATGTCAAATAGGCAAGCAAACTAAGATGTCCCATCCAAAGCTCCAACATCTGACAACTTCCAAAGTTTTGGAACTTTTACATATGGATCTTATGGGACCTATGCAGGTTGAAAGTCTTGGTGGTAAGAGGTATGCTTATGTGGTGGTTGATGACTTTTCAAGATATACATGGATAAATTTCATCAAAGAAAAGTCTGATGTATTTGATGTATTCAAAGAATTATGCCAAAGATTACAAAGAGAAAAATCCAGCTGTGTAATCAGAATAAGAAGTGATCATGGAAAAGAATTTGAGAACCAAAAGTTCTTAGATTTCTGCTCTTCAGAAGGAATCAATCATGAATATTCTTCACCAATCACTCCTCAACAGAATGGGATTGTTGAGAGGAAGAATAGAACTATTCAAGAATCTGCAAGAGCTATGATCCATGCTAAAAAGTTACCTCTGTACTTCTGGGATGAAGCTATGAACACTGCCTGTTACATTCATAACAGAGTTACTTTGAGGAAAGGAACTTTGTCCACAATATATGAAGTCTGGAAGGGCAGAAAACCCACAGTTAAGTACTTTCATGTGTTTGGAAGTAACTGTTATATTCTGGCAGATAGGGAGCAAAGGAGAAAAATGGATCCTAAAAGTGATGAAGGGATTTTCCTTGGATACTCTATAAACAGCAGAGCATATAGAGTATTTAATTCTAGAACCAAGGTTATCATGGAGTCCATAAATGTGATAATTGATGATGCTCCTACAGATGTCCCAGAAGATGTTGGAACATCTGCTGATATCAAGATTGAAGCTGAAGAAAAGGATGATCATTATAACTTCACTCAAACTGATATAAGGACAGAAGAATCCAGAAAACCTCCCTCCATCAGAATACAGAAGGATCATCCCAAAGATTTGATAATTGGTGACCCCAACAGAGGTGTGAGCACTAGATCAAGAGAAGTAATTTCAGGTTCTTGTTTTGTCTCTAAAATAGAACCTAAAAACATCAAGGAAGCTCTTACTGATGAATACTGGATTTGTGCTATGCAAGATGAATTAGGTCAATTCACAAGGAATGAAGTGTGGAATCTTGTTCCTAGACCTGATGACATAAATGTGATTGGAACAAAATGGGTGTATAAGAACAAGTCAAATGAACAAGGAGTTGTTACAAAGAACAAAGCTAGACTTGTAGCTCAAGGATACACTCAAATTGAAGGGGTAGACTTTGATGAAACCTTTGCACCAGTAGCAAGGCTTGAATCAATAAGACTACTGTTGGGAATTGCTTGTATCTTAAAGTTCAAGCTATTTCAAATGGATGTGAAAAGTGCCTTTCTTAATGGTTATCTTAATGAAGAGGTATATGTAGAACAGCCTAAAGGATTTGTTGATCCAAGCTGTCCAAATCATGTATACAAATTAAAGAAAGCACTTTATGGTCTGAAGCAAGCTCCAAGGGCATGGTATGAAAGACTAACTACATTTCTTATCAAACAAGGATACAGAAAAGGTGGAATTGACAAAACCTTGTTTGTTAAAGATGAAGAAGGAGATGTCATGATTGCTCAAATATATGTTGATGACATTGTGTTTGGTGGGATGTCTGACAGGATGGTCAAACATTTTGTCAAGCAGATGGAATCTGAATTTGAAATGAGCCTAGTAGGTGAGTTAACCTACTTTCTTGGTTTGCAAATAAAGCAAATGGAAGACTCAATGTTCATTTCCCAAAGTAAGTATTCCAAGAACATAGTCAAGAAATTTGGAATGGAAAATGCTTCTCATAAGAGAACTCCTGCCCCCACTCATTTAAAGCTGACTAAAGATGAAAAGGGTGAGAATGTAGATCAAAGCCTATACAGAAGCATGATTGGAAGCTTGTTATACTTGACTGCTAGCAGACCAGACATAGCATTTGCAGTAGGAGTTTGTGCAAGATATCAAGCTGATCCAAAAGTCAGTCATCTCAATCAAGTCAAGAGAATTCTTAAATATGTTAATGGTACTTGTGACTATGGCATAATGTACTTTCATGGTTGCAAACCAATTCTCACTGGCTTCTGTGATGCTGATTGGGCTGGAAGTGCTGATGACAGAAAAAGCACTTCAGGAGGATGCTTCTTTCTAGGAAATAATTTGATTTCTTGGTTCAGTAAGAAACAAAATTGTGTATCCTTATCTACAGCTGAAGCTGAATATATAGCAGTTGGAAGCAGTTGTTCTCAGTTGGTTTGGATGAAGCAAATGCTCACTGAGTACAATGTCCCACAGGATGTCATGACATTGTACTGTGACAACTTAAGTGCAATCAACATATCAAAGAATCCTATCCAACATAGCAGGACCAAGCATATTGATATCAGACATCATTTCATCAGAGATCTTGTAGAAGAAAAGGTGATTTCATTGGAACATGTAGCTACAAATCTGCAGTTGGCTGATATCTTTACAAAAGCATTGGATGCTACACAATTTGAGAACTTAAGGGGCAAACTAGGAATCTGTTTATGTGAGAGTTAGTAGTTAATGAGATGTGCCAACATGTCATATGACATTGTATGGCATAAGTTCCAGATGGCAACAATAGTCTGGACAAGAACCTTGGGTATTCCATTCCTAATCATTTTCAATATAACGGCTACTTATTTAGTAACAGCTTATAATCAGCTATCAATTTTCTCATCACACCATCAAAAGCGAATCATATTATCAAGCTGTTATTCAGAAATCAAAAACCCTAAATCTCTTCATCCATCTTCCTTGACAATGTCTCAAAACCCTAGCACTCCTGAAGAGATTCTCAACAAAGAAGACGTAGTTCATGCAACTCCCATCTCTGTGGTACCAATGACATCAACCCCACTGGACGAACTCAGGGGAAGCGCTTCTCATGCTAAAAAGCCCAGAACTCCAAAAAGAGCTAAAGATCAAGTCTGCAGCAAAGCCAAAGGAGGAATTCCTTCTCCAGCAAACATGCCTCCAAAATCTTCTGACTATGTGGATGCTTCCATCAAAGAGATAGTCAACAAGATTCTTTCTGAACAGAGGGTGGTTAGTGGGATCTCTATTCCTCTGAACACCATGCCTGCGCCTCAAGAAGAACAAGCTCAAGCTGCAGAGGACACTCCTGCAGAACAAGATGTCCCAATAGATGTTGGAACATCTGAAGATGAGAAAAAGAACTCATCTGATGCTGATACTGAACAAACTGAGGACCAGAAAAAGGCCTCAAATGAAAGTGATGAAGAAGACTCTGAGGATCAGACCAAAGCCTCAACTGAAGATCACATCTCTGCTGATCAACCAGCTGAAGAGGAGACTGCTCAATCTCCTCCAGTGGTGAACCTGGAGCAGGACTCTGATGCAGAGATCATAGCCTCTGTTAGACCTAGCATAGCCAAAAGGCTCAGGTCCAGGAAAGGAAAGATGCAAGCTGAACCTAAAATTCCTGAGAAGAAGAAGGCTACTCCAAAGAAAGGCCAAGCTAAAGCTGCCTTTGGTCCAACAAAACCATGGAGTAAAGTCCAAACCCAGAAGAGAAAAGCTGTCACACCATCAGACTCAGATGTTGAATCAGATGTCCCAACATCACCTCCCAAGAAGAAACCAGCACCATCTAGGGCTTCAACTGCTGTTCCAGAAGCTCCCTTGGACAACATATCATTCCATCATGTCTCTAGTGTTAACATATGGAAGTTTGTGTACCAAAGAAGGGTTGCCCTGGAAAGAGAACTGAGCAGCAATGCACTTGAGTGCACTGAACTGATTGATCTTATCTCTGCTGCAGGCCTCTTTAAAACAGTCTCAGATCTCTCTCCCTGCTATGAACTTCTTGTCAAAGAATTCATTGTTAATCTTCAAGAGGATTATGCCAATGGTAAGTCCTCTGAATTTAGAAAAGTCTTTGTTAGAGGTAGGTGTGTAGAGTTCTCTCCTCAGATCATCAATCAATACCTATGAAGAGAAACAGATGGACCAAATGAGCTAGGTAAGACAGATAATCAAGTCTGCATGGTGATCACTGCAAACCAGGTCAAGGCATGGCCTGTTAAAGGAAAGCTCTCAGTGAGCATGTTAACAAGAAAATATGCCATGCTGAACAGGATTGGTACAGCTAACTGGGTTCCTACCAATCACACATCTTCAATCTCCACTGGTCTGGCCAGGTTTATCTATGCTGTGGGAACTCAGACTAAGCTGGATTATGGTGCTTACATTTTTGATCAAACCTTGAAGCATGCCAGCTCTTCTGCAACAAAGCTGCCAATAGCTTTTCCCTCTTTGCTATGTGGTATAGTTCTAAGTCAATACCCTGGAATTCTCACTGAGAAGGACACAGTCTGCAAGAGAGAAAGCCCCCTGGCATTTCACTACAAACTGTTCCTCAGTCATCATGCAGCAGATGTTGAAGCACCTTCTGGGACATCTGCAGGTCCTTCAACTGCTAAGACTCCAATCTCCAAAAAGGCATTAATTGCTGAACTCAAGAGCACTTGCAAAGAGCTTGAAGCTAGAAAGCAGAAGCTTGAGGAAATTATTCAAAGGTTGGAGAGTGAAGGAGATCAGAAAGCTGCATCTGATGAAGAAACTGAAGCTGATGAAGAAACTGAGAGTGATGAATTTGAGTGATCATTGTAGGTGAGGCAATTGTAATGACAGCATTGTATTTCTGGATTAGTGTCTTTGGCCCCCATAATTTGTGTCTAACAAGGGGGAGAACAACAACAACAAAATGTATTGTTGTTTAATCATGAATGAAAAATCTGTTTGTTTGTGTCTGAACTGAATCAGTGTGTTTTGATAAATATTTCTGTTGCAACAAGACTGGATACATATATGTTTGAGGGGGAGTAATCTCAAATTTGAATCAACAGAAAAGTAATGCTCCACTCTGATAAAAAGAACTTCTGCTGCACTCTGAAAACCAGAAAAGATGTTAGCCAAAAATTAACCAAAGGGGGAGTTTGTAGATGTTTAAGAATTGGCAGAATTTTTGACCAACAAGAAATGTTGAATTCAGTTCAGAATGTCCTATCAAATGTTGGGACATTATCAAACAGAGTATATGAACTTATTTAAGGATGTCTCATCAGATGTTGGGACATTGTGTAAATAACTTAAGTTCAGTTTTTTCAGGATGTCCCAACAGATGTTGAGACATCTCAGACCTGCTACCAGAATTAATTAATGATTAATTGATCAGAGATATTTAAGGAGAGTTATCTGGAATTAATTAATGATGGATAAAAACAGAACAAGGCGCATCTGTAGGGAGTTTTATATTGAAGATTCAGATTAAAACAGAAGACCTAAAGCACCTAGAATCTAGGAGGTAACAAACCCTAATTCAAGGTGGAAGCTGCATGCGCATTAGGGCTGGATCATTCTACAGAAAGCCCAAATTACAGATACCTATTTAAGCAACAGAAACTCACAGAATTGAGTACGAATTTCAGAAGACCAAATAGGGTGTCTAGAATTTAATAGCAGGTTGTTTTTATTGTACCACTTTATGAGCTTTTAAGCAAAAGTGCATTTGTGACTTGATTGAAACTGTGAAGTAAGATCAAGCTGTATTGTTTGAAGAATGTCTTCAATTTCATTAAACTTGTAAACTTGATCACTGTGTGATTGAGGGGGAGTGAGTAGGGTACTCTTATCTAAGGTGTGTCTTAGGTAGAAATTGCATTGGGTAGTTATTAAGTGATAGATTAAACAGGGTGGTTTAAGTCTAGAATTAATATTACTTATAGTGGATTTCCTCCTGGCTTGGTAGCCTCCAGATGTAGGTGTGGTTATACACTGAACTGGGTTAACAAACTTCTGTGTTGTTTACTTTTCTTGCTATTTAAGTTTTGGTTAAATCTGTCAAGTGTCCTATCAAGTGTTGGGACATCTCTTAGGACATCTCATACCTGATCACAGAATTTCACAAGGTTTCTCGTCAGACACTGCGTCTACAGAGAAGGCATGAGCTGGAGCGTCAAGCCTGGAGATGTCAATTCTGGGTACATAATTCCAACACAAGACTTTGATAGACGAAGAAAGAGTGGCCAATGCGTCGGCAAATTGATTTTCATCATGTGGTATGTACCGAAGCTTAACTGTCGTGAAGAACGTCAACAATTTTCTAGCATAATCCCTGTATGGAATTAGATCCTCTTGATGCGTATACCACTTGCCGGTAACTTGGTTAATAACGAGGGCTGAATCTCCGAATATATCGAGGTTCTTAATCCGAAGATTAATAGCCTCCTCTATTCCCATTATGCATGCCTCGTATTCCGCTTCATTGTTGGTGCAACCAAAAGTAATTCTGGCAGCGAAGGGAAAGTGAATACCTTCGGGAGTAATAAGAACAGCACCAACTCCACGTCCATTGATATTGACTGCCCCATCAAACATCAACTTCCATTTGGATTCAGGGTCATGCCCCTCCTCCATAAGTGGTTCCTCGCAATCGTTTGCTTTGAGGTACATGATGTCCTCATCAGGGAAATCAAACTTCATTGGCTGATAATCATCTTCAAGAGGTTGCTGTGAAAGGTAATCCGACAATACACTTCCCTTGATGGCTTTCTGAGAAGTATATTAGATGTCATACTCAGTTAAAATCATTTGCCACCTAGCAACCCTTCTGGTTAACGCTGTTTTCTCAAAGATGTACTTGACAGGATCCATTTTGGAAATTAGCAGTGTGGTATGAGTCAACATGTATTGCCTCAGTCGGCGAGCATCCCATACCAAAGCGCAGCAAGTTTTCTCGAGCAGTGAGTAATGGGATTCACAGTCGGTAAAATTTTTGCTAAGGTAATAAATAGCGTACTCTTTTCGACCAGACTCGTCATGTTGGCCAAGAACACACCACATTGACTCTTTGATCTTCATCGCCATGTCAGGACGAGTTCTTCTCAATTTCTGTTTCATAGGAGGACAGTCTTCTCTCAATGGTAGCTTATGCACAACGATGTCGGTATCCAACCCTGGCATATCTTGATATGACCAAGCAAAGATATCCACATACTCACGCAGCATACTGATCAGCTCTTTCTTGACATTGGCCTGCAGACTGGCCCCAATTTTGATCTCTTTCTTCACATCTTCCGTGTCGATGTTGATGATCTCAATTTCTTCTTGATGAGGCTGAATAACCCGTTCCTCTTGTTTCAACAATCTGACCAATCCTTCAGGGAGGTCACAGTCTTCCTCAACCCCTTCATCAGCTTGGTAGACTGGATTGTCAAAGTCATACATGGTCATAGCAGGAATGTTATCAATGGAATCCGGATGATCAACACTGCACAGACGATGTGCTTATTCGGAATCTGCTTACTTTGCAAAAGAGACGAAAACACAAAAACAAAAAGGAAAAACACATTGCCATTTTTTATAATTTTTGTGAAAATTTTAAAAACAAAGAAAGAGAACACAATTTGTCTGAAAATGTCCTTTATTTCATGGTAAAATAAGTGCATAACAAACATGGTGGCCCAATACAATGGATCCTAGCATCATGGGTAGAATGCTGGATTTGACAATGTATTATGATAAGAAAAGGAAACAAATAAATTACCCTGAGTGCCAGGTAACTTGGACAATGTCTTCAGCAGACCAGTTCTTCAGCTCCTCTCCGGGCGCACACGGATGAATCCAGTTGTCCCAGTCACCATCATTGTCTCCATCTTGGCTTGTCACACAGATTTGGTTGCGATCGAGCATCCCAGCGCTTGTAAAAGTAATGGCTTTACCACTTAGAGTAGATCCATCAGGCTGATAACCCAAACCAAACTTGTCGTCTTTCTTCTCCAATTCCAGCAATTTGCCCCAGCCTTGGGCGCTTCCTGACTGAACTACTTCCTTTGCCTGCTTGTAGGAATGAATGGAGGTACCTTATTTCTCACTGCTCTTCTCTACTGGAGTCAGAATGCTGACGTTAACTGCTTCGAAGGCTTGACATATAGTCTCATGGATCTCTCCATCCATTTCTACATACTTGAAAGTTAATAAGTGGCTTACAAAGATGTCTTCCTCTCTGCACACTGTGATTACTTGGTCGTCAACCACATATTTGAGCTTCTGATGCAGAGTGGAAGTTACAGCTCCAGTAGCATGAATCTATGGGCGTCCCAACAAGCAGCTGTACGCGGGCTGAATGTCCATGACGTAGAAGACACTTTTGAAAACTTGAGAACTTATCTTCACGGGTAACTCAACTTTTCCAAAAACTGATCTTCTGGACCCATCAAAAGCTTTGACAATTAAATCACTGGGCCTTAGGACTATACCATCAACATTGAGCTTCATTAATGCTTTCTTCGGAAGTACATTAAGAGAAGAGCTTGTGTCAACGAGGACATGTGACAACACAACACCCTTGCACTCCATAGTAATATGCAGCGCTTTGTTATGGTTACGACCCTCTGACGTAAGGTCCCTGTCTGTAAAGCCCAGCCCGTGGCTTGCATTCACACTGCCCATTATAGCTTCAAGTTGATTAACTGTTATTTCTTGAGGTACATACGCCATATGCAGTACTTTCAACAAGGCCTCTCTGTGTGCAGGAGAACACATCAGCAAAGATAGAATGGATATCTTAGAAGGTGTCTGGTTCAACTGTTCGACCACCTTATAATCACTCTTTTTAATGATCCGCATAAATTCCTCGACCTCCTTCTCGAAGGTACCCTGTCCAGCAACAGGAGTTTTTGACTCTTCAGTCACAGCTTGCTTTCCTTTAGCCTTTGCCTCAGCCTCAGCCTCAGGATCTCTTCTCAGAACTGGGGGAGCAAATAAACGACCACTTCTTGTGATACCTCCAACTCCTCCGAAGTTCACTACAGTCGGGTCAATAGCAACAGACTTACTCTCCACTTTCTGCCCAGCCACGTACACATCTGAGCCGTAATGCCATGGAATGGCTTTATCATCTGTATAAGGAACAGGCCCAGGCACGGTGATAGTCACAGGACTAACCTCAGGAGCATAAATGGTCACCGACTCTCTTCTAACAGGCATCTCAGCTTCATCATAGAAAATGGTTATAGTAGACACATCATCAGCTTCATTATCAACTTTGTTAAACTGCAAGGATCCTTCATCAATCATACTTTGCAACCCCATCCTCAGGTCTTCACACCCATTCTCTGAATTCAAACACTTCTCGCAATCAGGACTGCATCCTGGAAACATCTGACCTTTCAGTAATCTCTCCTTTACTACCAACAGTGGAGTCTTCACTTCTTCTATACTCAGAATCAGACTTAACTTTTCACCACCCTCAACAGCATTGATTCTAGCCCCTCTGTGATTCGGAATAGGGTTTGAAGTAACATTCGACGGTGGTGCAAAGTTAATCACCTTGGAGTCTATCAGATCTTGAACTTTGTGTTGTAGCGCCCTGCACTTCTCAGTTGAGTGCCAAGGTGCCCCTGAATGGAAAACGCATCTAGCATTGACATCGTAACCCCACTGGAAGCTCTCCAGGTGGTGGAGGTGCCAAAGTCCTCAGTTGTATCAATTTCAGGTCCAGAAATCTAGGTAGAAAAGCAGCATATGTCATGGGAATTGCCTCAAGCACCCTATTAGCCGGGCGAGTCTGCCTTGGCTGATAAGGTCTTTGTTGATAGTTGTTACGTTGCGGCTGTTGTTGTTGTTGTTGGGTTGCACCTGTTGCACAGGACTGGAAGGAATTGTGACAACTTCCACTTGCTCATATGGTCTTTTATACCCTCGGCCCCGTCCTCGGCCAAACACAGCATTGGTCTCACCCTCCCTTCTTCTTGGGGGTCCGCTGAAAGCTTTTCTTACTCCACTAGAACTGCTTGCACTCGTATCCTGGATCTTTCCCATCTTTAACAAGGTCTCTACCCTCTCTCCAGAAATTACTATATCGTTGAACTTGGTAGCCGAACAAGACGCCAATCTTTCGATAAACACACCTTGCAATGTCCCCATAAACATATCAGCCATTTCATTCTCCAGCAGTGGTGGTTGCACTCTGGCAGCGAGCTGACGCCACCTTTGAGCATATTCTTTGAAACCCTCCTTAGCAGTTTGAGACATGTGTTTCAATTGAGTGCGATTTGGAGCCATGTCCAAATTATACTGGTATTGTCTCACAAAAGCCTCTTCCAGGTCCTTCCAGCTCTTAATGTTGACTCTGCTTAGCTTCATATACCATTCTAAGGAGGCCCCGACCAGGCTGTCTTGGAAATAGTACATCCATAGCTTTTCATCATCAATGTAAGCAACGATCCTTCCTACAAATGACTGAAGATGAGTCTTTGGGCATGTTGTGCCGTTGTATTTCTCAAAAGTTGGAACCTTGAACTTGTAAGGGATTCTAACCCCTGGAACCAAGCCCAAGTCAGTAATGTCGAATCCCAAAGAATTCTGGGATTCAATAGCCTTGATCTGTTCTGCCATCTCCTCAAACTTCCTATTCATCTCAGCCCACTGGCCTTCAGTCTCGTCTACAAAAGTGAACTATTCGTCTTGACCATCCATTTGGACATTGTTCAGTCCATCATTGATTATGGTAACCCCTGGCTGTGTTACAGGGATTTCAACCTGATGTGCGCCCGCATCGTTACGATTACCTCCATCAACAGTGGTGTTGTTCCTGGCTTGACCATTTTCTATCAACTCCCGCAGACGTTCTTGATTCTGACCCATGTCTGCCATCAAGGTCATGAAATTGTCCATCCTTAGTCTCAAGTTAGCTAAGTCAGCTTGCATCTGATCCATGATTCTCTCTCTGTTGACCTTTGTTGGATATCTGTGTGCGACTGGCTGTTCTCGAACTTTCCTGGGAGCTATAGTGCCTGAAACAACAAGAACATTAGAAACTAAAGCACTACCTGCAAAACAAACAAACACGACATATGCAATGCAATGTAACTGCTCATGTTCCCAAGTTTTAAGCATTTGCATGCCCCAGTTCTGGCATCTACTCCAGACAGACACTTTGAGTATTAACTTTCAGACTTTCTCTTTGAAGAATGTTCAGATATTAGCAGTATCAGACAAACGAGCCTTATACATTCAGAAAAGATAATTTGCACATTAACATTGTATATCATGGACAAACCATTGCCGGCCAAAAGTTAGAACACAAACAGAAATATTCCCCGAAGGGTTACAAACCATTACATGAATAAAATACAAAATAAATAAAGCAAGACTCCTACAACAAGTCTGTAGGTAGTCTGAAAAATAAACTAAACTAGAGGCCCAGGCTCCTCTACAGCCACCTCTCCTCTGCTCTTCTTGACACCCGCTCTCAGCTTGAGCTCTTCAATTTCCATCCGTGCCTCCTCCAAGGCTAACTGGCTTTGTTTTAACTGCTGAGTCTTTTCCCTCCGGATGTTGTGGACTTTCTCCACCTCTTCCTTCTTATAGGCAATTTTCACTTCAAATAACTCTTCCTTTTCTTTAAACTTCTTTTGCTCTTCCTTCCTTTGGCCTTGAAACCAAAAAATGGATTGACGAGCTTCCTTGAGAGTCTTCAAAGTCTTTTTGCGTTCAGCTTCTCTTTTTGCCTCCATCATACCCAACCTGTGAAAGTGAGCTTCCCTTCCAGCAAAGTCCTTCTCTTTAGCTTCCAAAGAGTCTTGGATCTTCTGCAGCTTTCCTTCTGTTTCATTCTTGGCCCTGTTGGCAAGATGGTACAGGCTTACCATTTCAGCATTCTCCACTCGAACTTCATGCAGCTGAGCTTCCAATTTCTTGTACTCTTCAAGGGAGACAATACTCTGACTTGGCACTTCTCTGGGATAAAGTGGAGCTTCTACTGAGAAAGGCATGAGAACCCCTTCTACATGTTTTTGCAACCATGCAGCAAAAGGTGGATACGTCTTGGGATCTACTCTGCCAAAGTCTTTCTTACCCTTCCTTATCCTGTGAGCCCAAGCTTGGGAGGCTTGTAGAACTAACTCCTTGTTTCCTTCCACAGGAAAATACAAAGACTCAGCAAACTCTTCCATCTGTGGTGGATCTCTCAAAGGGTAACCAAATTGTTTCCTGGCTAATGTTGGATAATAACTGATCACAGCTTTCCTTCCCAGCAAAGGTACTCCAGAAAACCTCCCACAACTAACCAGTAATTCTTTTCCCAACAGATCTCTGTCATATCCCCAGGAAATATCTTCAACAGTCAGCCCCATCAACCTTCTTAACCATCTCTACTCATCCCTCATGTCCTTGAAAGCACCTAACTTAGGCAACTGTCTGGAAAACCACTCAGCAAATAGTGAAGCACAACAGCATACTGGTCCACCCCTACCTTTCTCATTCCTATAATGAACACTGTAATAGAAGTCACCCAACAAAGTTGGCACAGGATTGCCCTTGGCAAAGATAGAGATCACTTCCAAGCTTACAAATTCTTTCTCTCAAGGAACAAGCTAGACCCATACACCATCAAAGCCAGTAAAGCACCAAAGTCACCCCAACTACTCTCTTTAGCATATCTCTTTGCCTCTGGTATGAGCACACTCCAAGGGAGTCCTTTGCCTTCACTATCTTTCAGAGCCTTCTTGACTGCAGCAGCTGGCAAACGACAAACTTTGGCTATGTCTTCTTCTTTAAGAACCACCTCAGACCCATAGAATGGAAATGTATCTCTGACTGGAACATTCAAAATGTTGGCAATCTCCTCCAAGGTAGGAGCTAAGATGTAATCTGGAAACACAAAGCAACGCAGCAGGGGATCATAAAACTGCAACAAGGTATGCAAACTGTCCTTCTGGTCTGTAGTGGGCTTGTCCACATACTTCAAAATCTGGCCATATCTCTTCCTGAAATTGCCCGGGACTTGGTCATTCATCAGACCTGCTAATTTCTAAACACTTCTGACTTCAGGTTGAAGAAAAGTATAGTGAACATTCTTTTTCCTTGTAACTCTTCTGATTTCTGCCATCTGGAGATAAGATTTACCAGAACTGGGAACTGATTATGAACAATGACCTGAAAAATGGAAACATAAACAGTTAATGCAAGAATGATGCAAATGAAAATGCAATGCAGGCATATGATCAATCTGGGACCATCTGGATACTGGACACTGAACACAAGGACCCTCAGATCAACTGCAAACAAAATCCTCTGAATCACAACTCTCTGATAGAAGTCTCAGAACCACAGTACCAAGAAAATCAGAATACTAGGACCATAGGACCAGAAATCATAATAAGGACCACTGATAATGAGGGTATATAGAGGCCAAGGCTTCCTGCAAACCTGTAAACCCCTCCCAATCTCACTGGTAGGCTCCGGGTCAGACATCACGGACTCTCAAAGCCGAATAGCAATAATGCTTTTACCATCTTCGAGAAATGGCTCATGACCAGATCATGGAACCGGTTTGGCATTATATACTACGCAGGGAGGACTCAGCTGAGTCCGGGAAAACAAGGTCATCCTATGTAAGTCCCAGGTGGGCCCTCGGATGCGAATGGGTTTGCCACAAAATGTGGTCTGCCACTGTCATCACTAAAGAGGGATGTTTCCACAAGGTTCTCAATGATCGGTCCCCAGGTGCACATAACTATCAAGGTTATGAAATGAGAGAGGAAGATCCCCAAATCAAAAAATTTCCAAGACAGTTGCAAATCTGGGCGTGGAACTCACTACTACCCCCATGACAAGATCTCATGAGGCCAAAGTGGAACCACTCTAAGTCCTAAGGTCCACTCGAGCCGTGGTAATAAGCTCATCTCTCAGAAACAGTAACACCCATATCCACCAAACAGAAGAGCTAGTCCAGACAGTCCAGTATATAATATGATGCAGAAAATAAATACTGAAAACTGTAAATAAACAAAACTGTAACTAAACAACAATAAAATACAACAAGCCACAGCAAACAGACATCCAACACCCAAAGAAACAGAAACAAACAGGCGCTAGGAGAGACTCACAGGGGAACCAGAGATACTCTGGTTAGGAGGTCCACAGCAGAGTCGCCAGCTGTCGCTCCCCGGATTTCCATCCTGGTACAAACGCGAAAGTGGCGCGGAAGAGAATAGTCGCCAGCCAGGAATTTTTATCCCAAAGGATCGGGAATGGTAATGCTGCACAACACAGGTCCTGCAAACCAAAGAGACTGAGTTCGGGAGTCGGTTACGACCTGGGAAGGTATAAGCACCCAGATCGTCTACCGTATCCGACGGGATCCATGCTTGCAAAGAAAACTATTTCAAATGGTGAGGGGATGAAAGCTGCTGCAAAGACAAGAAAAGAAACTGGAACTGAAACTGAGAAAAGAACTGAATAAGAAATGAAAAGGAAAAAATGTAGGGAAAATAAAGATTGTGCTCGAACGGGGCCCTACCCCGCTGCCTACGTACCTCATCAGGACAATGAGGATCAGAGACGTTGTAGTTCCCCTAACTAGGGGTAGAAAAGAAATTTCTTGTGAATTTAGGCTTGAACTGCCTATGCCAATGCTTAGGTGTTGCAGACTCGGACGACGAGTGCGTAACCGTCTTGCAAAATGACAAGTAGGAGCAAGTTCGTGTACGGAGCGAAGGAGATGAGAAAAGAATTCCCGAAGGAAAGACACTTATTGTTTGTTTGTGTTTTTTAGAAGCTTTTAGGAGTGTGTCACAAGGAAGTGAACTCAAGCTCTTTTCCATGGAATGTGCACCTGTTACTACATTCCAAGATGGAATAATAGAACAAGCACACTCAAGTAAGGAGAAGATCCCCAAAACTTGAATCCAGAGATTAGGGCCTAAGCTCACTAACTCATTAACTTATTAAGTTCTTTTGGTATTTACAATGAAGAAGTGTTTTTTATGCTTTTCTGTGTGAAGAAGATGCCTTGATCAGACTTGTGCATCACAAGATAAACTTGTACTATCCCAAGATGGGAAGACTACATCTACCTCATGGGATAAGGCTATTGCTCAAGGTATCACTTCTAACTTTATTAAGTGTTTTCATTAAGGTTATGAGATGAGAAGAGAAGAAGAACCAAAAGGATCACAAAGGCAAAAGTCTAATGGGGGACTAAAGGATCCTAAGTGTTATCATGCATGGATATCCTAAGGTTAGTGTGGTTTTCTATCCTAATGAAGAAAGAAAGAAGAAGAGAAGACGAAGAAATAAAAGGGATGAGTAAGGCCTAAGCCCAAAAATCAAAGGGTTAGTACAAATAAGAATAAGAAGGGAAGAGATGAGATTTGGAGATGTGGGAATCACTTCCACACCTCTCACTTACCATAGCCCCTGAAAAGGTTAGCACAAGCATACAAGCAAAACAAGATGAACAAGATGACATGCCAACATCATACAAACATAAATGAAGTCATATATACAAATGCTCAATGGATATCCAAGTTACAAGAATGAGAAAGAAGCATGCAAGTCAATTAAGAGACAAAATGAATAACATGGCAAACAAATGCAAACTTAATGAGATACACAGCAAAAATGCACAAACATGAACTCAAAGCCCAAGACTAGAACCAAATCAATTCAAATAAATGCTTAAGAAGCAAGAAAGATGAAGAGAAGAGAGGCATAAGACCAAACAATCACATTATGAGATGAAAGGAGCAAAGAGGATGAGGTGAAAGCACATATGAAATGGAAGAACTTAAAAGGCAAGCCAAACACAAAATTTCTAAGACACAAACCCTAAGCTAAGATCAGAAAGGTACCCACACCCCAAAGAGACCCTAAATGAGAAGAAGAAGTTGGCACAAGTGCCCTTCTAAGCTAATGAGAGAGCTTAAGATCACAAAGAAGCAAAATGGGACAAGGTAAGAATAAATATTCAAATCAAATCAACAACGCATCTAAACATTCCACAACTTAGGACAAATGATCCTCAAACATGATATAACAACGAGCCAAAAGGGTTGGGAGAAATTCAGAAGCTAGATAGGTCAAATGAGGACAAGAACATGAATTAGGATTAAGAAACTTCACTTACAAGGCAAGGACCAAAACCTAATGAAACAATTTCTAAAAATCAGTACAAAAATCACACATGAACTACATCCTCTCATGAATCCAGAGCAAAAAGAACCAACACAAAACTCAAAAAGATGAACACTATGGAAATTGGACAAGGCAGCATGCACAAAAAGGACTTTAAATGAATTAATTAAGGTGCACAATTAATTGATACGTGGATAATGAAAATAAATGGAAAAGAAAAATATGGAAAATTAGAGAAAACTCAATTGATCATCCATGAATTAATTTGGAATTTTCTAAGACTTGGAAGTATTTTAAAAAATTAGAAACCAAAATGATGTTAAAAGAAAATAAAAGAAAAAGAAATAAAATGAGAAATGAGACTGGGGTGAGAAAAGTAAGGAGATGTTGTTGAAAACAATTGGGCTTATGAATCAGGGGGTGCGAATATCAAGTAGGGCCCATCCAATTTGCGCTGGAATACAAGAAATAGGGTGGAAAATCACAAAATAAATGAAAAAAACCAAGACCAAAGGATTGAACCAATGCATCCTATGCTGGCTTTCATTAAATGACGTGGCTTTTGTATTGGATGAGAAGCTGAGGAACACACACGCTATTGTAGGGTGAATAACACAAAGCACACTCAGAAATAAAATAGAATGAGAGAAGCACGTGAGAGAGATGAGGGATTCATTAAATGACGTGGAAGGATCCTGGGCAATGAGGGGAAAAATCCAATGGTGCTAGACTCGTCTCCTACCTTGGAAACCCTAGAAACATATTTTCCAGATTCCGGTGACCGGAGCTAGGGCTCCGACACCGGAAATTACACAACAAGAACAAACATCAACCAAAATGAATAAAAACCTCCAGATTAGGTAAACACACTACCCTGAGTTCAAATATGGGCATGAAAAAGTCAATAGATCAAAGAATCCTCTGGATCGAGCACAAACAGTTGTGACCAAGAAAATTCAAATTCATAATACACACTCAATAATGCACCAATTTCGAAACTAATCATAGTAGAATGATCAGCATACATCAAAGATCCAAAAGCACACCTCAAAAATCATTTCTAGATCTGAAGATTCAGAGGCATACTTGAGCTTGCAGATCTTGAATAAGCTTGTTAGAAGTCTAGATGATGAAGCCAAAGCACTCCCAATGCACTCTAGATGCAAAATAAATGCAACTAGAGCCTTGAATCTTGCTGGATCTGAGGATTTGCAAGCAACTGCCCTGAAATGTCAAGGTTGTGATTCTTGAGAGATAGCTTGCACAATGGTGAGATTAATGATCCTGAGCTCTCAAGGATGAAGGATCTATGATTTGTTTTTGGAGAGACCTAGTGTGTGAGGAGATTCAAGAGAAAATTCAATTTGTGCAAGAAGGTGGAAACTCAGTAATGAGAGAGAACTGAGCCCTTGTAAAACCCTAATTTGTTTTATATCCTCTCATGAGCCAATGCTGAAGAAATGAGGGAGTTTGCGCGTGTGAATCAAAAGTTTGAGTGATTTTGCAAATTTTGCAATTTTGTGATAAGAGCATGTAATCCTCATGCATTCCCTTTCCTTCAGCCCATTTGCACTCTAAATCCAACCCTTAATCTCAAACAAACAAATTCCTAGCCCTTAGATTAGAGTGTCACACTCTTTTCATGTTCATGCACAAAATACACTTTTGGAATGACATTCTTGTTGTGCATGAATTTGGTGCATTTATTTGAGCAAAGTGATCCAATTGCATTTAATTTTAATGTTGTAAACTTATTTGATCCATACCAACACTTAAAATGAAGTTTTGTGACTTTTGGCTCTTGGTGCATAAATGAAAATCAACATTTGCCCTAATTTTGAAGGAATTTTCGAGGGTCATAACTTCCTAACCAAGAATGATATGAAAAAGTACTTGTACTTTTTTAAAATGGGAGGCCTTAATCTCCAACTTTCATGTTTGACTTTGGTCCATTTGAAGAATTTTTCACCAAGTTATGATCATTTGAATTTTAGGGCAAAAGTTGCCAAAAATGGCATTTTCTCAAAACCAACTTTGTACCAATTTTGCAAAACCCCTCAAAACTTCATGATTCTTGATTTTTGATATTTCCAAACCTCTTATAACATTGTAAGAACACCCCTTGGCTAGAAAAAATGGATTGGACCCCTTGAAATAACACAGTTGACTTTTTTAAGGCACAGTTGACCAGTTTCTTCATCTGCAAGCAACTGAAGAAATTCTTGACTTCCACAAGGAATTTTCTCACCAAAATTGGTACCTAGGATCCTCTTGACATATGAAAGACTTTTCCAAATGAAATGGCCAAAGTTTTGAGGTTTTCAAGCTTGAATCTCAAACCCTAGTTTAGGATCCTTGTGTAGGAGCTTTGCCTTAGCATGTAATTCCTGATGATCTTCCAACCTTCTGAGCTTTTGCAATTGAACTTGAGCTTGTAAATGCAATGTAGATCCCTCATAGGACTTGTACAAAACCATTGGGCCCCTTGTCATGGCTTGTGATGCTTCAAGAACCTCCACAGATGATCATATGCCTAATGTTAAGTCATGAGGAATGTTATGCCTCATCTTTCCATGCTAGGATGTGTCGCTCCCACCAAAATGACACCGGGCCAAGAGGGGTACAGACGCGAACGGTCGGCGAAAAGGGAATGTGAGAACACACAGGAGTGAACTCACATGAAAAGAAAAGAGTCGCCAGCTAGGCATTTTTATCCCGAAGGAAAGGCAATGTTGCATAGACCTAGAAAGATATGGATAAGACGGTTGCGAACCAGAGAGACTGAGAAAGGGGGTTGGTTACAACCTAGGAAGGTATTAGCACCCAGATTGTCCGCCGTACTCGACGGGATCCACGCTTAAAAGATTTGTGTTTCAAAGGGGGTAGTGTCAGTGCAATTTGTGTATAAAGAGCTGGAAAAGGATGTACAGGTGTCAGTGTGAAGTGTATAGGTGAAGTGTCAGTGTCAGAATAAAAAAGGGAATGCTCAAGATTATGAGGCTTAAATAATAAAGGCTAGGAAGAGGGGGAATACACAGAGACTTTTGTTCGATAACTGTTAAGTAATGCCTATGTATCCTCTCGTGCAATGAGGAAGTCAGAACACCGTAGTTCGACCCAAAGAGACTGAAAGATGAGTTAACTTGTGAACTGCTTGCTTGTCTATGCTCAAGTGTATGACCCGTCTAGCTCAGGTGCAAACTGTCTTGCATTAGACGGAAGAAGCTAGTTCTCGTTTATGAGTGAATGAGATGAGAAAAAAATCCCGGAGGAGACGATTGTTGTTTGTTTTTATGTTTTCAGTCTTTTATTGCTTTTGAATTTGTCATAAGTTAATGAGCTTAAGCCTAAACCAAGGGGTTAGTAAACTCATCACATCCTCCCTCTGATTAGGGGTAATGAGAACACCTTAAGTGTGAAGTCAGCATCTCACACTTAATCACCTTTTGATGTAGGATTAAGATCATTAACCTACTTGTTATTATTTAGATGTTTTTGTTGTTTTTGTTTAGTGTCAAGTAATGAGATTAAGCCATAATCAAAGATTTAATGGACTCATTACACCATCCTAATAGAAGGATAATAGATGAGAATGTTTAAGCTGAGAAAGATTCCTCAACTTAATCCATGATTAGGGATTAACCTCATGACAAAACAAAGCTTTTATTAAGTGGATTTTAGTTAATGATATGATGAAGAAATGATTTTTAGGGTTTTTAAGACAACTTGAGGGGGACTTGTCCATTAACAATAGGGTTAGTCCTTCTTAACCAATTAAGGAAGAATTAGAACCCTAATGCAAGGCCCAAGTTACAAGCTTGATGTCTTGATGATTATTAAGTGAATTGATTAAAGGGGTTTAAACACATTAAGGGTTTAACACTTAGGATCAAAGTTATACACTCCATCCTAATAGAAGGATGCAGACATAAGCTTAATCACAAAGCCTTAAAGCCTTTAGGGTTTAGTTCCTGATTATGAGATGAGAAGAGAAGACTCAAGGAGACACAAAGGTAAAAGCTAAGTGGGAGACTAATCAAACCTAATTGTTATAATACTTGGTCATTCCTAGGGTTTATGAGGTTTGCAAGAAAGATCTTCAAAGAAACCACCAGGAAGCAGATGAAAGGAGCAAAGAGAAGCAAAACAACTTGCTTCACTTAAGAAGACAAGTTGCTTGAAGAAAGAAAGTGAGATGAACAAGAATGAGCAAGCTCAATCCAAAGCACAAGACAAAATGCAGCAATGATGCATAAGAGAGATGAAAAGATATTGTGAGAAGTGAAGGCAAGTCCACTTCTCAAAACAACTTACCACCTGAAAAGTTAGTAAAAGAAATGAAATGTAATGCAAATGAGATGAAATGTGATGATGCAAACCAAAACCAGAAGCATGAGTATGATTTTAATGATGCTAAGAGATGATGCAAACATGAGGCAATACATGGGGATGATCATACAAACATATGGATGCAAGAGAAGCATGCTTTGAACCATGCATGTTCATGAAAAGTTATGAAAATGATATGAATGCAAAACATGGCAAATGAAAGATGCAATGATCAAACATGATTCTAATATGTCCTAAGATGTATTATGAATCAAATTAATGCAAAAAATGTCATGGCAAGTCATGGTATGCAAGCAAATGGAAGATGGATGCAAAGGAAGGCATAAATTAGGGTTTATGATCAATACACAATGCAAAAAACCAAAACCAGAAGCAAACATCATGATAAAAATTTGAAAATACAATCATAGATACCCTAGACCTATACAAACTCACTGCCCAAAGGAGGGGATCCAACACTTAACCTAGTGAGAGTTATGAATTTCCTAAGATTGATAGGGTTTTAAGGTACCTTGTCAAGAAAAATGTCAAACAAATTGAAAAAACAAGATCAATTAAAGCCAATTTAAACCTATAAACTACATGTTAGGCAAGATGCAATGCAAAAAGAATCATTGTCCAACTCTCAATGGTTAGGCAGAAGTGAATTTTTGAAGTTTGAATCAAAATAATGCCTTGAAATGAAATTAAATCCATTGAAAATTGTCAAAAGGCATCAAGATCAAAAAAGAAATTTGGTTTGAAGGTTGGACAATGTTTCTAAATGATTTTAAATGTTTCATGAATTTTTTTGTGATTTTTAAATACTTAAAAGTATTTTTAATTAATTAATTCTCATTAATCAATTAAAAATAAACTTTTAAATGATTTAAAAATATTTTCCAATGCAAAAAATAAAAATAAAAATATTTTTGGTTTCTGAAAATTAATAAAAGGGTTGATAAAAATTTTACGAATTTTTTGATGATTTTTACTATTTTTAATAAAATGAACAAAACAAATGAAATAAAATGAAAATAAAAATGAATTTAATGAGAAGTAATCAGAATCAAGGGCCAGCATTTGAATGGATTGCGCGCGCATTGACTGGCGCCAGATCTAAGGGCTATAATTCAAATTGGATGGATTTTAATTAAACCTGATTAATTAAATTAATAAAATAGGATTAGGGTTAAGTGAGAAATCTGGTCCACACGTTTGCGCGCCAGTCAACCAAAGTCCACAGAATCAAGGGTCCACATTAAAAGTTTATTAATTACGTATATTAGGGCTAATGAGTTTCAGGTGGCCGGAGAAGACTTTCGGTCGTCTTCTCCGGCGAGACCTTCACCCAAACTCTCTCAAAACCTCACTAAATCATGCCAAAATCTCCAGATCAACTCAACTAAACACCCTAAACAACAATCCAGCAACAAATTCCATTTCTTTTTCATAAATCATGAAGAACAAACAAAAACCGAATTTACGGGCAAAGTTTCAGACAAACCATACATGGCCATTTCTCACTCATTTTCAAAAATAAAAGGTTCAGTGAACTCAGGGAAGCATGCAGATCATTTTAGAAACAAGAAATAAGAGTTCTGGAAAAATGAATTTCCATGGCTACCTGAATCGAAGCTTTCAACCCAAGAGCTTTTGGACCAGTTCCTTGCCTCCAATCAACTCCAGTGATCCTCCTGAGAAGCTTGCAATGCTTGGTTGGAGTTTAAAATGGCTGGTTTGAGAGATTTCTTGAGTTCTGTTCAAAGAGGGGCAAAAATCGTATTTGGTTTATGTGAGGTTTCAGGCTGTTTCAATGGTTGGTTTGTGATCAGTGAGTCATGTTGAGATCAATGGTGAAGTTTGTTTGTGTGTTTGATGCTTGTGGAGTCAGTTTCGAATGGTTTTGCAAGTTGGAGCAAATTTTATAACTATGGCTTGGAGTGTGTTTCAGCATGAATGGTTATGTGTTATGGCTTGCCTTGGGTCCACTTATCACTCATGGATAGGCCTGTGGAGTTGGTGTGCCCTATTGTGATTGGTATGGGTCTTTGGCCAAAATGACAAACTTTGTGTAAGAGAGGTATGGGCTCATAGCTAGCCAAGGACAAATGGGGTATCCTGCATAGCAAGAAGTATGGAGAGCCCTAGGATCAATTATGAAGTCAGCAAGCAAGTGGATTAGGGTTTGAATGAGGTTTTGCAACTTGGTTCATCTTTGGCCCTTTTGAAGTTTCTTGCCCCACAAGTCACAAAAATGAGTGATTCTTTGATGCAATCTGACTTTTAGGCTTTGGTTCATGCTTGTGTGAAGTTTAGAAGTCCATTTGGAAGTTCAATTTGCCTTGGCAAGTGGTTTTGCAACTTTGCCTCTTTGGTAGAAAACTTCAAATTATGTGATTTTGGCCAACTTTGACAAGCCATAACTTTTGATCCAAAATGAATTAGAACAAGTTCTTGTACTTTTTGAAAAGGGAATGATCCATTCTACAACTTTCATGACCAAAGTTTTTCCATTTGAAGCATTTTTGAATCAAAAAGCAAGGGTTGAAAAAGTTTCCCAAAATGACAATTTTCATTATAAGTCAACTTTCCCAAAAAGTCAACTTTGCAAATGGCTTGAAATTCTTCAATTTTGTGAACTTCTAACATCTTCTATGATCAAATAAAGATCATACACAATCAAAATGATGAAGAACACCCTTTGGTTGGGTCATTGAGGGCCTCAGATACCCTGGTTTTGCACTGACTTGCTCAAAAAGTCAACTCTTGGTCAGATGACTTCCCCATTTGAATTTCTTCATGAAAATTGATATGCATGGTCCCTATACCATATAGAGACCAATAGAAACAAGAATGACCAAAAAAATTGGAGTTATGGCCTTTGAAACCAAAACCCTAATTCTAGGTCATCTGTGCAATCAAACCTGGCCCTGCTTCCATGCCATTCTCAGTTCTTGTGATTTTTTTGACATTCTTGACTTTGAGAGGATATAATATGATGCTTGAACATACATGGACCCCTTTGAAGTGATTTATGACCTTTGGAGTGGTTCAAGTGGCTCATGGATTGCTCAGATCACAAACCCTAGATGCAGATGACTTTGAACCAATGCAGTGAGTCAAAAATGTAATATGAGATGCTATGATTGAGTTTATGCATATGAAGAGATCACAAGCCATGGTGTGAATGGGTGAGGGCAAATTTGGGGTGTTTACAGCTGCCCCTATTCAAACATGAGTTAGCTGTGCAGGATGTAAGCAACGGCTTAACAGGCAAACAAGATAACTTGTGGTTGAATACCAAAGACAGTCCAAAATTTGCACTCACAGAATGAAGAAGAAAAAGGATATAGATTGTAAAAGAAAATAAAGTATATTTATAAAGTGTGGGTGACGGAGGACGACCGTCGAGCAGAGGACGACTGCTGGGGAAAGAACAATGACGGGGACGGCCGACATGCTGGGGAAAATGCGGGAAATAAAGCAATGACGGGGACGGCCGACATGCTGGGGATATAAGAGATTATGATGGGGACGGCCATCATGTAAAACTATAAGATTCTCTGAGGATTATAGGTAAAAATAAATGATGAGGTACGGTCATCAGGTTCATAAAGTAATGCAAACAACGATGGGGACGACCATCAGGCTAAACTGATGAAGGACGATCATCGGGAAAAGGAAAAGGGACCATGACGGGGACGGCCATCGGGTTAAAGAATAAATGAAATAATGATGAGGGACGGTCATCAAAGGTGAAGGACGATCACCTAGCAGGGTACGGTTGCCGAAAGTATCGCGACATAGGACGAATGCCGGATAAAAGGTCGACGATGGGGACGGCCATCGGACGAGCATGATGAAGGACGATCATCAAGAGGTGAAGGACGATCACCTAGCAGGGGACGACTGCTCTCAAGGCTTATCATGACATAGGACGAATGTCAGATAACGAGATCAACAATGGGGACGGCCATCGGATAAAATGATGAAGGACGATCATCAAAAGGTGAAGGACGATCACCTAGCAGGGTACAGCTGCTAAAAATCACGACATAGGGCGAATGCCGGATAAAAGGTCGACGATGGGGACGGCCATCGGATGAGCATGATGAAGGACGATCATCAAGAGGTGAAGGACGATCACCTAGCAGGGGACGGCTGCTCTCAAGGATAAGATGAGGGACGGTCATCTAAGGTGAAGGACGATCACCTAGCAGGAAACGGCTGCTAAAAATCACGACATAGGACGAATGCCGGATAAAAGGGGTTGCTTTGTTGACAACCTACTGGGGAATAGTAAACACAGACGAGTGTTTACATCCAAGAAATAAAAGGTATAAGTGTTTTGAAGTTGTGTACAGATTAAAGATGCGGACGAGCATTCTTAAAACTGCGATATGGACGAGTATCGGGTGGAAACAAATACTGACACGTGTTCAGAGATGATGATACGGACGAGTATCAACTGGTTAACAAGGAGCACAGACGAGTGTCGATTCTGAGGGAACTCTTCTGGGGAATAGTAGACACAGGCGAGCATCTTAATTCAAGAAGACATAAATGTTTGACACGTGTATGGATTAAAGATGCGGACGAGCATCCCTAAGACTGTGATACGGACGAGTATCAGGTAGAAACAAACGCTTGACGCATGCTCTGAGATGATGATACGGACGAGTATCAACTGGTTAACAAAGAACACGAACGAGTGTCGAATCTGAGGGGATTTGAGTGATATATGCAAGATACGGACGGGTATCTGTACGGGTGAAATAAGTATGAGTGGTGTACAGGAGAGTGTTTAACTTGCTGAGGAAGGGTGACACAGACGAGTGTCAACAGGAGAAAAAGTGTAATATAGACAAGTATATGCTTTACAAAGTGTTTAGGCAACTGTGCTGGGGAAAGTGACACAGACGGGTGTCAGGGGATTTGTATGGATATATGTATCTGTGAGTGCAAAGAGGATGCTTTGGCTTTCTGCTAGGGATATGACACGGACGGGTGTCAAGAAGTATCTGTAGTATATAAGTGTCTGTTTGCAAAGAAAGCTCGGGTGACTTTACTGGGGAATGATGACACGGACGGGTGCCAAAAGGAGTGTGTATTTATATTTACAAGTGTAGGGTTTACATAATGTTTTGGCTCTCTGGTGGGGGATTTGGAGAGTTTTCTTCGTATCCTGTTGATGGATTGTCAAAATTTACAAGTGTTTGATTCAGACCATGGCTTATGATTATGCAATATGTTTGATTTTTGCCGTAATGCTCCGTATTAGACGGAATGCTACGCTCTGTGGGAAGAATATGATGTGAATGCTATGATTATGCACAGATACTGATTCGGGATTTGGATCCCGTTGCTATGAAGATCTCTGGTCGATCTGCTTGAAGTGAACATCCCAGCTGGGGTTGAGATCATTGGTAGATCTGATAAGATGTATCTGCCTGGGGAATAGGTCACTAATAGACCTATCTTTGGTAATGAGGGACCCAGTTGGGGTTCGTGGAAGCTTTCTTTACTCTGTTGTGAGTTCTTCGGGCATTGCTCTTATGGATGGAGGCTGAAGCTCTGTGGGGAGGTGGTTCCCTGTCTTTGCACTTATCTGCGAAGGAAATAAATGGCAACTCGGCTGGGGGAAGAAGAAAGACCATGGGAAGGTCTTCCTGGAGATTTCTGTAAGGGTCTCGCTGAGGACGATACTGGACAACTCAGCTGGGGAGAATCCACCCCCGACGTTAGGACTGAGTAGATAACGATTTGTCGGCTTGCTGGGATGAAGCTTTCATGCCCCATGTTGTGCTTTGAATACCTGCAATCCTGAAAAGACAGAGAAATGCACAAGTAATCCCGAGGTATCCCTTACCGGATTCCATCATAGGAGTTTAGACACCCCTGGGAGTAAGTATATTTCCTGCGAGCACGTATTTTTAGAAGAAAAGCATCTGTATTTATGCAATCAGTATCTTAAGAACATCGGACATTTTGCAAATGAAAGTAAAGTGTACGAGATGAAACATGACTGGAAATCTGATTTTATTAATTCACGTGCCCTGAATTGGCAAGATACAGTCAGAGAAACAGATCCTCTAAAATGAGGAGATTGTTATAAATTAAGAAACAAAGGATGTTGGCAATGTTGATGACGCTTCAAGGAGCTTCCCTTTGCTATGACTCGTATGACATTTGACGTTCTTCTCGTCTTGCTCTCTGAAGAAGGTTGATTCTGACCGGCGCTCGAATCTTTCGAAGTTTACCAAGTTGTAAGTGACACAGACGAATTCAGAATGCAGTTGTTCGCTTATTCCCCGGTTTTGCATGGATCGCCCTTTCGGGTTTTCAATCCATCGGGATACCCATTTTTGCCTGAGTTGTCCGATGCGGCTTTTCAACTCAGCGGGTGTACATTTTTGTTTATTTTCCCTTATTTTTGCCCGAGTCTTTTATTCTGTTTTTGACTCGCCGGGATGCCCTATTTTTGCCTGGACTTACATTCTGTTTTTTACGTCCAGCGGGTCATTTTTATGCGAAGTATTTTTTAACTGCATCTGAATTCACAGGGGACAGGAAGTCTTCACCATCCATAGTGCTGAGCATGAGTGTTCCACCGGAGAAAACTTTCTTTACTACGAATGGTCCTTCATAATTAGGGGTCCACTTGCCCCTGTGGTCTGTATGAGGAGGGAGGAGTCTTTTCAGCACAAGATCTCCTACTTGGTACTCTCGGAGCCTGACTTTCTGATCGAAGGCTTTCTTCATTCTTTTCTGATACAGCTGCCCATGACAGATTGCAGCCAATCTCTTCTCTTCAATCAGACTCAGTTGTTCGTATCGGGATCGGACCCACTCTGCCTCATTCAGTTTAACATCCATTAGTACCCGCATGGAGGGTAATTCAACTTCAACAGGTAGGACTGCCTCCATGCCGTACACAAGTTGATACGGTGTTGCTCCAGTGGATGTTCTGATTGACGTACGGTACCCATGCAAGGCAAACGGTAGCATTTCATGCCAGTCTTTATAGGTAACTACCATCTTCTGCACAATCTTCTTGATATTCTTATTAGCTGCCTCAACAGCGCCATTCATCTTTGGCCTGTAAGGAGAAGAATTGTGGTGTTGGATCTTGAAGTCCCGGCATAGCTCTGCCATCATTTTGTTGTTTAGGTTGGAACCATTATCAGTAATGATTCGCTCGGGAACTCCATACCGACAGATGATATCTCTCTTCAGAAATCGGGCTACTACTTGCCTTGTAACATTTGCATAGGAAGCTGCTTCAACCCACTTGGTGAAATAGTCAATGGCAACCAGGATGAATCTGTGGCCATTTGAAGCAGTCAGTTCAATCTTGCCAATCATATCAATGCCCCACATAGAAAAGGGCCAGGGTGAAGACATCACATTCAAAGGATTGGGAGGCACATGCACCTTATCCGCATAAATCTGGCATTTATGGCATTTCCTGGCATAAGCACAACAGTCTGCATCCATTGTGATCCAGTAATATCCTGATCTTAGCAACGTTTTGGCCATGGCATGCCCTCCTGCATGGGTACCAAAGGATCCTTTGTGTACTTCGTGCATTAACAAGTCTGCTTCTGTTCTATCAACGCATCTGAGGAGTACCATATCAAAGTTTCTCTTGTACAGGGAACCATCGGTATTCAGGAAGAAACTACCAGCTAGCCTTCTTAGTGTCTTCTTATCATTGGAAGATGCCCCAGGTGGGTATGTTTGATCCTCCAAGAAGCACTTAATGTCATGGAACCAAGGCTTGTCATTTTTAACAACATCTGCTGCAAATACATACGCTGGTCTGTCAAGTCTGGACACTGAAATCCGAGGTACAAAGTTGGCAGCTTGAACTTTTATCATGGATGAACTGGTGGCAAGAGCATCTGCAAATTGATTCTCGTCCCGAGGGATATACTCAAGCTTGACCGTTGTAAAGAAAGTCAATAACCTCCTTGTATAATCCCTGTAAGGTATCAGATAATCCTGGTGTGTGTACCATTTTCCGTTGGTTTGATTGATTACCAGAGCTGAATCTCCGAATACAGTCAATGTCTTGATCCTGAGGTCAATGGCCTCCTCAAGACCCATAATGCAAGCTTCGTATTCAGCTTCGTTGTTAGTGCAGTTAAAGGTGAGCTTTGCCGAGAAAGGCATGTGAACCCCCTTAGGTGTAATGAGTATTGCACCAACACCACGACCATTCATATTAACAGCCCCATCAAACATCATGGTCCATTCTTCCTCTGGGTCGGGCCCTTTAGTGTGAACAGGCTCTTCGTGATCTTTTGCTTTTATGAACATGATGTCTTCATCAGGGAAGTCAAATCTCATAGGCTGGTAGTCATCAATGGGTTGCTCAGCAAGATAATCAGACAATACACTGCCCTTGATGGCTTTCTGAGATGTGTACTGGATGTCATATTCTGTGAGGATCATCTACCATCTTGCAACCCGTCCGGTAAGTGCTGGCTTCTCAAAGATGTACTTAACAGGGTCCATCTTGGAGATCAATAGAGTAGTGTGGGTCAACATATACTGTCTCAGTCGGCGAGCAGCCCACGCTAAAGCACAACAAGTTTTCTCGAGCAGTGAATAACGTTGTTCACAGTCGGTAAACTTTTTGCTCGGGTAGTAAATTGCATACTCTTTTCGACCAGACTCGTCATGCTGGCCCAGCATACACCCCATTGACTCTTCTAATACTGTCAAGTACATTATCAGAGGTCTTCCTTCAACTGGTGGCATAAGGATTGGAGGCTCTTCTAAGTATTCCTTAATCTTGTCAAAAGCCTTCTGGCAGTCTTCGTTCCACCTGACCGTCTGTTCTTTTCTCAACAGCTTGAACAAGGGTTCACAGGTTGCTGTAAGGTGAGATATGAACCGTGAAATATAGTTCAATCTACCTAGAAACCCCCGAACTTCTTTCTCAGTTTTTGGTGCAGGCATTTCTTGAATGGCTTTAACTTTATCAGGGTCAACCTCAATCCCTTTCTCGCTTACAATAAAGCCCAGCAGCTTACCAGATCGCACCCCGAATGTGCATTTGTTGGGGTTTAACTTCAATTGGTACTTCCTCAGACGCTTGAATAGTTTTAGCAGATTTACCAGGTGGTCTTCTTCTGTGAGGGACTTGGCAATCATGTCATCCACATAACATTCAATTTCATTATGGATCATGTCGTTGAATAACGTCACCATAGCCCGTTGATATGTTGCGCCAGCATTCTTCAGTCCGAATGGCATCACCTTGTAACAGAACGTGCCCCAGGGTGTGATGAAAGTTGTCTTCTCCATGTCTTCAGGTGACATTTTGATCTGATTGTATCCTGAAAATCCATCCATGAAGGAGAACACCGAGAACTGAGCCGTATTATCAACCAATACATCAATGTGAGGTAAAGGGAAATCATCCTTCGGGCTGGCTCTGTTCAGATCCCGGTAGTCCACACACATCCTCACCTTGCCATCCTTCTTAGGCACAGGTACAATATTAGCAACCCACGACGGATAGCTAGTTACAGCAAGGAACCCGTCATCCCACTGCTTTTGTACCTCTTCTTTGATCTTCATTGCCATATCTGGGCGAGTACGACGCAGTTTCTGTTTAACCGGTGGGCAGTCTTCCTTTAAAGGCAGCTTGTGCATAACGATATCGGTGTCCAACCCTGGCATATCCTGATAAGACCAAGCAAACACATCCACATACTCACGAAGCAGGTCAATCAGTTGCTCTTTTACCGAGTCTTGTAAGCAGGCCCCGATCTTAACCTCTTTCACATCTTCACCCGTACTAAGATTAATCGTTTCGACCTCCTCCTGATGAGGAGTGATAACCTTCTCCTCTTGCCTTAACAACCTGGCCAGTTCTTCAGGAAGCTCATAATCTTCTTCAACCCCTTCATCAGCTTGATTGATTGGATTGTCAAAGTCATACGAAGCCATAGCTGTGCTGTTGTCGGTGCAGTCTGAAAGGCACTCTCTGCAAGGGTTTAGATTGTTCATTTTAGTGATTGATTTTAATCTTGTTTAGAAAAGTGAAATAAAGTTATCATTTTGAAAACATTTCCATTTTATTTTTGTACAAAAAGAAAAATGGAAAAACAGTGAGCGGAAAAGAAAAAGACTCATTTGCAAAAGATGTCCGATATTCATTGATTGATCTGTTTGCACAAAATTACAGATGGCCCGATTACAAAATGAGTCTTGTCATCTTGGGCAAGATGCAAGACTTGATGCATGCTTAAAATATACAGGAAATAATAATTACTCTGCAGGAGTAACCCTTATAATTTCCTGGGAAGACCAGTTTGAGATACGGTTCCCCGGGATCCTTGGACGTATCCAGCTCTCCAGGTTGCGCTCATCTTCCGACTCATCTTCCAAGTTGTTCACTGCATCTGGGGTGAGCATCCCCCCACTGACAAAATTGGGCTTCTTAGCAGCCTCTGATTGATCTTGTTGAGTTGGTTTGTAACCCAACCCAAATCTGTCCTCCTTCTTCTCCACAGGTAGCAGTTTGCCCCAGCCTTGGGCAGTCCCCTCTTCAACAACCTTCCTGGCTTGCTGATAAGACGTCATGGAGGTTCCCAGTACAGCAGATGCTTCATTTATGTTCAGGGCCTCAAATCCCTGGCTCATGGTTTCATGGATCTCTCCATCCATCTCAATGTATTTGTATGTAGCCAGATGGCTAACAAAGATATCTTCTTCACCACAGATGGTGATGATCTGGCCTTCCCACTCGAATTTCAGCTTCTGGTGAAGGGTACACGTAACTGCGCCAGTGGCATGGATCCAAGGTCTACCCAACAAACAGCTGTAGGTCGGCTGAATGTCCATCACATAGAAGGTAATTTTGAAGGTCTGCGGGCCAATCATCACAGGCAGATCAATCTCCCCTAGCACTGATCTTTTGGAGCCATCAAACGCTCTCACCACCAAATTACTTGGACGCAGTGCCAAGCCATCATACTCTAGCTTCACTAAGGCTTTCTTTGGTAGAACATTGAGTGAAGACCCAGTATCTACCAGTACATGGGATAGAACAACACCCTTGCATTCTAGAGTGATGTACAAAGCCTTGTTGTGGTTGCGTCCCTCAGTTGTTAAATCAGCATTGGTAAAACCCAATCCATGGCTGGTATTGACATTTGATACCACGGTTTCCAGCTGATTAACGGTGATCTCTTCTGGCACATATGCTGCGTGCAAGACTTTCAGTAATGTATTCCGGTGAGCTTCGGAACACATCAGCAGGGATAATATGGAGATCTTTGAGGGAGTTTGGTGAAGCTGATCCACCACTTTGTAATCACTTCTCTTTATAATTATCATGAACTCGTCTACATCTTGTTCAAAAGATGTCTTCTGAGTTTCCTTGATAGCTGGTTCTTCCACCACCACACTCTTTCCTTTTGCCTTGGCTGCAGCTTCTGCTTCGGCATTAGGTCTTTGCAATTGTGAGGCAAAAAGGCGTCCGCTTCGAGTGAAGCCTCCGCCTCCCCCAACATTATCAATCTGTGGAGAAGAGGTTGAAGAATCCAAAGTGATTTTCTCCCCGTTGCAGTAGAGGTCAGAGCCATAATGCCAAGGGATGACATTACTGCTTTCATATGGAACGGGTCCAAGCACCGTGATGGTAACTGGACTGACTGCTGCAGAGGAGGGTACTGAGATGGTGTGCGGATCGCAGTAAATGGTGACCGGCGACCTGACAAGAGATGCCACTGTTTGTTGTTGAAAACTGTTGTTTGGAGGAGCATATGTTGGATCATAGTAAATGGTGACTGCTGAGATATCTGTTGGCGTTTTAGAAGATTCTGTTGAATAAATGGGTGCTGATGTTGTAGAAGAGATGGTTGTTGACATCTGATTTGTCGAAGTGATGGACGGAGCCATTGCTGATGATATTGACGAATTGGTTGGAATGATTGTTGTTGTATTTGTAGAAGAGTCAGGAATTGTTGTCAAAGGGATTGCTGGATTTGTAGGAGCTGACATCGTGATCTGAAATATACCGCTTTTGATAAGACCATCTATGCCGCTTCTCAAGTTATCACACCCGTTGACCGAAATGTTGCAATAACCACAATCGAGCTCACACCCGGGGAACATCTGGCATTCTAGGAGCTGAGCTTTAATTTCTACCAGAGGTGTCCGAATCTGCCCTACACTGGTGATTAAGAAAGATGGCTTATCTCCCTCAATAGCATTAATTCTTGGTCCCCCATGATTGGGCATGGGATTCTTGTTGACATTTGGCGGGAGTGCAAAGTTGAGAGCTTTGGAATCCACTAGATCCTGTACTTTCATTTGTAAAGCCCTGCATTTCTCAGTACTGTGGCCAGGTGCATTGGAGTGAAAAGCACACCGGGCGTTGACATCATAATTTCTTGGAAGACTGGCAGGATCTGGAGGTGCCAATGTCCTTAGCTCAACCAGGTTAAGTTTCAGGAGTTGTGGCAATAAAGCGGCATAAGGCATAGGGATAGGGTCAATCACCCTATTTGCCTGTGATGGTCTTTGCTGAAAGGGTCTTTGTTGTTGATTGCTGTTTTTGTTGTTGTTGTTGTAGTTTCTTTGTGGCGGATACTGAACTTGCTGCTGATAGTGTGGTTGTTGTTGTGGTTGATATGCTGGTTGCTGCGGAATCGGAGCTGGAATAATGACAGCTGCCACTGACCTATGAACATACTAAGGTCTGCCCCTGTTGGCATGAATAGCATTAGTCTCACCGGTTCTTCTTGGTCCCACAAAAGGCTTCCTGGGATTGCTTGACGAACTTGCACCATTATCAGTAATTTTGCCCATCTTCAGAAGGCTTTCAATTCTTTCTCCAGCTATGACTACGTCAGCGAAGCTGGTGGAAGAAAAGGCAGCTAGCCTATCAATATATGTTCCTTGTAGAGTGTTCATGAACATGTCGGCCATTTCTCTTTCCGACATGGGTGGCTGAACAGCAGCAGCAAGCTGTCTCCACCTCTGGGCATATTCCCTGAAGCTTTCTCTGGAGGACTGAGACATTCCCATCAGAAGGGTTCTGTTAGGAGCCATGTCCAGGTTGTATTGGTACTGCCTGATGAAAGCCTCATCTAGGTCTTTCCAGCATCTGATTGTAGCTCTGGTCAAGTGAGAGTACCATTCCCTTGAAGCCCCAGTCAAACTATCTTCGAAATAAAACATCCATAGTTTCTCATCCATGGTGTATGCCTTAAGCCTCCCCAGAAAGGATTGCAAGTGGGTTCGTGGACAGGAAGTTCCGTTGTACTTCTCGAAGCATGGGGGTTTAAACTTGTGGGGAATCCTTACCCCATCTACTAACCCCATATCCATGACGTCAAAGCCTAGAGAATTTTGAGACTCCAGAGATCTCAATTTTTCAACAATTTCATCAAGCCTTCTGTCATAGGCTTCATCCCCAGCTCCCATTACAGTGAATTGATCCTCTTGGGGGCTTCTTGTAAGATTCTGCCCGCAGTTGTATTTCCTTGCACATTAACCGGGATATTGACTTCCGGGTGTAGAAGAGGCCCATATACTGGTGGGTTAATATGGGGCTGACCCCTTTCATTGTTACTTGTTCCTCCAGTCCCTAGATGGGGCTCTTCTGGGGTCTGCCTTTCTACCAATGCCCTCAATCTTTCTTGACTTTGAGCCAAGCCATTCATTACTTCCATGAACTGGGTCATTTGGTTCCTCATCTCTAGCCTTTCATTAGCCATTTGAGTCCTGACCTCTGTTAGATCTTGCTGTACTTGATCCATCTGGATACCAGGAAGATTGTTGCGAGTAGGATATCTGTGTGGACGGTTGAGAGGGAACACCCAACGGCGAGCAATAATTCATGAATCACAATAGAGTCAGTAACAAACAAAACAAAAACCTACAAAACAAAACAAAAGTTAGCATGCAATGCAGTATGCTTATTTGTTTCCAAGGTATCCGGCTTGGCACTTGGTTTTGACCTTTCCATACCCTGAGGAAGATTTTTTGATGTTTCTTGAGAGGAAGAGAACTCAATAAAACAAATTAACAGATATATTACAAATGGTGAATAATACATAGTTTGTTCTTACAACACATGCCCCTGAAGGGTCAAAATACAACAAAGAGAAAAGTACATCAAATGGAAATAGCAACAAACAAAGTAGTCAAACATCTAAGCCAAACTCATCCTCCTTAACTTCCTTCAGAAGTGCTTCAGTTACAGGATCAGCCGGATGCTCTGTAATGCTTCTGATAAGAAGGTTCCTGGTGGCAATAGCAGCAGTCAGCTTCTTGTGCTTGCCCTGGTCCTTTGACCTCTTCACACCAGCCCTAAGCTTCAATTCTGAAATTTCCTTCCGGGCTGCTAGCAGGGCCTCCTGTTGCTTCTTTTCATTTGCCTCCAACTGCTCAATTCTGTCTTGAGTTCTCTTATCTTCTTGAGTGCGAGCTTCAGTGATCCTGACCCACCTAGCTTGACTTTCTTTCAGATAGAGATTAGTCCTAGCTTTCTGAAACTGGGCCTCTTTACAGGCATTCTTCAAAATTTGCTCTCCTGCTCTTGATTTCTTGATGTAGTCCTCTGATTTCTCAATCCTGGCTAGATGCTCCACCTTTAGCTTTTCTAACCTCTCAATGTCTAGACGACCATCACTCCTCTCCCAAAGGGTCTTCTGCAGAGCTTGAGTCAGATTCTCATTCCTCTCTTTCAATTTCAAAAATTCCTCTAGGCTGACAGTGGCTGGAGGTGGTGTTGTGGATGGTCCAGGTGCATCCTCAATGGTGAAAGGCATCCCAGAAATTTGAGCCCTAGCACGAGACCATTCATAATACTGTGCTGAAGCCACATTGTTGCATTTCCCAAGAATGGCCATCCCTTTGGTCTGGATGTTGTCCCAAGCCCAGGATGCTTGCCTGACAACAGCTAGATTAGGCTTTATCTCACAGTAAAGGGTTTCAGCCAAGTCTTGCACTCTAGGAGGGTGAACCAGAGCATAGCACAAGTGTCTTTTGAATAGCAAAGGGTTGTAGTTGATGCAACCCTTCACTCCTATTAGAGGTACATTGGGAAAATGCCCACAACTAGTTATTATGTCCCTTCCTATGGTGCTCTGGGTACACCACCTGATGTCATCTGAAGTCAAAGCAGTGAGTCTTCTAGCCCAATTCTTTTGTTGGTGAGGGTTCAAGAAAGCATCAGTCTTAGGTAATTGTTTAAGCAGCCAGGTATGAAATAGAGGAGCACATCATCTCACCAATCTCCCTCTCTACTTCTCATTCCTTTGGTGAACAGAATAATAGAAATCTCCCAGCAAGGTGGGTACTGGGTTCCTCAAAAGGAAGAGATGAATAGCATTCTTGCTGATAAACTTGGGCTCATCTGCAAAAAGTATAACCCCATATATACTGAGGGCTAACAATGCACAAACTGCCTTCCATTCTCCCAAGGAGGCCTTCAGGATGGCCTGAGAAGTCAAGAAATCCAAGTGCAGACCAGGAATTCCAGCCTTTGTAGTCATGTTCTGCTCAATCAATACAGGTTCCAAATACAGTGCTTTTGCCATTTCTTCATTGCTGGGAGAAGCCATCTCTGGGTTGAAGGGGATACCACCCCTGACAGGTATTCCAATCAGTGATAAAAACTCCTCCAACAGGGGTCCCAACTGAAAATTCTGAAAAGTGAAGCATCTCAAAGGAGGATCATAGAACTGTAGGCAAGTGTGAATCAAACTCCTCTGAGAAGGGTCCAAGTCTATAACCATATCAAGGATGCTTCCATAATGTTCTCTGAATAGTGGGATATGGTCTGGAGTGATAAGTGCCTGGACCTGCCTGATGCCAGCCAGCACAGGCTCAAAGAAGTGGTATGAAATGTTGCTCTTCTTAGGTGCCATGACTACTGATGAAGAACTGAAAACAGATATTGATGATGAAGACTGGTACTGAAGATGAACTACTGATAAGCTGAGACTGGTGATAATAGTAGCTGAAGCAGGCAACTGATGAAAATGGCTGAAGCAGATAGCTGATGAACAGGGGTCTAATCAGATAAAGGGGTCAAAACCAAGCCAAAATATAATGTGGATACCCTGAAAAACAAATAAGCAAATGTTAAATGATGCAATGATGATGTATGCAAATGATATGCAAGGGTTTGTGATCAAGCTGGATCTGATTAACTGCCTTGATACAAGTCCATGTATGTCTAAGAAGTCCAGATGAAGGTTCAAAAGTCCAGTAACCAAGGTGGGGGACTCAAATAAAGAGTCACATGTCCAGGGTTAAATCACAAGAACTGTCCAAAGTGAAGCATTCTTAAACAAAACAAGGTAACAGGGTATGATGTGGCCATGGGTACCTACAAACCTGTAAATAGCCCAACCCCCTCACAGGTGATGTTCTAGAACAAGGATCCTCAGACTTGGATCAGTTATGAGAAGTGTAAACACTTCTAACCCGGAGGTACAGTGTTTACAATAACCATAAAAGATCCTCCTCTAATTCACCCCATTTTCTGAAGGTCAATAATAAAGGTCATCCAGACTTAGCAGGCTTCCCAGATAGCCCTAGCACTACAGGAAATCTGTAGCACAGAGTTCTCAAGAAGAAACCCATATCTGAACCGTGTTTCATATTCCCACACCAGACCGAGATGGAATGGGAAAGAACATGAACCACTCTAGCCTAGGTGTCACTCAGGTCCCAGGTATAGGACCTTAAACTCTCAGTGGAACCCCACCCACCAAGGCAGAAAACAGATCCAGCCAGATAACAGTATGACAGTATGATGCATATAAAGCTGTAAAGAAAGCGATAAATAACTGTACATAAAGCAATAAATAAAAGAAACTATATAAACACAATTAGCACATAACACCCCAGTAAACACAAATCAATCAAGCGCTAGGAGGAACCCACAAAAAGAACCAGAAGCCCTAGTTACAGTATAAGGGTCCCCAGCAGAGTCGCCAAGCTGTCGCTCCCACCAAAATGACACCGGGCCAAGAGGGGTACAGACGCGAACGGTCGGCGAAAAGGGAATGTGAGAACACACAGGAGTGAACTCACATGAAAAGAAAAGAGTCGCCAACTAGGCATTTTTATCCCGAAGGAAAGGCAATGCTGCATAGACCTAGAAAGATATGGATAAGACGGTTGTGAACCAGAGAGACTGAGAAAGGGGGTTGGTTACAACCTGGGAAAGTATTAGCACCCAGATTGTCCGCCGTACTCGACGGGATCCACGCTTAAAAGATTTGTGTTTCAAAGGGGGTAGTGTCAGTGCAATTTGTGTATAAAGAGCTGGAAAAGGATGTACAGGTGTCAGTGTGAAGTGTATAGGTGAAGTGTCAGTGTCAGAATAAAAAAGGGAATGCTCAAGATTATGAGGCTTAAAGAATAAAGGCTAGGAAGAGGGGGAATACACAGAGACTTTTGTTCGATAACTGTTAAGTTATGCCTACGTATCCTCTCGTGCAATGAGGAAGTCAGAACACCGTAGTTCGACCCAAAGAGACTGAAAGATGAGTTGACTTGTGAACTGCTTGCTTGTCTATGCTCAAGTGTATGACCCGTCTGGCTCAGGTGCAAACTGTCTTGCATTAGACGGAAGAAGCTAGTTCTCGTTTATGAGTGAATGAGATGAGAAAAGAATCCCGGAGGAGACGATTGTTGTTTGTTTTTATGTTTTCAGTCTTTTATTGCTTTTGGATTTGTCATAAGTTAATGAGCTTAAGCCTAAACCAAGGGGTTAGTAAACTCATCACATCCTCCCTCTGATTAGGGGTAATGAGAACACCTTAAGTGTGAAGTCAGCATCTCACACTTAATCACCTTTTGATGTATGATTAAGATCATTAACCTACTTGTTATTATTTAGATGTTTTTGTTGTTTTTGTTTAGTGTCAAGTAATGAGATTAAGCCATAATCATAGATTTAATGGACTCATTACACCATCCTAATAGAAGGATAATAGATGAGAATGTTTAAGCTGAGAAAGATACCTCAACTTAATCCATGATTAGGGATTAACCTCATGACAAAACAAAGCCTTTATTAAGTGGATTTTAGTTAATGATATGATGAAGAAATGATTTTTAGGGTTTGTAAGACAACTTGAGGGGGACTTGTCCATTAACACTAGGGTTAGTCCTTCTTAACCAATTAAGGAAGAATTAGAACCCTAATGCAAGGCCCAAGTTACAAGCTTGATGTCTTGATGATTATTAAGTGAATTGATTAAAGGGGTTTAAACACATTAAGGGTTTAACAGTTAGGATCAAAGTTATACACTCCATCCTAATAGAAGGATGCAGGCATAAGCTTAATCACAAAGCCTTAAAGCCTTTAGGGTTTAGTTCCTGATTATGAGATGAGAAGAGAAGACTCAAGGAGACACAAAGGTAAAAGCTAAGTGGGAGACTAATCAAACCTAATTGTTATCATACTTGGTCATTCCTAGGGTTTGTGAGGTTTGCAAGAAAGATCTTCAAAGAAACCACCAGGAAGCAGATGAAAGGAGCAAAGAGAAGCAAAACAACTTGCTTCACTTAAGAAGACAAGTTGCTTGAAGAAAGAAAGTGAGATGAACAATAATGAGCAAGCTCAATCCAAAGCACAAGACAAAATTCAGCAATGATGCATAAGAGAGATGAAAAGAGATTGTGAGAAGTGAAGGCAAATCCACTTCTCAAAACAACTTACCACCTGAAAAGTTAGTAAAAGAAATGAAATGTAATGCAAATGAGATGAAATATGATGATGCAAACCAAAACCAGAAGCATGAGTATGATGTTAATGATGCTAAGAGATGATGCAAACATGAGGCAAGACATGGGGATGATCATACAAACATATGGATGCAAGAGAAGCATGCTTTGAACCATGGACGTTCATGAAAAGTTATGAAAATGATATGAATGCAAAACATGGCAAATGAAAGATGCAATGATCAAACATGATTCTAATATGTCCTAAGATGTATTATGAATCAAATGAATGCACAAAATGTCATGGCAAGTCATGGTATGCAAGCAAATGGAAGATGGATGCAAAGGAAGGCATAAATTAGGGTTTATGATCAATACACAATGCAAAAAACCAAAACCAGAAGCAAACATCATGATAAAAATTTGAAAATACAATCAAAGATACCCTAGACCTATACAAACTCACTGCCCAAAGGAGGGGATCCAACTCTTAACCTAGTGAGAGTTATGAATTTCCTAAGATTGCTAGGGTTTTAAGGTACCTTGTCAAGAAAAATGTCAAACAAATTGAAAATGCAAGATAAATTCAAGCCAATTTAAACCTATAAACTACATGTTATGCAAGATGCAATGCAAAAAGAATCATTGTCCAACTCTCAATGGTTAGGCAGAAGTGAATTTATGAAGTTTTAATCAAAATAATGCCTTGAAATGAAATTAAATCCATTGAAAATTGTCAAAAGGCATCAAGATCAAAAACGAAATTTGGTTTGAAGGTTGGACAATGTTTCTAAATGATTTTAAATGTTTCATGAATTTTTTTGTGATTTTTAAATACTTAAAAGTATTTTTAATTAATTAATTCTCATTAATCAATTAAAAATAAACTTTTAAATGATTTAAAAATATTTTCCAATGCAAAAAATAAAAATAAAAATATTTTTGGTTTCTGAAAATTAATAAAAGGGTTGATAAAAATTTTCAGAATTTTTTGATGATTTTTATTATTTTTAATAAATTGAACAAAACAAATGAAATAAAATGAAAATAAAATTGAATTTAATGAGAAGTAATCAGAATCAAGGGCCAGCATTTGAATGGATTGCGTGCGCATTGACTGGCGCTAGATCTAAGGGCTATAACTCAAACTGGATGGATTTTAATTAAACCTGATTAATTAAATTAATAAAATAGGATTAGGGTTAAGTGAGAAATCTGGTCCACACTTTTGCGCGCCAGTCAACCAAAGTCCACAGAATCAAGGGTCCACATTCAAAGTTTATTAATTACGCAGATTAGGGCTAATGATTTTCAGGTGGCCGGAGAAGACTTCCGGTCGTCTTCTCCGGCGAGACCTTCACCCAAACTCTTTCAAAACCTCACTAAATCATGCCAAAATCTCCAGATCAACTCAACTAAACACCCTAAACAACAATCCAGCAACAAATTCCATTTCTTTTTCATAAATCATGAAGAACAAACAAAAACCAAATTTAAGGGCAAAGTTTCAGACAAACCATACATGGCCATTTCTCACTCATTTTCAAAAATAAAAGGTTCAGTGAACTCAGGGAAGCATGCAGATCATTTTAGAAACAAGAAATAATAGTTCTGGAAAAATGAATTTCCATGGCTACCTGAATCGAAGCTTTCAACCCAAGAGCTTTTGGACCAGTTCCTTGCCTCCAATCAACTCCAGTGATCCTCCTGAGAAGCTTGCAATGCTTGGTTGGAGTTTAAAATGGCTGGTTTGAGAGATTTCTTGAGTTCTGTTCAAAGAGGGGCAAAAATCGTATTTGGTTTATGTGAGGTTTCAGGCTGTTTCAATGGTTGGTTTGTGATCAGTGAGTCATGTTGAGATCAATGGTGAAGTTTGTTTGTGTGTTTGATGCTTGTGGAGTCAGTTTCGAATGGTTTTGCAAGTTGGAGCAAATTTGATAACTATGGCTTGGAGTGTGTTTCAGCATGAATGGTTATGTGTTATGGCTTGCCTTTGGTCCACTTATCACTCATGGATAGGCCTGTGGAGTTGGTGTGCCCTATTGTGATTGGTATGGGTCTTTGGCCAAAATGTCAAACTTTGTGTAAGAGAGGTATGGGCTCATAGCTAGCCAAGGACAAATGGGGTGTCCTGCGCAGCAAGAAGTGTGGAGAGCCCTAGGATCAATTATGAAGTCAGCAAGCAAGTGGATTAGGGTTTGAATTAGGTTTTGCAACTTGGTTCATCTTTGGCCCTTTTGAAGTTTCTTGCCCCACAAGTCACAAAAATGAGTGATTCTTTGATGCAATATGACTTTTAGGCTTTGGTTCATGCTTGTGTGAAGTTTAGAAGTCCATTTGGAAGTTCAATTTTCCTTGGCAAGTGGTTTTGCAACTTTGCCTCTTTGGTAGAAAACTTCAAATTATGTGATTTTGGCCAACTTTGACAAGCCATAACTTTTGATCCAAAATGAATTAGAACAAGTTCTTGTACTTTTTGAAAAGGGAATGATCCATTCTACAACTTTCATGACCAAAGTTTTTCCATTTGAAGCATTTTTGAATCAAAAATCAAGGGTTGAAAAAGTTTCCCAAAATGGCAATTTTCATTATAAGTCAACTTTCCCAAAAAGTCAACTTTGCAAATGGCTTGAAATTCTTCAATTTTGTGAACTTCTAACATCTTCTATGATCAAATAAAGATCATACACAATCAAAATGATGAAGAACACCCTTTGGTTGGGTCATTGAGGGCCTCAGATACCCTGGTTTTGCACTGACTTGCTCAAAAAGTCAACTCTTGGTCAGATGACTTCCCCATTTGAATTTCTTCATGAAAATTGATATGCATGGTCCCTATACCATATAGAGACCAATAGAAACAAGAATGACCAAAAAAATTGGAGTTATGGCCTTTGAAACCAAAACCCTAATTCTAGGTCATCTGTGCAATCAAACCTGGCCCTGCTTCCATGCCATTCTCAGTTCTTGTGATTTTTTTGACATTCTTGACTTTGAGAGGATATAATATGATGCTTGAACATACATGGACCCCTTTGAAGTGATTTATGACCTTTGGAGTGGTTCAAGTGGCTCATGGATTGCTCAGATCACAAACCCTAGATGCAGATGACTTTGAACCAATGCAGTGAGTCAAAAATGTAATATGAGATGCTATGATTGAGTTTATGCATATGAAGAGATCACAAGCCATGGTGTGAATGGGTGAGGGCAAATTTGGGGTGTTTACAGGATGCTAAGAATATGATATGTTCATGATGAATATGATGTGATATGATGCTTAAAATTAAGAGGGCAAATTTGGGGTGTTACACTCTGGTCACCTGAAAATAATTAGGGCTAAACCCTGATTAAATCCCCAGATTGGTTCGTAGCCCTTAGATCTTGATTAGGGTTAGGCAATGAGTGGTCCAGATGCTGTAAACACCCCAAATTTTCCCTCACTAAGTTCACACCATAGCTTGTGATCTTTCATGTTTTCATAAGCATAAGCATACCATCTCATATTGCATTTTTGTTTCACTGCATAGTTTAAGTTCATCTGCATCTAGGGTTTGGGATCTGAGCAATCCAAGGATCCATCTGAGACACTCCAAAGGCCTCCGAGTAGTCCAAGAGGGTCCATGTGTGTTCAATCATCATATTATGTCTCTCAAAGTTCAAAGAAGTCAAGAAATCACAAGAACTGATAAGACATGGAAGCAGAGCTAGGGTTTTTCACTACATAGATGACCAAAATTAGGGTTTTGGTTTCAGAGGCCTTAACTCCAAATTTTTGGGACATTATTGCTTATAATGTTCTCAAGATGTTATAAGGATCATATGCACCAAGCTTGATGAAGAAATTCATTGTGGAAGTCATATGTTCATTAGGTAACTTCTTGAGCAAGTCAGAGCAAAATCAGGGCATCTGAGGCCCCCAACAATGGAACCAAAGGGGTATTTTCATCAAATTGAGGTTATATGATCTTTATTTGATCATTGGAGTGCTTGTAAGTTCACAATATTGAAGAAATTTGAGCTAAACCAAAAGTTGCCAAAAATGGAAATGACTTGTAATGGAAACTTTCCATTTTGGGAAAGTTCTTCTACCTCCTCTTTCTCAACCAAAAATGTTTCAAATGAAAAATTCTTGGTCATGAAAGTTGTATATTAGGTCTTTCCCTTTACAAAAAGTACACGAACATGTTCTAATTCATCATGGAACTCAAGTTATGATCCTTCAATGTTGGCAAAAATCACATAATTGTCACATTCATGCCAAAGAGGGATTTTTGCAAATTCACTTGCCAAGCTTCTAAGTGACCTCTAATTGACTTCTAAACATAATAACAACATCACATGACTCATTTTTCTTAGAATTTCCCAAGGAATCACAACATTTCATGCCTTGCATCACAAGATACACCAAAGAGGGAAATTTGTAAAGCCTCTTCAATCTCACCATTCAATCATCACAACTCATGAAATCTGATCCAAGGGACCTACACAAACTTAGCTGAGGACAACCCACCCTTTAGATTTCCTCTGACCCGATCCCATGCTTGTGGTACAAACTTTTGACTTTTTGGCAAAACAAGCCATACCAATCAAGCTGTGCCATTACCAACTTTCTGACCAATCACAACACATTATACAAACCAAAAGCAACACAAAACACACAACACACAAGCCTGCAAGCATCCATAGACTCAGATTGCAAAAAATCACCTCATACCTTCACCTCTTCGAATTTCATCACACAAGCACAAAAACTCACAACTCTCTTCACCATTCATCTCAAAATCACTCAAGGAACACAAACCACCCTTCACAATGGCCTGGAAACCTCTCAAACCAAAACACGATTTCTTTAACTTCTGAACTGAAACCTTCAAAACACTCCATATAAACTCTTTTCAAGCATTCCAGAAGCATAAGGGGGTCAAGGGGAGTGGAAAAGCACCAAAGAAGAGCCCATAAAGTTCCAGTTTCGAAAGCTTCAACTCAGGTAACCTCAAGAACATTTTTTCCAGAAATGTGTTTTTAAGTTCTTAAATGATTCTTTATGATTCACTGATCATGTTGATGTGTTTAGAATTGAAAATGGTTGCATATTGAGTATTTCATGGTTGTCTGAAATTTTGGGTAAAAATGTTTTGCTTTGATTCTCTTGTTTTGAATATTATAAATGTTGTTTGTTTGTTGATTTGAGTTCCATGATGTTTGGGGATCATTTATGGGCAGTTAGTTTGAGTTTTAGTGAGCTATATAAGAAGTTAGGATTTAGGGTCACCAGAGAAGATGACCGGAGCTTAGCTCCGGTCACCTGAAAGTCATTAGGGTTAGCGTGCCCAGATTCATTGCCAGCCCTTGGATGAAGATTAGTTTAGTGCGTGGATGGTCAGGATTTGTCATTAAACCCTAATTGGAATTAATTAATTTAAATCAAATTAATTAACACATGATAGATCCCAGCCCACCATCTGTGCGCGCAACCAACCCCTATCCCCCAGGTTTGGATCTCAGCCTTAGGATCAGCTGACTTTCTCTTTTAATTCTTTTTTATTCTATTTCTTTTGCATATTTATTTTAAAATACTTAGAAAAATCCCAAAAATATTTCCTTTTGCATTTTTATTCCAAATATTTTTCTTAATCAGAAAATGATTTTTATTTTATTTTTTAAATATTTTAATGTTTATTTTAATTAATTAATTGAATTTAATTAATTAAAATACCATTTAAGTTTCTAAAAATCACCAAAAAAATGTATGAATCATCCCTTTGCATTTAGAAACATTTTCAAACTCTTCACACAAATTTCTTTTTAAGTTTGATGATCATTTGAGAATTTTATTTGAATTAAGGTTCATTTAAATCCTATTTTTGAACCCTAACTTGGAAAAATCTTTTCTGCTTAACCAAGAAGAGTTTGAAGATGATTCTTTTTGCATTGTTTTTTGCATATCATGTAGTTTCTAGGATATTTTTGGCATGAATTTATCTTTCATTTTCAATTTTTTTGACATTTTACATTGAAGATCACCCAAAAAACCCTAGAAACTTAGGAAATTCATAACTCCTTCTAGGTTTAGCTTCTGACCTCCCCCTTTGGATGGTAACCTAATATAGGTTTAGGGTTCCTTTGAGTGCATTTTCAATTTTTTATCATGTCATTTTCTTCTGTCTTTGCCATATGCATTTCATGTTGCCTTAAAACCTTAATTTTGCATCTTCACTTGCATCCATCTTGCATATGCATCAATACATGAACTTTCAATGACATTTCATGCATTCATATGTCATCTTAGACATCTTAAGACATGTTAGAATCATTCTTAATCATTTCTTCATTCATTTGCCATGACTTGCATTCATTTCATTTCATTAACTTTCATGAACTTTCAAACTTCAAAGCATGCTTCATTTGCATTCATTCTCTTGTATGACCATTAATTGCACTTTGTATGCCTTTGCACCATGTCATAGCCTCATTTGCATCATAGGTATGCTTCTGATTTTGGTCTTTGCCTTTTTAATGCCTCATTCCATTTCACTTCTTTCCTTATGCATCTTGTGCTAGCATTTTCAGGTGGTAAGTTAATTTGAGAAGTGGATTTGCCTTCACTTCTAATTTCTCTTCATCTTCTTCATATGAATATTTTCTGCATTTTGATTGTCTTTGAGTGGGCTTGCTCACTTGTGTTCATCTCTTACTTTCTTTCTTTAAGTTACTTATCTTCTTCAATGAAGTAAGTAACTTATTTCTTCTGCTTCTTCCTCCTTTCTTCTGCTTCTTCCATTGGTGGCTTCCTTGGAGATCTTTCTTAAGCCTTACAAACCATAGGAACATCCAAGCATGATAATAATTAGGGTTGTGATTAGTCCACTTAGTTTTTACCTTTGAGTCTTCTTTGTGTCTCTCTTCTCATCCCATCATTAGAGACTAAACCTTTAAGGCTTTAGGACTTTGGAATTAAGGTTATGCCTGCATCCTTCTCTTAGGATGGAGTGTATAACTTTAATCCTAAGTGTTAAACCCTTAAGCTATTTAAACCTCTTAATCAATCCATCTAATAATCACTAAGACATTAACTTGTAACTTGGGCCTTACATTAGGGTTCTATCTCTTCGTTTATTGGTTAAGAAGGACTAACCCTAGTGTTTAATGGACAAGTCCTCCTCAAGTTGTCTTACAAATCATAAAACACACTTCTTAATCTCACCTTTAATTAAAATCCACTTTAATAAAGGCCTTGTTTTATCATGAGTTTAATCCCTAACCATGGATTAAGTTGAGGTATCTTCCTCAGCTTAAGTGTTCTCATCTATTATCCTTCTATTAGGATGGTGTAATGAGTTCACTAATCCTTGATTTTGGATTAAACTCATTACTTAACAATAAAAAAAATCCCGAAAACATCTAAATAATCACAAGTAGGTTAATGATCTTAATCCTACATCATCATGGCAATTAAGTTGAGGTGCTTATCTCACACTTAAGTATTCTCAGTATCCCTAATCAAGGGAGGATATAATGAGTCTACAAACCTTTGATTTCGGCTTAAGTTCATTAACTTATGACAAACTCCAAAAAAAATAACGAAATTGAAAACACAAAAACAAACAATAATCGTCTCCTTCGGGATTCTTTTCTCATCATCTTCACTCACAAACGAGAATTCGCTTCTTCCGTCTAATGCAAGACAGTTAGCACTTCGGCCAGACAAGTCATACACTTGAGCATAGACAAGCAGGCAGTTCACAGTCAATTTATCTTTCAGTCTCTTTAAGTCAAACTACGGTGTTCTGACTTCCTATTTGCACGAGAGGATGCGTAGGCATAACTTAATAGTTATCGAACAAAAGTCTCTGTGTCTCCCCCCTCTTTCAGCATTCTCTTTTAAGCCTCAGTTCCTGAGCACTCACCTTTTGCACTGACACTTGTATATTCTTTTTTCAAGCTTTGGCACACCGATAGCACATACTCTACCCCTTTAAACACAATCTTTTAAGCGTGGATCCCGTCGAGTACGACGGACAATCTGGGTGCTAATACCTTCCCAGGCTGTAATCAACCCCTTTCTTAGTTTCTCTGGTTCACAACCGTCTTATCCATCTTTTCCTAGGTTTATGCAGCATTACCTTTCCTTCGGGATAAAAATGCCTAGCTGGCGACTCTATCCAGTTCATTTCATTTTCTCTTTTTGCCGACCGTTTGCGCTTGTACTGGGATGCAAATCTTTGGGAGCGACAGATGCACCATTAGTTTATAATTCTGATTAATTAATATAAAATCAAATTAATTAGCCAATTTGAATTCTGACCATAGGATTGTGCGCCAGTCAACTCCCTCCAATTTTGTTTGAATTTGGGCCTTTGGATCAACATACCTTTCATTTAAATCAATTTTTATTTCATTTTTATTGCATTTTCTTGCACAATTTATTTAAAATATCAAAAAGCATTCAAAAAATATTTTCTTTTGAATTCTGAATTTAAATATTTTTCTTCATGCACAAATAATTTATATTTTATTTTTTGCATTAAAAAAGTATTTTTAAAATATTTAAATGTTATTTTTAATTAATTAAAAATACATTTAGGTTTCTAAAAATCACCAAAAAAATCATGAATCATCTCAATGCATTTAGAAACATTTTCAAACTCTTCACATAAATTTCTTTTTAGGTTTGATCATAGTTTACCAATTTTCTTTGAATTAAGGGTTATAAAAATCATATTTTTAAACCCTAACTTTGAAAAATCATTTATGCCTAACAAAGAAGAGTTTGAAGTTTGTTCTTTTTGAATTATTTTACATATTTCATGTAGTTTATAGGTATTTTTCCTCATGAATTAATCTTGCATTTTCAATTTGATTTGCCTTTTTCCCTTTGAACCATCCAAAAACCCTAGAAAACTTAGGAAAATGATAACTTTTGATAGGTTAGACTTCTGACCTTCTACTTTGGGGTGTGACCTAATATGGGATTAGGGTTTGTTTGAGCTTGATTGAAAATTTTTATCATGTCATTTGCTTCTGTTTTATCCATTTGCATCTCACATGTCCATGTAACCCTAATTTCTCGTGTTCATTTGCATTTTCCTTGTATATGCATCATTACATGAACTTGCCATGACATTTCATGCATTCATATGTCATCTTAGACATCTTAGAACATGTTACAACCTTTCTTGATCACTTCTTCATCCATTTTCCATGATTAGCACTCATTTCATTTCATAAACTTTCATGTGTTTTCAAACTTCAAAGTATGCTTCCATTGCATCCCATCTTTGTATGATCACACATATGCATTTTATATGACTTTGCATCATCTTACATGACATTTACATTGCATAAACACTTCTGACTTTGGTCATTTCATCTCATTTCACTTCATTTCTTTATGCTTTATACTTTATGCATCCATGCTAACTTTTCAGGTTTTGGTAAGTCATTTTGGGAGGTGGATTTGCCTTCACCTCTCACTCCTTCTTATCTCTTTCATTTGCATTCTAACTTGTATTTGAAGTGAATTTGATTCACTTATGTTCCATCTCTCACTTTCTTTCTTTAACTTACTTATCTTCTTCAATGAAGTAAGTAACTTATTCTTCTTTCTCATCCTCCTTTCATCTGCTTCTTCCATTGATGGCTTCCTTGAAGATATTTCCCAAGCCTCACAAACCATAGGATATCCAAACATGATAATGATTTGGGTTGTAATTATTCCCCTTAGCTTTTTACATTTGAGTCTTCTTGAGTCTCTCTTCTCATCTCAATAATCAGAGATTAAACTCTTAAATTTTTAGGACTTTGGAATTAGGGTTATGCCTGCATCCTTCTCTTAGGATGGAGTGTATAACTTTAATCCTAAGTGTTAAACCTTTAATTTTTTTAAACATCTTAATCAAATCATCTAATAATCACTAAGACTTTATCTTGTAACTTGGGCCTTACATTAGGGTTCTAATTCTTCCTTATGGTTAAGAAGGACTAACCCTAGTGTTTAATGGACAAGTCCCCCTCAAGTTGTCTTACAAACCATAAAATCCATTTCTTAATCTCATCCCTTTAATTAAAATCCACTTAATAAAGGTGTGTTATATAATGAATTTAGTCCCTTACCATGGATTAAGTGAAGGTACCTTCCTTAGCTTAAATGTTCTCATCTATTATCCTTCTATTAGGATGGTGTAATGAGGACACTAATATGTGATTAGAGATTAAACTCATTACTTAACACTAAACAAAAACCCAAAAAACACCTAAATAATCACAAGTAGGTTAATGATATTAATCCTACATCATCATGGTAATTAAGTTGAGATGCTTATCTCATACTTAAGTAGGTTCATTATCCTTAATCAGGGAGGATATAATGAGCTTACAAACCCTTGATTTAGGCTTAAGCTTATCAACTTATGCAAAACACCAAAAACAATAACAAAACTGAAAACACAAAAACAAACAATAATCGTCTCCTTCGGGATTCTCTTCTCATCACACTCATTCACAAACAAGAACTTGCTTCTTCCGTCTAATGCAAGACAATTAGCACTCGAGCCAGACGAGTCAAACACTTGAGCATAGGCAAGCAAGCAGTTCATAATCAATTTATCTTTCAGTCTCTTTTAGTCGAACTACGGTGTTCTGACTTTCTCATTACACACGAGGATACGTAGGCATAACTTAACGGTTATTGAACAAAAGTTTCTTTGTCTTCCCCCTCTTTCAGTATCCTTTTCTAAGCCTCAGTTCCTGAGCAATTCACCTTTTGCACTGACACCTGTACATTCATTCTTTAGCTTTTGCACACAGATAGCACATGCACTTCCCCCTTTTAAACACAATCTTGTAAGCGTGGATCCCGTCGAGTACGATGGACAATCTGGGTGCTAATACCTTCCCAGGTTGTAACCAACCCCCTTTCTCAGTTTCTCTGGTTCGCAACCGTCTTATCCATATCTTTCTAGGTTTATGCAGCATTACCTTTCCTTCGGGATAAAAATGCCTAAATGGCGACTCTATTCACTTCACCTTCATTTTCTCTTTTCGCCGACCGTTCGCGCTTGTACCGGGATGCAAATCTTCGGGAGCGACAGCTTGGTAACTCTGTTGGGGAACCTAATCTTGCAACCAGGGCTTCTGGTTCTTTTTGTGGGTTTCTCCTAGCGCTTGTTTGATTTGTGTTTATGGGGGTGTTATGTGCTACTTCTGCTTTTTGTTTATTGCTTTATTTATTGCTTTCTGTACAACTTTATTTATTGCTTTCATTTACTGTTTATATGCATTTCATACTATTATCATCATATCATTTGTGTTGGATCTCCTGTCTGTGTTGGTGGGAGGGATATTGAGTAAGTAAGGTTCCATACCGGGAATCTGAGTGACACATAGGATAGAGTGGCTTCATATTCTTTCCCATTCCATTTAGATTTGGTGCGGGAATATGAAACACGATTCAGACATGGGTTTCTTCTTGAGAACTCTGTGCTACAGATTTCCTGTAGTACTAGGGCTATCTGGGAAGCATGCTAAGTCTGGATGACCTTTTTATGACCTTCAGCATCTGAGGTGAGTTAGAGGAGGATCTTTTATGGTTATTGTAAACATTGTACGTCCGGGTTAGAAGTGTTTACACTTCTCATAACTGATCCAAGTCTGAGGATCCTTGTTCTAGAACAATACATGTGAGAGGGTTGAGATGTTTACAGGTTTGCAGGAACCCTTGGCCTCATCATACCCTGTTACCAGTTTTGTCTTAAGGTTGTATCATTTTGGACTGCTCTTGTGAAACCCTGGACTTGTGGTTCTTTATTTGAGTCCCCCACCTGGTTACTGGTTCTTTAAGCCTCCATCCGGACTTATGAACACACATGGACCCTATCAAGGCAGATAACAGATCCAACACTTGATCACAAACCCTTTGCATATCATTCTGCATACATCCTTTTGCAGCATTTAACATTTGTCTATTTGTTTTACAGGGTATCCACATCTTGTCTTTGGTTTGGTTTTGACCTGTTCTGCTGCTCAGATTCCTTCAGCTATCTTCATCAGAGATTCTTTTCAGCTCTCTTCATTAGTTATCTTCATCAGAGATCCTCTTCAGTATCTTCTCCAGTTATCTTCAGCAGTCTTCTCCAGTTGCCTTCATCAGTGCTCCTCCTCAATCTTCTTCACCAGCATCCATTGTCAGTATGGACCCATCCAGGAAGATCAACATTACCTATCATTTCTTTGAGCCCACTCTGACAAGCATCAGACAGATTCAAACTCTCATCACCCCTGATCATGTCCCTTTATTCAGGGAATATTATGGTGGCATTATGGACATGCTCATGGACCTGGATGCATCACAGAGGAGAATGATCCACACATGTCTCCAGTTCTATGACCTTCCTCTCAGATGTTTCACTTTCCCAGATTTTCAGTTGGGACCATTGATGGAAGAGTTCTCCATGTTGTTGGGTGTCCCCATCAGGAGAGGGATTCCCTTCAACCCTGAGATTGTTGCTCCTAAGAATGAAGATGTAGCTAAGGCTTTGCACTTGGAGTCCACCCTCATTGACCAGAGCATGACCACTAAGGCTGGAATCCCAGGCCTTCATTTGGACTTTTTGGTTACTCAGGCCACCATTCATGCTGTTTGCAGACGAGCCTAAGTTTGTAAGCAAGAGTGCTATCCACATTTTCCTGTTGAAGAATCCAGTCCCTACCTTGCTTGGATACTTTTATTATTCAGTGCATCAAAGGAATGAGAAGCAGAGGGGAAGATTAGTCAGATGCTGTGCACCTCTCTTCTACTGTTGGTTATTAAGGCAATTGCCGAAGTCGGACACTTTGTTGAATCCTCACCAGCCAAGGAACTAGGCTAAGAGAATGATTGCCCTTACATCAGAAGACATCAGATGGTGCACTCAGAGCACCAAGGGCAAATATATCATCACCAGCTGTGGGCAGTATCCCAATGTACCCCTGATTGGAGTGAAGGGTTGCATCAACTACAATCCGTTGCTTTTCAAAAGGCAATTAGGGTATGCCTTGGTACATCCACCAAGAGAGCAAGACTTGACAGAAACCCTCTATTGTGACATTCAGCACAACCTTGCCATTACCAGACAAGCTTTCTGGGCTTGGGACAATATTCAGACTAAGGGGACTACTATTCTTGGCAAGTGCAACAACATAGCTTCAGCTCAGTATCTTGATTGGTCTCGTACCAGGGGACAGATCACCCGTATGCCATTCACCGTAGAGGATGTACCTGGACCATCAGCAGTGGAGCCTGCAGCTACTGTCAGTTTAGAGGAGTTTGAGAAATTGAAGGAAAGGAATACTCAGCTCTCTGAAGCTTTGAAGAAGACCCTCTGGGAGAGGAATGATAGTCGTCTGGACAATGAAAGGTTAGAGAAACTCCGAATTGAGAACTTGACCAAGATTGAGAAGACAAATGATTACATCATAAGGGCTAGAGCAGGAGAGTTGGTATTAAAGAATGCTTGCAAGGAAGCTAAGATTCAGAAGGCCAGAGCTGAGCATTACTTAGAAGAGAGTTGGGCTAGGTGGATCAGGATCACTGAGGCTTGTTCACAGGAAGATCAGAGGACCCAGGCTAGGATAGAGCAACTGGAAGCCAATGAAAAGAAGAGTCAGGAGGCCTTGTTAGCAGCACATAAGGAGATCTTTGAGTTGAAGCTCCGGGCGGGGTTGAAGAGATCAAAGGACCAGGACAAGCATAAGAAATTGACCAGTGCCATTACCACCAGGAACCTTCTTATCAGGACCATCACAGAGCATCCAGTTGGCCCAGTAACTGAGGATCTCCTGAAAGAAGTCATAGAGGATGATTATGGATTGGATGTTTGATTTCTTTGTACTTGTACTTCATTTTGATTGTATTTTTGCTGTTGTATTTTGACCCACCATGGGGACTTTGTTGTAATCAAACTATGTATCTTTACACTTTGTAATATATGGTTTGTATTATTTCATGGGCTTTATCTCTCTTCAACATTATCATTCCTCGAGGTCCGGAAGGTCAAAATCAAAGAATCAAACCGGATACCCTTGGAAGACAAATAGACATCCCGCATTTCATACTAACCTCATTTCTTTGTTTTGTAGGTTTTTGTTATTGTTATTTCTCACTTTTTTATGGTTTCAGGAAACATTGCTCGTAGAAGAGTGTTCCCCGTCAATAGAGTGCACCGGTATCCGACAAGAAACAACCTTCCGGGCTTACAAATAGATCAGGTTCAACAAGATCTGACTGACGTGAGAACCCAAATGGCCAATGAAAGGAATGAGATGAGGGCCCAAATAAAACAGTTTATGGCAGTGATGACTAGATTGGCTCAAATCTAGGAGAGACTGAGAGAGTTGGTCGAGCGGCAAACTCCTGAGGAAAACCACCCAGGTACAAGGGGTACCAGCAACAACGATCATGTACAGCCTCGTACTGATCCCCCAAAGTTTGGACCCCATCTAAACCCAGACATCAATGCCATAAGAAACACCCAGGGAAACACTGGAGGGAGGGCTTTGCAAGAGGACCCTCAAGAAGAACAATTCACTGTGGTTGGGGCAGGAGACGAAGTCTACGATCGTCAGCTGGATGAGATAGCAGAAAAGCTGAGGTCTTTGGAGTCTCAAAACTCTCTGGGTTTTGATGTCATGGATATGGGACTGGTGGAGGGGGTTAGAATTCCTCACAAGTTCAAAACTCCCTGTTTTGAAAGATACAATGGCACATCCTGCCCACGTACCCATCTCCAGTCTTTCCTAGGAAGATTGAAAGCCTACACCATGGATGAAAAACTATGGATGTTTTATTTTGAGGATAGCTTGAGAGGGGCATCCCGTGAGTGGTACTCTCACTTGACCAGGGCCACAGTGAGGAATTGGAAAGACTTGGTTGAGGCTTTCATTCGTCAATACCAATATAATCTGGACATGGCTCCAAATAGAACTCTTCTGATGGGAATGTCACAGTCTTCCCGGGAAAGCTTTAGAGAGTACGCCCAAAGATAGAGGCAATTACTCGTTGTCGTTCAACCCCCGATGTCAGAAAGGGAAATGGAAGATATGTTCATGAACATCCTCTAGGGGACTTATATTGATAGACTGGCTGCTTTTTCTTCCACCAGCTTTGCAGACGTGGTTATATCTGGGGAAAGAATTGAGAGCTTATTGAAAATGGGAAAGATTTCTGACAATGGTGCCAGTTCAAGCAGTGCAAGGAAGCCATTTGCAGGGCCCCGCAGATCCGGTGAAACAAATGTTGTACATATGGGAAGAGGAAGACCCCAGTATCTGCCAAGATCAATTGTCGCCGTCACTATTCTACTCCACCTCCTCAATACACTCAACAACCGCATCATTTTCCTCAACAACCACAGTTTCCTCAACAGAGACCCTACAACAACAACAACAACCAACAAAAACGCCCTTTCCAGCAACGACCATCTCAGGTTAACAGGGTGATTGACCCTATACCAATGCCATATGCTACCTTGTTTTCACAACTCCTAAAGCTTAATCTTGTCGAGTTAAGGACATTGGCTCCACTAGATCCTCAGAAACTTCCGAGAAATTACGACGTCAATGCCAGGTGTGCTTTTCATTCTAATGCACCTGGTCACACCACAAAAAAGTGCAGGGCTTTGCACATGAAGGTCCAAGATCTGGTAGATTCAAGAGCCCTAAAGTTTGCACCACCTCCTAATGTCACGAAGAATCCTATGCCCGTAACATGATAGGTGATCATCCTTTGCCCAACAATGCATGCACACTTTCCCAGCAGAGTTGCTGAAGTTTCCTTCTCCCCTGCTAAGTTCTCCGGGAAGATAGATCTACCAATGATCTCTTCCCCAACTAGGACATCCCTCCGAGTAGATCAGCCAGAAATCTTTATCCCAGCGGGATCCGAATCCCGTATCGGTTTCTCTTTTGCATAATCATAGCATTTGCATCATATTCACCAAATAAGTGTAGCATTCCGTCTAATATGGAGCATTACGGCAAAAATCAAACATTTTCATGATCACAAGCCAAGTTCGAGCCCGCCACCTGCAATTACCATCAATATTATATCAGCAAATATACAAATACACCCCTGCACATTAGAGCCAAAACGTCCCCTTTGCACTTTCAAAAACAAATACTTGTTCATCCTATCCCCACAGAAAGCCAAAGCATATCCTTTGCATTCTCGAAACAGATGCCTATTTATATATAGTACATATCTGACACCCGTCCGTGTCATACTTCCCCAACAGATCAAACACTCGTCCGTGTCTTGCTCAAACTTCACCAACAAACTAATATTCACTCATACTTATACAAAGGTATTTGATACTCGTATGTATCTTGTTTATATCACTCCTCAACAGATTCTACACTCCTCCGTGTTCTTTGTTAACCAGTTGGTACTCGTCCGTATCATCATCTTTAAACACGCGTCAGCGTTTGTTTCTACCGATACTCGTCCGTATCATGGTCCTAAGGATACTCGTCCGCATCTTTAATCTATACACAGCGTCAAACACTTATATCTTTTATTCTTAAGCGTGAACACTCGTCCATGTTTACCGTTCCCCAGTAAGTCACCAACAGAACACCTTTCTCTGTCCGACATTCGTCCTATGTCGTGATACCTTCGGCAGCCGTCCCCTGCAGGTGATTGTCCTTCACCTTTGGATGACCGTCCCTCATCCCTTCCCCAGCGGAGTCCCCATTAGTGGAACCTTTTGTTATCCGGCATTCGTCCTATGTCGTGATAAAGAGCAACCGTCCCCTGCTAGGTGATCGTCCTTCACCTTTTTGATGACCGTCCCTCATCATTTCATCCGATGGTTGTCCCCATCGTTGATCTTGTTATCCGACATCCGTCCTATGTCGTGATAAACCCCGAGAGCAGCCATACCCTGCTAGGTGATCGTCCTTCACCTCTTGATGATCGTCCTTCATCATTTTATCTGATGGCCGTCCCCGTCGTTGATCCCTTTTTCTATCCGACATTCGTCCTATGTCATGATAAAGAGCAGTCGTCCCCTGCTAGGTGATCGTCCTTCACCTTTGATGACCGTCCCTCATCATTTATTTAATTTATTCTTTAAACCGATGGTCGTCCCTATCGTTGTTTATTTCACTTTCCGAGCCTGATGGTCGTCCCCGTCATTGCGTTTCTCTTTACTTTAACCCCCAAATAACCTTATTTCTTTACCCGATGGTCGTCCCCATCGTGATCCCTTTATTTCCACAGCTTGTCGGCCGTCCCCGTCATTGCTTTACTTACTACTTTTTCCCCACCAGTCTTCCTCTGCTCGATGGTCGTCCTCCATCGTTTTCATTTGATAATCATATTATACTACATTTTGAAATTTATATCCTTTTTCTTCTTCTATCCAGCGAGTGCAAATTTTGGACTGTCTTTGGTATTCAACCATAAGTTATCTTGTTTGTCTGTTAATCCAGGCGCTTACATCCTGCACAGCTAACTCATGCTTGAATAGGGGCAGCTGTAAACACCCAAAATTTGCCCTCACTCTTTATTACACCATGGCTTGTGATCTTTCATGTTTGCATTAGCATAAGCATTACACCTCATGTTGCATATTTGCTTCACTGCATAGTTCAAGTTCATCTGTATCTAGGGTTTGTGATCTGAGCAATCCAAGAATCCATCTGAGCCATCTCAATGGTCTCAAAGCTTTACAAGAGAGTCCATGTGTATTCTACCATCATATTATGCTCCTCAAAGTTCATGAAAGTCAAGGGATCACAAGAATTGACAAAGGCATGGAAGCAGAGCTATGGTTTCACTACACAGATGACCAAAATTAGGGTTTTGGTTTCAGAGGCCTTAACTCCAAATTTTTGGTCCATTCTTGTTTCTAATGTTCTCAATATGTCATAAGGATCATGTGTACCAAGTTTTATGAAGAAAATCATTATGGAAGTCATCTATCCACTGTGTAACTTCCTAAGCAAGTTAAGTCAAAATCAGGGCATCTGAGGCCCCCAACAATGGAACCAAAGGGGTATTTTCATCAAATTAAAGTTATATGATCTTTATTTGATCTTATAAGTGGTTGGAAGTTCACAAGATTGAAGAATTTTGAGCCAATTGCAAACTTGTCATTTTTGGAAATGACTTGAAATGCAAACTTTCCATTTTGGGAAAGTTTTTCAACCTCCTCTTTCATAACCAAAAATGCTTCAAATGAAAAATTCTTGGTCATGAAAGTTGTAGATTGGGTCTTTCCCTTTTCAAAAAGTACAAGAACATGTCTTGATTCATCATAGAACTCAAGATATGGCATTCCAAAGTTGGCAAAAATCCTATAATTTCAAGTTTCATGTCAAAGAGGGATTTTGCATTTTGGCATGTTCAAGCATTCTAATGACTTATAATGTACACAAATACTTCACAATATGTCAAATGAGCTTCAAACAATCAGAATTGTGCATTGAACCAAGTGTTTCCATGACTTGAACTTCAAGAAATCTCAAAAGGGCCAAAACTCCCAAAATTTGCAAAATGCCTTGGATCCTTCCATCCACTTGTGCCAGCTGCATCAAACTGATTCTATGGCTCTCCATGAATCTTGTTGAGGCCAGATGCCCCAAAAAGCTAGCCCTGCCATGGCCCATGCCTCATGTACACAAAGATTGACATTTTTGCAAAACACACCATACCAATTAGCCTGTGCCACAACAACTTTCTGATCAATCCCATTGGCTTAAACAAACATCATGGATCACATTTCATAACACACAAGAGCCTGAACACTCTCATACACTCAGATTCACAAAATCCATCAAAAACTTCCCTTCTTCGAAATTCATCACACAACCACTAAAACCTCAAACTTCCTTCACCAATCAACTCAAAAACACCCCAGGATCATTTTCCACCCATCACCCTAGCCTAAAACACCCTCAAGCAGAATTACGATTTCTGCAACTTTAGAAACAAAGCACTCAAAATAGCCATTCTAAGCTTCATTCAAGCTTACCATTAGCTTTAGGAGGTCAAAGGGGGTGGATTTGCACCAAAGAAGGGATCAAAAGGCTCAAGAACACAAAGCTTCAACTCAAGTAGCCATGATGAACATTTTTTCCAGAACTTCTTTTTTAAGTTTCTAAATGATTCCTTATGCTTCCCTGATCATGTTGATGCTTTTACTTTTGAAAATGGTTGAGTTTTAAGCATTTCATAGCCTTATGAAATTTTGCCCGTGAAATGTTCTTGCTTCAATTCTCTCTTTTGATGCATGATAAATGTTTTAGTGCCTGAATTCTTGTTTGTTGATGTTTGATGAGTGATTCTGGAGCATTTGGGAGCTTGGGGTGGCCTAGGGAGTGATTTCAGAATTTGGATGGCCGGAGAAGATGACCGGAGCTTAGCTCTGGTCACCTGAAAATAATTAGGGCTAAACCCTGATTAAATCCCCAGATTGGTTCGTAGCCCTTAGATCTTGATTAGGGTTAGGCAATGAGTGGTCCAGATGCGCCGTTAGTTTATAATTCTGATTAATTAATATAAAATCAAATTAATTAGCTAGTTTGAATCCTGACCATAGGATTGCGCGCCAGTCAACTCCCTCCAATTTTGTTTGTATCTGGGCCTTTGGATCAACATACCTTTCATTTAAATCAATTTTTATTTCATTTTTATTGAATTTTCTTGCACAATTTATTTAAAATATCAAAAAGCATTCAAAAAATATTTTCTTTTGCATTCTGACTTTAAATATTTTTATTCATCCAAAAATATTTTTTATTTTATTTTTTGCATTAAAAAAGTATTTTTAAAATATTTAAATGTTATTTTTAATTAATTAAAGTATTTTAATTAATTAAAAATACATTTAGGTTTCTAAAAATCACAAAAAAAAATCATGAATCATCCCAATGCATTTAGAAACATTTTCAAACTCTTCACACAAATTTCTTTTTAGGTTTGATCATAGTTTACCAATTTTCTTTGAATTAAGGGTTATAAAAATCATATTTTGAAACCCTAACTTTGAAAAATCATTTATGCCTAACAAAGAAGAGTTTGAAGTTGGTTCTTTTTGCATTGTGTTACATATTGCATATAGTTTATAGGTATTTTTCCTCATGAATTTATCTTGCATTTTCAATTTGATTTGCATTTTTCCCTTTGAACCACCCAAAAACCCTAGAAAACTTAGGAAAATCATAACTTTTGATAGGTTAGGCTTCTGACCTTCTCCTTTGGAGTGTGACCTAATATGGGATTAGGGTTTGTTTGAGCTTGATTGAAAATTTTTATCATGTCATTTGATTCTGTTTTATCCATTTGCATCTCACATGTCCATGTAACCCTAATTTCTCGTGTTCATTTGCATTTTCCTTGTATATGCATCATTACATGAACTTGCCATGACATTTCATGCATTCATATGTCATCTTAGACATCTTAGAACATGTTACAACCTTTCTTGATCACTTCTTCATCCATTTTCTATGGTTAGCACTCATTTCATTTCATAAACTTTCATGTGTTTTCAAACTTCAAAGTATGCTTCCCTTGCATCCCATCTTTGTATGATCACACATATGCATTTTATATGACTTTGCATCATCTTACATGACATTTACATTGCATAAACACTTCTGACTTTGGTCATTTCATCTCATTTCACTTCATTTCTTTATGCTTTATACTTTATGCATCCATGCTAACTTTTCAGGTTTTGGTAAGTCATTTTGGGAGGTGGATTTGCCTTCACCTCTCACTCCTTCTTATCTATTTCATTTTCATTCTAACTTGTCTTTGAAGTAAATTTGATTCACTTATGTTCCGCTAAAAACACCCCAAATTTTCCCTCTTCTTTTTAAGCATCATATCACATCATATTCATCATAAGCATATCATGTTCTTGGCATCTCAGCATGGAAAGATGAGGCATAACATTCTCATGACCTAGCATTAGGCATATGATCATCTGTGGAGGGTTTTTGAGGCATCACAAGCTATGACAAGGGGTTCAAGGGATTTGTCCAAGTCCTATGAGGGGTCTATATTGCATTCACAAGTTCAAGATTATTCATAAAAGCCCAGAAGGTTGGAAGATCCTCAGGGAATTCAAGCTAGGGCAAAGCTCCTACACAATGATCCCAAATTAGGGTTTGCGTTCCAAGCATGAAAACCTTGTGACTTTGGCTATTTCATTTGGGAAAAGTCTCTCATATGTTAAGAGGATCCTAGGGATGAAATTTGGTGAAAAAATCCTTGTGGAAGTCAAGTATTTCTTTAGTTGCTTGTAAATGAAGAAATTGGTCAACTGTGCATTCTAAAAGTCAACTGTGAGATTTCAAAGGGCCCAACCCCATTTTTCTAGCCAAAGGATGTTCTTATAGCCTTAGAAGAGGTTTAGCAAAGTCAAAGATCAAGAATCATGAGGTTTTGAGGTGTTTTGCAAAATTGGCATATGTTTGGTCATGAAAATTTCCATTTTTAGTAACATTTTGCCCTAATTTTCAAGCAAGCATAACTTGGTGAAAAAAGCTTCAAATGGACCACAAACAAAAATGAAAGTTGAAGATTAAAGCCTCCCATTTTCAAAAAGTACAAGAGCATTTTCATAGCCCTCATGGTTAGAGAGATAGGCCCTTCGAAATTCAAATCTAGGGCATGGCATGAAATTCAAATCTTCCACAAATGCAAAAGATCATGAAACTTATTTTCAAGCTGTTTTATGGGCCAAGTATGATCACAATATTACAAGGCAATGCCAAGAGGTCATTTTGCTCCAAAAATGTTGCCAAATTCGTGCATGAGAAGAGGAGTATTTCATAAGGTGCAAAACATGCATGATCATGAGAAAAGCATGATCCTCACATCCAAGGGCCAAGGTGATTGCTGTTTTGAATCAAGGGTGAGATATTGATCACACATGTGCAAAGAATGAGAGGAATGCACGAGCCAAAAACCTCATCACAAGAATTTTTCCAATTTTGCAATTTCATTCTCACACTCTCTTCTCACGTGCATTCTCCCTCATTCTTTCAGCATTGCATTTTGGGATCATATATAAGAAAATTAGGGTTTTATTTTAGGCCAGATCCATCACATTTGTTCATTCCAAAGTTTTTGCACCAAGATAATTTTCTTTCGAATCTCCTCATTCTCTCACTCTCTTCACAAACAAATCACATATTCTGAATCCTTGAAGCTTAAGGATCATTAATCCACCATTGGTTTAAGCTGAAGCTCAAGATTCAAGTGGTGCCATTCAAGTGCAATTGCTCTCCAACTTCAAGATCCAGAGCAATTCAAGCTCTCTCTTGCATTTATTTTGCAAGGAGAGGTTAAAAGAGGTAGATCTGCAGTGTTTAGAGGCTTGTCTTAACCTATATCGCGCTCTGCACGTTCAGGTAATCTTCTGAATCCATGGATCTAGAAATGGTTTTTGATGTATGCATTATGATCTGTGAAGTATGCTGATGATGATGTGATGTTTGATTTTGAAAATGCTTGAGAATTGAAGTTGTATTGATGATTTGAAGTTTTATGGTTAGAACTGTTTTGCTTCGATCTGTTTGATTCAATGATCCATGGTGAATTTGAGTGCCATATTTGGATTCAGCGTGCATTAATTGTTTGATCTGGAGTGTTTGAGTTATTTATATTGTGTTTTGTTCATGGTTTGTGTTTTCCGGTGCCGGAGCCCTAGCTCCGGTCACCGGAATCTGGAAATGAGTTCATCAGGGTTTTGAGTCATTTCATCTGGACGTCCCTCATGCTACCACCACATAAATGAAGCCACCTCCCTCTCACGTGTTTTATGTTTGTTGATTTAATTCATTTTTTTTCACCACACCACAATTATCATGTTCCCTCACCCCCAACCAATCAATGTGATGACTGTGTTTAATGAGCTGACTAATCATACGCGTCCATTTGATCCATTGGTCCTTGTTTTTGCTGAATTAAATGAATATCCACAACAATATTGTGAAGCTGCGCTGACTTTGACTGGGTCTGACTTGCTAATCCCACCCCCTGACTCTGAGGCCCAACATAATTGAACTGGAATCCATTTCTATTCGCACCCCCTGGCCATTTCCTTTTGTTTTTATTTCTTTTATTTCCATTTTATTTCCAGTTTGGTTTTTATTTTTTAAAATTAGTTTTAGGTCTCCAAAAATTCTAAATAAATTCATGAATGTTTTTTTTAGTTTTCTTTAATTTTTGATATTTTTATTATTCATTTATTTTTATTTGACACGTGGAAATTAATTGTTCCTTTTAATTAATTCACTTTATTTCATTTTGAAGCATGCTGACTTGTCCATTTTCTATCTTGATCATTATTTTGAATTTTTGGTTGGTTCGTTTTGCTTTGGATTCATTATGGAGTGTAGTTTATTGCTGATTTTTGCTCTAATTTTTAAAATTTTGGTTAATTGATTTTGGTCTCTAACTTGTGAGTAAAGTCATTTAACCCTAATCCATGTTTGACCTCTCATTTGACTTGTTTATCTTCTGAATTTCTTTCCCTCCTTTTGGCATGTTGTTATGTTATGATTGAAGATCACTTGTGCAAGGTTGTGGAAGTTTTGACGGCTCATGTGATTTGATTTGAATTTTTGTTCTTGACTTGTCCCATTTTGCTTCTCTTGGATCATTTGCTCTCTCCTTAGCTTAGAAGGGCACTTGTGCCAACTTCTTCAACTTGTTTAGAGTCTTATTAGGATGTTGATACCTCTCTGATCTTAGGTTTTGGTTTGTGTCTTGGAAATTTTGTTTTGTTTGCCTTTGGAGTTCTTCCATACTTATATATATCCACCTCACTTCCTTTGCTTCTTTCTTCTCAATAATGTGATCACTTGACCATATGCATCTCTTCTCTTCATCTCTCATGCTTATTAGGCATTCTTCTAACATGATTAAGGTTCTGGGCTTGTACCTTGGGGTTGTGATTTTTTCATTTTGCTTTGCATCTTCTCATGTTTGTTTTGTTTTGCCATAGTGATTCATATGGTTCCATTTTGATTTGTGTGGTTCTCTTCTCATTCTTGTGACTTGTATTTGCATTGAGAATTTATGTGTATGACTTCACTTCTTGTTGTATGGTGTTGGTATGGCATTATGATCATTTTGTATTGCCTTTATACTTGTGTTACTAACCATTTCAGGGGCTTTGGTAAGTGAGAGGTGTGGATGTGATTCCCACATCTCCAAATCTTATCTCTTCTCTTATTCTTATTATTTGTTCTAACCTTGTGATTGTTGGGCTTAGTCCTTACTTCCCCCTTCTTATTTCTTCTTCTTCTCTTCTTCTTCCTTTCTTCTTTAGGATAGTAAACCTCACTAACCTAGGATTTCCATGCATGACAACACTTAGGAATCATTAGTCCCCCATTAGACTTTTACCTTTGTGATCCTGTTGGTTCTTCTTCTCTTCTCATCTCAAAACCCTAAATAAGACACTTAATAAATATTGAAGTGATACCTTGAGAAATAGCCTTATCCCATGAGACACTTGTAGTCTTCCCATCTTGGGATAGTACAAGCTTGTCTTGTGATGCACAAGTCTGATCAGGATATCATCTTCACCAAGAAAATCATAAAAAACACTTCTTCATTGTAAGTACACAAAAACACTTAATAAGTTAATGAGTTAGTGAGTTTAGGCCCTAATCTTTGGATTCAAGTTTTGGGGATCTTCTCCTTACTTGAGTATGCTTGTTCTATTATTCCATCTTGGAATGTAGTGACAAGTGCACATTCCATGGAAAAGAGCTTGGGTTCACTTCCTTGTGACACACTCATAAAAAGCTTCATAAAAAACACAAACAAACAATAAGCGTCTTTCCTTCGGGAATTCTTTTCTCATCTCCTTCGCTCCATACGCGAACTTACTCCTACTTGTCATTTTGCAAGACGGTTACGCACTCGTCGTCCGAGCCTGCAACACCTGAGCATTGACATAGGCAGTTCAAGCTTTAAGACACAAACAATCTTTTCCACCCCTAGTTCGGGGAACTACGGCAACTCTGATCCTCATTTTCCCGATGAGGTACGTAGGCAGCGGGGTAGGACCCGTTCGAGCACACTCTTTTATTTTCCCTACTTTTTCCCCCTTTCTTTTATTTTCTTTTCCAGTTCTAGTCCTTCTTTTTGCAACAACTTTCATTTCTTCGCCCTTTAAAACAGATTTCTTTGCAAGCGTGGATCACGTCGGGTACGGTGGACGATTTAGGGTGCTAATACCTTCCTAGGTGTAACCGACTCCCAAACTCAGTCTCTTTGGTTCGCAGGTCCCGTGTCCTTCCTTTTCTTTTCTCCTGGTTTGTGCAGCATTACCATTCCCGTTCCTTCGGGATAAAAATGCCATACTGGCAACTCTATTCTTTCCGCGCCACTTTCGCGTTTGTACCAGTATGGAAATCCAGGGAGCGACAGCTGGCGACTCTGCTGGGGATCGAACCTAGAGTCTCTGGTTCCCTTGAGAGTCCCTCCTAGCGCTTGTTTGTTTTTGTTTCTCTGGGTGTTGAGTGCTTACTGTTGTGTGTTGTATTTTACTGTTGTTTATTTACAGCTTTATTTACAGTTTTCAGTATTTATTTTCTGCATCATATTATATACTGGACTATCTGGACTGGATTTTCTGTTTGGTGGGTTTGGGTGATACTGTTTCTGAGAGATGAGCTCATTACCACGACTCAAGTGCACCTTAGGACTTAGAGTGGTTCCACTTTGGCCTCATGAGATCTTAACATGGGGGTAGTAGTGAGTTCCACGCCCAGATTTGCGACCGTCTTGGAAATGTCTTGATTTGGGGATCTTCCTCTTTCATTTCATAACCTTGACAGTTATGTGCATCTGGGGACCGATCATTGAGAACCTTGTGGAAATATCCCTCTATAGTGATGACAGTGGCAGACCACACTTTGTGGCAAACCCATTCGCATCCGAGGGCCCACCTGGAACTTGCATAAGATTACCTTGTTTTCCCGGACTCAGCTGAGGCCTCCCTGCGTAGTATATAATGCCAAACCGATTCCCCGATCTGGTCATGAGCCATTTCTCGGAAATGGTGAAAGTATTATTGCTATTCGTCTTTGAGAGTCCGTGATGTCTGACCCGGAGCATACCAGTGAGATTGGGAGGGGTTTACAGGTTTGCAGGAACCCTTGGCCTCTACATACCCTCATTATTAGTGGTCCTTGTTGAGATTTGGTTCTATGGTTCTGGTGTTTTGGTTTTCTTGGTACTTTGGTTCTGAGAATTTCTATCAGAGGGTTGTGACTCAGAGAATCTTAGTTTGCAGTTGATCAGAGGGTCCTTATGTTCAGTGTCCAGTATCCAGATGGTCCCAGATTGATCATATGCTTGCATTACATTTGCATTGCATCATTCTTGCATTAACTGTTTATGTTTCCATTTTTCAGGTTATTGTTCATAGTCAGCTCCCAGTTCTGGTAAACTTTATCTCTAGATGGCAGAAGTCAGAAGAATTACAAGGAAAAAGAATGTTCACTATACTTTTCTTCAACCTGAAGTCAGGAGTGTTCAGAAACTAGCAGGTTTGATGAATGACCAAGTCTTGGGAAATTTCAGAAAGAGATATGGCCAGATATTGAAGTATGTGGACAAACCCACTGCAGACCAGAAGGACAGCTTGCACACCTTGCTTCAGTTTTATGATCCTCTGCTGCGATGCTTTGTGTTTCCAGACTACATCTTGGCTCCTACCTTGGAGGAGATTTCCAGCATTTTGGGTGTTCCAGTCAGAGATACCTTGCCTTTTTATGGGTCTGAGGTGGTGCTTAAGGAAGAAGACATAGCCAAAGTCTGTCGTTTACTAGCTGCTTCAGTCAAGAAGGGTCTGAAGAATAGCGAAGGAAGAGGACTCCCTTGGAGTGTGCTCATACCAGAGGCTGAGGAATATGCTAAAGAGGGTAAATGGGGGGATTTTGGTGTTGTGCTGGCTTTGATGGTGTATGGGTCTAGCCTGTTCCTGGGAGAAAAAGAGTTTGTGAGCTTGGAAGTGATCTCTATCTTTGCTAAAGGTAATCCTGTGCCAACTCTGTTGGGAGATTTCTACTACAACGTTCATTACCGGAATGAGAAAGGTAGAGGTGAACCAGTGGGCTGTTGTGCTTCATTGTTTGCTGAGTGGTTTTCCAGACAATTGCCAAAATCAGGTGCTTTCAAGGAGATGAGAGATGAGTGGAGATGGTCTAGAAAGCTGATGGGGCTAACTAATGAGGATATAGCTTGGGGATATGACAGAAATCTGCTTGGAAAAGAGTTGCTGGTCAATTGTGGAAGATTTGCTGGAGTGCCTTTGCTAGGAAGGAAGGGTGTGATCAGTTATCATCCAACATTAGCTAGGAAGCAATTTGGTTATCCTTTAAGAGATCCACCACATATGGAAGAGTTTGTTGAGTCTTTGTATTTTCCTGTGGAGGGAAACAAAGAATTAGTTATACAATCATCTCAGGCTTGGGCTCACAGAGTGAGGAAGGGTAAGAAAGACTTTGGCAGAGTAGATCCCAAGACGTATCCTCCTTTTGCTACATGGTTGCAAGAACATGTAGAAGAAGTTCTCATGCCATTCTCAGTAGAAGCTCCACATTATCCCAAAGAAGTGCCAAGCCAGAGTATTTTCTCCCTTGAAGAGTATAAGAAATTGGTAGCTCAGCTGCATGAAGTCCGAGTGGAGAATGCTGAAATGATTAACTTATACCATCTTGCCAACCGGGCCAAAAATGAAGCAGAGGGAAAGCTGCAGAAGATGCAAGCCTCCTTGGAAGCTAAAGAGAAAGATTTTGCTGGAAGGGAAGCTCACTTTCAAAGGTTGGGTCTGATGGAGGCAAAAAGAGAAGCAGAACGCAAAAAGACTTTGAAGTCTCTCAAGGAAGCTCGCCAGTCCATTGTTTGGTTGCAAAGCCAAAGGGAGGAAGAGCAAAAGAAGTTTAAAGAAAAGGAAGAGTTTTTCGAGGTGCAAATGGCCTTCAAGAAGGAAGAGGTGGAGCAAGTCCACAACATACGAAGGGAAAAGACTCAGCAGTTGGCACAAAGCCAGATAACCTTGGAGGAGGCACTGAAAGAGATTGAAGAGCTCAAGCTAAGAGCAGGTGTGAAGAAGAACATAGCAGAGGTGGCTGCAGAAGAACCTGCGTCTTCAGTTTAGTTTATTTATTTTTGATTCAGACTACCTACAGACTTGTTGTAGGAGTCTTGCTTTATCTTTTGTCTTTTATTCATGTAATGACTTGTAACCCTTCGGGGAATATTTTTGTTGGTGCTCTAACCTTTGGCCGGCAGTGGGTTGTCCATGATATACAGTGTTAATATGCAAATTATCAATTCTGAATATGCAAGGCTTGTTTGTCTGATACTACTAATATCTGAATACTCTTCAAAGAGAAAGTCTGGAAAGTTAATACTCAAAGTGGCTGTCTGGAGCAAATACCAGAACTGGGGCATACAAATGCTTAAAACTTGGAAACATGAGCAGTTACATTGCATGCATATAACGTGTTTGTTTGTTTTGCATGTAATGCTTCAGTTTCTAACGTTTATGTTGTTTCAGGCACTATAGCTCCCAGAAAGGTTCGAGAACAGCCGATCATACACAGATATCCCACAAGAGTCAACAGAGAAAGAGTCATGGATCAAATGCAGGCTGATTTAGCTGACTTGAGAATGAGGATGGACAATTGTATGACCCTTATGGCAGGAATGGGTCAGAACCAGGAACGTCTGCGTGAGTTGGTTGAAAATAGTCAAGCTAGGAACAACGGTACTGCTGATGGAGGTAATCGTAACGGTGTGGGCGCCCATCAAGTTTAAATCCCTGTAGCACAGCCAGGGGTTACCATTATCAATGATGGGATGAACAATGTATAGATGGACGGTCAAGACGAACAGCTCACTCTGCTGGATGAAACTGAAGGCCAGGGGGCTGAAATGAATAGAAAATTTGAAGAGATGGCTGAACAGATCAGGGCTATTCAATCTCAGAACTCTCTGGGGTTCGACATTACTGACTTGGGCTTGGTTCCAAGGGTTAAAATCCCTTACCAGTTCAAGGTACCGACTTTCGAGAAGTACAACGGCACAGCGTGTCCAAAGACTCATCTCCAGTCCTTTGTAGGGAGGATTGCTGCCCATACTGATGATGAAAAGCTATGGATGTACTATTTCCAGGACAGCCTGGTCGGGGCCTCCTTGGAATGGTATATGAAGCTAAGTAGAGTCAACATTAAGAGCTGGAAGGACCTGGCAGAGGCTTTCGTGAAGCAATACCAGTACAATTTGGACATGGCTCCAAATCGCACTCAATTGCAAAACATGTCTCAAACTGCTAAGGAGGGGTTTAAAGAATATGCTCAAAGGTGGCGTCAGCTCGCTGCCAGAGTGCAACCACCATTGTTGGAGAATGAGATGGCTGATATGTTGATGGGTACATTGCAAGGGGTGTTTATCGAAAGGTTGGCGTCTTGTTCGACAACCAAATTCAATGATATAGTAATTGCAGGTGAGAGGGTCGAGACTCTGCTAAAGTTGGGAAAGATTCAGGACACAAGTGCAAGTAGCTCAAGTGGAGTAAGAAAAGCTTTCAGCGGACCCCCAAGAAGTAGGGAAGGTGAAACCAATGTTGTGTTTGGCCGAGGATGGGGCCGAGGATATAGAAGATCGTATGAGCAAGTGGCAGCTGTCACTATTCCTTCCAGTCCTGTGCAGCAGGTACAAACTCAACCTCAACAACAACAACAACAGCCACAACGTAACAACTATCAACAAAGACCTTATCAGCCAAGACAAGCTCGTCCGTATAATAGGGTGCTTGAGGCAATTCCCATGACTTACATTGCATTGCTGCAGAGATTGCTAGACCTGAACTTGATACAACTGATAACACTAGCACCACCACCACCTGGAGAGCTTTCGGTGGGGTATGATGCAAATGCTAGATGCGCTTTCCATTCAGGGGCACCTGGGCACTCGACTGAGAAGTGCAGGGCGCTACATCATAAAGTTCAAGATTTGATCGACTCCAAGGCGATTAACTTCACACCACCGCCGAATGTTACTTCAAACCCTATTCTGAATCATGGAGGGTCTAGATTAAATGCTGTTGATAGTGGTGAGAAGTTAAGTTTGATTCTGAGCATAGAAGAAGTGAAGAATCCGCTGTTGGTAGTGAAAGAGAGGCTGTTAAAAGGACAAGTGTTTCCGGGATGCAATTCTGATTGTGAAAAGTGTTTGAATTCAGTGAACGGTTGTGAAAACCTGAAGGTGGGGTTGCAGAATCTGATTGATGAAGGGTCATTACAGTTTGATAAAGTTGATAATGAAGTTGATGATGTGTCTGTCATACCCTAATTTTTGACCCTAAGATTTTTCACATCTCATCTGCATTTCGCATACAAACAAGATCACACACTGGGTCGTTTATCCTTCTCAAGTGCAGGTCTATGCTTCGCAGGGGATCACCATGTTTTTACTTGCTTTATTTGTTTATACTTACTAACTTCTAACCAAAATATCAAAAAATGTTGCAGTTTGCTTCTTCTTCTCGCTGTGTTGCAGGATTTCAAAGGAAGTGCAGTGATTTCAATTCAGATGCATTTTGTTCAGTCACAATCTGATTCATATGGACGTTTGACCTAATCTTGGTCAAACTATCAAAAGAGTGTTTCGACTGCAAGTTGTGTGTGCCAGTGGTTCATTTCTCAGACAGTGCATATTCAAAAGATTAAGTTGTGTTGCGTGCTAAGATCATCGGTTTATCAGGCAGTGATGTTTGAAAAGTGTGGTCTTGATTGAGTGTTCACCAGTTTATCAGGGATTCATCTGAAAATTTATTTTTCTCAGCATGAATTCAAATCATCAGGTCAGTTTTCGGACGATTCAAATGGTTGTGGCTTAATTTTCAAATATTCAGTGGTTCAGAAGGGTTCGTGTTCAGTGGCTTGTGAAGAAAAATCAAGATTTGTTGTGGGCTTAAAAATCAATTTCATATCCATCATCCATTTTCCGATTAGCCATTTCTTTTTATTTCCAATTTTTTTTTCTATTGTCCATTTCTATCCATTTCCAATTCCTCTTTTATTCACTTTTATCCAATTAATTTCAAATATTCATTTTTATTATCCATTTCATTTTTCCCTCATTTACCCAATATACTATAATTCCAATTCCATTTTTTTTATATATATCCATAAACCATCATTATTTTTATAGCCATTATCCAATTTATCTCAAAATCCATTTTTTTTTATTCAATTTCCATTCAAATTTTTCTTTTATTATTTTCATTACCTTTTTTTATTTAAACCATTCTCCATTCTTAGCATATCATCTCAAAAAAAAAAAACTGTAAGCAAAACCATACCAAGGCCCATTACATTTACATGAAAATATTTCAAAAACAAAAGAGTTGATAAAGCTACATAATAGAATACATGCTGCCAGCTATTAGTCTCATCAGTAAGTCAAATTTCTATCCAGCTTTAGTACAAACATAGGGTTGAAGCCATCATTTCAAACATCACACTTCAGCAGCTTCCTAAAACACGCTAGCCATCCAACAGCCTTTCGCAAGCCCAAGCCGTGAAAACACAAGCCAAACGCATACTCTAAAACAACAAGCAGCTTCAGCCGCACGACTTCAATACACAAATAACAGCAGCCTCATCACAACAGCACCAGCAACACTCACACAAACAGTCAAAACGCAGTCGTGAAACTCAGCTTCAATAAACAGTAGCAAACTTATCCGCACGAACTCACAACATACACGCAGCTTCACACCAGCCAACGTCACTCCAAGCCGCACAAAGCACCAGCTAGCTTTAAATAACAAAACGCACGCAAGAATACAAGTAAAGCAAAATGACATCAGCGGTAAAGCGAAACGCAAGCCAAACGCTGCAAAATGCCTTTGACTCGCACATGATCACACGCGGAACTCCCGTCCCAAAACGCAAATGAAATCATCACGAAACGCAGAAAAAATATTCAGCTGAACACACAAAATCCATGACTCCAAAACGCTAACGCACCTGCAAAACGGCATCACCAATTTCAGTTCAAATTCTCACTCATTTCTCTATAAAAGGAACATAATCCTTCATTTGAAATTAAGCTTTAACAGCTCCTCAAATTTCTGCTAAAATCAGAACTCAAGTTTCAAAGTTCTAAAAATTTCATCCTTCAACCAACTTCCATCACTCTTAATTCCTTCGCATCCAAATCTTTCAACCTACGAATTTCTTCCATTAACTTCAATCATCTTCATACTTCCATCCTATAACCTTTTTTAGCTTCAATTCAAACCTGAAAAATCAACAAAACCAAATCAGAAAGAATTTCAGAAGGAGAAGAAGAGAAAAGGTGAGATCGGAGAAAGAAAGTGATGGATTGAAGGTGTTTCGCGAGTGAGAAGAAGTCGTAGCCGGTGATTTTACAACCGCAATTTTGAGAAAGATACGGTGAGGCCGGCGAGTCTTTGCTAGTTTTCCCTTTGAATACCGTCGGTGCCGTGTTCGCGAGTTGGAGAAGAAGAAGAAGCTTCGGCTTCTACATTCCTTTTTTTCCTTTTTGATATGTTTTTTTTGATTTAATAAAAGGGAAATTAATGTGTTTGGGCTTAAAATTGGGATTAGAACAATTTTCTATTCATCACCATCACTTCTATGCGCCTCCCTCCCCTCTATTCTTTTCTTTTCTTTTTTTCTTTTTTTAAAATCTTTTCTTAATGAGTTTTGTTATTTGTCTTTTTTTTAGGAAATATTTTTTGATAAGAGATTTCTTTTAATTTTCAATTATGAGGTCCTTTTAAGAAAAATATTATAAAAAGAGGATGTTAGTGTTATTATGGATTTTTCTTTATAACTACTTCAATTGGATTTTAATTCTTGGGATTGATTTTTTTTAGTGGATTTTAATTTTAGATCCACTTTCTTATTCATCTTATTTTCTTTTGGTCGATGAGATCTCTAATTCGCGATTATTGATTTTCGAAGATGTTTAATCTTCATTATTTCAAATCTATGGATGAATGATCATTTGGATCATTCTCCATAGTTTGGAATCGTGATAGGTTGCCTTCGATAATACAATGTGAAATCTCGATTAAGATTAGACCGTTACCTTTTCTTTTCGTGCGACATGTTTTCGGAGAATGATTCATTATATCATTTCTCTAACATGTATTAGCACAAAGATTTTCCACCTTAATTGGTGGTGGCCGGCCTCATTTGTAGGGTAATTACTTCGTAAATTACTTGGCGATTGCTTAACATAGACCTAAACTTGTCCCGAATTCGGAATGAGATCCATTTGGATCCGGTTGCCTCGATTTTGGTTATCTTTTTGTGGTTGTGTTTGATTAAGTTCATCATACCATTTCTATGTAGATATTATAATATACTAACCAATTTTAAATTTAATCTCTCGCACCTTATCCTCTTTATTTCAATCTCTCGCTCCTTATATCTTTTATTATGCTTCTATATCATTCATCATATTGTTTATGTTTATATTGTTATACTTGTGATTTTTCTTTTGTCCTTTTGGCCATAAAAACACTAATAACGGATTAAACATCTAAAAGATTTGTGACTTTAATTTCGGACTATGGTTACTCTCCTTAGCATTGGACTTGGAGTTTTGGACTTAGAGTTTAGGATCTATCCCTTTGCTTGAGTTGTTATGGATTGAAGACTTTGGCTCCGATTGAGTTCACTTGATTATGAAGATGGAAATCCGATTGTTTCAAAGAATGCTTGCCATATGGTTTGATCGTTCTTCCTTTAGCTTTTATTTTCAAGTCTTAGGATAGTCCCTTCATCTCTTCCCACTTCTTAAATTTTCAAATCTTCTCCCTATTTTCAAATCTTCTTTTGTTTTCAAACTTCAAACATTTTCGCAATCAAACCTTGACCTAGGTCATGCGATTTTACCTTTTCATTTCATTTTCTTAATAAATGCTAAACCACATAAGCATATCGAAACTTTCTTCTCAAAAACTTTAAAACTTTCAAAACTCATTCAATTGTTTTTTCTGCCCTCGTGCACGTTTCTTTTAACCATTTTTATGTTTAGATATGATTCATTCTTTCTAGCGGAATTATTCGCTAAAGAATGACGGCTTATCTTTACATTCTAAAATCAATTCAACTCATTCTTCTTTTCGCAATTTGTACCACGAACTACGAGGTTTTGATCTCGCATTGCACTTTGTAGGTACGTAGGCATGAGACGTTCGTCTCTTCAAACACAAAAATCTTAAAAAACATTCTTCTTCTCACCTCTTCAATTTTATATTTTTAAGCAAACTATTTCAAACTAAAAAAAGCATTAAATATCTCAAAGGGTTCCCGTGGAGTACCACGGACAAGTTGGGTGCGTAAAACCTTCCCGATTTGTAACCTATCCCCGTACACGCTCTCTGTTTGTTTCTTTTAGCTTTTGCTTTTAGATTCCTTAGGTTTTTATTCGTTCTTTTACCTTTTTCCTTTTGGAAATAAATAAAAGCGTGGTGGCGACTCTGTTTACCTTGAGTTAAGTTAATCAATAGCTTACACTCATGATTTTACCGCTACAGTGTCCACTATAACCATCTTTTATGATCCAGCTGAGATGCCTGCTAGAAGAGAACCTGTGACTATTTATGCTCCTGAAGTTAGTCCTATGACTATCACTGTTCCTGGGCCTGTTCCTTATACAGATGATAAAGCCATTCCATGGCATTATGGCTCAGATGTGTATGTTGAAGGACAAAAAGTAGAAAGTAAGTCAGTAGCTATTGACCCGACTATAGTGAACGTCGGAGGGGTTAGAGGTTTTACGAGAAGTGGTCGTCTTTTTGCTCCCCCAAGTCTGAGAGGAGATCCTGAGGCTGAGGCTTCGACAAAGGCTAAAGGAAAGCAAACAGCGACTGAAGAAATAGCAACTCCTGCTGTTGGACAGGGTACCTTTGAGAAGGAAGTGGAGGAATTTATGTGGATAATTAAAAAGAGTGATTACAAGGTAGTTGAGCAGTTGAACCAGATGACGTCCAAAATATCAATTTTGTCTTTGCCGATGTGTTCTCCAGCACATAGAGAAGCCTTGCTGAAAGTGTTGCAGATGGCATACGTTCCTCAAGAAATAACTGTTAATCAATTGGAAGCTGTAGTGGGCAGTGTGAATGCAAGCCATTGGTTAGGCTTTACAGATAGAGACCTTACGTCAGAGGGCCGTAACCATAACAAAGCACTGCATATTACTATGGAGTGTAAGGGTGCTATTTTGTCGCATGTCCTGGTTGACACAGGCTCTTCTCTTAATGTACTCCCGAAGAAAGCATTAATGAAGTTGAATGTTGATGGTACCGTCTTAAGACCTAGTGATTTGATAGTTAAAGCTTTTGATGGGTCCAGAAGGTCAGTGTTCGGAGAAGTTGAGTTACCTGTGAAAATAGGGTCTCAAGTATTCAAAAGCACCTTCTACGTCATGGACATTCAGCCCGCGTACAGTTGCTTGTTGGGACGTCCATGGATTCACGCTGTCGGAGCAGTAACATCCACTTTGCATCAAAAGCTAAAATACATGGTTGATGGCCAAGTAATCACTATGTGTGGAGAGGAAGACATCTTTGTGAGCCACTTATCAACTTTCAAATATGTGGAGATGGACGGAGAGATCCACGAGACGTTGTGTCAGGCCTTCGAAGCAGTTAATGTCAGCATTTTGGCTCCAGTAGAGAGAAGCAATGAGAAAGAAGGTGCCTCCATTCACTCTTACAAGCAGGCGAAGGAAGTGGTTCAGTCGGGAAACGCCCAAGCCTGGGGCAAGTTGCTGGAATTGGAGAAGAAAGATGATAAGTTTGGTTTGGGTTATCAGCCTGGTGGGTCTAACTGGCCTCAGAGTGGTAAAGCTATTACTTTTACAAGCGCTGGGATGCTCGAACGCAACCATATCTATGCAACTAATGAAGATGGAGACAATGATGGTGAGTGGGACAACTGGATTCATCCGTGTGCACCCGGAGAGGAGCTAAAGAACTGGTCTGCTGAAGACATCGTCCAAGTTACCTGGCAATCACAGTAATTTATTTGTTTCCTTTTCTTATCATGCTGCATTGTCAATCCTGCACTCTGCCCAAGGTGCAAGGATCCATTGTAGGGCCACCATGTTTTGTATGCATTTATATTTTACCATGAAATAAAGGACATTTTCAGACAAATTGTGTTCTCTTTCTTTCGTTTTTAATTTTTCACAAAAAATAAAAAAAATGGCAATGTGTTTTTCCTTTTTGTTTTTGTGTTTGCGTCTCTTTTGAAAAATAAACAGATTCTGAAATAAGCACATCATCTGTGCAGTGTTGATCATCCGGATTCTATTGATAATGTTCCTGCTATGACCACACATGACTTTGACAATCCTATCTACCAAGCTGATGAAGGGGTTGAGGAACACTGTGAACTCCCTGAAGAATTGGTCAGATTGTTGAAACAAGAGGAACGAGTTATCCAGCCTCATCAGGAAGAAATTGAGATCATCAACATCGGCACTGAGGATATGAAGAAAGAGATCAAGATTGGGGCCAATCTGCAGGCCGAAGTAAAGAAAGAGTTGATTGGTATGCTGCGTGAATATGTGGATATCTTCGCCTGGTCCTATCAAGATATGCCAGGGTTGGATACTGACATTGTTATGCATAAACTACCATTGAGAGGGGACTTCCCTCCTGTGAAATAGAAGTTGAGAAGAACTCGTCCTGACATGGCGATGAAGATCAAGGAGGAAGTTCAGAAACAGTGGGATGCCGGATTCCTTGCTGTAACTAGTTACCCACCTTGGGTAGCTAACATTGTACCTGTACCAAAGAAAGACGGCAAGGTCCGGATGTGCGTTGATTACCGGGATTTAAATAGAGCGAGCCCAAAAGATGACTTTCCATTACCTCACATTGATGTGCTGGTAGACAACACTGCTCAATTCTCGGTATTTTCCTTCATGGATGGCTTCTCCGGGTATAATCAGATTAAGATGGCGCTGAAAGACATGGAGAAAACAACGTTCATTACCCCGTGGGGTACATTCCGCTACAAAGTGATGCCTTTTGGCTTGAAGAACTCCGGGGCAACATATCAGCGGGCTATGGTCACATTGTTCCACGACATGATACACAAGGAAATAAAATGCTATGTGGACGATATGATTGCTAAGTCCCGAGACGAAGAAGAGCATCTGGTCAATCTCAAGAAGTTGTTTGATAGACTGATAAAGTATAAGCTGAGGTTGAATCCAAACAAGTGCACTTTTGGAGTGCGTTCCGGGAAACTGCTGGGTTTCATTGTTAGTTAGAAGGGAATCGAGGTGGATCCTGCAAAATTAAAAGCAATTCAAGATATGCCTGCACCGAAAACAGAAAAAGAAGTGCGCGGGTTCTTAGGGAGGTTGAACTACATTTCACGGTTCATATCTCATCTAACTACCACGCGCGAACCAATATTCAAATTGTTAAGAAAATAGCAAACGGTCAGGTGGAATGAGGACTGCCAAAGAGCCTTTGATAAGATAAAAGAATACTTGCAGACACCTCCGATTCTAATGCCTCTAGTTCCAGGATGGCCGCTTATCATGTACTTGACTGTGCTAGAAGGGTCAATGGGGTGTGTTCTAGGACAACATGACGAGTCTGGTCGAAAAGAGTACGCTATTTATTACCTTAGCAAAAAGTTTACCGACTGTGAATCCCGTTACTCACTGCTCGAGAAAACTTGCTGCGCTTTGGTATGGGCTGCTCGCCGACTGAGACAGTACATGTTGACTCATACCACACTGCTAATTTCCAAAATGGATCCTATCAAGTATATCTTTGAGAAACCAGCGTTAACCGGAAGGGTTTCTAGGTGGCAAATGATTTTAACAGAGTATGACATACAGTATACTTCTCAGAAAGCTATCAAAGGAAGTGTATTGTCAGATTATCTTGCACAGCAACCTCTTGAAGATGACTATCAGCCAATGAAGTTTGATTTCCCTGATGAGGATATCATGTACCTCAAAGAAAATGATTGCGAGGAACCACTTCCGGAGGAGGGGCTAGACCCTGAATCCAAATGGAAGTTGATGTTTGATGGGGCAGTCAATATCAATGGACATGGAGTTGGTGTTGTTCTTATTACTCCTGAAGGTGTTCACTTTCCATTCGCTGCCAGAATTACTTTTGGCTGCACCAACAATGAAGCGGAATACGAGGCATTCATAATGGGAATAGAGGAGGCTATTAATCTTCGGATTAAGAACCTTGATATATTCGGAGATTCAGCCCTCGTTATTAATCAGGTTACCGGCAAGTGGTATACGCATCAAGAACACCTAATTCCTTACAGGGATTATGCCAGAAAATTGTTGACATTCTTCACAACAGTTAAGCTGCAATACATACCACGTGATGAGAATCAATTTGCCGATGCATTGTCTACTCTTTCTTCGTCTACTCTTTCTTCGTCTATCAGGTTCAGACCACATGGGCAAGTGGACCCCAAACTACGAAGGACCATTCATAGTGAAGAAAGTTTTCTCAGGAGGAGCACTAATGCTCACCACTATGGATGGAGAAGATTTCCAATCCCCTGTTAACTCGGACGCAGTTAAAAAATACTTCGCATAAAAGGACCCGCTTGACACAAAAACAGAATTAAAGTCCAGGCAAGAAAAGGGCATCTCGGCGAGCTAAAAACAGAATAAAAGCTCGGGCAAAAGTTAGGGAAAACAAATAAATAAAAATGTACGCCCGCTGAGTTGAAAAGCCACATCGGATAGCTCAGACAAAAAAGGGTATCCCGGTGGATTGAAAACCCGAAAGGGCGATCCACGCAAAATAAGGGAATAAGCAAACAATTGCGATCCGAGTAATCTGAACCAAATCATCGTTTCGTACAGCTTGACAATATCAGAAGGATAGGAATCAGTCCCCTCATCTTCTCAGAAAGCAAAGGCAGGAATGGAGAGTTTTGAAGACTTGCTGGTCATAGCAAGAAGGAAACTCATTGGGATGTCGTGCCCATTTCCATTAGGATAGTTTATTTTCTCAATTTTATGGTAGCTACCTCTTTCCAGGTGGTTGCTTCCTGATGTAAAAACTTTTCCTATTCAGAGGCCTTTCAATAAAAGAATATTCAGTCAAAAAGCTGCGTTGTGTAAATGTCCTGAATTTTTGGCAAAAATAGCATTGCATTTAAAACATGGTGATAATTTGAAAGAAAAATGACATTGCAGGGAAACATTTGAAATCCTCCTTGAGTGTCGGGTGACGATGGATGAACAGATCATATCATGCAAGTCCCCAGGGCACATATGCGTTTTCTATTGTTGCAGGTTTTGCAGAATGGCATCACATTCTCCCAGGAAGAGTTTCCCCAGCCAAGCCTTGGCAGGTGGGATCCCCAAGTAGTTTATTTTCCCCAGTAGAGTATGCCCAGCAGGCAGTGGGAGGCACATTCCCCACAGAGTTTATTTGTCAAAACTCTTTTCACTAACAAAGGATATTTGAGGAAGCATCTCCCCATCCGTGTTGGAAGATCGTCATTTCCCCACACTCGTCTGTGTTCATACGTTATTGCCGCTCGTCAGCATTTCTCAACACTCGTCTGTGTTATCACTTTGGTATTGCTCGTTTGTTTTCCCCAGAAGTTTCCCATGATCACTTTGTTGTTGCTCGTCTGCATTTTCCAACACTCGTCAGTGTTTAATCTTTGTGGTTACTCGTCTGCACTTTCCAACACTCGTCTGTGTTTGATATGTATATTTGTGGTTGCTCGTCTGCATTCTCCAGCATTCGTCTGTGTTTATTATCTATTTGAAGCTCGTCTGCATTGTTTGGATACTCGTTCGTATCATCCCGGTACTCGTCTGTATTGCTACTCCCAAATGCTCGTCTGTGTTGGATTTCTGGTATTTGTCTGTACCAGCGGCTGATATTCGTCTGTATCATCGCCTGAAGCGCTCGTCTGTGTTTCTCAGATCATCATCTGATATTCGTTTGTATCATTGACTTATGACACTCGTCTGTGTTTTCTAGATGATCATCGAATACTCATATGTATTGAAGAGGTTTGAAGTCCTGACTGTGGGAATAAACGTCAAAATGGTTACTGGTCCTGGCGTAACAGGTTTATCCGAAGGAGGCTAGTCTGTCTCAAGTAACACTTATTAATGTTGCACCTGGCATAACAGGTTCACTCAAAGAAGGCTCGTCTGTCTTAGACCATATATCCACGAATAATATATGAGGAGGGTTCGTCTACCTTGATTATGCATGTCTATCCCACAGACTTAAGTGCATCATTGGTCCTGGCGTAACAGGTTTATCCGGAGGAGATTCGTCTGTCTCAAGTCACATGTCTTGCAAAGTATATGGGGGCTCGTTTGTCCAGTTCCTGGCGTAACATGATGGTTTGAAGAAGACTCGTCTATCAAAGTATTCTTATCCAAAATAACAGTTTCAAATTGGAAGGAGCTCATCTGCTTTCTCTCCATTTCAGTCACCAAAGCGTCATTTGGTTGGGTTTATTTCCCAATTTTTTTGCATTCTTCGTCAGAGTGCAAATTTCAGGTCTTCTTGGTATTCAACCACAGTTTATCTTGAACGGTCGATAGCCCGTGCTACCGTCCTTTTCAGATTAACAGTTGCTTGAATAGGGGCAGCTGTAACACCCCAAATTTGCCCTATTCTTTTTAAGCATCATATCACATCATATTCATCATAAGCATATCATGTTCTTAGCATCTCAGCATGGAAAGATGAGGCATAAAATTCTCATGACCTAGCATTAGGCATATGATCATCTGTGGATGGTTTTTGAGGCATCACAAGCTATGACAAGGGGTTCAAGGGATTTTTCCAAGTCCTATGAGGGGTCTATATTGCACTCACAAGTTCAAGATTATTCACAAAAGCCCAGAAGGTTGGAAGATCCTCAGGGAATTCAAGCTAGGGCAAAGCTCCTACACAATGATCCCAAATTAGGGTTTGAGTTTCAAGCATGAAAACCTTATGACTTTGGCCATTTCATTTGGGCAAAGTCTCTCATATGTTAAGAGGATCCTAGGGATGAAATTTGGTGAGAAAATTCCTTGTGGAAGTCAAGTATTTCTTCAGTTGCTTGTAAATGAAGAAATTGGTCAACTATGCATTCTAAAAGTCAACTATGAGATTTCAAAGGGTCCAACCCCATTTTTCTATCCAAAGGATGTTCTTATAGCCTTAGAAGAGGTTTAGCAAAGTCAAAGATCAAGAATCATAAGGTTTTGAGGTGTTTTGCAAAATTAGCATATGTTTGGTCATGAAAATTTCCATTTTTAGTAACATTTTTCCCTAATTTTCAAGTAAGCATAACTTGGTGAAAAAAGCTTCAAATGGACCACAACCAAACATGAAAGTTGAAGATTAAAGCCTCCCATTTTCAAAAAGTACAAGAGCATTTTCATAGCCCTCATGGTTAGAGAGATAAGCCCTTCGAAAATTTCAACAATTCTAGGGCATGGCATGAAATTCAAATCTTCCACAAATGCAAAAGATCATGAAACTTATTTTCAAGCTGTTTTATGGGCCAAGTATGATCACAATATTACAAGGCAATGCCAAGAGGTCATTTTGCTCCAAAAATGTTGCCAAATTCGTGCATGAGAAGAGGAGAATTTCATAAGGTGCAAAACATGCATGATCATGAGAAAAGCATGATCCTCACATCCAAGGGCCAAGGTGATTGCTGTTTTGAATCAAGGGTGAGATATTGATCACACATGTGCAAAGAATGAGAGGGATGCACGAGCCAAACACCTCATCACAAGAATTTTGCCAATTTCACTCTCACACTCTCTTCTCACATGCATTCTCCCTCATTCTTTCAACATTGCATTTTGGGATCATATGGTTTTCTTTGAGGCCAGATCCATCACATTTGTTCATACCAAAGTTTTTGCACCAAGAGCATTTTCTTTCGAATCTCCTCATTCTCTCACTCTCTTCACAAACAAATCACATATTCTGAATCCTTGAAGCTTAAGGATCAATAATCCACCATTGGTTTAAGCTGAAGCTCAAGATTTCAAGTGGTGCCATTCAAGTGCAGTTGCTCTCCAACTTCAAGATCCAGAGCAATTAAAGCTCTCTCTTGCATTTATTTTGCAAGGAGAGGTTAGAAGAGGTAGATCTGCAGTGTTTAGAGGCTTGTCTTAACCTATTTCGTGCTCTGCAAGATCAGGTAATCTTCTGAATCCATGGATATAGAAATGGTTTTTGATGTATGAATTATGATCTGTGAAGTATGCTGATGATTTTGTGATGTTTGATTTTGAAAATGCTTGAGAATTAAAGTTGTATTGATGATTTAAAGTTTTAAGGTTAGAACTATTTTGCTTCGATCTGTTTGATTCAATGATCCATGGTGAATTTGAGTGCCATATTTGGATTCAGCGTGCATTAATTGTTTGATCTGGAGTGTTTGAGTTATTTATATTGTGGTTTGTTCATGGTTTGTGTTTTCCGGTGCTAGAGCCCTAGCTCCGGTCACGGGATTCTGGAAATGAGTTCATTAAGGTTTTGTTGAAGAAGATGATCCCTTAGCCCTTAGATCATTTCATCTGGACGTCCCTCATGCTGCCACCACATAAATGAAGCCACCTCCCTCTCACGTGTTTTATGTTTGCTGATTTAATTCATTTTGTTTTTCACCACACCACAATTATCATGTTCCCTCACCCCCAACCAATCAATGTGATGACTGTGTTTAATGAGCTGACTAATCATACGCGTCCATTTGATCCATTGGTCCTTGTTTTTGCTGAATTAAATGAATATCCACAATAATATTGTGAAGCTGCACTGACTTTGACTGGGCCTAACTTGCTAATCCCACCCCCTGACTCTGAGGCCCAACATAATTGAACTGGAATCCATTTCTATTCGCACCCCCTGGCCATTTCCTTTTGTTTTTATTTCTTTTATTTCCATTTTATTTTCAGTTTGGTTTTTATTTTTTAAAATTAGTTTTAGGTCTCCAAAAATTCTAAAAAATTTCATGAATGTTTGTTTTAGTTTTCTTTAATTTTTGATATTTTTATTTTTCATTTATTTTTATTTGACACGTGGAAATTAATTGTTCCTTTTAATTAATTCACTTTATTTCATTTTGAAGCATGCTGACTTGTCCATTTTCTATCTTGAACATTATTTTGAATTTTTGGTTGGTTCTTTTTGCTTTGGATTCATGATGGAGTGTATTTTATTGTTGATTTTTCCTCTGATTTTTAGAATTTTTGTTAATTTATTTTGGTCTCTATCTTGTGAGTAAGTCATTTAACCCTAATCCATGTTTGACATCTCATTTGACTTGTTTATCTTCTGAATTTCTTTCCCTCCTTTTGGAATGTTGTTATGTTATGATTGAAGATCACTTGTGCAAGGTTGTGGAATTTTTGAAGGCTCATGTGATTTGATTTGAATTTTTGTTCTTGACTTGTCCCATTTTGCTTCTATTGGATCATTTTCTCTCTCCTTAGCTTAGAAAGGCACTTGTGCCAACTTCTTCAACTTTTTTAGAGTCTTATTAGGATGTTGATACCTCATTGATCTTAAGTTTTGGTTTGTGTCTTGGAAATTTTGTTTTGTTTGCCTTTGGAGTTCTTCCATACTTATGTATATCCACCTCACTTCCTTTGCTTCTTTCTTCTCAATAATGTGATCACTTGACCATATGCATCTCTTCTCTTCATCTCTCAGGCTTCTTAGGCATTATTCTAACATGATTAAGGTTCTGGGCTTGTACCTTGGGGTTGTGATTTGTTCATTTTGCTTTGCATCTTCTCATGTTTGTTTTGTTTTTCCATAGTGATTCATGTGGTTCCATTTTGATTTGTGTGGTTCTCTTCTCATTCTTGTGACTTGTATTTGCATTGAGCATTTATGTGTATGACTTCACTTCTGGTTGTATGGTGTTGGTATGGAATTATGATCATTTTGTATTGCCTTTATACTTGTGTTACTAACCATATCAGGGGCTTTGGTAAGTGAGAGGTGTGGATGTGATTCCCACATCTCCAAATCTTATCTCTTCTCTTCTTCTTATTATTTGTTCTAACCTTGTGATTGTTGGGCTTAGGCCTTACTTCCCCATTATTCTTTTTTCTTCTTCTCTTCTTCTTCCTTTCTTCTTGAGGATAGTAAACCTCACTAACCTAGGATTTCCATGCATGCCAACACTTAGGATTCATTAGTCCCCCATTAGACTTTTACCTTTGTGATCCTGTTGGTTCTTCTTCTCTTCTCTTCTCATCTCAAAACCCTAAATAAGACACTTAATAAAGATTGAAGTGATACCTTGAGCAATAGCCTTATCCCATGAGACACTTGTAGTCTTCCCATCTTGGGATAGTACAAGCTTGTCTTGTGATGCACAAGTCTGATCAGGATATCATCTTCACCAAGAAAATCGTAAAAAACACTTCTTCATTGTAAGTACACAAAAACACTTAATAAGTTAATAAGTTAGTGAGCTTAGGCCCGAATCTCTGGATTCAAGTTCTGGGGATCTTCTCCTTACTTGAGTATGCTTGTTCTATTATTCCATCTTGGAATGTAGTTACAAGTGCACATTCCATGGAAAAGAGCTTGGGTTCACTTCCTTGTGACACACTCATAAAAAGCTTCATAAAAAACACAAACAAACAATAAGCGTCTTTCCTTCGGGAATTCTTTTCTCATCTCCTTCGCTTCGTACGCGAACTTACTCCTACTTGTCATTTTGCAAGACGGTTACGCACTCGTCGTCCAAGCCTGCAACACCTGAGCATTGACATAGGCAGTTCAAGCTTTAAGACACAAGCAATCTTTTCCACCCTTAGTTAGGGGAACTACGGCGACTCTGATCCTCATTTTCCCGATGAGGTACGTAGGCAGCGGGGTAGGGCCCGTTCGAGCACACTCTTTAATTTTCCCTACTTTTTCCTCCTTTCTTTTATTTTCTTTTCCAGTTCTAGTCCTTCTTTTTGCAACAACTTTCATTTCTTCACCCTTTGAAACAAATTTATTTGCAAGCGTGGATCCCGTCAGGTACGGCGGACGATCTGGGGTGCTAATACCTTCCTAGGTCGTAACCGACTCCCGAACTCAGTCTCTTTGGTTCGCAGGACCCGTGTCCTTCCTTTTCTTTTCTCCTAGTTTTTGCCGCATTACATTCCCGTTCCTCTGGGATAAAAATGCCTGGCTGGCGACTCTATTCTTTCCGCGCCACTTTTGCGTTTGTACCAGGATGGAAATCCAGGGAGCGACATCCATCTCTCACTTTCTTTCTTTAAGTTACTTATCTTCTTCAATGAAGTAAGTAACTTATTCTTCTTTCTCATCCTCCTTTCATCTGCTTCTTCCATTGGTGGCTTCCTTGAAGATCTTTCCCAGGCCTCACAAACCATAGGATATCCAAGCATGATAATGATTAGGGTTGTAATTATTACCCCCTTAGCTTTTTACCTTTGAGTCTTCTTGAGTCTCTTTTCTCATCTCAATAATCAGATACTAAACTCTTATATTTTTAGGACTTTGGAATTAGGGTTATGCATACATCCTTCTCTTAGGATGGAGTGTATAACTTTAATCCTAAGTGTTAAACCTTTAATTTGTTTAAACCTCTTAATCAAATCATCTAATAATCACTAAGAATTTATCTTGTAACTTGGGCCTTACATTAGGGTTCTAATTCTTCCTTATGGTTAAGAAGGACTAACCCTAGTGTTTATTGGACAAGTCCCCCTCAAGTTGTCTTACAAACCATAAAATCCATTTCTTAATCTCATCCCTTTAATTAAAATCCACTTAATAAAGGCTTGTTATATAATGAATTTAGTCCCTAACCATGGATTAATTTGAGGTACCTTCCTTAGCTTAAATGTTCTCATATATTATCCTTCTATTAGGATGGTGTAATGAGCACACTAATCTGTGATTATAGATTAAACTCATTACTTAACACTAAACAAAACCCCAAAAAACACCTAAATAATCACAAGTAGGTTAATGATCTTAATCCTACATCATCATGGTAATTAAGTTGAGATGCTTATCTCATACTTAAGTAGGTTCAGTATCCCTAATCAGGGAGGATATAATGAGCTTACAAACCCTTGATTTAGGCTTAAGCTCATCAACTTATGCAAAACACCAAAAACAATAACAAAACTGAAAACACAAAAACAAACAATAATCGTCTCCTTTTGGATTCTCTTCTCATCACACTCATTCACAAACAAGAACTTGCTTCTTCCGTCTAATGCAAGACAGTTAGAACTCGAGCCAGACGAGTCATACACTTGATCATAGGCAAGAAATCAGTTCATAGTCAATTTATCTTTTAGTCTCTTTGAGTAGAACTACGGTGTTCTGACTTCCTCATTGCACGTGAGGATACGTAGGCATAACTTATCGGTTATCGAACAAAAGTTTCTTTGTCTTCCCCCTCTTTCAGCATCCTTTTCTAAGCCTCAGTTCCTGAGAAATTCACCTTTTGCACTGACACCTGTACATTCATTCTTTAGCTTTTTCACACAGATAGCACATGCATTTCCCCCTTTTAAACACAATCTTGTAAGCGTGGATCCCGCCGAGTACGACGGATAATATGGGTGCTAATATCTTCCCAGGTTGTAACCAACCCCCTTTCTCAGTTTCTCTGGTTCGCAACCGTCTTATCCATATCTTTCTAGGTTTATGCAGCATTACCTTTCCTTCGGGATAAAAATGCCTAGCTGGCGACTCTATTCACTTCACCTTCATTTTCTCTTTTCGCCGACCGTTCGCGCTTGTACCGGGATGCAAATCTCCGGGAGCGACAGTTCCTATATTCAAGAGGTCTATGGTGCTAAAATGATACTGATGTTTCAAAAAGTTTACCTAAGTCACCACATCCTAATCCAAACCTGTCTCAAAGCCCATAAAACATGTGAAACAACATTGTTTTCTTTTGAAATTATTTTGATAAGGCTAAGTAAATGGGAAAAACGAGGGTGTACTAAAGATACACTATACTGGTGACTCGTCAGACTCATGCATTATCTAAAAAAACTTAAATTAAATAACTAACTGAAAAGGAAAATAACAGAAAGCAAATGAAATCCCCTCCCACACTTAAATCGAACATTGTCCCTAATGTTTCGAAATAAGATAAGGAGAGTAACCTGGAAAACTACTGCGGAGGAGCACTGGTGCCTTCGCCGTCCTGTTGTGATGGTATGGAACGACGGGATCTACTGCGATGCTGGTCCCTCCGGTCAAGTCGTGCTGATAAGGAAGCCTGGGCACCCCGGACCTCTCGAAGGTTACCAAGGATGGAACCCTGAGTGGCCTCCATAAGCTGGTGGTGTCGGAGGTTGACTTCTCGCTGACAAGCCTGCTCTGATGTGATGTCGGTTAAGGCGCGGCATACGTTATTGTAGGCATGATCCAAACCAATCGTGATTGTTGCATGAAGCTCATGTTGTCCGCCCGTTGTTGTGAAATAGTAGAGAGTAGGTTGTCTCGCCTTTCCTCTCTAGCCGTCATATCACGCCACATCTCCTCAATGACATAGAATCCAGGAGCAGCACCTGCAACAGGGTTAGAGGAAGATGGTGCGGTGTGTGACTGTGAAGGATGATGGGGGGACACGTGAGGTATGGGAGAATGTTCACTCTGATCATATTTTTCATCAGTGTCATGTGCCTCTCCATCAGGAATATTAGGAGGAAGTAGACCCAAAAAAGGTGGAGCATTCATATCATAGGTCCAGTTCCTTTCATTACGTACATCGGTACATCTACTGCAAGGTAAAGCAACATATGGGATAGCTACCCCATGAACCATCAACTCATAACCACCTGTTTTCCTCGTTCGGCACAATTTCATGTCTTTTAGAAACTTTAAATTAATTGTGCGAGGAGGTAGGGGTTCAAGTGTAGCTATCTCATTAATCATGTCAAGAGCCCGAGCAATAGACGTAACAAGTCCTCCAATAACAATCGGACCTGTTTTATTAACAGTTAAAGCCATGTGTGCAAGCATAAACGGGACCGGATTAATATGAGTATTAGTGAGGCATCCTTGCAAAAATAGGAGCTCTTTAGCGTTTACCTTATTTGGACTCCCCCGACCAAAAATAGTACATGCCAAAAGATATCTGAAAAATCTTATGGTCGGGTTATGGATGGTCGACGCAAGTATTCCTTCAAAAAAATTTATTTAAGTACTTGACAACCTCTGCCAGAAGGAAAATACTTCGGCCGACCATTCCGAATCCAAAGGTGCCTCACATAAAGCACCTTCCCTATGAGGGATTCCTAACAAGCATGTTAGTTCGCCGGTATTGTATTCGTATTCAATTCCAAACAGTCTAAAATTAACAGTACCGACTGTGCTAGCAGTGTTAGGACTGGCAGTGTATATCAATGAACTTAAAAACTCAACTATCAGCCTCACATAGGTAAGTTCCTGATTAACAAAAATATTATGCAAGCCTAGAAAATCTAATAAATGAAAAACACTATGATATAGACCCAAAGAGTAAAGACAGTTATCATCGATGTACCTAGTCGAGAAAATTTCTTGACTCTGAAGCCTTTGAATAATTTTCCTTTGCCTATCTCCCGGTCTTCCATCGCGAAGAAGATATTCGTTGAACTCCATTGTTATTGCTCCTTGAGAAGTGAAAAATGGTGAAGAATGGTTTATGTGAGAAATGGTAAAGGTTGGATTTTTATGGTTTGTGGTGGATGAAAATAAAAATGGATTTTGGATGGGTTTTATAGATGGTGAATGTATGAGAAAGGTGGGAGCTTTAATGGGGTTCAATGGGGTTTTTTGAAGTTGGAAAAATGGGTTTTGGAAGTTTGAAGGTGTGAAAATGGTGGGGGAGATGAATCTGCCCCGGAATAAAGGAGGACGGTGTGGCGGGAGCCATAGGGCCATGGCGGGTGCCACAAGGCCATTTTGCCTTTGGGCCTAAAATCTTCAATTCTCCTTTTGGGCTTTGCGTACCTTTGGTCTTCGGGGGGTCCGAATAGCGTTTTCTTCTTTCTTCTAAGGCATGAAGCTTGCATATTTTTTTATGAAGACAAAAATGAAAATATTTTTGTTCTTTTTTTTTCCATTATTCGACATAAAATAAAATAAAATGAAAGAAAAAGAAAAATGAGATTAGTGTATGAAATAATATATAAGATAAAAATCAAAGTACATGGAAAATGTAATATATGCGATAATATAAAATATGTCTGGAGATGCGAGAAATAAAATAAGGCATGAAAAGTTAAATACTAGAGTAATAATGTCAGTGTAAAACGATCATGTGGTAGGCCTCTCTTCCTAGTTCGATCCACGAATCTCAGCTATCTCCCTCCGAAGCTCTCCAATCTCCTGATATAGAGCATCGGCCTCTGAGGCATGAGTGAGATCAAATATCTCAATTTGTAATGCCAAGTCCGCTACTTCTTGCTTGAGCAAGGCAATATCCTTGCGGAGCTCATAAATCTGGGTTTGTAGATCAGGCGGCTGCAAAGACATATTATTAGACATAACAGTGATTCGGGGAGAAAGAGGTGTAGGAGTGTACTTAGTGGCGGGAGGTGAGTTTTGATCTTCGATAGTCTCTCCATAACCCTCTAAAGCATAACTCCAATTAGCAGGGTGGTGGACACTGGTCATCAGTGGATCAGGTAATGTAAAGTAATGTATCACTTCGCCGTCGATCAGTAATTTAAATGTGTTGGGCTCAAATGAGGCCCTCCTCATCAATCCTCTGTCAAGACAAAAGTCATTATCCAGGGTGGTGTAGCAGCAGAAGGTCCTGAGATGCAATAATTTGCGAGACAACCCCAATGCAGTAGAAATCTGTGTAACAATCCCACCGACATGTATAATGCCTATAGATGACCTGGCGACACTGGCAAGTCTCTTCAACAGAAAGTTGCCACAAGCAATTGGGCGTGACTGAGTCGCACAAAACAGTAGGAAAATCTCCTCCTCACTCAACAGAGTCTCTGTACCTGGCAAACCGAGGAAAAAGTGTGCTAGAATCATCTGGAAGTACCTTAACGCAGGATTGTGGATTACCTGAGAAAACTAAGTGGAAGGATCTTGGCTCCCTCCACCTGAGATGTTACTCCAAAACTTTTCCACTTCTCTGCTCATAAAATACCCCATCGGTGTCTCTTGAATAGCATCAGGAGTAGTCTGAAAACCTAGTAAATCATCAAACTCTTTGTGAGAGAAAGAGTAATCAGTCCCGAACAACCTGAAAACAACATGTCCATCTTGTCCAGCCCAAGGATCATAATCAAACGAGCTAAGGAACTCTAGAGTCAAGTTCCTGTAAGTGTTGTTCATATCATCGAACTGGTCCCACTGGAGTTGGTGGAATACGAATCTGACGCTTGGCTCTATCCCCAAGGCATCCATGCAATCTTGGTGTGGGTACCTGATAGGTGCCATAGGGCATCTCATATGGACATAGTAACGCTCACTCTGTGCGTCGTCTCTGAAGGCCACGTGCATGTCATCGGGGTTCTGCATTCTGTACAAGGTTAGCAAACAAGGGTCCTGAAATCACATAAAACATTCAATCGTTAGTCCTGACAGAATAATAAAATAAACAAATTAAAATAAAGTAAAAATAAATAAAAAGTAAGTAAGATAAGAAAACCATGGGTTGCCTCTCATGCAGCGCTTGTTTAACGTCATTAGCTCAACGACCAAATTTTACACATCATTCGAAGGATTTGGTGGATCACTCAGAGTATGGCAGGAGAATGATGTTGGGATGTCACCTCTTTCGTAGGGCTTCAGCCTCTGTCCATTGACGATGAACGGGTTACATGTTTGATTCTTGATTTTAATAGCATCAGACCTTAGAATCTTAGATACTTCGAAAGGGCCAGTCCATCTCAAACGAAGCTTCCCTGGAAAAAGTCGCAACCTAGAATCGAACAGGAGAACAAGATTGCCTATTTTGAAGTCTTTTCTTATGATTCTTTTGTCATTCCAAGCTTTTGTTCTTTCTTTGTATATGATGGCATTTTCGTAGGCAGATTGTTTGAGCTCTTCTAATTTGTGGATATCAAGGATACATTTTTCACCAGCAGTTAGGTAATCCAAATTCAAAGTTTTGATGGCCCAATAGGCCTTATGCTCCAACTCAAAAGGTAAGTGACATGATTTTCCATAGACCAGTTGATAAGGGGTTGTTCCTATAGGGTTTTTGAAAGCGGTTCTATAGGCCCATAACGCTTCTTGAAGTATCTGTGACCAATCTTTTCTAGATATAGAGACAGTCTTCTCAAGAATTTGTTTGATCTCCCTATTAGATACTTCCACTTGTCTATTAGTTTTGGGTGGTATGGTGTTGCTACTCTATGCTTAACTCCATACTTGCTTAAAAGTTTATCAAATATTCTCGATATGAAGTGTGATCCTCCGTCACTTATGACTAAACGGGGGGTTCCAAAACTGGGAAATATATAGTTTTTAAATAATTTGATGACTACTCTGGTGTCATTCGTGGGTGCGGCGATAGCATCAATCCATTTAGACATGTATTCACAGCTACTAAGATATACAGATTTCCTAAAGATTGTGGGAATGGTCCTATAAAGTCTATACCCCATACGTCGAAGAGTTCTACTTCTTGGATATTTCTTAGAGGCATCTCATTACGTCTTGAAATATTTCCTATACGTTGGCATCTGTCACATTTGACAATGAAAGCATGGATATCACGCCACATGGTAGGCCGGAATAGGCCAACTTGAAGAATCTTGGTGTAGGTCTTAGATGTGCTTGCATGTCCATCATAGGGTGCAGAGTGACAATGCTCAATTATATTATGTACCTCCTCTTCTGGAACGCAACGGCGGAAAATGCCATCTTTACCTCTCTTGAAAAGAAATGGTTCGTCCCAATAGAAGTTTCTCATATCACTGTAGAACTTCTTCTTCCGGTGGTAGTTTAGATCGGGGGGTATGATGTCAGTGGCTAGGTAATTAACAAAGTCTGCATACCCAGGTACACTACGTATAGCTAAATATTTATGAGAATGCTCATATGGGTCTGGGTTATCATCTTCAATAGTTTCTAGTTGGGCTATCAGTCTATCATAGGCAATATCGTCATTTATGGGGACTGAGTCAGGTTTCAGGTATTCTAGCCTAGAAAGGTGATTAGCTACTACATTATATGTGCCTTTCTTATCACGGATATCTAAATCAAACTCTTTCAGTAGTAGAATTCATCTAAGTAAACTATGTTTGGCATCCTTTTTACTTAGTAAGTAACGAATAGCAGCATGGTCGATGTAAACTATAATTTTGGCTCCTAATAGATAAGATCTAAATTTGTCTATGGCGAAAACTACAGCTAGGAGTTCTTTTTTGGTTGTTGCGTAGTTGAGCTGTGTAGCGTCTAGGGTTCTACTGGCATAATAAATTACGTGTAACTTTTATCTTTTCTCTGACCTAGAACGGCTCCAACATCATAGTCACTAGCGTCACACATTATATCAAACGGTTCTGACCAATCAGGGGGTTTCATTATAGGTGCTGAAATCAGAGCTTGCTTCAAAAGATTAAATGCTTCAATACATTTTTCATCAAAGATGAATTCAGCATCTTTCATTTAAAGACCAGTTAAGGGTTTTGTTATTTTGGAGAAGTCCTTAATAAAACGTCAATAAAATCCAGCATGTCCAAGAAAACTTCTTATCTCCCTGATAGTCTTCGGTGGTTTTAGATTCTCTATGACTTCTATTTTAGTTTTGTCTACCTCTATACCTTTTTCAGAAACTATATGTCCTAAAACAATCCCTTCGGTGACCATGAAATGTCATTTTTCCCAATTTAGCACAAGGTTTACCTCCACAGAACTTTCCATGATTTTCTCAAGGTTGATAAGATAATTTTTGAAATCAGATCCACAAATTGAGAAATTGTCCATAAATACTTCCATGATTCCATCTAAATAGTCTGCAAAGATAGAAATCATGCAACGTTGGAAAGTGGCAGGGGCATTACAGAGTCCAAAAGGCATTCTTCTGTAGGCAAAAGTTCTAACAGGGCATGTAAAGGTAGTTTTTTCTTGATCTTCAGGGTGAATAGGTATTTGGAAGAATCCTGAATATCCATCTAGGTAACGAACGTAAGAGTGTCTGGCTAGGCGCTCCAACATTTGGTCTATGAATGGTAATGGGAAATGGTCCTTCCTAGTTGCTTTATTTAATTTTCTATAGTCTATGCACATACGCCAACCTCCATTAGTTCTTTTTGCTACAGGTTCACCCTTCTCGTTTTGCATGACTGTGATGCCTCCCTTTTTAGGTACTACATACACAGGACTCACCCATTTACTGTCCGAGATCTAATATATTATACCTGCCTCTAGTAACTTAAGAACTTCAGTCTTAACTACTTCACTCATCATAGGATTTATTCTTCGTTGGTGTTCTTTGGAGGGTTTTGAATCTTCTTCAAGCAAAATCCGATGCATACATACGAATGGGCTTATTCCTTTTAGATCTGAGATCTTATATCCTAAGGATGAGGGGTACCTTCGTAAAACATCTAACAATTGGTTTGTTTCCTCCTGGTCCAGGTAGCACAGACAATAATTGGACGGTCAATTTCTTCATCAAGAAATTCGTATCCCAGGTTCTTAGGCAGTTCCTTAAGTTTTACGGTTGGTTTCATAGTGTCGCTCCCACCAAATGACACGGGGCCAAGAGGGGTACAGACGCGAACGGTCGGCGAAAGAGGAGAGAACACACAGGGATGAACTCAGAAAGAAAAGAATCTCCAGCTAGGCATTTTTATCCCGGAGGAAAGGTAATGCTGCATAGACCTAGAAAAGAAATGGATAAGACGGTTGCGAACCAGAGAGACTGAGAAAGGGGGTTGGTTACAACTTGGGAAGGTATCAGCACCCAGATTGTCCGCCGTACTCGACGGGATCCACGCTTAAAAGATTTGAGTTTAAAGGGGTAGTGTCAGTGCTATTTTGTGTGCAAAAGCTGGAAAAGAATGCAAGTGTCAGTGTAAAAGAAAAGTGAAGTGTATAAGAGAAGTGTCAGTGTAAGAACAAGAATGAAATGCTCAAGATAAAGAGGCTTAAAGAATGAAGCTGGAAAAGGGGGGATATAGAGAGACTTTTGATCGATAACTGTTAAGTTATGCCTACATATCCTCTCGTGCAATGAGGAAGTCAGAACACTGTAGTTCGACCCAAAGAGACTGAAAGATAAATTGACTTGTGAACTGCTTACTTGCCTATGCTCAAGTGTATGACCTGTCTGGCTCAGGTGCAAACTGTCTTGCATTAGACGGAAGAAGCAAGTTCTCGTTTGTGAATGAATGAAATGAGAAAAGAATCCCAGAGGAGACGATTATTGTTTGTTTGTTGTGTTTTCAATCTTTTATTTCTTTTGGATTTTTCATAAGTTAATGAGCTTAAGCCTAAACCAAGGGTTAGTAAACTCATCACATCCTCCCTCTGATTAGGGGTAATGAGAATACCTTAAGTATGAAGTAAACACCTCACACTTAATCACCATGATGTAGGATTAAGATCATTAACCTACTTGTGATTATTTAGATGTTTTTGTTTTTTTTGTTTTGTGTTAAGTAATGAGTTTAAGCCATAGTCAAGGATTTAATGGACTCATTACACCATCCTAATAGAAGGATAATAGATGAGAACATTTAAGCTGAGAAAGACTCCTCAACTTAACCCATGATTAGGGATTAACCTCATGACAAAACAAAACCTTTATTAAATGGATTTTAGTTAATTATAAGATTAAGAAGTGGATTTTATGGTTTGTAAGACAGCTTGAGGGGGACTTGTCCATTAACACTATGGTTAGTCCTTCTTAACCAATTAAGGAAGAATTAGAACCCTGATGCAAGACCCAAGTTAAAAGCTTGATGTCTTGATGATTATTAAGTGAATTGATTAGAGGATTTAAACACATTAAGGGTTTAACACTTAGGATTAAAGTTATGCACTCCATCCTAATAGAAGGATGCAGGCATAAGCTTAATCACAAAGCCTTAAAACCTTTAGGGTTTAGTCCCTGATTATGAGAAGAGAAGAGAAGACTCAGAGATGAAACAAAGGTAAAAGCTAAATGGGGACTAATCAAACCCTAATTGTTATCATTCTTGGTTATTCCTAGGGTTAATGAGGTTTGCAAGATGATCTTCAGAGAAACCACCAGGAAGGAAGGAGATGAAAGGAGCAAGAAGCAAAGAGAAGCAAAACAACTTGCTTCACTTAAGAAGACAAGTTGTTTGAAGAAAGAAAGTAAGAGATGAACATGAATGAGCAAGCTCACTCCAATACACAAGATAAAATAGAGCAATGATGCAAGAGAGATGAGAAGAGATTATGAGAAGTGAAGGCAAATTCACTTCTCAAAAACAACTTACCACCTGAAAAGTTAGCCAAAAGAAATGAAATGCAATGCAAATGAGATGAAATGTCATGATGAAAACAAAAGTCAGAAGCATTTACATGATATTAATGATGCTAAGAGGTAATACAAACATGAGGCAAGACATGAGAATGATCAAACAAGCATCAGGATTCAAATGAAGCAGGCATTGAACCATGAATGTGCATGAAAAGTTATGAAATGCAATGGACATATAACATGGCAAATGAAAGATGAAATGATCAAACATGATTCTAATATGTCCTAAGATGTATTATGAATCATGTGGATGCACAACATGTCATGGCAAGTCATTGGATGCAAGCAAATGAGAAATGGATGCAAAGGAAAACACAAATTAGGGTTACATACAACATGCAAAGCAAAAACTCAAAACCAGAAGCAAATGACATGACAAAAAAATTGAAAATGCAATCAAAGATACCCTAAACCTATACAAGCTCACTGCCCAAAGGAGGGGATCCAACTCTTAACCTAGTGAAAGTTATGAATTTCCTAAGATTGCTAGGGTTTTGAGGTACCTCATCAAGAAAAATGAAAAACAAATTGAAAATGCAAGATCAATTCAAATCAAATTTATCCTATAAACTACATGCTATGAAGGATGCAATGCAAGAATAATCATCATCCAACTCTCAAGGGTTAGGCAGAAGGGATTTTTCAAAATTGAACCAAAATATTGCCTTAAAATGAAATTAATTCCAATGAAAATGATCAAAAGGCATCAAGAACAAAAAAGAAATTTGGTTTGAGAGTTGGATAATGTTTCTAAATCTTTTGAAATGCAATGTGAATTTTTTTGTGATTTTTAAATACCTAAATGCATTTTTAATTAATTAATTTTCATTAATTAATTAAAAATAAACATTTAAATGATTTAAAAATAATTTTTAATGCAAAAAATAAAAATAAAAATATTTTTGGGTTTTAAAAATTAATGAAATCTTTGACAAAAATTTTCATAATTTTTAAATGATTTTTGCTATTTTAAATAAAATGTATAAAATAAATGAGAAAAAAAAGAATTAAAACTGAATTTAATAAAATAAACGCAATGGAAGGATGGGATTGAATCTGGGTTTGGACTGGTTGACTGCGCGCCAGATCTAAAGGCCCACATTCAAACTGACTAAATTAAGTTTTATAATTAATTAAACTGGATTTAATTAATTAATCAGGGATTAGGGTTTAATGACAAGATCCTGGCCACACACACGCGCGGGAGTCAATCCCAGTCCACCTCATCTACGGTCCAAATTCAAACTCTCATTAATGACACAATTAGGGCTAAACAAATTCAGACGGCCGGAACAGTGTTCCGGTCGTCTTCTCCGGCGAAACCAAGAACCTAGCTTCCTCTACAGATCACCATTCTTCAAATTTCTTTCACCAAAATGATCCCCTAACCATTCTAAACCTAAACCCCCAATTAAAATCCATTTATTTTACTTCATAAGCATGAATCGAAGAAAAATAGAAAACACGGGCAAACTTTCAGAACAACATGAAATGGTCATTTCTTGCTCATTTTCAATTCTAAACACATCTAGATGATCAGTGCAACATGTAGATTCATTTTGTAACAAGAAAATGAAGTTCTGAGAAAAAAGTTCTTAGGTTATACCTGAGCTGGAGACCTTCGAAAGTGAGCTTTCAGAGCCTCACCCTTGTGCAAATGGCCTCCTTTGAACCTCCTGAGGCAAATGGAATACTTGAATGGGGTTGAAAGTGGCTAGTTTGCGAGGTTCAGTTCTGATATGGCAGAAAATGAGGTTCTTGTGTGTTGTGTTTTAGACCATTGTGAGGGGTGGGATTTGTTCTATGGGTGATGTATGGTTTATTGGTGAAGGAATTATTGAAGTTTGATGGCTGTGTTGAGTGTTTCGAAGAGGGAGAGGTTTTGACAGATTTTTGTGTGTGCTGCAATGTGGGAGGATTCAGCTTGTGTATGGTGTGTTTTTGGGTTGCTTGATGTCCACATATCATACTCTGGTTGGGCAAAGAGTTGGTGGTGGCATTGTGGGATTGGTATGGGCAAACTGCAAGAAAGTCAAGATTTGTGTACTCTAAGCATGGCTCGGGTCAGAGGCAATCTTAGGGCTTGTCCTGCCTCAGCTTGAGTCATGGATTGCTCGGGTCAGAGGCAATCTTAGAATGAGTTCTTGTACTTTTTGAAAAGGGAATGATCCATTCTATAACTTTCATGACCAACGTTTTTCTCATTTGAGGCATTTTTGAATCAATTAGAAAGGGTTGAAAAACTTTCCCAAAATAGCAATTTTCCATTACAAGTCATTTTCCCAAAATGGCAACTTTGCAAATGGCTTGAAATTCTTAAATTTTGTGAACTTCTAACATCTTCTATGATCAAATAAAGATCATACACATTCAAAATGATGAAGAACACCCTTTGGTTGGGTCATTGGGGGCCTCAGATGCCCTGATTTTACACTGACTTGCCCAAGAAGTCAACTCTTGATCAGATGCCTTCCCCATAGAATTTCTTCATGAAAATTGATATGCATGATCCTCATATCATATAGATACCAATAGAAACAAGAATGACCAAAAAATTTGGAGTTATGGCCTCTGAAACCAAAACCCTAATTTTAGGTCATCTGTGCAATTAAACCTGGCTCTGCTTCCATGCCTTTTTCAATTCTTGTGATTCTTTGATTTCCTTGACTTTGTGAGGATATAATATGATGCTTGAACATTCATGGACCCCTTTGAAGTGATTAATGACCTTTGAAGTGGCTCAAATGGCTCTTGGATTGCTCAGATCACAAACCCTAAATGCAGATGACTTAGAAGCAATGCAGTGAATCAAAAATGTGGTATGAGATGCTATGATTTAATTCATGCATATGAAAAGATCACAAGCTATGGTGAAATGGGTGAGGGCAAATTTGGGGTGTTTACAACTGCCCCTATTCAAACATGAGTTAGTTGTGCAGGATGTAAGCAACGGCGTAACAGGCAAACAAGATAACTTGTGGTTGAATACCAAAGACAGTCCAAAATTTGCACTCACAGAATGAAGAAGAAAAGGGATATAGATTTGTAAAAGAAAATAAAGTACAATTATAAAGTGCGGGCGACGGAGGACGACCGTCGAGCAGAGGACGACTGCTGGGGATGGAGCAATGACGGGGACGACCGACATGCTGGGGAAAATGCGGGAAGTAAAGCAATGAATTGCACGGCCGACAAGCTGGGGATATAAGAGACTATGATGAGAACGACCATCAAAATAAAGCAACAAAGATTCTCTGGGGATTATATGAATGATGAGGTACGGTCATCAAAGGTGAAGGACGATCACCTAGCAGGGGACGGATGCTCGGTTGGGGATAAGATGAGGGACGGTCATCTAAGGTGAAGGACGATCACCTGGCAAGGTACGGTTGCCAAAAGGTATCACGACATAGGACGAATGCCGGATAAAAGGGTCGACGATGGGGACGGCCATCGGATAGGCATGATGAAGGACGATCATCAAGAGGTGAAGGAAGATCACTTAGCAGGGTACGGCTGCTCCGAGGGTCTCATGACATAGGACGAATGTCAGATAACAAAATCAACGATGGAGACGGCCATCGGATAAAATGATGAAGGACGATCATCAAGAGGTGAAGGACGATCACCTAGCAGGGGACGGCTGCTAAAAAAACACGACATAGGACGAATGTCGGATAGAATGGGGTTCTTATAAATAGAGACTCCACTGGGGGTGATGAAGGACGATCATCAACAAAGGTGAAGGACGATCACCTGGCAGGGTACGGCTGCCGAACAGGTATCATGACATATGACGAATGTTAGATAGAAAGGAAATAGTTTAATAAGTTTTGTTGGGGATTTTGCTGGGGAAAAGTAAACACGGACGAGTGTCTACATCCAAGAAATGAGAGGTATAAGTGTTTGGGTACTATGTATAGACTAAAGATGCGGACGAGCATCCTTAAGACTATGATACGGACGGGTATCAAGTTGAAACAAATGCTGACACATGTTCGGAGATGATGATACGGACGAGTATCAACTAGTTAACAAGGAACACAGACGAGTATTGATCCTGCAGGGACTCTTCTGGGGAATAATAGACACAGACGAGTGTCTAAACTCTGGAAAGAGGTAAAAGTATCTGACATTGTGTATGGATTAAAGATGCGAACGAGCCTCCTTAAGACCTTGATACGGACGAAAATCAGTAGAAACAAACGCTGACGCATGTTCAGAGATGATGATACGGACGAGTACCAATTGGTTAACAAAGAACACGGACGAATATCGAATCTGAGGGGGTATAGGTGGTGTATATAAGATACGGACGAGTATCTGTACGAGTAAAAATAGGAGTAACAAGTACGAGTGGTGTACAAACGAGTGTTTAACTTGCTGGGGAGAGTGACACGGACGAGTGTCAAAAAGAGAAAAGTGTAATATAAACGAGTGTATGGTTTACAAAGTGTTTAGGTAACTATGCTGGGGAAGGTGACACGGACGGGTGTCAGGGAATTTGTATAGATATGTATCTGTGAGTGCAAAGGGGACGCTTTGGCTTTCTACTGGGGACATGACACGGACGGGTGTCAAGAAGTATCTGTATCTTCAGGGAAAGTGCCTTGGCTCTCTGTCGGGGAATCATGAGGAGTTTTCTGTATATCGTTGATGTATTGTCAGTATTTACAAGTGTTTGATTCAGAACATGGCTTATGATTATGCAATATGTTTGATTTTTGCTGTAATGCTCCGTATTAGACGGAATGCTACGCTTTGTAGGGAGAATATGATGCAAATGCTATGATTATGCAAAGATACCGATCCGGGATTCGGATCCCGTTGTTGTAGAGATCTCCGGCTGATCTACTTGAAGGATATCCCAGCTGGGGATGAGATCATCAGTAGATCTGGGATATGTTACTCTGCTTGGGGATATAGGTCACTGATAGACCTATTTCGGTAATGAGGGACCCAGCTGGGGTTTGTAGAAGCTTTCGTCACTCTGTTGTGAGATCTTCAGGTATTGCTTTGCTGGATAGAGGTTGAGACTCTGTGGGGAAGTGGTTCCCGGTCTAGCATTTGGCTAGGGAAGAAGAGAGATCACTGGAAGACCTTCTTGGAGATTTTTGTGAGGGATCCTGCTGAGGATGATACTCGACAATTCAGCTGGGGATATGAATACCTTCTGGTGCTGCTCTCTGAAGGGAATGTCTAAGAAGGGATGCCTGGCAACTCTGATAGGGAGAAAGCATTTCTGGTGCTGTTTGGAAGGTGGTGACTTCACTGGGGAAATAATGATTTGGAAGCCTTCTGGGGAGAAACTTTCATGCCCCATGTTGTGCTTTGAATTACCTGCAATCCTGTAAAGACAAAGAAACGCACAAGTATCCCGAGGTATCCCTTGTTGGATTCCATCATAGGAGTTTAGACACCCTTGGGAGTAAGTATATTTCCTGCAAGCATGTAGTTTAGGAAAGACGCATCTGTATTTATGCGATCAACAAATTAATGACATCGGACAATTTTTTTTTTGTTGCAAATAAAAGAGTACGAGACGGTGCGTGACTGAAAATCTGATTTTATTAATTTGTGTGCCCTGAATTGGCAAATACAGTCATAGAAACAAATCCCCTGAAATGAGGAAATCGTTACAAATTGAGAAACAAAAAGGTGTTGGCAATGTTGATGACGCTTCAAGGAGCTTCCCCTTTGCTATGACTCGTATGACATTGACGTTCTTCTCATCTTGCTTTCTGAAGAAGGCTGATTCTGACCGACGCTCGGGCCTTTCGGAGCTTGCCAGGTTGTAAGTGGTACAGATGAATTCAGAATGCAGTTGTTCGCTTATTCCCTTATTTTGCGTGGATCGCCCTTTCGGGTTTTCAATCCACCGGGATACCCATTTTTGCCTGAGTTATCCAATGCGGCTTTTCAACTCAGCGGGTGTATATTTTTTATTTTCCCTTATTTTTGCCCGAGTCTGTTATTCTGTTTTTGACTCGCCGGGATGCCCTATTTTTGCCTGGACTTACATTCTGTTTTTATGTCCAGCGGGTCATTTTTATGCGAAGTATTTTTTAACTGCATCTGAATTCACAGGGGACAGGAAGTCTTCTCCATCCATAGTACTGAGCATCAGAGCTCCACCTGAGAAAACTTTCTTTACTATGAATGGACCATCGTAATTCGGAATCCATTTGCCCCTGTGATCTGTATGAGGAGGAAGGAGTCTTTTCAGCACAAGATCTCCTAATTGGTACTCTCGTAGTCTGACTTTCTGATCGAAGGCTTTCTTCATTCTTTTCTGATACAACTGCCCATGACAGATTGCGGCCAATCTCTTCTCTTCAATCAGACTCAGTTGTTCGTAACGGGATCGGACCCATTCTGCTTCATTCAGTTTAACATCCATCAATACCCGCGGGGAGGGTAATTCAACTTCAACAGGTAGGACCGCTTCCATACCATACACAAGCTGATACGGTGTTGCCCCAGTGGATGTTCTGATTGACGTTCGGTACCCATGCAAGGCAAACGGTAGCATTTCATGCCAGTCTTTGTATGTGACTACCATCTTCTGTACAATCTTCTTGATATTCTTGTTAGCTGCCTCGACAGCACCATTCATCTTTGGCCTGTAAGGAGAAGAGTTGTGGTGATGGATCTTGAAGTCCCGGCACAGTTCTTCCATCATCATATTGTTTAAGTTGGAACCATTATCAGTAATGATTTGCTCGGGCACTCCATACCGACAGATGATGTCTCTCTTCAGAAATCGGGCTACCACTTGTCGCTCCCGATAAATGGGGAATGGGCCCCAGATAAAGGTACAGACGCGAACGGTCGGCGAAGGGAACAATGAGAACACACAGCCGTGAACTCACTGGAGATGAATAGAGTCGCCAGCTAGGCATTTTTATCCCGGAGGAAAGGCAATGCTACATAGACCTAGAAAGATAAGGATAAGACGGTTGCGAACCAGAGAGACTGAGAAAGGGGGTTGGTTACAACCTGGGAAGGTATTAGCACCCAGATTGTCCGCCGTACTCGACGGGATCCACGCTTAAAAGATTTGTGTTTTAAAGGGGTAGTGTCAGTGCAATCTGTGTATAAAATAGCTGGAAAAGAATGTACAGGTGTCGGTGTAAAAGAATGTGAAGTGTAATGTATACAGTGTCAGTGTAAGAATGAGAATGAATTACTCATGATAATGAGGCTAAGAGAAAGATGCTGAAACAGGGGGGAATATACAGAGACTTTTGTTCGATAACTGTTAAGTTATGCCTACGTATCCTCTCGTGCAATGAGGAAGTCAGAACACCGTAGTTCGACCCAAAGAGACTGAAAGGTGAATTGACTTGTGAACTGCTTACTTATCTATACTCAAGTGTATGATCTGTCTGGCACAGATGCAAACTGTCTTGCATTAGACGGAAGAAGCAAGTTCTCGTTTGTGAGTGAATGAGATGAGAAAAGAATCCCGAAGGAGACGATTATTGTTTGTTTTTGTGTTTTCAGTCTTTTATTGCTTGTTGAAGTTTGTCATAAGTTAATGAGCTTAAGCCTAAACCAATGGATTTAGTAAACTCATCACATCTTCCCTCTGATTAGGGGTAATGAGAATGCCTTAAGTGTGAAGTCAGCTTCTCACACTTAATCACCTTTGATGCAGGGTTAAGATCATTAACCTACTTGTGATTACTTAGATGTTTTTTGTGTTTTTGTTTAGTGTTGAGTAATGAGGTTAAGCCATAATCAGGGATTAAACAGACTCATTACACCATCCTAATAGAAGGATAATAGATGAGAATGTTTAAGCTGAGGAAAGCTCCTCAACTTAATCCATGATTAGGGATTAAACTCATGACAAAACAAGCCTTTGATTAAGTGGATTTTATGATGATGATATGATGATGAAGTGATTTTTAGGGTTTGTAAGACAACTTGAGGGGGACTTGTCCATTAACACTAGGGTTAGTCCTTCTTAACCAATTAAGGAAGAATTAGAACCCTAATGCAAGGCCCAAGTTACAAGCTTGATGTCTTGATGGTTATTAGATGAATTGATTAAAAGAGTTAAACACATTAAGGGTTTAACACTTAGGATTAAAGTTATACACTCCATCCTAATAGAAGGATGCAGGCATAAACTTAATCACAAAGCCTTGAAGCCTTTATGGTTTAGTCCTTGATTAGGAGGTGAGAAGAGAAGACTCAAAAGAGACACAAAGGTAAAACTAAGTGGGGAGACTAATCAAAACCCTAATCATTGTCATGCTTGGTTGTTCCTAAGGTTTGTGAGGTTTGCAAGAAGAATCTTCAGAGGAACCACCAGGAAGCAGATGAAAGGAGCAAAGAGAAGCAAAGTAACTTGCTTCATTCAAGAAGTCAAGTCACTTGAGAAAGAAAGATGGGAAGAAGAAGAATGAGCAAGCTCAAACTCAAACATATATCAAAATGCAGCATGGATGCAAGAGAGAGATGAGAAGAAAGTATGAGAAGTGAAGGCAAATCCACTTCTCAGAATCACTTACCACCTGAAAAGTTAATGAAAGAAATGCAATGCAATGCCAAATGGGATGGAATGACATGATGCAAACCAAAACCAGAAGCATATATGGGATGAGAATGATGCTATGAGATGCTTCAAACATGAGACAACACATGGGGATGTTCATACAAACTTATGGGTGCAAATGGAGCAAGCTAAGAAGCATGAACATACATGAAAAGTTATGAAATGCATATGGCATACAACATGGCAAATGCAAGATGCAATGACCAAACATGCTTTCAATATGTCTTAAGATGTTCAATGAATCAAATGGAGGCATGAAATGTCATGGCAAGTCATATTATGCAAGCAAATGCAAGATGAATGCATATGGAAGCCCAAATTAGGGTTTAATGATCAAAGCATCAAACACAAACCAAAATCAGAAGCAAACAACATTATAAAAAATTGAAAATGCACTCAAAGGATCCCTAATCCTATACTAACTCAAAGCCCAAAGGAGAAGTTCCAACTCTTAACCAAATTCAAGTTATGATTTTCCTAATTTTCTAGGGTTTTAGGGTTCCTTAACAAGAAAAATGCCAAACAAATGGAAAAATGAAAGATCAAATCATGGCCATTTAATCTCACAAACTACATGCTAAACACAATGCAATGCAGAAAGAACCAAGGTCCAACTCTTTAGGGTTAGGCAGAAATGATTTTTGGAAGTTTGGATCAAAATAATGCATTAAAATGATTTTAATTCAATGAAAAATTCTCAAAATGCATCAAGATCAAAAAAGAAATTTGGTTTGAAGGTTGGACAATGTTTCTAAATGTCTTTAAACATTTCATGAATTTTTTGGTGATTTTTAAATACCTAAAAGTATTTTTAATTAATTAATTCTCATTAATCAATTAAAAATAAACTTTTAAATATTTAAAAATACTTTTTTAATGCTAAAAATAAAAATAAAAATATTTTTGGTTCCTGAAATTAAATAATAACTTGTATAAAAAATTTCAGAATTTTTGAATGGATTTTACTATTTTTAATAAATTGTAGAAAACAAATATAAAAGAAATGAAATAAAATTAAAATAAATGGAAGTATGCAGAATGAGAGGCTGAGATTGAATCTGGCAAGGGAAGTGTTGACTGCGCGCCAGATCTAATGGATCACATTCAAACTGAGTTAAACATAATTATGAATTAATTAATTGAGGTTAGGGTTTAATGAGCGCATCTGGGCCACTCACACACGCGCCAAGTCAACCAGGTCAACTGATCCTACGCACGAGATTCAAACTTCCTTAATTACAGAGATTAAAACCCTAATCATTTTCAGGTGGCCGGAGAAGACCTTCGGTCGTCTTCTCCGGTGGGAACCCCACCTGAAAATTCCTAGAATCTTCAAAACGTAACCAAAATGAAATCTAAAAACACAGAAATGATTCCCACAACTCACTGAATCAAAACCCTAACACAAACATCATTTATATTGCATCAAACTCATGAATCGAAACAAAAGAAAATTTAGGGCAAGACTTTCAAAACACGATTAAACCCTCATCTCTCCACCATTTTCAAAACCAATGACATATTTATGATCAGGGAAGCATGAAGAACAACTTAAGAACTTAAAAATCCATTTCTGGAAAAAATGTTCTTGAGCTACCTGAGTTTTGAAGCTCTCAGTCTTGCAACTTTCTGACCTCTCCTCTTGATGCAATCCACTCCTCTTGATCCCCTGATGATGTCTGGATGCTTAGAAGGAGTTTGTGATGGCTTGTTTGGAGGTTTGAAGCAGTTCTGTTTAGTGAGGTGAAGGAATCGTGTTTTTGATTCAATGGCTTTCAGGCTGTTTTGAGTGTTGGTTTGTGATCAGTGAAGTGAGTTGAGATTGTTTGTGAAGTTTGTTTGAGTGTTTGAGGCTTGTGGAGAGAGATTCGAAGGTTTTTGCTCAAGGGAGTGAAAATGAGGATGCTGACTTGTGTTGAGTTTCAGGCTGGCCTCCTGTTATGTTTTGCTAGCATTTGATCCACATAAACAAATCTTATTGGTCAGATGATGTGACCTGCCCTTTATTGATTGGTATGGTTGCTTTTGCCAAAATGTCAACTTCTTGTAAGAGAGGCATGGGTCATGTTCTAGCTTGGTACAAGGGGTGTGGGTTGCGCAGCAAGGTGAGGGGAAAGGCTAGGGCTGGCTCAGCAACATAGGCAGCAAGTGGATGAAGTGTGATCATGAGTTTTGCGACTTGCTTGCTTTTGCTTTCCATGAAAATATCTTGCCTCACAAGCTATGAAACATGAGAAACTCTTGGCCCATTCTGATTTTTAGGTCACATGTGATGTTTGTGTAATGGTTTGACATGAATTAGAAGTTACAAATGCCTTTGGTACAAGATTTTGCAAGTTTCCTCTTTGGTGCATAACTTGAAATTTAGTGATTTTTGCCAACTTTGATGCACCATAACTTTTGATCCAAAATGAATTAGGTCATGTTCTTGTACTTTTTGAAAAGGGAAAGATCTAATCTACAACTTTCATGACCAAAGTCTTTCCATTTGAAGCATTTTTGAATCAAAAAGTAAAGGTTGAAAAAGTTGCATAAAATGACATTTTCATTAAAAGTCAACCTTGCCCAAAAAAGTCAACTTTGCAAAAACTTGTAATTCTTGAATTTTGTGAACTTCAACCTTCTTCCATGATCAAATAAAGATCATATACACTCAAAATGATGAAGATCACCCTTTGGTTGGGTCATTGGGGGCCTCAGATGCCCTGATTTTGCACTGACTTGTCTGAAAAGTCAACTCTTGATCAGATGGCTTCCCCATGGAATTTCTTCATGAAAATTGATATGCATACTCCCTATACCATATAGAGACCAATAGAAACAAGAATGACCAAAAGATTTGGAGTTAAGGCCTTTGAAACCAAAACCCTAATTCTAGGTCATCTGTGCAGTCAAGCCTGACTCTGCTTCCATACCAATCCCAGTTCCTGTGATTCTTTGACATTCTTGACTTTGAGAGGGTATCATATGATATAGGAACACACATGGATCCCTTTGAAGTGATTGTTGACCTTTGGAGTGGCTTAAGAAGCTCTTGGCTTGCTCAGATCACAAACCCTAGGTGCAGATGACTTTGAATCTATGCAGTGGAACAAAAATGGGTCCTGAGATGGCATGATTGAGTTTATGCATATGAAATGATCACAAGCCATAGTGTGAATGGGTGAGGGCAAATTTGGGGTGTTTACAGCTGCCCCTATTCAAACATGAGTTAGCTGTGCAGGATGTAAGCAACAGCTTATCAGGCAAACAAGATAACTTGTGGTTGAATACCAAAGACAGTCCAAAATTTGTACTCACAGAATGAAGAAGAAAAGGGATATATATTGTAAAGGAAAATAAGGTATATTGTAAAGTGTGGGCGACGGAGGACGACCGTCGAGCAGAGGACGACTGCTGGGGAAAGAGCGATGACGGGGACGACCGACACGCTGGGGAAGGTGCGGAAAATAAAGCAATGGCGGGGACGGCCGACATGCTGGGGATAAAAGATATAGCAAAGACGGGGACGGCCGACTAGCTGGGAAAAAATAGGAGATTATGATGGGGACGGCCATCAAGTTCATAAAGTGGAGCAACCAACGATGGGGACGGCCATCGGGCTAAACTGAAAGGAAGAAGGGACCACGACGGGGACGGCCATCGGGTTAAAGAATAAATCAAATAAACAGATGATGAGGTGCGGTCATCAAAGGTGAAGGACGATCACCTAGCAGGGGACGGCTGCTCTATTGGGTTAAGATGAGGGACGGTCATCTAAGGTGGAGGACGACCACCTGGCAGGGTACGGCTGCCGAAAATATCGCGACACAGGACGAATGCCGGATAAAGGGTCAACGATGGGGACGGCCATCGGACGAGCATGATGGAGGACGACCATCAAGAGGTGGAGGACGACCACCTAGCAGGGTACGGCTGCTCTCGGGGCTTATCATGACATAGGACGAATGTCAGATAACCAAAATCAACAATGGGGACGGCCATTGGATAAAATGATGAAGGACAATCATCAAGAGGTGGAGGACGACCACCTAGCAGGGGACGGCTGCTAAAAACAACGATGGGGACGGCCATCGGATGAGCATGATGGAGGACGACCATCAAGAGGTGGAGGACGACCACCTAGCAGGGGACGGCTGCTCTCAGGGTTTATCATGACACAGGACGAATGTCAGATAAAAAGAAAATATTTGCTTTGTTGGCGATCTACCGGGGAATGGTAAACACGGACGAGTGTTTATGACCAAGAAACAAAAGGTATAAGTGTTTTGACGTTGTGTATAGATTGAAAATGCGGACGAGCATCCTCAAGACCACGATACGGACGAGTATCGGGTAGAAACAAATACTGACACGTGTTCAGAGATGACGATACGGACGAGTATCAACTGGTTAACAAGGAACACGGACGAAATGTTGAATCTAAAGGGACTCTTCTGGGGAATAGTAGACACAAACGAGTGTCTATATCCGAGAAGGCAAGAGTGTTTGACACAGTGTATGGATTAAAGATGCGGACGAGCATCCTTAAGACTATGATACGGACGAGTATCAGGTAGAAACAAACGCTTGACGCATGTTCTAAGATGATGGTACGGACGAGCACCAACTGGTTAACAGAGAACACGGACGAGTGTCGAATCTGTGGGGATTTAAGTGGTATATACAAGATACGGACGAGTATCTATATAAGTGTAACATGAGTATGAGTGGTGTATAGATGAGTATTTATCTGCTGGGGAGAGTGACACGGACGAGTGTCAAAAGGAGAAGAGTATAATATGGACAAGTATATGGGTTGCAAAAGTTTAGGCGACTGCGCTGGGGATATGACACGGACGGGTGTCAAGGAAATGTACATAAGAGTGTTTGTGAGTGCAAAGAGGATGTCTTTGGCTTTCTGCTGGGGATATGACACGGACGGGTGTCAAAAAGTATTTTTAATGTGAGTGATCTTGTTTGGAGAAAGTGTTCAGGCGACTTTACTGGGGAATGGTGACACGGACGGGTGTCAAAAGGAGCATATACTGTTGTTTGTGAATGAGAGGCAACTGCTTTTGCTGGTGAATCCGCTGGGGACTCTGGGGGAGTTTTCTGTATGGTTGGTGAATTGTTAATATTCACAAGTATTTGATTCAAATCATGGCTTATGATTATGCTATATGTTTGATTTTTACCGTAATGCTCCGTATTAAACGGAATGCTACGCTTTGTGGGTGAATATGATGCGAATGCTATGATTATGCAAAGACACCAAACCGGGATTCGGATCCCGTTGCTGCGAAGATCTCTGGTCGATCTGCTTGAAATGGACATCCCAGCTGGGGATGAGATCACTGGTAGATCTGGTGAGATGCTATTGCTCGGGGATATAGGTCATTGATAGACATACCCTTGTAATAAGGGGCCCAGCTGGGGTTTGCAGAAGCTTTCGTCGCTCTATTGTGATTCCTTCGTGCGTTGCTCTTCTGGATAGAGGCTGAATATCTGTGGGGAGATGGCTCCCTGGCTTTTGTATTCTGCTGAGGAAGAATGATTGGCACCTCGGCTGGGGAAATGATAGGTGGCATCTCAACTGGGGAGAGTAATGAGAGGCAACTCAGTTGGGGAGAGAGCACTTCGGGTGCTAAGATTGATTGTTGATCTGCCAGCTTGCTGGGATGAAGCTTACATGCCCCAAGTTGCGCTTTGGATACCTGCAATCCTGAAAAGATAGAGAAACGTACAAGTAATCCCGAGGTATCCCTTACTGGATTCCGTTACGGAAGTTAGACACTTCTGAGAGTAAGCATATTTCCTGCAAGCACGTTTTTATTTTTGAAGATAAACATCTGTATTTATGCAATCATGTTTTTTAGAGACATCATACATTTTTGCAAATAAAAATGTACAAGACGAGACGTGACTGAAAATCTGGTTTTATTAATTCATGCGCCCTGAATTGGCAAGATACAGTCAAAGAAACATATCTCCTGAAATGAGGTGATTGTTACAAATTGAAAAACAAAATGCTGGCAATGTTGATGACGCTTTAAGGAGCTTCCTTTTTGCTATGACTCGGACGACTTTTGACGTTCTTCTCGTCTTGCTTTCTGAAGAAGGCTGATTCTGATAGAAGCTTGATCCTTTCGAAGCTTACCAAGTTGTAAGTGATACAGACGAATTCAAAATGCAGTTGTTCGCTTATTCCCTTATTTTGCATGGATCGCCCTTTCGGGTTTTCAATCCATCGGGATACCCATTTTTGCCTGAGCTGTCCGATGTGGCTTTTCAACTCAGCGGGTGTACGTTTTTTTTTTATTTTTCCCTTATTTTTGCCCGAGTCTTTTATTCTGTTTTTGACTCGCCGGGATGCCCTATTTTTGCCTGGACTTACATTCTGTTTTTATGTCCAGCGGGTCATTTTATGCGAAGTATTTTTTAACTGTATCTGAATTCACAGGGGACGGGAAATCTTCACCATCCATGGTGCTAAGCATCAGCGCTCCACCAGAGAAAACTTTCTTTACTACAAATGGTCCTTCGTAATTCGGAGTCCACTTGCCCCTGTGGTCTGTATGAGCAGGGAGGATTCTTTTCAGCACAAGATCTCCTACTTGGTACTCTCGGTGCCTGACTTTCTGATCGAAGGCTTTCTTCATTCTTCTCTGATATAACTGCCCATGGCAGATTGCAGCCAATCTTTTCTCTTCGACCAGACTCAGTTGTTCGTATCGGGCCCGAACCCATTCTGCTTCACTCAGTTTAACATCCATCAGTACCCGTAGGGAGGGTAATTCAACTTCAACCGGTAGGACTGCCTCCATACCATACACAAGTTGATACGGTGTTGCCCCAGTGGATGTTCTGATTGACGTGCGGTACCCATGCAAGGCAAACGGTAGCATTTCATGCCAGTCTTTGTAGGTGACTACCATCTTCTGCACAATCTTCTTGATATTCTTATTAGCTGCCTCAACAGCGCCGTTCATCTTTGGCCTGTAAGGAGAAGAGTTGTGGTGTTGAATCTTGAAGTCCCGACATAGCTCTGCCATCATTTTGTTGTTTAAATTGGAACCATTATCAGTAATGATTCGCTCGGGAACTCCGTATCGACAGATAATATCTCTCTTCAGAAATCTGGCTACTACTTGCCTTGTGACGTTTGCATAGGAAGCTGCTTCGACCCACTTGGTGAAATAATCAATGGCGACCAGGATGAATCTGTGGCCATTTGAAGCAGTTGGTTCAATCTTGCCAATCATGTCAATGCCCCACATAGCAAAGGGCCAGGGTGAGGACATCACATTCAAAGGATTGGGAGGCACATGCACCTTATCCGCATAAATCTGGCATTTATGGCACTTTCTGGCATAGGCACAACAGTCTGCATCCATTGTGATCCAGTAATAACCTGATCTTAGCAACTTTTTAGCCATGGCATGCCCTCCTGCATGGGTACCAAAGGATCCTTCGTGTACCTCGTGCATCAACAAGTCTGCTTCTGTTCCATCAACGCATCTGAGAAGTACCATATCAAAGTTTCTCTTGTATAGGGAGCCATCAGTATTCAGGAAGAAACTACCAGCAAGCCTTCTCAAAGTCTTTTTATCATTGGAAGATGCCCCAGGTGGGTATGCTGCGAACGCATATGCTGGTCTGTCAAGTCTGGATACTGAGATCCGAGGTACAAAGTTGGCAGCTTGAACTTTGATCATGGATGAAATGGTAGCCAGAGCATCTGCAAACTGATTCTCGTCTCGAGGGATATACTCAAGCTTGACTGTTGTAAAGAAGGTCAATAGCCTTCTTGTATAATCTCGGTAAGGTATCAGATGATCTTGGTGTGTGTACCATTTGCCGTTGGTTTGATTGATTACCAGAGCTGAATCTCCGAACACAGTCAAAGTCTTGATCCTGAGGTCAATGGCTTCCTCAAGACCCATAATGCAAGCTTCGTATTCAGCCTCGTTGTTAGTGCAGTTAAAGGTGAGTTTTGCCGAGAAAGGCATGTGAACTCCCTTAGGTGTAATGAGTATTGCGCCAACACCGCGACCATTCGTATTAACAGCCCCGTCAAACATCATAGTCCATTCTTCTTCTGGGTCAGGCCCTTCAGTGTGAATAGGCTCTTCATGGTCTTTTGCTTTTATGAACATGATGTCTTCATCAGGGAAGTCAAATCTCATAGGCTGGTAATCATCAATGGGTTGCTCAGCAAGATAATCAGACAATACACTGCCCTTGATGGCCTTTTGAGATGTGTATTGGATGTCATATTCTGTGAGGATCATTTGCCATCTTGCAACCCGTCCGGTAAGAGCTGGATTCTCAAATATGTACTTGACTGGATCCATTTTTGAAATCAACAAAGTAGTGTGGGTCAACATATACTGTCTCAGTCGGCGAGCAGCCCACGCTAAAGCACAACAAGTTTTCTCGAGCAGTGAATAACGTTGTTCACAGTCGGTAAACTTTTTGCTTAGGTAGTATATTGCATACTCTTTTCGACCAGACTCGTCATGCTGGCCCAACACACACCCCATTGACTCTTCTAATACTGTCAAGTACATGATTAGAGGTCTTCCTTCAACTGGAGGCATAAGGATTGGAGGTTCTTGTAAGTACTCCTTGATCTTGTCAAAAGCCTTCTGGCAATCTTCGTTCCACCTGACCGTCTGTTCTTTTCTCAGTAGTTTGAACAAGGGTTCACAGGTTGCTGTAAGGTGAGAGATGAACCGTGAAATGTAGTTCAATCGTCCCAAGAAACCTCGAACTTCTTTTTCTGACTTCGGTGCAGGCATTTCTTGAATAGCTTTGACTTTATCAGGGTCAACTTCAATCCCTTTCTCGCTCACAATAAATCCCAGCAGCTTACCAGATCGCACCCCGAATGTGCATTTGTTGGGGTTCAGCTTCAGTTGGTACTTCCTCAGACGCCTGAATAGCTTTAGAAGATTTACCAAGTGATCTTCTTCAGTAAGGGACTTGGCAATCATGTCATCCACATAACACTCGATTTCTTTATGGATCATATCGTGGAATAATGTTACCATAGCCCGTTGATATGTTGCACCAGCGTTGATATGTTGCAACCCGTCCGGTAAGTGTTGGCTTCTCAAATATGTACTTGACTGGGTCCATCTTTGAAATCAACAAGGTAGTGTGGGTTAACATATACTGCCTTAGTCGGCGAGCAGCCCACGCTAAAGCACAACAAGTTTTCTCGAGCAGTGAATAACGTTGTTCACAGTCGGTAAACTTTTTGCTTAGGTAGTATATTGCATACTCTTTTCGACCAGACTCGTCATGCTGGCCCAGCAAACAACCCATTGACTCTTCTAATACTGTCAAGTACATGATTAGAGGTCTTCCTTCAACTGGAGGCATAAGGATTGGTGGCTCTTGTAAGTATTCCTTGATTTTGTCAAAAGCCCTCTGGCAGTCTTCGTTCCACCTGACCATTTGTTCTTTTCTTAACAGCTTGAACAAAGGCTCACAGGTTGCTGTAAGGTGAGATATGAACCTTGAAAGGTAGTTCAATCTACCTAGAAACCCTCGAACTTCTTTTTCAGTTTTCGGTGCGGGCATTTCTTGAATGGCTTTGACTTTATCAGGGTCAACTTCAATCCCTTTTTCGCTTACAATAAATCCCAGCAGCTTACCAGATCGCACCCCGAATGTGCACTTGTTGGGGTTTAACTTCAGTTGGTACTTCCTCAGACACTTGAATAACTTCAATAGATTTACCAGGTAGTCTTCTTCTGTGAGGGACTTGGCAATCATGTCATCCACATAACATTTTATTTCTTTATGGATCATGTCATGGAATAATGTTACCATGGCCCGTTGGTAAGTTGCACCAGCATTCTTCAGTCCGAATGGCATCACCTTATAACAGAACGTGCCCAGGGTGTGATGAAAGTTTTCTTCTCCATGTCCTGAGGTGACATCTTGATCTGATTATATCCTGAAAATCCATCCATGAAGGAGAACACCGAGAACTGAGCCGTATTATCAACCAATACATCAATGTGAGGTAATGGGAAGTCATCTTTCGGGCTGGCTCTGTTCAGGTCCCGGTAATCCACACACATCCTTAAATTGCCATCTTTCTTAGGCACAGGTACAATATTAGCAACCCACGGCGGATAGCTAGTCACAGCAAGGAAACCGGCGTCCCACTGCTTTTGTACCTCTTCTTTGATCTTCATTGCCATATCTGGGCGAGTACGGCGCAACTTCTGTTTTATCGGCGGGCAATCCTCTTTCAAAGGCAGCTTGTGCATGACAATATCGGTGTCCAACCCTGGCATATCCTGATAAGACCAAGCAAAAACATCCACGTACTCACGAAGCATACCAATCAGTTGTTCTTTCACTGAATCTTGTAAGCAGGCTCCGATCTTAACCTCTTTCACATCTTCTTCCGTACCAAGATTAACCGTTTTGACCTCCTCCTGATGAGGAGTGATAAACTTCTCCTCTTGCCTTAACAACATAGCTAGCTCTTCAGGTAGCTCATAATCTTCTTCAACCACTTCATCAGCTTGATTGATTGGATTGTCAAAGTCATATGAAGTCATAGTTGTGTTGTTGTCAGTGCAATCTGAAAGGCACTCTCTGCAAGGGTTTAGATTGTTTATTTTATTGATCAATTTTAATTTTGTTTAGAAAAAGTGAAATGAAGTTACCATTTTGGAAAACATTGCCATTTTATTTTTGTACAAAAAGAAAAATGAAAAATTGTGAGCGGAAAAGGAAAAGACTCATTTGCAAAAGATGTCCGATATTCATTGATTGATCTATTTGCACAAAATTACAAGATGGCCCGATTACAAAATGAGTCTTGTCATCTTGGGCAAGATGCAAGACTTGATGCATGCTTAAAAATACAGGAAATAATAATTACTCTGCAGGAGTAACCCTTATAATTTCCTGGGAAGACCAGTTAAGGACTTGGCTCCCCGGGATCCTTGGACATATCCAGCTCTCCAGGTTGCGGTCGCTTTCTTCCTCGTCTTCCACATTGTTCACTGCATCCGGGGTGAGCATTCCCCCGCTGACAAAATTGGGCTTCTTGGCAGCCTCTGATTGATCTTGTTGAGTTGGTTTGTAACCCAACCCAAATCTGTCTTCCTTCTTTTCCATGGGCAGCAGCTTGCCCCAGCCTTGGGCAGTACCCTCTTCAACAACCTTCCTGGCTTGCTGATAAGACGTCATGGAGGTTCCCAGTACAACAGATGCTTCATTAATGTTCAGGGCCTCAAACCCCTGGCTCATAGTTTCATGGATTTCTCCATCCATTTCTATGTACTTGTATGTAGCCAGATGGCTAACAAAGATGTCTTCTTCCCCACAGATGGTGATGATTTGGCCTTCCCACTCGAATTTCAGCTTCTGGTGAAGGGTAGACGTAACAGCGCCAGCGGCATGGATCCAAGGTCTACCCAACAAATAGTTGTAGGCCGGCTGAATGTCCATCACATAGAAGGTAATTTTGAAGGTCTGCGGGCCAATCATCACAGGCAGATCAATCTCCCCAAGCAGTGATCTTTTAGAGCCATCAAATGCTCTCACCATCAAATTACTCGGACGCAATGCTAAGCCATCTACTCCAGCTTCACCAAGGATTTCTTTGGTAGAACATTGAGTGACGACCCAGTGTCCACCAGTACATGAGATAAAACAGCACCCTTGCATTCCATGGTAATATGTAAAGCCTTATTGTGGTTACGTCCCTCAGTTGTTAAGTCAGCAATGGTAAAGCCCAATCCATGACTGGTGTTGACATTTGCTACCACAGTTTCTAGCTGATTAACAGTGATCTCCTCTGGTACGTATGTTGTGTGCAGGACTTTCAGTAATGCATTCTTGTGAGCTTCAGAACACATCAACAGGGATAATATGGAGATCTTTGAGGGAGTTTGGTGAAGCTGATCCACCACCTTGTAATCACTTCTTTTTATGATTCTCATAAACTCGTCTACATCTTGTTCAAAAGATGTCTTCTGAGTTTCTTTGATAGCTGGCTCTTCAAATACCACACTCTTCCTTTTGCTTTGGCAGCAGCTTCTGCTTCAACACTAGGTTTTTGAGTTTGTGAGGCAAAAAGGCGTCCGCTTCTGGTGAAGCCTCCGCCTCCCCCAACATTATCAATTTGTGGAGAAGAGGTTGAAGAATCCAAAGTGATTTTCTCCCCGTTGCAGTAAAGGTCAGAGCCATAATGCCAAGGTATGGCATTACTGCTTTCATATGGAACTGGTCCAGGCACCGTAATGGTAACTGGACTGACTGCAACAGAGGAGGGTACTGAAATAGTGTGCAGATCGTAGTAAATGGTGACTGGTGACTTGGCAGGAGGTGCCACTGTTTGTTGTTGAAGGTTGTTGTTTGGAGGAACATTTGATGGATCATAGTAGATGGTGATTGCTGAGATATCTTCGTTAATTTCTGCTGATGTTGTAGAAGATTCTGCTGAATAAATGGGTGCTGATGTTGTAGAAGAAAGGGTTGTTGACATTTGATTTGTTGAAGTGATGGGTGGAGCCATTGTTGATGATATTGACGAATCGGTCGGAATGATTGTTGCTGTTGTTGTAGGAAACTCAGGAATTGTTGTCAAAGGAATTGCTGGATTTGTAGGTGCCGTTGTTGAGATCTGAAGGATTCCATCCTTGATAAGACCATCTATGCCGCTTCTTAAGTTATCACACCCATTGACTGCAATGTTGCAATACCCACAACCTAGCTCCCACCCGGGGAATATCTGGCACTCTAGAAGCTGAGCTTTAATTTCAACCAGAGGTGTTCGAATCTGTCCATCACTGGTTATCAAGAAAGATGGCTTGTCTTCCTCAATGGCATTAATTCTTGGCCCTCCATGGTTGGGCATGGGATTCTTGTTGACATTTGGAGGGGGTGCAAAGTCGAGGGCTTTAGAATCCACCAGATCTTGTACTTTCATTTGTAAAGCCCTGCATTTCTCAGTATTGTGGCCAGGTGCATTGGAGTGGAAAGCACACCTGGCGTTGACATCATAATTCCTTGGAAGATTGGAGGGATCTGGTGGTGCCAATGTCCTTAACTCAACCAAGTTGAGTTTCAGGAGTTGTGGTAATAAGGTGGCATAAGGCATAGGGATAGGGTCAATCACCCTATTTGCCTGTGATGGTCTTTGCTGAAAATGTCTTTGTTGTTGATTGTTGTTGTTGTTGTTGTAGGTCCTCTGTGGCGGATACTGAACTTGCTGCTGATAATGTGGTTGTTGTTGTGGTTGATATGCTGGTTGCTGAGGAATCGGAGCTGGAATAGTGACAGCTGCCACTGATCTATGAACATAATGAGGTCTGCCCCTGTTAGCATGAATGGCATTTGTCTCACCAGTTCTTCTAGGTCCCACAAAAGGCTTCCTGGGATTACTGGATGAACTTGCACCATTATCAGAAATCTTGCCCATTTTCAGAAGGCTCTCAATTCTTTCACCGGCTATAACTACGTCAGCAAAACTGGTGGAAGAAAAGGCAGCTAGCCTATCAATATATGTTCCTTGCAGAGTATTCATGAACATGTCGGCCATTTCTCTTTCCGACATGGGTGGTTGGACAGCAGCAGCAAGCTGTCTCCACCTTTGGGCATATTCCCTGAAGCTTTCCCTGGAGGATTGAGACATTCCCATCAGAAGGGTCCTGTTAGGAGCCATGTCCAGATTGTATTGGTACTGTCTAATGAAGGCTTCAGCTAGGTCCTTCCAGCATCTGATAGTAGCTCTGGTCAAGTGTGAATACCACTCTCTTGAAGCCCCAGTCAAACTATCTTCAAAATAAAACATCCACAGTTTTTCGTCCATGGTGTATGCCTTAAGTCTCCCCAGAAAATATTGTAGGTGATTTCGTGGATAGGAAGTTCCAGTGTACTTCTCGAAGCACGGGGGTTTAAACTTGTGGGGAATCCTTACCCCATCCATTAACCCCATATCCATTACATCGAAACCTAAGGAATTTTGAGACTCCAGAGATCTCAACTTCTTAGCAATTTCATCAAACCTCCTATCATAGACTTCATCCCCAACTCCCATTACAGTAAACTGCTCCTCTTGAGGATCTTCTTGCAAGATCCCTCCTGCAGCAGTATTGCATGTACATTCCTTGGGATGTTGGCCTCTGGATCTAGATGAGGTCCAAATACTGGTGGGTTAACATGAGGCTGACCTCCCTCATTGTTGCTGGTTCCTCCAGTGCCAGGATGAGGTTCCTCGGGGTTTTGTCTTTCTACCAATGCCCTTAACCTCTCTTGACTTTGGGCCAAGTTAGTCATTACAGTCATGAATTGGGCCATTTGGTTCCTCATCTCCACTCTTTCGTTAGCCATCTGAGTTTTGACCTCTGTCGGGTCCTCCTGTACTTGATCCATTTGGATACCAGGAAGATTGTTGCGAGTAGGATACCGGTGCGGACGGTTGAGAGGAAACTCCCGGCGGCAAGCAATAATTCCTGAGCCACAACAGAGTTAGTAACAAACCAATAACAAAAACCTACATGTAAACACCCCAAATTTGCCCTCACCCATTCACACCATGGCTTGTGATCATTCTCATATGCATAAACTCAATCATATCATCTCACATCTCATTTTTGATTCACTGCATAGTTTCTAAGTCATCTGCACCTAGGGTTTGTGATCTGAGCAATCCCAAAGCTTCTTGAGCCACTCCAAAGGCTACCAATCACTTAAAAGGGATCCATGTGTGTTCATATATCATATCACATCCTCTCAAAATCAAGATTTCAAAAGAATCACAAGAACTGGGTTTGGAATGGATGCAGAGCCAGGTTTGACTGCACAGTTGACTGAAAATTAGGGTTTTGGTTTCAGAGGCCATAACCCCAAATTTTTTGGTCATTCTTGTTTCCATTGGTCTCTATATGGTATAGGGAGTATGCACATCAATTTTCATGAAGAAATTCCATGGGGAAGTCATCTGATCAAGGGGTGACTTTCTGGACAAGTCAGTGCAAAATCAGGGCACCTGAGGCCCCCAATGACCCAACCAATGGGTGATCTTCATCATTTTGAGTGTATATGATCTTTATTTGATCATGGAAGAAGGTTGAAGTTCACAAAAATCAAGAATTTGGAGTTTTTGCAAATGTTGACTTTTTGGGCATAGTTGACTTTTCAAGAATGCTTCATTTTAGGTCATTTTTCAAGCCTTGATTCTTGATCCAAAAATGCTTCAAATGGAAAAACTTTGGTCATGAAAGTTGTAGATTACATCTTTCCCTTTTTAAAAAGTACAAGAACATGATCAAATTCTTCTTGGATCAAAAGTTATGGTGTGACAAAGTTGGCAAAAATCATTGATTTTCAAGATGTGCACCAAATGAGAATTTTGCAAAATCATGAACCAATGCCATTTGTAACTTCTAATTCACTTCAAACCATTACACAAACATTCCATAGGCCCTAAAAGTCAGAATTGGACCAAAGTTTCTTATGTTCATGGTTCATGTAACTAGGCATTTTTCATGAAGTTTCAAAAGGTGGCAACTTGCAAAACCACTCATCACATTTCCTACCACTTGCAGCCTTGGATGCTGAGCTTTGCTAGCCCTTCCCCTCACCCTTGCTGCGCCAGCCCATGCCTTGTACTAGCCTAGAACCAAGCCATACTTCTCTTACACAAAGAGTGGACTTTGAGCAAAAGCAAACTTACCAATCACTATAGGCCATGTCAAATCATCTGACCTATAGGATTAAAATATACTATCCATTTGCAAGACATTTCATAAAGGAAGCAAGGCTGAAACACTCTCAACCATCACACACACCAAAACTCACCATTTGGCAAAACTCTTCGAAATTCTCTGCCCAGCCATCAAACATCCAAACCATTTTCACCAAGCATCTCACCATGATTCATTGAAAAGAAACCAGCCAAGAACCAGGCCTGAAACAAGCCATAACACCCCTTCACCATTTTCACTCCGACTTGCAGTTTCTTTCGAAACTCTCCCCACAGCTCACAAACATCAAAACAAACTCCATAGACCTTCTTTATTCATCACCCTGACCCCGAAGAACCATTCACATTGGCCTGAAGCTGCCTGCATCACCATTGCCATTTCCAACTGAGCTTGAGCAGAAGCTGCTCAAACTCTTCATTCAGCCAACATAAATTCCTCTTGAGCATTCAAGCATCACCAGAGGGTTAAGTGGAGTGGTTTTCATCAAGAGGAGAGGCCAGAAAGTCATCAGAGTGAAAGCTTCGAATCTCAGGTAGCTCAAGAAATATTTTTCCAGAAATCATTTCTTATGTTCTAAACTTGTTCTACATGTCTTCCTGATCACGAATATGCCTTTGGTTTTGCAAATGGTGATGAAATGAGAATTTAATTAGCTTCTGAAACTCTGTGACCTAGAAATTTGTTTTGCTCGATTCGTGAATTTGAGGAAGAATAAATTTGTTTTGACTTAGGGTTTTGATTCAGTGGATCATGGGAGTCATTTTGGTATGCTTGGTTTTCATTTTTGATACGTTTTGAGAGAGTTTGGAGATTTTTAGGTGGACTTCCCACCGGAGTCCGGCCACCTGAAAATGATTAGGGCATAATCCAGTCATTAACTCCCATTTGAATTTGGACCGTAGATTGCCTTTGACCCGTTGACTACCCGCGCGCATGTATGGCCAAGATCTTTCCAATTAGCCCTAATCCACTTAATTAGGTTTAATTAATTATAATTAAAATAATTTAGTCAGATGCAATCCTGTCCCTCAATTCACGCGCGCAGTCCACCCTTTTGAATCCAGATTCAATCCTAGCCATCCCTTCTGATTACTTCTCCTTTTATTTATTTTAATTTCATTTCTTTTCCATTTAATTTGCACAATTAATTTAAAATAGTTAAAAATGTGTAAAAATTATGAAACTTTTTCTCATAGGTTTTATTAATTTTTATGACACAAAAATATTTTCATTTTTATTTTTATCATTAAAAAAGTATTTTTAAATATTTAAAAGATTATTTTTAATTGATTAATGGAAATTAATTTATTAAAAATACTTTTAGGTATTTAAAAATCACCAAAAAATTCATTAAATGTTCTAAGACATTTAGAAACATTGTCCAACCTTCAAACCAAATTTCTTTTTTGATCTTGATGCATTTTAAGAATTTCTCATTGAATAAAAATCACTTTTGTGCATTATTTTGATCCTAAGTTCAAAAAATCATTTCTGCCTATCTAAGAAGAGTTGGACATTGATTCTTTTTGCATTGCATTGTGTTTAGCATGTAGTTTTTGAGATAAAATGGCCATGATTTGATTCCTCATTTTCAATTTGTTTGGCATTTCTTTTGTTTAGAAACCCTAAGAACCCTAATAACTTGTAAAAATCATAACTTGAGATTGGTTGAGAGTTGAGACCTCCCCTTTGGACCTTGGTTTATTGTAGGTTTAAGGGTCCTTTGTGTGGCATTTTCCATTTTTTATCTTAGGGTTTTTCTTCTGTTTTGGGTTTTTGTTTGTTGTTTGATTCATAAACCCTAATTTGGGCTTCCATTTGCATCCTTCTTGCATTCTCTTGCATAACATGACTTGCCTTAGCATTTCAAGCATCCATTTGATTCATTGAGCGTCATAAGACATATAGAAAGCATGTTTGATCATTGCATCTTGCACTTGCCATGTTGTTTGCCATGTATGCTTCATAACTTTTCATGTTCATTCATGCTCCTTAACTTGCATCATTTGCATCCATGATCTTGTATGAACATCTCCATGTGCTGCCTCATGCTTGTAGCATCCCATAGCATCATTGTCATCATCAACATGCTTCTGGTTTGGTTTTGCATCATGTCATCTCATCCCATTTTGCATTGCATTGCATTTCTTTTCTAACATTTCAGGTGGTAAGTAATGTTGAGAAGTGAATTTGCCTTCACTTCTCATAACTTTTCTTTTCATCTCTCTTGCATCCATTGCTGCATTTTTATATGTGTTTGAGTTTGAGCTTTCTCATTCTTCTTATTCCCACTTTCTTTCTTCAAGTGACTTGACTTCTTGAATGAAGCAAGTCACTTTGCTTCTCTTGATCCTTTCATCTGCTTCCTGGTGGCTCCTTTGAAGATTGTTCTTGTAAACTTCACAAACCTTAGGAACAACCAAGCATGATAATGAATTAGGGTTTTGATTAGTCTCCCCTCATAGTTTTACCTTTGTGTCTCTCTTTGAGTCTTCCCTTCTCATCTCATAATCAGAGACTAAACCCTAAAGGCTTTAAGGCTTTGTGATTAAGCTTATGCCTGCATCCTTCTATTAGGATGGAGTGTATAACTTTAATCCTAAGTGTTAAACCCTTAATGTGTTTAACTCCTTTAATCAATCCATCTAATAATCATCAAGACATCACTTGTAACTTGGGCCTTGCATTAGGGTTCTAATTCTTCCTTAATTGGTTAAGAAGGATTAACCCTAGTGTTAATGGACAAGTCCCCCTCAAGTTGTCTTACAAATTATAAAACTCACTTCATCATCATACCATTAAATAAAATCCACTTAATCAAAGGCTTGTTTTGTCATGAGTTTAATCCCTAATCATGGATTAAGTTGAGGAGCTTTCCTCAGCTTAAACATTCTCATCTATTATCCTTCTATTAGGATGGTGTAATGAGTCTGTTTAATCCCTGATTATGGCTTAACCTCATTACTCAACACTAAACAAAAACAACAAAAACATCTAAATAATCACAAGTAGGTTAATGATCTTAATCCTACACCAAAGGTGATTAAGTGTGAGAATCTGACTTCACACTTAAGGTAATCTCATTACCCCCTAATCAGAGGGAAGATGTGATGAGTTTACTAACCCATTGGTTTAGGCTTAAGCTCATTAACTTATGACAAACTTCAAAAAGCAATAAAAGACTGAAAACTCAAAAACAAACAATAATCGTCTCCTCCGGGATTCTTTTCTCATCACCTTCATTCACAAACGAGAACTTGCTTCTTCCGTCTAATGCAAGACAGTTTGCATCTGTGCCAGACAGATCATACACTTGAGCATAGGCAAGCAAGCAGTTCACAAGTCAATTCATCCTTCAGTCTCTTTGGGTCGAACTACGGTGTTCTGACTTCCTCATTGCACGAGAGGATACGTAGGCATAACTTAACAGTTATCGAACAAAAGTCTCTGTACATTCCCCCTCCTTCTAGCTTTATTCTTTAGCCTCATTATCATGAGCATTTCATCCTTGTTCTTACACTGACACATCATTTACACACTTCACATCTCTTACACTGACACCTGTACATCCTCTTCCAGCTCATTTATACACAGATTGCACTGACACTACCCCTTCAAAACACAAATCTTTTTAAGCGTGGATCCCGTCGAGTACGACGGACAATCTGGGTGCTAATACCTTCCCAGGTTGTAACCAACCCCCTTTCTCAGTCTCTCTGGTTCGCAAACCGTCTTATCCGTATCTTTCTAGGTCTATGCAGCATTACCTTTCCTCCGGGATAAAAATGCCTAGCTGGCGACTCTTTTCATCTCCAGTGAGTTCACGGCTGTGTGTTCTCACTGTCCCTTTCGCCGACCGTTCGCGTCTGTACCTTTATCGGGGCCTTAGTCCCATTTTATCGGGAGCGACACTACAAAACAAAACAAAAGTTAGTATGCAATGCAGTATGCTTATTTGCTTTCCAAGGTATCCGGCTTGGCTCTTGGTTTTGACCTTTCCAGACCCTGAGGAATATGCTTTGATGTTGCTTGAGAAAAGAAACTCATTGAAACAAACTAACAAATACATTACAAATGGTGGATCATACATAGTTGGTTTTTACAACATATGCCCTTGAAGGGTCAAAATACAACATAAAAAGAAAAGTACATCAAATGGAAATAACAACAAGCAAAGAAGTCAAACATCTAATCCAAACTCATCCTCCTTAACCTCCTTCAAAAGTGCTTCAGTTACAGGACACCCCGGATGCTCTGTAATAGTTCTGATAAGAAGGTTTCTAGTAGCAATGGCAGTGGTCAGCTTCTTGTGCCTATCTTGGTCCTTTGACCTCTTCAAACCAGCCCTAAGCTTCAACTCTGAAATCTCCTTCTGGGCTGCCAGCAAAGCTTCCTGTTGTTTCTTTTCATTGGCCTCTAACTGCTCAATCCTGGCTTGAGTTTTCTGATCTTCTTGTGTCCGGGCTTCAGTGATCCTGACCCACCTAGCCTGACTTTCTTGTAGATAGAGATCAGTCCTAGCCTTCTGAAATTGGGCCTCTTTACAGGCATTCTTCAATATTTGCTCCCCAGCTCTTGCTTTCTTGATATAGTCTTCTATTTTCTCAATCTTGGCCAGATGCTCCACCTTAAGCTTCTCCAACCTCTCAATGTCCAGACGACCATCACTCCTTTCCCAAAGGGTCTTCTTCAGAGCTTGAGACAGATTCTCATTCCTTTCCTTCAGCTTCTCAAATTCTTCCAGGCTAACAGTGGCTGGTGGCTGTACTGTGGATGGTCCCGGTATATCCTCAATGGTGAAGGGAATCCCAGAAATCTGAGCTCTAGCATGAGACCATTCATAATACTGAGCTGAAGCCACATTATTGCACCTCCCAAGAATGGCCATCCCTTTGGTCTGGATGTTGTCCCAAGCCCAGGATGCTTGTCTGACAATAGCTAGATTAGGCTTTATCTCACAATACAGAGTCTCAGCTAAGTCTTGTACTCTAGGAGGGTGAACCAAAGCATAGCCCAGCTGTCTCTCAAACAGCAAAGGATTGTAGTTGATGCAACCCTTTACTCCTATTAGAGGTACATTTGGGTACTGCCCACAGCTAGTTATTATGTCCTTGCCTTTGGTGCTCTGGGTGCACCATCTGATATCATCTGAAGACAAAGCAATAAGTCTCTTAGCCCAATTCTTATGTTGGTGAGGATTCAGGAAGGCATCTGTCTTAGGTAAGTGTTTGAGCAGCCAAGTGTGAAATAGAGGAGCACAACATCTCACCAACTTTCCTCTTTGCTTCTCATTCCTCTGATGAATGGAATAATAGAAATCTCCCAGCAAGGTGGGTACTGGGTTCCTCAGAAGGAAAAGATGAATGGCATTCTTGCTGATAAACTTGGTCTCATCTGCAAATAGTATAACCCCATATATACTGAGGGCTAACAATGCACAAACTGCCCTCCATTCTCCCAAGGAGGCCTTCAGGATGGCCTGAGAAGTCAGAAAGTCTAAGTGCAGACCAGGGATCCCAGCCTTTGTTGTCATGTTCTGCTCAATCAAAGTAGGTTCCAGGTACAGTGCCTTTTCCACTTCTCCATTGCTGGGAGAAGTCATCTCTGGGTTGAAGGGGACACCACCCCTGACAGGTACTCAAATCAATGATGAGAACTTCTCCAGCAGAGGTCCTAACTGAAAGTTCTGGAAAGTGAAGCATCTCAAAGGAAGGTCATAAAACTGTAGGCAGGTGTGGATCATACTCCTCTGGGAAGGGTCCAGGTCCATAACCATATCAAGGATGACTCCATAATGCTCTCTGAATAATGGGATGTGGTCTGGAGTGATAAGTTCCTGGACCTGTCTAATACCAGTCAACACAGGCTCAAAGAAATGGTATGAAATGTTGCTCTTCCTGGGAGGAGCCATGATTGCTGAAGACAAGTGTTGATGAAGATCAAGACTGGTACTGGAGATGGGCCACTGATACGCTGGTGCTGGAGGTAACTGAAGCAAACAACTGATGAAGATAGCTGAAGTAGAAAACTGATGAAATGGAGGTCTAAGCAGATGAAGGGGTCAAAACCAAGCCAGATGTAATGTGGATACCCTGAAAAACAAATAAACAAATGTTAAAATGATGCAAATGATGAGTATGCAAATGATATGCAAGGGTTTGTGATCAAGCTGAATCTGATTAACTATCTTGATATAAGTCCATGCATGTTCAAGAAGTCCAGATGGAGGTTCAGAAATCCAGTAACCAAGGTGGGGGACTCAAATAAAGAGTTACATGTCCAGGGTTAAATCACAAGAAATGTCCAAAATGAGGTACTCTTAATCAAAACAAGTAACAGGGTATGATGTGGCCAAAGGTACCTGCAAACCTGTAAACAGCCCAACCCCCTCACAGGTGGTGTTCTAAAACAAGGATCCTCAGACTTGGATCAGTTATGAGAAGTGTAAACACTTCTAACCCGGAGGTACAGTGTTTACAATAACCATAAAAGATCCTCCTCTAATTCACCTCAGTTTCTGAAGGTCAAAATAAAGGTCATCCAGACTTAGCAGGCTTCCCAGATAGCCCTAGCACTACAGGAAATCTGTAGTACAGAGTTCTCAAGAAGAAACCCACATCTGAACCGTGTTTCATATTCCCGCACCAGACCGAAATGGAATGGGAAAGAACATGAACCACTCTAGCCTAGGTGTCACTCAGGTCCCAGGTATAGGACCTTAAACTCTCAATGAAACCCCACCCACCAAGACAGAAGTACAGATCCAGCAAGTTGACAGTATGACAGTATGATGTATAAAGCTGTAAAGAAAGCAATAAATAATTGTACATAAAGCAGTAAATAAAGCAACTATGTAAACACAATTAGCACATAACACCCCAGTAAACACAAATCAAACAAGCGCTAGGAGGAACCCACAAAAACAACCAGAAGCCCTGGTTACAGTATAAGGATTCCCCAGCAGAATCGCCCAGCTGTCGCTCCCACCAAATGACACGGGGCCAAGAGGGGTACAGACGCGAACGGTCGGTGAAAGAGGAGAGAACACACAGGGGTGAACTCAGAAAGAAAAGAGTCGCCAGCTAGGCATTTTTATCCCGGAGGAATGGTAATGCTGCATAGACCTAGAAAAGATATGGATAAGATGGTTGCGAACCAGAGAGACTGAGAAAGGGGGTTGGTTACAACCTGGGAAGGTATCAGCACCCAGATTGTCCGCCGTACTCGACGGGATCCACGCTTAAAAGATTTAAGTTTAAAGGGGTAGTGTCAGTGCTATTTTGTGTGCAAAAGCTGGAAAAGAATGCAAGTGTCAGTGTAAAAGAAAAGTGAAGTGTATAAGAGAAGTGTCAGTGTAAGAACAAGAATGAAATGCTCAAGATAAAGAGGCTTAAAGAATGAAGCTGGAAGAGGGGGGATATACAGAGACTTTTGTTCGATAACTGTTAAGTTATGCCTACGTATCCTCTCGTGCAATGAGGAAGTCATAACACCGTAGTTCGAACCAAAGAGACTGAAAGATAAATTGACTTGTGAACTGCTTACTTGCCTATGCTCAAGTGTATGACCTGTCTGGCTCAGGTGCAAACTGTCTTGCATTAGACGGAAGAAGCAAGTTCTCGTTTGTGAATGAATGAGATGAGAAAAGAATCCCAGAGGAGACGATTATTGTTTGTTTGTTGTGTTTTCAATATTTTATTAATTTTGGATTTGTCATAAGTTAATGAGCTTAAGCCTAAGCCAAGGGTTAGTAAACTCATCACATCCTCCCTCTGATTAGGGGTAATGAGAATACCTTAAGTATGAAGTAAGCACCTCACACTTAATCACCATGATGTAGGATTAAGATCATTAACCTACTTGTGATTAATTAGATGTTTTTGTTGTTTTTGTTTAGTGTTAAGTAATGAGTTTAAGCCATAGTCAAGGATTTAATGGACTCATTACACCATCCTAATAGAAGGATAATAGATGAGAACATTTAAGCTGAGAAAGACTCCTCAACTTAACCCATGATTAGGGATTAACCTCATGACAAAACAAAACCTTTCTTAAATGGATTTTAGTTAATGATAAGATTAAGAAGTGGATTTTATGGTTTTTAAGACAGCTTGAGGGGGACTTGTCCATTAACACTAGGGTTAGTCCTTCTTAACCAATTAAGGAAGAATTAGAACCCTAATGCAAGGCCCAAGTTACAAGCTTGATGTCTTGATGATTATTAAGTGAATTGATTAGAGGATTTAAACACATTAAGGGTTTAACACTTAGGATTAAAGTTATGCACTCCATCCTAATAGAAGGATGCAGGAATAAGCTTAATCACAAAGCCTTAAAACCTTTAGGGTTTAGTCCCTGATTATGAGATGAGAAGAGAAGACTCAAAGATGACACAAATGTAAAAGCTAAATGGGGACTAATCAAACCCTAATTGTTATCATGCTTGGTTGTTCCTAGGGTTAATGAGGTTTGCAAGAAGATCTTCAGAGAAACCACCAGGAAGGAAGCAAATGAAAGGAGCAAGAAGCAAAGAGAAGCAAAACAACTTGCTTCACTTAAGAAGACAAGTTGTTTAAAGAAAGAAAGTAAGAGATGAACATGAATGAACAAGCTCACTCCAATACACAAGATAAAATGCAGCAATGATGCAAGAGAGATGAGAAGAGATTATGAGAAGTGAAGGCAAATTCACTTCTCAAAAACAACTTACCACCTGAAAAGTTAGCCAAAAGAAATGAAATGCAATGCAAATGAGATGAAATGTCATGATGCAAACCAAAGTCAGAAGCATTTACATGATATTAATGATGCTAAGAGGTAATACAAACATGAGGCAAGACATGAGAATGATCAAACAAGCATAAGGATGCAAATGAAGCAGGCATTGAACCATGAATGTGCATGAAAAGTTATGAAATGCAATGGACATATAACATGGCAAATGAAAGATGCAATGATCAAACATGATTCTAATATGTCCTAAGATGTATTATGAATCATGTGGATGCACAACATGTCATGGCAACTCATTGGATGCAAGCAAATGAGAAATGGATGCAAAGGAAAACACAAATTAGGGTTACATACAACATGCAAAGCAAAAACTCAAAACCACAAGCAAATGACATGACAAAAAAATTGAAAATGCAATCAAAGATACCCTAAACCTATACAAGCTCACTTCCCAAAGAAGGGGATCCAATTCTTAACCTAGTGAAAGTTATGAATTTCCTAAGATTGTTAGGGTTTTGAGGTACCTCATCAAGAAAAATGCAAAACAAATTGAAAATGCAAGATCAATTCAAACCAAATTTATCCTATAAACTAAATGCTATGAAGGATGCAATGCAAGAAGAATCATCATCCAACTATCAAGGGTTAGGCAGAAGGGATTTTTCAAAGATTGAACCAAAATATTGCCTTAAAATGAAATTAATTCCAATGAAAATGATCAAAATGCATCAAGAACAAAAAAGAAATTTGGTTTGAGAGTTGGATAATGTTTCTAAATCTTTTGAAATGAAATGTGAATTTTTTTGTGATTTTTAAATACCTAAATGCATTTTTAATTAATTAATTTTCATTAATTAATTAAAAATAAACATTTAAATGATTTAAAAATAATTTTTAATGCAAAAAATAAAAATAAAAATATTTTTGGGTTTTAAAAATTAATGAAATCTTTGACAAAAATTTTCATAATTTTTAAATGATTTTTTCTATTTTAAATAAAATGTATAAAATAAATGAGAAAAAAAAGAATTAAAACTGAATTTAATAAAAGTAAACGCAATGGAAGGATGGGATTGAATCTGGGTTTGGACTGGTTGACTGCGCGCCAGATCTAAAGGCCCACATTCAAACTGACTAAATTAAATTTTATAATTAATTAAACTGGATTTAATTAATTAATCAGGGATTAGGGTTTAATGACAAGATCCTGGCCACACACACGCGCGGGAGTCAATCCCAGTCCACCTCATCTACGGTCCAAATTCAAACTCTCATTAATGACACAATTAGGGCTAAACAAATTCAGACGGCCGGAACAGTGTTCCGGTCGTCTTCTCCGGCGAAACCAAGAACCTAGCTTCCTCTACAGATCACCATTCTTCAAATTTCTTTCACCAAAATGATCCCCTAACCATTCTAAACCTAAACCCCCAATTAAAATCCATTTATTTTACTTCATAAGCATGAATCGAAGAAAAATAGAAAACACGGGCAAACTTTCAAAACAACATGAAATGGTCATTTCTTGCTCATTTTCAATTTTAAACACATTTAGATGATCAGTGCAACATGTAGATTCATTTTGTAACAAGAAAATGATGTTCTGAGAAAAATGTTCTTAGGTTATACCTGAGCTGGAGACCTTCGAAAGTGAGCTTTCAGAGCCTCCCCCTTGTGCAAATGGCCTCCTTTGAACCTCCTGAGGCAAATGGAATACTTGAATGGGGTTGAAAGTGGCTAGTTTGAGAGGTTCAGTTCTGATATGGCAGAAAATGAGGTTCTTGTGTGTTGTGTTTTAGACCATTGTGAAGGGTGGGATTTGTTCTATGGGTGATATATGGCTGATTGGTGAAGGAATTATTGAAGTTTGATGGCTGTGTTGAGTGTTTCGAAGAGGGAGAGGTTTTGACAGATTTTGTGTGTGCTGCAATGTGGGAGGATTCAGCTTGTGTATGGTGTGTTTTTGGGTTGCTTGATGTCCACATATCATACTCTGATTGGGCAGAGAGTTGGTGGTGGCACTGTGGGATTGGTATGGGCAAAATGCAAGAAAGTCAAGATTTGTGTACTCTAAGCATGGCTCGGGTCAGAGGAAATCTTAGGGCTTGTCCTGCCTCAGCTTGAGTCAAGGATGGCCCTTGGATGATTCATGAAGGACTGCAGCATTTGGATCACAAGTTGGAAGTGTTTTTGCAACTTGGCAACTTGTTACATTTCATGAATTTTGGCCATGAACATGTGATAAGTCTTGCTGAAGTTTTGGTGTGAGATGATTCATAAGGTCATGGCAATGTCTTGAGACCAGCTAGAGATCATACAACCCCTTTTGAGAATCATTTTGCAAGAAATCCCTCTTTGCACTTTCATGAAGAATGGCTTATGGTTACTTGAAACTCAAGGCATAGAAATGGGAAATTCTTTTGGCCAAACTGAATTTTAAGTCATGCATTGTGTTTGTATGATGATTAGAGGTCACATTGAAGTCACATAAAGGCTTGCCATGAGAATTTGCAAGTTTTCCATTTTATGCAAAAGTGAAATTTCAATGATTTTATCCAACTTTGCAAGGCCATAACTTTTGATCCAAAATGAATTTGAATGAGTTATTGTACTTTTTGAAAAGGGAATGATCCATTCTATAACTTTCATGACCAAAGTTTTTCTCATTTGAGGCATTTTTGAATCAATTAGAAAGGGTTGAAAAACTTTCCCAAAATAGCAATTTCCATTACAAGTCATTTTCCCAAAATGGCAACTTTGCAAATGGCTTGAAATTCTTCAATTTTGTGAACTTCTAACATCTTCTATGATCAAATAAAGATCATACACATTCGAAATGATGAAGAACACCCTTTGGTTGGGTCATTGGGGGCCTCAGATGCCCTGATTTTACACTGACTTGCCCAAGAAGTCAACTCTTGATCAGATGCCTTCCCCATAGAATTTCTTCATGAAAATTGATATGCATGATCCTCATATCATATAGAGACCAATAGAAACAAGAATGACCAAAAAATTTGGAGTTATGGCCTCTGAAACCAAAACCCTAATTTTAGGACATCTGTGTAGTTAAACCTGGCTCTGCTTCCATGCCTTTTTCAGTTCTTGTGATTCTTTGATTTCCTTGACTTTGTGAGGATATAATATGATGCTTGAACATTCATGGACCCCTTTGAAGTGATTGATGACCTTTGAAGTGGCTCAAATGGCTCTTGGATTGCTCAGATCACAAACCCTAGATGCAGATGACTTAGAAGCAATGCAGTGAATCAAAAATGTGGTATGAGATGCTATGATTGAATTCATGCATATGAAAATATCACAGGCCATGGTGAAATGGGTGAGGTCAAATTTGGGGTGTTTACACATAGGGCAAGGCATATGATCTGGGGTAAGAGATAAACATTCGTGAAGTTTATCATCAATGTAGGGTTTTTTATAACTGTCGTCTTCCCAAATAAGTGTTGATGGCAATTTTATAGATTCGGTTCTTCTTCTTGTTCTAATTCCCTAATGCATTCATTAATGATATCTAAGGCATAACAAGCATCCCCTATTGCAGGTGCCATAAGAAATTTCGAGAGTACAAATTCTATCTTCTCGTCACCTACCTCAAAGGTTAGTTTCCCTTTTTTAACATCTATTATGGCTCCAGCGGTCGATAAGAACGGTCTACCTAGGAGGACTGGTATGTCGTCATCTTCTTTAATGTCCATGACAACAAAATCAGTAGGTATATATAGTTGACCTATCCTAACAGGGACGTCTTCAAGTATGCCTATAGGGTATTTAATGGATCTATCGGCTAATTGAAGTTACATCTTAGTAGGTTGTAATTCTCCTAAGTTTAACCTTTCACATATTTCTAAAGGCATTAAGCTCACACTAGCTCCTAAGTCTAGAAAAACTTTTTCAATGACGTGATTCCCCAAAATACAAGGAATGGAAAAATTTCCGGGATCTTTATCTTTCTTTGCTAACCTATTTTCAGAAATAGAATTATATTCCACGGGTTTCGAATTTTCAAGTCTATGTTTGTTTGTAAGTATGTCTTTGAGAATTTAGAGTAAGAAGGTATTTGGGTGATGGCTTATGTAAAGGGTATTTCTACGTGAAGTTTTTCTATAACCTTAACGAATTTTTGATATTGATTATCGATTTGGGTTTTCTTTAGTCTTTGAGGGTATGGTATTGGTGGTTTGTATGGTGGTGGTGGTACATAGGTTTTTGTCGCTCCCCCGAAAAGACACCTGGTCAGATAGGGTAAAGACACGAACGGTCGGCAAAAGGAGAAATGAAGTGAAGTGAATAGAGTCGCCAGCTAGGCATTTTTATCCCGAAGGAAAGGTAATGCTGCATAAACCTGGAAAGATATGGATAAGACGGTTGCGAACCAGAGAAACTGAGAAAGGGGGTTGGTTACAACCTAGGAAGGTATTAGCACCCAGATTGTCCGTCGTACTCGACGGGATCCACGCTTAAAAGATTTGTGTTTAAAGGGGTAGTGTCTGTGCTATCTATGTGAAAAAGCTGGAAAAGAATATACAAGTGTCAGTGCAAGGAAGTGAAGTGAAATGCTCAGGAATGAGGCTTAAAAAGAATACTGAAAGAGGGGGAAGAAGCAGAGACTTTTGTTCGATAACAGTTAAGTTATGCCTACGTATCCTCTCGTGAAATGAGGAAGTCAGAACATCGTAGTTCGACTCAAAGAGACTGAAAGATAAATTGACTGATGGACTGCTTGCTTGTCTATGCTCAAGTGTATGACTTGTCTGGCTCAAGTGCTAACTGTCTTGCATTTAGATGGAAGAAGCAAGTTCCCGTTTGTGAATGAGTATGATGAGAAAATAATCTTGAAGGAGACGATTATTGTTTGTTTTTGTGTTTTCAGTTTTTTATTGGTTTTTTGTGTTTGTCATAAGTTAATGAGCTTAAGCCTAAACCAAAGGTTAGTAAACTCATCATATCCTCCCTTTGATTAGGGATAATGAGAATACCTTAAGTATGAGATAAACATCTAAACTTAATTACCATGATGATATAGGATTAAGATCATTAACCTACTTGTGATTATTTAGATGTTTTTGAGTTTTTGTTTAGTGTTAAGTAATGAGTTTAAGCCATAATAAAAAATTAGTGAACCCATTACACCATCCTAATAGAAGGATAATAGATGAGCACACTTAAGCTGAGGAAGATACCTCAACTTAATCCATGATTAGGGATTAACCTCATGACATAACAAACCTTTATTAAAGTGGATTTTAATTAAGGGTAAGATTAAGAAGTGAGTTTTATGATTTGTAAGACAACTTGAGGGGGACTTGTCCATTAACACTAGGGTTAGTCCTTCTTAACCAATAAAGGAAGAATTAGAACCCTAATGCAAGGACCAAGTTACAAGTTAATGTCTTAGTGATTATTAAGATGGATTGATTAAGAGGTTTAAAAAAATTAAGGGTTTAACACTTAGGATTAAAGTTATACACTCCATCCTTAGAGAAGGATTTAGGCATAACCCTACTTACAAAGTCTTAAAACCTTAAAGGTTTAGTCTCTAATGATGAGGTGAGAAGAGAGACACAAAGAAGACACAAAGGTGAAATTTAAAGGGGGACTAATTACAACCCTAGTTATTGTCATGTTTGGATGTTCCTATGGTTTGTGAGGCTGGAAAAAGATCTTCAAAGAAGCCACCAATGGAAGAAGCAGATGAAAGGAGGAGAAGCAGAAGAAACAAGTTACTTACTTCATTGAAGAAGATAAGAAACTTGGAGAAAGAAAGTGAAAGATGAACATGAATGAGCAAGCTCACTCTAAGAAAAATGAAAATGCAGCAAGGATGCATATGAAGAAGATGAAGAGAAATGAGAAGTGAAGGCAAATTCACTTCTCAAGTTACTTACCACCTGAAAATGTTAGCATAAGGAAAGAAATGAAATGAAGATTATGCAAAGGTAAAAACCAAAACCAGAAGCAAACACAAGATGCAAGTGATGCTTTGAGATGATGCAAAGGCCTTACAAGTGCTATGAATGATCATACAAAGATGAGATGCAAATGGAAGCATGCTTTGAAGTATGAAAACACATGTATGTTTGTGAAATGAAATGGATGCAAAGCATAGAAAATGTATGAATAAATGACTAATCAATATTCAAGCAATGTCTTAAGATGTCTAAGATGTAATACAAGTTCTTAGAATGTCATGGCAAGTTCACATGTTAATGCAATGCAATGTAAGATGCAAGTATGGATGCAAGATAAGGGTTATATGAAAGGATAAGATGAAAATGACAAAAACAGAAGCAAATCACATGATAAAAATTTGCAAATGAACTCAAAGGAACCCTAACCCCATATGATATCACACCCCAAAGGAGAAGGTCTAACTCTTAACCTAAAGGAAGTTATGATTTTTCTAAGTTGGCTAGGGTTTTAGGGTACCTTAAGAATAAAAATGCAAATCAAATTGAAAATGAAAGATAAATTCATGACAAAAATATCCTAGAAACTACATGCTATTTTAAGGACAATGCAAAAAGAATCATTGTCAAACCTTTCATGGTTAGGCAGAAAAGAATTTCAAAGTTAGGGTTCTAAAAAGGGAATTTTAAGAACCCTAAATTGAAGAAAAATGTCAAAGTTGGATCAAAACCAAAAAGAAATTTGTATGAATGGTTTGACAATGTTTCTAAATGTCCTAAGATGCAATGTGAATTATTTTGGGATTTTTAGAAACCTATATGGTATTTTAATTAATTAATTTCCATTAATTAATTAAAATAAACATTTAAATATTTTTAAAATGAGTTTTTAATGCAAAAAATAAAAATAAAATTTTTTTTGGGTGAAGAAACATATTTGAAATTAAAATGCAGAAGGAAATTTTTTTATGATATTTCTAAGTATTTTAAATAAAATGGTAATGAAAATAGGATTTAAATGAAATAAAAAATGAAATAAGGGGAAGTCAACTGATCCAATGGATGAGGTTTGAACTGGCATTGACTGCGCGCGCAGATGTGTGGCTGGGATTAAATCTGGCCTAATTAACTAATAACCTAATTAATTAATAATTAAACTTAAGAGAAGTGATCTGAGCCTTTCATGCGCACGGGAACCTAAATCCAAGGGCTGACATTTAAACCTGGCTGATTAACCCTAATTGCTAAACCTAATTATTTTCAGGTGACCGGAGCTAGCTCCGGTCATCTTCTCCGGCAGGAACCTCAACCCAACTTCTTCCCTAGGCCATTTCCAGAGCTCTAAAGCTCCAGATCACTTCCCCACACCTCCCTAAACATAAATCAAGCATCAAAACACAATTCTCATTCATCATTTTCAAGATTCGAAGAAAATCATAAAAATGGCAAAACTTTCAGACACTCATGAAATCCTTAATACGCAACCATTTTCAAAATTAAAAACACCAGCATGATCAGCACATCACATAGATTCATTTAGGAACTTAAAATTTCATTTCTGGAAAAAAAGGTTCTTGAGGTTACCTGAGCTTGAGCTTTCTCAGTTTGGAGCTTTTGGACCTCTTCTCTTGTGCAAATCTACTCCTCTTGACCCCCTGATGAAGTTGCAATGCTTTGAAGGAGCTTAGAATGGCTGGATTAAGTGGTTGCACTTTAACTGGCCTGAAATCGTGTTTGTGTTTGGGCTGCTTTCAGGGCTTGGTAATGGTTGGAAAATGCTCTAATGGTGATGGTAAGTTGAATGATGAAGTTTGTTTGGAGTTTGAGTGGCTGGGCAGAGAGTTTCGAAAGTTTGAAGCTTGAGGATGATTTTGTGAAACTTGGTGATTATGAGGTTTCAGGCTTGTGTGTGTTATGTTATGGCTTACTTTTGGTCCACATAACATGTCTCTATTGGCCAGAGAGTTGTTGTGGCTGCAGCTGATTGGTATGGGCTCTCTTGCAAAAAGTCAACAAATTGTGTACTTGAGGTATGGGTTCATGGTGCAGTTGTTCTTTGGCATATCCTAGCTCAGCATTGATCAAGGAGAACCATGGAAAATGATTTGGGGTGATGCAGCAAGTGTATGAGAAGATTCATCCCCTTTTGCAAATTTGAAGAATTTTGGCCCCTTTTGAATTACATGAAGTTCAAGGCATGAAATAGAATGATTCTTTGGGCAATTTTGGTCACAATGCATTGTATTATGTTTGTATGATGCTTAGAGAGTGATTAGAGGTCACAAAATGACTTGGTATGTGAAATTGCACAAAATCCTCTTTGGTGTGAAAGTAAAAATTATAGGATTTTTGCCAACTTTGCAAGGCCATAACATGAGTTCCATAATGAATTAAGACTTGTTATTTTAATTTTTGAAAAGGGAATGATCCAATCTACAACTTCTATGACCAACAATTTTTCATTTGAAGCATTTTTGGTTGAGAAAGAAGAGGTTGAAATACTTTCCCAAAATGGAAAGTTTCCATTACAAATCATTTCCATTTTTGGCAACTTTTGGTTTAGCTCAAATTTATTCAATTTTGTGAACTTCCAAGCACTTCAATGATCAAATAAAGATCATATTACTTCAATTTGATGAAAAATCCACTTTGGTTCCATTGTTGGTGGCCTCAGATGCCCTGATTTTGCTCTGACTTGCTCAAGAAGTTACCCAGTGAACATATGACTTCCACAATGAATTTATTCATCAAACTTGGTACACATGATCCTTATAACATATTGAGACTATTAGAAACAAGAATTACCAAAAACATTGGAGTTATGGCTTCCGAAACCAAAACCCTAATTTCAGGTCATCTGTGCAGTGAAACGCTAGCTCTGCTTCCATGCTTTCCAAGTTCTTGTGATTTCTTGACTTCCTTGAACTTTGAGGGATATAATATGATGATAGAACACACATTGACCCTCTTAGAATGATTGGAGGCCTTTGGAGTGGCTCATATGAATCCTTGGATTGCTCAGATCACAAACCCTAGATGCAGATGAACTTGAACTAATGCAGTGAAACAAAAATGAAATATGAGATGATATGCTTAAACTTATGCAAAGATGAAATATCACAAGCCATGGTGTGAAATTTAGTGAGGGAAAATTTGGGGTGTTTACAGCTGCCCCTATTCAAACATGAGTTAGCTGTGCGGGATGTAAGCGCCTGGCTTAACAGACAAACAAGATAACTTGTGGTTGAATACCAAAGACAGTCCAAAATTTGCACTAACTGGGGAGAAGAAGAAAAGGGATATAAATTGTAAAAGGTAGTATAGCATGATTATAAAATGCGGGCAATGGAGGACGTCCATCAAGTAGAGGACGACTGCTGGGGATAAAACGGTAAACTAAGCAATGACGGGGACGACCGACAAGCTGGGGAAATAAGAAATCATGATGGGGACGACCATCAAGTAAAGTAACAAGGTTTTCTTTTTGGGGATTAAAACAAAGGCAATGATGGGGACGACCACCGGGTTTGCAAAGTAAGGTAAACAACGATGGGGAAGGCCATCGGTTCAAAGAATAAATGAACTAAATGATGAGGGACGGTCATCAAAGGTGAAGGACGATCACCTAGCAGGGGACGACTGCTCTTTATCGCGACATAGGACGAAATGTCGGATAGAAAAGGTCAACGATGGGGACGGCCATCGGATAAGCATGATGAAGGACGATCATCAAGAGGTGAAGAACGATCACCTAGCAGGGTATGGTTGCTCTTCGGGGTTTATCACGACATAGGACGAATGTCGGATAAAAGGATCAATGATGGGGACGGCCATCGGATAAACTGATGAAGGACGATCATCAAAAGGTGAAGGACGATCACCTAGCAAGGGACGACTGCTTTTTACCACGACATAGGACGAATGTCGGGCAGGAAAGGGTTCCAATAATGGAGACTCTGCTGGGGGAAAGGATGAGGGACGGTCATCCAAAGGTGAAGGACGATCACCTGGCAGGGTACGGCTGCCGAAAGTATCACGACATAGGACGAATGTCGGATAGGAGAAAAGCTGCTCTGCTTGGGACTTACTGGGGAATAGTAAACACGGACGAGTGTTTACATCTAAGAAATAAAAGGTATAAGTGTTTTGATGTTGTGTATAGATTAAAGATGAGGACGAGCATCCTTAAGACTATGATACGGACGAGTATCAATAGAAACAAACGTTGACACTTGTTCAGAGAGGATGATACGGACGAGTACCAACTGGGTAACAAAGAACACAGACGAGTGTCAAATCTTTGGGGAATAAGTGTATATATACAAGATACGGACGAGTATCTGTATAAGTATGAACAAGTGTTATGAAGTATGAGCAAGACACAGACGAGTGTTCAACCTGCTGGGGAAGGGTGACACGGACGGGTGTCAGAAGAGAAAGCGTATAAGTTATGAACTTATGAGCGTAAAAGGTGTTCTGGCGACATGCGGGAATAGGATGAAACAGACGAGTGTCAAAAGGAGTATATCATAAACAAGTAATTTTTTTTTAACAAATGTTTGGGCAACCATGCTGGGGAGTGGTGACACGGATGGGTGTCAAGAGAGTGTATAGGTATCTATAATCACAGAGGATGTTTGTAGCTTATATATGCAGGGGAATAAAATGACATGGACGAGTGTCGGAAAGGTATATATGAACACGTATTTATATTGGAGAGTGCAAAGAGGATGCTTTGGCTTTTATATACATTGCTGATGAAATATTGGTGGTATTTGCAGGTGACTAGCTCAGAACTGGCTTGTGATCATGTAAATGTTTGATTTTTTCCGTAATGCTCCGTATTAGACGGAATGCTACGCTTTGTGGGGAAAGATGATGCGCATGCTATGATTATGCAAAAGAAACCGATCTGGGATTCGGATCTCGCTGTTGCGAAGATCTCTGGCTGATCTGCTTGAAAGAGAATCCCAACTGGGGAAGATCATTGGTAGATCTGATAAGATATATGGTTCTGCTTGGGGAAATAGATCACTGATAGACCTATCCTGTAAGGAGAGACCCAGCTGGGGGGAAGGAAGCTTTCGTCACTTTGTTGTGTGAGAATTTCAGGTATTGCTCTTCTGGGGAAAGGCTAGAACTCTGCGGGGGGATAACCCTTTTGTCTTTGGGAGACCTGGCACTCTATTTGGGGGTTGGAGAGATCACTGAAAGATCTTCCTAGAGATATATGTGGGGATCCCGGCTGGGGGAAGCTCCCGTTGAATAGACTGCTGCTGGTGGTGAGGAGGTTTTGACAATTCCGTTGGGGAAAAGCATTCCGGATACTGCTTGGAGAAGATGTGTTGGGGAAGTGTTGCTTGGTATTCCCCATGCTGCGTATTTGAATACCTGCAACCTGTTAAGACAAAGAAACGCACGAGTATCCCGAGGTATCCCTTACCGGATTCCCTTATGGGAGTTTAGATATTCCTGGAAGTAAGATTATTTCCTGCAAGCATTTATTTAAGAATGGCCCATTTATTTTATGCAAATATTATATCATGGATATTGGACATTTTGCAAACGAAACAAAAATGTACGAAATGAGGTGTGACTAAATCTGATTTTATTAATCCAGGTGCCCTGAATTGGCAAATACAGTCAAAGAAACAAATCCCATGGAATGAGGAGATTATTACAAATTGTGAAAAGAGTAAAGGTGCTGGAAATGTTGACGACGCTCCGGTGAGCTTCCTTTGCTATGACCTGTATGACCTTGACGTTCTTCTTATTTGGCTTTCTGAAGAAGGTCAATTCTGACTGATGCTTTATCCTTTCAAAGCTTTCCGTGTTGTGAGTGATACAGACGAATTCAGAATGCAATTGTTCGCTTATTCCCTGATTTTGCATGGATCGCCCTTTCGGGTTTTCAATCCACCAGAATACCCATTTTTGCCTGAGCTGTCCAATGCGGATTTTCAACTTAGCGGGTGTACATTTTTCTTAAATTTCCCTTATTTTTGCCCGAGTCTTTTATTCTGTTTTTGACTCACCGGGATGCCCTATTTTTACCTGGAATTATATTCTGTTTTTATTTTCAGCGGGTCATTTTATGCAAAGTATTTTTTAACTGCATCTGAATTCACAAGGGATAAGAAATCTTCACCATCCATAGTAGTGAGCATCAATGCTCCACCAGAGAAAACCTTCTTTACTATGAATGAACCATCGTAATTTGGAGTCCATTTGCCCATGTGGTTTGTATGAGGAGGAAGGAGTCTTTTCAGCACAAGATCTCCTACTTGGTATTCCTGGAGCCTGACTTTCTGATCGAAGGCTTTCTTCATCCTTTTATGATATAATTGCCCATGACATATTGCAGCTAATCTCTTCTCTTCGATCAGATTCAACTGATTGTACCGAGATCAGACCCATTCTGCTACGTTCAACTTGACATCCATCAACACCCATAAGGAGGGTAATTCAACTTCAACAGGTAGGACTGCCTCCATACCATACACAAGCTGATACGGTGTTGCCCCAGTGGACGTCCTGATTGAGGTTCGATATCCATGCAAAGCAAATGGTAGCATTTCATGCCAATCTTTATAAGTAACCACCATCTTCTGCACAATCTTCTTGATGTTTTTATTAGCTGCCTCAACAACGTCGTTCATCTTTGGCCTGTAAGGAGAAGAGTTGTGATGTTGAATTTTGAAGTCCCGGCACAGTTCTGCCAACATTTTGTTTTTCAAATTAGAACCATTATCAGTAATGATTCGTTCGAGAACTCCATATCGACAGATGATGTCTCTCTTCAGGAATCTAGCTACCACTTGTCTGGTGACGTTTGTATACGAAGCTTCTTCAACCCATTTGGTGAAGTAATCAATGACTACCAGGATGAATATGTGGCCATTTGAAGCAGTCGGCTCGATCTTTCCAATCATGTCAATGCCCCACATGGAAAAGGGCCAAGGTGAAGACATCACGTTCAAAGGATTCGGAGGTACATGCACTTTATCTGCATAAATCTGGCATTTATGGCACTTCCTGGCATAGGCACAACAGTCTGCATCCATTGTGATCCAATAGTAACCTGATCTTAACAATTTCTTAGCAATTGCATGTCCTCAAGCATGGGTACCGAAGGATCCTTCATGCACCTCGTGCATCAGCAAGTCTGCTTCTATCTTGTCAACACATCTGAGCAGAACCATATCAAAGTTTCGCTTGTATAATGAACCATCAGCATTAAGGAAGAAACTACCAGCCAGCCTTCTCAATGTCTTCTTATCTTTGGATGATGCCCCAGGTGGGTATGTTTGATCTTCTAAGAAGCTTTTGATATCATGGAACCAAGGCTTGTCATCTTTGGCAATGTCCACGGAGAATACGTATGCTGGTCGGTCAAGTCTGGATATTGAGATCCGAGGCACATAATTGGAAGTCTGAACCTTGATCATGGAGGAAATGGTAGCTAAAGCATCTGCGAACTGATTTTCGTCTCGAGGTATGTACTCAAGCTTGACTGTTGTGAAGAAAGTCAATAATCTCCTTGTGTAATCGCAGTATGGAATTAGATGCTCTTGGTGAGTGTACCATTTGTCGTTGGTTTGATTGATTACCAAAGCTGAATCTCCGAATACATTCAATGTCTTGATCCTGAGGTCAATGGCTTCCTCAAGACCCATGATACAAGCTTCGTATTCAGCTTCGTTATTAGTGCAGGCAAAGGTGAGTCTTGCCGAGAAAGGCATATGAACCCCCTTAGGTGTAATGAGCATTGCACCAACCCCGCGTCCATTCATATTGACAGCCCCATCAAACATCATAGTCCATTCTTGCTCTGGGTCAGGCCCTTCAGTGTGAATAGGTTCTTCATGATCTTTTGCTTTTAAGTACATGATGTCTTCATCAGGGAAGTCAAATCTCATCGGTTGGTAATCACCAATGGGTTGCTCGGCTAGATAATCAGACAGTACACTGCCTTTGATGGCTTTTTGAGATGTGTACTGAATGTCATACTCTATCAGAATCATTTTCCATCTTGCAACCCTTTCGGTAAGTGTTGGCTTCTCAAATATGTACTTGATTGGATCCATCTTTGAAATCAATAAAGTAGTGTGAGTCAACATATACTATCTTAGTCGGCGAGCAGCCCACGCTAAAGCACAACAAGTTTTCTCGAGCAGTGAATGACATTGTTCACAGTCGGTAAACCTTTTGCTTAGGTAGTATATTGCATACTCTTTTCGACCAGACTCGTCATGATGGCCCAAAACACACCCCATTGACCCTTCTAATACTGTCAGGTACATTATTAGAGGTCTTCCTTCAACTGGAGGCATACGAATTAGAGGTTCTTGTAGGTACTCCTTGATTTTTTCAAAAGCCTTCTGACAATCTTTGTTCCAACGGACTGTTTTCTCCTTTCTTAAAAATTTGAACAGGGGTTCACAGGTTGCAGTGAGATGAGATATGAACCTCGATATGTAGTTCAATCTTCCTAAGAAACCCCGAACTTACTTTTTAGTCCTAGGTGCAGGCATTTCCTGAATGGCCTTGACTTTGTCAGGATCAACTTCAATCCCCTTTTCACTTACAATAAATCCCAGTAGTTTACCGGACCGTACCCCGAATGTGCATTTGTTGGGGTTTAGCTTCAGCTGATACTTTCTTATATGCTTGAACAACTTCAGTAGATTTACCAGATGATCTTCTTCGGTGAGGGACTTGGCAATCATATAATCCACGTAGCATTCAATTTCTTTGTGGATCATATCATGCAATAATGTTACAATAACCCGTTGATAGGTCGCACCGGCGTTCTTCAGTCCAAAAGGCATTGCCTTGTAACAAAAAGTGCCCCAAGGTGTGATAAAGGTAGTCTTCTCCATATCTTCGAGTGACATTTTGATCTGATTATACCCGGAAAATCCATCCATGAAGGAAAATACCGAGAACTGAGCTGTGTTGTCAACCAATACATCAATGTGAGGTAAAGGGAAATCATCCTTCGGGCTAGCTCTATTCAGATCCCGGTAATCCACACACATCCGTACTTTGCCATCTTTCTTATGCACTGGTACAATGTTAGCAACCCACAGCGGGTAACTAGTTACAGCAAGGAAACCGGCATCCCACTGTTTTTGTACTTCCTCTTTAATCTTCATGGCCATATCTGGACGAGTACAATGTAGCTTTTGCTTCACTGGAGGGCAATCTTCTTTCAAAGGCAGCTTTTGCATAACAATATCCGTATCAATACCTGGCATGTCTTGATAAGACCAGGCAAAGACGTCGACGTACTCTCGAAGCATGTCAATAAGCTATTCCTTCACTGAATCTTGCAGACCGGCCCCAATCTTCACTTCTTTTAAGTCTTCTTCGGTACCAAGATTAACCGTTTCTACCTCCTCCTGATGAGGAGTGGTCACTTTCTCTTCTTGCCTCAATAGCCTGGCTAATTCTTCAGGTAACTAATAGTCTTCTTCAACCCATTCATCAGCTTGATTAATCGGATTGTCGAAGTCATACAAGGTCATAGCAGTGCTGTTGTCGGTGCAATCTGGAGGATAATATCTGCAAGGGTTGAGATTTGGTTCATTTTAGTGATCAATTTTAATATTGTTTAAAAAAGGTGAAAATGATGTTATTTATTTTGAAAACATTGCCATTTTATTGTTTTGTACAAAAGTAAAAAATGAAAAGACAGTGAGCAAAAAAGAGACTCGTTTGCAAAAGATGTTCGATATTCTTTGATTAATCATTTGCACAGAATTATAATATGGCCCTATTACAAAATGAGTTCTGACACTTTGGGCAAGATGCAGGACTTGATGCATGCTAAAAAAGACAGGAAATAATAATTACTCTGCAGGAGTAACCCTTATAATTTCCTGGGAAGACCAGTTAAGGACTTGGTTCCCCGGGATCCTTGGACGTATCCAGCTCTCAAGGTTGCGGTCGCTTTCCGCCTCGTCTTCCAGATTATTAACAGCATCTGGGGTGAGCATCCCCCCACTGACAAATTTAGGCTCTTTGGCAGCCTCTGATTGATCTTGTCGGAATGGTCTGTAACTCAAACTGAATCTATCTTCCTTCTTTTCCACTGGCAGCAGCTTGCCCCAGCCTTGGGCATTACTGTCTTCAACAACCTTTCGGGCTTGCTGATAGGAGACAATTGAAATACCCATCCTGTCTTCTAGGGATGCAGCAAATACTTCAGTAGCCTCATTGACATTCAAGGCCTCAAACCCTTGGCTCATTGTCTCATGGATTTCACCATCCATCTCAATATACTTGTATGTAGCCAGATGGCTAACAAATATGTCTTCCTCACCACAGATGGTGATAATCTGTCCTTCCCATTCATACTTCAGTTTCTGGTGAAGGGTCGACATTACTGCGCCTGCGGCGTGTATCCAAGGTTGACCTAAAAAACAACTTTATGTCGGCTGAATGTCCATCACATAGAAAGTAGTCTTAAAGACTTGCGGACCGATTATCACTGGTAGCTCCACCTCTCCTAGAACAGATCTTTTGGAGCCATCAAAAGCACTGACCACAAGATTACTTGGCTGGAGAGCTATCCCATCATACTCGAGTTGACAAGGGCTTTCTTGGGTAAGTCATTGAGTGAGGACCCAGTGTCTACAAGAACATGAGATAGTATAGCTCATTTGCACTCCAAGGTTATGTGAAAAGCTTTGTTGTGGAGACGTCCTTCTGCAGTTAAATCAGCATCTATGAACCCTAGCCCATGGCTGGTGTTGACATTTGACACTACTGTTTCCAGCTGATTTACTGTGATCTCTTCTGGTATGTAGACAGCATGCAGAACTTTGAGTAGTGCATCCCGATGGGCTTCGGAACACAACAGCAGAGATAAAATTGAGATCTTTGAAGGAGTCTGGTGGATCTGGTCCATAACTTTATAGTCATTTCTCTTAATAATTCTCATGAACTCATCCACATCTTGATCGAAGGATGATTTATGGGTTTCTTTCGGCGCATATTCTTCTGGTATCACACTCTTCCCTTTGGCTTTGGTAACAGCCTCTGCCTCAGTGTTGGTTCTAGGGACTTGTGATGTGAAGAGACGTCCGCTTCGGGTGAAGCCTCCGCCTCCCCAAACATTATCCACTTGGGGAGTGAGAACTGAGAATCAAGAAGGAATTTCTCTCCGTTGCGGTACAGATCAGCACCGTAGTTCCATGGTATAACATTGTCTTTATCATATGGGATTAGCCCGGGTACCGTGATAGTGACTGACCTCACTACATCAGATGTTGGGACTGTAATAGTCTGTGGGTCATAAAAAATAGTAACAGGACCTCTGGTGGATGTTGGTGGAGGTGAATTTAAGCTTTGTTAAGACTGTTGAAAGTTCTTGGAATTCGGGACCGTTGTCGGGTCATAATAAATTGTGACAGTGGAAACATCATTATTGGTTGTTGAAGTTGTAGTAGTGTCGCTCCCGAAGATTTACATCCCGGTACAAGCGCAAACGGTCGGTGAAAGGAGGAATGGAAGTGAAGTGAATAGAGTCGCCAACTAGGTATTTTTATCCCGAAGGAAAGGTGATGTTGCATAAACCTAGAAAGATATGGATAAGACGGTCGCGAACCAGAGAAACTGAGAAAGGGGGTTGGTTACAACCTGGGAAGGTATTAGCACCCAGATTGTCTGTCGTACTCGACGTGATCCACGCTTGAAAGTTTGTGTTTAAAGGGATAGTGTCTGTGCTATCTGTATGCAAAAGCTGGAAAAGAATATACAAGTGTCAGTGCAAGAAAATGAAGTGAGGTGCTCATGTATGATGCTTAAAAAGTATGTTGAAAGAGGGAGAAGACACAAAGACTTTTGTTCGATAACAGTTAGGTTATGCCTATGTATCCTCTCGTGCAATGAGGAAGTCAGAATATTTTAGTTCGACTCAAAGAGACTGAAAGATAAATTGACTGGAGAACTGCTTGCTTGCCTATGCTCAAGTGTATGACTCGTCTAGCTCGAGTGCTAACTGTCTTGCATTAGACAGAAGAAGTGAGTTCTCGTTTATGAATGAGTGTGATGAGAAATAGAATCCCGGAGGAGACGATTATTGTTTGTTTTTTGTGTTTTCAATCTTTTATTGTTGTTTGTGTTTGTCATAAGTTAATGAGCTTAAGCCTAAACCAAGGGTTAGTAAACTCATCATATCCTCCCTTTGATTAGGGATAATGAAAATACCTTAAGTATGAGATAAACATCTCAACTTAATTACCATGATGATGTAGGATTAAGATCATTAACCTACTTGTGGTTATTTATATGTTTTTGGGTTTTTGTTTAGTGTTAAGTAATGAGTTTAAGCCATAATCAAGGATTAGTGAACTCGTTACACCATCCTAATAGAAGGATAATAGATGAGCACACTTAAGCAGAGGAAGTTACCTCAACTTAATCCATGATTAGGGATTAACCTCATGACAAAACAAGTCTTTATTAAAGTGGATTTTAATTAGGAGTGAGATTAAGAAGTTAATTTTATGGTTTATAAGACAACTTGATGGGGACTTGTCCATTAACACTAAGGTTAGTCCTTCTTAACCAATAAAGGAAGAATTAGAACCCTAATGCAAGGCCCAAGTTACAAGTTAATGTCTTAATGATTATTAGATGGATTGATTAAGAGGTTTAATAAAATTAAGGGTTTAACACTTAGGATTAAAGTTATACACTCCATCCTAAGAGGAGGATGCAGACATAACCCTAATCACAAAGTCTTAAAGCCTTAAAGGTTGTCTCTAATGATGGGGTGAGAAGGGAGACACAAAGAAGACACAAAGGTAAAAGATAAATGGGGACTAATCAAAACCCTAAGTATTTTCATGCTTATATGTTTCTATGTGTTGTAAGGCTTGCAAGAGATCTTCAGAGAAGCCACCAATGGAAGAAGCAAATGAAAGGAAGGAGAAGCAGAAGAAACAAGTTACTTACTTCACTGAAGAAGATAAGTAACTTGGAGAAATAAAGTGAATGATGAACATGAATAAGCAAGCTCACTCTAAAGCAAATGAAAATGCAGCAAGGATGCATAAGAAGAATGAGAAGAGAAATGAGAAGTGAAGGCAAATTCACTTCTCAAATTACTTACCACCTGAAAAGGTTAGCATAAAGGAAAGAAATGACATGAAAATGAAACATATGAATGGGAAAATGCCAAAACCAGAAGCAATCAAATGATTCAAATGATTCTATGAGATGATGCAAAGGCTAATCAAGTGTTATGAATGTTCATACAAGAGATGGAATGCAAAGGAAGCATGCTTTGAAGTTTGAGAGTTCATGAAAGCTCATGGAATGAAATGAATGCACATCATGGCAAATGAATGAATAAATGATCAATCATGATTCAAATATGTCCTAAGATGTCTTAGATGCCTTATAAGTGCAGGAAATGTCATGGAAAGTTCATGTATGGATGCATGTGCAGTATGAATGCAAATGAACATGTAAAATTAGGGTTTTAAGGCAACATGAGATGCATAAGGTCAAAACAGAAGAAAATCACATGATAAAAAATTTAAAATGAACTCAAAGGAACCCTATCCCCATATGATATCACACCCCAAAGGAGGAGGCCTAACTCTTAACCTAAAGAAAGTTGTGAATTTTCTAAGTTAACTAGGGTTTTTGGGTACCTTAAGAGGGAAAATGCAAATCAAATGGAAAATGCAAGATAAATTTATGAAAAAAATATGCTAGATAATACATGCTATATGAAGAACAATGCAAAAAGAACCAATGTCAAACCCTTCATGGTTAGGCAGAAAAGAATTTTTGAAGTTAGGGTTCAATAAAGGGATTTTTATGAACCCTAAATTCAAGAAAAATGTCAAAGTTGGATTAAAACCAAAAATAAATTTGTATGAATGGTTTGACAATATTTCTAAATGTCCCAAGATGCAATGTGAATTGTTTTGGAAATTTTTAGAAACCTAAATGATATTTTAATTAATTAATTTCCATTAATTAATTAAAATAAACATTTAAATATTTTTAAAATGATTTTTATATGCAAAAAATAAAATAAAAAATGTTTTTGGGTGAAGAAAAATATTTGAAATCAAAATGCAGAAAAAAAAATATTTTTGGAATTTTCTAAGTATTTTAAATAAAATATACAAAATAAATGCAATAAAATAAATTAAAAATGAATTAAAAGGCTGGTAAACGCATCTGAGGGCTAAGATTCAAACTCACAGGGAAAGGGTTGACTGCGCGCATGATTGTGTGGTCCAGATCACTCCTGGCTAATAAATCCTAATCAATTTAATTAATTCAGTTTAGGGTTTAATGACTCAATCTCAGCCATCCACGCACGCGGGTAAAACAAATCCTACGGCCATTATTCAAACTTAGCCCTAAACACGTCATTAACCCTAATTACTTTCAGGTGACCGGAGCTAAGCTCTGGCCATCCAAACGTGCTATCTCACTCAAAACGTAAAATAAACTCATCAAACTCTCCAGAAACGATCCTCACATCACTCCAAACAAGAATCAACCAGCCAAATTCGTTTATTTTCACTCAAGATCATGAATCAAAGGCAAACGGAAAACACGCAAAAATTTCAGAAGCTTCATACATGCTTGTTTCTCACTCATTTTCAAAACAAAATAGATCATGATGATCAGCAAAGCATAAAGAACATTTCTATAACCTAAAATTACATTTTTGGAAAATTTGTTCTTGAGGATACCTGAAGTGGAGCTTTCTCAATCTGAGCTATCTGGCCTCCTCTTTGGTGCAAAATGACTCCAATGATCCTCCTGGTGATACTAAGATGCTTGAAGAGAGTTTATAATGGTTGGTTTGAATGGTTGTTCTTCAACTGGCCAGAAATCGTGTTTCAGTTTTTGGTGTTTTTAGGTTGCAATGAAGGGTGGGAAATGATCCTCTTGTGATGCTGAGTTGATTGATGAAAAAAGTTTAAAGTTTGAGTGTGTGTGCTATAAGTTTCGAAAGCTTTTGCTTTTAGGGTGATTTTGAGGAACTTGGTGATTCTGAGGTTTCAGCCTTGTGTAATGTATGTTATGAGTTGCTTTTGATCCACATAACAAGCTTTGATAGGTCAGAGGAGTTGTTGTGCCCTATGGTGATTGGTATGGGCAAGTTGCCAAAATGTCAACATAACTTGTACTTGAGGTATGGGCTGGTTCAGAGGTTGTACAAGGGCATGTATGGCCTCAACATTGATCAAGGAGAGCCATAGAATTGAGATTGGGGTGCTGCAGCAAGTGGAAGCATGGTTGTATGGGTTTTTGCAAGTTTTGTGTATTTTGGCCCCTTTGTGATTTCTTGATGTGCAAGGCATAGAAACTTGAGATTCTTGGGACAATTCTGATCCTTAGGAAATACACTATGTTTGTATGATGCCTAGAAGTGTATAAGAGGTCAGAAAATGTCTTGGTTTGTGAATTTGCAAAAAATCCACTTTGGTGTGAAAGTGAAAATTATGTGATTTTTGCCAACTTTGCCAAGCCATAACTTGAGTTCCATAATGAATTAGAACTTGTTCTTGTACTTTTTGAAAAGGGAATGATCCAATCTACAACCTTCATGACCAATAATTTTTCATTTGAAGCATTTTTGGTTGAGAAAGAGGAGGTTGAAAAACTTTCCCAAAATGGAAAGTTTCCATTACAAGTCATTTCCATTTTTGGCAACTTTTGGTTTAGCTCAATTTTCTTCAATTTTGTGAACTTATAAGAACTTCAATGATCAAATAAAGATCATATAACTTCAATTTGATGAAAAATCCACTTTGATTCCATTGTTGGGGCCTCAGATGCCCTGATTTTACACTGACTTGCTCAAGAAGTTACCCAATGAACAGATGACTTCCACAATGATTTTCTTCATCAAACCTAGTACACATGATCCTTATAACATATTGAGACTATTGTAAACACCCCAAATTTGCCCTCACCCATTCACACCATGGCTTGTGATCATTACATATGCATAAGCTCAATCATGGCATCTCATATTACATTTTTGATTCACTGCATAGATTCAAAGTCATCTGCATCTAGGGTTGTGATCTAAGCAATCCAAGAGCCACTTGAGCCATCCCAAAGGTCATCAATCACTTAAAAGGGGTCCATGTGTGTTCAAATATCATATTATATCCTCCCAAAGTCAAGAATGCCAAAGAATCACAAGAACTGAGATTGGTATGGAAGCAGAGCCAGGTTTGACTACACAGATGACCTAAAATTAGGGTTTTGGTATCAGAGGCCATAACTTCAAATTTTTTGGTCATTCTTGTTTCTATTGGTCTCTATATGGTATAGGGAGTATGCATATCAATTTTCATGAAGAAATTCCATGGGGAAGTCATCTGATCAAGAGTTGACTTTTCAGACAAGTCAGTGCAAAATCAGGGCATCTGAGACCCCCAATGACCCAACCAAGGGGTGATCTTCATCATTTTGAGTGTATATGATCTTTATTTGATCATGGAAGAAGTTGGAAGTTCACAAAATTCAAGAATTACAAGTTTTTGCAAAGTTGACTTTTTGGGGCAAGTTTGACTTTTAAAGAATTTGTCAATTTAGGCCACTTTTCAAACCTTACTTTTTGATCCAAAAATGCTTCAAATGGAAAAACTTTGGTCATGAAAGTTGTAGATTAGATCTTTCCCTTTTCAAAAAGTACAAGAACATGACCTAATTCATTTTGGATCAAAAGTTATGGTGCATCAACGTTGGCAAAAATCACTAAAAATCAAATTATGCACCAAAAGGGAAACTTGCAAAATCTTGTTCCAAGGCAATTTGTGACTTCTAGTTGATGTCAAACCATTACACAAACATCACATGTGACCTAAAAATCAGAATGGGCCAAGAGTTTCTCATTTGTTTGGCCTTTGGAGCAAGATATTTTCATGGAAAGCAAAAGCAAAGTCAAGTTGCAAAAGCTCATGATCACTTCCCATCCACTTGCTGCCTTGGATGCTGAACCACCCTAGCCTTTCCCCTCACCATGCTGCGCAGCCCACATCCCTTGTACTTGGCTAGAACAAGACCCATGCCTTCTCTTACACAAAGTTGACATTTTGCAAAAGCCACCATACCAATAAATAAAGGGCATGTCACATCTTCTGACCAATCAGCATTGTTTATACAAACAATTTGCAAGCCAAACATCATAACACACAAGCCTGAAACCAGCAAAAACTCAACTCTCTCATTTTCACCCTTGAAGCAAAAGCATTTGAAACTCTCCATACAAGCCACAAACACTTAAACAAACTTCACAGACCTTCTCAACTCATCATCCTGATCACAAAGCACCCCTCACCCTTGCCTTAAACTGCCTGAATCCAAAACACGATTCTCACCTGAGCTTGAGCAGAAGCTGTTCAAACTCTCAAACCAGCCAACACAAACTCCTTCTAATCATCCAGACATCATCAAGGAACCATAAGGAGTGGATTGCACAAAGGAAAGAAGTCAGAAAGCTGCAAAGTTGAAAGCTTCAAAACTCAGGTAGCTCAAGAACTTTTTTTCCAGAAATGGATTTTTAAGTTCTTAATAGCTTCTACATGTTTCCCTGGTCATGAATATGTTGTTGGTTTTGAAAATGGTGAAGAGATGAGAGTTTAATCGTGTTCTGAAAGTCTTGCCCTAAATTTTGTTTTGTTTCGATTCATGAGATTGATGAAATATAAATGATGTTTGTGTTAGGGTTTTGATTCAGTGAGGTGTGGGAAGGATTTCTGTTTGCTTAGATTTCATTTTAGTTACATTTTGAAGATTCTAGGAATTTTCAGGTGGGGTTCCCACCGGAGAAGACGACCGGAGGTCTTCTCCGGCCACCTGAAAATAATTAGGGTTTAATCCCTGTAATTAGTGTAGTTTGAATGCTGAGCGTTGGATCCCTTGACTTTGTTGACTTGGCGCGTGATTGAGTGGCCCAGATGCACTCATTAAGCCCTAATCTCAATTAATTAATTCATAAATCAGAATTAGGAAGTTTGAATGTGGACCATTGATCTGCGCGCGTAGTCAACAGCTTCTTCTCCAGAATCCATCCTGGCCATCCATTGTGTTTACTTTTCATTTTTATTAATATTAATTCATTTGTTTTGCATTTCTTTTGTACATTTATTTTAAAATAGTAAAATTAATTCAAAAAATCTGAAATTTTTTATACAAGTTATTATTTAATTTCAGAACACAAAAATATTTTTATTTATATTTTTAGCATTAAAAAAGTATTTTTAAATATTTAAAAGTTTCTTTTTTATTAATTAATGAGAATTAATTAATTAAAAATACTTTTAGGTATTTAAAAATCACAAAAAAATTCATGAAACCTTTAAAACATTTAGAAACATTGTCCAACCTTCAAACCAAATTTCTTTTTTGATCTTGATGCATTTTGAGAATTTTTCATGGAATTATAATCATTTTGGTGCATTATTTTGATCCAAACTTCAAAAAATCATTTCTGCCTAACCCTAAAGAGTTGGACCTTGATTCTTTTTGCATTGCATTGTGTTTAGCATGTAGTTTGTGAGATTAAAGTGGCATGATTTGATCTTTCATTTTCCATTTGATTGGCATTTTTCTTGTTAAGGAACCCTAAAACCCTAGAAAACTTAGGAAAATCATAACTTGAATTAGGTTAAGAGTTGAAACCTCTCCTTTGGGCAGTGAGTTAGTATAGGATTAGGGATCCTTTGAGTGCATTTTCAATTTTTTATCTTAATGTTTGCTTCTGATTTTGGTTTGTGTTTGATGTTTTGATCATAAACCCTAATTTGGGCTTCCATATGTATCCATCTTGCATTTGCATTCATACCTTGACTTTCCATGACATTTTATGCATCCATTTGGTTCATTTGACATCATAAGACATATTGAAAACATGTTTGATCATTGCATCTTGCATTTGCCATGTTGTATGTCATTTGCATTTCATAACTTTCCATGTATGTTCATGTTTCTTAACTTGCCCCATTTGCATCCATAAGCTTGTATGATCATCTCCATCTGTTGTCTCATGTTTGTAGCATCTCATAGCATCATTAACATCATGTGTGTGCTTCTGGTTTTGATCTACATCATGTCATTTCATCTCATCTTGCATTGCATTGCATTCCTTTCACTAACTTTTCAGGTGGTAAGTAACTTTGAGAAGTGAATTTGCCTTCACTTCTCATACTTTCTTCTCATCTCTCTCTTGCATCCATGCTGCATTTTGATATGTGTTTGAGTTTGAGCTTGCTCATCCTTCTTCTTCTCACCTTCTTTCCTCAAGTGACTTGACTTCTTGAATGAAGCAAGTTACTTTGCTTCTCTTGGCTCCTTTTCATCTGTTCCCTGGTGGTTCCTTTGAAGATTCCTTTCTTAAACCTCACAAACCTTAGGAACAACCAAGCATGACAATGATTAGGGTTTTGATTAGTTTCCCCTCTTAGTTTTACCTTTGTGTCTCTTTGAGTCTTCTCTTCTCACCTCATAATCAGGGACTAAACCCTAAAGGTTTTAAGGCTTTGAGATTAAGCTTATGCCTGCATCCTTCTATTAGGATGGAGTGTATAACTTTAATCCTAAGTGTTAAACCCTTAATGTGTTTAAATCTCTTAATCAATCCACTTAAATAATCATCAAGACATCACACTTGTAACTTGGGCCTTGCATTAGGGTTCTAATTCTTCCTTAATTGGTTAAGAAGGACTAACCCTAGTGTTAATGGACAAGTCCTCCTCAAGTTGTCTTACAAATCATAAAATCCACTTCTTCATCTTATCACTAATTAAAATCCATCTTAATAAAGGCTTTGTTTTGTCATGAGTTTAATCCCTAACCATGGATTAAGTTGAGGAGCCTTCCTCAGCTTAAACATTCTCATCTATTATCCTTCTATTGGGATGGTGTAATGAGTTTGTTTAATCCCTGATTATGGCTTAATCTCATTACTCAACACTAAACAAAAACACCAAAAACATCTAAATAATCACAAATAGGTTAATGATCTTAATCCTACACCAAGGTGTTTAAGTGTGAGAAGCTGACTTCACACTTAAGGTATTCTCATTACCCCTAATCAGAGGGAGGATGTGATGAGTTTACTAATCTTTGGTTTAGACTTAAGCTCATTAATTTATGACAAACTTCAAATAAGCAATAAAAGACTGAAAACTCAAAAACAAGCAATAATCGTCTCCTTCGGGATTCTTTTCTCATCTCATTCACTCACAAACGGGAACTTGCTTCTTCCGTCTAATGCAAGACAGTTTGCACCTGAGCCAGACAGGTCATACACTTGAGCATTGACAAGCAAGCAGTTCACAAGTCAATTTATCTTTCAGTCTCTTTGGGTCGAACTACGGTGTTCTGACTTCCTCATTGCACGAGAGGATACGTAGGCATAACTTAACAGTTATCGAACAAAAGTCTCTGTATATTCCCCCTCTTTCCAGCTTCACTTTAGCCTCATTTATCATGAGCATACTCTTATCCTTACACTGACACTGTATATTTATACACTTCACATTCTTTTACACTGACACCTGTATATCCTTTTCCAGCTCTTTTATACACAAATTGCACTGACACTACCCCTTTAAAACACAAATCTTTTAAGCGTGGATCCCGTCGAGTACGGCGGACAATCTGGGTGCTAATACCTTCCCAGGTTGTAACCAACCCCCTTTCTCAGTCTCTCTGGTTCGCAACCGTCTTATCCGTCTCTTTCTAGGTCTATGCAGCATTGCCTTTCCTCCGGGATAAAAATGCCTAGCTGGCGACTCTTTTCATCTCCAGTGAGTTCACTGCTGTGTGTTCTCATTGTCCCTTTCACCGACCGTTCGCGTCTGTACCCTATTTGACCCGGCTTCATTTAGCGGGAGCGACAACTATTAGAAACAAGAATGACCAAAAAATTGAAGTTATGGCCTCGGAAACCAAAACCCTAATTTCAGGTCATCTGTGCAGTGAAACCCTAGCTCTGCTCCCATGCTTTCCAAGTTCCTGTGATTTTTTTGACTTCCTTGATCTTTGAGGGATATGAAATGATGATAGAACACACATGGACCCTCTTGGAATGATTGGAGACCTTTGGAATGACTCAGATGGATCCTTGGATTGCTCAGATCACAAACCCTAGATGCAGATGAACTTAAACTAATGCAGTGAAGCAAAAATGCAATATGAGATGATATGCTTAAACTTTTGCAAAGATGAAAGATTACAAGCCATGGTGTGAGATTAGTGAGGGCAAATTTGGGGTGTTTACAGCTGCCCCTATTCAAACATGAGTTAGCTGTGATGGATGTAAGCACCTAGCTTAACAGACAAACAAGATAACTTGTGGTTGAATACCAAAGACAGACCGAAATTTGCACTTAATGGGGAGAAGAAGAAAAGGGATATAAATTGTAAAAGGCAGTATAGTATGATTATCAAATGCGAGCGATGGAGGGCGACCATCTGTAAACACCCCAAATTTTCCCTCACTCATTTCACCATGGCTTGTGATTCTTTTCATTTGCATAAATTCCATCATATCATCTCATATTACATTTTTGTTTCACTGCATTGGTTCAAATTCATCTGCATCTAGGGTTTGTGATCTGAGCCATCCCTGAGCCATTTGAGCCACTCCAAAGGTCTTCAATCATCTCAAGAGGGTACATGTATGTTCAAACATCATATTATATCCTCCCAAGATCAAGAAAGTCAGAAAATCACAAGAACTGAGAAAGGCATGGAAGTAGAGCCAAGCTTAACTACACAGATGACCTAAAATTAGGGTTTTGGTTTCAGAGGCCATAACTCCAATTTTTTTGGCCATTCTTGTTTATATTGGTCTCTATATGTTATAAGGATCATACATACCAATTTTCATGAAGAAATTCAATGGGGAAGGCATCTAATCAATAGATGACATCTTGAAAAAGTCAGTGTAAAAACAGGGCATCTGAGGCCCCCAATCATCCAACCAAAGGGTCTTATCCATCATTTTGGGTGTATATGATCTTTATTTGATCTTTGAATAATTTAGAAGTTCACAAAATTGAAGAATTTCAAGCCATTTGCAAAGTTGCCATTTTGGGAAAGTGACCTGTAATGCAAACTTGTCATTTTGGGAAAGTTTTTCAACCTCCTCTTTTTGATTCAAAAATGCTTCAAATGAAAAATTCTTGGTCATGAAAGTTGTAGATTGGATCATTACCTTTTCAAAAAGTACAAGAACTTGATCTAATTCATCATAGAACTCAAGTTATGGCCTTGCAATGTTGGGAAAAATCACAAAATTTCACTTATGTGCCAAAGAGGGAAACTTGCAAAAACTCATACCAAGGCAATTTGTGACCTCAAAGTGACTTCTAACCATTACAAAAACATAATACATGACCTATAATTCAGAATTGCCCAAATAAATCCCAAATTTCATGCCTTGAACTTCAAGTAATTCAAAAAGGGCCAAACTTCCCCAAAATTGCAAAATGGATCAAAACCTTTCATCCACTTGCCACAGCTCATCAAATCTGATTCACAAACATTCCTTGATCTCAGCTGAACCAGGACATGCCCAAATCCCAGCCTACCACTTGCCCATACCCTAAGTACAAAACTTTTGACTTTTTGGCGATAAGCCCATACCAATCAGCTGCAACCACCACCCACTCTCTGGCCTATCATCGCATGTTATGTGGATCAAACCCAAGCTATAACACACAACATTGCAAGCTGAAACCTCAGATTACTCAGCATACACAAAATCACTCTAACTTGCAAAAAATTTCGAAACTCATAGCTCACTGACTCAAACTCAAAACTACCTTCACCAATCAACTCAGCATCACTAAAGGACCCTTTCCCACCCTTCAAACAAGCCTAAAAAGCACCCATAGCCAAAACACGATTCTGGTGCAGCAAGATTGCAAGCTCTCAAGCCAGCCACTCTCAAAGCTTTTCAAGCATTGAAGCTTCATCAGGAGGCCAAAGGGAGTGATTTTGCATAAAGAAAAGGTCCAGAAAGCCCAAAGTTGCAAGGTTCAAAGCTCAGGTAACCTCTTCAAACTTTTTTCCAGAAATCTCTTTTTAAGTATTGAGCATGTATTGAATGTCTGAAATTTCTGTGATATTTTCCGTTTGCTTTCGATACTTGATTTTGAGTGAAAATAAATGGATTTTGAGGGTTGAATCTTGTTTAGATCTGTTAGAGGAGTGTTTCTGGAGAATTTGGTGAGTTTTCATTGCGTATTGAGAGAGATGGGGTGAGGAGGCTGCTGGAGAAGACGACCAGAGCTCTTCTCCGGTGGCCTGAAAGTGATTAGGGCAAAACCTCATTAATTAGCCAAGTTTAAACCTGGACCGTTTGATATGGGTTTGGCGCGTGTTTTTGAGGGCTGGGATCTCTCCATTAAACCCTAATCCTGATTTAATTGAGTTTAATTAATTATTTAATACAAATTAGCCCAGAGCGAATCTTGTCCATCCATTTGCGCGCTGGTCAAACCAAATCCCTTCAGTTCAAATGTGAACCATCAGATCATCCTACTTTTCCTTATTTCAATTTTTAATTCATTTTTTATCATTTTTCTTGCACAATTTATTTAAAATACCTAGAAAATCCTAAAAATATTTTCCTTTTGCATTTTCATTTCCAATATTTTTCTCAACCAGAAAACATTTTTATTTTTATTTTTTGCATTAAAATATCATTTTTAAAATATTTAAATGTTTATTTTAATTAATTAATGGAAATTAATTAATTAAAATACCATTTAAGTTTCTAAAAATCACGAAAAAAATCACATTGCATCTTGACACATTTAGAGACATTATCAAACCATTCATACAAATTTCTTTTTGGTTCTTGATCCATTTTGACATTTTTCTTTGGATTTAGGGTTCTTAAAAATCAATATTTTGACCCTAACTTAGAAAAATCTTTTCTGCCTAACCATGAAGGGTTTGATAGTGATTCTTTTTGAATTGCATCCCACATATCATGTAGTTTCTAGGATAAAATTGGCATGAATTTATCTTTCATTTTTTATTTGTTTTGCATTTTTCCTTGTGAGGTACCTTAAAACCCTAGCAAACTTAGAAAAATCATAAGTCCTTTAGGGTTTAGCTTTTGACCTTCCCCTTTGGGCAGTGAACTTGTATAGGTTTAGGGTACCTTTGATCCCATTTTCATTTTTTTATCTCATGTTTTGCTTCTAATTTTGAATTTTGCATTGCATCTTGTACATAAACCCTAATTTTTTGCCTTCATTTGAATTCATTCTTTACATGTTTGCATATATGAACTTGCCATGACTCTTTGTGCATCCACATGACATATAAGACATATTAGGACACATTAGAATCACGTTTGATCAATGCATCATCCAATTTCCATGATTTTGCTTTCATTTGATGTCACAAGTTTTCATGAACTTCCATGCTTCCTTTCATGTCTCATTTGCATCTTCATTACTTGTATGATCATCCACATCTCATGATATCCATTTGTATCATCTTGTAGCATCATTTGCATCATGAACATGCTTCTGATTTTGGTTTTCCTCTTTGCATTTCATCTCATCTTCATTTCATTTCATTTCTTTTTGCTAACTTTTCAGGTGGTAAGTGTTTGAGAAGTGAATTTTCCTTCACTTCTCATAACCTCTTCTCATCCCTTTTATGCATCATTGCTGCATTTTTACTTGTGAATTAGAGTGAGCTTGCTCATTCATGCTCCTTCTCCTCTTTCTTTCTTCAAGCAACTTGTCTTCTTAAGTGAAGCAAGTTGTCTTGTTTCTTTCTGCTTCTCCTTCCCTCATCCTGTTTCTTCCATGGTGGCTTTTCCTTGAAGATCTTATTGCAAGCCTCATTAACCCTAGGAACAACCAAGCATGATCACAATTAGGGTTTGATTACTCCCCCTATTAGTTTTACCTTTGTGTCATCTTTTAGTCGTCTCTTCTCATCTCTTAATCAAGGACTAAACCTTAAAGGTTTTAAGGCTTTGTGATTAGGGTTATGCCTTTATACTTCTATTAGGATGGAGTGTATAACTTTAATCCTAAGTGTTAAACCCTTAATGTGTATAAATCCTTTAATCAATCCATCTAATAATCACTAAGACATCAAGCTTGTAACTTGGGCCTTGCATTAGGGTTCTAATTCTTCCTTAATTGGTTAAGAAGGACTAACCCTAGTGTTAATGGACAAGTCCCTCTCAAGTTGTCTTACACACCATAAAATCCACTTCTTAATCCTACCATTAACTAAAATCCACTCTAAAAAAGGCTTGTTTTGTCATGAGGTTAATCCCTAATCATGGATTAAGTTGAGGAGCCTTTCTCAGCTTAAATGTTCTCATCTATTATCCTTCTATTAGGATAGTGTAATGGGTCTATTAAATCCTTGATTATGGCTTAAACTCATTACTTAACACTAAACAAAAACTCCAAAAACATCTAAGTAAATGCAAGTAGGTTAATGATCTTAATCCTACAATATGGTGATTAAGTGTGAGGTGTTTACTTCATACTTAAGGTATTCTCATTACCCCTAACCAGAGGGAGGATGTGATGAGTTTACTAACCCTTGGTTTAGGCTTAAGCTCATTTTCTAATGACAAACTCCAAAAGCAATAAAAGATTGAAAACACGAAAAACAAACAATAATCGTCTCCTCCGGGATTCTTTTCTCACCTCATTCACTCACAAACGAGAACTTGCTTCTTCCGTCCAATGCAAGACAGTTTGCACCTGAGCCAGACAGGTCATACACTTGAGCATAAACAAGCAAGCAGTTCACAAGTCAATTTATCTTTCAGTCTCTTTAAGTCGAACTACAATGTTCTGACTTCCTCATTGCACGAGAGGATACGTAGGCATAACTTAACAGTTATCGAACAAAAGTCTCTGTATATCCCCCCTCTTCCAGATTTATTCTTTAAGCCTCATATTCTTGAGCTTCATATTCTTTTCTTACACTGACACTCTTTCATTTTACTTCACATTTCTTTTACACTGACACTAGATTCTTTTCCAGCTTGTTGCACACAAAATAGCAATGACACTACCCCTCTTAAGCACAAACTTTCAAGCGTGGATCCCGTTGAGTACGGCGGACAATCTGGGTTCTAATACCTTCCCAGGTTGTAACCAACCCCCTTTCTCAGTTTCTCTGGTTCGCGACCGTCTTATCCATATCTTTCTAGGTTTATGCAGCATTACCTTTCCTTCGGGATAAAAATACCTAGCTGGTGACTCTTTTCAGTTCACCCTTGTGTTCTCTCTTTTCGCCGACCGTTCGCGTCTGTACCCCTCTTGACCAGGTGTCATTTGGTGGGAGCGACAGCTTGGCGACTCTGCTGGGGACTCTTATATTGTAACCGGGCTCCTGGTTCTTTTTGTGGGTTCCTCCTAGCGTTTGTTTGATTTATGTTTACTGGGGTGTTATGTACTATGTGTGTGTGTTTATTTTGCTTTATTTATTGCTTCATGTATAACTTTATTTATTTCCTTTCTTTACAGTTTTGCATATTTCATACTGTCATTGCTGGATCTGGTTTTCTTTGGTGGGTGGGGTTCCAATGAGAGTTTAAGGTCCTATACCTGGGAACTGAGTGACACCTAGGCTAGAGTGGTTCATGTTCTTTCCCATTCCATTTCGGTCTAATGCGGGAATATGAAACACAGTTCAGATGTGGGTTTCTTCTTGAGAACTCTGTGCTACAGATTTCCTGTAGTACTAGGGCTATCTGGGAAGCCTGCTAAGTCTGGATGACCTTTATTATGACCTTCAGAAGCTGAGGTGAATTAGAGGAGGATCTTTTATGGTTATTGTAAACACTGTACCCCCAGGTTAGAAGTGTTTACACTTCTCATAACTGATCCAAGTCTGAGGATCCTTGTTCTAGAACATTACATGTGAGGGGGTTGGGCTATTTACAGGTTTGCAGGAACCTTTGGCCACATCATACCCTGTTACTGTTTTGTTTAAGAGTACTCCACTTTGGACAGTTCTTGTGATTAACGCTGGACATGTGACTCTTTATTTGAGTCCCCCACCCTGGTTACTGGATTCTTAAACCTCCATCTAGACTTTTTGAACATACATGGGCCTTATATCAAGACAGATAATCAGACCCAGCTTGATCACAAACCCTTGCATATCATTTGCATATATCATCATTGCATCATTTAAACATTTGTTTATTTGTTTTTCAGGGTATCCACCTCATTATATCTTGGTTTTGGTTTTGACCCCTTCTTCTGCATAGACCCCTGCTTCAGCTGTCTTCATTAGTTACTTGCTTCAGTTATCTCCATCCTCACCAGCATCAGTCTATCAGTGGTTCACTTCCAGCATCAGTCTGTGATCTTCACCAGCATTTGTCCTCAGTTTCTTCAGCAGCACTCATGGCTACTCCCAGGAAGAGCAACATATCCTACCACTTTTTTGAGCCTGTGTTGACTGGTATCAGGCAGGTCCAGTCACTTATCACACCTGACCACATCCCACTATTTAGAGAGCATTATGGAGGTATCCTGGATATTGTAATGGACCTTGATCCTTCTCAGAGGAGCATGATCCACACATGCTTGCAGTTTTATGACCCTCCTTTGAGATGTTTCACCTTTCCAGACTTTCAGCTAGGGCCTCTACTGGAAGAGTTTTCTTTATTGATTGGAGTACCTATCAGAGGTGGAATCCCCTTCAACCCAGAGATGACTGCTCCCATAAATGAAGAGATAGCAAGGGCACTGTACTTGGAGCCTGCCCTTATTGAGCAAAGTATGACAACAAAAGCTGGGATTCCTGGTTTGCATTTGGACTTCTTGATTTCTCAGGCCATCCTGAAGGCTTCATTGGGAGAGTGGAGGGCATTCTGTGCACTATTAGCCCTCAGTATGTATGGGGCTATACTGTTTGCAGATGAGCCAAAATTTGTCAGCAATAATGCCATCCATCTATTTCTCCTGAAGAACCCAGTACCCACATTGCTAGGAGATTTTTACTATTCCATCCACCAGAGGAATGAGAAACAAAGGGGGAAGTTGGTAAGATGTTGTGCTCCTTTGTTTTACACCTGGCTGCTCAGACACCTGCCTAAGTCAGATACTTTCTTGAATCCCCACCAGCAGAAGAATTGGGACAAGAGGTTCATTGCCTTGACTTCAGATGATATCAGATGGTGCACCCAGAGCACCAAGGGCAAGGACATTATTACCAGCTGTGGACAATACCCAAATGTGCCTCTGATAGGAGTGAAGGGTTGCATCAACTACAATCCTTTAATGTTTAAGAGACAATTGGGATATGCCCTAGTTCACCCTCCCAGAGGACAGGATTTAGCTGAGACCCTATATTGTGAAGTGCAACCTAATTCAGCTATTGTCAGACAAGCATCCTGGGCTTGGGACAACATCCAGACAAAAGGGGTAGCTATTCTTGGAAGATGCAACAATGTTGCTTCAGCTCAGTACACAGACTGGTCCCGTACTAGAGCTCAGATTACCAGAATGCCTTTCACCTTGGAAGACATACCTGGACCATCCACAGTACAGCCTGCAACAACAGTTAGCCTAGAGGAATTTGAAAAGTTGAAGGAAAGGAATGAGCAGCTATCACAGGCCTTGAAGATGAATATTTGGGAAAGAAGTGATGGTCTCCTGGACATTGAGAGGTTGGAAAAACTCAGGGTTGAGCATCTTGCCAAAATTGAGAAGACAGAAGACTACATAAGGAAAGCAAGGGTTGGGGAACAGATATTGAAGAATGCATGTAAAGAGGCCAAGATTCAGAAAGCTAGAGCTGAGAACTATCTGCAAGAGAGTCAGGCTAGGTGGGTCAGGATCACCGAAGCCCGTACACAAGAAGACCAGAAGACTCAAGCCAAAATTGAAAAGCTAGAGGCCAATGAGAAGAAGCAGCAGGAAGCCCTGTTGGCTGCACAGAAAGAGATATCAGAGTTGAAGCTCAGAGCAGGATTGAAGAAATCAAAAGACCAGGACAAGCATAAGAAACTGATTACTGCCATTGCTACCAGGAACCTCCTCATTAGGACCATTACAGAGCACCCAGCTGGTCCAGTGACTGAGGCACTCCTGAAGGAGGTCAAAGAAGATGAGTTTGGACTGGATGTCTGATTCTTTGCTAGTTGTTTGTTTCCATTTGATGTACTTTTCCTTTTGTTGTATTTTGACCCTCCATGGGCATGTATTGTAAAACAAACTATGTATTGTTCGCCATTTGTAATTTATTTTTGTTTGTTTTCATTTGGGTTTTCTCTCAAACAACATCAAGCATCTCCCTCGAGGTCTGGAAAGGTCAAAACCAAGAACCAAACCGGATACCTGGGAAAACAAATAAGCATACTGCATTGCATGCTAACTTTGTTTTTGTTTTGTAGGTTTTGTTATTATTATTGTTTCTAACTTTGTTGTGATCTCAGGAAACATTGCCCGTCGCCGAGTGTTCCCTGTCAACCGCATGCACCGGTACCCGACTCGTAACAATCTTCCCGGCATTCAAATGGAACAAGCACAATAGGATCTGACTGAGGTCAGAAATCAGATGGCCAATGAGAGATTGGAGATGAGAAATCAGATGTCTCAGTTCATGGCAGTGATGATTGGCTTAGCCCAGAGTCAATAGAGGTTAAGAGAGCTGGTGGAGAGACAAACTCCTGAGGAACCTCATCTGGGAACAGGAGGAACTAGCAACAATGAACTGGGCTAGCCTCGTATTGACCCACGGGAGTATGGACCTCACCTAAATCCAGAAGTTAACATCCCAAGAAATGGTCAAGGTAATGCTACTGGGGGCCAAATCCTGCTGGAGGATCCCCAGGGAGAACAGTTTACTGTTATAGGGGCAGGAGATGAGGTATATGATAGAAGATTGGACGAGATTGCTGAAAAGATAAGATCTTTGGAATCTCAGAATTCTTTGGGCTTCGATGTGATGGATATGGGACTAGTGGATGGGGTGAGAATTCCCCACAAATTCAAGCCCCCATGCTTTGAAAAGTACAATTGTACCTCCTGTCCTCGCACTCATCTGCAGTCTTTCTTGGGAAGGCTCAAAGCTTATACCATGGATGAAAAGCTTTGGATGTTCTACATTGAGGACAGTCTGACTGGAGCTTCGAGAGAATGGTATTCACATTTGTCTAGGGCCACCATAAGATGCTGGAAGGATTTGGCCGAGGCTTTCATACGTCAGTATCAGTACAACCTGGAAATGGCTCCCAATAGAAATCTTCTAATGGGCATGTCTCAGTCTTCTAGAGAGAGCTTCCGGGATTATGCTCAAAGGTGGAGACATCTCGCTGCTGCTGTCCAACCACCCATGTCAGAAAGGGAAATGGCTGACATGTTCATGAACACATTGCAAGGGACTTATATTGATAGACTGGCTGCTTTCTCCTCTACCAGTTTTGCTGATGTGGTCATAGCTGGTGAGAGGATTGAAAGTCTCTTGAAAATGGGCAAAAACTCTGACAGTGGTGCGAGTTCCTCCGGCAATCCCAAAAAACCTTTTGTGGGACCCCGAAGGGCAGGTGAAACAAATTCCATTCATACAAGCAGGGGCAGGCCTCAATATGCTCACCGATCAGTAGCAGTTGTTACCATCCCAACTCCAATTCCACAACAATCATTATATCCTCAACAACAACAACCATAGTATCAACAACAAGTTCATTATCCGCAACAAAGTTCGTACAACAACAAGAATAACAACCAACAACAACGTCCCTACCAACAGAGGCCATCACAAGCAAACAGGGTAATTGACCCAATCCCAATTCCGTATGCCGCACTCTTGCCACAACTCCTAAAGCTCAACCTAGTTGAGTTAAGGACGTTGGCCCCTCCCGATCCTCTCAATATGCCAAAGAACTATGATGCAAATGCCAGGTGTGCATTCCACTCAAACACACCGGGGCATAATACTGAAAAATGCAGGGCCCTACAGATGAAAGTCCAGGATTTGGTGGAATCAAAAGCTCTCAATTTCTTGCCTCCTCCGAACGTCACAAGAAATCCAATGACTAGTCACAACGGGCCTAGGATTAATGCTATTGAGGAGGGAAAACCATCCACATTAATCAACAGTGTTGCACAAATCCGAACACCCTTGGTTGAAATCAAAGCTCAGCTGTTAGAATGCCAAGTGTTCCCCGGATGTGAGGTCGGCTGTGGATATTGCAACATTGTTGTTAATGGATGTGAGAAACTGAGAAACGGCATAGATGGCCTCATTAGAGATGGAATTCTTCAGATTACAACAACAGCAACTACAACTCCAACAATTCCTTCATCAATAATCACAGATACTCCTACAACGTCAGCAACCATTGTTCCAACAGATTCTGCTACAACTCCAACAAATATTCAGTCAATCACTTCAACAGATACGAGTTCAGTCACAATTCCTTCTACAACGACAACACCCATTATTCCATCAGTTCCTGCTACAACTTCAACACCTGTCCAGTCAACAGTACCGTCTACAACATCAGCAACAGTTAATGAAAGCGTCTCAACGGTTACGATATACTACGATCCCGCAAATGTTCCTCCCAACGACTCACAACAAAATACTACTCCTGTCAGAGCCCCAGTTACCATATACTATGATCCACACACCATTGTGGTCCCTTCTGCAGCTGCTATCAGTCTAGTCACTATCACAATGCCAGGGCCAGTTCCTTACGAAAGCAATAATGCCATCCCTTGGCATTATGGCTCAGATCTATACTGCGAGGGCAGAAAATCACTTTAGAGTCATCAACTTCTTCACCTCAGATAGACAATGTGGGGGGAGGCGGAGGCTTCACCAGAAGCGGACGTCTCTTTGCCTCGCAAATACCAAGGCCCATTGCTGAAGCAGAAGCTGCTGCTAAAGCAAAAGGGAAGAACGTGGTGCAAGAAGAACCAGTTGCTAAAGAAACTTTGAAGACTCCTTTTGATCAAGAGGTTGATGAATTCATGCGGATAATCAAAAAGAGCGATTATAAGGTGGTGGACCAGCTTCACCAAACACCTTCCAAAATCTCCATACTATCATTACTAATGTGCTTCGAGGCTCATCGGAACGCACTATTAAAGGTTCTGCACGTAGCTTATGTGCCGGAGGAGATTACTGTCAATCAGTTAGAGGCTGTGGTTGGAAATGTCAATGCTAGTCATGGACTAGGATTTACCAACATTGATCTAACAATGGAAGGTCACAATCATAACAAGGCTTTGCACATTACCTTGGAGTGTAAGGGTGCAGTTCTTTCTCACGTATTGGTGGACACAAGGTCATCACTCAATGTCCTACCCAAGAAAGCCCTTGTGAAGCTGGAGTATGAGGGATTGGCACTACGCCCAAGCAACTTGGTAGTGAGAGCCTTTGAAGGTTCTAAAAGATCAGTTATGGGAGAGATAGAGTTGCCAATAATGATTGGCCCACAGATTTTCAAAACGACCTTCTTCGTGTTGGATATACAGCCTGCCTACAGCTGTCTATTGGGTAGACCATGGATACACGCCGTTGGCGCCGTGACGTCAACCCTTCACCAGAAGTTAAAATTCGAGTGGGAGGGCCAAGTCATTACCATTTGTGGGGAAGAGGATATCTTCGTTAGCCAGCTGGCTACTTTCAAATACATTGAAATGGATGGGGAGATCCATGAGACCATGAGTCAAGGGTTTGAGGCCCTTAATATCAATGAAGCATCTGTTGTGTCTGGGACTTCCATAATATCATATCAACAAGCCCGGAAGGTTGTTGAGGAGGGTACCGCTCAAGGCCGGGGCAAGCTGCTGCCAATTGAGAAGAAAGAAGACCGATTTGGGTTGGGTTACTGACCAACTCGACAAGATCAACCAGAGGCTGCAAAGGAGCCCAAGTTTGTCAGCAGGGGGATGCTCACCCCGGATGCTGTGAATAGTTTGGAAGATGAGTCAAAAGACGAGCGCAACCTGGAAAGCTGGATACGTCAAAGGATCCCGGGGAACCGTGTCTCAAACTGGTCTTCCCAGGAAATTATAAGAGTTACTCCTGCAGAGTAATTATTATTTCCTGTCTTTAAGCATGCATCAAGTCCTACATCTTGCCCAAGATGTCAGGGCTCATTTTGTAATCGGGCCATCTTGTATTTTGTGCAAACGATCAATTAATGAATATCAGGACATCTTTTGCAAATGAGTCTTTTCTTTTCCGCTCGCTGTTTTTCATTTTTCATTTTTTGTACAAAAATAAAATGGCAATGTTTTTCAAAAATAAATGACTTCATTTTCACTTTTCCTAAGCAAGATAAAACTGATCACTAAAATGAACAAATCTAAACCCTTGCAGAGAGTGCCTTCCAGACTGTACCGACAACAACACTGCTATGACTTCGCATGACTTTGACAATCCGATTAATCAAGCTGATGAAGGGGTTGAAGAAGATTATGAGCTACTAGAAGAACTAGCCAGGTTGTTGAGACAAGAGGAGAAGGTTATCACTCCTCATCAGGAGGAAGTTGAGACGGTTAATCTTGGTACAGAAGAAGACTTGAAAGAAGTGAAGATCGGGGCCTGTCTGCAAGATTCAGTAAAAGAGCAACTTATTGACATGCTTCGTGAGTATGTGGATGTTTTTGCTTGGTCTTATCAGGATATGCCAGGGTTGGACACCGACATTGTTATGCACAAGCTGCCTCTGAAAGAAGATTGTCCGCCAGTAAAACATAAGCTGCACCGTACTCGCCCAAATATGGCCATGAAGATAAAAGAAGAGGTACAAAAACAGTGGGACGCCGGCTTCCTTGCTGTGACTAGTTACCCGTCGTGGGTCGCTAACATTGTACCTGTGCCTAAGAAAGATGGCAAGGTGAGGATGTGTGTGGATTACTGGGATCTGAACAGAGCCAGCCCGAAAGATGACTTCCCTTTACCTCACATTGATGTATTGGTCGACAATACGGCTCAGTTCTCGGTGTTCTCCTTCATGGATGTATTTTCAGGATATAATCAGATCAAAATGTCACCTGAAGACATGGAGAAGACAACTTTCATCACACCCTGGGGCACATTCTGTTATAAGGTAATGCAATTCGGACTAAAGAATGCTGGTGCCACTTATCAACGGGCTATGGTGACGTTATTCCATGACATGATCCATAAAGAAATTGAATGTTATGTGGATGACATGATTGCCAAGTCCCTCATAGAAAAAGACCACCTGGTGAATCTGTTGAAGTTATTCAAGCGTCTGAGGAAGTACCAATTGAAGTTAAACCCCAACAAGTGTACATTCGGGGTGCGATCCGGTAAGCTGCTGGGATTTATTGTAAGTGAAAAAGGGATTGAAGTTGACCCTGATAAAGTCAAAGCCATCCAAGAAATGCCTGCACCGAAGACTGAAAAAGAAGTTCGGGGGTTTCTGGGTAGATTGAACTACATTTCAAGGTTCATATCTCATCTTACTACAACCTGTGAGCCCTTGTTCAAGTTGTTAAGAAAAGAACAAACGGTCAGGTGGAATGAAGACTGCCAAAGGGCTTTTGACAAAATCAAGGAATACTTACAAGAGCCTCCAATCCGTATGCCTCCAGTCGAAGGAAGACCTCTAATAATGTACTTGACAGTATTAGAAGAGTCAATGGGGTGTGTGCTGGGCCAGCATGACGAGTCTGGTCGAAAAGAGTATGCAATATACTACCTAAGCAAAAAGTTTACCGACTATGAACAACGTTATTCACTGCTCGAGAAAACTTGTTGTGCTTTATCGTGGGCTGCTCGCCGACTAAGGCAGTATATGTTGACCCACACTACTTTATTGATCTCCAAGATGGACCCAGTCAAGTATATTTTTGAGAAGCCAGCACTTACCGGACGGGTTGCAAGATGGCAAATGATTCTCACAGAATATGACATTCAGTACACATCTCAGAAAGCCATCAAAGGCAGTGTATTGTCTGATTATCTTGCTGAGCAACCCATTGATGATTACCAGCCAATGAGATTTGACTTCCCTGATGAAGACATCATGTTCATAAAAGCAAAAGATCGTGAAGAGCCTATTCACACTGAAGGGCCTGACCCAGAAGAAGAATGGACTATGATGTTTGATGGGGTTGTTAATATGAACGGGCGTGGTGTTAGTGCAATACTCATTACACCTAAGGGAGTTCACATGCCTTTCTCGGCAAAATTCACCTTTAACTGCACTAACAAGGAAGTTGAATACGAAGCTTGGATCATGGGTCTTGAGGAGGCCAGTGACCTCAGGATCAAGACTTTAACTGTGTTCTTAGATTCAGCTCTGGTAATTAATCAAACCAACGGCAAATGGTACACACACCAGGAGCATCTGATACCTTACCGGGATTATACAAGGAGATTACTGACTTTCTTCACAACAGTCAAGCTTGAGTATATCCCTCGAGATGAAAATCAGTTTGCAGATGCTATGGCTACCATTTCATCCATGATCAAGATTCAAGCTGCCAACTTTGTTCCACGGATTTCAGTATCCAAACTTGACAGACCAGCCTATGTATTCTCAACAGACCTTGTTAAAGATGATAAGCCTTGGTTCCATGACATCAAATGCTTCTTGGAGGATCAAACATACCCACCTGGGTCATCATCCAATGATAAGAAGACATTAAGAAGGCTAGCTGGTAGTTTCTTCCTGAATGCTGATGGTTCCTTGTACAAGAGAAACTTTAATATGGTACTCCTCAGATGTGTTGATAAGGCAGAAGCAGATTTGCTGATGCACGAGGTGCACGAAGGATCTTTTGGTACCCATGCTGGAGGGCATGCTATGGCTAAAAAGTTGCTAAGATCAGGCTATTACTGGATCACAATGGATGCAGACTGTTGTGCTTATGCCCGGAAATGCCATAAATGCCAGATTTATGCAGATAAAGTGCATGTGCCTCCAAATCCTTTGAATGTGATTCTTAACCCTGGCCTTTTTCCATGTGGGGCATTGATATGATTGGCAAGATTGAACCGACTACTTCAAATGGCCACAGATTCATCCTGGTAGCTATTGACTATTTTACCAAATGGGTTGAAGCAGCTTCCTATACGAACGTCACCAAGCAAGTGGTAGCCCGATTCCTGAAGAGAGACATCATCTGTCGGTATGGAGTGCCCGAGCGAATCATTATTGATAATGGTTCCAACTTAAACAACAAAATGATGGCAGAACTGTGCCGGGACTTCAAGATCCAACACCATAATTCTTCTCCTTACAAGCCAAAGATGAATGGCGCTGTGGAGGCATCTAACAAGAATATCAAGAAGATTGTCCAGAAGATGGTGGTCACCTATAAAGACTTGCACGAAATGCTACCATTTGCCTTGCATGGGTACCGTACCTCTATCAGAACATCCACTGGGGCAACACCATATCAGCTTGTTTATGGTATGGAGGCAGTCCTACCTGTTGAAGTTGAATTACCCTCCCTGCGGGTACTGATGGATGTTAAACTGAATGAACAAGAATGGGTCCGATCCCGATACGAACAACTGAATCTGATTGAAGAGAAGATATTAGCTGCAATCTGCCATGGGCAGTTATATCAGAAAAGAATGAAGAAATCCTTCGATGAGAAAGTTAGGCTTCGAGAATACAAAGTAGGAGATCTTGTGTTGAAAAGACTCCTCCCTCCTCATACAGACCACAGGGGCAAGTGGACTTCGAATTACGATGGTCCATTCATAGTAAAGAAAGTTTTCTCTGGTGGAGCACTGATGCTCAGTACTATGGATGGTGAAGATTTCCTGTCTACTGTGAATTCAGATGCAGTTAAAAAATACTTCGCATAAAATGACCCGCTGGACATAAAAAATAGAATGTAAGTCCAGGCAAAAATAGGGCATCCCGGCGAGTCAAAAACAGAATAAAAGACTCGGGAAAAAATAAGGGAAAATAAATAAAAAAATGTGTACCCGCTGAGTTGAAAAGCCGCATTGGACAGCTCAGGAAAAAATGGGTATCCCGGTGGATTGAAAACCCGAAAGGGCGATCCACGCAAAATAAGGGAATAAGCGAACAATTGCATTCTGAATTCGTCTGTATCACTTACAACATGGAAAGCTTCTAAGGGTTCGAGCATCGGTTAGAACCATCCTTCTTCGAAAGCAAGATGAGAAGAACGTCAACGTCATACGAGTCATAGAAAAAGGGAAGCTCACTGAAGCGTCATCAACATTGCCAGCATCTTTTTGTTTCTCGATTTGTAACAATCTCCTCATTTCAGGGGATCTATTTTTTTGACTGTACTTGCCAATTCAGGGCACACATATTAATAAGATCAGATTTTCAGTCACCTTTCGTCTTGTACATTTTATTTTCATTTGCAAAATGTTTGATATCCTTGGTATAATGATTGCATAATTACAGATGCGTCTTTCCTAAAATTGCATGCTTACAGGAAATATGTTTGCTCTCGGGAGTGTCAAAATTCCTATGATGGAATCCAGTAAGGGACACCTCGGGGCACTTGTATGTTTCTTTGTCATAACAGATTGCAGGTATTCAAAGCGCAACGTGTCGCTCCCACCAAATGACACCCAGGTCAAGAGGGGTACAGACGCGAACGGTCAGCGAAAGAGAAGGAAATAAATAGAGTCGCCAGCTAGGCATTTTTATCCCGAAGGAAAGGTAATGCTGCATAAACCTAAGAAAAGATGGATAAGACGGTTGCGAACCAGAGAAACTGAGAAAGGGGGTTGGTTACAACCTGGGAAGGTATTAGCACCCAGATTGTCCGTCGTACTCGACGGGATCCACGCTTAAAAGATTTGTGCTTAAAGGGGTAGTGTCAGTGCTATTTTATGTGCAAAAGAGCTGGAAACGGATGCAAGTGTTAGTGTAAAAGGAATGTGAAGAGTGTCAGTGTAAGAAAAGAATATGAAGCTCAAGATCATGAGGCTTAAAGAATAATGCTGGAAGAGGGGGAGTATACAGAGACTTTTTGTTCGATAACTGTTAAGTTATGCCTACGTATCCTCTTGTGCAATGAGGAAGTCAGAACACCGTAGTTCGACTCAAAGAGACTGAAAGATAAACTGACTTGTGAACTGCTTACTTGTCTATGCTCAAGTTTATGACCTGTCTGGCTCAGGTGCTAACTGTCTTGCATTAGACGGAAGAAGCAAGTTCTCGCTTGTGAATGAATGTGGTGAGAAAAGAATTCCGGAGGAGACGATTATTGTTTTTTTTTGTGTTTTCAATCTTTTATTGATTTTTGTGTTTGTCATAAGTTAATGAGCTTAAGCCTAAACCAAGGGTTGGTAAACTCATCACATCTTCCCTCTGATTAGGGGTAATGAGAACACCTTAAGTATGAAGTAAACACCTCACACTTAATCACCATGATGTAGGATTAAGATCATTAACCTACTTGCATTTATTTAGATGTTTTTGGAGTTTTTTTTTGTTTAGTGTTAAGTAATGAGTTTAAGCCATAATCAAAGATTTAATGGCCCCATTACACCATCCTAATAGAAGGATGATAGATGAGAACATTTAAGCTGAGGAAGATACCTCAACTTAATCCATGATTAGGGATTAACCTCATGACAAAACAAAGCCTTTATTAAATGGATTTTAGTTAATGGTATGAGATTAAGAAGTGAATTTTATGGTTTGAAAGACAACTTGAGGGGGACTTGTCCTTTAACACTAGGGTTAGTCCTTCTTAACCAATTAAGGAAGAATTGGAACCCTAATGCAAGGCCCAAGTTACAAGCTTGATGTCTTAGTGATTATTAGGTGGATTGATTAAAGGATTTAAAAATATTAAGGGTTTAATACTAAGGATTAAAGTTATACACTCCATCCTAATAGAAGGATGCAGGCATAAGCTTAATCACAAAGCCTTAAAACCTTTAAGGTTTAGTCCTTGATTATGAGATGAGAAGAGAAGACACAAAAGATGACACAAAGGTAAAACTAATGGGGGACTAATCAAACCTTAATTGTTATCAGGCTTGGGTGTTCCTAGGGTTTATGAGGCTTGCAAGAGATCTTCAAGGAAAAAAAAGCCAACAAGGAAGAAGCAGGTGAAAGGAGGAAGAAGCAGAAGAAGCAAGTCAACTTACTTCACGTAAGAAGATAAGTTGCTTGAAGAAAGAAAGTGAGAAGGAGACATGAGTGAGAAAGCTCACTCTAATACACAAGTAAAATGCAGAAATGATGCATAAGAGATATGAGAAAAGAATATGAGAAGTGAAGGCAAATTCACTTCTCAATGACTTACCACCTGAAAAGTTAGCAATAAGAAATGAAATGAAATGAAAATGAAATGAATGCAATGATGCAAACCAAAGTCAGAAGCATAAGCATCATGTTAATAATGCTAATAGATAAAGCAAACACAAGACAAGAGTTGTGGATGATCATACAAGGACAAGGATGCAAATGAAGCATGTTTTGAACCATGAAAGTTCATGAAAGTTTATGAAATGGAATGAATGCATAACATGGCAAATGAATGATGTAATGATCAAACATGATTCTAATGTGTCCTAAGATGTCTTAGAAGTCATGTGAATGCACAAAATGTCATGGCAAGTTCATGTATGCAAGCATATGAGAGATGAATACAAATGAAGGCAAAAATTAGGGTTTATGCACATGACACAAAGCAAAATTCAAAATCAGAAGCAAATGACAAGATAAAAAATTGAAAAGGGGATCCAAGGAACCCTAATCCTACATACTCTCACTTCCCAAAGGAGGGGACCTAACTCTTAACCTAATGGGAGTTATGATTTTCTCAAGTTGGCTAGGGTTTTAAGGCACTCAAAAAGGAAAAATGCACATCAAATTGAAAATGAAAGATAAATTCAAACCAATTTTACCCTAGAAACTACATGGTATGAAGAATGCAATGCAAAAAGAACCAACATCAAACTCCTCATGGTTAGGTAGAAAAGAATTTTTCAAGTTAGGGCAAACATATTGACTTTTAAGAACTTTAATTCCAAAGAAAAATGTCAACATAGGTCAAAAACCAAAAAGAAATTTGTTTGAAGAGTTTGATAATGTTCCTAAATGTATTAAAATGCAATGTGAATTTTTTTGGGATTTTTAAATACCTAAATGTATTTTTAATTAATTAATTATCATTAACTAATTAAAAATAATCATTTAAATGATTTAAAAATAATTTTTGATGCAAAAAATAAAAATAAAAATATTTTTGGGTTTTGAAAATTATTAAAAGATTTGATAAAAATTTTCAGAAGTTTTTTGATGTATTTTGCTATATTTTTTGATGTATTTTGCTATATTTAATAAAATGATAAAGAAAATGCAATAATTAAAATGAATTTAAAATATGAATTAATGAAAGTAATCAGATCAAGTGGCTGAGGTTCAAAGAGAAAATGGAGGGAATTGACTTCGCGCGCTAATGGACGGCCCACATTCAAACTTCACTAATTATGATTAAACCCTAATCAGATGCCCTAATTACTTTAAGGTGACCGGAACAGTGTTCCGGTCATCTTCTCCGGCCAGCCAAATGTGCTATCTCACTCCATACGCAATCCTAAGCTCTCTAACTCCCCAGAATCAAACATCTAACAACCCTAAACATGAATCCAGCCCTAAAACTCATTTATTTTTACTCAAGATCAGGAATCAAAGCCAAACGCAAAATACGCAGAAAATTTCAGAGGTTCAATACATGCTTAATACTTGACCATTTCCAAAACTAAACATATCAGGATCATCAGTGAATCATGGAGAACCAATTAGAAACTTAAAAACACGTTTCTGGAAAAAAAGTTCTTGAGGATACCTGAACTGAAGCTTTCAAAAATGGTGCTTTCAGGCCAGTTCCTTGCTTCAAACCAGCTCCAATGACCCTCCTCAAGTGTTTGTGATGCTTGGTTGGAGTTTATATGGTCTCAAAATGAAAATGGCAGAAGTTCAGTTTGTGAAATGTGAAAATCGTATTTTTGATTGTGAAGGTTTTAGGGCCAAATGAAAGGTGGCAAATGATCAGTGGATCATGGTGAGTTGAATGGTGAAAGAAACTTGAAGGTTTGATGGTTGAATCAAGAGTTTCGAAGGCTTTTGCAAAAATTGGATTTTTGGAGTGTGTTGAGTTCTTGGAGTTTCAGGTTGTGTTGTTATGTGCTTTTGCTTGGTTTTGATCCACAAAAAGAAGTGTGATAGGTCAGAGAGTGGGTGCTGGCCTATGTTTATTGGTATGGGCAAGTTGCCAAAATGTCAAAAGTTGGTGTACTTGAGGTATGGGCACATGGCATGCCAAGGACAATGAGGTGTCCTGCACAGCAAGGATCAAGGAATGCTATGAAATTAGATTTGATAAGCTGTGGCAAGTGGATGAGAGGTTTTGATCCATTTTGCAATTTTGGGGAAGTTTGGCCCCTTTTGAAATTTGTGAAGTTCAAGGCATGAAACTTGAAAATTATTTGTGAAATTCTGATTTTTAGGTCATGTGTAATGTTTGTGTAATGGTTAGAAGTCACTTTGAGGTCACATTTGGCTTTGGCAAGTGTTTTTGCAAACTTCCCTCTTTGGTACATAAGTGAAAATTTGTGATTTTGTCCAACTTTGCAAGGCCATAACTTGAGTTCTATGATGAATTAGGTCAAGTTCTTGTACTTTTTGAAAATGGGAGGATCCAATCTACAACTTTCATGACCAAGAATTTTTCATTTGAAGCATTTTTGAATCAAAAAGAGGAGGTTGAAAAACTTTCCCAAAATGGCAAGTTTGCATTACAAGTCACTTTCCCAAAATGGCAACTTTGCAAATGGCTTGAAATTCTTCAATTTTGTGAACTTCTAACTTCTTATAAGATCAAATAAAGATCATATACACCCAAAATGATGGAGAAGGCCCCTTTGGTTGGGTGATTGGGGGCCTCAGATGCCCTGATTTTGCACTGACTTGCTCAAGAAGTCATCTCGTGATCAGATGCCTTCCCCATTGAATTTCTTCATGAAAATTGGTATGTATGATCCTTATAACATGTAGAGACCAATAGAAACAATAATGACCAGAAAATTTGGAGTTATGGCCTCTGAAACCAAAACCCTAATTTTAGGTCATCTGTGCAATTAAGCTTGGCTCTGCTTACATGCCTTCCTCAGTTCTTGTGATTTTCTGACTTCCTTGACCTTGGGAGGATATAATATGATGCTTGAACATACATGGACCCTCTTGAGATGATTGAAGCCCTGTGGAGTGGCTCAGATAGCTCAGGGATTGCTCAGATCACAAACCCTAGATGCAGATGACTTTGAACCAATGCAGTGAAGCAAAAATGCAATATGAGATGATATGATTGAGCTTATGAAAATGAAATGAATCAAAATCCATGGTGAAATGAGTGAGGGAAAATTTGGGGTGTTTACACAACGTGGGGCATGAAAGCTCCTCCCCAAACCAAACAGCATCAGAAGGGGCTCCTTTCCCCAGCAAATTTCATCATCCTCAGCAGGATCCTCTACAGAAATCACTAGGAAGGTCGTTCAGTGATCATTCCTCCCCAGCCAAGTTCTAGACAGGGAATCATCTCCCTGCAGAGTTTCAGCCTCTATCCAGAAGAGCAATGTCTGAAGATCACAACAAAGTGACGAAAGCTTCCGCGGACCCCAGCTGGGCTCCTCATCACCAAGATAGGTCTATCAGTGACCTGTTTCCCCAAGCAGTCATACATATTATCAGATCTACCAATGATCTTTTCCCCAGCTGAGATATTCTTTCAAACAGATCAGCCAGAGATCTTCATATTTTCCCCAGAGCGTAGAATTCCGTCTAATACGAAGCATTACGGCAAAAATCAAACATATTGCATAATCATAATCCATGCTTTGAATCAAACACCTGTCTATACCAATATTCTATCAACTATATATATACAAAGACTCACAGTCACAGCAGAAAGCCTAAGTGTCCCTGTTGCACTCTCAAATACAGATACATGCTCCTTTTGACACTCGTATGTGTCATCATTCCCCAGTAAAGTCGCCAGAACATTTTCTGCCAGCAGATACTTATCCACAACATGTTTTTCTCGACACTCGTCCATGTCATCTCAATCTCCACACAGAAAGCCAAAGTGTCCTCTTTGCACTCTCCAGCACAAATACTTGTTCATATATACCATACTGACACTCGTCCGTGCCATATCATCCCCTGCAGATAATCCACAAACATCCGTTTTAAATACAAATACCTATACACTCTCTTGACACCCGTCCGTGTCACCCATCCCCGGCATGGTTACCCAAACACTCATTGTAAACCAAACACTTGTTTATGACGCACTTCTTCCGACACCTGTCTATGTCATCTTATCCCCACAGATCTTCAGAATATCTTACATCCATAAGTTCATAACTTACACACTTCCTCTTATGATACTCGTCTGCATCATACTCTCCCCAGCAAGTTGAACACTCATCTGTGTCTCACTCATGCTTATTTTTCACTCATGCAGATACTCGTCCGTATCTTGTATACACTACTTATCTTCCTCAGATTTGACACTCGTCCGTGTTCTTTGTTAACCAGTTGGTACTTGTCCGTACCCTCATTTCTGAACATGCGTCAGCGTTTGTTTCTACCGATACTCGTCTATATCATAGTCTTAAGGATGCTCTCCCACATCTTTAATCTATACACAATATCAAACACTTATACCTTTTTCTTGAATTTAGACACTCGTCTGTGTCCATCCTTCCCCAAAAGAGTCCCCAACAAATCCTAATAATTATTTCCTTTCTATCTGACATTCGTCCTATGTCATGATGCTTTCAGTAGCCGTACCCTGCCAGGTGATCGTCCTTCACCTTTTGATGACCATCCCTCATCATTCCCTCAGAGTAGTCTCCATTATTGGAACCCTTTTCTATCCGGCATTCGTCCTATGTCGTGATATTTTTAGCAGCCGTCCCCTGCTAGGTGATCGTACTTCACCTTCTTGATGACCGTCCTTCATCACTTTATCTGATGGCCGTCCCCATCGTTGATCTTGTTACCTGACATTCGTCCTATGTCATGATAAACCCCGAGAGCAGCCGTACCCTGCTAGGTAATCGTCCTTCGCCCTTTTGATGATCTTCCTTCATCATGCTTATCCGATGGTTATCCCCGTCGTCGACTCTTTCTATCTGACATTCGTCCTATGTCATGATATTTTCGGCAACCGTACTTTGCCAGGTGATCCCCCTTCACCTTTGATGACCGTCCCTCATCCTTATCCCCAACAGAGCAGCCGTCCCCTGCTAGGTGATCGTCTTTCACCTTTGATTTCATTAACCCAGTGGCCGTCCCCATCATTGTTTACCCATTAATTTATAAACCTGATGGCCGTCCCCATCGTGATACTGCCATCACCCCAGCGTGTCGGCCGTCCCCGTCATTGGTTTATCCCCAGCAGTCGTCCTCTGCTCGACGGTCGTCCTTCGTTGCCCGCACTTTATAATCATATTTTTACTGTCTTTTACAATTTATATCCCTTTTCTTCTTCTCCCCAGCGAGTGCAAATTTTGGACTGTCTTTGGTATTCAACCATAAGTTATCTTGTTTGTCTGTTAAGCCAGGCGCTTACATCCTACACAGCTAACTCATGTTTGAATAGGGGCAGCTGTAAACACCCCAAATTTGCCCTCAATCATTTCACCATGGCTTGTGATTCTTTTCATTTGCATAAATTCCATCATATCAACTCATATTACATTTTTGTTTCACTGCATTGGATCAAATTCATCTGCATCCAGGGTTTGTGATCTGAGCCATCCCTGAGTCATTTGAGCCACTCCAAAGGTCTTAAATCATCTCAAGAGGGTCCATGTATGTTTAAACATCATATTATATCCTCCCAAGATCAAGAAAGTCAGAAAATCACAAGAACTGAGAAAGGCATGGAAGCAGAGCCAAGCTTAACTACACAGATGACCTAAAATTAGGGTTTTGGTTTCAGAGGCCATAACTCCAATTTTTTTGGCCATTCTTGTTTATATTGGTCTCTATATGTTACAAGGATCATACATACCAATTTTCATGAAGAAATTCAATGGGGAAGGCATCTGATCAATAGATGACTTCTTGAACAAGTCAGTGTAAAAACAGGGCATCTGAGGCCCCCAATCATCCAACCAAAGGGTCTTCTCCATCATTTTGGGTGTATATGATCTTTATTTGATCTTAGAAGAAGTTAGAAGTTCACAAAATTGAAGAATTTCAATCCATTTGCAAAGTTATCATTTTGGGAAAGTGACTTGTAATGCAAACTTGCCATTTTGGGAAAGTTTTTCAACCTCCTCTTTTTGATTCAAAAATGCTTCAAATGAAAAATTCTTGGTCATGAAAGTTGTAGATTGGATCATTCCCTTTTCAAAAAGTACAAGAACTTGATCTAATTCATCATAGAACTCAAGTTATGGCCTTGCAAAGTTGGGAAAAATCACAAAATTTCACTTATGTGCCAAAGAGGGAAACTTGCAAAAACTCATACCAAGGCAATTTGTGACCTCAAAGTGACTGCTAAACATTACACAAACATAATACATGACCTATAACTCAGAATTGCCCAAAGAAATCCCAAATTTCATGCCTTGAACTTCAAGTAATTCAAAAAGGGCCAAACTTCCCCAAAATTGCAAAATGGATAAAAACCTCTCATCCACTTGCCACAACACATCAAATCTGATTCATAAACATTCCTTGATCTCAGCTGAACCGGGACATGCCCAAATCCCAGCCTGCCACTTGCCCATACCTCCAAGTACAAAACTTTTGACTTTTTGGCAAGAAGCCCATACCAATCAGCTGCAGCCACCACCCACTCTCTGGCCTATCATAGCATGTTATGTGGATCAAACCCAAGTTATAACACACAAAATTGCAAGCTGAAACCTCAGATTACTCAGCATACATAAAATCACTCTAACTAGCAAAAACTTTCGAAACTCGTAGCTCACTGACTCAGCATCACTAAAGGACCCTTTCCCACCCTTCAAACAAGCCTAAAAAGCACCCATAGCCAAAACACGATTCTGGTGCAGCAAGGTTGCAAGCTCTCAAGCCAGCCACTCTCAAAGATTTTCAAGCATTGAAGCTTCATCAGGAGGCCAAAGGGAGTGATTTTGCATAAATAAAAGGTCCAGAAAGCCCAAAGTTGTAAGGTTCAAAGCTCAGGTAACCTCTTCAAACATTTTTCCAGAAATCTCTTTTTAAGTTTCTAACTGATTCTCCATGATTCATTGATGATCCTGATATGTTTGGTTTCGAAAATGATCAAGTATTGAGCATGTATTGAATGTCTGAAATTTCTGTGATATTTTCCGTTTGCTTTCGATTCTTGATTTTGAGTGAAAATAAATGGATTTTGAGGGCTGAATCTTGTTTAGATCTGTTAGAGGAGTGTTTTTGGAGAATTTGGTGAGTTTTCATTGCGTATTGAGAGAGATAGGGTGAGGAGGCTGCCGGAGAAGATGACCGGAGCTCTTCTCCGGTGGCCTGAAAGTGATTAGGGCAAAACCTCATTAATTAGCCAAGTTTAAACCTGGACCGTTTGATATGGGTTTGACGCGTGTTTTTGAGGGCCGGGATATCTCCATTAAACCTTAATCCTGATTTAATTGAGTTTAATTAATTATTTAATACAAATTAGCCCAAAGCGAATCTTGTCCATCCATTTGCGCGCTGGTCAAACCAAATCCCTTCAGTTCAAATGTGAATCATCAGATCATCCTACTTTTCCTTATTTCAATTTTTAATTCATTTTTTATCATTTTTCTTGCACAATTTATTTAAAATACCTAGAAAATCCTAAAAATATTTTCCTTTTGCATTTTTATTTCCAATATTTTTCTCAACCAGAAAACATTTTTTTTTTTATTTTTTGCATTAAAAAATCATTTTTTAAATATTTAAATGTTTATTTTAATTAATTAATGGAAATTAATTAATTAAAATACCATTTAAGTTTCTAAAAATCACCAAAAAAATCACATTACATCTTGACACATTTAGAGACATTAACAAACCATTCATACAAATTTCTTTTTGGTTCTTGATCCATTTTGACATTTTTCTTTGGATTTAGGATTCTTAAAAATCAATATTTTGACCCTATCTTAGAAAAATCTTTTCTGCCTAACCATGAAGGGTTTGATAGTGATTCTTTTTGCATTGCATCCCACATATCATGTACTTTCTAGGATAAAATTGGCATGAATTTGTCTTTCATTTTTTATTTTTTTTGCATTTTTCCTTGTGAGGTACCTTAAAACCCTAACAAACTTAGAAAAATCATAAGTCCTTTAGGGTTTAGCTTCTGACCTTCCCCTTTGGGCAGTGAACTTGTATAGGTTTAAGGTACCTTTGATCCCATTTTCATTCTTTATCTCATGTTTTGTTCTGATTTTGAATTTTGCATTGCATCTTGTACATAAACCCTAATTTTTTGCCTTCATTTGCATTCATTCTTCACATGTTTGCATACATGAACTTGCCATGACTTTTTGTGCATCCACATGACATATAAGACATCTTAGGACACATTAGAATCATGTTTGATCATTCAATCATCCATTTGCCATGCTTTTGCTTTCATTTGATGTCACAAGTTTTCATGAACTTCCATGCTTCCTTACATGTCTCATTTGCATCTTCATTACTTGTATGATCATCCACATCTCATGATATCCATTTGTATCATCTTGTAGCATCATTTGCATCATGAACATGCTTCTGATTTTGGTTTGCCTCTTTGCATTTCATCTAATCTTCATTTCATTTCATTTCTTTTTGCTAACTTTTCAGGTGGTAAGTGTTTGAGAAGTGAATTTGCCTTCACTTCTCATAACCTCTTCTCATCCCTTTTATGCATCATTGCTGCATTTTAACTTGTGAATTAGAGTGAGCTTGCTCATTCATGCTCTTTCTCCTCTTTCTTTCTTCAAGCAACTTGTCTTCTTAAGTGAAGCAAGTTGTCTTGTTTCTTTCTTCTTCTCCTTCCCTCATCCTGTTTCTTCCATGGTGGCTTTTCCTTGAAGATCTTATTGCAAGCCTCATTAACCCTAGGAAAAACCAAGCATGATCATAATTAGGGTTTGATTAGTCCCCCCATTAGTTTTACCTCTGTTTCATCTTTGAGTCTTCTCTTCTCATCTCTTAATCAAGGACTAAACCTTAAAGGATTTAAGGCTTTGTGATTAGGGTTATGCATGTATCCTTCTATTAGGATGGAGTGTATAACTTTAATCCTAAGTGTTAAACCCTTAATGTGTTTAAATCCATTAATCAATCCATCTAATAATCACTAAGACATCAAGCTTGTAACTTGGGCCTTGCATTAGGGTTCTAATTCTTCCTTAATTGGTTAAGAAGGACTAACCCTAGTGTTAATGGACAAGTCCCTCTCAAGTTGTCTTACACACCATAAAATCCACTTCTTAATCCTACCATTAACTAAAATCCACTCTAAAAAATTCTTGTTTTGTCATGAGGTTAATCCCTAATCATGGATTAAGTTGAGGAGCCTTTCTCAGCTTAAATGTTCTCATATATTATCCTTCTATTAGGATGGTGTAATGGGTCCATTAAATCCTTGATTATGGCTTAAACTCATTACTTAACACTAAACAAAAACTCCAAAAACATCTAAGTAAATGCAAGTAGGTTAATGATCTTAATCCTACAATATGGTGATTAAGTGTGAGGTGTTTACTTCATACTTAAGGTATTCTCATTACCCCTAACCAGAGGGAGGATGTGATGAGTTTACTAACCCTTGGTTTAGGCTTAAGCTCATTTTCTTATGACAAACTCCAAAAGCAATAAAAGATTGAAAACACCAAAAACAAACAATAATCGTCTCCTCTGGGATTCTTTTCTCACCTCATTCACTCACAAACGAGAACTTGCTTCTTCTGTCTAATGCAAGACAGTTTGCACCTGAGCCAGACAGGTTATACACTTGATCATAGACAAGCAAGCAGTTCACAAGTCAATTTATCTTTCAGTCTCTTTGAGTCGAACTACGGTGTTCTGACTTCCTCATTGCACGAGAGCATACATAGGCATAACTTAACAGTTATCGAACAAAAGTCTCTGTATATCCCCCCTCTTCCAGCTTTATTCTTTAAGCCTCATAGTCTTGAGCTTCATATTCTTTTCTTACACTGACACTCTTTCATTTCACTTCACATTTCTTTTTACACTGACACTGATTCATTTCCAGCTTGTTGCACACAAAATAGCACTGACACTACCCCTCTTAAGCACAAACTTTCAAGCGTGGATCCCGTCGAGTACGGCGGACAATCTAGGTGCTAATACCTTCCTAGGTTGTAACCAACCCCCATTCTCAGTTTCTCTGGTTCGCGACCGTCTTATCCATATCTTTCTAGGTTTATGCAGCATTACCTTTCCTTCGGGATAAAAATGCCTAGCTGGCGACTCTTTTCAGTTCACCCTTGTGTTCTCTCTTTTTCGCCGACCGTTCGCGTCTGTACCCCTCTTGACCAGGTTTCATTTGGTGGGAGTGACACCATCGTGCAGAGGACGACTGCTGGGGATAAAACGGTAGGCTAAGCAATGACGGGGACGGCCGACAAGCTGGGAAAATAAAACGGTAAATAAAATAATGACGGGGACGGCCGACAAGCTGGGAAATAAAGAGATCATGATGGGGACGACCATCAAGTAAAGTAATAATGTTCTTTGGGGATTAAAGTAAACAATGATGGGGATGGCCATATGGTTTGCAAATTAAAGTAAACAACGATGGGGACGGCCATCGGTTAAAAGATCAAATGAAATAATGATGAGGGACGGTCATCAAAGGTGAAGGACGATCACCTAGAAGGGTACGGCTGCTCTCGGGTTCTATCACGACATAGGACGAATGTCGGATAGAAAAAAGTCGACGATGGGGACGACCATCAGATAAGCATGATGAAGGACGATCATCAAGAGGTGAAGGACGATCACCTAGCAGGGTACGGCTGCTCTCGGGTTCTATCATGGCATAGGACGAATGTCAGATAAAAAAATCAATGATGAGGATGGCCATCGGATAAAATGATGAAGGACGATCATCAAAAGGTGAAGGACGATCACCTAGCAGGGGACGACTGCTAAATCTCACGACATATGACGAATGTCAGATAGAAAATGGTTCCAATAATGGAGACTCCACTAGGGAAAAGGATGAGGGATGGTCATCCAAATGTGAAGGACGATCACCTGGCAGGGGACGGCTGCCGGGAGTATCGCGACATAGGACGAATGTCGGATAGAAGAAAAGTTGTTCCGCTGGGGAGTGGTAAACACGGACGAGTATTTACACTTTCCGAAATATAAGTGTTTTGACGCTGTGTATAGATTAAAGATGCGGACGAGCATCCTTAAGACCATGATACGGACGAGTATCGGTAGAAACAAATGCTGACGCATGTTCAGAGATGATGATATGAACGAGTACCAACTGGTTAACAAAGAACACAGACGAGTGTTGAATCTGAGGGGAAATAACTATATATACAAGATACGGACGAGTATCTGTATTGTAAACACCCCAAATTTTCCCTCACTCGTTCACACGATGGCTTGTGATGCTTTTCATTTGCATAAACTCAATCATATCATCTCATATTGCATTTTTGCTTCACTGCATTGATTCAAAGTCATCTGCATCTAGGGTTTGTGATCTGAGCAATCCCAAGGCCATCTGAGCCACTCCAAAGGTCTTCTATCATCTCAAGAGGGTCCATGTATGTTCAAGCATCATATTATATCCTCACAAGGTCAAGGAAGTCAAAGAATCACAAGAACTGAGGAAGGCATGGAAGCAGAGCCAGGCTTAACTGCACAGATGACCTAGAATTAGAGTTTTGGTTTCAGAGGCCATAACTCCAAATTTTTTGGTCATTCTTGATTCTATTAGTCTCTATATGTTATGAGGATCATGCATATCAAGTTTCATGAAGAAATTCAATGGGGAAGGCATTTGATCACAAGATGACTTCTTGAGCAAGTCAGTGCAAAATCAGGGCTTCTGAGGCCCCCAATCACCCAACCAAAGGGTATTCTCCATCATTTTGAATGTGTATGATCTTTATTTGATCTTATAAGATGTTATAAGTTCACAAAATTGAAGAATTTCAAGCCATTTGCAAAGTTGCCATTTTGGGAAAGTGACTTGTAATGCAAACTTGCCATTTTGGGAAAGTTTTTCAACCTCCTCTTTTTTATTCAAAAATGCTTTAAATGAAAAATCTTTGGTCATGAAAGTTGTAGAGTGGATCCTCCCATTTTAAAAAAGTACAAGAACTCATTCTAATTCATTTTTGATCAAAAGTTATGGCCTTGCAAAGTTGGAGAAAATCACTAAATTTTCACTTTTACACCAAAGAAGGAAATTTGCAAAACCTCATGCCCATGCCAAATGTGACCTCAAACCAGCTTCTAATCATCACACAAACATAATTCATAGTTCATAACTCAGATTTGCCCAAGAATTCCTCACTTTCATGCCTTGGATTACAAGTTACATAAGGCATTTTCTCATGAATCTCCAAAATTGGATTTTTTGCAAAAGGAACTTTTAATGCTTGAATTGAACACTAATTGATCTCAAAGCATTCTAGCAACTTCATATGGTACCTTTTGCTGCATATTTCCCAAGATATGTCACATGTCCATGGCCAAAAATCACAAGATGCACAAAGTTGGAATTTGGCAAAACACATGCTATCTTGCAATCCAAGTGTTGCAGTCCATCATAAACCATCCAAGGGTCATCCTCAAACTCAGCTGAGGCAGATATACCCTTTAGATTTCCTCTGCCATGGCCCATACCTATAGTACACAATTCTTGACTTTTTGGCCAATCACCCCATACCATTCCCACAGTACATGTCACTTCCTCAGACCTCTTCCAATAGTTTAGGGATGTGCTATGGATCACAAAGCAAGCTGGACATGAGCCACAAGGACACACACAAGCAGATTCACAAAAACTGGCCAAAACCTTCATCTCTTCGAAACTCCTTCCACATCCATCAAACCTCAAATTTTTCTTCACCAATGAACCACACATCCTCCATAGAACCAAGGTCCACCATTAAAACAGCCTGAAACACCATATATCTCTACTGTAAAACCTGCTATACCAAAACTCAAACTCCCAAATCAGCCACCAACAAAAGATTTTGACCATTCCATTGATCTCAGGAGGTTCAGAGGGGACTCTTTGCATAAAAGAAAGGCCTGGAAAGTTCATATTTACAGTTCATCACCTCAGGTAAGCTCAAGAACAAAACTTTTCAGAGCTTGTTTCTTTTTTGCAAAATGAAAATATATGTTATGCTGGTCATGCTGATACCCTTAGAATTAAAAATGGTGAAGAAATGACTATTTTGTGGCTCTCTGAAATTTCACCCGTAAAAATTGTTTGCTTCGATTCCCTTTGTTCTTGGGTTATAAATGATGTTTGAAGGTTGGTTTGAATGGGGTTTGGGTAGAGGATCATTTCTGGGTGGTTGATTTGGTGTGGGGTGGCTTGTAGAGTGTTTTAGGGTTTTTGCCCTGCCGGAGAAGATGACCGGAGCTTCCCTCCGGTCACCTGAAAGTAATTAACCCTAATTAGGGTTTAATCTCCAGGTGCATTGTGGGCCTTTGGATCGTGTTTAGTTTAGGAAGTGAATGGCTCAGATTCCACAATTAACTCTTAATTCATTTTAATTAATTTAATTTAGGATTAATAAATAATTTGACCAGAGTCAATCCTGACCCTCAGATTGCGCGCGCAGTCAAACATCCCCCCCCCCCAGGTTTGAATTCCAGCCATTGGATGAGATTACTTTCCCTTTTATTCAATTTAATTTTCATTTTCATTATATTTCTTTCCACGAATTTTTAAAAATAGTAAAATACATTAAAAAATTCTGAAATTTTTTATCAAATCTTTTATTAATTTTCAGAACCCAAAAATATTTTTATTTTTATTTTTTGCATTAAAAATTATTTTTAAATCATTTAAATGTTTATTTTTAATTAGTTAAAGGAAATTAATTAATTAAAAATGCATTTAGGTATTTAAAAATCACCAAAAATTTCACATTGCATTTTGATACATTTAGAAACATTATCCAACTCTTCAAACAAATTTTTTTTGGTTCTTGACCTACTTTGACATTTTTCATTGGAATAAAAGTTATTAAAAGGCAATATTTTGGTCCTAAATTAGAAAAATTCATTCTGCCTAACCATGAAGAGTTTGATGATGGTTCTTCTTGCATTGCATTCTTCATATCATGTAGTTTCTAGGGTAAAATTGATTTGAATTTATCTTTCATTTTCAATTTGATGTGCATTTTTCCTTTTGAAGTGCCTTAAAACCCTAGTTAACTTGAGAAAATCATAACTTCCATTAGGTTAAGACTTAGGTCCCCTCCTTTGGGCAGTGAACTTATGTAGGGTTAGGGTTCCTTTGATCCCCTCCTTTTATCTTGTCATTTGCTTCTGATTTTGAATTTGGCATTGCATATTGTATGTAAACCCTAATTTTGGCTTTCATTTGCATCCATCTTTCATTTGCTTGCATACATGCATCTTTCATGACATTTTGTGCACCCTCATGACATATAAGACATCTTAGGACATATTAGAACCATGTGTGATCATTGCATCATTCCTTTGCCATGATATGCATCCATATCATTTCATAAACTTTCATGAACTTTCATGGTTCAAAGCATGCTTCATTTGCATCCTCATCCTTGTATGATCATCCACAACCCTTGACATGTGTTTGCATCATCTCATAGCATCATTGAAATCATGTTTATGCTTCTGACTTTGATTTGCATCGTGGCATTTCATCTCATTTTTATTGCATTTCACTTTATTGTTATTAACTTTTCAGGTGGTAAGTGTTTGAGAAGTGAATTTTCCTTCACTTCTTATAATCTTTTCTCATCTCTTTTATGCATCATTACTGCATTTTACTTTTGTATTAGAGTGAGCTTGCTCATTCATGCTCCTTCTCCTCTTTCTTTCTTCAAGCAACTTGTCTTCTTAAGTGAAGCAAGTTGTTTTGCTTCTCTTTGCTTCTTCCTCCCTTCCATCCAGCTTCTTCCTTGGTGGATTTTTCTTTGAAGATCTCTTTCAAGCCTCATAAACCCTAGGAATACCCAAGCATGATAACAATTAGGGTTTGATTTAGTCCCCCCATTAGTTTTACCTTTGTGTCATCTTTGTGTCTTCTTTTCTCATCTCTTAATCCAGGACTAAACCTTAAAGGTTTTAAGGCTTTGTGATTAAGGTTATGCCTGTATCCTTCTATTAGGATGGAGTGTATAACTTTAATCCTAAGTGTTAAACCCTTAATGTGTTTAAATCCTTTAATAAATCCACACTAATAATCACTAAGACATCAAGCTTGTAACTTGGGCCTTGCATTAGGGTTCTAATTCTTCCTTAATTGGTTAAGAAGGACTAACCCTAGTGTTAATCGACAAGTCCCCCTTAAGTTGTCTTACAAATCATAAAACTCACTTCTTAATCTTACCATTAACTAAAATCCATTTAATAAAGGCTTTGTTTTGTCATGAGGTTAATGCCTAATCATGGGTTAAGTTGAGGAGCCTTCCTCAGCTTAAATGTTCTCATCTATTATCCTTCTATTAGGATGGTGTAATGGGTCCATTAAATCCTTGATTATGGCTTAAACGCATTACTTAACATTAAACAAAAACAACAAAAACATCTAAATAAATACAAGAAGATTAATGATCTTAATCCTACATCATGGTGATCAAGTGTGAGGTGCCAACCTCATACTTAAGGTATTCTCATTACCCCTAATCAGAGGGAGAATGTAATGAGTTTACTAACCCTTTGTGTAGGCTTAAGTTCATTTTCTTATGACAAACTTCAAAAAGCAATAAAAGATTGAAAACACAAAAAACAAACAACAATCGTCTCCTCCGGGATTCTTTTCTCACCTCATTCACTCACAAATGAGAACTCGCTTCTTCCGTCTAATGCAAGACAGTTTGCACTTGAGCCAGACAGGTCATACACTTGAGCATAGGCAAGTAAGCAGTTCACAAGTCAATTTATCTTTCAGTCCCTTTGAGTCAAACTACGGTGTTCTGACTTCCTCATTGCACGAGAGGATACGTAGGCATAACTTAACAGTTATCGAACAAAAGTCTTTGTATATTCCCCCTCCTTCCAGTATTATTCTTTTAGCCTCATTATCTTGAACTTTTCACTCCTGGTCTTACACTCACACTTCTCTTATACACTTCATTTTCTTCCAGCACTGACACTTGCATTCTTTCCAGCTTTGATACACAGATAGCACTAACACTATCCCTTTGAAACACAAATCTTTTAAGCGTGGATCCCGTCGAGTACGGCGGACAATCTGGGTGCTAATACCTTCCCAGGTTGTAACAACCCCCTTTCTCAGTTTCTCTGGTTCGCAACCGTCTTATCCATATCTTTTCTTAGGTTTATGCAGCATTACCTTTCCTTCGGGATAAAAATTCCCAGCTGGCGACTCTTTTCCTTCTGAGTTCACCCTTGTGTGTTCTCACCTCCTTCGCCGACCGTTCGCGTCTGTACCCCTTCTGACCGGGTGTCATTTGGTGGGAGCGACATGTATAAGTAAAAGCAAATATTATGAAGTATGGACAAGCATTGTGAAGTATGAGCAAGACATAGACGAGTGTTCAACTTGTTGGGGAAAGTTCAACAAGGACGGGTGTCAGAAGAGAAATTGTATAAGTTACGAACAATCATTTATATATGAGAGTGTAAAAGGTATTCTGGCGACCCTGGGTATAGGATGACATAGACGGGTGTCAACAAGAGTGTATTACGACAAGTGTTTGGTTTGCAACAGGTGACTTGGCAACCATGCTGGGGAAAGTGACACAGACGAGTGTCAAAAGAGTATGCAAGCATTTGTATTGAAGAGTGCAAAGGGGACACTTTGGCTTTTATACTGTTGATGACATATTGATGGTATTTGCAGGTGACTGGTTCGAACCTGACTTGTGATCATGCAAAATGTTTGATTTTTTCCATAATGCTCCGTATTAGACGGAATGCTACGCTTTTGTGGGGAAAATGATGCAAATGCTATGATTATGCAAAAGAAACCGCTCCGGGATTCGAATCCCACTGCTGTGAAGATCTCTGGCTGATCTATTTGGAAGGATATCCCCGCTGGGGATGAGATCATTGGTAGATCTGATAAAATATATAGCTCTATTTGAGGAAATAAATCACTGATAGATCTATCCTGTAGATATCTTGGGGTATCCCGGCTAGGGATGAGGAGACTTTGACAACTCCGCCGGGAAAAACATTCCAGATACTGCTTGGAGGAGGTGTGCTTGGCATGCCCCATACTGCGTATTGAATACCTGCAATCCTGTTAAGACAAAGAAATGCACAAGTATCCCGAGGTATCCTTTATCGGATTCCGTCATAGTAGTTAGATATTCTTGCGAGTAAATACATTTCTTGCAAGCATTTATTAAAAAATGGCTCATTTGTTTTATGCAAGTATTATATCATGGATACTGGACATTTTGCAAACGGAACAAAAGTGTACAAACGAGATGTGACTGAAAAACTTTGATTTTATTTTTCTGGGTGCCCTGAATTGGCAAATACAGTCAAAGAAATAGATCCCCTGAAATGAGGAGATTGTTACAAATTGAGAAAAGTAAAGGTGTTGGCAATGTTGACGACGCTCCGTTGAGCTTCCTTAGCTATGACCCGTATGACCTTAACAATCTTCTCATCTTGATTTCTAGAGAGGATTGATTCTGACCGATGCTTTAACCTTTAGAAGCTTGCCATGTTGTAAGTGATACAGACGAATTCAGAATGCAGTTGTTCGCTTATTCCCTAATTTTGTGTGGATCGCCCTTTCGGGTTTTCAATCCACCGGGATACCCCTTTTTTGCCTGAGCTGTCCAATGCGGCTTTTCAACTCAGCGGGTGTACATTTTTCAATTTTCCCTTATTTTTTGCCCGAGTCTTTTATTCTGTTTTTGACTCGCCGGGATGCCCTGTTTTTGCCTGGACTTACATTCTGTTTTTATGTCCAGTAGGTCCTTTTATGCGAAGTATTTTTTAACTGCATCTTAATTCACAGGGGATAAGAAATCTTCACCATACATAGTAGTGAGCATCAGTGCTCCACCAGAGAAAACCTTCTTTACTATGAATGGGCCATCGTAATTCGGAGTCTATTTGCCCTTGTGGTCCGTATGAGGAGGAAGAAGTCTTTTCAGCACAAGATCTCCTACTTGGTATTCCCGAAGCCTGACTTTCTGATCGAAGGCTTTCTTCATTCTCTTCTGATATAGCTTCCCATGACAGATCGCAACTAATATCTTTTCTTCTATCAGATTTAGTTGATTATACCGAGAATGGACCCATTCTGCTTCATTCAACTTTACATCCATCAGTACCCGTAAGGAGGGTAATTCAACTTCAACAGGTAGGACTGCCTCCATACCATACACAAGCTGATACGGTGTTTCCCCAGTGTACTTTCTGATTGAGGTTCGATACTCATGCAAGGCAAATGGTAGCATCTCATGCCAGTCTTTATAAGTGACCACCATCTTTTGCACAATCTTCTTGATGTCATCTTTAGAAATGTCCATGAAGAATACATATGCTGGTCGGTCAAGTCTGGATACCGAAATCTGAGGCACATAATTTGCAGCTTAAACCTTGATCATGGAGGAAATGGTATCTAGAGCATCTGTGAACTGATTTTCGTCTCGAGGGATGTACTCAAGTTTGATTGTTGTGAAGAAAGTCAATAATCTCCTCGTGTAGTCACGGTATAGAATCAGATGCTCTTGGTGAGTGTACCATTTGCCATTGGTCTGATTGATTACCAAAGTTGAATCTCCGAATACAGTTAATGTCTTGCTCCTAAGGTCAATGGCTTCCTCAAGACCCATGATACACGCTTCGTATTCAGCTTCGTTGTTAGTGCATGCAAAGGTAAGTTTTTCCGAGAATGGCATATGAACTCCTTTAGGTGTAATGAGCACTGCACCAACTCCACGACCATTCATATTGATAGCCCCAACAAACATCATTGTCCATTCTTATTTTGGGTCAGGCCTTTCAGTGTGAACAGGCTCTTCATGATCATTTGCTTTCAGAATGTGCACCGGACCGTACCGTACCCCGAATGTGCACTTGTTGGGGTTTAGCTTCAACTGATACTTTCTCAGTCGTTTGAACAACTTCAGTAGATTTACCAGATGATCTTCTTCAGTGAGGGACTTGGCAATCATGTCATCCACATAGCATTCAATTTCTTTGTGGATCATATCGTGGAACAATGTTACCATAGCCCGCTGATAAGTAGCACCGGCATTCTTCAGTCCAAACGGCATTACCTTGTAACAAAATGTGCCCCAAGGTGTGATGAAGGTAGTCTTCTCCATATCTTCGGGTGACATTCTGATCTGATTATACCCTTAAAAGCCATCCATGAAGGAAAATACCGAGAACTGAGCATTGTTGTCGACCAATACATCAATGTGAGGTAATGGGAAGTCATCCTTTGGGCTAGCTCTGTTCAGATCCTGGTAATCCACACACATCCGTACTTTGCCATCCTTCTTAGGCACTGGTACAATATTAGCAACCCATGGCGGGTAACTAGTTACAGCAAGGAAACCGGCGTCCCACTGTTTTTGTACTTCTTCTTTAATCTTCAAGGCCTTATCTGGACGAGTACGGCGTAGCTTCTGTTTCACTGGAGGGAAATCTTCTTTCAATGGCAGCTTGTGCATAACAATATCAGTATCCAGACCTAGCATTTCTTGATAGGACCAAGCAAAGACGTCAACGTATTTTCGAAGCATGTCGATGAGCTGTTCTTTCACTGAATTTTGTAGACCGGCCCCAATCTTCACTTCTTTCAAGTCTTCTTCGGTACCAAGATTAACTGTTTCAACCTCCTCCTGATGAGGAGTAATCACTTTCTCTTCTTGCCTCAACAACCTGGCTAACTCTTCAGGTAACTCATAGTCTTCTTCAACCCCTTCATCAGCTTAATTAATTGGATTGTCAAAGTCATACAAGGTCATAGCAGTGTTGTTGTTGGTGCAATCTAGAGGATAATCTCTGCAAGGGTTGAGATTCGTTCGTTTTAGTGATCAGTTTTAATCTTGTTTAGAAAAAGTGAAAATGAAGTTATTTATTTTGAAAACAATGCCATTTTATTTTTTTGTACAAAAGTGAAAAAATGAAAAGACAATGAGCGAAAAAGAGACTCGTTTGCAAAAGATGTCCGATATTCATTGATTAATCATTTGCACAAAATTACAATATGGCCCTATTACAAAATGAGTCCTGACACCTTGGGCAAGATGCAGGACTTGATGCATGCTAAAAAGACAGGAAATAATAATTACTCTACAGGAGTAACCCTTATAATTTCCTGGGAAGACCAGTTAAGGACTTGGTTCCCCGGGATCCTTGGATGTATCCAGCTCTCCAGGTTGCGGTCGCTTTCCTCCTCGTCTTCCAGATTGTTAACAACATCTGGGGTGAGCATCCCCCACTGACAAATTTGGGCTCTTTTGCAGCCTCTGATTGATCTTGTTGGAATGGTCTGTAACCCAAACCGAATCTATCTTCCTTCTTTTCCACTGGAAGAAGCTTGCCCCAGCCTTGAGCATTACCGTCTTCAACAACCTTTCGGGCTTGCTGATAAGAGATAATTGAAGTACCCATCATGTCTTCCTGAGATGCAGCCAATACTCCAGTAGCCTCATTAACATTTAGGGCCTCAAACCCTTGGCTCATTGTCTCATGAATTTCACCATCCATCTCAATATACTTGTATGTAGCCAGATGGCTAACAAATATGTCTTCCTCACCACATATGGTGATAATATGTCCTTCCCATTCATACTTCAGTTTATGGTAAAGGGTCGACGTTACTGCGCCTGCAGCGTGAATCCAGGGTCGACCTAGAAAACAGTTGTATGTCGGCTGTATGTCCATCATATAGAAAATGGTCTTAAAGACTTGTGGACCGATTATCACTGGCAACTCCACCTCTCCAAGAACAGATCTCTTGGAGCCATCAAAAGCCCAAACCACAAGGTTACTTGGCCGGAGAGCTATCCCATCATATTCTAGTTTGACAAGGGCTTTCTTGGGTAAGCCATTGAGTTAGGACCCAATGTCTACAAGAACATGAGATAATACAGCTCCTTTGCACTCCAGGGTTATGTGAAAAGATTTGTTGTGGAGACGTCCCTCTGTTGTCAAATCAACATCAGTAAAACCTAACCCATGGCTAGTATTGACATTTGATAACATTGTCTCCAGCTGATTTACAGTGATCTCTTCTGGCACGTAGGCAGCGTCCAGAACTTTGAGTAGTGCATCCCGATGGGCTTCGGAACACAACAACAGTGATAGGATTGAGATCTTTGAAGGGGTCTGGTGGAGTTGGTACACAACTTTATAGTCACTTCTTTTAATAATTCTCATAAACTCATCCACATCTTGATCGAAGGATGATTTATGAGTTTCCTTTGATGTTGATTCTTCCGGTATCACACTCTTCCCTTTGGCTTTGGCAGCAGCCTCTGCCTCAGTGTTGGTTCTAGGGATTTGTGATGCGAAGAGACGTCTGCTTCGGGTGAAGCCTCCGCCTCCCCCAACATTATCCACTTGGGGAGTGAGAACTGGAGAATCAAGAAGGACTTTCTCTCCGTTGCAGTATAGATCAGCACCATAATGCCATGGTATAGCACTGTCGTTATCATATGGGATTGGCCCGGGCACCGTGTTAGTGACTGGGCTTACTGCAGCAGATGTTGGGACTGTAATATTCTGTGGATCATAGAAAATAGTATCAGGACCTTTGGCGGATGTTGGTGGAGGTGAATTGAAGCTTTGTTGAGACTGTTGTTGAGGTTGTTGAAAATTGCTGGAATTCGGGACCGTTGTCGGGTCATAATAGATTGTGACAGTGGAAACATCATTGTTGGTTGTTGAAGTTGTAGTAGCTGGTGCAAACGAATTGTTGTGTGTTGAAGTGACAGATGGAATGATTGCTGAAGTTGTAGCCGAATCAGTTGGAACAATGGTTGTTGCAGTTGTAGAAGAACTAATAGGAAAGATGGTTGTTGCATTTGTAGAAGATTCACTTGTTGTTGACAAAAGGGTTGCTGGTGTTGTAGAAGCAGTGGTTGTAATTTGCAGAATGCCTTCATTAATCAAGTCATTGATGCCTTTCCTCAAGCTAGCACACCCATTCTCAGAAAGTTTGCATAATTCAGAGCAGGCCTCACAACCTGGAAACACTTGGCACTTTAAAAGCTGGGCTTTAACCTCTGCCAGAGGTGTTTGAATACATGCAATGTCTTCTATTAAACTCATGGGTGAGCCATCCTCTACTGCATTAATCCTTGGCCCATTGTGGCTTGGCATAGGATTTTTCATTACATTGGGAGGAGGTGCAAAGTTCAGGGCTTTTGAATCTACCAGATCCTGAACCTTCATATGCAGAGCTCTGCATTTTTCCGTAGAGTGACCAGGTGCATTGGAATGAAAAGCACACCTAGCATTGACATCATAGTTTCTAGGAAGGTTTTGAGGATCAGGTGGAGCCAATGTCCTCAACACAACCAGATTGAGCTTTAGGAGTTGTGGCAGCAGTGTAGCATATGGCACAGGAATGGGGTCAATTACCCGGTTGACCTGAGATGGCCGCTGTTGAAACGAGCGCTGTTGTTGATTGTTGTTATTATTGTTGTATGATATTTGTTGCGGAAACTGTTGTTGTTGCGGAAATTATTGTGGTTGTTGAGCATACTGGGGAGGTGGAGCAGGGATAGTAACAACAACAACTCTTTTGGGCAAGTATTGGGGTCTCCCTCTTCCCATGTGCACAGAGTTTGTCTCACCAGATCTACGGGGCCCAACAAATGGTTTTCTTGTACTGCTTGAACTGGCACCGTTATCGGAGATCTTTCCCATCTTCAATAGGCTCTCTATTCTTTCCCCAACTATCACCACATCTGCAAAGCTGGTAGAAGAAAAAGTTGCCAATCTGTCAATGTAGGTTCCTTGAAGAGTATTCATGAACATGTCTACCATCTCTCTTTCAGACATGGGTTGTTGAACTGCAGCAGCAAGTTGCCTCCACCTTTGGGCATATTCCCTAAAGCTTTCATGGGAAGATTGAGACATTCCCATTAGGAGGGTCCTGTTTGGGGCCATGTCCAAGTTATACTGATACTGACAGATAAAGGCTTCAGCCAAGTCTTTCCAGTTCCTTACTGTGGCTCTAGTCAGGTGGGAATACCATTCTCGGGATGCCCCTGTTAGACTATCCTCGAAGTAAAACATCCACAACTTCTCGTCCATGGTGTATGCTTTTAGTCTTCCCAAGAATGACGGGGGTTTGAACTTGTGAGGAATTCTCACCCATTCCACCAATCCCATGTCCATTACATCAAAACCCAGGGAATTTTGGGATTCAAGAGACCTCAGCTTCTCTGTAATCTCATCCAGCCTATGGTCATAAACTTCGTCCCCAGCTCCGATAACTGTAAACTGCTCTTCTTGAGGATCCTTTTGCAAGACCCTTCCTCCAGCAGTGTTACCCTGAGTATTCCTTATGGCATTGATTTCTGGGTTTAGATGAGGCCCAAACTCCGGTGGATCAGTGCAAGGCTGCACGTGATCATTGTTACTGGTACCTCCTGTACCCGGATGGTGTTCTTCAGGAGTATTCCTTTCAACCAACTCCCTTAGTCTTTCCTGGCTCTGAGCTAAACCACTCATTACAGTCATGAATTGGGTCATCTTATTCCTCATCTCAACCCTCTCATTTGCCATTTGGGTCCTCACTTCATTCAAGTCTTGCTGAACTTGATCCATCTGGAGTCCCGGAAGGTTGTTTCTTGTCGGGTACCGGTGTGTTCTGTTGACAGGGAACACTCTTCTGCGAGCAATGTTTCCTGAAACCACAACAAAGTGAGAAACAACAATAAAACAAAAACCTACAAAACAAAGAAAATGTTAGTATGCAATGCAATATTCCTATTTGTCTTCCAAGGGTATCCGGTTTGGTTCTTTGGTTTTGACCTTTCCAGACCTCGAGGAAATGCTGATGATGTTGAGAGATAAAGCCTACCAATAATACAAACTGATATATTACAAAGGATGAAAATACATAGTTTGATTACAAATAACATTCCCATGGTGGGTCAAAATACTACAATAAAAGAAAATTACAACAAATGAAAAGTACAAGCAAAAGAGTCAAACATCTAATCCAAAGTCATCCTCCCTGACTTCCTTCAGGAGGGCCTCAGTCACTGGACCCACTGGGTGCTCCGTAATAGTCCTGATGAGGAGGTTCCTGGTAGCAATGGCATTAGTCAACTTCTTATGCTTGTCCTGATCCCTTGACCTCTTCAACCCCGCCCGAAGTTTCAATTCAGAAATCTCTCTTTGAGCTACCAACAAAGCCTCCTGATGCTTCTTTTCACTAGCCTCCAACTACTCTATCTTAGCCTGAGTCCTTTGGTCTTCTTGTGCACGGGCTTCAGTGATCCTGATCCCCCTAGCCTGGCTCTCCTCCAGATAGTTCTCTGCCCTAGCTTTCTGAGTCTTTGCGTCCTTGCAAGCATTCTTTAGTATTAATTCCCTTGCCCTTGCCTTCCTGATATAGTCATTCGTCTTCTCAATCTTGGTCAAATGCTCAATCCTGAGCCTTTCCAATCTCTCATTATCTAGACGACTATCATTTCTCTCCCAGAGAGTCTTCTTCAAGGCTTCAGATAGCTGAGTATTCCTTTCTTTCAGCTTTTCAAACTCTTCCAAACTGACAGTAGCTGTAGGTTGTACTATAGATGGTCCAGGTACATCTTCTAAAGTAAATGGCATTCGGGTAATCTGAGCTCTGGTACGAGACCAATCAGAATACTGTGCTGAAGCAATGTTGTTGCACTTGCCAAGAATGGTTGTTCCCTTGGTCTGAATGTTATCCCAAGCCCAGGCAGCTTGTCTGACAACAACAGAGTTGGGTTGGATTTCACAGTTAAGAGTTTTAGCCAAATCTTGTCCTCTGGGAGGATGAACCAAAGCATACCCTAATTGTCTCTTGAAGAGCAAAGGGTTGTAGTTGATGCAACCTTTTACTCCTATCTAAGGCACATTAGGATATTTCCCACAACTAGTAATGATGTCTTTGCCTTTGGTGCTCTGAGTGCACCATCTGATGTCAACGCAATGAATCTCTTAGCCCAGTTCTTTTGCTGATGTGGGTTCAGGAAAGTATCTGATTTTAGCAAGTGTCTTAGAAGCCAAGAATAATAGAGAGGAGCACAGCATCTGACCAGTCTTCCTCTTTGCTTTTCATTCCTCTAGTGTACTGAGTAGTAGGAGTCTCCCAGCAAGGTAGGAACTGGATTCCTTAATAAGAATAGGTGAATGGCATTCTTGCTCATAAACTTTGGCTCATCTGCAAACAAAATAACCCCATATATACTGAGGGCTAAAAGTGCACAGACTGCCTTCCACTCTCCTATTGCAGCATGCAGGGTAGCCTGGGAGATCAAGAAGTCTAGGTGAAGGCCTGGAACCCCAGCCTTAGTTGTCATGTTCTGATCAATGAGGGCAGGCTCCAAATGTAATGTCCTGGCTATGTCTTCATTTCTTGGAGCAACCATCTCAGGGTTGAAAGGAATCCCTCTCTTGATAGGAACTCCTAAAAACATGGAAAATTCTTCTAACAGAGGTCCCAAATGGAAATCAGGAAATGTGAAGCATCTTAGCGGAGGATCATAGAACTGCAAGCAAGTATGGATCATGCTCCTCTGAGATGCATCCAGATCCATGACCATGTCCAATATGCCTCCATTATGATCTCTAAACAGTGGGACACGATCAGGGGTAATGAGGGACTGGACCTACCTGATGCCAGTCAGGGTGGGCTCAAAGAAGTGGTGAGTGATGTTACTCTTTCTTGAAGTGTCCATACTGATAATGGGTGTCGGTGAAGAGGCTGAGATAAACCCTGATGAAGACTAATGAACGAGATGCTGGAGATGGGTCTCTGATGAAGATAGCTGGAGGAGAATCATTGACAAACTAATGAAGGTGCTGGAGAAGATAATTGAAGCAGTATGAGCAATAGAAGGGGTCAAAACCAAACCAAAGGCAATACGATGGATACCCTGTAAAACAAATAAGCAAATTTTAAATGATGCAACAATGATGTATGCAAATGATATGCAAAAGGGTTTGTGATCAAGTGCTGGATCTGTTTATCTGTCTTGGTAAAAGTCCATGTGTGTTCATAAGTCCGGATGGAGGCTTAGAAATCCAGTAACCAGGTGAGGGGACTCAAATAAAGAGTCACAAGTCCAGGGTGATCACAAGAACTATCCAAAGTGGTGCATTCTTAAAAAAAATAGTAACAGGGTATGATGTGGTCAAGGGTTCCTGCAAACCTATAAACATCCCAACCCCCTCACATGTAGTGTTCTAGAACAAGGATCCTCAGACTTGGATCAGTTATGAGAAGTGTAAACAATTCTAACCAGGAGGTACAGTGTTTACAATAACCATAAAAAAACCTCCTCTAATTCACCTCAGATGCTAAAGGTCATAAAAAGGTCATCCAGACTTAGCAGGCTTCCCAGATAGCCCTAGTACTACAGGAAATCTGTAGCACAGAGTTCTCAAGAAGAAACCCATATCTGAACCGTGTTTCATATTCCCGCACCAGACCGAAATGGAATGGGAAATAATATGAAGCCACTCTAGCCTATGTGTCACTCAGGTCCCAGGTATAGGACCTTAATCACTCAATGATCCCCCACCCACCAAAACAGACAAGAGATCCAACACATGATAATGACAGTATGAAATGCATAAAACTGTAAAAGAAAGCAATAAATAAAGTTGTCCATAAAGCAATAAATAAAGCAAATAAATAAGCACAAGTAGTACATAACACCCCCGTAAACACAAATCAATCAAGTGCTAAGAGGAACCCACAAAAAGAACCAGAAGCCCTGGTTGCAATATAAGGGTCCCCAGCAGAGTCGCCAAGTTGTCGCTCCCGAAGATTTGCATCCTAGTACAAGCGCTAACGGTCGGCGAAAGAAGGAATGGAAGTGAAGTGAATAGAGTCTCCAGCTAGGCATTTTTATCTCGAAGGAAAGGTAATGCTGCATAAACCTAGAAAGATATGGATAAGACGGTCGCGAACTAGAGAAACTGAGAAAGGGGGTTGGTTACAACCTGGGAAGGTATTAGCACCCAAATTGTCCATCGTACTCGACGAGATCCACGCTTGAAAGTTTGTGTTTAAAGGGGTAGTGTCTGTGCTATATGTATCCAAAAGCTGGAAAAGAATATACAAGTGTCAGTGCCAGAAAATGAAGTGAGGTACTCAGGAATGAGGCTTAAAAAGAATGCTGAAAGAGGGGGAAGACACAAAGACTTTTGTTCGATAACAGTTAAGTTATGCCTACGTATCCTCTCGTGCAATTAGGAAGTCAGAACACCGTAGTTCGACTCAAAGAGACAGAAAGATAAATTGACTGGTGAACTGCTTGCTTGCCTATGCTCAAGTGTATGACTCGTCTGGATCGAGTGCTATCTGTCTTGCATTAGACAGAAGAAGCGAGTTCTCGTTTATGAATGAGTGTGATGAGAAAAAGAATCCCGGAGGAGACGATTATTGTTTGTTTTTTATGTTTTCAATCTTTTATTGCTGTTTGTGTTTGTCATAAGTTAATGAGCTTAAACCTAAACCAAGGGTTAGTAAACTCGTCATATCCTCCCTTTGATTAGGGATAATGAGAATACCTTAAGTATGAGATAAAAATCTTAACTTAATTACCATGATGATGTAGGATTAAGATCATTAACCTACTTGTGATTATTTAGATGTTTTTGGGTTTTTGTTTAATGTTAAGTAATGAGTTTAAGCCAAAATCAAGGATTAGTGAACTCATTACACCATCCTAATAAAAGGATAATAGATGAGCACACTTAAGCAGAGGAAGTTACCTCAACTTAATCCATGATTAGGGATTAACCTCATGACAAAACAAGCCTTTATTAAAGTGGATTTTAATTAGGAGTGAGATTAAGAAGTGAATTTTATGGTTTATAAGACAACTTGAGGGGGACTTGTCCTTTGACACTAGGGTTAGTCCTTCTTAACCAATAAAGGAAGAATTAGAACCCTAATGCAAGGCCCAAGTTACAAGTTAATATCTTAATGATTATTAGATGGATTGATTAAGAGGTTTAAACAAATTAAGGGTTTAACACTTAGGATTAAAGTGATACACTCCATCCTAAGAGAAGGATGCATGCATAACCCTAATCACAAAGTCTTAAAGCCTTAAAGGTTTAGTCTCTAATGATGAGGTGAGAAGGGAGACACAAAGAAGACACAAAGGTAAAAGCTAAATGGGGACTAATCAAAACCCTAATTATTTTCATGCTTGGATGTTTCTATGGTTTGTAAGGCTTGCAAGAGATCTTCAGAGAAGCCACCAATGGAAGAAGCAAATGAAAGGAAGGAGAAGCAGAAGAAACAAGTTACTTACTTCACTGAAGAAGATAAGTAACTTGGAAAAAGAATGTGAATGATGAACATGAATGAGAAGACTCACTCTAAAGCAAATAAAAATGCAACAAGGATGCATAAGAAGAATGATAAGAGAAATGAGAAGTGAAGGCAAATTCACTTCTCAAATTACTTACCACCTGAAAAGGTTAGCATAAAGGAAAGAAATGACATGAAAATGAAAAATATGAATGGGAAAATGCCAAAACCAGAAGCAATCACATGATTCAAATGATGATATGATATGATGCAAAGGCTAATCAAGTGTTATGAATGTTCATACAAGAGATGGAATGCAAAGGAAGCATGCTTTGAAGTTTGAGAGTTCATGAAAGCTCATGGAATGAAATGAATGCACATCATGTCAAATGAATGAAGAAATGATCAATCATGATTATAATATGTCCTAAGATGTCTTAGATGCCTTATCAGTGCAGGAAATGTCATGGAAAGTTCATGTATGGATGCATGTGCAGTATGAATGCAAATGAACATGTAAAATTAGGGTTTTAAGGCAACATGAGATGCATAAGGTCAAAACAGAAGCAAATCACATGATAAAAAATTGCAAATGAACTCAAAGGAACCCTAACCCCATATGATATCACACCCCAAAGGAGGAGGTCTAACTCTTAACCTAAAGAAAGTTGTGAATTTTCTAAGTTAACTAGGGTTTTTGGGTACCTTAAGAGGGAAAATGCAAATCAAATGGAAAATGCATGATAAATTTATGACAAAACTATGCTAGATAATACATGTTATATGAAGAACAATGCAAAAAGAACCAATGTCAAACCTTTCATGGTTAGGCAGAAAAGAATTTTTGAAGTTAGGGTTCAAAAAAGGGATTTTTATGAACCCTAAATTCAAGAAAAATGTCAAAGATGGAATAAAACCAAAAATAAATTTGTATGAATAGTTTTACAATGTTTCTAAATGTCCCAAGATGCAATGTGAATTATTTTGGAATTTTTAGAAACCTAAATAATATTTTAATTAATTAATTTCCATTAATTAATTAAAAAAACATTTAAATATTTTAAAAATGATTTTTATATGCAAAAAATAAAATATAAAATTTTTTTGGGTGAAGAAAAATATTTGAAATCAAAATGCAGAAAAAAAAATATTTTTGGAATTTTCTAAGTATTTTAAATAAAATATACAAAATAAATGCAATAAAATGAATTAAAGGGCTGGTAAACGCATCTGAGGGCTGAGATTCAAACTCACAGGGAAAGGGTTGACTGCGTGCGTGATTCTGTGGTCCAGATCACTCCTGGCTAATAAATCCTAATTAATTTAATTAATTCAGTTTAGGGTTTAATGACTCAATCTCAGTCATCCACGCACGCGGGTAAAACAAATCCTACGGCCATTATTCAAACTTAGCCCTAAACACGCCATTAACCCTAATTACTTTCAGGTGACCGGAGCTAAGCTCCGGTCATCTTCTCCGGCCAGCCAAACGTGTTATCTCACTCAAAACGTAAAATAAACTCATCAAACTCTCTAGAAATGATCCTCACATCACTCCAAACAAGAATCAACCAGCCAAATTCATTTATTTTCACTCAAGATCATGAATCAAAGGCAAACGGAAAACACACAAAAATTTCAGAAGCTTCATACATGCTTGTTTCTCACTCATTTTCAAAACAAAATAGATCATGATGATCAGCAAAACATAAAGAACATTTCTATAACCTAAAATTACATTTTCTGGAAAATTTGTTCTTGAGGATACCTGAAGTGGAGCTTTCTCAATCTGAGCTATTTGGCCTCCTCTTTGGTGCAAAATGACTCTAATGGTCCTCCTGGTGATACTTTGATGCTTGAAGAGAGTTTATAATGGCTGGTTTGAATGGTTGGTCTTCAACTGGCCAGAAATCATGTTTCAGTTTTGGGTGTTTTTAGGCTGCAATGAAGGGTGAAAAATGATCCTCTTGTGATGCTGAGTTGATTGATGAAAAAAGTTTGAAGTTTGAGTGTGTGTGCTATGAGTTTCGAAAGCTTTTTCTTTTAGGGTGATTTTGAGAAACTTGGTGATTCTGAGGTTTCAACCTTGTGTAATGTATGTTATGAGTTGCTTTTGATCCACATAACAAGCTTTGATAGGTCAGATGAATTGTTGTGGCCTATGGTGATTGGTATGGGCAAGTTGCCAAAATGTCAACATAACTTGTACTTGAGGTATGGGCTGGTTCAGAGGTTGTACAAGGGCATGTCTGGCCTCAGCATTGATCAAGGAGAGCAATAGAATTGAGATTGGGGTGATGCAACAAGTGGAAGCATGGTTGTATGGGTTTTTGCAAGTTTTGTGTATTTTGGCCCCTTTGTGATTTCTTGATGTGCAAGGCATATAAAATTGAGATTCTTGGGCCAATTCTGATCCTTAGGCAATACACTATGTTTGTCTGATGCCTAGAAGTGTATTAGAAGTCACAAAATGGCTTGGTTTGTGAATTTACAAAAAATACTCCTTGGTGTGAAAGTGAAAATTATGTTATTTTTGCCAACTTTGCCAAGCCATGAATTGAGTTCCATAATGAATTAAAACTTGTTCTTATACTTTTTGAAAAGGGAATGATCCAATCTACAACCTTCATGACCAACAATGTTTCATTTGAAGCATTTTTGGTTGAGAAAGAGGAGGTTGAAAAACATTCCCAAAATGGAATGTTTCCATTACAAGTCATTTCCATTTTTGGCAACTTTTGGTTTAGCTCAATTTTCTTCAATTTTTTGAACTTCTAAGCACTTCAATGATCAAATAAAGATCATATAACTTCAATTTGATGAAAAAACCACTTTGGTTCCATTGTTGGGGTCTCAAATGCTCTGATTTTACAATGACTTGCTCAAGAAGTTACCCAATGAACAAATGACTTCCACAATGAATTTCTTCATCAAACCTGGTACACATGATCCTTATAACATATTGAGACTATTAGAAACAAGAATGACCAAAAAATTGAAGTTATGGCCTCTGAAACCAAAACCCTAATTTCAGGTCATCTGTGTAGTGAAACCCTAGCTTTGCTCCCATGCTTTCCAAGTTCTTGTGATTTTTTTGACTTCCTTGATCTTTGAGGGATATAAAATGATGTTAGAACACACATGGACCCTCTTGGAATGATTGGAAACCTTTGGAGTAGCTCAGATGGATCCTTGGATTGCTCAGATCACAAACCCTAGATGCAGATGAATTTAAACTAATGTAGTGAAGCAAAAATGCAATGAGATGATATGTTTAAACTTTTGCAAAGATGAAAGATTACAAGCCATGGTGTGAGATTAGTGAGGGAAAATTTGGGGTGTTTACATGTAGCTGGTGCAAATGAATTGGTGTGTGTTGAAGTGACAGATGGAATGATTGGTGAAGTTGTAGCTGAATCAGTTGGAACAATGGTTGCCACAGTTGTAGAAGAACCAGTAGGAAAGATGGTTGTTGCATTTGTAGAAGATTCGCTTGTTGTTGACAAAAGAGTTGCTGGTGTTATAGAAGCTGTGGTTGTAATTTGCAGAATGCCTTCTTTGATCAACCATTAATCTCACTCCTTAAGCTAGCACAGCCATTCTCAGAAAGTTTGCATAATTCACAACAGGCCTCACAACCTGGAAACACTTGGAACTTTAAAAGCTGGGCTTTAACCTCTGCTAGAGGTGTCTGTATACACGCAATGTCTTCTATTAAACTCATGGGTGAGCCATCCTCTACAGCATTAATCTTAGGCCCACTGTGGCTTGGCATAGGATTTTTCATTACATTGGAAGGAGGTGCAAAGTTCAGGGCCTTTGAATCTACCAGATCCTGAACCTTCATATGCAGGGCCCTGAATTTTTCCATAGAGTGACCAGGTGCGTTGGAATGAAAAGCACACCTAACAATGACATCATAGTTTCTTGGAAGGTTTTGAGGATCAGGTGGAGCCAATGTCCTCAACTCAGCAAGATTGAGCTTTAGGAGTTGTGGCAGCAGAGTAGCATATGGTATTGGAATGGGGTCAATTACCCGGTTGACCTGAGATGGCCGCTGTTGAAACGGGCATTGTTTTTTATTGTTGTTATTATTGTTGTATGATCTCTGTTGCGGAAACTGATGTTGTTGCGGAAAGTGTTGCGGTTGTTGAGTATACTGAGGAGGTGGAGCAGGGATAGTAACAGCAGCAACTATCCTGGGCAAGTATTGGGGTCTGCCTCTTCCCATGTGCACAAAGTTTGTCTCACCAGATCTACGGGATCCAGCAAATGGTTTTCTTGTACTGCTCAAACTGGCATCGTTATCGGAGATCTTTCCCATCTTCAATAGGCTCTCTATTCTTTCCCCAACTATCACCACATCTGCAAAGCTGGTAGTAGAAAATGCAGCCAATCTGTCAATGTAGGTTCCTTGGAGGGTATTCATGAACATGTCTTCCATTTCCCTTTCAGACATGGGGGGTTGAACTGCAGCAGCAAGTTGCCTCCACCTTTGGGCATATTCCCTGAAGCTTTCACGGGAAGATTGAGACATTCCCATTAGGAGGGTCCTATTTGGAGCCATGTCCAAGTTATACTGATACTGACAGATAAAAGCTTCCGCCAAGTCTTTCCAGTTTCTTACTGTGGCTCTAGTCAAATGGGAATACCATTCTCAGGATGCCCCTGTCAGACTATCCTCGAAGTAAAACATCCACAGCTTCTCGTCCATGGTGTTATCTTTTAAACTTCCCAAGAATGATTGAAGGTGGGTGCGTGGGCAGGATGTGCCATTATACCTTTCAAAACACGGGGGTTTGAACTTGTGAGGAATCCTCACCCCTTCCACTAGTCCCATGTCCATGACATCAAAGCCTAGGGAATTCTGGGATTCAAGAGACCTCAGCTTCTCTGCAATTTCATCCAGCCTACGTTCGTAAACCTCGTCTCCAGCCCCAACAACTGTAAACTGCTCTTCTTGAGGATCTTCTTGCAAGACCCTTCCTCCAACAGTGTTACCCTGAGTATTCCTTATGGCATTGATTTCTGGGTTCTGATGAGGCCCAAACTCTGGTGGATCAGTGTGAGGTTGCACGTGATCGTTGTTACTGGTACCTCCTGTACCTGGATGGTGTTCTTCAGGAGTTTGTCTCTCAACCAACACCCTTAGTCTTTCCTGGCTTTGAGCTAAACCAGTCATTACAGTCATGAATTGGGTCATCTGATTCCTCATCTCAACCCTCTCATTGGCCATCTAGGCCCTCACTTCATTCAATTCTTGCTGAACTTGATCCATCTGGAGTCCCAGAAGGTTGTTTCTTGTCGGGTACCGGTGTGTTCTGTTGATAGGGAACACTCTTCTGCGAGCAATGTTTCCTGAAGCCACAACAAAGTGAGAAACAACAATAAAACAAAAACCTACAAAACAAAGAAAATGTTAGTATGCAATGAAATATGCCTATTTGTCTTCCAAGGGTATCCGGTTTGGCTCTTTGGTTTTGACCTTTCCAGACCTCGAGGAAATGCTGATGATGTTGTAGAGATAGATAAAGCCCACAAAAAATAATACAAACTGATATATTACAAAGAGTGGAAATACATAGTTTGATTACAATAAAATCCCCAAGGTGGGTCAAAATACAACAACAAAAATAAAAAGTACAACAAAAGAAATGTACAAGCAAAAGAGTCAAACATCTAATCCAAAGTCATCCTCTCTGACTTCCTTCAGGAGGGCCTCAGTCACTGGACCTACTGGGTGCTCTGTAATAGTCCTGATGAGGAGGTTCCTGGTAGCAATGGCACTGGTTAACTTCTTATGCTTGTCCTGATCCTTTGACCTCTTCAACCCCGCCCGGAGTTTCAATTCAGATATCTCCTTATGTGCTGCCAATAATGCCTCCTGATGCTTCTTCTCACTAGCCTCCAACTGCTCTATCTTAGCTTGAGTCCTTTGATCTTCTTGTGCATGGGCTTCAGTGATCCTGATCCACCTAGCCTGGCTCTCCTCTAGATAGTGCTCTGCCCTAGCCTTCTGAGTCTTTGCCTCCTTGCAAGCATTCTTCAGTACTAACTCCCATGCTCTTGCCTTCCTAATGTAGTCATCCGTCTTCTCGATCTTAGTCAAGTTCTCAATCCTGAGCCTTTCCAATCTTTCATTATCCAGACGGCTATCAGTTCTCTCCCAGAGAGTCTTCTTTAAGGCTTCAGATAGTTGAGTATTCCTCTTCTTTAAGGCTTCAGAGACCAATCAGAATACTGTGATGAAGCAATGTTGTTGCACTTACCAAGGATGGTTGTTCCCTTTGTCTGAATGTTGTCCCAAGCCCAGGCAGCTTGACTGACAACAACAGAGTTGGGTTGGATTTCATAGTAGAGGGTCTCAGCCAAATCTTGTCCTCTTGGAGGGTGAACCAAAGCATACCCTAATTGTCTCTTAAACAGTAAAGGGTTGTAGTTGATGCAACCTTTCACTCCTATCAAATTCACATTAGGATACTGCCCACAGCTAGTAATGATGTCCTTGCCCTTGGTGCTCTGAGTGCACCATCTGATGTCATCTGATGTCAATGCAATAAATATCTTAGCCTAGTTCTTTTACTGATGAAGGTTCAGGAAGGTATTTATCTTTGGCAAGTGTCTTAGCAGACAAGAGTAGTAGAGAGGAGCACAACATCTGACTAGTCTTCCTCTTTGCTTCTCATTCCTCTGATGTATTGAGTAGTAGAAGTCTCCAAGCAAGGTAGGAACTGGGTTCCTCAACAAGAACAGGTGAATGGCATTCTTGCTCACAAACTTTGGCTCATCTGCAAACAAGATAACCCCATATATACTGAGGGCTAGAAGTGCACAGACAACCTTCCATTCTCCTATTGCAGCATGCAGGGTGGCCTGGGAGATCAAAAAGTCTATGTGAAGGCCTGGAACCCCAGCCTTGGTGGTCATGTTCTGATCAATGAGGGCAGACTCCAAATGCAATGCCCTAGCTATGTCTTCATTTTTGGGAGCAACCATCTCAGGGTTGAAAGGAATCCCTCTCCTGATAGGAACTCCTAACAACATGGAAAATTCCTCTAGCAAAGGTCCCAACCGGAAATCAGGAAATGTGAAACATTTGAGTGGAGGATCATAGAGCTGCAAGCAAGTATGGATCATGCTCCTATGAGATGCATCTAGATCCATGACCATGTCCAATATGCCTCCATAATTCTCTCTGAATAGTGGGACATGATCAGGAGTAATGAGGGACTGGACCCGCCTGATACCAGTCAGGGTGGGCTCAAAGAAGTGGTATGTGATATTGCTCTTTCTTGAAGTTTCCATGCTGATGATGGATGTTGGTGAAGAAGCTGAGAGCAACTGCTAATGAAGGTCATTGAATGAGATGCTGGAGATGGGTCTCTGATGAAGATAGTTGGAGGAGAATCGCTGACAAACTGATGGAAGGGCTGAAGATGATAACTGAAGGAGTCTAAGCAGCAGAAGGGGTAAAAACCAAACCAAAGATAATATGATGGATACCCTGTAAAACAAATAAGCAAATGTTAAATGATGCAGAAATGATGTATGCAAAATTATATGCAAAGGGTTTGTGATCAAGTGCTGGATCTGTTTATCTGCCTTGGTAAAAGTCCATGTATGTTCATAAGTCCAGATGGAGGCTTAGAAATCCAGTATCCAGGTGGGGGACTCAAATAAAGAGTCACAAGTCCAGGGTAATCACAATAACTGTCTAAATAATACAACCTTAACAAATCTTGTAACAAGGTATGATGAGGCCAAGGATTCCTGCAAACCTGCAAATATCCCAACCCCCTCACATGTAATGTTCTAGAACAAGGATCCTCAGACTTGGATCAGTTATGAGAAGTGTAAACACTTCTAACCCGAAGGTACTGTGTTTACAATAACCATAATAGATCCTCCTCTAATTCACCTCAGATGTTGAAGGTCATAAAAAGGTCATCCATACTTAGTAGGCTTCCTAGATAGCCCTAGTACTATAGGAAATCTGTAGCACAAAGTTCTCAAGAAGAAACCCATGTCTGAACCGTGTTTCATATTCCCGCACCAGACCAAAATGGAATGGGAAAGAATATGAAGCCACTCTAGCCTATGTGTCACTCAGGTCCCAGGTATAGGACCTTAATCACTCAATGATCCCCACCCACCAAAACAGACAAGAGATCCAGCACATGACAATGACAATATGAAATGCATAAAAAACTGTAAATGAAAGTAATAAATAAAGCTGTACAAAAAGCAATAAACAAAGCAAATAAATAAGCACAAGTAGCACATAACACCCCCGTAAACACAAATCAAACAAGCGCTAGGAGGAACCCACAAAAAGAACTAGAAGCCCTGGTTGCAGTATAAGGGTCCCCAGCAGAGTCGCCAAGTTGTCGTTCCTCCGAAAAGACACCTGGTCAGATAGGGTACAAACGTGAACGGTCGACCAAAGGAGAAATGAAGTGAAGTGAATAGAGTCGCCAGCTAGGAAGTTTTATCCCGAAGGAAAGGTAATGCTGCATAAACCTAGAAAGATATGGATAAGACGGTTGCGAACCAGAGAAACTGAGAAAGGGGGTTGGTTACAACCTGGGAAGGTATTAGCACCCAGATTGTCCGTCGTACTCGACGGGATCCACACTTAAAAGATTTGTGTTTAAAGGGGTAGTGTTTGTGCTATCTGTTTGCAAAAGCTGGAAAAGAATATACAAGTGTCAATGCAAGGAAGTGAAGTGAAATGCTCAGGAATGAGGCTTAAAAAGAATACTGAAAGAGGGGGAAGAAGCAGAGACTTTTGTTCGATAACAGTTAAGTTATGCCTATGTATCCTCTCGTGCAATGAGGAAGTCAGAACACCGTAGTTCGACTCAAAGAGACTGAAAGATAAATTGACTAATGAACTACTTGCTTGTCTATGCTCAAATGTATTACTTGTCAGGCTCAAGTGCTAACTGTCTTACATTTAGACAAAAGAAGTAAGTTCTCGTTTGTGAATGAGTATGATGAGAAAAGAATCCCGAAGGAGACGATTATTGTTTGTTTTTGTGTTTTCAGTTTTTTATTGCTTTTTTGTGTTTGTCATAAGTTAATGAGCTTAAGCCTCAACCAAAGGTTAGTAAACTCATCATATCCTCCCTTTGATTAGGAATAATGAGAATACCTTAAGTATGAGGTAAACATCTCAACTTAATTACCATGATGATGTAGGATTAAGATCATTAACTTACTTGTGATTATTTAGATGTTTTTGTTTTTGTTTAGTGTTAAGTAATGAGTTTAAGCCATAATCAAGGATCAGTAAACCCATTACACCATCCTAATAGAAGGATAATAGATGAGAACACTTAAGCTGAGGAAGATACCTCAACTTAATCCATGATTAGGGATTAACCTCTTGACAAAACAAACCTTTATTAAAGTGGATTTTAATTAAGGGTGAGATTAAGAAGTGAGTTTTATGATTTTTAAGACAACTTGAGGGGGACTTGTCCATTAACACTAGGGTTAGTCCTTCTTAACCAATAAAGGAAGAATTAGAACCCTAATGCAAGGCCCAAGTTACAAGTTAATTTCTCAGTGATTATTAAGATGGATTGATTAATAGGTGTAAACAAATTAAGGGTTTAACACTTAGGATTAAAGTTATACACTTCATCCTAAGAGAAGGATGCAGGCATAACCCTAATTACAAAGTCTTAAGACCTTAAAGGTTTAGTCTCTAATGACTTAAAGGGGGACTAATTACAACCCTAGTTATTGTCATGCTTGGATGTTCCTATGGTTTGTGAGGCTTGAGAAAGATCTTCAAAGAAGCCACCAATGGAAGAAGTAGATGAAAGGAGGAGAAGCAGAAGAAACAAGTTACTTACTTCACTGAAGAAGATAAGTAACTTGGAGAAAGAAAGTGAAAGATGAACATGAATGAGAAAGCTCACTCTAAGACAAATGAAAATGCAGCAAGGATGTATATGAAGAAGATGAAGAGAAATGAGAAGTGAAGGCAAATTCACTTCTCAAGTTACTTACCACCTGAAAATGTTAGCATAAGGAAAGAAATTAAATGAAATGAAGATTATGCAAAGGTAAAAACCAAAACTATAAGAAACACCAAGATGCAAATGATGCTTTGAGATGATTCAAAGGCATGCTAAGTGCTATGAATGATCATACAAAGATGAGATGCAAATGGAAGCATGCTTTGAAGTATGAAAACACATGTATGTTTGTGAAATGAAATGGATGCAAAGCATAACAATTGTATGAATAAATGACCAAGAAATGTTCAAGCAATGTCTTAAGATGTCTAAGATGGCATACAAGTGCTTAGAATGTCATGGCAAGTTCATGTGTTCATGCAATGCAATGTAAGATGCAAGTATGGATGCAAGATTAAGGTTATATGAAAGGATAAGATGCAAATGACAAAAACAGAAGCAAATCACATGATAAAAATTTGCAAAGGAACCCTAACCCCATATGATATCACACCCCAAAGGAGAAGGTCTAACTCTTAACCTAAAGGAAGTTATGATTTTTCTAAGTTGGCTAGGGTTTTAGGGTACCTTAAGAAGAAAAATGCAAATCAAATTGAAAATGAAAGATAAATTCATGACAAAAATATCCTAAAAACTATATGCTATATGAAGAACAATGCAAAAAGAATCATTGTCAAACCTTTCATGGTTAGGCAGAAAAGAATTTTAAAACTTAGGGTTCTAAAAAGGGAATTTTAAGAACCCTAAATTAGAGAAAAATGTCAAAGTTGGATCAAAACCAAAAAGGAATTTGTATGAATGGTTTGAAAATGTTTCTAAATGTCCTAAGATGCAATGTGAATTTTTTTGCGATTTTTAGAAACCTAAATGGTATTTTAATTAATTAATTTCCATTAATTAATTAAAATAAACATTTAAATATTTTTAAAATGATTTTTTAATGCAAAAAATAAAAATAACATTTTTTTAGGCGAAAAAAAGTATTTGAAATAAAAATGCAGAAGGAAATTTTTTATGAGTTTTCTAAGTATTTTAAATAAAATGGTAAAGAAAATAGGATTTAAATGAAATAAAAAATGAAATAAGGGGAAGTCAATTGATCCAATGGATGAGGTTTGAACTGGCATTGACTGCGTGCGCAGATGTGGGGCTGGGATTGAATCTAGCCTAATTAACTAATTAACCAAATTAATTAATAATTAAACTTAAGTGAAGTGATCTGAGCCTTTCATGCGCACGGGACCCTAAATCCAAGGGCTGTCATTTAAACCTGGCTGATTAACCCTAATTGCTAATCCTAATTATTTTCAGGTGATCGGAGCTAGCTCCGATCATCTTCTCCGGCAGGACCCTCAACCCAACTTCTTCCCTAGGCCATTTCCAGAGCTCTAACACTCCAGATCAATTCCCCACACCTCCCTAAACATGAATCAAGCATCAAAACACATTTCTCATTCATCATTTTCAAGATTCGAAGAAAATCATAAAAATGGAAAAACTTTCAGACAGTCATGAAATCCTTAATACTCAACCATTTTCAAAAATAAAAACATCAGCATGATCAACACATCACATAGATTCATTTAGGAACTTAAAATTTCATTTCTGGAAAAAAAGTTCTTGAGGTTACCTGAGCTTGAGCTTTCTCAGTTTGGAGCTTTTGGACCTCTTCTCTTGTGCAAATCTACTCCTCTTGACCCCCTGATGAAGTTGCAATGCTTTGAAGGAGCTTAGAATGGTTGGATTGAGTGGTTGCACTTCAACTGGCCTGAAATCGTGTTTGTGTTTGGCTGGCTTTCAAGGCTTGGTAATGGTTGGGAAATGCTCTAATGGTGATGGTGAGTTGAATGATGAAGTTTGTTTGGAGTTTGAGTGGTTGGGCAGAGAGTTTCGAAAGTTTGAAGCTTGAGGATGATTTTGTGAAACTTGGTGATTCTGAGGTTTCAGGCTTGTGTGTTATTTTATGGCTTGCTTTTGGTCCACATAACATGTCTCTATTGGCCAGAGAGTTGTTGTGGCTGCAACTGATTGGTATGGGCTCTCTTGCAAAAAGTCAACAAATTGTGTACTTGAGGTATGGGCTCATGTTTCAGCTGTTCTTTGGCATGTCTTGGCTAAGCATTGATCAAGGAGAACCATGGAAAATGATTTGGGGTGATGCAGCAACTGTATGAGAAGATTCATCCCCTTTTGCAAATTTGAAGATTTTTGGCCCCTTTTGAATTACTTGAAGTTCAAGGCATGAAATAGAATGATTCTTTGGGAAATTTGGTCACAATGCATTGTATTATGTTTGTATGATGCTTAGAGATTGATTAGAGGTCACAAAATGACTTGGTATGTGAAATTGCACAAAATCCTCTTTGGTGTGAAAGTGAAAATTATAGGATTTTTGCCAACTTTGCAAGGCCATAACTTGAGTTCCATAATGAATTAGGACTTGTTCTTGTACTTTTCATTTGAAGCATTTTTGGTTGAGAAAGAGGAGGTTGAAATACTTTCCCAAAATGGAAAGTTTCCATTACAAGTCATTTCCATTTTTGGCAACTTTTGGTTTAGCTCAAATTTCTTCAATTTTGTGAACTTCCAAGCACTTAAATGATCAAATAAAGATCATATAACTTCAATTTGATGAAAAATCCCCTTTGGTTCCATTGTTGGAGGCCTCAGATGCCCTGATTTTGCTCTGACTTGCTCAAGAAGTTCCCTAGTGAACAGATAACTTCCACAAAGAATTTCTTCATAAAACTTGGTACACATGATCCTTATAACATATTGAGACTATTAGAAACAAGAATGACCAAAAAAATTGGAGTTATGGCCTCTAAAACCAAAACCCTAATTTCAGGTCATCTGTGTAGTGAAACCCTAGATCTGCTTCCATGCTCTCCAAGTTCTTGTGATTTCTTGACTTCCTTGATCTTTGAGGGATATAATATGATGATATAACACACATGGACCCTCTTGGAATGATTGGAGGCCTTTAGAGTGGCTCAGATGAATCCTTGAATTGCTCAGATCACAAACCTTAGATGCAGATGAACTTTAACTAATGCAGTGAAACAAAAATGCAATATGAGATGATATGCTTAAACTTATGCAAAGATGAAATATCACAAGCCATGGTGTGAAATTTAGTGAGGGAAAATTTGGGGTGTTTACAGTTTTTTTTTAGGTTCTTCTCCTTTTTCTTGACATTCCGGGTTTTCAGATTCCTCTGGTTCCTTCTCTTCATTTCTCTCAGAAGTTTCGGGATCACTTAATCTAGGGTTAGAAGGTTCATTATAAGCGGTTCAACTTCGTAGATTAATGTTGTTTTCTTGCCCTTTCGGGTTTTGTTGAGGTTGTCCAGGGAACTGTCCTCTAGGTGTAGTCTGAGGGGCTTGGTTTAAAGCTACCTGAGAGATCTGGGTTTCAAGCATCTTATTGTGAGTAATAATTTGGTCAAACTTGGTTCATAACTGGGTAATTAGTTCGTTAATATGGACATTTTGGTTCATTAACTCTTTGTTTTGTTGTGTTTGAGCAGTGATAAAATTTTCCACAATTTTCTCAAGGCTCGGATTTGGTGGTACAGGTTGCATAGGTTGACTTGTTCTCGGGGCTTGGTAACCTTGTTGTCTCGGAGGTGCGGTATTTTGGATATGGTTATTATTTTTGTAGGAGAAGTTTGGGTGATTCCTCCATCCAGGGTTGTATGTGTTTGAAAATGGGTTCCCTTGGGTGTAGTTCACTTGCTCAGGGCTGGTCTCATTTAACAAATTTCATTCGGCGGATTAGTGTCCTTGTGTCCCACATATCTCACAATTCGTCAAAACTGTGGCTACAATATTCGGAGTTGTACACATATGTTCGACTCTAAGGGCCAACGTGTCCATTTTAGCTTGCATCATGTCTATAGAGCTTAGCTTATGTATTCCTCCTTGGGCTTCCTTCTTTTCCACTGTTGCTCGTTCTACTCCCAATGATTGATGGTTTTGGGCCATATCTTCGATAAGGGCACTAGCTTCAGGGTAAGGTTTGTTCATCAGTGCGCCACCAGCGGCAGCGTCGATGGTCATCTTAGTGTTATAATGAAGTTCATTATAGATGGTTTGAATGATTAGCCAGTTCTCTAAACCATGATGTGGGCATGCTCTTAATAGATCTTTATATCTCTCCCAGGCTTCGAACAACGATTCTCCTTGGTTTTGGGTAAATCTGGTTATTAGGTTTTGAAGAACAGCAGTCTTACTCGGGGGAAAATATCTAGCAAGGAATACTTTTCTAAGGTCTTCCCAAGTTGTTATGGAATTGGGTGGAAGGGAATATAACCATGATAGAGCTTTATCTCTGAGGGAAAAAGGAAATAATCTTAAGGGTATCGCCTCAAGAGGAGCTCCATTGGTTTTAAAGGTGTCTTCTAACTGGAGAAAGTTTTTTAAATGTTGGTTTGGGTTCTCGGTAGCAAGACCTGTGAATTGTCTTTGTTGCACTTATTGCAACAGGGATGGTTTAAGTTCAAAATTATTGGCTGGGATAGCGGGGTTTACTATACTGGAACTAGGTTCCTCGTTTGATGGTTGGGCGAAGTCCTTAAGAGGTCTTCATTTTTAATCTTCGGCCATAGCTCGCCTATTCCTATGAAAAAAACAAACGTGCACGAGCGTAATGTTCAGGTTCAGCTAGAGGGTCTACTAAGCTTCCGGCACTGCGAGTCTTTCGCATTGACCGGCAGGTAACAACCTTAGTCTAAACGGTATAACTATGGGTTATGAAATTTGACGAAATTGGTCCCCGGCAACGGCGCCAAAAACTTGATGTGTGTTTTTTGCAAGTGTACGAACACGTCAGAGTAATATAAAAGATTATAGAATCCACAGAGACCAATTGTCAATCTATCGTACCTGTTGTTATGGTGTGTATCTAAGGCAATTGAATATAATGGTTTTAAAGAGTGCGCAATGGTAAATAGAATAATAATTTTAAATAATTAATAAAGACAGGCTCAAATGTAATTCACATAATCAATTGATATCTGGTACTTGTTAATAGAACTACTTATGGGCAATGTTTTCTACTTTGAAAAGAACTAATTTAACAGGAATTGTCTCTTTCGCGTATTCAGAACCGAGTTGTACTCTCTAATCAACCCCCTCCTATTGTCACGGATAAAAAGGTGCGTACTACGTTAGAGTAGTAAACCTATTTTTAAGAAATATAGTATCTTAACTAAGTTGAAAAGTACTTTAACCTGGATTTTTTAGCAAAAAGAGGTTCTCACGAACCAGACTCTAAACTTCTTAACGCGTCCGAAAATCGTTTTAAAATCCCTTTTCTTTTTAATCTAAAAACTCCTAATGAACTAGACAAAGCGCTTTTGGTTGTTTTTGAAATAGTTAAAAACAATTAAACTTATATTGAAAGTTAAAATAGCCCTTAAGTGTTTCTACAAACAATTGTACGGATTACTGGTTCAATTACGATCTTTACATTCTAACCTTTTTGGATTTAGTTAGACATGGTAAAGTAAAAGTTCTTTTTATTATTTTTCATAAAAGTAATTAGTGCGAGTGCGGAAAGTAAATAAAAGTAGTGCGAGTGCGAGAAATAAAGGTATTTAAAACAAGTGTGAGAAATAAAATAAAGTAAAGTGCGAGTGCGAGAAATAAATAAAATAAAGTGAGAGTGGGAAATAAATAAAATAAATCAATGCGGGAAAATAAAATACGAACTGGAATTAAAATGGCGGCAGGATTAACTTCCTCCCAGAGTGCTCCAAAACTCGATCACACTGACGTATACAGACTCGGTCACTCGATTGTAGTAACACCCCGATGTGAAGTGATTACTACTTTAAAACTGATATATGCCTAAGAGATTCTAAGTTTGGATGATAAAAACGAAATTCTAAAGTCCTATTTATAGGCAAACATTAAATGAGAAAAGACCAAGATGCCCCCTCCACTAAAAAGTGGAGGGAAACATTTTTGCCTTGTGGCGCCCGCCACAAGACCATGGCGCCCGTCATAGGTGTAAAGTGGTGGAGAATGTGGGGATCGTGGGCTTTGGCAATTGTGGAGTGATCTTGAGACGTGGCCACGTCATGGCTGACCCCATGGCGCCAGCCATGGTGGTTGCCGTAAGTGTAAAAAGCTGAATTTCTTGATTTTCATCCGTTTCAACTCCTTTTTCGCTCCTTTTCTTGATTTAGGCCCCGATTACAAAAAAAAACCTGAAAATAAGGAAAAACATAGTAATAACATAACAAAATAGCAATAAAAACTAAGAATGCATGCGAAATCGGAGTCAGAAATACGGTGAAATTTAGTGTTATCAATAACAAATTCCAGCAAACCTCATAACATATTCTTCTAAAATATTCCTTACTTTCTTCCCAATTCTTCCCAATCTACCCTCCATAATCTCACCTATAAGACCAACCTTTCATTCACAGCAAAAAACAAGCTTGGATCAGCCTCTAAACACCCTGCAGAAATCCAATACAAACAAGCTTCAAAAATACAAAAAAAACTCTTCAAATAATCTTCCTCTTACCTCTCACACTCATAAACTGTAAACCTTCAAACCACTCTGTTCATGACATAACTGAATCCAATCATCAATCATTTTTCAAGAATAGTGAATCACAAACCCGTTCAAATACCAAACAACCACAAACTTGTAACAAATCTCATCATCAAATCATATCACCAACCACAAAATCAAAATGGAATCGTGAGAGATCTATGCTTAAAAAATGAAAGAAACTGAAACTGAATAAAAATCAGAAACGAGTGAGATCCTAAACACAAACCCGCGAGTAAGCCATAAACCCGTGAGAACCATACCTTCGCACAACTCATATTCGAAAAGCCATCATCACCTTCATTTTTCAAAATATTCTCCACCACAAAACCCAGAAACTCAAAAAACCAGATCGTAGAAAACTCGAAACAATGAGAACACAAATCGAATCCGCAATTTCACCACAAACTTTCACCGAAAATAAACCGAAAACACTAAAAATCCAGAAACCGTGCGAACCAAAATCACCTTTATTTTTTTCCGCCGCCACCACAAATTAAATATGCCAAACAAATAAAAAATCCATAAGTCGTTCAAGCCAAAAACCGAATCACGAGTTAGAACGAGAATACGATATGAGAGTTTAAAACACACTGAGTCCACTGAATCCACTACCAGAACCGCATCTGAGATCTTTGCGCGAGAAATCGTGAATCAACTGAGAGACGAAAAGGATATGCGAAGCTGAGCGTGAAATTGCGAGATTAAGAGAGCCATGACCGTGAGACCACCGTGAATCTGTGAACCCATCTGAGAGAATCCGAGAGGGTGAACCGTAGAGATATTTGAGAGAGACAGTTTGGCTTCTTTTTTTTATCGTTTTTGGGTTATATAGTCTAAACCGTAGCATGTGCTCCCACTCTTTAAAAAACCATGTTTTCTCTCTGGATCATTTGGTATAGTATATAGATTTGTACTTTATTTTCATTTTCTTTTGTTTTTATTTTCTATATAAATCTGATTTAAAAAAAATATCTTTGGATTTAAAGCTTTAAGGCACATCGCTTGTTTCTTGATGCTAACTACACACAAATCCACGCCACCTCATTAATCTTGCTCTTTTCCGATTTTTTTATTATTATTTTATTTTATATAGTTTTGTTGTGAGTTCTGCTGGGCTTCTAAGCCTATGACCCATTGCATTTCTTTTTACATACCAAATCTAAATGTTGCACCCTTTCTCTATTTTACTTTTAATTTTTATTATTTTGTTTGTTTATTTTCACAAAAGTTAGTGATTGTTTTTTCATGTTTATCTTATTTATTTATTTTATTTTAATTTCTATAATCATTTTTGTCAACTTTTATTTCCTTCTTTGTTTTAAAAAAAAAAATCTAAAAGATATATGTTAATATTGTCTTTTTTTATATATATTTTTATATATTTTAGAGAGCCGATGATATATTAAATGGTCAAATTATATTTGATTCATTAAATCGGAAAGTTTGATCAACATGAGGCCATTTAGTTTAGTTTATTTTATTTAATTTCTTTATTTTAATTTATGGTCGATGAGCATCTATCTTGAGATTCGTCGCAAGCCGACTTGAATTCTCGATTAAATGAAGAGGCCATTTTATTTTATTTCACTTTATTCAATTTACATTATTTTTGCATTTCAATACAAATAAACGCTCAACTCCTCATGGAATGGTTCTAAACATTGAATTGGTTCTAATGTAACTAAATAGCTACATTTCACTGCTTCCGATTTAAATTTAAGGTCCAACGCCTCTGAATAGTTTAGTACACTACACACACGCTTCTTCTTGGGCAAAATACAATGAGACCTTTTATTTCATGCAATCCCGTGTAATTTATTTTGTATCCCTCCCCCATTACCTTGTACGCACATTATTTACCGCATTTATCGTTTATATCGCTAGGATCACCCTTATGGACTAGTTTAGATCTCATTTTAGTCCGCGAACCCTTTGTGCAACGCCAAGTGGTTTCACTCACACACACTCGCACTTTATTTTTTAGTTATCGTTTCGATTACTAAGATCAACCTAACCTTGCAAGCCGAGCGCACTGTGCCTTGCTAATAAACAAATCAACCTCCATTTGCATTCACCCGTAAGTTGAGTGCTTCGCACATCGCCATCAAACCTCAATAAAAAACCAAAACATTTCTCTTAGATCCAAACCCCTGATCCAACGTCAAGCGGTCATTAGGTAATAAAACACTATAATAATACGAGAAGAATTGTACGCCACGATCCTTAAGTGGTAGAAAGGAGGATTACCAGCTCTCGTTACTTGCTCCAATTATTTCCGTCACAAGACGCTTGACTTGTTGGTTCAGAATAATCACATCTACCAATAGTCTTTAGTGAAATTTGACTCCTAAACCCTTTCATCAAAGAAAGGTAATAAAATCAATAACCAACCACCCTTAGTAAGCCGAACTATGAGGCTCTGACTTTCCCATTGCACGAGGGAGTACGTAGGCACAAGGATCTCAATACTTGTCGAGCACCTAGGATCAATCTAACTTATAATTCAAAATTTTTTTCCTCTAGCAAGTAACTCGTTAAGCATAGACATCCTTTCGCGCGTGACAACTTAGATGGTCCCTATCGAGTACGATGGATGCAGGGGGTGCTAATACCTTCCCCTGTATAACCGACTTTCGAACCCAGACAATGGTTGCAATGACCTTTGTCTTCATCCTCTCTTTAGACGGGTTTTATCTATATCTTCCCTTTCCCTTTATGGGAATAAATGAAATTAGGTGGCGACTCTCATGTCTTCCTAGCGCGTGGTTCTCTTCAATCATGAGGTCGTATTTTTCGGGGTGCGACACCCACCAACAAGCATGAACGAGGGCTGTAAATGTTCCTATCCTGTTTTCTTCTCCAGAAGATTTTGTTGGAAGTATTTTTCTTATCACTCGAAAATCCCCAGTTGAGTTTTGATTTATTCCTCATCAGTTTACCGTTAACTTAAGAGGTATTGGGAATCCTCAGCCGAGTTCTTGTTCCTCAGCTTGAGTTGGTTGTATCCCTTAGCAGAAGAATTGGTATACCAATCAGTTTAGAGGTTTTCTTTCACCTGATGGTGTGTATTGATTTAAAATCCCTCCTAACGGTGTTTACTATGAAGTTAACTTTTGATATCCCCATGTGGGTCAGTAATCCCAGAATTTTCAGTGGCAAATGATCTCCATTGATCTTTTCCCTAGATCCCCAGTAGGTCTGTGTGTGACGGTTTCTAGCAGATTCCTATTTGATCTTCAGCAAGTATTACATTATTTCCCCAAGTAGAGCAAGAGTGGCATGACTCTTTCCCCAAATGAAGCAGGAGTAGTATGATGATTATTTCCCGCAGGAGTTTGATCAAGAATTCTTCGGTCCCTAGCAGGGATTGTGGAAGCTCTCCCCATCCCCAGTAGATTATTACTTTTCCTCAGCAAGGTGGTGTCCCTATACATAGTTGATGTTTGATGCTCTAGTAGATTATGCTTTATGTGCATCACTGGTAGATCTTTATTTTGTTTCTCCAGACAGAGTTATGAAGATATTTGTACCCATCAGAGTTTAATAAGGACATTTCCCTCTTTTCCCCAAAGAGTTTGGAAATTTTTGTTATGTTGGTGTTTCTCCAACATGTTATCCTCTCATAGTGGAATTTCCGATGTTATCCTTTTACAGATTTTTGAAGTTTTCTTTGTGTCGCTCCCAAAGATTTGCATCCCGGTACAAGCGCGAACGGTCGGTGAGAGGAGAAAATGAAATGAAGGTGAAAAGAGTCGCAAGCTAGGCATTTTTATCCCGATAGAAAGGTAATGCTGCATAAACCTAGAAAGATATGGACAAGACGGCTGCGAACCAAAAAAAATGAGAAAGGGGGTTGGTTACAACCTGGGAAGGTATTAGCACCCAGATTGTCTGTCGTACTCGACGGGATCCACGCTTGAAACATTTGTGTTTAAAGGGGTAGTGTCAGTGCTATCTGTGCATAAAAACTGGAAAGAGAAATACATAAGTGTCAGTGCAAAAGAGATGTGAAATGATTTGCTCAGGAATGAGGCTTAAAGGAATAATGCTAAAAGGGGGGATATACAGAGACTTTTGTTTGATAACAGTTAAGTTATGCCTACGTATCCTCTCGTGCAATGAGGAAGTCAGAACACCGTAGTTTGACTCAAAGAGACTGAAAGATAAAATGACTGATGAACTGCTTGCTTGTCTATGCTCAAGTGTATGACCTGTCTGGCTCAGGTGCTAATTGTCTTGCATTAGACGGAAGAAGCAAGTTCTCGTTTATGAGTGAATGAGATGAGGAAAGAATCCCGGAGGAGACGATTATTGTTTGTTTTTGGCATTTTCAATCTTTTATTGCTTTTTTGTGTTTGTCATAAGAAAATGAGCTTAAGCCTAAACCAAGGGTTAGTAAACTCACCACATCCTCCCTCTGATTAGGGGTAATGAGAATAACTTAATTATGAAGTAAGCACCTCACCTTTAATCACCATGATGTAGGATTAAGATCATTAACCTACTTGAATTTACTTAGATGTTTTTGGAGTTTTTGTTTAGTATTAAGTAATGAGTTTAAGCCATAATCAAGGATTTAATGGACCCATTACACCATCCTAATAGAAGGATAATAGATGAGAACATTTAAGCTGAGGAAGGCTCCTCAAATTAATCCATGATTAGGGATTAACCTCATGACAAAACAAGCCTCAATTAAAGTGGATTTTATTTAATGATAAGATTATGAAATGGATTTTATGGTTTGTAAGACAACTTGAGGGGGACTTATCCATTAACACTAGGGTTAGTCCTTCTTAACCAATTAAGGAAGAATTAGAACCCTAATGCAAGGCCCAAGTTACAAGCTTGATGTCTTAGTGATTATTAAGGTGGATTTATTAGAGGATTTAAACACATTAAGGGTTTAACACTTAGGATTAAAGTTATACACTCCATCCTAAGAGAAGGATGCAGGCATAACCTTAATCGCAAAGCCTTAAAGCCTTAAGGGTTTAGTCCCTGATTAAGAGATGAGAAGAGAAGACACAAAAGATGACACAAAGGTAAAACTAATGGGGGACTAATCAAACCCTAATTGTGATCATGCTTGGGTATTCCTAGGCTTTATGAGGCTTGCAGGAGATCTTCAAGAAGCCACCAAGGAAGAAGCAGATGAGAGGAGGAGAATAAAAAGAAGCAAGTCAACTTACTTCACTTAAGAAGATAAGTTGCTTGAAGAAATAAAGTGAAGAAGGAACATGAATGAGCAAGCTCACTCTAATACAAATACAAAATACAGCAATGAATGCATAAGAGAGATGAGAAGAGATTGTGAGAAGTGAAGGCAAATTCACTTCTCAAAGTAACTTACCACCTGAAAAGTTAGTAAAAGGAAATGAAATGAAATGAATGCAAGGATGCAAACCAAAACCAGAAGTATATTCATGATACAAATGATGTTATGAGATGATGCAAAAGCATACCAAGAGATGCAAATGATCATACAAGTAATGAGGATGCAAATGAAGCATGAAAGGAGCATGAAAGTTCATGAATGTTTATGGGATGTAATGGATGCAAATCATGGCAAATGGATGATGAAATGATCAAACATGATTCTATTATGTCCTAATATGTCTTATAAGTCATGTGGATGCAAGGAATGTCATGGCAAGTTCATGAATGCAAGCATATGCAAGAGGTATGCAAATGAAGATGAGAAATTAGGGTTTTATGAAAGGATGAGATGCAAATGGCAAAGGCAGAAGCAAATGACAAGATAAAAAATTGAAAATGCACTCAAAGGAACCCTAAACCTATACTAGGTTACCATCCAAAGGGGGAAGTCAGAAGCTAAACCTAGAAGGAGTTATGAATTTCATAAGTTTCTAGGGTTTTTTGGGTGATCCTCAATGTAAAATGCCAAATAATTTGAAAATGCAAGATAAAAATGAAACAAAAAATGTTTTTGGATGCTAGAAGCCATGCATAGAACAATGCAAAAAGAAACATTCACAAACTCAACTTGGTTTAAAAGTTATGAATTTATGAAGTTAGGGTTAGAAAATGAACAATTTTAAGAACCCTAATTCTTTGAAAAATGTCAAAGCATGATCAAAACCAAAAATAAATTTGTATGGTGAGTTTGTAAATGTTTCTAAATGTCCAAGAATGTTCTCTGATTTTTTTGGTGATTTTTAAATACTTAAATGTATTTTTAATTAATTAAAATCAATTTACTAATTAAATAAAACATTTAAATGATTCAAAAATACTTTTTTAATGCAAAAAATAAAAATAAAAATATTTTTGGTTTCTGAAAATTAATAAAAGGCTTGATAAAACTTTTCAGATTTTTTAAATCATTTTTGCTATTTTTAATAAATATATGAAATAAAATACAAAGAAAATGAAATAAAACTAAAATAAAGGGAAAGTATGCAGATCCAAAGGCCAGGATTCAGACTCAAGGGGGGAGGGTTGACTAACGCGTGAATGGGTGGTTGGGATCTTTTCCTGGCTAATTCAAATTAATTAAATTAATTAAACAGGTTTAGGGTTAATGAAGGGATCTGGACCATTGAAAACACGCGCGCAAGGCAAATCCTAGGGCTGACATTCAAACTCAGCTAATTAATGAGATGAGCCCTAATCTCTTTCAGGTGACCGGAACAGTGTTCCGGTCATCTTCTCCGGCCACTCAAACTTGCTAACTCTCTCAATTCGTAAAATAAACTCACCAAACTCTCCAGAAATGATCCCTAACTCATTCTAAACAAGATTCAGCAAGCAAAAATCATTTATTTCACATGAACATCAAGATTCGAAGCAAAACGGAAAATTACTCAGAAATTTCAGAAGCTTCATACATGCTTAATATTCAATCATTTTCAAAACCAAAAGGTGCAGTGTAATCAGTGAAGCATGGGGAACAATCTAAGAACTTAAAATTTCATTTCTGGAAAATTTGTTCTTGAGGTTACCTGAGTTGAAGCTTTCGAAACTGGCACTTTCTGGGCTCTTCTTTGGTGCTTTTCCACTTCCCTTGATCCCCTTATGCTTCTGGAATGCTTGAAAGGAGTTTATATGGAGTGTTTTGAAGGTTTCAGTTCAGAGGTGATGAAAATCGTGTTTTTGTTTGAGGTGGTTTCAGGCCAATGTGAGGGGTGGGAAATGATCATGGGGTTATATGGAGATGATTGGTGAAAGAATTTTGAAGTTTTGATGAATGGTTTGAAAGTTTCAAAGAGATGAAGTTTGAGTGAGATTTTTGGTAATCTAAGTTGTGTGTTCTTGCAGGCTTGTGTGATGTGTGTTATGGCTTGCATAAAGTCCACATATCAAGTTGTGATAGGTCTATGGAGTTGGTGTGGGCTATGCTGATTGGTATGGGGTGATTTACAAAAAGTCAAGGTTGGTTGTACTTGAGGTATGGGCAAGAATGCAGCTGGCTTTTTGGCATGTCCATGTGCAGCTGAGATCAAGGATGACCATAGAATCAATCTTGAGGAAAATCAGCAAGTTGAAACAAAGTTATGGGAGGTTTTGCAATTTGGAGAAAGTTTGGCCGTTTGAGATTTCTTCATGGGCAAGGCATGAAAACTTGAGATTCTTTGGGCAATTCTGAGTTTTAGACATTGCACAATGTTTGTATGATGCTTAGAAGTAAATTTGAAGTCACAAAATGGCTTGGCAAGAGGTTTTGCAAAAATCCCTCTTTGGTGCATTCTTGAAAATTATGTGATTTTTGCCAACTTTGACAAGCCATAACTTGAGTTCCTAAATGAATTAGATCTTGTTCCGATACTTTTTGAAAATGGAATGATCCAATCTAAAATTTTCATGACCAACAATTTTTCATTTGAAGCATTTTTGGTTGAGATAGAGGAGGTTGAAAAACGTTCCTAAAATGGAAAGATTACATTACAAGTCATTTCCATTTTTGGCAACTTTTGGTTTAGCTCACTTTTCTTCAAATTTGTGAACTTCTAAGCACTTGAATGATCAAATAAAGACCATATAACTTCAATTTGATGAAAAATCCACTTTGGTTCCATGTTGGGGGGCCTCAGATGCCCTGATTTTGCTCTGACTTGCTCAAGAAGATACCCAGTGATCAGATGACTTCCACAATGAATTTATTCATAAAACTTGGTATGTATGATCCTTATATCATATTGAGACCAATAGAAACAAGAATGACCAAAAAATTTGGATTTATGGCCTCTGAAACCAAAACCCTAATTTCACGTCATCTATGTAGTTAAACCCTAGCTCTGCTTCCATGCTTTGCCAGTTCTTGTGATTCTTTGGCTTTCTTGACCTTTGGAGGATAAAATATGATGATTGAACATACATGGACCCTCTTGAGATGATTGATGGCCTTTGGAGTGGCTCAGATGGATCTTGGATTGCTCAGATCACAAACCCTAGATGCAGATGAACTTGAACTAATGCAGTGAAGCAAAAATGCAATATGAGATGGTATGCCTATGTTGATGCAAACATGAAAGATCACAAGCCATGGTGTGATATGAGTGAGGGAAAATTTGGGGTGTTTACAGCTGCCTCTATTCAAGCATGAGTTAGCTGTGTAGGATGTAAGCGACGGGCTTAACAGACAAACAAGATAACTTGGGGTTGAATACCAAAGACAGTCCAAAATTTGCACTCACTGGGGAGAAGAAGAAAAGGGATATAGATTGTAAAAGAAAGTATAGTATGATTATAAAAATGCGGGCGATGGAGGATGACCATCGAGCAAAGGACGACTGCTGGGGATAAAGCAATGACGGGGACGGTCGACATGCTGGGGAAATAGAGGGATCATGATGGGGACGACCATCAGGCAAAGAAACAAGATTCTCTGGGGATTAAATGTAAAGTCAATGATGGGGACAACCATCAGGTTTGTAAAGTAAGGGTAAACAACGATGGGGACGGCCATCGGGGTAAAGAGATAAATGGTGAGGGACGGTCATCAAAGGTGAAGGACGATCACCTAGCAGGGGACGACTGTTCTGTTGGGGATAAGGATGTGGGACAATCATCCAGGGTGAAGGACGATCACCTGGCAGGGTACGGCTGCCGAAAGTATCACGACATAGGACGAATGTCGAATAGAAAAGGTCGACGATGGGGACGACCATCGGATAAGCATGATGAAGGACGATCATCAAGAGGTGAAGGACGATCACCTAGCAGGGGACGGCTGCTCTCAGGGTCTATCATGACATAAGACGAATGTCAGATAACAAGATCAACGATGGGGACGGCCATCGGATAAAATGATGAAGGACGATCATCAAAAGGTGAAGGACGATCACCTAGCAGGGGACGGCTGCTAAAATATCACGACATAGGACGAATGTCGGATATAAAAGGGTTCCAATAATGGAGACTCCATTGGGAGAAAGATGAGGGACGGTCATCCAAAGGTGAAGGACGATCACCTAGCAGGGTACGGCTGCCGAAAGTATCATGACATAGGACGAATGTCAGATAGAAAAGAAATTTGTTGGGACTTTGCTGGGGAATAGTAAACACGGACGAGCGTTTACATCCAAGAAATGAAAGGTATAAGTGTTTGAAACTGTGTATAGATTAAAGATGCGGACGAGCATCCTTAAGACCATGATACAGACGAGTATCGGTAGAAACAAACGCTGACACATGTTCAGAGATGATGATATGGACGAGTACCAACTGGTTAACAAAGAACACGGACGAGTGTTGAATCTGAGGGGAAATAAGTGGTGTATACAAGATACGGACGAGTATCTGTATGAGTAAAAATAAGCATGAGTGAGACACAGATGAGTGTTCAACTTGCTGGGGAAGGTATGACACGGACGGGTGTCATAAGAGGAAAAGCATAAGTTATGAACTCATAAGTGTAAAAGGTAATCCGGTGATCTGTGGGGATAGGATGACATGGACGGATGTCAACAAGAGCGTATTATAATAAGTGTTTGGGTAACCATGCTGGGGAGAGGTGACACGGACGGGTGTCAAAAAGAGTGTATATAGGTTTCTGTTTGTGGTTTATATATGCAGGGGAATGATATGACACGGACGGTGTCGAATGAGTATATATTAACATGTATTTGCGTTGGAGAGTGCAAAGGGGACGCTTTGGCTTTCTGTGGGGAGATGGAGATGACACAGACGAGTGTCGGGACAAGCAGATTATGTACAAGTATCTGTTTGTAGAGAGTGTTCTGGCGACTTTACTAGAGAAAGATGACACTGACGAGTGCCAAAAGGAGCATGTATTTGTATTTTAGGAGTGCAAAGGGGACGCTTTGGCTTTTATGCACAAGGGATGTATTCTGTATATTGCTAATGAAGTGCCGTTGATATTTACAGGTGACTGATTCAAAACCTGACTTGTGATTATGCAATATGTTTGATTTTTGCCGTAATGCTCCGTATTAGACGAAATGCTACGCTCTGAGGGGAAATATGATGTAAATGCTATGATTATGCAAAGATACCGATTCGGGATTCGGATTCCGTTGTTGTGGAGATCTCTGACTGATCTGCTTGAAAGAATATCCCAGCTGGGGATGAGATCATTGGTAGATCTGATAAGATGTATGATTCTGCTTGGGGAAGTGGGTCACTGATAGACCTATCTTCGTAATGAGGAGCCCAGTTGGGGATGTGGAAGCTTTCATCACTTTGTTGTGCGGGGAATTCAGACATTGCTCTTCTGGGAGGAGGCTGGAGCTCTGTGGGGAGATGATTCCTTGTGTTAGTACTTTGTTGGGAGGAAAGACCATTGAATGATCTTCCTAGAGATTTCTTTGGGGATCCTGCTGAGGATGAGGATATTGATAACCCAGCTGGGGATATGAGCACCTTCTGGTACTGCTCTGAAAGATGTGCTGGAGAAGTGATGCCTGGAAACTCTGATGGGGAGAGAGCATTTCCGGTGCTGTTTGGAGGATGTGCTGAGGAAATAATGATTTAGAAACTTTGCTGAGGAAAACCTTTCATGCCCCATGTTGTGCTCTGAATACCTGCAATCCTGTTATGATAGAGAAACGCACAAGTACCCTGAGGCATCCCTTACTGGATTCCATTATAGGAGTTTAGACACTCCCGGGAGTAAGTAATATATTTCCTGTAAGCATGTGATTAGAAAGGCTCATCTGTTTTTATGCAAACGTTATATCAAGGATATCAGACATTTTTTGCAAATGAAATAAAAATGTACAAGACGAAGTGTGACTGAAAACTCTGATTTTATTAATTTGTGTGCCCTGAATTGGCAAATACAGTCAAAGAAACAGATCCCCTGAAATGAGGAGATTGTTACAAATTGAGAAAATAAAAGTGTTGGCAATGTTGGCGACGCTTTAGCGAGCTTCCCTTTTGCTATGACTCGTATGACCTTGACGTTCTTCTCATCCTGATTTCTGAAGAAGGCTGATTTTGACCGATGCTTTAACCCTTCGAAGCTTGCCATGTTGTAATCGATACAGACGAATTCAGAATACAATTGTTCACTTATTCCTTTATTTTGCGTGGATCACCCTTTCGGGTTTTCAATCCACCGGGATACCCATTTTTGCCTGAGCTTGTCCAATGTGGCTTTGCAACTCAGCGGGTGTACATTTTTTTTATTTTTCCCTTATTTTTTCCCGAGTCTTTTATTCTGTTTTTGACTCACCGGGATGCCCTATTTTTTCCTGGACTCACATTCTGTTTTTATGTCCAGCGGGTCATTTTATGCGAAGTATTTTTTAACTGCATTTGAATTCACAGGGGACAGGAAATCTTCACCATCCATAGTAGTGAGCATCAGTGCTCCACCAGAGAAAACTTTCTTTACTATGAATGGACCATCATAATTTGGAGTCCACTTTCCCCTGTGGTCTGTATGAGGAGGGAGGAGTCTTTTCAGCACAAGATCTCCCACTTGGTATTCCCGAAGCCTGACTTTCTGATCGAAGGCTTTCTTCATTATTTTCTGGTATAACTGCCCATGACAAATTGCAGCTAATCTCTTTTCTTTGATCAGATTCAGTTGATTGTACCGAGACCGGACCCATTCTGCTTCGTTCAACTTGACATCCATCGGTATCCGCAAGGAGGGTAATTCAGCTTCAATAGGTAGGACTGCCTCCAAACCATACACAAGCTGATATGGTGTTGCCCCAGTGGATGTTCTGATTGAGGTACGGTACCCATGCAAGGAAAATGGTAGCATTTCATGTCAGTCTTTGTACGTGACCACCATCTTTTGCACAATCTTCTTGATATTCTTGGTAGCTGCCTCAACAGCGCCATTCATCTTTGGCCTGTAAGGAGAAGAGTTGTGATGTTGGATTTTGAAGTCCCGACACAGTTCTGCAATCATTTTATTGTTCACGTTGGAACCATTATTAGTAATGATTCACTCGGGCACTCCATACCGACAGATGATGTCTCTCTTCAGGAATCGGGCTACCACTTGCTTGGTGACATTTGCGTACGAAGCTGCTTCGACCCACTTGGTAAAATAGTCAATGGCTACCAGGATGAATCTGTGGCCATTTGAAGCAGTTGGTTAAATCTTCCCAATCATGTCAATGCCCCACATGGCAAAGGGCCAAGGTGAAGACATTACATTCAGAGGATTCAGAGGCACATGCACTTTGTCTGCATAAATCTGGCATTTGAGGCACTTTTTGGCATAGGCACAACAGTCTGCATCCATTGTGATCCAGTAGTAACCTGATCTTAGCAATTTCTTAGCCATGCCATACCCTCCAGCATGGGTACCAAAAGATCCTTCATGCACCTTGTGCATCAACAAGTCTACTTTCGTCTTATCAACACATCTGAGAAGAACCATGTCAAAGTTGCGTTTGTATAACGAACCATCAGTATTCAGGAAGAAACTACTAGCCAGCCTTCTTAATGTCTTCTTGTCATTAGATGATGCCCCAGGTGGGTATGTTTGATCCTCTAAGAAGCACTTGATGTCATGGAACCAAGGATTGTCATCTTTAGCAATGTCCACAGAGAACACGTATGTTGGTCTGTCAAGTCTGGATACTGAAATCCGAGGCACAAAGTTGGCAGCTTGAACTTTGATCATGCATGAAATGATAGTCAGAGCATCTGCAAACTGATTTTCATCTCGAGGGATATACTCAAGCTTGACTGTGGTGAAGAAAGTCAGTAATCTCCTTGTATAATCCCGGTACGGAATCAGATGCTCCTGGTGAGTGTACCATTTGCCGTTGGTTTGATTGATTACCAGAGCTGAATCTCCGAATACAATTAACGTCTTGATCCTGAGATCAATGGCTTCCTCAATACCCATGATACAGGCTTCGTATTCAGCTTCGTTGTTAGTGCAGTTAAAAGTGAGTTTTGCCGAGAAAGGCATGTGAACTCCTTTAGGTGTAATGAGTATTGCACCAACTCCACGACCATTCATATTAATAGCCCCATCGAACATCATTGTCCATTCTTCTTCCGGGTCAGGCCCTTCGGTGTGAACAGGCTCTTCGTGATCTTTTTCTTTTATGAACATGATGTCTTCATCAGGGAAGTCAAATCTCATTGGCTGGTAATCATCAATGGGTTGCTCAGCAAGATAGTCAGACAATACACTGCCCTTGATGGCTTTCTGAGATGTGTACTGAATGTCATATTCTGTGAGAATCATTTGCCATCTTGCAACCCTTCCGGTAAGTGTTGGCTTCTCAAATATATACTTGACTGGATCCATCTTTGAGATCAATAAGGTAGTATGGGTCAACATATACTTCTTTAGTCGGCGAGCAGCCCACGCTAAAGCACAACAAGTTTTCTCGAGCAGTGAATAACGTTGTTCACAGTCGGTAAACGTTTTGCTTAGGTAGTATATTACATACTCTTTTCGACCAGACTCGTCATGTTGGCCCGGCACACACCCCATTGACTCTTCTAATACTGTCAAGTACATTATTAGAGGTCTTCCTTCAACTGGAGGCATAAGGATTGGAGGCTCTTGTATGTATTCCTTGATTTTGTCAAAAGCCCTTTGGCACTCTTCATTCCACCTGACCGTTTGTTCTTTTCTTAGCAACTTGAACAAAGGCTCACAGGTTGCTGTAAGATGAGATATGAACCGTGAAATGTAGTTCAATCTACCTAGAAACCCCTGAACTTCTTTTTCAGTCTTTGGTGTAGGCATTTCTTGAATAAGACTGGTACTTTGACAGTGGATGTTCAAGGCACATGACTGGATTGAAGAATTTGCTAGTAAACTTAAAGTCACATTCATCCAGGTATGTAACCTTTGGAGATGGAGCTAAAGGAGAAATCAAGGGAGTTGGAACCTTGGACTGTCAAGATGTTCCAAGACTAGATGATGTGCTGCTAGTTAAAGGTTTAACTGCTAACCTGATCAGCATAGGTCAATTATGTGATCAAGGGTACAGTGTAAACTTTACCAAAACTGAATGCATAGTGACTAACAAAGAACAAGAGGTTGTCATGAAAGGAGCCAGATCTAAAGACAACTGTTACATGTGGGAATCTCAAGACTTCAGTCTTACTTCAACCTGCTCCTTAGCTAAAGAAGAAGAAGTGAAACTATGGCACCAAAGACTAGGTCATCTTCATTTCAGAGGCATAAAGAAGATAATATCTATGGATGCTGTAAGAGGTATTCCTAAACTGAAGATTGATGATGGCAAAATATGTGGTGAATGTCAAATAGGCAAGCAAACCAAGATGTCCCATCCAAAGCTCCAACATCTGACAACTTCCAAAGTTTTGGAACTTTTGCATATGGATCTTATGGGACCTATGCAGGTTGAAAGCCTTGGTGGTAAGAGGTATGCCTATGTGGTGGTTGATGACTTTTCAAGATATACATGGATAAATTTCATCAAAGAAAAGTCTGATGTATTTGATGTATTCAAAGAATTATGCCAAAGATTACAAAGGGAAAAATCCAGTTGTGTGATCAGAATAAGAAGTGATCATGGAAAAGAATTTGAGAACCAAAAGTTCTTAGATTTCTGCTCTTCAGAAGGAATCAATCATGAATATTCTTCACCTATCACTCCTCAACAGAATGGGATTGTTGAGAGGAAGAACAAAACTATTCAAGAATCAGCAAGAGCTATGATCCATGCTAAAAGGTTACCTTTGTACTTCTGGGATGAAGCTATGAACACTTCTTGTTACATCCATAACAGAGTTACCTTAAGGAAAGGAACTTTGTCCACAATATATGAAGTCTGGAAGGGCAGAAAACCCATAGTTAAGTACTTTCATGTGTTTGGAAGTAACTGTTACATTCTGGCAGATAGGGAGCAAAGAAGAAAAATGGATCCTAAAAGTGATGAAGGGATTTTCCTTGGATACTCTATCAACAGCAGAGCATATAGAGTATTTAATTCTAGAACCAAGGTTATCATGGAGTCCATAAATGTGATTATTGATGATGCTCCTACAGATGTCCCAGAAGATGTTGGAACATCTGCTGATATCAAGATTGAAGCTGAAGAAAAGAATGATCATTATAACTTCACTCAAACTGATACAAAGACAGAAGAATCCAGCAAACCTCCCTCCATCAGAATACAGAAGGATCATCCCAAAGATTTGATAATTGGTGATCCCAACAGAGGTGTGAGCACTAGATCAAGAGAAGTGATTTCAGGTTCTTGTTTTGTTTCTAAAATAGAACCTAAAAACATCAAGAAAGCTCTTACTGATGAATACTGGATTTGTGCTATGCAAGAGGAATTAGGTCAATTCACAAGGAATGAAGTATGGAATCTTGTTCCTAGACCTGATGACATAAATGTGATTGGAACAAAATGGGTGTATAAGAACAAGTCAAATGAACAAGGAGTTGTTACAAAGAACAAAGCTAGACTTGTAGCTCAAGGATACACTCAAATTGAAGGAGTAGACTTTGATGAAACCTTTGCACTAGTAGCAAGACTTGAATCAATCAGACTTCTTTTGGGAATTGCTTGTATCTTAAAGTTCAAGCTATTTCAAATGGATGTGAAAAGTGCCTTTTTAAATGGTTATCTTAATGAAGAGGTATATGTAGAACAGCCTAAAGGATTTGTTGATCCTAGCTGTCCAAATCATGTATACAAACTAAAGAAAGCACTTTATGGTCTGAAGCAAGCTCCAAGGGCATGGTATGAAAGACTGACTACATTTCTTATCAAGCAAGGGTACAGAAAAGGTGGAATTGACAAAACCTTGTTTGTTAAAGATGAAGAAGGAAATATCATAATTGCTCAAATATATGTTGATGATATTGTCTTTGGTGGGATGTCTGACAGGATGGTCAAACATTTTGTCAAGCAGATGGAATCTGAATTTGAAATGAGCCTAGTAGGAGAATTAACCTACTTTCTTGGTCTACAAATAAAGCTAATGGAAGATTCAATGTTCATTTCCCAAAGCAAGTATACCAAGAACATAGTCAAGAAATTTGGAATGGAAAATGCTACTCATAAGAGAACTCCTGCCCCCACACATTTAAAGCTAACTAAAGATGAAAAGGGTGAGAATGTAGATCAAAGCTTATACAGAAGCATGATTGGAAGCTTGTTATACTTGACTGCTAGCAGACCTGACATAGCATTTGCAGTAGGTGTATGTGCAAGATATCAAGCTGATCCAAAAGTTAGTCATCTCAATCAAGTCAAGAGAATTCTTAAATATGTTAATGGTACTTGTGACTATGGCATAATGTACTTTCATGGATGTAAACCAATTCTCACTGGCTTCTGTGATGCTGATTGGGCTGGAAGTGCTGATGACAGAAAAAGTACTTCAGGAGGATGCTTCTTTCTAGGAAACAATTTGATTTCTTGGTTCAGTAAGAAACAAAATTGTGTATCCTTATCTACAGCTGAAGCTGAATATATAGCAGCTGGAAGCAGTTGTTCTCAGTTGGTTTGGATGAAGCAAATGCTCACTGAGTACAATGTCCCACAGGATGTCATGACATTGTACTGTGACAACTTAAGTGCAATCAACATATCAAAGAATCCCATTCAACATAGCAGGACCAAGCATATTGATATCAGACATCATTTCATCAGAGATCTTGTAGAAGAAAAGGTGATTTCATTGGAACATGTAGCTACAAATCTGCAGTTGGCTGATATCTTTACAAAAGCATTGGATGCTACACAATTTGAGAACTTAAGGGGAAAACTGGGAATCTGTTTATGTGAAATTTAGCAGTTAATGAGATGTGCCAACATGTCATATGACATTGTATGGCATAAGTTCCAGATGGCAACACCAGTCTGGACAAGAACCTTGGGTATTCCATTCTTACTCATTTTCAATATAACGGCTACTTATTTAGTAACAGCTTATAATCAGCTATCAATTTTCTCATCACACCATCAAAAGAGAATCATATTATCAAGCTGTTATTCAGAAATCATAAACCCTAAAACTCTTCATCCATCCTTCTTAACAATGTCTCAAAACCCTAGCACTCCTGAAGAAATTCTCAACAAAGAAGACGTTGTTCATGCAACTCCTATTTCTGTAGTTCCCATGGAGTCTACCCCTCTGGACGAAATAAGAGGAAGTGTTCCTCATGCTAAGAAGCCAAGAACTCCAAAAAGAGCTAAAGATCAAGTCTGCAGCAAGTCCAAAGGCATTCCTTCTCCAGCAAACATGCCTCAAAAATCTTCTGAATATGTGGATGCTTCAATAAAGGAATTAGTTACCAAGATTCTATCTGAACAAAGAGTGGTTAGTGGGATTTCTATTCCTCTGAACACCATGCCTGCCCCTCAAGAAGATCAAACTCAAGCTGCAAAGGACACTCCTGCTCAACAGGATGTCCCAACAGATGTTGAAACATCTGGGGATCAACAAAAAGGTTCATCTGATGCTGCTGCAGAAGAATCTGAGGACCAGAAAAAGGCCTCAAGTGAAAGTGATGAAGAAGAATCTGAGGATCAGACTAGAGCCTCAACTGAAGATCATAGCCCTGTTGATCAACCAGCTGAAGAGGAGACTGCTCAATCTCCTCCTGTGGTGAACCTGGAGCAGGATTCTGATACAGAGATCATAGCCTCTGTAAGACCTAGCATAGCCAAAAGGCTCAGGTCTAGGAAAGGAAAGATGCAAGCAGAACATGCTGTCCCTGAGAAGAAGCAAGCCACTCCAAAGAAAAACAAAGCCAAAACTACCTTTGGTCCAACAAAACAATGGAGTAAAGTCCAAACTCAGAAAAGGAAAGCTGTCACCCCATCAGACTCAGATGTTGAATCAGATGTCCCAACATCTCCTCCCAAGAAGAAACCAGCACCATCTAGGGCTTCAACTGCTGTTCCAGAAGCTCCCTTGGACAATATTTCATTCCATCATGTCTCTAGTGTTAACAGATGGAAGTTTGTGTACCAAAGAAGGGTTTCCCTAGAAAGAGAGCTGAGCAGCAATGCACTTGAGTGCACTGAACTGATTGACCTCATCTCTGCTGCAGGCCTCTTCAAAACAGTCTCAAATCTCTCTCCCTGCTATGAAATTCATGTCAAAGAATTCATTGTCAATCTTCAGGAAGACTGTGCAAATGGTAAGTCCTCTGAATTTAGAAAAGTCTTTGTTAGAGGTATGTGTGTTGAGTTCTCTCCTCAGATCATCAACCAATACCTAGGAAGAGAAACAGATGGACCAAATGAGCTAGGTAAGACAGATAACCAAGTCTGCAAGGTTATCACTGCAAACCAGGTCAAGGCATGGCCAGTGAAAGGAAAGCTCTCAGTGAGCATGCTAACAAGAAAATATGCCATGCTGAACAGGATTGGTACAGCAAACTGGGTGCCTACCAACCACACATCTTCAATATCCACTGGCCTGGCCAGGTTTATCTATGTTGTGGGAACTCAGACTAAGCTGGACTATGGTGCTTACATATTTGATCAGACCTTGAAACATGCCAGCTCTTCTGTAACAAAGCTTCCAATAGCTTTTCCCTCCTTGCTGTGTGGTATAGTGCTCAATCAATACCCTGGAATCCTCACTGAAAAAGATACAGTCTGCAAAAGAGAAAGCCCCCTGGCTTTTCACTACAAATTGTTCCTCAGTCATCATGCAGCAGATGTTGAAGCACCTTCTGGGACATCTGCAGGTCCTTCAACTGCCAAGACTCCAATCTCCAAGGCTGCATTGATTGCTGAACTAAAAAGCACCTGCAAAGAGCTTGAAGCAAGGAAGCTGAAACTTGAAGAAATCATCCAAAGGCTGGAGAGTGAAGGAGATCAGAAAGATGCCTCTGATGAAGAAACTGAAGCTGAAGAAGAAACTGAAGTTGATGAAGAAACTGAAAGTGATGAGTCTGAGTGATCATTGTATGTGAGGACAAATGTAATGACAGCTGCATTGTAATTTAGATTTAATCTCTTTGGCCCCATAATTTGTGTCTAACAAGGGGGAGAACAACACCAACAATGTAATGTTGTTTGATTATGAATGAAAATTCTGTTTGCTTCTGAACTGAATAAGTTTTTTTTCTGTTGCAACAAGACTGGACACATATATGTTTGAGGGGGAGTAATCTCAAATATGAATCAACAGAAAAGTAGGATTATACTCTGATAAAAGAACTTTTGTTGCACTCTGAAAACCAGAAAAGATGTTAGCCAAAAATTAGCCAAAGGGGGAGTTTGTAGATGTCTTGAATTGGCAGAATTTTTGACCAACAAGAATTATTGAATTCAGTTCAGAATGTCCTATCAAATGTTGGGACATTATCAAACAGAGTATATGAACTTATTTCAGGATGTCTCACCAGATGTTGGGACATTGTGTTAATGACTTAAGTTCAGTTTTTCAGGATGTCCCAACAGATGTTGAGACATCTCAAACCTGCTACCAGAATTAATTATTGACTAACTGATCAGAGATATTTAAGGAGAGTTATCTGGAATTAATTAATGATGGATAAAAACAGAACAAGGCGCATCTGTAGGGAGTTTTATATTGAGGATTCAGATTAAAACAGAAGGCCTAAATCACCTAGAATCTAGGAAGTAACAAACCCTAAATTCAAGGTGGAAGCTGCATGCGCATTAGGGCTGGATCATCCTACAGAAAGCCCAAATTACAGATACCTATTTAATCAACAGAAACTCATAGAATTGAGTACGATTTTCAGAAGACAAAATAGGGTGTCTAGTGTTTTAATAGCAGGTTGTTTTTATTGTACCACTTTATGAGCTTTTAAGCAAAATTGCATTTGTGACTTGATTGAAACTGTGAAGTAAGATCAAGCTGTTTTGTTTGAAGTATGACTTCAATTTCATTAAACTTGTAAACAAAATCATTGTGTGATTGAGGGGGAGTGAGTAGGGTACTCTTATCTAAGTTGTGTCTTAGGTAGAAATTGCATTGGGTAGTTATTAAGTGATAGATTAAACAGGGTGGTTTAAGTCTAGAATTAATATTACTTATAGTGGATTTCCTCCTGGCTTGGTAGCCTCCAGATGTAAGTGTGGTTATACACTGAACTGGGTTAACAAACTTCTGTGTTGTTTGCTTTTCTTGCTATTTAAGTTTTGGTTAAATATGTCAAGTGTTGGGACATCTCTTAGGACATCTCATACCTGATCACAGAATTTTAGTAGGTTATATAAAGGGAAGGTGTTAGCACCCTTTATCTCCATGTTTATCCATGGTTATCCATGGGCTCTTAGTTACTTAGCTCACTTTAAACTGTTTTGAGAAAGGTGTAGTGTGTGTTTAAAAATTTTCTAAGTACTTTATAATGATCCTCGTGTGGATGTATATAAAGACTTTGTTTTTGAAAATTTGTTTGAAATGTGAAGTGTAATGAAGTATTTTGAAGAAAAGTGAGCAAGTACTTAAGAGGAACCTACCATATGCTAAATCTTTATTGTTCTTATATGTTCTTTCAATGGTAAGACTATCCCTATTATTAAGGAATAGGTAGTCATTACCTTGGATGTATAAGGGACATGTGAAGGGACATCTGTATTTAGGCAACTGTAAGGTGTCTTTAGCAATTCGTAGGGACTTATCATCTTTTATTCGAAGGGACAAGATCATTATTCCGTAGGCAACCTCGAAGGGACTTGATCTTATGAACTTAAAGGGACTTGATGATATTTTATGAAGGGACTTCGCTTTAAGGCACCTTACTTGACCTTATAATTAGGCAACCTGAGGAGTAACCTTAGAAAGTGTGAGATGGCGATCAAAGATCGACTTACGTGTGTGAGTGTTCATATTCATATATTTATCTTATTAAATTAGTTATTCTAAATTAATTTTAAATCACAAACATGTTATCACACCCTATAGTTACTAACCATGGCAATAAAAATATTTATAAAAAAGAAATAAGAATAATCTTACGACTATTACACGAATTGAATGATAAATATATATAATAAATAAATAATAATTAAAAGGGGTTAGTAATAATAATAATCATAAGAAAAAGAGGTTAGCACAAATATAAAGAATATAAAATTTTAAGAGAATATTTTTTTAAGTTAAATAAAGAATTTTAAAGAATTTTTAAAAGAAAATAAAATAATTAGAATAATAATAATAAACAATATAATAATTACTTACAAAAATGATTAACTATTTAATTATATATTAGAATAAAAAACTAATTAAATTAAGTATTAAAGTTAATGAAAATTAGGGTAAATAAAAATTAGGGTTTAGAATTTTATTTAAGAAGAATTAGGGTTTATAAAATATATAGATTTAATTTATAAAATAAATCAACTTATTTACAAAATCTATATATATTTAACAATATGAACATATAATAAATAAATATAAATAATTAAGTTTTTTGAAAATAAAGTTTTAATTTTAAAAATATGATTTTGGTATAAAGGAAATAATATACATCTATTTTAAAATTGGTGATTTAAGAAATTAAGGAAATAAATATAAACAATATAAACAAAATAATGAAAATAAGGTAAAAAAAACATACCTGGGGCTGGGTTTCGAACCCAGGCCCTAGGCTTTGCAAGCACTAGTCCAGCAGCATGACCACCAGGTCAGGCGCGCGCTGGTGTTAGAGTTGGAGCAGCAATCATTTTATTATTAACCTGCAAAACACCAAAAATAAAGCAAAACAAAATGGCCTGGGGGGGATTCGAACCCAGGACCATTCGTTCACAGGCAAACACACAAACCAGCTGAGCCACATGGGGCGCGTACAGCAGAGATCCAACAACAAAACCTTTTATTTTAAAATCAATATTTAAACAAGATTTTTGGCGCCATCTGAACTTCATCTTCCCCAGATTTCCTGCGAAAATACCTATGGATTCAGCTGCGTTCTTACCTGCGAATTTTATCATGTTCATAAGCTACGAATTTCAAACACCAATCAAACAATAAACTTTCTTCAAATTAGTTAGTGCAATGCAATCCTTGATGTCCATACAATCTAACCATGTTCTTTAAATTCATTTATATTTGGTTAATCGTAAAACCCTAAATGAGGGACATAAACCCTAGCTATGGCCGAATTCGTTTTAGGTAGTGAAACTTCAATCAATTGATCCAGATAAGATCTAAAGCTTATCACAAACAAGAAAACAACATCAAAAGTCATTAGTAATGCATGGATAATAGAAATCGGAAATTTTAAAATTCAAGAACAAAGAGGATTCGGGTTGATCATATAAGCATGATTTGGATGATGATAATGATGCAAACATGTTCAGTGATGGTCCAGGAATGATTTGCCACCTTCAAATCACCTGAAAAACAACAAGTTTGAAGAATCCGAATTTCACTTTTTGATGAGTTTTTGAAGTTTGAATATGTTGTTTGAGGCTGCAAAATTCGTGTCTTATGATTGTCTTATGTTGTTTATATACTATAGAATAGAATTAGGTCAGAAAAATAGTCCATCCTTTGGACTTTTGGATCCATGGAGATTGAAAAAGATTCAACTTTAAAGATTGAAATTTTTTGATCTAACCTTGCTATATTTGTATGATCTGAATTTGCATAATATCAATCACTTCTAAATAGTCTTTAAGACTTTCTAGAACCAAAATCAAATCAAATATCCACACTTTTATATTTTATTTTAATTTAAAATGACTTTTAATGTAAAAAGTCATAATAAATAAAATAAAATGAATAAAAATATGAATAAATAATTTTTAATTCGTGCATGATGTCATGGAAGTGTTTGGATCATAAAAAAGCAAGCCCATTTGGTGAAATTTGGTTTTAAGACCCCATTTGCTTCATAAACCTCTCAAAAATTTCCCAACTTTGCAAGAGCACAAATCCCTCAATTTTAATGCTATGAAGGTGTTATTGGATATTTTGGAAAGATTAAAGAGTCCTCTAACCAACATCGTTGGTCTCATGTCCATATCTTTTACCATTCTCAAGTTATGCTCTTTGGAAGTTGTTGGCTTTTTGTTGACTTTTAAAAGGACCTATAATGTCTTAGCTCATATCTTCCAAATGAAGCATTTTTGGGCTTGGCTTGTGAGACACAAAGTTGTAGATAATTCAATTTACTTCAAAATTAGCTTTGGATGGAAAAAATTTGATGAAGCATGTGAAAGTTATGGCTGGTCAAAGTTCAGTTGACTTTTCCTGTGAAAACCCTAATTTAGAAACTCCTGATTCTTGATGATCTGAAATCTCCTTGATGAATCATGATCAACCCTTGATCAAATGATGAATTTTACTTCATATACTTGATGTTGGCAAGAAATCATGAAGTTTGACTTTGGTTTGACCACAGTTGACCTCAGTTTGTCTTTTTAACTACTTTGACTGATTTTAGCCTATTTGATCATCTGACTGAGCAAACATTTGGGGAAAGTCTTGAAACTTGATATGGGGATTCTTGAACACATATAGGATGCTATGAAGCTCACTTGAAGTCTTGGAAGTCCATTTAGCCTGATGAAAGTCAAAACCCTAGTTCAGGATGCCTTGCTTAGGAGGATGCATTGTCTGAGGGAATTGTCAAACTTTCTGACTAATTGTGAACCTTGTGAACCTCATGAGATATCTTGTGAAGCTTGTGAGCCTCTTGGGACACCTTAGTACACAATTTCTTGTCTTGCTGAGGGCAAATTTGGGGTGCAACAGCTGCCCCTGTTCAATTTTCTAAAACCTGAGGGGTTAGATTGGTATATGTGCCAGTCGTGACCTGGAAGGTTGAAGGGGATTGAACACAGAAGCCCAAAAATTTGCACTTGCCGGTGCGTAAAGTAACACTGATGATTAGTTGTATATGCCTAAGTGGGCTTGAAGATGCCACTTGGAAGAACTGGAGATGGGCTTTTAGATGCCATTCATAATATCAGGAGGTGATAATATCTTGATGTTGATACTTAATATCAGTACTAGGTATTCGTGTAGGCCGTCTCTGAATCGTATCTAAGAACATACTTTTAATTTAAGTGTCAGAACCAAATCTTTGTGGCGATTTATTTCTGAATTAAGTATCAGCACTAGACCTTCGTATAGATCGTCTCTGAACTGTTTTGAATTGTTGAATAGACCAGTAGAAATAAATCTTCGTGACGATTATCTCTTCTGGAAATATCCTGGATTAGGGAATAGATCTTCGTATAGACCGTTTGCCTACTATCCAAGAACAAAAAGAATATCAAGATTAAATCTTCTGAAAATATCCTGGACTAGGGAATAGATCTTCGTATAGACCGTTTGCCTACTATCCCAGGACAAAAGAATATCAGGATTAAATCCCCTGAAAATATCCTGGACTAGGGAATAGATCTTTGTATAGACCATTTGCCTACTATCCAAGGACAAAAGAATATCAGGATTAAATCTTCGTGGCGATTACATCCTTTGAAAATATCCTGGATTAGGGAATAGATCTTCGTATAGACCGTTTGCCTACTATCCAAAGACAAAAGAATATCAGGATTAAATCTTCGTGGCGATTACATCCTTTGAAAATATCCTGGATTAGGGAATAGATCTTCGTATAGACCGTTTGCCTACTATCCAAGGACATCTTGAGTAATTATTAAGTCTCAACACTAGACCTTCGTATAGATCGTTTCACACCTGTTGTGAATTGTTGATATTGTTTTATCTGTATATAACCATCCTGCAAGGAAAAGGTTAGTTTATGCAATATGTATGCATGCATGGCATGATGCATCTAAGTAAATGTATTATGCATTTATGGATATGTTATGGTATGATATAAATGATGTATGTATGAATCATGTAGCCTGAAGCGTCTGGATATCTTTGTATAACAACTGCTGGCTTAGGGAAAATAAATCCCGATTCGTTGCTGAAGAAAATGAGAACCTCATTCCCGTCCTGTTTGATAGTATAGTATTTATAACCTCCCGTCTTTGTTCGTCGTACTTCTATTGAAGGAATAAATTCCCGAGTATCCCGACCGAGGATAAAAGAGATGGACATAAATTCAAGGGGAGATATAACTCAAAGTATCTATAAAGATAGATTTGCCCTGCTGGGGATTTGTAGTTGTCTTGTGGGGATAAACCGGCGAAGCTTCGTTGAATTCCTATCTTCGTTCGTCATTAGTAAATACTATTACTACATTTTATGCATTTCTGGTAAACATCAATCATATTCAAAAGCATACATACATTCAAACACAACCAATGGACGTTTTCGCTTATGTAAATAGGGTAAAAGTAAATCTGGATTCAAAGATGAAATTTTATTTATATTATAAAGTGACCTATACATAGGCAAGTTTGTACAAGGAGACAGAAATCCTAGTAAGAGGAATTTGTCATAAAAGTTTACAAAACAAAGAAAATAGCTATGTGAGAAATAATCCTATTGAGTTTCAATTCTACTATTGCCATTATCTTCAAGTATCTCATCTTCTGCCATTGAGACGGAAACGATTGGATTGATCTTTATCTGTTCGAGCTTGAGTTAACTAGCACAACTGGTGGAGGTTACATGAGTGATCCAAACGAGACATAGTCATACGCTTTAATCCCTAACGTTTTCCTGGATTGCCCTTTCAGGTTTTCAATCCACCAGGATACCCTTTTTTGCCCAAGCCGCCCTTTCAGGTTTTCGACTTGTCGGGTGTACACTTTTTTTTATATATATCCCTAATTTTTGCCCGAACCCTTTTGGTTCGCCGGGATGCCCTTTTTTTTCCTAGGCCAGTCAACCTAGCGGGTCTCTTTTTATGCGTAGTATTTTTTAACTATGTCTGCGTTTACGAGCTGTGGGAATTCATCACCATCCATAATAGTAAGCATTATGGCACCTCCTGAAAATACTCTTTTGACCACAAATGGTCCTTCATATGTAGGAGTCCACTTGCCCCTAGGATCACCCTGTGGTAATATGATACGCTTGATTACCAAGTCACCAGCCTGATATACCTTCTGCTTAACCTTCTTATTAAAAGCTTTGATCATCTGTTTCTAGTACATCTGGCCATGACAAACAGCTTCCATCCTTTTCTCATCAATCAAATTTATCTGGTCAAGTCGAGTCTGAATCCACTCATCTTCATCCAAGCCTGCATCCTTCATGATTCTTAAGGAGGGTATCTGAACTTCAATGGGCAGAACTGCTTCCCTACCATAGACTAAGGAGAATGGGGTTGCCCCTGTTGAAGTGCATATTGTAGTACGATAACCATGAAGAGCAAATGGTAACATCTCGTGCCAATCTTTGTAAGTAACAGTCATCTTCTGTAGAATCTTCTTAATGTTCTTATTAGCAGCTTCTACTGCCCCATTCATCTTCGGACGATACGGAGAAGAGTTGTGATGCTTAATCTTGAACTGCATGCAGAGATTAGTAATCATAGTGTTGTTCAGATTAGAGTCATTGTCAGTAATAATCCTTTCAGGGATGCCATACCTACATATAAGATTATTCTTAATGAATCGAGCCACAACATTCTTGGTAACAGATGCAAATGAGGCTGCCTACACCCACTTAGTAAAGTAATCAATAGCAACCAGGATGAAACGATGCCCATTAGAAGCAGTAGGCTTGATATCACCAATCATATCAATGCCCCACATGGCAAAAGACCAAGGAGCAGTCAACACATTTAATGGAGCTGGAGGTATATGCACTTTATCAGCATAGATTTGACACTTGTGATATGTTCTGGAGTGTTGATAGCAGTCAGCTTCCATGGTAGACCAATAGTAACCTGCTCTCAATGTCTTATTTGCCATGGTATGACCACTAGAATGAGTGCCAAAAATCCCATCATGCATGTCTTCCATAATCTTTGTTGCTTCCTTCTTTTCGACACAACGAAGCAAAGTTGAATCATGATTGCGCTTGTACAAAATTCCATTACTCAAGAAGAACTTAGCAGAAAACCTCCTCAGAAACTTCTTATCTTTGACAGATGTCCCTTAAGGGAACTCTTCAAGATATCTTTTCACTTCATAGAACCAAGGCTTCCCTTCTGCTTCTTCAGTGTCAATCTCATTGCAGTATGCAGGCTTCTCAAATCTATCAATAGTAATCTTGGGAGCTTCATCATCCCAACTAATCTCAAACATAGATGCCATGGTGGCTAATGCATCTGCCAACTAATTCTCTCCTCGTGGAATATGCCCAAAAGTAATCTCTTCAAAATATGGGATCAAAGACAACACATGCTCTCTGTAAGGAATGAGATTTTCATGCTTGGTATCCCAATCTCCTTTAATCTGACTCACTACCAGGGTTGAATCCCCATATACGTCCAGGAACTGAATCTTCATATCAATGACAACTTTGATGCCCAGGATACATGCCTCATACTCAGCCATGATATTGGTACAATAGAAACAAAGTCTGCAGTAATCGGGGTATGACAACCTTCAGGGGAAATGAACACAACACCAACACCATTACCAAGTGCATTAGAAGCTCCATAAAAAACCATAGTCCATCGGGATCCTTGTTCAGGTCCGTCATATGGTCCAGGTTCTTTGGTAATAATCATAATGTATTCATCAGGGAACTCAAAACTCATTGACTGATAATCATCCACTGCTTGATGAGCCAAATGATCAGCTACCACACTACCCTTAATGGCCTTCTGGGTAGTGTACTGTATGTCATATTCTGTTAAGATCATTTGCCATCTTGCTATTCGTCAGGAGAGAGCAGGTTTCTCGAATATGTACTTGATTGGATCCATCTTTGAGATCAACAAGGTGGTATGAGTCAACATATACTGTCTTAGTCGACGAACATCCCATGCCAAACCGCAGCAAGTTTTCTCGAGCAGTGAGTATCTTGTTTCACAGTCGGTAAACGTTTTGCTAAGGTAGTATATTGCCTGCTCTTTTCGACCAGACTCGTCATGTTGCCCCAACACACACCCCATTGAGTTGTCTAACACTGTTAAGTACATAATCAAGGGTCTTCCATCAACTGGTGGCATCAAGATTGGAGGTTCTAGAAGATATCTCTTGATTTCATCAAAGGCTGTCTGACACTCATCATTCCATTCCATCACCTGATCTTTCTTCAGTAACTTGAAGATTGGCTCACAGGTAGCAGTTAATTGGGAAATAAATCTTGCAATGTAATTCAGTCGTCCCAAGAAACCTCTAACTTCCTTCTCAGTACGGGGAGTTGGCATCTCTTGTATGGCTTTCACTTTTGCTGGATCTACTTCAATACCTTTTCCACTGACAATGAAACCCAGGAGTTTACCAGACCTAACTCTAAAAGTACACTTGTTTGGATTCAATCTTAGCTTGTATTTCTTCAACGTTTCAAACAGCTTATGCAGATGATCAAGGTGTTGCTCTTCATTCTGGGACCTGGCTATCATATCATCCACATATACTTCTATCTCATGATGAATCATATCGTGAAACAAAGCCACCATAGCACGCTGATATGTTGCCCCGACATTCTTCAAACCAAATGGCATCACTTTATAACAAAAAGTGCCCCACTATGTAACAAATGTAGTCTTCTCCATATCTTCAGGTGCCATCTTGATTTAATTGTAACTAGAGAAACCATCCATGAAAGAGAATACTTTATGCTGAGCAGTGTTGTCCACCAGAACATCAATATGAGGAAGTGGAAAGTCATCTTTATGGCTAGCCTTATTCAAATCTCTGTAGTCTACGCACATACGTACCTTACCATCTTTCTTAGGTACCGGTACCACATTTGCAACCCATTGAGGATAAAAAGTCACAGCTAAGAACCCTGCCTCAAATTGTTTCATCACCTCTGCTTTAATCTTTTCTGACATTTCAGGACGCATGCGACGAACCTTCTGCTTCTTTGGACGACAATCTTCTTTTACCGGCTAACGGTGAACCACAATGTCTGTATCCAACCCTGGAATATCTTCATAGGACCAATAAAAGATCTCCACATAATCACGTAACATTTGAATTAATCTGCTCTTAACACCATCTTCTAGTTCAGCCCCTATCTTGACCTCTTTCCTGTTTTCTTATGTTCCCAGATTCACAACTTCGATTGGCTCTTCATGTGGCTGTATAGCTTTCTCTTATTGTTGTAATAACCTAGCAAGCTCTACAGGTATTTCACAATCTTCCTCCTTTCCATCTTCAGCTTGATAGATCGGATTCTCGAAATTATAATTGGCATTAGTAGAACTGTTATCAACAGGATCCAGAGTGGATGAGGATCTGCATTTTAGTGATGTGGGTGTGTGTAAGAACACATAACTGATAAAACAAGAATAAAATAAAATCAAGACAAAGGAACACAATATTTACGAAAACGAAACGTCCTTTGATTTTTATTGAATGAAGTATGCAAATTAAATGACATCCCGAAACAAGCATACCATTGTGCCCCGGGTAAGACACAAGGCTTAAAAGTTTAATTGTTCAAAATTACAAACTTAAAAATAACAACATAGTAATGGTATTTACTCCTGACTAAAGGAGATATGAATAACGTATTCGGTCTTCCAGTTGTTGAGCCCATCACCCACGATAGGAAAGATCCAATCATCCAGGTTGTAGTCTTCATTATAGTCACCCACAGCATTGATTTGATCTCTCATGACCCCTTGATTGGTGATACGAACAGCACGAGCACGACGAACAGCCTTCTGGGATTCTGCAGTGAAACCCAAACCAAGTTTGTCAGACTTATAAGGGATATCAGGTAGCTGACCCCAAATAGTACAACCACCTTCTTCAACCATATCTCTAGCATCTTTGAGGGAGGCCATTGTAGGAGGTACTCTGGTAACCACAGGAACTCTTTTAACAACAGGAGGAGCTTTAGTAGCAGGAACGACCCAAGGAACTACCTCAAATGTCTGGCAAGGAGTCTCAACATATTCACCTTCCACTTCAACATACTTAAAAGTATTCACATGACTGACCATATATTCTTCCACTCCATAAATAGTGACGATCTTTCCCTTCACCGGATATTTCAACTTCTGATGTAGGGTGGAGGTCACAGCACCTGCCCCATGGATCCAGGGGCGCCCAAGCAAACAGGAGTACGCAGGACGAATATCCATTACAAAGAAAATAGAATTGAAGACTTGAGAGCCTACTTTGATCGGGAGATCTATTTCTCCATGTACCATTCTTCTTGAGCCATCAAAGGCCCTCACCACTACATTACTTGGTCTTAACACAGCATCTTCAGGACTGAGCTTGTTCAGCACCTCTTTGGGAAGTACATTCAATGAAGAACCATTGTCCACCAACACATGAGACAAGGTAGTGCCCCTACATTCAATGGAGATATGCAAAGCTCTGTTATGATTTCTCTTGGCAGGAGTCAAGTCAGCATCAGAAAAGCCTAACCCATTATCATAAGTCAGATGTGCAACATAATTCTCAAATTGATCCACAGAAATCTCATTTGGCACATGAGCAGTCTTCAAGAACTTGATTAAGGCCTTAGCATGAGCCTCAGAACACAACAACAATGATAACATGGAGATTTTGGAGGGAGTATGCCCCAACTGGTCAACAATATCATAATCACTCTTGCAAATGATCTTCAGCACTTCTTCCATCTGTTTAGATATATTTTCAGCAGCTGGTGTCTCAGCTTGCACAGGTTCAACCACAAGACCTTTACCCCGAGCATCAGTACTTGGTTCAGAAGTGGAGGTAGTAGTCGGAGTAACTGCACTTTTTGAGGTAGCCGGAGGAGAGAAAATTCTTCCACTTCTGGTGATCTTACTAGATCCAGCAATATTATCAACATCAAGGTTATCATCACTAACAGGTGTATCAGTCAAAGGTTCTTGCTTAACACCATGGATATAAACACCAGAACCGTAATTCCAGGGTATAGCTTTATCAGAAGTATATGGAACAGGGCCAGGAGTGGTAATAATCATGGGAGGCACTCTAACTTCAGCAACAGTCTTCACCAGGCCTTCAACAATAATCTTGATAGGACCCTTGGAAGTGATCTTGACAGGGCCTTTGGAGGTAATCTTCACTGGCACTTTATCAACCATGGCCACATCTTCAAACTTCGTACCTTGAGTTAGATGTTCACACATACTTTCCACAGAAGGTGTCCTCTCAAACAATATAGTGTAATTGTCCATGAGGCGTTGAATACCATCCTTCAACTTCCAGCAGCTATCAGGTTTGTAGGCACGATAAAAACAGTCTTCATTACAACCTGGAAAGAATCCAGCCTGTACCAACTTCTTCTTGATAATTGATAATGGAGTAGTCAGATCTGTAACTGAGGAAACATAGGAAACTTCATCAACAACATTAACAATCTTCTCATGATTGGGCATGGGAGAAGTAATCACATTTGGAGTCCCAGGAGGGTCAAATTCAATCTCCCCAGCTTCAATCATATCTTGAATCTTGTTTTTCAACACCCAGCAGTTGTTGGTGTCATGTCCCGGACAATTAGAATGATAGGCACATCGTGCATTGGGATTGTATCGAGGAGAGGAATTATTAGGATTCTGAGGAGGGTCCTTCAAAGTAATGAGTTCCCCTTTCAACATGTGTTGCAAGGCTTGGGCCAGTGACATGTTGATCTTGGTGAACTGACTTCTAGGCTTCTGTTGATTGTTTTGTGGTAGCTCTCGTGTTGCAGGAGTAGGCTTAGAGATGTGAACTGCTCCCACATATTGGTGACTCCTGTTACGACTATGTTGACCATACACAACATTGGACCCCTTCTTCCCACTAGGGGGCTTCTTTGCAGTGCTTGATGAAGAGGCACCCACCTGTATCTTACCACTTCTTATACCACTCTCCACACATTCTCCAGTCATTATCAGCTCAGTGAAACCAGATGATGAGCTTCCAATGAGGTGACTATATAAAGGACCATTCAGCGTACTCATAAACATATCCACTAGCTCCCTGTCAGTCAGAGGAGGTTGAACTCTGCCAGCCAGGTCTCTCCATTTCTGGGCATACTCCTTGAAATTCTCCTTAGCATCCATTGACATGCTTTGGAGCTGCATGCGAGTAGGTGCTAAATCAGCATTATATTGGTATTGCCTGTAGAAGGCCTCAGCAAGATCATTCCAATCACGAATATTAACACTCTCCAATTGGTAATATCATTCCAATTGAGCTCCAGATAAGCTCTCTTGGAAGAAATGAATCCATAACTTCTTATCAGCAATATGTGGTTGAATCCTCCGGACATAGGATCTTAAATGCAGCTTGGGACATGAGACACCATCGTACACCACAAAAGCAGGAACCTTGAAGCCAATAGGTATAACCACTCCAGAAACTAAACTCAGATCTTCAAAATCAAGCCCAGAAGATTTTTGTAACTCCATGGCATTCATTCTGTCTACCAGCATCTTGTACTTATCTTCACTAGCAGGATCATGATAATAATTTGCTTCAGAATCAGAATCTCCCACAGTATCATGAAGACTACCTCCCTCTTTCTCAGAATTTTCAGACTCAGAATCCTCAATCTGTTCCTTTGTCTTGATAGGACCTCTGAATCTTCTTCCCAGATTGATAAGGCCTCCTGATCTTCTAGTCTTCTTCTTCTTCTTTCCCAGCAGTATCTTCAACTCATCTTGTCCCTTGGACAAGTTCAGAATCAACTCTTGGAATTGTGCATTCTGAGCCTGGAGATCTTTGACAGTCTGTTCAAGAGCCATTTTTGCTGAAATAAACATCGAGAAGATAAGATACATGTACATAAGAAACCTGTGATGCAATGATATGGTATGTAGATGCATATGCAATGTTTTCAAGGACCGCAGGATTTAAATTTGTTTAAACAACCAAAAAGTAAACTTTTATTAGTAATTAACAAACTTGTTTGCCTCTTGGGCTTACAATAAAAATGAAATGAATACAACAAATGGGGTTTTAAGTCTCCCATGGACGTTTCCTCTTTGTGTTGAGGTATGAGTTAAGATTCCGCTCCTCGTGAAGTTGTTTTTTTAGCTCCAGGATTCTTTCTTGACTTGCTTTTTAATGAGTCTCAAAAGTATCTCTTTGCTCCTTCAACTGGATCCAGGACCTTTGTAACTCCTCCATGTCAATGGGCATGTCTGGGTGAAGAATGATATAAGGAGTATCTCCTTCAGCAACAGGCTCCATGGTAATTGGCAGGATAGCAGGATATGGCATCATAAGAGTCTGAGCACGAGATCACACCCATCTGAGATAAGGTTCCATAGGAATGGTGTACTTGGGTTCCAGAGTCTTGCTGTCAACCTTGTTCACTTTACCCCAAGCTCGTATAAACCTTTGACGGTAACCTTGAAGATCGTTGTCGTAGTCGAACAAAATACCCTGAATCAACATATCATGAGGACCATCACTCTGAGCGTAATCAAACTGACGTAGAGCTAAAGAAAGGTTGTAGGTAATGCCCCCTCTTATGCCAAGGAGTGGCACATTAGGGAACTCCCCACAACGGTCAATGATGGTGTAGATGTTTAAGAATTGGCAGAATTTTTGACCAAACAAGAAATGTTAAATTCAGTTCAGAATGTCCTATCAGATGTTGGGACATTATCAAACAGAGTATGTGAATTTATTTCAGGATGTCTCATCAGATGTTGGGACATTGTGTGAATAAATTAAGTTCAGTTTTTCAGGATGTCCCAACAGATGTTGAGACATCTCAGACCTGCTACCAGAATTAATTATTGATTAACAGATCAGAGATATTTAAGGAGAACTATCTGGAATTAATTAATGCTGGATAAAAACAGAACAAGGCGCATCTGTAGGGAGTTTTAAATTGAAGATTCAGATTAAAACAGAAGACCTAATGCACCTAGAATATAGGAGGTAACAAACCCTAAATTCAAGGTGACAGTTGCTGCACATTAGGGCTGGATCATTCTACAGAAAGCCCAAAATTCAGATACCTATTTAAACAACAGAAACTCATAGAATTGAGTACGAATTTCAGAAGACTAAATAGGGTGTCTAGTGTTTTAATAGCAGGTTGTTTTTTATGTACCACTTTATGAGCTTTTAAGCAAAAGTGCATTTGTGACTTGATTGAAACTGTGAAGTAAGATCAAGCTGTTTTGTTTGAAGTGTGACTTCAATTTAATTAAACTTGTAAACAAAATCACTGTGTGATTGAGGGGGAGTGAGTAGGGTACTCTTATCTAAGTGAGTCTTAGGTAGAAATTGCATTGGGTAAGTATTAAGTGATAGATTAAACAGGGTGGTTTAAGTCTAGAATTAATATTACTAATAGTGGATTTCCTCCTGGCTTGGTAGCCTCCAGATGTAGGTGTGGTTATACACTGAACTGGGTTAACAAACTTCTGTGTTGTTTATTTTTCCTGCTGTTTAAAGTTTTGGTTAAATTTGTCAAATGTCCTATTAAGTGTTGGAACATCTCTTAGGACATCTCATTACAGAATTTCAATTGGCATCAGAGCAGGCACCCTGCCTGTTTATACTGGGTGAGATCTAGGGAAAACAAATTCTGTAACATGGACAGAGACATAGGGTCAGTAAATAGACCACCTATACTGGATGGTTCTAATTATGACTACTGGAAGCCAAGAATGATTGCATTCTTAAAGTCACTTGACAACAGGGCATGGAGAGCAGTAAATGTTGGATGGAAACATCCTGTTCAAAACACCAAAGATGGATCAATAGTTCTGAAACCTGAAGAAGAATGGAGTAAAGAGGAAGAAGATTCAGAACTAGGCAACTCAAAAGCCCTAAATGCTTTATTCAATGGCATTGATAGAAATATTTTCAGACTGGTGCATCATTGTGAGCTGGCCAAAGATGTGTGGGATACCCTCAAGACAACTCATGAAGGAACATCAAAAGTAAAAATGTCAAGACTTCAACTTCTCACCACCAAGTTTGAAAACTTGAGAATGAAGGAAGATGAATCAATTCATGAGTTCTACATGAACATCTTGGATATAGCCAATACTTCTGGAGCCTTGGGAGAAAAGATGACTGATGAAAAGCTTGTAAGGAAGATTCTCAGATCTTTGCCAAAAAGATTTGACATGAAAGTCACAGCAATAGAAGAAGCACAAGACATATGCTCCATGAAAGCTGAAGAACTAATTGGTTCCCTTCAAACTTTTGAGATGGGAATGAATGACACACATGCTAAAAAGAACAAAAGCATTGCCTTGGTTTCAAATGCAGATGAAGAAGAAGATGATGAACTAGCAAATGATAAAAGCTTATCAGAAAACCTTGTATTGATTACAAGACAGTTCAAACAGATTCTCAGAGGTATGGAAGGTAAATCAAATTCCAGTGGAAGATTCACAAACTCTTCTGAAAACAAGAGAACCTATGATGCTAACAGAAGATCAAATCTTGCTGAAAAGACCAGTCAAGAAAAAGGAATCAAGTGCCATGAATGTGAAGGATATGGACACATCAAGAAGGAATGTCCTAACTTCTTAAAAAGACAAAAGAAGGGACTATCTGTAACCTGGTCTGATGAAGACTCAGGAGATTCAGAAGAAGAATCAGCTAAGCACATTGCTGCTTTAGCTGGACTGTGTGAATATGACAGTGATTCCAGCTGTGAAGAGCTTACTTATGCAGATCTTGAGCAAGCCTTCAAGGATCTGTACAAGAGAAGTACTGAAGTATGCAGTGAGGTCATAAAGCTAAAGAAGCAGAATGAAGTACTAGAAGAAGAAAAAGCAAGTGATCAAGTAATCATTGATACCTTAAAAAGTGAAGTAACTCTTCTCAATTCTAAGCTGGAACATATGTCCAAATCTGTTAGAATGATGAACAGCAGCTCAAATACACTGGATGCTATTCTCTGCAATAATAAACATTCAGGGGACAAAAGTGGACTGGGATATAACAGAGATGAAGCAAGCTCTAGCAAAACTACTTCAAAAACTATACAGTCAAACAAGATGTCTCAACAGATGCTCCAACATCAGAACACAAAGACAAACATAATGTTCCAACAGATGTCTCAACATTCTGGAAAGAACAAAATGAAGAAAAAATATCAAAGATGGAGATGTCATCACTGTGGAAGATTTGGGCATATCAAACCTCACTGTTATAAGCTACATGGATATCCAAATCAGATGTGTCAGCAACCTTCCAAGCAGAAAGTAGTAGATACCAAGAAAGTGCTGCATAAAAGTCAGCAATATTCTAAGCAAAAGACAGAAGTAATCAAGAAAGTTTGGAGACCAAAAGCTGACATTCAGACTGATCAAAGCCACATACACAAGAACAAGATCAACAATCAAGCTTGGAGATCAGCTGAACAACACTCAGAGCAAAGGCATCAAAAGAAATCTCAACTCATCTGGTCAAAGAAAAGTACTGCATACATAGCACATACATCATTGAAAGTATCAGCTAAAGAAGACTGGTACTTTGACAGTGGATGCTCAAGACACATGACTGGATTGAAGAATTTGCTAGTAAACTTAAAGCCACATTCATCCAGGTATGTTACCTTTGGAGATGGAGCTAAAGGAGAGATCAAGGGAGTTGGAACCTTGGATTGTCAAGATGTTCCAAGACTAGATGATGTGCTGCTTGTTAAAGGTTTAACTGCTAACCTGATCAGTATAAGTCAGTTATGTGATCAAGGGTACAGTGTAAACTTTACCAAATCTGAATGTATAGTGACTAACAAAGAACAAGAGGTTGTCATGAAAGGAGCCAGATCTAAAGACAACTGTTACATGTGGGAATCCCAAAATCTCAGTCTCACTTCAACCTGTTCTCTAGCTAAAGAAGAAGAAGTGAAACTGTGGCATCAAAGACTAGGTCATCTTCATTTCAGAGGCATAAAGAAGATCATATCTATGGATGCTGTAAGAGGTATTCCTAAACTGAAGATTGATGATGGCAAAATATGTGGTGAATGTCAAATAGGCAAGCAAACCAAGATGTCCCATCCAAAGCTCCAACATCCGACAACTTCCAAAGTTTTGGAATTGTTACATATGGATCTCATGGGACCTATGCAAGTTGAAAGCCTTGGTGGTAAGAGGTATGCATATGTGGTGGTTGATGACTTTTCAAGATATACATGGATAAATTTCATTAAAGAAAAGTCAGATGTCTTTGATGTATTCAAGGAATTATGCCAAAGATTACAAAGGGAAAAATCCAGCTGTGTGATCAGAATTAGAAGTGATCATGGAAAGGAATTTGAGAATCAAAAATTCTTAGATTTCTGCTCTTCAGAAGGAATCAATCATGAATACTCTTCTCCTATCACTCCTCAACAGAATGGGATTGTTGAAAGGAAGAATAGAACCATTCAAGAATCAGCAAGAGCTATGATACATGCTAAAAAGCTATCTCTGTATTTCTGGGCTGAAGCCATGAACACTGCCTGCTATATCCATAACAGAGTTACCTTGAGAAAAGGAACTTTGTCCACAATATATGAAGTCTGGAAGGGCAGAAAACCCACTGTTAAGTATTTTCATGTATTTGGAAGTAAATGCTATATTCTGGAAGATAGGGAGCAAAGGAGAAAAATGGATCCTAAAAGTGATGAAGGAATTTTCCTTGGATACTCTATAAACAGCAGAGCATATAGAGTATTTAACTACAGAACAAATGTTATCATGGAGTCCATAAATGTGATAATTGATGATGCTCCTACAGATGTCCCAGAAGATGTTGGAACATCTGCTGATATCAAGGTTGAAGCTGAAGAAAAGAATGATCAATATAACTTCACTCAAAATGATACAAGGTCAGAAGATTCAAGCAAACCTCCCTCCATCAGAATACAGAAGGATCATCCCAAAGATTTAATAATTGGTGATCCCAACAGAGGTGTGAGCACTAGATCAAGAGAAGTGATTTCAGGTTCTTGTTTTGTTTCCAAAATAGAACCTAAAAATGTCAAGGAAGCTCTCACTGATGAATACTGGATTTGTGCTATGCAAGAGGAATTAGGTCAATTCACAAGGAATGAAGTGTGGAATCTTGTACCTAGACCTGATGACATAAATGTGATTGGTACAAAATGGGTGTATAAGAACAAGTCAAATGAACAAGGAATTGTTACAAAGAACAAAGCTAGACTTGTGGCTCAAGGATACACTCAAATTGAAGGAGTAGACTTTGATGAAACCTTTGCACCAGTAGCAAGGCTTGAATCAATAAGACTACTGTTGGGAATTGCTTGTATCTTAAAGTTCAAGCTATTTCAAATGGATGTGAAAAGTGCCTTTCTTAATGGTTATCTTAATGAGGAGGTATATGTAGAACAGCCTAAAGGATTTGTTGATCCAAGCTGTCCAAATCATGTATACAAACTCAAGAAAGCACTTTATGGTCTGAAGCAAGCTCCAAGGGCATGGTATGAAAGACTTACCACATTTCTTGTCAAGCAAGGATACAGAAAAGGTGGGATTGATAAAACCCTGTTTGTTAAAGATGAAGAAGGAAATGTCATGATTGCACAAATATATGTTGATGACATTGTGTTTGGTGGGATGTCTGATAAGATGGTCAAACATTTTGTCAAGCAGATGGAAGCTTAATTTGAAATGAGTCTAGTAGGTGAATTAACCTATTTTCTTGGTCTGCAAGTTAAGCAAATGGAAGATTCAATGTTCATCTCACAAAGCAAGTACTCCAAGAACATAGTGAAGAAATTTGGAATGGAAAATGCTTCTCATAAAAGAACTCCTGCTCCTACACATTTAAAGCTGACTAAAGATGAGAAGGGTGAGAATGTAGATCATAGTTTATATAGAAGCATGATTGGAAGCTTGTTATACTTGACTGCTAGCAGACCAGATATTGCATTTGCAGTAGGAGTTTGTGCAAGATATCAAGCTGATCCAAAAGTCAGTCATCTCAATCAAGTCAAGAGAATCCTTAAATATGTTAATGGTACTTGTGACTATGGCATAATGTACTTTCATGGTTGCAAACCTATTCTCACTGGCTTCTGTGATGCTGATTGGGCAGGAAGTGCTGATGACAGAAAAAGCACTTCAGGAGGATGCTTCTTTCTAGGAAACAATCTGATTTCTTGGTTCAGTAAGAAACAGAATTGTGTATCTTTATCTACAGCTGAAGCTGAATACATAGCAGCAGGTAGCAGTTGTTCTCAGTTGGTTTGGATGAAGCAGATGCTCACTGAGTACAATGTCCCACAGGATGTCATGACATTGTACTGTGACAACTTAAGTGCAATCAACATATCAAAGAATCCCATTCAACATAGCAGGACAAAGCATATTGATATCAGACATCATTTCATCAGAGATCTTGTAGAAGAGAAGGTGATTTCATTGGAGCATGTTGCTACAGATCTGCAATTAGCTGATATCTTTACCAAAGCATTGGATGCTACACAATTTGAGAGCTTAAGGGGCAAACTTGGAATCTGTGTATGTGATATCTAGCAGTTAATAAGATGTGCCAACATGTCATATGACATTGCATGGCATAAGTTCCAGATGGCAAAGCTAGTCTGGACTAGATCCTTGGGAATTTCATTCCTAATCATTTGGACTGTAACGGCTACTTATTTAGTAATTCCTTATAAGCAGCTATCAAGAGTCTCATCACATCATCACAAGCGAATCACATTAACTAGTAATCCTTCAGAAATCTTAAACCCTAAAGCTGCACATTCATCTTCCTCAACAATGTCTCAAAACCCTAAAACAGCTGAAGAAGTTCTCAACCAGGAAGACGTGGTTCATGCCACTCCTATTTCTATGGTGCCAATGCAATCAACACCATTAGACGAGCTCAGGGGAAATGCCTCTCACACTAAGAAGGCAAGAACACCAAAAAGAGGTAAAGATCAAATCAGAAGCAAAGCTAAAGAAATTCCTTCACATGTTAAATACTCCAAATATGTTGATGATTCCATCAAGGAGATTGTCAACCAAGTTTTCTCTGAACAAAGAGTAGTGAAAGGAATCTCTGTTCCCTTGAACACCATTCCTGCACCTCAAGAAGAACCTGCTCAAGATACAAAGAACACTGCTGCAGAACAAGATGTCCCAACGGATGTTGGAACATATGCAGATGAGAAAGCAAACTCATCTGATGCTGATACTGAACAGACTGAGGATAAGAAAGAGGTCTCAAGTGAAAGTGATAAAGAAGTTTCTATGGAACAGGCTAAAGACTCAAATGAAGATCAATCTTCTACTGATCAACAAGCTGATGAGGAGACTGCTCAATCCCCTCCAATAGTCAATCTGGAACAGGATTCTGATGCAGAGATCATATCATCTGTGAAACCCAGCATTGCTAAAAGACTAAGGTCCAGGAAAGGAAAGATACGAGCTGAACCTGTCATCCCTGAGACTAAGAAGGCTAGTCCAAAGAAAGGCAAAGCTAAAGCTACCTTTGGTCCAGCAAAACCATGGAGCAAAGTTCAAACTCAGAAGAGAAAAGCTGCAACACCATCAGATTCAGATGTTGGATCAGATGTCCCAACATCTCCTCCCAAGAAGAAACCAGCACCAACTAGAGCTTCAACTGTTGTTCCAGAAGCTCCCTTGGACAATATATCCTTCCATCATGTCTCCAGTGTCAACAGATGGAAATATGTGTACCAAAGAAGGGTTGCTTTGGAAAGAGAACTAAGCAGCAATGCACTTGAGTGCACAGAACTCATTGACCTAATCTCTGCTGCAGGACTATTCAAGACAGTCTCAGAGTTCTCTCCCTGCTATGAACTTCTTGTCAAAGAGTTCATTGTGAATCTTCAGGAGGATTGCTCAAATGGTAAGTCCTCAGAGTTCAGAAAGGTATTTGTAAGAGGTAAGTGTGTTGAGTTCTCTCCCCAAATCATTAATCAGTATCTAGGAAGGGACACAGATGGACCCAATGAGCTAGGGAAAACAGATAATCAAATCTGTAAGGTGATCACTGCAAATCAGGTCAAAGCTTGGCCTGTGAAGGGAAATCTCTCTGTGAGCATGCTTACTAGAAAGTATGCCATGCTTAACAGGATTGGAACTGCAAACTGGGTGCCTACCAACCACACTTCATCAATCTCAACTGGTCTGGCCAGATTCATCTTTGCTGTGGGGACTCAAACCAAGATGGATTATGGAGAATATATTTTTGATCAGACTATGAAGCATGCCATCTCTACTGCAACAAAGCTACCAATAGCTTTTCCATCATTGCTGTGTGGTATTGTTCTAAGTCAATACCCTGGAATTTTAACTGAGAAGGACATTGTCTGCAAGAGAGAGAGCCCCCTGGCTTTTCACTACAAATTATTTCTCAGTCACCATGCTGCAGATGTTGAAACACCTGCTGGGACATCTGCTGGTCCCTCCTCTGCTAAGAATCCAATCTCCAAGAAAGAATTAATTGCTGAGCTAAAGTGCACCTGCAAAGAGCTTGAAGCTAGAAAGAAGAAGCTGGAGGAAATAATTAAGAGGTTGGAAAGTGAAGAAGATCAGACAGCTGCATCTGATGAAGACAGTGAAGCTGCAAGTGAAGCTGATAAAGATGAAGACACTGAAGTGGAGGAAGCTACTGAGAGTGATGAATCTGAGTGATCTGTGTATGTGAGGCATTTGTAATGACAGCAATAATTTGTAATTCTGGATAATAGTTCTTTGGCCCTTAATTTTGTGTCTACCAAGGGGGAGAACAACAACAAATTTGTACTGCTGTTTAATTTTTGAATGAAATCTGTTTGTTTCTGTCTGAACTGAATCAGTGTGTATTTCTGTTGCAACAAGACTGGACTCATATTTGTTTGAGGGGGAGTAATCTCAAATAAGAATCAACAGAAAAGTAATGATATACTCTGATAAAAATATCTTCTGCTGCACTCTGAAAACCAGGAAAGATGTTAGCCAAAAATTAGCCAAAGGGGGAGTTTGTAGATGTTTAAGAATTGGCAGAATTTTTGACCAAACAAGAAATGTTAAATTCAGTTCAGAATGTCCTATCAGATGTTGGGACATTATCAAACAGAGTATGTGAATTTATTTCAGGATGTCTCATCAGATGTTGGGACATTGTGTGAATAAATTAAGTTCAGTTTTTCAGGATGTCCCAACAGATGTTGAGACATCTCAGACCTGCTACCAGAATTAATTATTGATTAACAGATCAGAGATATTTAAGGAGAACTATCTGGAATTAATTAATGCTGGATAAAAACAGAACAAGGCGCATCTGTAGGGAGTTTTAAATTGAAGATTCAGATTAAAACAGAAGACCTAATGCACCTAGAATATAGGAGGTAACAAACCCTAAATTCAAGGTGACAGTTGCTGCACATTAGGGCTGGATCATTCTACAGAAAGCCCAAAATTCAGATACCTATTTAAACAACAGAAACTCATAGAATTGAGTACGAATTTCAGAAGACTAAATAGGGTGTCTAGTGTTTTAATAGCAGGTTGTTTTTTATGTACCACTTTATGAGCTTTTAAGCAAAAGTGCATTTGTGACTTGATTGAAACTGTGAAGTAAGATCAAGCTGTTTTGTTTGAAGTGTGACTTCAATTTAATTAAACTTGTAAACAAAATCACTGTGTGATTGAGGGGGAGTGAGTAGGGTACTCTTATCTAAGTGAGTCTTAGGTAGAAATTGCATTGGGTAAGTATTAAGTGATAGATTAAACAGGGTGGTTTAAGTCTAGAATTAATATTACTAATAGTGGATTTCCTCCTGGCTTGGTAGCCTCCAGATGTAGGTGTGGTTATACACTGAACTGGGTTAACAAACTTCTGTGTTGTTTATTTTTCCTGCTGTTTAAAGTTTTGGTTAAATTTGTCAAATGTCCTATTAAGTGTTGGAACATCTCTTAGGACATCTCATTACAGAATTTCAGATGGTAACATTCTCCATAGATCTAGAGCACCAATGAATATTTGAGTGAGAAAGTGACATGATTCTTATGGACCACCTGAACCCTTGTTCATTCTTCATCACTGATCGAGGAAGGTGAGAAATAAACCACCTAGACAATAGAGGTATACAACACATCAGAGTTCCTCGTGCCTTTGTAGTACGGGTATGTGTAAACACCCCAAATTTTCCCTCACCCATTCACACCATGGCTTGTGATCATCCTCATATGCATAAACACAATCATAGCATCTCATATCACATTTTGAGTCATTGCATTGGTTCTAAGTCATCTGCACATAGGGTTTGTGATCTGAGCAATCCCAAAGCTTCTTGAGCCACTCCAAAGGCAACCAATCAACTCAAAGAGGTCCATGTGTGTTCTTATATCATGTTTCATCTCCTCAAAGTCAAAAGTGCAGAGGAATCACAAGAACTAGGGTTTGAGGTGATGCAGAGCCAGGTTGAACTGCACAGTTGACTGAAAATTAGGGTTTTGGTTTCAGAGGCCATAACCCCAAATTTTTTGGTCATTCTTGTTTCCATTGATCTCTATATGGTATAGAGAGTATGCATATAAATTTTCATGAAGAAATTCCATGGGGAAGTCATCTGATCAAGAGTTGACTTTCTGGACAAGTCAGTGTAAAATCAGGGCATCTGAGGCCCCCAATGACCCAACCAATGGGTGATCTTCATCATTTTGAGTGTGTATGGTCTTTATTTGATCATGGAAGAAGATGGAAGTTCATAAAAATCAAGAATTTAGGGTTTTTGCAAATGTTGACTTTTTGGGCATAGTTGACTTTTCAAGAATGCATCATTTTATGTCATTTTTCAAGCCATGATTCATGATTCAAAAATGCTTCAAATGGAAAAACTTTGGTCATGAAAGTTGTAGATCTCATCTTTCTCTTTTCAAAAAGTACAAGAACATGATCAAACTCTTCTTGGATCAAAAGTTATGGCAATGCAAAGTTGACAAAAATCACTTATTTTCAAGATATGCCCTAAGTATGAAAATTGCAAAATCATGTGCTAAGTCAAATTGCAACTTCTAATTGGTATCAAACCAGCACATAAGCATTCTCTAAGTCCTAAAAGTCAAGTTTGAACCAAGATCACATGTTGTTTAGTTCATGTAACAAGGCATTTTTCATGAAAATCCACAAAGTAACCAAGTTGCAAAATTCATGATCATGCTTCACCAACTTGCTGCATTGGTCCTTGAATCAAGCCAGCCTCACACACTCACCATGCTGCGCCAGCCCTAGCCCTTGTACTTGCCTAGAACCAAGCCCATGCCTCTCTTACAACCAAGTTGACATTTTGCAAAAGTAAACATCCCAATCAATAAAGGGCAGGTCACATCATCTGACCAATGAGAGAGGTTTATGTGGACAAAGGGCAAGCCATTCCATACAGCTAGCAAGGCTGAAAACACTTCATTCATAACATTCACAAAATCCCTTCACATTGCAAAAAGCCTTCGAATTTCTCTATACAGCCTGCAAACACTCAAACTAACTTCACCATCCAACTCAACACACTTCATAGACAAGAAACCACCCAAAGCATAAGCCTGAAACAGCCAGAAAACTCCATTACCATTCTTCACCATCATTCTGCAGTTCCATTCGAATCTTCCATCCTAGCTCACAAACAGCCAAACAAACCTTGCAAAGCTTCTCCATACATCATCTGGACCTCAAACCATCATTCACAATGGCCTGAATCAGCCAGAATCACTATAGCCATTGTTGACTGAGCTTGAAGCAGGAGCTTTCGAAACTCATCAACCAGCCTACATAAATTGTTCTAAGGCATTCAAACATCATCAAGAGGTTCTAAGGAGCAGCTTGCACAAAGAGAGGTGGCCAGAAAGTTCCTAAACTAAAAGCTCCAAATCTCAGGTAGCTCGAAAATAATTTTTTCCAGAAATCATTTCTTTTGTTCCAAACTTGTTCTTTGTGTTATCCTGATCATTCTGGTACCTTTAGTTTTTGGAATGGTTGTGATATAAGCATTTAATTTGTTTCTGGAGCTTGCGTGACCTAGAACTTGATCTCTTCGATTCAGTTGATTTAGGAAGAATAAATTTGTTCTAGGATAGGGGTTTGATTCGTGAGGATGTGGGGAACATTTCCATGTTTTTAGATTTCATTTTAGTGACCTAGGGAAAGATTTAGAAGTTTTCAGGGGAGAAGGTCACCGGAGAAGACGACCGGAGCTCGTCTCCGGTGACCTGAAAGTCATTTGTGCCCTAATTGCATAATTAATGTTAGTTTGAATTTGGACCCTTGATTGCGTTGATTTGTTTGACTTCGCGCGCAGATAGAAGGCCAGGATCTCTTCATTAGCCCTAATCCACTTATTTAACTTTAATTAATTCGTAATTAATTTAATTAAGTCAGATGCAATCTCCACCATCCATTCACGCGCCAGTCAACCATTTTGAACCCAGAGCCCATCCTGGCCATCCATCCTGATTACTTTTATTTTATTTGATTTTTAATTCATTTTTACTTCATTAATTTGCATAATTATTTTAAAATAGCAAAAAATTCATAAAAATTATGAAACTTTTTCCTTAAAGTTTTAATAATTTTTATGACACAAAAACATTTTTATTTTATTTTTTATCATTAAAAAAAGTATTTTTAAATAATTAAAAGATTATTTTTAATTGATTAATGAGAATTAATTAATTAAAAATACTTTTAGGTATTTAAAAATTACAAAAAAATTCATGACATGTTCTAAGACATTTAGAAACATTGTCCAACCTTCAAACCAAATTTCTTTTTTGATCTTGATGCATTTTAAGAATTTTTCATTGAATTAAATCATATTTTGTGCATTATTTAGATCATAAGTTCCAAAAATCATTTCTGCCAATTGGTGAAGGTTAAGACATTGATTCTTCTTTCATTGTCTTTTGTTTTGCATGTAGTTTCTAGGGTAAAAGGGCCATGAATTGTTCTTGCATTTTTAAATTGTTTGGCATTTGTTTTGTTAAGAACCCTAAAAAACCCTAATAACTTGCAAAAATCATAACTTAAGATTGGTTGAGAGTTGAGAGTTCCCCTTTGGGCAGTGGCTTGTTATAGGCCTAGGGTTTCCTTGGGTATCATTTTCCATTTTTACTTTAGGGTTTTGCTTCTGTTTTTGGTTTGTGTTTGATGTTTGATCCATGAACCCTAATTTGGGCTTCCATTTGCATCCTTCTTGCATTCTCTTGCATAACATGACTTATCTTTGCATTTTGTGCATGCTTATGATTCATTTGACATCTTAAGACATGTATAAAGCATCATTGATCATTGCATTACATATTTTCCATGTCATTTGTCTTGTATGATTCATAACTTTTCATGCTTGTTCATGCTCCCTAACTTGCATCATTTGCATTCATGACCTTGTATGAACATCCCCATTGTCTTGCCTCATGTTTGCAGCACTTCATAACATCATAATCATCATCAACATGCTTCTGGTTTTGCTTAGCATCATATCATTTCATCTCATCTTGCATTACATTGCATTTCTTTCTAACATTTCAGGTGGTAAGTAAACTTGAGAAGTGGATTTGCCTTCACTTCTCATAACTTTTCTTTTCATCTCTCTTGCATCCATTGCTGCATTTTTATATGTGTTTGAGTTTGAGCTTGCTCATTCTTCTTCTTCCCACTTTCTTTCTTCAAGTGACTTGACTTCTTGAATGAAGCAAGTCACTTTGCTTCTCTTGATCCTGTTCATCTGCTTCCTGGTGGTTCTTCTGAAGATTGTTCTTGCAAACCTCACAAACCTTAGGATCATCCAAGCATGACAATGAATTAGGGTTTTGATTAGTCTCCCCTCATAGTTTTTACCTTTGTGTCTCTCTTTGAGTCTTCTCTTCTCATCTCATAATCAGAGACTAAACCCTAAAGGCTTTAAGACTTTGTGATTAAGCTTATGCCTACATCCTTCTCTTAGGATGGAGTGCATAACTTTAATCCTAAGTATTAAACCCTTAAGGTGTTTAAATCTCTTAATCAATTCACCTAATAAATATCAAGACATTACACTTGTAACTTGGGCCTTGCATTAGGGTTCTAATTCTTCCTTAAGTGGTTAAGAAGGACTAACCCTAGTGTTAATGGACAAGTCCCCCTCAAGTTGTCTTACAAACCATAAAATTCACTTCATCATCATATCATTAATCTAAAATCCACTTAATAAAGGCTTGTTTTGGCATGGGTTTAATCCCTAATCATGGGTTAAGTTGAGGAGTTTTCCTCAGCTTAAACATTCTCATCTATTATCCTTCTTTTAGGATGGTGTAATGGGTCTGTTTAATCCTTGATTATGGCTTAACCTCATTACTCAACACTAAACAAAAACAACAAAAACACCTAAATAATCACAAGTAGGTTAATGATCTTAACTCTACATCAAAAGGTGATTAAGTGTGAGAATCTGACTTCACACTTAGGGTATTCTCATTACCCCTAATCAGAGGGAAGATGTGATGAGTTTACTAACCCATTGGTTTAGACTTAAGCTCATTATCCTATGACAAAATCCAAAAAGAAATAAAAGACTGAAAACACAAAAACAAACAATAATCGTCTCCTCCGGGATTCTTTTCTCATCATCCTCACTCACAAACGAGAGTTCGCTTCTTCCGTCTAATGCAAGACATAAGCACCTGAGCCAGACAGGTCATACACTTGAGCATTGACAAGCAAGCAGTTCACAAGTCAATTCATCTTTCAGTCTCTTTGGGTCGAACTACGGTGTTCTGACTTCCTCATTGCACGAGAGGATACGTAGGCATAACTTAACAGTTATCGAACAAAAGTCTCTGTATATTCCCCCTCTTTCCAGCATTATTCTTTTTAGCCTCATGATCTTGAGCATCTTATTCCAGTTCCTACACTGACACTGTACATTTATACACATCACATTTCTTTACACTGACACCTGTACATCCTTTTCCAGTTCTTTGACACACAAATTGCACTGACACTACCCCTTTATAACACAAATCTTTAAGCGTGGATCCCGTCGAGTACGACGGACAATCTGGGTGCTAATACCTTTCCAGGTTGTAACCAACCCCCTTTCTCAGTCTCTCTGGTTCGCAAACCGTCTTATCCATCTTTTTCTAGGTCTATGCAGCATTACCTTTCCTCCGGGATAAAAATGCCTAGCTGGCGACTCTTTTCATTCTCCAGTGAGTTCACGGCTGTGTGTTCTCACTGTTCCCTTCGCCGACCGTTCGCGTCTGTACCTTCATCTGACCCGGTGTCATTTGTCGGGAGCGACAGCTTGGCGACTCTGCTGGGGAACCTTATACTGCAACCAGGGCTTCTGGTTCTTTTTGTGGGTTCCTCCTAGCGCTTGATTGATTTGTGTTTACTGGGGTGTTATGTGCTTGTTTGTGCTTGTATTTATTTTTGTTTATTGCTTTATGTACAGTTGATTTACTGCTTTCTTTACTGCATTTATATATCATACTGTCATTGTTGCTGGCTGGATCTGGTTTTTCTTTGGTGGGTGGGTGTTTCATTGAGAGTTAAGGTCCTATACCTGGGACCTGAGTGACACCTAGGCTAGAGTGAATCATATTCTTTCCCATTCCATTTCGGTCTGGTGCGGGAATATGAAACACGGTTCAGATATGGGTTTCTTCTTGAGAACTCTGTGTTGCAGATTTCCTGCAATGCTAGGGCTATCTGGGAAGCCTGCTAAGTCTGGATGACCTTTTAGTATTGACCTTCAGAAACTGAGGTGAATTAGAGGAGGAATTGTTATGGTTATTGTAAACACTGTACCTCCGGGTTAGAAGTGTTTACACTTCTCATAACCGATCCAAGTCTGAGGATCCTTGTTCTAGATCACTACCTGTGAGGGGGTTGGGCTGTTTACAGGTTTGCAGGTACCTTGACCTCAGAATACCCTGTTACTTTGACTTTGTTAAGAATGCTCCATGTTGGATAGTTCTTGTGATTCTAAAACCTTGGACTTGTGGCTCTTTATTTGAGTCCCCCACCCTGGTTACTGGATTTTTTAGACCTCCACCTGGAATTCTTGAACACACATGGATCTATACCAAGGCAGTTAATCAGATCCAGCTCAGTCACAAACCCTTGCATTTCATTTGCATACATACTCATTGCATCATATTAACATGTGCTTATTTGTGTTTCAGGGTATCCATTTTTCATCTGGTTTTGGGTTTTGACCCCATCTGCAGTATTGACCTATCTCCACCAACACTTGCATCAGTTTGTCAGCCATATACTTCAGTTACTTGCACTTGCCAGTCAGTGGCCCTCTCCTCGGCATCTTCATCAACACTTATTCTACTCAGTCTTCAGCATTATGGCTCCAAAGAAAGGCAACATCACCTATCATTTCTTCCAACCAGACTTATCAGACATCAGGAGGATCCAAACCCTGATCACTCCAGAGCACATACCCTTGTTCAGGGAGAGTTATGGAGATATACTGGACATGGTTATGGATCTGGACCCTTCACAGAGGAGCCTCATCCACACCTGCATTCAGTTCTATGATCCCCCATTGAGATGTTTCACCTTTCAAGACTTTCAGTTGGGTCCTCTTCTGGAAGAATACTCATCATTGACTGGTCTGCCCATCAAAAGAGAAATCCCATTCAACCCTGAAATGGTATTCCCCAGCAATGGAGAGGTAGCCAAAGCTTTGCACCTGGAACCTGTATTGATTGAACAACACTTGACCTCTAAAGCTGGGATCCCTGGGTTTCATCTGGACTTCCTGATTTCTCAAGCTAGTTTGAAGGCCTCCTTGGGGGAGTGGAAAGCTGTTTGTGCTCTGTTGGCCTTAAGTGTATATGGAATTGTGTTGTTTGCAGATGAGCCTCGATTCATTAGCAAGAATGCAATCCACCTGTTCATCCTGAAGAACCCTGTGCCAACTTTACTGGGTGATCTCTATTACTCAGTCCATCAGAGAAATGAGAAGCAGAGGGGAAGATTAGTGAGGATTTGTGCTCCATTATTCCATACTTGGCTCCTCAGGCATCTACCCAGGACAGATGCATTTCTCAATCCTCATCAGCAAAGCAACTGGGCTAAGAGACTCACTACCCTCACTTCAGCAGACATCAGATGGTGCACTCAGAGCACCAAGGGCAGAGATATGATCACAAGCTGTGGGCACTTTCCCAATGTGCCTTTGATAGGAGTTAAGGGAAGTATCAACTACAACCCTCTGCTGTTCAGGAGACAATTGGGCTATGCACTGGTTCATACTCCTAGGGAACAAGATTTGGTGGAGACCCTCTACTGTGAGAACAAGATTAGTCTGGCAACTGTTAGGCAGGCTGCCTGGGCCTGGGATAATGTTCAGACTAAGGGAATCACCATTCTGGGAAAGTGCAATAATGTGGCATCAGTCCAATATTATGAGTGGTCCCATGCTAGGGCCCAATTCTCTGGAATGCCCTTTACCATAGAAGACATGCCTGAGTCATCTTCAGCACCACCCCCTGCCACTATCAGTTTGGAGGAGTTTGAGAGCTTGAAGGAAAGAAATGAGAAGTTAACTCAAGCCTTGCAGAAGACCCTCCGGGAGAGGAGTGAAGGTGTGAGGGAAATTGAAAGATTGGAGAAATTGAGGTTAGAACACTTGACCAAGATTGAGAAGTCTGGAGATTATATCAACAAGTCTAAGGCTGGTGAGCAGATTCTGAAGAATGCTTGTAAAGAAGCCCAGTTCCAGAGAGCAAGGACAAACTTGTACTTGAAGGAGAGTCAGGCCAGGTGGGTCCGGATCACTGAGGCCCGTACTCTAGAAGACAAGAGAGTTCAGGACAGGATGGAGCAGATGGAAAAAGCCCTGGCAGCAGCCCAGGAAGAAATATCAGAGCTGAAAATCAAAGCAGGATTGAAGAGGTCTAAGGACCAAAGTCAGAGCAAGAAATTGACTGCAGCTGTTGCAACAAGAAACCTTCTCATCAGAAGTCTCACGGAGCATCCGGCTGATCCTGTGACCGAAGCACTTCTCAAGGAAGTTCGTGAGGATGAGTTTGGCCTTGGAGTTTGATCATTTGCTTGTTGTTGTTCCTTTTCCATGTACTTTTTCCTTTTTGTGATGTATTTTGACCCCTTTGAGGGCTTGTGTTGTAAAATGAACAAATTGTATTATTTCACCTTTGTAATATATTTGTGTTGGGGTTCACATCAAAAGCAACTTCAACAGCATCGTCTTCAAGGGTCTGGAAGGGTCAAAACCGAAGGCCAAACCGGATACCTTGAGAGCAAATAAGCATAACTGCATTGCATGCTAACCCTTTTGTTTGTTTTGTAGGTTTTTGTTTTGTTGTTGCTAACCTCTGTTGTGATATTCAGGAGTTATTGCTCGCCGCCGGGTATTTCCTCTCAACAGGCCTCACAGGTACCCAACTAGAAACAACCTTCCGGGAATTCGGATGGATCAGATGCAGCAGGACCTTACGGAGGTCAGAAACCAGATGGCAAACGAAAGGTTAGAGATGAGAACGCAGATGACGCAGTTCATGGAGGTTATGAACAACATGGCTCAGAGCCAGGAGATACTGAGGGCCATGGTGGAGAGGCAAAATCAAGAGGAGCCTCATGTAGGAACTGCAGGCACCAGTAATAATGAAAGGGTGCAACCACATGTTAACCCCCCTGTGTTTGGCCCACATCTCCATCCAGAGGCTAACATCCCAGTCAACATTCAAGGGACAGCCACTGCAGCCAGGGTACTTCAGGAAGACCCTCAGGAGGACCAGTATACAGTAATGGGTGCCGGAGAGGAAACTTATGATAGACGATTGGAAGAAATAGCTGAGAAGTTGAGATCACTGGAGTCTCAAAACTCTTTGGGGTTCGACGTCATGGACATGGGTTTGGTAGAAGGGGTCAGGATCCCCCACAAGTTCAAGCCTCCATGTTTCGAAAAGTATAATGGGACTTCATGCCCCCGGACTCATTTGCAATCATTTCTGGGAAGGCTGAAGGCCTATACAATGGATGAGAAATTGTGGATGTTCTATTTTGAAGATAGCTTGACTGGAGCATCGAGGGAATGGTATTCCCATCTGACAAGAGCAACTATAAGATGCTGGAAGGACCTGGCAGAAGCCTTCATCAGACAGTATCAGTATAATCTAGACATGGCACCCAACAGGACCCTCCTAATGGGAATGTCACAGTCGTCAAGGGAAAGTTTCCGAGAATATGCACAGAGATGGAGGCAACTGGCTGCTGCTGTTCAACCACCAATGTCTGAGAGAGAAATGGCAGACATGTTTATGAACACTCTCCAGGGAACGTATATTGACAGGTTGGCTGCTTTCTCTTCTACCAGCTTTGCAGATGTTGTCATAGCTGGGGAGAGAATTGAAAGCCTGTTAAAAATGGGAAAGATCTCAGACAACGGTGCAAGCTCGTCCAGTGGTACAAGAAAGCCTTTTGCAGGCCCGAGAAGAACTGGCGAGACCAATGCCATCCACACCAACAGGGGTAGGCCCCAATATGTTCAAAGGTCAATAGCAGCAGTCACTATCCCTGCTCCAGCTCATCCACAGCCAATCTATCAACCTCCTCAACAAAACTTCCAACAACAACCTCAGTATCAGCAGAATCAGTATCCTCCAAGGAACTTCAACAACAACTCCAACCACAACAATCAACAGAGGCCATTCCAACAAAGGCCATCCCAAGCTAACCGAGTGATCGACCCGATCCCAATGCCGTATGCTTCCTTACTGCCACAACTTCTGAAACTCAACCTGGTTGAGCTAAGAACGTTGGCACCTCCGGATCCCAACAGTCTACCAAGGAACTATGACTCCAATGCTAGGTGTGCTTTCCATTCAAACGCACCTGGTCACAGGACAGAAAAATGCAGAGCTCTGCATATGAAGGTACAAGACTTGGTAGACTCCAAGGCTCTGAATTTTGCACCTCCGCCCAATGTCAATAAAAACCCAATGCCAAACCATGGTGGTCCTCGAATTAACGCTATTGAAGAAGACCAACCGTCTTATTTAATAACCAGTGTGGATCAGATCAGGACACCATTGGTGGAAATCAAAGCTCAGCTCCGTGAAAACAATATATTTCCGGGGTGTGAACTAGGATGTCCATACTGCAATATTTCATGGAATGGGTGTGAGGACTTGAGGAATGGCATTGACAGCCTTATTCGGAGTGGCCTGCTACAGATCACTACATCATTTCCGACAAATCCAGCAACTTCATCAACAACGGTTTCAGAACCTCCTACAAATGCAACAACTTTTGTTCCCGACAATTCATCAGCAGCATCAACAAGAACTTCATCAGTTCTCCCAAATGATCAGTTTTCAACAGTTCCTCCTGCTACAACTTCAGCTTCATTCCATTTCGACTCTCCATCAACAACAACAACAGTCCTTCCAACAGAACCTCCTACAACACCAGCAATCAATCATGAAGATGTCTCCACTGTTACCATATTCTACGATCCTGAAAACAACTCCGCTTACCATTCAGAAGGTGCTGCTCCCACTAGGGCACCAGTTACAATCTTTTATGATCCACAAACAATTACAGTCCCTTCAGCAGCAGCAATCAGTCCAGTCACTGTCACAGTGCCTGGACCAGTACCATATGAAAGCAATAGGGCCATCCCTTGGCACTATGGCTCTGACATATACTGCGAAGGAAAAAGAATCACTCTTGAAACATCAACACCTGCACCACAAGTAGATAATGTGGGGGGAGGCGGAGGCTTCACCCGAAGCGGACGTCTCTTCGCCTCACAAGTTCAAAGACCTACTGCCGAAGCAGAAGCTACTGCCAAGGCAAAGGGTAAAGGCCCGGTGCAGGAAGATCCAGCTGCCAAAGAAGCCCTGAAGACTCCATTCGATCAGGAAGTTGATGAGTTTATGCGGATCATCAAAAAGAGTGATTACAAAATTGTGGATCAACTTCACCAGACGCCATCCAAAATCTCCATCCTCTCACTGCTTATGTGCTCCGAAGCCCATCGGAATGCACTACTTAAAGTCCTGCACGCAGCTTACGTGCCTGAGGAGATTACTGTCAACCAATTGGAAACCGTGGTTGGAAATGTTACTGCTAGCAATGGGCTAGGGTTTACCAATTCTGATTTGACAGCGGATGGCCGCAACCACAACAAAGCCTTGCACATAACCCTGGAATGCAAAGGAGCTGTCCTTTCTCATGTGCTGGTGGACACAGGTTCTTCCCTGAATGTCTTACCAAAGAAGGCTCTGGTGAAGCTTGAATATGATGGATTGGCATTGAGGCCCAGCAACCTGGTGGTAAGAGCCTTTGATGGTTCTAAGAGATCGGTTCTGGGAGAGATTGAGCTGCCTGTGACAATTGGCCCACAGACCTTTAAAACTATCTTTTATGTGATGGACATTCAGCCCGCCTACAGCTGTTTGTTGGGTAGACCCTGGATTCACGCCGCCGGCGCAATAACGTCTACCCTTCACCAAAAGTTAAAATTTGAGTGGGAAGGCCAAGTTGTCACAATCTGTGGGGAAGAGGATATTTTCGTTAGCCATCTGGCTACTTACAAGTACATTGAAATGGATGGAGAGATCCATGAAACAATGAGCCAGGGGTTTGAAGCGTTGAATGTGAATGAAGCATCTGCTGTATCCGGTACCCCAATGTCATCTTACCAACAAGCCCGGAAGGTTGTTGAAGAAGGAACTGCCCTAGGCTGGGGCAAGGTCTTAGCTGTGGAGGAGAAGAAGGACAAATTTGGGTTGGGTTACAGACCAACTCAACATCAAGCAAAGGCTGCTGGAGAGCCTGGTTTTGTCAGTGGGGGGATGCTTACCCCTGATGCTATCAACTGTCTGGAAGACGAGCTGGAAGAGGAGCGCAATCTGGAGAATTGGATTCGTCCAAAGATCCCGGGGAGCAGTGTCTCGAACTGGTCTTCCCAGGAAATTATAAGAGTTACTCATGCAGAGTAATTATTATTTCCTGTATTTTTATAGCATGCATCCAAGTCTTGCATCTTGCCCAAGATGACAAGACTCATTTTGTAACCAGGGCCATCTGTACTTTTGTGCAAACAAGATTAAATTAATGAAATATCAGACGTCTTTTGCAAACGAGTCTTTTTCTTTTATGCTCACTGTTTTTCCATTTTTCTTTTTGTACAAAAATAAATGGCGGTGTTTTCAAAATGATAACTTCATTTCACTTTTTCTAAAGCAAGATTAAAATCAATCACTAAAATGAACAACTTAACCCTTGCAGAGAATGCCATCCAGACTGCACCGACAACAGCACGGCTATGACATCGTATGACTTTGACAATCCAATCAATCAAGCTGATGAAGGGGTTGATGAAGAATATGAGCTTCCTGAAGAGCTAGCCAGGTTGTTGAGACAGGAGGAAAAGGTTATTACTCCTCACCAGGAGGAGATTGAAGTGATCAATCTTGGTACGGAAGAAAATGTGAAAGAAGTTAAAATCGGGGCCTGCCTGCAAGACTCAGTGAAGAGACAGTTGATAGATCTGCTTCAAGAGTATGTTGATGTGTTTGCTTGGTCGTATCAAGACATGCCAGGGTTGGATACCGACATCGTTGTGCACAAGCTGCCTTTGAGGGAAGAATGCCCGCCAGTTAAACAGAAGTTGCGCCGAACTCGCCCAGACATGGCTATGAAAATCAAGGAAGAGGTACAGAAGCAATGGGACGCCGGGTTCCTTGCTGTAACTAGCTACCCGCCGTGGGTTGCTAATATAGTACCTGTGCCTAAGAAGGACGGCAAAGTAAGAATGTGTGTTGACTACCGGGATCTGAACAGAGCCAGCCCGAAGGATGACTTCCCATTACCTCACATTGATGTATTGGTGGATAACACGGCTCAGTTCTCGGTATTCTCCTTCATGGATGGATTTTCAGGATATAATCAGATCAAGATGTCGCCTGAAGACATGGAGAAGACAACATTCATCACACCTTGGGGCACGTTCTGTTACAAAGTGATGCCATTCGGACTGAAGAATGCTGGTGCCACATATCAACGGGCTATGGTGACATTATTCCATGATATGATCCACAAGGAAATAGAATGTTACGTGGATGATATGATCGCCAAGTCCCTCACAGAGGAAGATCACCTGGTGAATCTGCTGAAGTTGTTCAAGCGTCTGAGAAAGTACCAACTGAAGTTGAACCCCAACAAATGCACATTCGGGGTGCGGTCCGGTAAGCTGCTGGGATTCATTGTAAGCGAAAAAGGGATTGAAGTTGACCCTGATAAAGTCAAAGCTATTCAAGAAATGCCTGCACCGAAGACTGAGAAAGAAGTTCGAGGGTTCTTAGGTCGATTGAACTACATTTCAAGGTTCATATCTCACCTTACAGCAACCTGTGAACCCTTGTTCAAGCTGTTAAGAAAAGAACAAACGGTCAGGTGGAACGAAGATTGCCAGAAGGCTTTTGACAAGATCAAGGAATATCTGCAAGAACCTCCAATCCTTATGCCGCCAGTTGAAGGAAGACCTCTGATCATGTACTTGACAGTATTAGAAGAGTCAATGGGGTGTGTGCTGGGCCAACATGACGAGTCTGGTCGAAAAGAGTATGCAATATACTACCTAAGCAAAAAGTTTACCGACTGTGAACAACGTTATTCACTGCTCGAGAAAACTTGCTGCGCTTTAGCGTGGGCTGCTCGCCGACTGAGACAGTATATGTTGACCCACACTACTTTATTGATCTCAAAAATGGATCCAGTCAAGTACATTTTCGAGAAGCCAGCTCTTACTGGACGGGTTGCAAGATGGCAGATGATTCTCACAGAATATGACATCCAGTACACATCTCAGAAAGCCATCAAGGGCAGCGTACTATCTGAATATCTTGCTGAACAACCCATTGATGATTACCAGCCAATGAGGTTTGACTTCCCTGATGAAGACATCATGTTCATTAAAGCGAAAGATCACGAACAGCCTATTCACACCGAAGGGCCTGACCCAGAAGAAGAATGGACTATGATGTTTGATGGGGCTGTTAACATGAATGGCCGTGGTGTTGGTGCAGTACTCATTACACCCAAAGGAGTTCACATGCCTTTCTCGGCAAAACTCACTTTCAACTGCACTAACAACGAAGCTGAATACGAAGCTTGCATTATGGGTCTTGAGGAAGCTATTGACCTCAGGATCAAGACATTGACCGTATTCGGAGATTCAGCTCTGGTAGTCAATCAAACCAACGGGAAATGGTACACCCACCAAGATCATCTGATACCTTACAGGGATTATACAAGGAGGTTACTGACTTTCTTCACAACAGTCAAGCTTGAGTATATCCCTCGGGACGAGAATCAGTTTGCAGATGCCCTTGCTACCATTTCATCCATGATCAAAGTTCAAACGGCTAACTTTGTACCCCAGATTTCAGTATCAAGACTTGATAGGCCAGCATATGTATTTGTAGCGGATGTTGTAAAAGATGATAAGCCTTGGTTCCACGATATTAAGTGCTTCTTGGAGGATCAGACATACCCACCTGGGGCATCTTCCAGTGATAAGAAGACTTTGAGAAGGCTTGCTGGTAGTTTCTTTCTGAACACTGATGGGTCTTTATACAAGAGGAACTTTGACATGGTACTCCTCAGATGTGTTGACAAGACGGAAGCAGATTTGCTGATGCATGAAGTACACGAAGGATCTTTTGGTACCCATGCAGGAGGGCATGCCATGGCTAAAAAGTTGTTAAGACCAGGCTATTACTGGATCACAATGGATGCAGACTGTTGTGCTTACGCCAGAAAATGCCATAAATGCCAGATCTACGCAGATAAGGTGCACGTGCCTCCCAATCCTTTGAATATCATGTCTTCGCCATGGCCCTTTGCTATGTGGGGCATTGATATGATTGGCAAGATTGAGCCAACTGCTTCAAATGGTCACAGATTCATCCTGGTCGCCATTGACTATTTCACCAAGTGGGTCGAAGCAGCCTCATATGCAAACGTCACAAGACAAGTGGTAGCCAGATTTCTGAAAAGAGATATCATATGTCGGTACGGAGTGCCCGAGCGAATCATTACTGATAATGGTTCCAACTTAAACAACAAAATGATGGCAGAGCTGTGCCGGGACTTCAAGATCCAACATCACAATTCTTCTCCTTACAGGCCAAAAATGAACGGCGCTGTTGAGGCGGCAAATAAGAATATCAAGAAGATTGTGCAGAAGATGGTAGTCACTTACAAAGACTGGCATGAAATGCTACCGTTTGCCTTGCATGGGTACCGCACATCAATCAGAACATCCACTGGGGCAACACCGTATCAGCTTGTGTATGGTATGGAAGCGGTCCTACCTGTTGAAGTTGAATTGCCCTCTCTACGGGTATTAATGGATGTTAAACTGAGTGAAGCAGAATGGGTACGGTCCCGATTCGAACAACTGAGTCTGATCGAAGAGAAAAGATTGGCTGCAATCTGCCATGGGCAGTTATATCAGAAGAGAATGAAGAAAGCCTTCGATCAGAAAGTCAGGCACCGAGAGTACCAAGTGGGAGATCTTGTGCTGAAAAGAATCCTCCCTCCTCATACAGACCACAGGGGCAAATGGACTCCAAATTATGAAGGACCATTTGTTGTAAAGAAAGTTTTCTCTGGTGGAGCACTGATGCTCAGCACCATGGATGGTGAAGATTTCCCGTCCCCTGTGAATTCAGATGCAGTTAAAAAATACTTCGCATAAAATGACCCGCTGGACATAAAAACAGAATGTAAGTCCAGGCAAAAATAGGGCATCCCGGCTAGTCAAAAACAGAATAAAAGACTCGGGCAAAAGTAAGGGAAATAATTAAAAAAAAATGTACACCCGCTGAGTTGAAAATCCGCATTGGACAGCTCAGGCAAAAATGGGTATCCCGATGGATTGAAAACCCGAAAGGGCGATCCATGCAAAATAAGGGGATAAGCGAACAACTGCATTCTGAATTCGTCTGTATCACCTATAACTTGGTAAGCTTCCAAAGGATCAAGCTTCAATCAGAATCAACTCTCTCTAGAAAGCAAGGCGAGAAGAACGTCATTGTCATACGAGTCATAGCAGGAGAGGAAGCTCCTCAAAGCGTCGTCAACACCGCCAGCACTTTATTTCTCAATTTGTAACAATCTCCTCATTTCAGGAGATATGTTTCTCTGACTGTATCTTTGCCAGTTCAGGGCACATGAATTAATAAAATCAGATTTTTCAGTCATGTTTCGTTTTCACATTTATGTTTTGCAAAGAGTTGTCTGATATCCCTAAAATACAATTGCATAAGTACAGATGCCTTTCTCTAAAAATAAAAACACATGCTTACAGGGAATATACTTACTCTCGAAAGTACTTATCTCCTATGACGGAATCCAGTAAGGGATACCTCGGGACCTTTTGTACGTTTCCTTACCTTTGCAGGATTGCAGGTATCCAGAACGCAACCTGGGGCATGCAGGTTACGTCTCAGCGAGTAGGCGAATCATTATCAACTCGGTCTATCTTCAACATACAGCATCGGAGGTGCCCATTTCCCCAGCGGAGCTGCCAAATCAGCATACACTCAACCTCAGCATCCAAGATGCTCTATCCCCAGCTGAGTTGCTCCCCATTGCTTTCCCCAGCAAAGTTGCCAAATCAACAAACAGGCTTAACACTCAGGATGCCATATCCCCAGCTGAGTTGCCTCTTGATTGCTCTCCCCAGCTGAGTTGACTCTCGCAATTCCCCAGCCGAGTTGCCTTGTCATCCTCAGTTTGAATACAGAAGACAGGGAACCATCTTCCCACAGAGCTTCAGCCTCTATCCAGAAGAGCAACGCACGAAGAGATCACAACAGAGTGAAGAAAGCTTCTACAAACCCCAGCTGGGTTTCTCATTTATAAGATTATGTCAACCAGTGACATATATCCCCGAGCAGATACATCATTGGATCTACCAGTGATCTCATCCCCAGCTGGGACGTCCACTTCAAGCAGATCATCCAGAGATCTTCGCAACAATGGGATCCGAATCCCGGATCCGTGCCCCTTTGCATAATCATGGCATCCGCATCATATTCACCCCCCAGAGCGTAGTATTCCGTCTAATACGGAGCATTACGGCAAAAATCAAATGCATAGCATAATCATAAGTCATGTTGTGGATTGGACGCTTGTGAATACAGATTACTTTCCCCAAAAATCCCCACCAGAGTCCCCGGCAAAAGCAGCTGCCCTTTCAAATCACAAACACCGGTATATACACCTTTTGGCACCCGTCCGTGTCATCTTTCCCCACAGGTCGCCTGAACACCCTTTACAAACAAAATCACCCTCATCACAGATACGTCCTGACACCCGTCCGTGTCATATCCCAGCAGAAAGCCAAAGACATCCTCTTTGCACTCACATATACTTATATACACCTTTTCTGACACCCGTCCGTGTCGTATCTCCAGCGCAGTCGCCTAGACTTTGTATAGCAGACACTTGTTAATATTTTACTTTTCTCTCTTGACACTCGTCCGTGTCACTCTCCCCAGCAGTCAAAACACGCATCTATACAATACAATACTCATACTGCTCATGGTACGCTTATACAGATACTCGTCCGTATCTTGTATACATCATCACTCATATCCCCACAGATTCGACAGTAGTCCTTGTTCTTTGTTAACCAGTTGGTACTCGTCCGTACCATCATCTCAGAACATTGCGTCTAATGTTTGTTTCTACATGATATTCGTCCGTATCATAGTCTTAAGGATGCTCGTCCGCATCTTTAATCCATACACCGTGTCAAACACCTATGTCTTCTTGAATATAGATACTCGTCCGTGTCTATTATTCCCCAGAAGAATCCTTTCAGATTCAACACTCGTCCGTGTTCCTTGCTAACCAGTTGATACTCGTCCGTATCATCATCCCTGAACACGTGTCAGTTTGTTTCTGCGTGATACTCGTCCGTATCATAGTCTTAAGGATGCTCGTCCGCGTCTTTAATCTATACACAATACCAAACACTTATACCTTTTGTTTCTTGGATGTAAACGCTCGTCCGTGTTTACTACCCCCAGTAGATCACCAACAAATTTTCTTTTTATCTAACACTCGTCCTGTGTTATGATACCTTTGAGAGCAGCCGTACCCTGCTGAGTGGTCGTCCTCCACTTCTTGATGGTCGTCCTCCATCATGCTCATCCGATGGCCGTCCCCATCGTTGATTTTAGCAGCCGTCCCCTGCTAGGTGGTCGTCCTCCACCTTTTGATGATCGTCCTTCATCACTTTATCCAATGGCCGTCCCCATTGTTGATTTTGGTTATCTAACACTCGTCCTGTGTTACGACAAACCTCGAGAGCAGCCGTCCCCTGCTGAGTGGTCGTCCTCCACTTCTTGATGGTCGTCCTCCATCTTACTCGTCCGATGGCCGTCCCCATCGTCGACCTTTTCTATCCGATGGCCGTCCCCATCGTTGATATTTTCGGCAGTCGTACCCTGCCAGGTGGTCGTCCTCCACCTTTGATGGCCGTCCCCATCATATTTTCTTTTATTCCCAACAGAGCAGCCGTCCCCTGCTAGGTGATCGTCCTTCACCTTTGATGGCCGTACCCCATCATCTGTTTATTTCATTTATTCTTTAACCCGATGGTCGTCCCCGTCGTGGTCCCTTTTCCCTTTTAACCCGATGGCCGTCCCCATCGTTGGTTACTTTATCTTTATGAACTTGATGGCCGTCCCCGTCACGTTTCATTAATCCTCAGAGAACTTTGCAGCTTTATCTTGATGGCCGTCCCCATCATAATATCCTATTTTCCCCAGCTAGTCGGCCGTCCCCGTCTTAGCTTTACTTTTTATCCTCAGCATGTCGGCCGTCCCCGCCATTGCTTTATTTTCACACATTTATCCCAGCATGTCGGCCGTCCCCGTCATCGCTCCTTACCCAGCAGTCGTCCTCTGCTCGACGGTCGTCCTCCGTCGCCCATACTTTACAATATACTTTATTTTCCTTTACAATCTATATCCCTTTTCTTCTTCATTCTGTGAGTGCAAATTTTGGACTGTCTTTGGTATTCAACCACAAGTTATCTTGTTTGCCTGTTAAGCCGTCGCTTACATCCTGCACAACTAACTCATGTTTGAATAGGGGAAGCTGTAAACACCCCAAATTTGCCCTCACCCATTCACACCATGGCTTGTGATCATCCTCATATGCATAAACACAATCATAGCATCTCATATCACATTTTGAGTCATTGCATTGGTTCTAAGTCATCTGCACATAGGGTTTGTGATCTGAGCAATCCCAAAGCTTCTTGAGCCACTCCAAAGGCAACCAATCAACTCAAAGAGGTCCATGTGTGTTCTTATATCATGTTTCATCTCCTCAAAGTCAAAAGTGCAGAGGAATCACAAGAACTAGGGTTTGAGGTGATGCAGAGCCAGGTTGAACTGCACAGTTGACTGAAAATTAGGGTTTTGGTTTCAGAGGCCATAACCCCAAATTTTTTGGTCATTCTTGTTTCCATTGATCTCTATATGGTATAGAGAGTATGCATATCAATTTTCATGAAGAAATTCCATGGGGAAGTCATCTGATCAAGAGTTGACTTTCTGGACAAGTCAGTGTAAAATCAGGGCATCTGAGGCCCCCAATGACCCAACCAATGGGTGATCTTCATCATTTTGAGTGTGTATGGTCTTTATTTGATCATGGAAGAAGATGGAAGTTCATAAAAATCAAGAATTTAGGGTTTTTGCAAATGTTGACTTTTTGGGCATAGTTGACTTTTCAAGAATGCATCATTTTATGTCATTTTTCAAGCCATGATTCATGATTCAAAAATGCTTCAAATGGAAAAACTTTGGTCATGAAAGTTGTAGATCTCATCTTTCTCTTTTCAAAAAGTACAAGAACATGATCAAACTCTTCTTGGATCAAAAGTTATGGCAATGCAAAGTTGACAAAAATCACTTATTTTCAAGATATGCCCTAAGTATGAAAATTGCAAAATCATGTGCTAAGTCAAATTGCAACTTCTAATTGGTATCAAACCAGCACATAAGCATTCTCTAAGTCCTAAAAGTCAAGTTTGAACCAAGATCACATGTTGTTTAGTTCATGTAACAAGGCATTTTTCATGAAAATCCACAAAGTAACCAAGTTGCAAAATTCATGATCATGCTTCACCAACTTGCTGCATTGGTCCTTGAATCAAGCCAGCCTCACACACTCACCATGCTGCGCCAGCCCTAGCCCTTGTACTTGCCTAGAACCAAGCCCATGCCTCTCTTACAACCAAGTTGACATTTTGCAAAAGTAAACATCCCAATCAATAAAGGGCAGGTCACATCATCTGACCAATGAGAGAGGTTTATGTGGACAAAGGGCAAGCCATTCCATACAGCTAGCAAGGCTGAAAACACTTCATTCATAACATTCACAAAATCCCTTCACATTGCAAAAAGCCTTCGAATTTCTCTATACAGCCTGCAAACACTCAAACTAACTTCACCATCCAACTCAACACACTTCATAGACAAGAAACCACCCAAAGCATAAGCCTGAAACAACCAGAAAACTCCATTACCATTCTTCACCATCATTCTGCAGTTCCATTCGAATCTTCCATCCTAGCTCACAAACAGCCAAACAAACCTTGCAAAGCTTCTCCATACATCATCTGGACCTCAAACCATCATTCACAATGGCCTGAATCATCCAGAATCACTATAGCCATTGTTGACTGAGCTTGAAGCAGGAGCTTTCGAAACTCATCAACCAGCCTACATAAATTGTTCTAAGGCATTCAAACATCATCAAGAGGTTCTAAGGAGCAGCTTGCACAAAGAGAGGTGGCCAGAAAGTTCCTAAACTAAAAGCTCCAAATCTCAGGTAGCTCGAAAATAATTTTTTCCAGAAATCATTTCTTTTGTTCCAAACTTGTTCTTTGTGTTATCCTGATCATTCTGGTACCTTTAGTTTTTGGAATGGTTGTGATATAAGCATTTAATTTGTTTCTGGAGCTTGCGTGACCTAGAACTTGATCTCTTCGATTCAGTTGATTTAGGAAGAATAAATTTGTTCTAGGATAGGGGTTTGATTCGTGAGGATGTGGGGAACATTTCCATGTTTTTAGATTTCATTTTAGTGACCTAGGGAAAGATTTAGAAGTTTTCAGGGGAGAAGGTCACCGGAGAAGACGACCGGAGCTCGTCTCCGGTGACCTGAAAGTCATTTGTGCCCTAATTGCATAATTAATGTTAGTTTGAATTTGGACCCTTGATTGCGTTGATTTGTTTGACTTCGCGCGCAGATAGAAGGCCAGGATCTCTTCATTAGCCCTAATCCACTTATTTAACTTTAATTAATTCGTAATTAATTTAATTAAGTCAGATGCAATCTCCACCATCCATTCACGCGCCAGTCAACCATTTTGAACCCAGAGCCCATCCTGGCCATCCATCCTGATTACTTTTATTTTATTTGATTTTTAATTCATTTTTACTTCATTAATTTGCATAATTATTTTAAAATAGCAAAAAATTCATAAAAATTATGAAACTTTTTCCTTAAAGTTTTAATAATTTTTATGACACAAAAACATTTTTATTTTATTTTTTATCATTAAAAAAAGTATTTTTAAATAATTAAAAGATTATTTTTAATTGATTAATGAGAATTAATTAATTAAAAATACTCTTAGGTATTTAAAAATTACAAAAAAATTCATGACATGTTCTAAGACATTTAGAAACATTGTCCAACCTTCAAACCAAATTTCTTTTTTGATCTTGATGCATTTTAAGAATTTTTCATTGAATTAAATCATATTTTGTGCATTATTTAGATCATAAGTTCCAAAAATCATTTCTGCCAATTGGTGAAGGTCAAGACATTGATTCTTCTTGCATTGTCTTTTGTTTTGCATGTAGTTTCTAGGGTAAAAGGGCCATGAATTGTTCTTGCATTTTTAAATTGTTTGGCATTTGTTTTGTTAAGAACCCTAAAAAACCCTAATAACTTGCAAAAATCATAACTTAAGATTGGTTGAGAGTTGAGAGTTCCCCTTTGGGCAGTGGCTTGTTATAGGCCTAGGGTTTCCTTGGGTATCATTTTCCATTTTTACTTTAGGGTTTTGCTTCTGTTTTTGGTTTGTGTTTGATGTTTGATCCATGAACCCTAATTTGGGCTTCCATTTGCATCCTTCTTGCATTCTCTTGCATAACATGACTTATCTTTGCATTTTGTGCATGCTTATGATTCATTTGACATCTTAAGACATGTATAAAGCATCATTGATCATTGCATTACATATTTGCCATGTCATTTGTCTTGTATGATTCATAACTTTTCATGCTTGTTCATGCTCCCTAACTTGCATCATTTGCATTCATGACCTTGTATGAACATCCCCATTGTCTTGCCTCATGTTTGCAGCACTTCATAACATCATAATCATCATCAACATGCTTCTGGTTTTGCTTAGCATCATATCATTTCATCTCATCTTGCATTACATTGCATTTCTTTCTAACATTTCAGGTGGTAAGTAAACTTGAGAAGTGGATTTGCCTTCACTTCTCATAACTTTTCTTTTCATCTCTCTTGCATCCATTGCTGCATTTTTATATGTGTTTGAGTTTGAGCTTGCTCATTCTTCTTCTTCCCACTTTCTTTCTTCAAGTGACTTGACTTCTTGAATGAAGCAAGTCACTTTGCTTCTCTTGATCCTGTTCATCTGCTTCCTGGTGGTTCTTCTGAAGATTGTTCTTGCAAACCTCACAAACCTTAGGATCATCCAAGCATGACAATGAATTAGGGTTTTGATTAGTCTCCCCTCATAGTTTTTACCTTTGTGTCTCTCTTTGAGTCTTCTCTTCTCATCTCATAATCAGAGACTAAACCCTAAAGGCTTTAAGACTTTGTGATTAAGCTTATGCCTACATCCTTCTCTTAGGATGGAGTGCATAACTTTAATCCTAAGTATTAAACCCTTAAGGTGTTTAAATCTCTTAATTAATTCACCTAATAAATATCAAGACATTACACTTGTAACTTGGGCCTTGCATTAGGGTTCTAATTCTTCCTTAAGTGGTTAAGAAGGACTAACCCTAGTGTTAATGGACAAGTCCCCCTCAAGTTGTCTTACAAACCATAAAATTCACTTCATCATCATATCATTAATCTAAAATCCACTTAATAAAGGCTTGTTTTGGCATGGGTTTAATCCCTAATCATGGGTTAAGTTGAGGAGTTTTCCTCAGCTTAAACATTCTCATCTATTATCCTTCTTTTAGGATGGTGTAATGGGTCTGTTTAATCCTTGATTATGGCTTAACCTCATTACTCAACACTAAACAAAAACAACAAAAACACCTAAATAATCACAAGTAGGTTAATGATCTTAACTCTACATCAAAAGGTGATTAAGTGTGAGAATCTGACTTCACACTTAGGGTATTCTCATTACCCCTAATCAGAGGGAAGATGTGATGAGTTTACTAACCCATTGGTTTAGACTTAAGCTCATTATCCTATGACAAAATCCAAAAAGAAATAAAAGACTGAAAACACAAAAACAAACAATAATCGTCTCCTCCGGGATTCTTTTCTCATCATCCTCACTCACAAACGAGAGCTCGCTTCTTCCGTCTAATGCAAGACAGTAAGCACCTGAGCCAGACAGGTCATACACTTGAGCATTGACAAGCAAGCAGTTCACAAGTCAATTCATCTTTCAGTCTCTTTGGGTCGAACTACGGTGTTCTGACTTCCTCATTGCACGAGAGGATACGTAGGCATAACTTAACAGTTATCGAACAAAAGTCTCTGTATATTCCCCCTCTTTCCAGCATTATTCTTTTTAGCCTCATGATCTTGAGCATCTTATTCCAGTTCCTACACTGACACTGTACATTTATACACATCACATTTCTTTACACTGACACCTGTACATCCTTTTCCAGTTCTTTGACACACAAATTGCACTGACACTACCCCTTTATAACACAAATCTTTAAGCGTGGATCCCGTCGAGTACGACGGACAATCTGGGTGCTAATACCTTCCCAGGTTGTAACCAACCCCCTTTCTCAGTCTCTCTGGTTCGCAAACCGTCTTATCCATCTTTTTCTAGGTCTATGCAGCATTACCTTTCCTCCGGGATAAAAATGCCTAGCTGGCGACTCTTTTCATTCTCCAGTGAGTTCACGGCTGTGTGTTCTCACTGTTCCCTTCGCCGACCGTTCGCGTCTGTACCTTCATCTGACCCGGTGTCATTTGTCGGGAGCGACAGTATGAAGAGAGTGTAAGATGTCTCCAAGTAATGTAGGCACTGGATTGCGAGCCAGAAATATGTTGATGGTGTGTACGTCTATGAACTGGTCTGGATTGGGGAACATTACTAAGCCATAGATCAATAGGGCTAAGATCTCCTCAAAATCATCATAACTCATAGTTTTCGGGAACACTTGAGCTTTCTCCATCAATACCTTAGCAAGAATACCCTTAACTCCACTCCTTGTTTTCAGGACAATGTCTGATTTCTTCAAATGTAGGGCTGCAACAATAACCTCAAGTGTAGGCTCTTTTTCTAAGCCTGTGAAGGGTTTCTGATCAAGGATAGGTATACCCAGAAGCTTGGAGAACTCTTTCATTGTAGGAACTAGCTGATAGTCGGGGAATGTGAAACAATGATGTTTAGGATCAAAGAACTGAAACAGAACACTCATCATGTCTTCATTGAACCCTGAAGTGACTAGATCCAATAGGTGACCATGCCTCTTGATGAACTGGGAGTTTTCAGAAACTTGAGAGACCAATTCTTTAAGCTTAGAAGGTATTCCTACAAAGTTGATCCGGATAGTATTCCTATGAGCAGAAGCCATGACCTGCAACAAAGAATAAAGATAAATCCTTTGGTCCTTGAAATGGTTAGTGAAAATGCTATGCTTATGATGCATGATGATGTCATGATGTTATGCTTAATCACAAACATGTGGCACACACAAACAAGTCACACAATAGCCCTAGGTTTGAAGGCTTGCATGAGGTTTAAAGGTAAGTACCATCCCCTGAGGTGTAGTTGGTTCATCCTGTCCTATAAAGTAACCAGATTCTAAGGGATCTCAATATCATTGATCCTTCACAAGGGTGATTGTTCAGTAGGCAACTTACTTGCCAACCAAAACCCTCCAAGTTTAGGATCTCAATGAGCGTAGTATCGAGTATCAACCAACTTCAGTCTTCACCAAAGCCGGCTATCTCACTACTTTTCTAAAGGCCAAGATGGGATGACTAGGGTTCTAAAAGTCAGTTAGTGTATTGACAACATATGGCAACCTCATATTATCCTCAACTTTACTTAAGGAACATAAGCACCAACCAAGAAGTCACACTAACTATGGCCACCAGATCAACCATATCGGTATACGCCGTACAGTTTCCTTGGTCTATTGCCATTTACCTAAGGTACACTAGATCCGGGTTAGGATCTTTCATACATAAGAGCACCCAACAAGTAAAGTAAAGAAAACAAAGCAAACAAGTTTAAAGTGATCTAATTCCTAAGGGTACCCCTCTTTTATTAAGTCCCCAACAGAGTCGCCAGTTCTGTAACTCAGTGGGAGAACTGAATTTTCTATAAATGTTGCGGATAGCAAGAGTCGCCACCGACTTTTATTTTATCCAAAAGGAAAGGGCATAAAAGAACAGGAAAGACCTTAAAAAGATTTTGAGTTCGGGGGGTAGGTTATATAAAGGGAAGGTGTTAGCACCCTTTATATCCATGGTTATCCATGGGCTCTTAGTTACTTAGCTCACTTTAAACTGTTTTGAGAAAGGTGTAGTGTGTGTTTAAAAATTTTCTAAGTACTTTATAATGATCCTCGTGTGGATGTATATAAAGACTTTGTTTTTGAAAATTTGTTTGAAATGTGAAGTGTAATGAAGTATTTTGAAGAAAAGTGAGAAGGTACTTAAGAGGAACCTACCCTATGCTAAATCTTTACTATTCTTATATGTGCTTTCAATGGTAAGACTATCCCTATTATTAAGGAATAGGTAGTTATTACCTTGGATGTATAAGGGACATGTGAAGGGACATCTGTATTTAGGCAACTGTAAGGTGTCTTTAGCAATTCGTAGGGACTTATCATCTTTTATTCGAAGGGACAAGATCATTATTCCGTAGGCAACCTCGAAGGGACTTGATCTTATGAACTTAAAGGGACTTGATGATATTTTATGAAGGGACTTTGCTTTAAGACACCTTACTTGACCTTATAATTAGGCAACCTGAGGAGTAACCTTACAAAGTGTGAGATGGCGATCAAAGATCGACTTACGTGTGTGAGTGTTCATATTCATATATTTATCCTATTAAATTAGTTATTCTAAATTAATTTTAAATCACAAACATGTTATCACTCCCTATAGTTACTAACCATGGCAATTAAAATATTTATTAAAATAGAAACAAGAATAATCCTACGACAATTACACGGCTTTCGCAATTACATAAATATAGAAACAATTGAATGATAAATATATATAATAAATAAATAATAATTAAAAGGGGTTAGTAATAATAATAATCATAAGAAAAAGAGGTTAGCACAAATATAAAGAATATAAAATTTTAAGAGAATATTTTTTTAAGTTAAATAAACAATTTAAAAGAATTTTTAAAAGAAAATAAAATAATTAGAATAATAATAATAAACAATATAATAATTACTTAAAAAAAATGATTAACTATTTAATTATATATTAGAATAAAAAATTAATTAAATTTAGTATTAAAGTTAATGAAAATTAGGGTAAATAAAAATTTGGGTTTAAAATTTTATTTAAGAAGAATTAGGGTTTATAAAATAATTAGGTTTAATTTATAAAATAAATCAACTTATTTACAAAATCTATATATATTTAACAATATGAACATATAATAAATAAATATAAATAATTAAGTTTTTTGAAAATAAAGTTTTAATTTTAAAAATATGATTTTGGTATAAAGGAAATAATATACATCTATTTTAAAATTGGTGTTTTAAGAAATTAAGTAAATAAATATAAATAATATAAACAAAATAATGAAAATAAGGTAAAAAAACATATCTGGGGCTGGGATTCGAACCCAGACCCTAGGCTTTGCAAGCACTAGTCCAACAGCATGACCACCAGGCCAGGCGCGCACTGGTGTTAGAGTTGGAGCAACAATCATTTTATTATTAACCTGCAAAACACCAAAAATAAAGCAAAACAAAATGGCCTGGGGGGGATTCGAACCCAGGACCATTCGTTCACAGGCAAACACACAAACCAGCTGAGCCACATGGGGCGCGTACAGCAAAGATCCAACAACAAAACCTTTTATTTTAAAATCAATATTTAAACAAGATTTTTGGCGCCATCTGAACTTCATCTTCCCCAGATTTCCTGCGAAAATACCTATGGATTCAACTGCGTTCTTACCTGCGAATTTCATCATGTTCATAACCTACGAATTTCAAACACCAATCAAACAATAAAATTTCTTCAAATTAGTTAGAGCAATGCAATCCTTGAGGTCCATACAATCTAACCATGTCCTTTAAATTCATTTATATTTGGTTAATCGTAAAACCCTAAACGAGGGACATAAACCCTAGCTATGGCCGAATTCGTTTTAGGCAGTGAAACATCAATCAATTGATCCAGATACGATCTAAAACTTATCACAAACAAGAAAACAACATCAAAAGTCATTAGTAATGCATGGATAATAGAAATCAAAAATTTGAAAATTCAAGAACAAAGAGGATTCGGGTTAATCATATAAGCATGATTTGGATGATGATAATGATGCAAACATGTTCAGTGATGGTCCAGGAATGATTTGCCACCTTCAAATCACCTGAAAAACAACAAGTTTGAAGAATCCGAATTTCACTTTTTGATGAGTTTTTGAAGTTTGAATATGTTATTTGAGGCTGCAAAATTCGTGTCTTATGATTGTCTTATGTTGTTTATATACTATAGAATAGAATTAGGTCAGAAAAATTGTCCATCCTTTGGACTTTTGGATCCATGGAGATTGAAAACGATTCAACTTTAAAGATTGAAATTTTTGATCTAACCTTGCTATATTTGTATGATCTGAATTTGCATAATATCAATCACTTCTAAATAGTCTTTAAGACTTTCTAGAGCCAAAATCAAATCAAATATCCACACTTTTATATTTTATTTTAATTTAAAATGACTTTTAATGTAAAAAATCATAATAAATAAAATAAAATGAATTAAAATATGAATAAATAATTTTTAATTCGTGCATGATGTCATGGAAGTGTTTGATCATAAAAAAGCAAGCCCATTTGGTGAAATTTGGTTTTAAGACCCCATTTGCTTCATAAACCTCTCAAAAATTTCCCAACTTTGCAAGAGCACAATCCCTCAATTTTAATGCTATGAAGGTGTTCTTGGACATTTTGGAAAGCTTAAAGAGTCCTCTAACCAACCTCTTTGGTCTCATGTCCATATCTTTTACCATTCTCAAGTTATGCTCTTTGGAAGTTGTTGACTTTTTGTTGACTTTTAAAAGGACCTATAATGTCTTAGCTCATACCTTCCAAATGAAGCATTTTTGGGCTTGGCTTGTGAGACACAAAGTTGTAGAGAATTCAATTTCCTTTCAAATGAGATTTGGATGGAAATTTTTTGATGAAGCATGTGAAAGTTATGTCTGGTCAAAGTTCAGTTGACTTTTCCTATGAAAACCCTATTTAGAAACTCCTAATTCTTGATGATCTGAAATCTCCTTGATGAATCATAATCAACCCTTGATCAAATGATGAATTTTACTTCATATACTTGATGTTGGCAAAAAATCATGAAGTTTGACTTTGGTTTGACCACAGTTGACCTCAGTTTGACTTTTTAACTACTTTGAGTGATTTTAGCCTATCTGATCATCTGACTGAGCAAACTTTTGGGGAAAGTCTTGAAACTTGACATGGGGTTTCTTGAACACATATAGGATGCTATGAAGCTCACTTGAAGTCTTGGAAGTCCATTTAGCCTGATGAAAGTCAAAACCCTAGTTCAGGATGCCTTGCTTAGGAGGATGCATTGTCTGGGGGAATTGTCAAACTTTCTGACTAATTGTGAACCTTGTGAACCTCATGAGATATCTTGTGAACCTTGTGAACCTCTTGGGACACCTTAGTACACAATGTATTGTCTTGCTGAGGGCAAACTTTGGGGTGCAACAGTGAGCATCAGTGCTCCACCAGAGAAAACTTTCTTTACTATTAATGGACCATCATAATTCGGAGTCCACTTGCCCCTGTGGTCTGTATGAGGAGGAAGGAGTCTTTTCAGCACAAGATCTCCTACTTGGTATTCCCGAAGTCTGACTTTCAGATCGAATGCTTTCTTCATTCTCTTCTGATATAACTGCCCATGACAGATTGCAGCTAATCTCTTCTCTTCGATCAGATTCAGTTGATTGTACCGAGACCGGACCCATTCTACTTCATTCAATTTGACATCCATCAGTTCTCGTAAAGAGGGTAATTCAACTTCAACAGGTAGGACTGCCTCCATTCCATACACAAGATGATACGGTCTTGCCCCAGTGGATGTTCTGATTGATGTACGGTACCCATGCAAGGCAAATGGTAACATTTCGTGCCAGTCTTTGTAGGTGACCACCATCTTTTGCAGAATCTTCTTAATGTTCTTATTAGCTGCCTCAACAACGCCATTCATCTTTGGCCTGTAAGGAGAAGAGTTGTGATGTTGGATTTTGAAGTCCCGACACAGTTATGCCATCATTTTGTTGTTCAAATTAGAAGCATTATAAGTAATGATTCGCTCGGGCAATCCATACCGACTGATGATGTCTCTCTTCAGTAATCAGGCTACCACTTGCTTGGTGACATTTACATATGAAGCTGCTTCAACCCACTTGGTAAAATAGTCAATGGCTACCAGGATGAATCTGTGGCCATTTGAAGCAGTCGGTTCAATCTTTCCAATCCTATCAATACCCCACATGGCAAAGGGCCAAGGTGAAGACATCACATTCAAAGGATTTGGAGGCACATGCACCTTATCTACATAAATCTGGCATTTGTGGAACTTTCTGGCATAGGCACAACAGTCCGCATCCATTGTGATCCTCCAGCATGGGTACCGAAAGATCCTTCATGCACCTCGTGCATCAACAAGTCTACTTTTGTCTTATCAACACATCAGAGAAGCACCATGTCAAAGTTTCTCTTGTACAAGGAACCATCAGTATTCAGGAAGAAACTACCAGCTAGCCTTCTTAATGTCTTCTTATCATTGGATGATGCCCCAGGTGGGTATGTTTGATCCTCTAAGAAGCATTTGATGTCATAGAACCAAGGCTTGTCATCTTTAGCAAAGTCTACTAAGAACACGTATGTTGGTCTGTCCAGTCTGGATACTGAAATTTGAGGCACAAAGTTGGCAGCTTGCACTTTGATCATGGAGGAAATGGTAGCCAGAGCATCTGCAAACTGATTTTCATCTCGAGGGATATACTCAAGTTTGACTGTGATGAAGAAAATCAATAATCTCCTCGTGTAATCCCGGTATGGAATCAGATGCTCCTGATGAGTGTACCATTTGTCGTTGGTTTGATTGATTACCAGAGCTGAATCCCCAAATACAGTTAAAGTCTTGATCCTGAGGTCAATGGCTTCCTTAAGACCCATGATGCAAGCTTCATATTCAGCTTCGTTGTTAGTGCAGTTAAAGGTGATTTTTGCCGAGAAAGGCATGTGAACTCCTTTAGGTGTAATAAGTATTGCACCAACACCACGACCATTCATATTAACAGCCCCATCGAACATCATTATCCATTCTTCTTCATGGTCGGGCCCTTCAGTGTGAACAGGTTCTTCATGATCTTTTGCTTTTATGAACATGATGTCTTCATCGGGGAAGTCAAATCTCATTGGCTGGTAATCATCAATGGGTTGCTCAGCTAGATAATCAGACAATACACTACCTTTGATGGCCTTTTGGGATGTGTACTGAATGTCATATTCTGCGAGAATCATTTGCCATCTTGCAACTCGTCCGGTAAGTGTTGGCTTCTAAAATATATACTTGACTGGATCCATTTTTGAGATCAACAAGATAGTGTGAGTCAACATATAATGTCTTAGTCAGCAAGCACCCCTTGCTAAAGCACAACAAGTTTTCTCGAGCAGTGAATAACGCTGTTCACAGTCGGTAAACTTTTTGCTTAGGTAGTATATTTCATACTCTTTTCGACCAGACTCGTCATGTTGGCCCAGCACACACCCCATTTACTCTTCTAATACTGTCAAGTACATTATTAGAGGTCTTCCTTCAACTGGAGGTATAAGGATTGGAGGCATTTGTAAGTATTCCTTTATTTTGTCAAAAGCCCTTTGGCAGTCTTCATTCCACCTGACCGTTTGTTCTTTCCTTAACAACAGGGGTTCACAGGTTGCTGTAAGATGAGATATGAACCTTGAAATGTAGTTCAATCTACCTAGAAACCCCCGAACTTCTTTTTCAGTTTTTGGTGCAGGCATCTCTTGAATGGCTTTGACTTTGTCAGGGTCAACTTCAATTCCCTTTTCACGTACAATAAATCCCAGCAGCTTACCGGATCACACCCCAAATGTGCACTTGTTGGGGTTTAGCTTCAACTGGTATTTCCTCAGACGTTTAAACAGCTTCAACAGATTCACCAGGTGGTCTTCTTCTGTGAGGGACTTGGCAATCATATCATCCACATAGCATTCAATTTCTTTATGGATCATATCGTGGAATAATGTTACCATAGCCCATTGATAAGTGGCACCAACATTCTTCAGTCCGAATGGAATTACCTTATAACAGAATGTGCCCTAGGGTGTGATGAAAGTTGTCTTCTCCATGTCTTCAGGTGACATCTTGATCTGATTATATCCTGAAAATCCATCCATGAAGGAGAACACCGAGAACTGAGCCGTATTGTCGACCAATACATCAATGTGAGGTAATGGGAAGTCATCTTTCGGGCTGGCTTTGTTCAGATCTCGGTAATCCACACACATCCGTACTTTGCCATCCTTCTTAGGCACAGATACAATGTTAGCAACCCACAGCGGGTAGCTAGTTACAACAAGGAAACCGGCGTCCCACTGTTTTTGTACCTCTTCTTTTATCTTCATGGCCATATCTGGACGAGTACGGCGCAACTTCTGTTTTACTGGAGGACAGTCTTCTTTTAGTGGCAGCTTGTGCATAACAATGTCGGTATCCAGACCTGGCATATCCTGATAAGACCAAGGAAAAACATCCACATACTCCCGAAGCATGTCAATAAGTTGCTCTTTCACTAAATCTTGCAGACGGGCCCCGATTATCATTTCGTTCAAGTCTTCTTTTGTACCAAGATTAACCGTCTCAACTTCCTCCTGATGAGGAGTGATAACCTTCTCCTCTTGTCTTGACAATCTGGCTAGCTCTTCTGGTAGCTCATAATCTTCTTCAACCCCTTCATCGGCTTGATTAATCGGATTGTCAAAGTCATACGAAGTCATAGCAGTGTCGTTGTCGATGCAGTCTGGAGGGCATTCTCTGCAAGGGTTTAGATTTGTTCATTTTATGATCAATTTTATCTTGCTTAGAAAAAGTGAAAATGAAGTTATTATTTTGAAAAACATTGCCATTTTATTTTTGTACAAAAAATGAAAAATGAAAAACAGTGAGCGGGAAAAAAGAAGAGACTCATTTGCAAAAGATGTCCTGATATTCATTAATTGATCGTTTGCACAAAATACAAGATGACCCGATTACAAAATGAGTCCTGACACCTTGGGCAAGATGCAGGACTTGATGCATGCTTAAAGACAGGAAATAATAATTACTCTGCAGGAGTAACTCTTATAATTTCCTGGGAAGACCAGTTTGAGACTTGGTTCCCCGGGATCCTTGGACGTATCCAGTTTTCCAGGTTGCATTCTTCTTCTTCCTCGTCTTCCAGACTGTTCACATCATCCGGGGTTAGCATTCCCCCACTTACAAATTTGGGCTCCGTTGCAGCCTCTGGTTGATCTTGTCGAGTTGGTCTGTAACCCAACCCGAATCTATCTTCTTTCTTTTCAAATAGCAGCAGCTTGCCCCAACCTTGAGTGGTACCCTACTCAACAACCTTTCGGGCTAGTTGATACGAAGTGATGGAAGTTCCAGACACAACAGATGCTTCATTGATGTTAAGGGCCTCAAACCCCTGACTCATAGTCTCATGGATCTCCCCATCCATTTCTATGTACTTATGAGTAGCCAACTGGCTAACAAAGATATCCTCCTCCCCGCAGATGGTGATGATCTGGCCTTTCCATTCGAATTTTAACTTCTGGTGAAGGGTAGATGTAACAGCGCCAGCAGCGTGAATCCAGGGTGTACCCAACAGACAGTTGTAGGCCAGCTGTATGTCCATCACAAAGAAGGTAGTTTTAAAGGTCTGCGGGCCAATCAACACAGGTAAATCGATCTCCCCAAGCACCGATCTCTTAGAGCCATCAAATGCTCTCACTACCAAGTTACTTGGACGCAATGCCAACCCGTCATATTCTAGCTTCACCAAGGCTTTCTTTGGTAGGACATTGAGAGAAGACCCAGTGTCCACCAACACATGAGAAAGAACATCACCTTTGCATTCTAAGGTGATATGTAAAGCCTTGTTATGGTTGCGTCGCTCCGTTGTTAAATCATCATTTGTAAAGCCCAGTCCATGACTGGTGTTAACATTTGCAACCACAGTTTCTAACTGATTAACAGTAATCTCTTCCGGCACGTATGTTGCGTGCAAGACTCTCAAAAGTGCATTCCTATGGGCTTCGGAACACATTAATAGTGATAATATAGAGATTTTGGAGGGTGTCTGATGAAGCTGGTCCACCAACTTGTAATCACTCTTGATTATTCTCATGAACTCGTCTACCTCTTGCTCAAAAGACATCTTCGGAGTTTCTTTGGCAGTTGGCTCTTCAAGTACCACATTCTTCCCTTTTGCTTTAGCAGTTGCTTTTGCTTCAGCATTGGGCCTTGGTGTTTGTGAGGCAAAAAGGCGTACGCTTCTGGTGAAGCCTCCGCCTCCCCCAACATTGTCAACTTGTGGTGAAGAGGTTGATGAGTCTAGAATGATTTTCTTCCCGTCGCAGTAGAAATCAGTCGTAGAGCCAAGGTATGGCATTACTACTTTCATAAGGAACAGGTCCAGGTACCGTAATGGTGACCAGACTGATTTCTGCAGCGGAAGGAACTGTGATGGTATGCAGATCATAGTAGATTGTGACTGGAGATCTGACAGGAGGTGTTGCAGTTTGTTGTTGGAGATTGTTGTTGGGATGAACATTTGCTGGGTCATAATAGATCGTGACCGTTGAGACATCTTCATTGATGTTTGCTGGTGTTGTAGGTGTTTCTGTTGATAAGATGGGTGCTGATGTTGTAGAAGTAAATGTTGTTGAACTCTGATCTGTTGAAATAATGGATGGAGTGATTGCTGGTGTTGTTGATGAATCAGTGGGAATGATAGTTGTTGCAGTTGTAGGAGCATCCGTTGTTGTTGAAGAAAGGATTGTTGATGTTGTAGGAGAATCCATTGTTGTTGAAACAAGAGTTGTTGAAGGAGCCGTTGTAGTAATTTGCAAGATTCCATCTTTGATGAGGTCATCTATGCCAAACCTTAGCTTCTCACAACCATTAATAGTATTCTTGCACAATTCACAGCAGGCCCCATAGCCCGGGAACACTTAGCATCTTAAGAGTTGAGTCTTGACTTCTGCCAACGGTGTTCGAATCTGTGCAACATTATCAATTAGTTCAGATGGTTGATCCTCTTATATGGCATTAATCTTGGGCCCACCATGATTAGGCATAGGATTTCTGTTAACATTCGGAGGAGGTGAGAAATTGAGAGCTTTGGAATCGACCAGATCTTGAACCTTCATTTGTAAGGCCCTGCACTTCTCAGTATTGTGACCAGGTGCGTTGGAGTGAAAGGCACACCTGGCATTAGCATCATAATTCTTTGGGAGATTGAGAGGATCTGGTGGTGCCAACGTCCTTAACTCAACCAGGTTAAGCTTCAGGAGCTGTGGCAGTAAAGCAGCATAAGGCATAGGGATGAGGTCAATCACCCTATTTGCTTGAGATGGTCTCTGTTGAAAGGGACGCTGTTGTTGGTTGTTGTTGTTATTACTGTAAGTTCTTTGTTGCGGAAAATGAGATTGTTGTTGATAGTGATGCGGTTGTTGTTGTTGTTGAGGAAAAAGTGGTTGTTGTGGAACTGGAGCCGGGATAGTAAAGGCTGCTACTGGCCTGTGAGCATATTGGGGTCTGCCCCTGCTTGCATGGATAACATTCGTTTCACCCGCCCTTCGGGGTCCTACAAAAGGTTTTCTGGGGTTGTTGGAAGAACTTGCACCATTGTCAGAGATTTTTCCCATTTTCAAAGGACTTTTAATTCTCTCACCAGCTATAACTACGTCGAAAAAACTGGTGGAAGAGGAAGCAGCAAATCTATCAATATAAGTTCCCTACAAGGTGTTCATAAACATGTCAGCCATCTCCCGTTCAGACATAGGGTGGCTGGACAGCAACAGCAAGATGTCTCCACCTCTTAGCATAATCCCAAAAGCTTTCCCTTGAAGACTGAGACATGCCCATCAGAAGAGTTCTATTGGGGGCCATGTCTAGGTTGTACTGGTATTGCCGGATGAAGGCTTCGGCCAAGTCTTTCCAACATCTTATGGTGGCCCTTGTCAGATGCGAATACCATTCTCATGAAGCTCCAGTCAGGCTGTCCTCAAAATAGAACATCCATAACTTCTCATCCATGGTATAAGCTGAAATTCTGGGATCAGATATGTGATGTAGAATCAGATGTTTAGACACTGATATCCTAAACAAAAATTAATAAGCTAGTAAATTAAATAACACAGGAAATTGTTAACCCAATTCAGTGTATCTCCACACTTACATCTGGGGGCTACCAAGCCAGGAAGGAAATCCAATATAAGTAATATTAATTATGGAGTTAAACCAATCAGTTTAATCCTTCACTTAATATCTACCCAAGGCAATTTCTACCTAAGACTCTACTTAGATATGAGTACCTACTCACTCCCCCTCAATCACACAGTGATCTTTAACTTAGAATGATTAAATTGAAGTCACACTTCAGACACACTAGCTTGATCTTACTTAAAAGTTTCAATAAAGACACAATTCACTTTTTTCTTAAAAGCTTATAAAGTGATTAACAAACAATTAAAACCTGCTAGCTTCACAAACAACCTTGACAGTCTTCTTAAATTCGTGAGATTTTCTTGAGTGTTTCAGTTTCTTAAATAAATGCTTGGTTTGTGGGATTTTTGCAAATTATCCAGACTTTGATAAATCCCACAGTCATCTCCTTGAATTAAGGTGAGTTAGTTTGTTATCTCCTTGAATCAAGGTGAGTTAGTTATTCTGTTTCCTTTACACTGGAACCAGATAACTAAGCTCCCTAAAGATGCGCCTTGGAGTGATTATCCTTTTACAATTAATTCCAGATATTTTCTCCTGATTTTAATCACTTCTGTTACGCATCATTTAAGTCAGATAGCAGGTTTGTGATGTCTTGAACTAAGTTCATAACTTTTACTTTGTTTGTCAATGTCACAACATCTGGTGTGACATCCTGATATCCTGAACTAAGTTCATAACTTCTTGTTTGTCAAAAATTCTGCCAATTTCTAACATCTACAAACTCCCCCTTTGGCTAATTTTTGGCTAACATATTCTTCTGATTTTGTCAGAGAGCAGCGGAGTTCCTTTCTGTTGGATCATGTGAGAGCTAATAATTTGCTCCCCCTCAAACATGTATGTATCATTACTTGGCACAACAGAATTTCATTTCACCCAGTGACACTTTGATATACCATTGAAAATTCAAATTCAACTTAGTTTAGCAGTCAGAAATTAACATCATTGTTCAATACACTTCTCCCCCTTGTTAGACAAAAATTTTGGGGCCAAACAAAACAATACAGACACAGACAAAACATTCAGAATTACAAAGCAAAACAGTCAATACAATTTTCACCAACACACAGCTTCACTCAGACTCAGTATACTATGTATCCTCTGACTCATCATCAGATCCATCAACATTCCCAGCAACCTCTTCCAGCTCCAGTCTTTGAATTATGTTCTCAAGCTTCTTCTTTCTTTCATCCAGCTCTTTGCAGGTTGTCTTGAGCTCTGCAATCAGGGCTGCCTTTGATATAGGTGTCTTGACAGCAGATGTCCCAGCAGATGTCCCACTTGGTACTTCAACATCTGCAGCATGATGACCTAGAAACAGTTTGTAATGAAAGTACAGTGGACTTTCCCTTTTACAGACAGAATCCTTGTCAGTAAGGATGCCTGGATATTGGTTGAGAATCACCCCACAAAGTAGTGATGGGAAGGCTATTGGAAGCTTGATGGTTGAGGTTCCTGCATGCTTGAGAGTCTGGTCAAAGATATATGCCCCATAGTCCAGCTTGGTTTGGGTGCCTACAGCATAGATAAACCTCCCAAGCCCAGTAGCTATAGAAGAGGTGTGGTTGGTTGGGACCTAGTTGACTGTTCCAATCCTGTGCAGCATGGCATACTTCCTGGTTAACAAGCTGACAGAGAGTTTGCCTTTGACTGGCCATGACTTGACCTGGTTAGCTGTGATTATTTTGCATACTTGATTGTCAGTCTTGCCAATCTCCGTTGGCCTATCTTCTTCTCTCCCCAGGTACTGATTTATCACCCTAGGAGAAAAATCAACACATCTTCCCCTGACATATACTTTCCTGAAATCCTCAGACTTCCCATCAGCACACCCTTCTTGTAAGTTAACTATAAACTCTTTTACCAGCAGTTCATAACAAGGAGAAAACTTAGAAACAGTCTTGAACAATCCAGCAGTGGAGATTAAATCAATTACCTCAGTGCATTCCAGGGCATTGCTACCCAGCTCCCGTTCCAGAGCCACCCTTCTCTGATAAACATATTTCCATTTGCTTACACTGGAGACATGGTGGAAGGACACATTGTCCAGGGGTGCCTCAGGGACAGCAGTGGCAGTCCTAGGAGGTGCTGGCCTCTTTCTGGGTTGAGATGTTGGGACATCCTCCTCAACATCAGAATCAGATGGAGTTGTGGCCTTCTTCTTCTGTGTGCTGACCTTACTCCATTTCTTTGTAGGTCCAAAAGCAGTTTTGACCTTGTCCGTCTTGGGAGTTGACTGTCTTTTCTCAAGAGTTGCATGAGCAACTGGCTTCTTATCCTTCCTAGCCCTAAGCCTCTTGGCTATGCTATGATCTCTGTGTCAGAATCATCATCCAGGTTTTCAACTGGTGGAGGTTGGGAAGCCTCATTCTCAGCAGCTTGATCCTCAGGAGCTTGATCATTAGTAGCTTTATCATCAGTAGCTTGATCATTATCATTTGGGGCTTTGTCCTGGCCATCAGTTGTTTCAACATTGCTTGGGACATCCTGTGGATCAGGTATGTCCTCTTCAGCTTGGTTGCTTGGGTCATCTTGAGGAGCAGGCATACTGTTCAGGGGAACTGACACCCCAGGCACAACCCTTTGTTCTGCCAGGATCCTGGTTACAAGCTGTTTGATTGATGCGTCCACATAAGCAGAAGCTTTGGGAGTGCTGGAAGATGAAGGGGTTCCCTTGCTTTTGTTGAAGACTGGCTTCTTGGGTCTTCTTGCATGGGGAGTCCTAGGCTTTTGAGCAATGGGAATGCTTCCTCTGATCACATTTATAGGTGTAGCATCCATTGGTACTACAGTCAATGGAGTGGCGTTCACTACGTCTTCCTGAATGAAACCCTCATCAATGGAGTTAGGGTTCTGATGTTGAGACATTTTTTCTATTGGAGTGGAAATGTGTAAGGGTTTGAGAGATTTGGATGAATTTAGAGTTTCAGTTGTAGCATGCAAGAGGTTCAGTGTTGCTAATGAGAATGTGAGAAGCTGAAAGCACTTTTGTACATAAATAGAACCCGTTGCTATTGGAATTTTTAAAATTAGAATACAAACAGTTATTGGCCAGACTGGTGCTGCCATCTGGTGATCATGCCATACGATGTCATGAGACATGCTGGCACTTCTCCATAATTGCTATATGTCACATATGCAGATTCCCAATTTACCCCTTAGGTTTTCAAATTGGGTAGCATCCAAAGCCTTGGTAAATATATCAGCTAATTGCAGCTCTGTGGCTACATGCTCCAATGTGATCACCTTCTCCTCTACAAGGTCTCTGATGAAGTGATGTCTGATATCTATGTGCTTAGTCCTGCTGTGTTGGATAGGATTTTTGGAGATATTAATAGCACTTAAATTGTCACAGTACAATGTCATGACATCTTGTGTGACATTGTATTCTGTGAGCATTTGTTTCATCCAGACCAGCTGTGAACAACTGCTACCAGCTGCAATATATTCAGCTTCAGCAGTGGATAGGGACACACAATTTTGTTTCTTACTGAACCAAGAAATTAAATTGTTCCCTAGAAAGAAGCATCCTCCTGATGTACTCTTTCTATCATCAGTACTTCCAGCCCAGTCAGCATCACAAAACCCAGTGAGGATTGGTTCACAACCATGAGAGTACATTATTCCATAGTCACAAGTACAATTTACATATTTCAATATCCTCTTAACCTGGTTTAGATGGCTCACTTTTGGTTCAGCTTGATACCTTGCACACACACCTACTGCAAAAGCTATATCTGGTCTGCTAGCTGTAAGATATAGTATACTTCCAATCATGCTTCTGTACAAGCTTTGGTCCACACTCTCACCTTTGTCATCCTTTGTCAATTTTAAATGAGTGGGGGCAGGTGTTCTCTTGTGACTTGCATTGTCCATCCCAAACTTCTTGACAGTGTTCTTTGCATACTTGCTTTGGGATATGAACATGGAATCCTCCATCTGTTTGATTTGCAGTCCAAGGAAGTAAGTTAGTTCTCCCACTAGGCTCATTTCAAATTCAGACTCCATTTGAGTCACAGAATGTTTAACTATCCTGTCTGACATCCCACCAAACACTATGTCATCCACATATATCTGAGCAATCATAACCTTTCCCTCTTCATCCTTTACAAATAGGGTTTTGTCTATTCCTCCTTTCCTGTATCCATGTTTAATGAGAAAGGTGGTCAGTCTTTCATACCATGCTTTGGGAGCTTACTTTAGACCATACAGAGCCTTCCTCAGCTTATATACATGGTCTGGACAACTTGGATCAACAAATCCCTTTGGTTGCTCCACATATACTTCCTCATTAAGGTACCCATTTAGGAAGGCACTTTTAACATCCATCTGAAATAGTTTGAACTTTAGGATGCAAGCAATTCCTAGGAGTAGTCTGATGGATTCAAGTCTTGCTACTGGTGCAAAAGTTTCATCAAAATCTACCCCCTCAATTTGTGTATATCCTTGAGCCACAAGCCTAGCCTTGTTTTTTGTAACTACTCCCTGCTCATTAGACTTGTTTTTGTACATCCACTTAGTGCCAATCACATTAATGTCATCAGGCCTAGGAACAAGATCCCATACTCATTCCTTGTAAACTGGCCTAACTCTTCTTGCATAGCAGAGATCCAGTACTCATCATTCAGAGCTTCCTTGATGTTCTTAGGTTCTATCTTTGAAACAAAGTAGGAGCCTGAGATCATCTCTCTTGATCTAGTGATGACACCACTCTTGAGATCACCAATTATCAATTCTTTAGGATGATCTTTCTGGATTCTGATGGAGGGAGGTTTGTTGGATTGTTCTGACCTTGCCTCAGTTAAAGTGAAGTCAAGACTATCACTTTCTATTTCAACTTCAGATTGATTGTCAGCAGATGTTCCAACATCATCAGCAACATCTGTCTTTGCATAGGTATCATCAATAATCACATTTATTGACTCCATTATAACCTTGGTTCTGGAGTTAAATACTCTGTAAGCTCTGCTATTTATGGAGTATCCAAGAAATATCCCTTCATCACTCTTAGGGTCCATCTTCCTTCTTTGATCCCTATCATCCAGAATGTAACACTTACTTCCAAATACATGAAAGTACTTGACTGTAGGTTTTCTACCCTTCCAGACTTCATAGATGGTGGATAGAGTTCCCTTTCTTAGTGTGACTCTATTGTGGATGTAGCATGCTGTGTTCATAGCTTCAGCCCAAAAATACAGGGGTAACTTCTTGGCATGAATCATGGCTCTAGCTGACTCCTGAATAGTTCTGTTTTTCCTTTCTACAATCCCATTCTGTTGAGGGGTGATGGGAGAAGAATACTCATAGTTGATCCCTTCTGAAGAACAGAATTCTGAAAAAAAATTATTCTCAAACTCCTTTCCATGATCACTTCTTATTCTGACCACACAGCTTGCCTTTTCTCTTTGGATCCTAAGGCACAGATCTTTAAGTACCTCAAACACATCTGACTTTTCTTTGATGAAACTTATCCAGGTATATCTTGAGAAGTCATCAACAACCACATAGGCATATCTTTTTCCACCAAGACTCTCTACCTGCATTGGTCCCATAAGGTCCATGTGCAATAATTCCAAGACTTTGGAGGTTGTCAGATGTTGAAGCTTTGGGTGTGACATCTTGGTTTGCTTACCTATTTGACACTCACCACACACTTTTCTTTCATCAATCTTAAGTCTTGGGATCCCTCTTATAGCCTCTATAGAGATGATCTTCTTTATTCCTCTGAGATGGAGATGACCCAGTCTTTGATGCCACAACTTCACTTCTTCTTCTTTAGCTATGGAACAAGTAGATGTGAGGCTGAAATCTTGGGGTTCCCACATATAGCAGTTATCTTTTGATCTGGCTCCTCTCATGACCACTTTTTTCTCTTTATCAGAAACTATGCATTCAGCTTTGGTGAAGTTGACACTGTACCCTTGGTCACATAACTGACTTATGCTGATCAAGTTAGCAGTTAATCCTTTTACCAACAGCACACCATCTAGACTTGGTACACCTGAGCAGTCCAGGGTCCCCCTTTGCTCCATCTCCAAAGGTTACATAGCTGGATGAGTGTGACTTTAAGTCTACCAGCAGATTCTTCAGTCCAGTCATGTGCCTTGAGCAGCCACTGTCAAAATATCAGTCTTCCTTAGCAGATACTCTGAGAGATGTGTGTGCTATACAGGCAACACCCTGATTGGACCATTTGTGCCTATTGTGAGGTTTCCTTTGAAGCATCTTCCCTGGGTAGTGTCCATCTCTAGAATTCCAAGGTTGCCTGGTGAACTTGTTCTTCTGCTTAGGCATGTACTGGTAGCTTTGATCAGTATAAAGTCTAGCTTTAGGTATCCAAATCTTTCTGGTGACCTCTGTCTTCTGCTTAGGAAGGTGCTGGGAACTCTGATTGGGGTATCCATGCAGTTTTTAGCAAAAAGGTTTGATGTGACCAAACCTTCCACAGTGATGGCATCTCCATCTTTGATATTTCTTTTTCATCATGTTTTTCTTATGATGTTGAGACATCTGCCTGAACATCTTGTTTAACTTCATGGGATCTGGAGTTGTTTGGCTGGTGCCAGCCTCAGAGTTTTGAGCTTTATTAAATCCCAGCCCAGTCCTATCCCCTGAGTGCTTGTTGTTGTTGAGAATGGCATCCAGTGTGTTTGAGCCACTGTTCAGCATTCTAACAGATTTGGACATATGTTCCATTTTGGAGTTGAGTAGGCTGACTTCATTTTTCAAAGTTTCAATGATCTCTAGATGACTTGCCTTTTCTGCCTTTAATTCCTCAATCTGCTTCTTATGCTGTTTACTTTCCATGCATACTTCAGTGCTCCTTTTACACAGAATCCTGTAAGATATTTCAAGCTCTTCAAAAGTCAGATCCTCATCATTGGATCCCCATTTAGTTTCACATACTCCATCTAGAGTAGTGATGTGCTTTGCAGACTCTTCTTCTGACTCATTACCTGAGTCTTCATCTGACCAGGACACAGAAAGACCTTTCTTTTGCTTCTTTAGATAGGTTGGGCATTCATTTCTAATGTGTCCATAACCTTCACATCCATGACATTGGATCCCTTTTCCTTGGTTAGTCTTCTCATCATAGTTTGACCTTCTATTAGAGTCATAAGATCTTTTATTCTCAGAGGTTGAGTTTCTTCCACTTGGTCTGGGTATGTTGTCCATTCTTTTGAGAATTTTGTTAAATTGTCTCCCAAGCATAGCAATTGAATCTGATAAGTTGTCCTCAGAGCCTGCTTCATGACTTTCTTCTTCCTTATCAGTGTTTTAGACCAGGGATATGCTTTTGTTTTTCTTTACAATAGTATCATTCATTCCCATCTCAAAGGTTTGAAGGGAACCAATGAGCTCCTCAACTTTCATTGTACAGATGTCCCGAGCTTCTTCTATGGTAGTGACCTTCATGTCAAACCTCTTTGGCAGTGATCTGAGAATCTTCCTTACCAACTTTTCATCACTCATCTTCTCTCCCAAGGCACCAGAAGTATTAGCAATTTCCAATATGTTCATGTAAAACTCATGAATGGTCTCATCTTCCTTCATCCTCAAGTTCTCAAACTTGGTGGTGAGAAGTTGAAGTCTTGACATCTTCACCTTTGATGTTCCTTCATGAGTAGTTTTGAGGGTGTCCCAAACATCCTTGGCTAGCTCACAGTGATGCACAAGTCTAAATATGTTCCTGTCAATGCTATTGAACAAGGCATTTAAGGCTTTGGAATTTCCAAGTGCTGACTCTTCTTCCTCCTTGCTCCACTCTTCTTCAGGCTTTATCACATTTGCCCCATCCTTATTGTCTTTGACAGGGTGCTCCCATCCTTTGTTAACTGCTTTCCAAGCCCTGCTATCAAGAGATTTCAAGAATGCTACCATTCTTGGCTTCCAGTAATCATAATTGGATCCATCCAAGATAGGTGGTCGATTCACAGATCCTACATCTCTGTCCATGTTCCCAAAATTTGCAGTCCCTAGATCTCACCCAGTTATATAGGCAGGGTGCCTGCTCTTATGCCAATTGAAATTCTGGGATCAGATATGTGATGTCGAATCAGATATTTAGACATTGATATCCCAAACAAAAATTAATAAGCTAGTAAATTAAATAACACAGGAAATTGTTAACCCAATTCAGTGTATCTCCACACTTACATCTGGGGGCTACCAAGCCAGGAAGGAAATCCAATATAAGTAATATTAATTATGGAGTTAAACCAATCAGTTTAATCCTTCACTTAATATCTACCCAAGGCAATTTCTACCTAAGACTCTACTTAGATATGAGTACCTACTCACTCCCCCTCAATCACACAGTGATCTTTAACTTAGAATGATTAAATTGAAGTCACACTTCAGACACACTAGCTTGATCTTACTTAAAAGTTTCAATCAAGACACAATTCACTTTTTGCTTAAAAGCTTATAAAGTGATTAACAAACAATTAAAACCTGCTAGCTTCACAAACACCCTTGACAGTCTTCTTAAATTCGTGAGATTTTCTTGAGTGTTTCAATTTCTTAAATAGATGCTTGGTTTGTGGGCTTTTTGCAAATTATCCAGACTTTGATAAATCCCACAATAATCTCCTTGAATTAAGGTGAGTTAGTTTGTTATCTCCTTGAATCAAGGTGAGTTAGTTATTCTGTTTCCTTTACACTGGAACCAGATAACTAAGCTCCCTAAAGATACGCCTTGGAGTGCTTATCCTTTTACAATTAATTCCAGATATTTTCTCCTGATTTTAATCACTTCTGTTACTCATCATTTAAGTCAGATAGCAGGTTTGCAATGTCACAACATCTGGTGTGACATCCTGATGTCTTGAACTAAGTTCATAACTTTTACTTTGTTTATCAATGTCACAACATTTGGTGTGACATCCTGATGTCCTGAACTAAGTTCATAACTTCTTGTTTGTCAAAAATTCTGCCAATTTATAACATCTACATAAGCCTTGAGTCTCCCTAAAAAGGATTGCAGATGAGTACGTGGGCATGAGGTACCATTATATTTCTCAAAGCAAGGGGGTTTGAATTTGTGGGGAATCCTCACCCCATCTACCAGCCCCATATCCATTACGTCGAAGCCTAAAGAATTCTGAGATTCCAAAGACCTTAGCTTTTCAGCAATCCCATCCAGTCTTCTGTCATACACTTCATCCCCAGCTCCAATGACAATGAATTGTTCTTCTTGGGGATCCTCTTGTAGGATTCTGCCCCCAACAGTATTACCTTGAACATTCCTTGTACCATTAGCATCTGGATTCAAGTGAGACCCATATTATAGTGGGTCGATACGAGGCTGTCCTCATTCATTATTGCTAGTTCCCCATGTTCCGAGATGGGGCTCTTCAGGTGTCTGCCTTTCCACCAACTCTCTCAGCCTTTCCTGGCTCTGTGCTAAGCCAGTCATCACAGCCATAAACTGAGACATTTGATTTCTCATTTCGACCCTTTCATTTACCATATGATTTCTCACTTCATTCAGGTACTGCTGTACCTGCTCCATTTGAATGCCTGGAAGGTTGTTACGCGTTGGGTACCGGTGTGTGTAGTTGACAGGGAACACTCGGCGACGAGCAATGTTTCCTGAAAGTACAACAAAGTGAGAAACAAAGAATAAAACAAAAACCTACAAAACAAAGAAAAATGTTAGTATGCAATGCAGTATGCTCATTTGTTTTCCAAGGTATCCGGTTTGGTTCTTGGTTTTGACCTTTCCAGACCTCGAGGAGATGCTTGATGATGTTGAGAGAAAGCCCAATGAAACAAACTGATATATTACAAATGATGAAAAATACATAGTCTGTTTATAGTACATGCCCATGGTGGGTCAAAAATACAACAAAAGGAAAAGTACATCAAAAGAAAAGAAATACAAGCAAGAGGAATCAGACATCCAATCCATAGTCATCTTCCCTAACTTCCTTCAGGAGTGTCTCAGTCACCGGACCAGCTGGATGCTCTGTAATGGTCCTAATGAGGAGGTTTCTGGTAGCAATGGCATTAGTCAGCTTCTTATGTCTGTCCTGATCCTTTGATCTCTTTAACCCCGCTCGGAGCTTCAATTCTGATATCTCCTTCTGAGCTGCCAACAAAGCTTCCTGATGCTTCTTCTCATTGGCCTCCAGCTGCTCAATCTTGGCCTGACTCCTCTGGTCTTCTTGTGCACGGGCTTCGGTGATCCTGATCTTCCTAGCCTGGCTCTCCTCCAGGTAATGCTCAGCCCTAGCTTTCTGAATTTTGGCCTCCTTGCAGGCATTCTTCAATATCTGTTCCCCGGCTCTTGCTTTCCTTATGTAGTCATCTGTCCTTTCAATCTTTGTAAGATGCTCAGTCTTGAGTCTTTCCAATCTCTCAATGTCCAGATGACCGTCATTTCTTTCCCAAAGAGTCTTCTTCGGGGCCTGAGATAGCTGATTATTCCTCTCTTTCAGCTTCTCAAATTCCTCCAGGCTAACAGTTGCTGCAAGCTGTACTGTAGATAGTCCAGGTGCGTCTTCCAAGGTGAAAGTCATTCTGGTGATCTGTGCTCTAGTACGGGACCAGTCTGAGTACTGAGCTGAAGCAACATTGTTGCACCTTCCAAGGATGGCTGTCCCTTTTGTCTGAATGTTGTCCCAAGCCCAGGAAGCTTGTCTGACAACAGCTGAATTAGGTTGCACTTCACAGTATAGGGTCTCAGCTAAATCCTGTCCTCTGGGAGGGTGAACTAAAGCATATCCCAATTGTATCTTAAAAAGCAAGGGGTTGTAGTTAAAGCAACCTTTTATTCCTATGAGAGGCACATTAGGGTACTGCCCACAGCTGGTGATAATGTCCTTGCCTTCGGTGCTCTGGGTGCACCATCTGATATCATCTGATGTTAAGGAAATGAACCTCTTAGCCCAATTCCTCTACTGGTGTGGGTTCAAGAAAGCATTTGATTTAGGCAGGTGTCTGAGTAGCCAAGAATAGAACAAGGGAGCACAACATCTTACCAACTTCCCCCTTTGCTTTTCATTTCTCTGATGGATGGAGTAGTAAAAATCCCCTAGAAATGTAGGCATTGGGTTCCTCAGCAGAAACAAGTGGATGGCATTCTTACTGACAAATTTAGGCTCATCTGCAAACAATATAGCCTCATATATGATGAGGGCTAAAAGTGCACAAACTGCCCTTCATTCTCCCAATGTAGCTTTTAGGATGGCCTGAGAAATCAAGAAGTCCAGATGTAAACCAGGGATCCCAGCTTTTGTTGTCATGTTTTGCTCAATAAGGGTAGGCTCCAAGTGTAGTGCCCTTGCTATCTCTTCACTTATGGGAACAGTCATCTCTGGATTAAAGGGGATCCCTCCTCTGATAGGTACTCCAATAAACAAAGAAAACTCCTCCAACAGGGGCCCCATCTGAAAGTCAATAAAGGTGAAGCACCTGATTGGAGGGTCATAGAACTGCAAGCATGTGTGGATCATGCTTCTCTGAGAAGAATCAAGATCCATAACCATGTCCAAGATACCCCCATAGTGCTCTCTAAACAGTGGGATATGGTCAGGTGTGATGAGTGACTGGACCTGCCTGATACAAGTCAATATGGGCTCAAAGAAGTGATAAGATATGTTGCTTTTCCTTGGAACATCCATGCGTGCTGCTGAAGAAGCTAAGGTCAAAGTGCTGATGAAGATCACAGACTGAGAAGCTGGAGCTAAGTCTCTGACAGACTGATGCAGGTACTAAAGGAGATGCTGAGGAGGACAACTGAAGCAGAGGTCTAAGCAATAGAAGGGTTCAAAACCAAACCAAGATATAATGAGGTGGATACCCTGAAAAACAAATAAACAAATGTTAAATGATGCAATGATGATATATGTAAATGATATGCAAGGGTTTGTGATCAAGAGCTGGATCTGATTATCTGTCTTGGTATAAGGTCCATGTATGTCCAAAGGTCCAGATGAAGGTTCAAAAATCCAGTAACCAGGGTGGGGGACTCAAATAAAGAGTCACATGTCCAGGGTAATCACAAGAACTGTCCAAAGTGGTGCATTCTTAAAACAAAACAGTAACAGGGTATGATGTGGTCAAGGGTTCCTGCAAACCTGTAAACAACCCAACCCCCTCACATGTAATGTTCTAGAACAAGGATCCTCAAACTTTGATCAGTTATGAGAAGTGTAAACACTTCTAACCCGGAGGTACAGTGTTTACAATAACCATAAAAGATCCTCCTCTAATTCACCCCAGATTCTGAAGGTCATAATAAAGGTCATCCAGACTTAGCAGGCTTCCCAGATAGCCCTAGTACTATAGGAAATCTGTAGCACAGAGTTCTCAAGAAGAAACCCACATCTGAACCGTGTTTCATATTCCCGCACTAGACCGAAATGGAATGGGAAAGAACATGAACCACTCTAGCCTCGGTGTCACTCAGGTCCAAGGTATAGGACCTTAATCTCTCAATGGAACCCCACCCACAAAAACAGAAAACCAGATCCAGCAATGACAGTATGAAATATGCATAAGACTGTAAAAGAAAGCAATAAATAGCGTTGTACATAAAGCAATAAATAAAACAAATAAATAAACACAATTAGCACATAACACCCTAGTAAACACAAATCAAACAAGCGCTAGGAGGAACCCACAAAAAGAACTAGAAGCCCTGGTTGCAGTATAAGGGTCCCCAGTAGAGTCGCCAAGCTGTCGCTCCCACCAAATGACACTTGGTCAGAAGGGGTACATACACGAACAATCGGCAAAAGGAGAACATGAAGATGAACTGAAAAGAGTCGCCAGCTAGGCATTTTTATCCCGAAGGAAAGGTAATGCTGCATAAACCTGGGAAAGGATGGATAAGACGATCGCGAACCAGAGAAACTGAGAAAGGGGGTTGGTTACAACCTGGGAAGGTATTAGCACCCAGATTGTCCGTCATACTCGACGGGATCCACGCTTGAAAGTTTGTGTTTAAAGGGGTAGTGTCAGTGCTATTTTGTGTGCAAAAGCTGGAAAAGAATGCAAGTGTCAGTGCAAAAGAAGTGTGGAGTGAATTTCTCAGGAATGAGGCTTAAAGAATAATGCTGGAAGAGCGGGAATATACAGAGACTTTTGTTCGATAACAGTTAAGTTATGCCTACGTATCCTCTCGTGCAATGAGGAAGTCAGAACACCGTAGTTCGACTCAAAGAGACTGAAAGATAAATTGACTTGTGAACTGCTTACTTGTCTATGCTCAAGTGTATGACCTGTCTGGCTCAGGTGCTAACTGTCTTGCATTAGACGGAAGAAGCGAGTTCTCGTTTGTGAGTGAATGAGGTGAGAAAAGAATCCCGAAGGAGACGAATATTGTTTGTTTTTGGTGTTTACAATCTTTTATTGCTTTTTGTGTTTTTCATAAGTTAATGAGCTTAAGCCTAAACCAAGGGTTTAGTAAACTCATCACATCCTCCCTCTGATTAGGGGTAATGAGAATACCTTAAGCATGAAGTAAACACCTCACACTTAATCACCATGATGTAGGATTAAGATCATTAACCTACTTGCCATTATTTAGATGTTTTTGGAGTTTTTGTTTATTGTTAAGTAATGAGTTTAAGCCATAATCAAGGATTTAATGGACCCAATACACCATCCTAATAGAAGGATAATAGATGAGAACATTTAAGCTGAGGAAGGCTCCTCAACTTAATCCATGATTAGGGATTAACCTCATAACAAAACAAAGCCTTTATTAAAGTGGATTTTAGTTAATGGTAAGATTAAGAAATGGATTTTATGGTTTGTAAGACAACTTGAGGAGGACTTGTCCATTAACACTAGGGGTTAGTCCTTCTTAACCAATTAAGGAAGAATTAGAACCCTAATGCAAGGCCCAAGTTACAAGCTTGATGTCTTAGTGATTATTGAGTGAATTGATTAAGGGATTTAAACACATTAAGGGTTTAACACTTAGGATTAAAGTTATACACTCCATCCTAAGAGAAGGATGCAGGCATAATCTTAATCACAAAGCCTTAAAACCTTAAGGGTTTAGTCCCTGATTATGAGATGAGAAGAGAAGACACAATGATGAAACAAAGGTAAAACTAATGGGGGACTAATCAAACCCTAATTGTTATCATGCTTGGGTATTTCTAGGGTTTATGAGGCTTGCAAGAGATCTTCAGGAAAAGCCACCAAGGAAGAAGAAAGATGGAAGGAGGAGAAGCAGAAAGAAGCAAGTCAACTTACTTCACTTAAGAAGATAAGTTGCTTGAAGAAAGAAAGTTAAGAAGGAACATGAGTGAGCAAGCTCACTCTAATACAAATACAAAATGTAGAAATGAATGCATAAGAGAGATGAGAAGAGATTGTGAGAAGTGAAGGCAAATTCACTTCTCAAAGTAACTTACCACCTGAAAAGTTAGAAACAAGAAATGAAATGAAATGAAGATGAAATGAATGCAAGGATGCAAACCAAAACCAGAAGCATGTTCATGATGCTAATGATGCAAAGAGATGATGCAAATGTATGTCATGAGATGTGAATGATCATACAAACAATGAGGATGAAAATGAAGCATGAAAGGAGGCATGAAAGTTCATGAATGCACATGAAATGAAATGAATGCATAACATGGCAAATGGATGATGAAACTGATCAAACATGATTAGGGTTATATGAACATGTGAGATGCAAAACTCAAAAACAGAAGCAAATCATAAGATAAAAAATTGAAAATGCACTCAAAAGAACCCTAAACCTATACTAGGTTACCATCCAAAGGAGGAGGTCAGAAGCTAACCCTAAAAGGAGTTATGAATTTCCTAAGTTTCTAGGGTTTTAAGGGTGATCTTCAATGCAAAATGCCAAACAAATTGAAAGTGAAAGGTAAAAATGAAACAAAATTGGTTTTTGAAACTAGGAAACATGCATAGAACAATGCAAAAAGAATCATTCACAAACTCAACTTGGTTTAAAAGTTATGAATTTTTGAAGTTAGGGTTAGAAAATGAACAATTTAAGAACCCTAATTCATTGAAAAATGTCAAAGCATGATCAAAACCAAAACGAAATTTGTATGGTGAGTTTGTAAATGTTTTTAAATGATTAAAAATGTTCTCTGATTTTTTTGGTGATTTTTAAATACTTAAATGTATTTTTAATTAATTAATTTTCATTAATTAATTAAATAAAACATTTAAATGATTTAAAAATAATTTTTTAATGCAAAAAATAAAAATAAAAATATTTTTGGGTTCTGAAAATTAATAAAATGTTTGATAAAAATTTTCAGAATTTTTTGATGTTTTTTACTTTTTTTAAAAATTCGTATAAAATAAATAAGAAAAATGAAATAAAAATATGAATTAAACAAAAGTATGCTGAATGGATGGTGGGGATTGATTTTGGGCTTGGGGTCTGTTGACTGGCGCGCATCTGGACAGCCCATATTAAAACTTAACTAAATTGAATTAATTAATTAAATAAACCTAATTAATGGCTAATGACATAAACTGGTCCACACAATCACGCGCGGGAAGAAGGATCTAAGGGCCCAGATTCAAACATGGAACCCTAACCCTAATTAGCACTAATTACTCTCAGGTGGCCGGAAATGACCTCCGGTCATCTTCTCCGGCCACACCTCCCCTGAAAAATTTCCAATTCACTCCCTAGGCCATAAAAACATGCCAAGATCTCCAGAATTCATCCTCTAACATCAAACAACAATAATCCATGAACAAAAACAATTTATTTCACCCATACAGAGAGAATCGAAGAAAAACAAGTTTAGGGCAAAAGTTTCAGAGCAACATGAAATGCTTGTTTCTGGCTCATTTTCGAAAATAAACACATCCCTATGATCAAGGCAAACACATAGAACAACATTTTAACAAGAAAACAAGGTTCTGGAAAAAAAGTTCATCATGTTACCTAAGGTTGAGCTTTCGAATTCTGGGCTTTCTGGCCTCCTTCTTTGTGCTTTTCCACTCCAATGAACCCCTTGATGCTTTTGGTAAGCTTGAAACAAGTTTGTATGGAGTGTTTTGAAGCTTTCAGTTCAGAGGTGATGAAAATCGTATTTTAGTTTGAGGTGGTTTCAGGCTGTTTTGAGGGGTGGTTTGTGATCAGTGATTGATTTGAAGATGAATGGTGGAAGAAGTTTGAAATTTTGTTGAGCGTGCTGAGAGTTTCGAAGAAAAATGCAAAGGAGGGGATTTTTGTGAACTATGGCAATGCTGAGGATTCAGGCTTGGTTCTTGTGTGAAATGAGTTGCATAAAGCATGTATGTGAAGCTGTGATAGGTCAGAATAGTTGGTGTGGGCTATGCTGATTGGTATGGGTGAAAATGCAAAAAGTCAAGGTTGGTTGTACTTAAGGTATGGGCAAGTGGCAGGCTGGGATTTGGGCATGTCCTGGTTCAGCTGAGATCAAGGAATGTTTGTGAATCAGATTTGATGAGTTGTGGCAAGTGGATGAGAGGTTTTGTACCATTTTGCAAATTCATGAAGTTTTGGCCCCTTTTGGATTTCTTCATGTGCAAGTCATGAAAATGTGAGGTTCTTGGGCCAATTCTGAGTTTTAGGAAATGCATTATGATGTTATGATGCTTAGAAGTCAATTTGAGGTCACAAAATGGCTTGGCAAGAGGTTTTGCAAAAATCCCTCTTTGACATGAAACATGAAATTATGTGATTTTTGCCAACTTTGGAAAGCCATAACTTGAGTTCAAAAATGAATTAGATCTTTTTCTTGTACTTTTTGAAAAGGGAATGATCCAATCTACAACTTTCATGACCAACAATTTTTCATTTGAAGCATTTTTGGTTGAGAAAGAGGAGGTTGAAAAACTTTTCCAAAATGGAAAGTATACATTACAAGTCATTTCCATTTTTGGCAACTTTTGGTTTTGCTCACTTTTCTTCAAATTTATGAACTTCTAAGCACTTCAATGATCAAATAAAGACCATATAACTTCAATTTGATGAAAAATCCCCTTTGGGTCCATTGATGGGGGGCCTCAGATGCCCTGATTTGGCCCTGACTTGCTCAAGAAGTTACCCAGTGATCAGATGACTTCCTCAATGAATTTCTTCATCAAAATTGGTATGCATGATCCTTATGACATATTAAGACTAATAGAAACAAGAATGACCAAAAAAATTGGATTTATGGCCTCTGAAACCAAAACCCTAATTTCAAGTCATTTGTGCAGTTAAACCCTAGCTCAGCTTCCATGCCTTGCTAGTTCTTGTGATTTTCTGACTTCCTTGATCTTCGGAGGATAAAATATGATGATTTAACATACATGGACCCTCTTGAGATGATTTAAGACCTTTGGAGTGGCTCAGATGGATCCTGGATTGCTCAGATCACAAACCCTAGATGTAGATGGACTTGAGCCAATGCAGTGAAGCAAAAATGCAACATGATATGATATGATTGAACTAATGCAAGTATGAAAGATCACAAGCCATGGTGTGAACTTAGTGAGGGCAAATTTGGGGTGTTTACAGTAATCTGCAAAATTCCATCTCTGATGAGGCCATCTATGCTAAATCTTAGCTTCTCACAACCATTAATGGCAGTGTTGCACAATTCAAAGCAGGCCTCACAGCCCGGGAACACTTGGCATCTTAAGAGTTGAGCTTTGACTTCTGCCAATGGTGTTTGAATTTGTGCAACATCATCAATTAGTGCAAATGGTTGGTCCTCTTCTATGGCATTAATCCTGGGCCCACCATGATTAGGCATAGGATTTCTATTATCATTCGGAGGAGGTGCGAAATTGAGAGCTTTGGAATCGACCAAATCCTGAACCTTCATTTGTAAGGCTCTACATTTCTCGGTATTGTGACTGGGTGCGTTGGAGTGAAAGGCACACCTGGCATTAACATCATAATTCTTCGGGAGATTGAGGGGATCTGGTGGAGCCAACGTCCTTAACTCAACCAAATTAAGCTTTAGGAGTTATGGCAGTAGAGCGGCATAAGGCATAGGGAAGGGGTAAATCACCCTATTTTCCTGAGATGGCCTCTGTTGAAAGGGGCGCTGCTGTTGGTTGTTGTTGTTGTTGATGTACGTTCTTTGTTGCGGAAAAATTAGATTGTTGCTGATGGTGATGTTGTTGTTGTTGAGGAAATAAAGGTTGTTGTGGAACTAGAGCCGGAATAGTAACGACTGCTATTGTTCTGTGAGAATACTAGGGTCTGCCCCTGCCTACATGGATAACATTTGTTTGACCTGCCCTTCGGGGTCCTGCAAAAGGTTTTCTGGGGTTGTTGGAGGAACTGGCACCATTGTCAGAGAGTTTTCCCATCTTCAAAAGACTCTCAATTCTCTCACCAGCTATAACTACATCGGCAAAACTGGTAGAAGAGAAAGCAACAAGTCTATCAATATAAGTTCCCTGCAAGGTGTTCATAAACATGTCAGCCATCTCTCGTTCAGACATGGGTGGCTAGACAGCAGCAGCAAGCTGTCTCCACCTCTGAGCATAATCCCGAAAGCTCTCCCTTGAAGACTGAGACATCCCCATTAGAAGAGTTCTATTGGGGTCATGTCTAGGTTGTACTGGTATTGCCAGATGAAGGCTTCGGCCAAGTATTTCCAACATCTTATAGTGGCCCTTGTCAGATGCGAAAACCATTCTCTTGATGCTCCAGTCAGGCTATCCTCAAAATAGAACATCCATAACTTCTCGTCCATGGTATAAGCCTTGAGTCTTCCTAAGAAAGATTGCAGATGAGTACATGGGCATGAGGTACCATTATATTTCTCAAAGCAAGGGGGTTTGAATTTGTAGGGAATCCTCACCCCATCTACCAGCCCCATATCCATTACGTCAAAGCCTAAGGAATTCTGGGATTCCAAAGACCTTAGTGTTTCAGCAATCTCATCCAGTCTTCTATCATACACTTCATCCCCAGCTCCGATAACAAGAATTGTTCTTCTTGAGGATCCTCTTGCAGGATTCTGCCCCCAGCAGTATTACCTTGAACATTCCTTGGGATGTTAACATCTGGGTTCAAATGGGGCCCATACTCTGGTGGGTCGATACTGGGCTGTCCTCGTTCACTATTGCTGGTTCCTCCTGTTCCAAGGTGGGGCTCTTCAGGCGTTTGTCTTTCCACCAGCTCTCTCAGCCTTTCTTGGCTCTGGGCTAAGCCAGTCATCACGGCCATAAACTGGGTCATTTGGTTTCTCATTTCGACCCTTTGGTTTGCCATTTGATTTCTCACTTCATTCAGGTCCTGCTGTACCTGATCCATTTGAATGTCTGGAAGGTTGTTACGCGTTGGGTACCGGTGTGTGCGGTGGACAGGGAACACTCTGCGATGAGCAATGTTTCCTGAAAGCACAACAAAGTGAGAAACAAAATAATAAACAAAAACCTAAAAAACAAAGAAAATGTTAGTATGCAATGCAGTATGCTTATTTATCTTCCAAGGTATCCGGTTTGGTTCTTGGTTTTGACCTTTCCAGACCTCGAGGAGATGCTTGATGATGTTGAGAGAAAGCCCACCAAAATAAAACAAACTGATATATTACAAATGATGAAAATACATAGTCTGTTTTACATTACATGCCCATGGTGGGTCAAATATACAACAAAAAGGAAAAGTACATCAAAAGAAAAGAAATACAAGCAAAGAGGAATCAGACATCAAATCCAAAGTTATCCTCCCTGACTTCCTTCAGGAGTGCCTCAGTCACCGGACCAGCTGGGTGCTCTGTAATGGTCCTAATGAGGAGGTTCCTGGTAGCAATGGCATTAGTCAGCTTCTTATGCCTGTCCTGATCCTTTGATCTCTTTAACCCTGCTTGGAGCGTTAACTCTGATATTTCCTTCTGAACTGCCAACAAAGCTTCCTGCTGCTTCTTCTCAATGGCCTTCAGCTGCTCAATCTTGGCCTGAGTCCTCTGGTCTTCTTGTGCACGGGCTTCGGTGATCCTGATCCACCTAGCCTTGCTCTCTTCCAGGTAATGCCCAACCCTAGCTTTCTGAATCTTGGCCTCCTTACAGGCATTTTTCAAAACCAGCTTTCCTGCTCTTGCTTTCCTTATATAGTCATCTATTCTCTCAATCTTGGTAAGATGCTCAGTCTTGAGTCTTTCCAATATTTCAATGTCCAGGAGACCGTCATTCTTTTCCCAAAGAGTCTTCTTCAGGGCCTCAGATAGCTGATTATTCCTCTCTTTCAGCTTTTCAAATTCCTCCAGGCTAACAGTTGCTGCAGGCTATACTGTAGAAGGTCCAGGTGTGTCTTCCAAGGTTAAAGGCATCCTGGTGATCTGAGCTCTAGTACGGGACCAGTCAGAGTACTGAGCTGAAGCAACATTGTTACATCTTCCAAGAATGGATGTCCCCTTTGTCTGAACGTTGTCCCAAGCCCAGGCAGCTTGCCTGACAATAGCTGAATTAGGTTGCACTTCACAGTATAGGGTCTCAGCTAAATCCTGTCCTCTGGGAGGGTGAACTAAGGCATATCCTAATTGTCTCTTAAACATTAAAGGGTTGTAATTGATGCAACCTTTTACTCCTATCAGAGGCACATTAGGGTATTTCCCACAGCTGGTGATAATATCCTTGCCTTTGGTGCTCTGGGTGCACCATCTGATATCATCTGATGTTAAGGCAATGAACCTCTTGGCCCAATTACTCTGCTGGTGTGGGTTCAAGAAAGCATCTGATTTAGGTAGGTGTCTGAGTAGCCAAGAGTAGAACAAGGGAGCACAACATCTGACCAACTTCCCCCTTTGTTTTTCATTTCTCTGATGGATGGAGTAGTAAAAATCTCCTAGCAATGTAGGTACTGGGTTCCTTAACAAGAACAAGTGGATGGCATTCTTACTGACAAATTTAGGCTCATCTGCAAACAATATAGCCCCATATATGATGAGGGCTAAAAGTGCATAGACTACCCTCCATTCTCCCACTGTAGCCTTCAGGATGACTTGAGAAATCAAGAAGTCCAGATGTAAACCAGGAATCCCAGCTTTTGTTGTCATGTTTTGCTCAATAAGGACAGGTTCCAAGTGCAATGCCTTAGCTATCTCCTCACTTCTGGGAGCAGCCATCTCTGGGTTGAAGGGGATTCCTCCTCTGATAGGCACTCTAATCAACAAAGAAAACTCCTCCAATAGAGGCCCTATCTGGAAGTATGGAAAGGTGAAGCATATAAGTGGAGGGTCATAAAACTGCAAGCATGTGTGGATCATGCTTCTCTGAGAAGAATCAAGATCCATAACCATGTCCAAAATACCCCCATAGTGCTCTCTAAACAGTGGGATGTGATTAGGTGTGATGAGTGACTGGACCTGCCTGATACCAGTCAAGATGGGCTCAAAGAAGTGAGAAGATATGTTGCTCTTCCTTGGAACATCCATGAGTGCTGATGAAGAAGCTGAAGTAAAATGCTGATGAAGATCACTGACTGAGGAGCTGGAGGTAAATCTCTGACAGACTGATGCAGGTGAGTCTCTGACAGACTGATGGAGGTGCTGAAGGAGATAGCTGAAGCAGATGTTGAAGAAGATAACTGAAGCAGAGGTCTAAGCAATAGAAGGGGTCAAAACCAAACCAAGTATGATATGATGGATACCCTGAAAAACAAATAAACAAATATTAAATGATGCAATGATGATATATGCAAATGATATGCAAGGGTTTGTGATCAAGAGCTGGATCTGATTATCTGTCTTGGTATAAGGTCCATGTATGTTCAAAGGTCCGGATGGAGGCTCAGAAATCTAGTGACCAGGGTGGGGGACTCAAGTAAAGAGTCACATGTCCAGGGTTAATCACAAGAACTGTCCAAAGTGAAGTATTCTTATACAAAACAGTAACAGGGTATGATGTGGCCAAGGGTTCCTGCAAACCTGTAAACAACTCAACCCCCTCACATGTAATGTTCTAGAACAATGATTCTCAGACTTGGATCAGTTATGAGAAGTGTAAACATTTCTAACCCGGAGGTACAGTGTTTACAATAACCATAAAAGATCCTCCTCCAATTCACCCCAGATTCTGAAGGTCAAAATAAAGGTCATCCAGACTTAGCAGGCTTCCTAGATAGCCCTAGCACTACAGGAAATCTGTAGCACAGAGTTCTCAAGAAGAAACCCACATTTGAACCGTGTTTCATATTCCCGCACCAGACCGAAATGGAATGGGAATTGAAATTCTGTGATCAGGTATGAGATGTCCTATGAGATGTCCCAACACTTGACAAATTTAACCAAGACTTAAAATGCAAGAAAATTAAACAACACAGAAGTTTGTTAACCCAGTTCAGTGTATAACCACACTTACATCTGGAGGCTACCAAGCCAGGAGGAAATCCACTATAAGTAATATTAATTCTAGACTTAAACAACCCAGTTTAATCTTTCACTTAATATCTACCCAATGCAATTTCTACCTAAGACACAACTTAGATATGAGTACCAACTCACTCCCCCTCAATCACACAGTGATCAAGTTTACAAGTTTAATAAAATTGAAGACATTCTTAAAACAATACAGCTTGATCTTACTTCACAGTTTCAATCAAGTCACAAATGCACTTTTGCTTAAAAGCTCATAAAGTGGTACAATAAAAACAACCTGCTATTAAAACAATAAACACTCTATTTGGTCTTCTGGAATTCGTACTCAATTCTGTGAGTTTCTGTTGATTAAATAGGTGTTTAAAATTTGGGCTTTCTGTAGGTTAATCCAGTCCTAAAAGCATGCAGCTTCCACCTTGAATTAGGGTTTGTTACTTCCTAGATTCTAGGTGATTTAGTTCTTCTGATTAATCTGAATCCTCAATATAAAACTCCCTACAGATGCGCCTTGTTCTGTTTTTATCCATCATTAATTAATTCCAGATAACTCTCCTTAAATATCTCTGACCAGTTAGTCATTAATTAATTCTGGTAGCAGGTTTGAGATGTCTCAACATCTGTTGGGACATCCTGAAAAACTGAACTTAAGTCATTTACACAATGTCCCAACATCTGGTGTGACATCCTGAATTAAGTTCTTATACTCTGTTTGACAATGTCCCAACATCTGATAGGACATTCTGAACTGAATTTAATATTTCTTGTTGGTCAAAAATTCTGCCAATTCTAGACATCTACAAACTCCCCCTTTGGCTAATTTTTGGCTAACATTCTTTTCTAATTTTTCAGAGTGCAGCAGAAGATCTTTTATCAGAGTATAGCATTACTTTTCTGTTGAATCATATTTGAGATTTCTCCCCCTCAAACATATATGTATCCAGTCTTGTTGCAACAGAAAAAAAACACACTTATTCAGTTCAGAGACAAACAGATTTTTCATTCATAATCAAACAGCATTACACATTGTTGTTGGTGTTGTTCTCCCCCTTGTTAGACATAAATTTTGGGGCCAAAGAGACTAAATCTAAATTACAATGCAGCTGTCATTACATTTGTCCTCACATACAGTTAATCACTCAGACTCCTCATATTCAGTTTCTTCATCATCCTCAGTTTCTTCATCAGAAGCAGCTTTCTGATCACCTTCACTCTCCAGCCTTTGGATGATTTCCTCAAGCTTCTGCTTCCTTGCTTCAAGTTCTTTGCAAGTGCTCTTCAGTTCAGCAATCAATGCAGCCTTGGAGATTGGAGTCTTGGCAGTTGAAGGACCTGCAGATGTCCCAGAGGGTGCTTCAACATCTACTGCATGATGACTGAGGAACAGTTTGTAGTGAAAGGCCAGAGGGATTTCTCTTTTGCAGACTGTGTCCTTCTCAGTGAGGATCCTAGGGTACTGGCTTAGCACTATACCACACAGCAAGGAAGGGAAAGCTATTGGCAGCTTTGTTGCAGATGAGCTAGCATGCTTCAAGGTTTGATCAAAGATGTAGGCACCATAATCCAGCTTAGTCTGAGTGCCCACAGCATAAATAAACCTGCCCAAGCCAGTGGATATTGAAGATGTGTGATTGGTAGGCACCCAGTTTGCTGTACCAATCCTGTTCAGCATGGCATATTTTCTTGTCAGCATGCTCACTGAGAGCTTTCCTTTAACTGGCCAAGCCTTGACCTGATTTGCAGTGATAGCCTTGCAGACCTGGTTATCAGTCTTCCCTAGTTCATTTGGACCATCAGATTCTCTTCCAAGGAATTGGTTGATGATCTGAGGAGAGAACTCTACACACCTGCCTCTAACAAAAACTTTTCTAAATTCAGAAGACTTACCATTGTCACAATCTTCCTGAAGATTGACTATGAATTCTTTGACAAGAAGCTCATAGCAGGGAGAGAGATTTGAGACTGTTTTGAAGAGGCCAGCAGCAGAGATGAGGTCAATTAATTCAGTGCACTCAAGTGCATTACTGCTCAACTCTCTTTCAAGTGCTACCCTTCTTTGGTACACAAACTTCCATCTGTTTACACTTGAAACATGATGAAATGAGATGTTGTCCAAGGGAGCTTCTGGAACAGCAGTTGAAGCCCTAGAGGGTGTTGGTTTCTTCTTTGGAGGAGATGTTGGGACATCTGCTTCAACATCTGAGTCTGAAGGAGTGACAACTTTCCTCTTCTGTGTTTGTACCTTGCTCCATTGTTTGGTAGGACCAAAGACAGCTTTAGCTTTGTCTTTCTTTGGAGTAGCTTGCTTCTTCTCAGGAATTGCATGTCATGCTTGCATCTTTTCTTTCCTAGTCCTGAGCCTTTTGGCTATGCTAGGCTTTATAGAGGCAATAATCTCTGTATCAGAATCCTGCTCTAGATTCACCACAGGAGGAGATTGAGCAGTCTCTTCTTCAGCTGGATGATCAGCAGAGATATGCTCTTCAGTTGAGGCTTTGGTCTGATCCTCAGATTCTTCTTCACCACTTTCATTTGAGGCCTTTTTCTGGTCCTCAGATTCTTCTACAGCAGCATCAGATGATGCCTTTTGTTCATCCTCAGATGTTTCAACATCTATTGGGACATCCTGTTGAGCAGGAGTGTCCTTTGCAGCTTGAGTTTGATGATCTTCTTGTGGAGCTGGCATGGTGTTCAGTGGGATAGATATGCCACTAACCACTCTTTGTTCAAAAAGAATCTTGTTGACTATCTCCTTTATGGAAGCATCCACATATTCAGAAGATTTTGGAGGCATGTTTGCTGGTGAAGGAATGCCTTTGGATTTGCTGCAGACTTGATCTTTTGCTCTTTTTGGAGTTCTTGGCTTTTTAGCATGAGGAACACTTCCTCTGATTTCGTCCAATGGGGTTGACTTCATGGGTACCACAGAGATGGGGATTGCATGAACCACATCTTCTTTTTTGAGAATTTCTTCAGGAGTGTTAGGGTTTTGAGACATTTTCAAAGAAGATGGATGAGGAGTTTTAGGGTTGATGATTTCTGAAGAACAGCTAGATAATGCAATTCGCTTTTGATAGTATGATGAGAATATGGAAAGCTGAATGAAAACTGTTATTATATAAGTAGCCATTACATTGAAAATGATTAGGAATGGAATACCAAAGGTTCTTGACCAGACTGGTGTTGCCATCTGGTACTTATGCCACACAATGTCATATGACATGTTGGCACATCTCCTTAACTGCTAAATCTCACATAAACAGATTCCCAATTTGCCCCTTAAGTTCTCAAATTGTGTAGCATCCAATGCTTTGGTAAAGATATCAGCCAACTGCAGATTTGTAGCTACATGTTCCAATGAAATCACTTTTTCTTCTACAAGATCTCTGATGAAATGATGTCTGATATCAATATGCTTGGTCCTGCTATGTTGGATAGGATTCTTTGATATGTTGATTGCACTTAAGTTGTCACAGTACAATGTCATGACATCTTGTGGGACATTGTACTCAGTGAGCATTTGCTTCATCCAAACCAACTGAGAACAACTGCTTCCAGCTGCTATGTATTCAGCTTCAGCTGTAGATAATGATACACAATTTTGTTTCTTACTGAACCAAGAAATCAAATTGTTTCCTAGAAAGAAGCATCCTCCTGAAGTGCTTTTTCTGTCATCAGCACTTCCAGCCCAATCAGCATCACAGAAGCCAGTGAGAATTGGTTTACATCCATGAAAGTACATTATGCCATAGTCACAAGTACCATTAACATATTTCAGAATTCTCTTGACTTGATTAAGATGACTGACTTTTGGATCAGCTTGATATCTTGCACATACACCCACTGCAAATGCTATGTCTGGTCTGCTAGCAGTCAGATATAACAAGCTTCCAATCATACTTCTGTACATGCTTTGATCTACATTCTCACCCTTTTCATCTTTAGTCAGCTTTAAATGTGTAGGGGCAGGAGTTCTCTTATGAGTAGCACTGTCCATTCCAAATTTCTTGACTATGTTCTTAGCATACTTGCTTTGAGAAATGAACATGGAGTCCTCCATTTGTTTTATTTGCAGTCCAAGAAAGTAGGTTAGTTCTCCTACTAGACTCATTTCAAATTCAGATTCCATTTGGTTGACAAAATGTTTGACCATCCTATCAGACATCCCACCAAAGACAATGTCATCTACATATATTTGAGCAATCATGACATTTCCTTCTTCATCTTTAACAAACAAGGTTTTGTCAATTCCACCTTTCCTGTACCCTTGCTTGATAAGAAAAGTGGTCAGTCTTTCATACCATGCCCTTGGAGCTTGCTTCAGACCATAAAGAGCCTTCTTTAGTTTGTATACATGATTTGGACAGCTTGGATCAATAAATCCTTTAGGCTGTTCTACATATACCTCTTCATTAAGATAACCATTTAAAAAGGCACTTTTCACATCCATTTGAAATAACTTGAACTTTAAGATACAAGCAATTCCCAAAAGTAGTCTTATTGATTCAAGCCTTGCTACTGGTGCAAAGGTTTCATCAAAGTCTACTCCTTCAATTTGTGTGTATCCTTGAGCTACAAGTCTAGCTTTGTTCTTTGTAACAACTCCTTGTTCATTTGACTTGTTCTTATACACCCATTTTGTTCCAATCACATTTATGTCATCAGGTCTAGGAACAAGATTCCACACTTCATTCCTTGTGAATTGACCTAATTCCTCTTGCATAGCACAAATCCAGTATTCATCAGTAAGAGCTTCCTTGATGTTTTTAGGTTCTATTTTAGAAACAAAATAGGAACCTGAAATCACTTCTCTTGATCTAGTGCTCACACCTCTGTTGGGATCACCAATTATCAAATCTTTGGGATGATCCTTCTGTATTCTGATGGAGGGAGGTTTGCTGGATTGTTCTGTCCTTGCATCAGTTTGAGTGAAGTCATAATGATCACTCTTTTCTTCAGCTTCAATCTTGATATCAGCAGATGTTCCAACATCTTCTGGGACATCTGTAGGAGCATCATCAATTATCACATTTATAGACTCCATGATAACCTTGGTTCTAGAATTAAATACTCTATATGCTCTGCTGTTTATAGAGTAACCAAGAAAAATCCCTTCATCACTTTTAGGATCCATTTTTCTCCTTTGCTCCCTATTTGCCAGAATATAACAGTTACTTCCAAACACATGGAAGTACTTAACTGTGGGTTTTCTGCCCTTCCAGACTTCATAGATTGTGGACAAAGTTCCTTTTCTTAGAGTAACTCTGTTGTGGATGTAACAAGCTGTGTTCATAGCTTCAGCCCAGAAGTACAAAGGTAACTTTTTAGCATGGATCATAGCTCTTGCTGATTCTTGAATAGTTCTATTCTTCCTCTCAACAATCCCATTCTGTTGAGGAGTGATTGGTGAAGAATATTCATGATTGATTCCTTCTGAAGAGCAGAAATCTAAGAACTTTTGGTTCTCAAATTCTTTTCCATGATCACTTCTTATTCTGATCACACAGCTGGCTTTTTCCCTTTGTATTCTTTGGCATAAGTCTTTGAATACATCAAATACATCAGACTTTTCTTTGATAAAATTTATCCATGTATACCTTGAAAAGTCATCAACCACCACATAGGCATACCTCTTGCCACCAAGGCTTTCAACCTGCATAGGTCCCATAAGATCCATATGCAATAGTTCCAAAACTTTGGAAGTTGTCAGATGTTGGAGCTTTGGATGGGACATCTTGGTTTGCTTGCATATTTGACATTCACCACATATTTTGCCATCATCAATCTTCAGTTTAGGAATACCTCTTACAGCATCCATAGATATTATCTTCTTTATGCCTCTGAAATGAAGATGACCTAGTCTTTGGTGCCATAGTTTTACTTCTTCTTCTTTAGCTAAGGAGCAAGTTGAAGTAAGACTGAAGTCTTGAGATTCCCACATGTAACAGTTGTCTTTAGATCTGGCTCCTTTCATGACAACCTCTTGTTCTTTGTTAGTCACTATGCATTCAGTTTTGGTAAAGTTTACACTATACCCTTGATCACATAGTTGACTTATGCTGATCAGGTTAGCAGTTAAACCTTTAACTAGCAGCACATCATCTAGTCTTGGAACATCTTGACAGTCCAAGGTCCCAACTCCCTTGATTTCTCCTTTATCTCCATCTCCAAAGGTTACATACTTGGATGAATGTGACTTTAAGTTTACTAGCAGATTCTTCAATCCAGTCATGTGTCTTGAACATCCACTGTCAAAGTACCAGTCTTCTTTAGCTGATACTCTTAGTGATGTATGTGCTATATATGCAGCACTTTTCTATGACCATTTGAGTTGAGATTTCTTTTGATGCCTCTGCCCTGTGTGTTGTTCATCAGTAGATCTCCAAGATTGATTGTTGATCTTGTTCTTGGGTATGTAGCTTTGATCAGCCTGAATGCTAGCTTTTGGTCTCCATACCTTCTTGATGACCTCTGTCTTCTGCTTAGGAGGTTGCTGATTTCTTTGATGTTTATGCAGCACTTTCTTGGTAACTTCTATTTTCTGCTTAGAAGGTTGCTGATACATCTGCTTTGGATATCCATGCAGCTTATAACAATGAGGTTTGATATGTCCAAATCTTCCACAATGATGACATCTCCATCTTTGACACTTCTTCTTCATTTTGTTCTTTTCAGAATGTTGAGACATCTGTTGGAACATTATGTTTGACTTTGTGTTCTTTTCCTGATGTTGAAGCATCTGTTGGGACATCTTGTTTGACTGTATGGATTTTGAAGTAGTTTTGCTAGAGCTAGCTTCATCTTTATGTACTCTGTTAAATCCTAGTCCACTTTTATCCCCTGAATGCTTATTGTTGTTGAGAATAACATCCAGTGTATTTGAGCTGCTGTTCAACATTCTAACAGATTTGGACATGTGTTCCAACTTGGAGTTGAGAAGACTTACTTCACTTTTCAAGGTGTCAATGATCTCTTGATCACTTGCTTTTTCATCTTCTAGAGCCTCCTTCTGCTTCTTTAGCTTTATAACCTCACTGCATATTTCAGTGCTTCTTTTGTATAGATCTTTGTATGCTTGCTCAAGTTCTTCAAAAGTAAGCTCCCCATCACTGGATTCACTTTCAGATTCACATAATCCAGCTAGAGCAGTGATATGCTTAGCTGATTCTTCTTCTGAATCACCTCCTGAGTCTTCATCAGACCAGGTTACAGAGAGACCTTTCTTTTGCCTTTTTAAGTAGGTAGGACATTCATTCCTGATGTGTCCATATCCTTCACATCCATGGCATTTGATTCCTTTTTCTTGACTAGTCTTTTCATCATAATTTGATCTTCTGTTAGCATCATAAGATCTTTTGTTCTCAGAAGAGTTTGTGTATCTTCCACTGGGTTTGGATTTGCCTTCCATTCCTCTGAGAATCTTCTTGAATTGTCTTCCAAGCATAGCAATGTTGTCTGATAAGCTTTCACCAGTTTCTGATTTATCATCTTCTTCTTCATCAGTATTTGTCACTAAGGCTATGCTTTTGTTCTTCTTTACATTTGTGTCATTCATTCCCATCTCAAATGTTTGAAGGGAACCAATGAGCTCTTCAACTTTCATTGTGCATATGTCTTGAGCTTCTTCTATTGCTGTAACTTTCATGTCAAATCTTTTTGGCAAAGATCTGAGAATCTTTCTTACAAGCTTTTCATCAGTCATCTTTTCTCCCAAGGCTCCAGAAGTATTGGCTATATCCAAGATGTTCATGTAGAATTCATGAATTGACTCATCTTCCTTCATTCTCAAGTTTTCAAAATTGGTGGTGAGAAGTTGAAGTCTTGACATTTTTACCTTTGATGTTCCTTCATGAGTTGTTTTGAGAGTGTCCCAAACATCTTTGGCCAGCTCACAGTGATGCACAAGTCTAAAGATGTTTCTATCAATGCCATTGAATAAAGCATTTAAGGCCTTGGAGTTGCCTAGTGCTGAATCTTCTTCCTCCTTACTCCATTCTTCTTCAGGTTTCAACACTTTTGATCCATCTTTGGTGTCTTGAACAGGATGTTCCCATCCAGTGTTGACTGCTCTCCAGGCCCTGTTGTCAAGTGATCTTAAGAATGCAATCATTCTTGGCTTCCAGTAGTCATTATTAGAACCATCCAGAATAGGTGGTCTATTTACTGATCCTATATCTCTGTCCATGTTTCCAGAATTTGTATTCCCTAGATCTCACCCAGTATAAACAGGCAAGGTGCCTGCTCTGATGCCAATTGAAATTCTGTGATCAGGTATGAGATGTCCTATGAGATGTCCCAACACTTGACAGATTTAACCAAGACTTAAAATGCAAGAAAATTAAACAACACAGAAGTTTGTTAACCCAGTTCAGTGTATAACCACACTTACATCTGGAGGCTACCAAGCCAGGAGGAAATCCATTATAAGTAATATTAATTCTAGACTTAAACAACCCAGTTTAATCTTTCACTTAATATCTACCCAATGCAATTTCTACCTAAGACACAACTTAGATATGAGTACCAACTCACTCCCCCTCAATCACACAGTGATCAAGTTTACAAGTTTAATGAAATTGAAGACATTCTTCAAACAATACAGCTTGATCTTACTTCACAGTTTCAATCAAGTCACAAATGCACTTTTGCTTAAAAGCTCATAAAGTGGTACAATAAAAACAACCTGCTATTAAAACAATAAACACTCTATTTGGTCTTCTGGAATTCGTACTCAATTCTGTGAGTTTCTGTTGATTAAATAGGTGTTTGTAATTTGGGCTTTCTGTAGGTTAATCCAGTCCTAAAAGCATGCAGCTTCCACCTTGAATTAGGGTTTGTTACTTCCTAGATTCTAGGTGATTTAGTTCTTCTGATTAATCTGAATCCTCAATATAAAACTCCCTACAGATGCGCCTTGTTCTGTTTTTATCCATCATTAATTAATTCCAAATAACTCTCCTTAAATATCTCTGATCAGTTAGTCATTAATTAATTCTGGTAGCAGGTTTGAGATGTCTCAACATCTGTTGGGACATCCTGAAAAACTGAACTTAAGTCATTTACACAATGTCCCAACATCTGGTGTGACATCCTGAATTAAGTTCTTATACTCTGTTTGACAATGTCCCAACATCTGATAGGACATTCTGAACTGAATTCAATATTTCTTGTTGGTCAAAAATTCTGCCAATTCTAGACATCTACAGGAATGAACATGAACTACTCTAGCCTAGGTGTCACTCAGGTCCCTGGTATAAGACCTTAATCACTCAGTGGAAACCCCACCCACCAAAACAGAAGCCAGATCCAGCAAATGATAATGACAGTATGATGTATAAAACATTGTAAAGAAAACAGTAAATAAAGTTGTACATAAAGCAATAAATAAAGCAAACAAAAAAAACACAATTAACACATAACACCCCAGTAAACACAAATCAAACAAGCGCTAGGAGAAACCCACAAAAAGAACCAGAAGCCCTGGTTGATATATAAGGTTCCCCAACAGAGTCGCCAAGTTGTCGCTCCCAAATATTTGCATCCCGGTACAAGCGCGAACGGTCGGCGAGAGGAGAAAATGAAATGAAGGTGAAAAGAGTCGCCAGCTAGGCATTTTTATCCTAATGGAAAGGTAATGCTGCATAAACCTTGAAAGATATGGACAAGACGGCTGCGAACCAGAGAAATTGAGAAAGGGGGTTGGTTACAACCTGGGAAGGTATTAGCACCCAGATTTTCCGTCGTACTCGACGGGATCCACGCTTGAAAGATTTGTGTTTAAAGGGGTAGTGTCAGTGCTATCTGTGCATAAAAACTGGAAAGAGAAATACATAAGTGTCAGTGCAAAAGAGATGTGAAATGAATTTCTCAGGAATGAGGCTTAAAGGAATAATGCTAAAATGGGGGATATACAGAGAATTTTGTTCGATAACAGTTAAGTTATGCCTACGTATCCTCTCGTGTAATGAGGAAGTCAGAACACCGTAGTTCGACTCAAAGAGACTGAAAGATAAAATGACTGATGAACTACTTGCTTGTCTATGCTCAAGTGTATGACATGTCTGGCTCAGGTGCTAATTGTCTTGCATTAGACGGAAGAAGCTAGTTCTCGTTTATGATTGAATGAGATGAGGAAAGAATCCTGGAGGAGACGATTATTGTTTGTTTTTGGCATTTTCAATCTTATATTGCTTTTTTGTGTTTGTCATAAGAAAATGAGCTTAAGCCTAAACCAAGGGTTAGTAAACTCATCACATCCTCCCTCTGATTAGGGGTAATGAGAATACCTTAAGTATGAAGTAAGCACCTCACCCTTAATCACCATGATGTAGGATTAAGATCATTAACCTACTTGTATTTATTTAGATGTTTTTGGAGTTTTTGTTTAGTGTTAAGTAATGAGTTTAAGCCATAATCAAGGATTTAATGGACCCATTACACCATCCTAATATAAGGATAATATATGAGAACATTTAAGCTGAGGAAGGCTCCTCAACTTAATCCATGATTAGGAATTAACCTCATGACAAAACAAGCCTCAATTAAAGTGGATTTTAGTTAATGATAAGATTATGAAATGGATTTTATGGCTTGTAAGACAACTTGATTATGAAGTAATTAAGGAGGAATTAACCAATTAAGGAAGAATTAGAACCCTAATGCAAGGCCCAAGTTACAAGCTTGATGTCTTAGTGATTATTAAGGTGGATTGATTAGAGGATTTAAACATATTACCTTAATCATAAAGCCTTAAAGCCTTAATCATAAGAGAAGGATGCAGACATAACCTTAATCATAAAGCCTTAAAGCCTTAAGGGTTTAGTCCCTGATTAAGAGATGATAAGAGAAGACACAAAAGATGACACAAAGGTAAAACTAATGGGGGACTAATCAAACCCTAATTTTGATCATGCTTGGGTATTCCTAGGGTTTATGAGGCTTGCAGGAGATCTTCAAGAAGCCGCCAAGGAAGAAGCAGATGAGAGGATGAGAATAAAAAGAAGCAAGTCAACTTACTTCACTTAAGAAGATAAGTTGCTTGAAGAAAGAAAGTGAAGAAGGAACATGAATGAGCAATCAAGCTCTAATAAAAATACAAAATGCAGCAATGAATGCATAAGAGAGATGAGAAGTGATTGTGAGAAGTGAAGGCAAATTCACTTCTCAAAGTAACTTACCACCTGAAAAGTTAGTAAAAGGAAATGAAATGAAATGAATGCAAGTATGCAAACCAAAACCAGAAGCATATTCATGATGCAAATGATGTAATGATATGATGCAAAAGCATACCAAGAGATGCACATGATCATACAAGTAATGAGTATGCAAATGAAGCATGAAAGGAGCATGAAAGTTCATGAATGTTTATGGGATGTAATGGATGAAAATCATGGAAAATGGATGATGCAATGATCAAACATGATTCTAATGTGTCCTAATATGTCTTATAAGTCATGTGGATGCAAGTAATGTTATGGCAAGTTCATGAATGCAAGCATATGCAAGAGGTATGCAAATGAAGATGAGAAATTAGGGTTTTATGAAAGGATGAGATGCAAATGGCAAAGACAGAAGCAAATGACAAGATAAAAAATTTAAAATGCACTCAAAGGAACCTTAAACCTATACTAGGTTACCATCCAAAGGGGGAAGCCAGAAGCTAAACCTAGAAGGAGTTATGAATTTCCTAAGTTTCTAGGGTTTTTTGGGTGATCCTCAATGTAAAATGCCAAATAATTTGAAAATGCAAGATAAAAATGAAACAAAAAATGTTTTTGGATGCTAGAAGCCATGCATAGAACAATGCAAAAAGAAACATTCACAAACTCAACTTGGTTTAAAAGTTATGAATTTCTGAAGTTAGGGTTAGAAAATGAACAATTTTAAGAACCCTAATTCATTGAAAAATGTCAAAGCATGATCAAAACCAAAAAGAAATTTGTATGGTGAGTTTCTAAATGTTTCTAAATGTCCAAGAATGTTCTCTGATTTTTTTGGTGATTTTTAAATACTTAAATGTATTTTTAATTAATTAAAATCAATTTACTAATTAAATAAAACATTTAAATGATTCAAAAATACTTTTTTAATGCAAAAAATAAAAATAAAAATATTTTTGGTTTCTGAAAATTAATAAAAGGCTTGATAAAAATTTTCAGATTTTTTAAATCATTTTTGCTATTTTTAATAAATATATGAAATAAAATACAAAGAAAATGAAATAAAAATAAAAAAGGGAAAGTATGCAGATCCAAAGGCCAGGATTCAAACTCAAGGGGGGAGGGTTGACTGGCACGTGAATGGGTGGTTGGGATCTTTTCTTGGCTAATTCAAATTAATTAAATTAATTAAACAGGTTTAGGGTTAATGAAGGGATCTGGACCATTGAAAACACGCGCGCAAGGCAAATCCTAGGGCTGACATTCAAACTCAGCTAATTAATGAGATTAGCCCTAATCTCTTTCAGGTGACCGGAATGGTGTTCCGGTCATCTTTTCCGGCCACTCAAACTTGCTAACTCACTCAATTCGTAAAATAAACTCACCAAACTCTCCAGAAATAATCCCTAACTCATTCTAAACAAGATTCAGCCAGCAAAAAAATCATTTATTTCACATGAACATCAAGATTCGAAGCAAAACGGAAAATTACTCAGAAATTTCAGAAGCTTCATACATTCTTAATATTCAATCATTTTCAAAACCAAAAGGTGCAGTGTGATCAGTGAAGCATGAGGAACAATCTAAGAACTTAAAATTTCATTTCTAGAAAATTTGTTCTTGAGGTTACCTGAGTTGAAGCTTTCGAAACTGGCATTTTCTGGGCTCTTCTTTGGTGCTTTTCCACTTCCCTTGATCCCCTTATGCTTCTGGAATGCTTGAAAGGAGTTTATATGGAGTGTTTTGAAGGTTTCAGTTCAGAGGTGATGAAAATCGTGTTTTTGTTTGAGGTGGTTTCAGGCCAATGTGAGGGGTGGGAAATGATCCTGGGGTTATATGGAGATGATTGGTGAAAGAATTTTGAAGTTTGAGAGAGATTTTTGGTAATCTGAGTTGTGTGTTCTTGCAGGCCTGTGTGATGTGTGGTATGGATTACATAAAGTCCACATATCAAGTTGTGATAGGTCTGTGGAGTTGGTGTGGGCTATGCTGATTGGTATGGGGTGATTTGCAAAAAGTCAAGGTTGGTTGTACTTGAGTTATGGGCAAGAATGCAGCTTGCTTTTTGGCATGTCCATGTGCAGCTAAGATCAAGGATGACCATAGAATCAATCTTGAGGCAAATCAGCAAGTTGAAACAAAGTTATGGGAGGTTTTGCAATTTGGAGAAAGTTTGGCCCCTTTGAGATTTCTTCATCGGCAAGGCATGAAAACTTGAGATTCTTTGGGAAATTATGAGTTTTAGACATTGCACAATGTTTGTATGATACTTAGAAGTCAATTTGAAGTCCCAAAATGGCTTGGCAAGAGGTTTTGCAAAAATCCCTCTTTTGTGCATTCTTGAAAATTATGTGATTTTTGCCAACTTTAACAAGCCATAACTTGAGTTCCAAAATGAATTAGATCTTGTTCTTTTACTTTTTGAAATAGAATGATTCAATCTACAATTTTCTTGACCAACAATTTTTCATTTGAAGCATTTTCGGTTGAGAAAGAGGAGGTTGAAAAACTTTCCCAAAATGGAAAGTTTACATTACAAGTCATTTCCATTTTTGGCAACTTTTGGTTTAGCTCATTTTTCTTCAAATTTGTGAACTTTTAAGCACTTCAATGATCAAATAAAGACCATATAACTTCAATTTGATGAAAAATCCACTTTGGTTCCATGTTGGGGGGCCTCAGATGCCCTGATTTTGCTCTGACTTGCTCAAGAAGTTACCCAGTGATCAGATGACTTCCACAATGAATTTCTTCATCAAACTTGGTATGTATGATCCTTATATCATATTGACACCAATAGAAACAAGAATGACCAAAAAATTTGGAGTTATGGCCTTTGAAACCAAAACCCTAATTTCAGGTCATCTGTGTAGTTAAACCCTAACTCTGCTTCCATGCTTTGCCAGTTCTTGTGATTCTTTGGCTTTCTTGACCTTTGGAGGATAAAATATGATGATTGAACATACATGGACCCTCTTGAGATGATTTATGGCCTTTGGAGTGGCTTAGATGGATCTTGGATTTCTCAGATCACAAACCCTAGATGCAGATGAACTTGAACCAATGCAGTGAAGCAAAAATGCAATATGAGATGGTATGCCTATGTTGATGCAAACATGAAAGATCACAAGCCATGGTTTTATATGAGTGAGGGCAAATTTGGGGTGTTTACACTTTGTGGATTGGATCACTAGCATATGTCCCCTCAGTATGAGTTAAGCCTTGTAGCAAGATTTTATTTCTTTGATGGCTTTTAATGTTCCCCCGCAGGATTTCAAATTGAATTTCCAGCAGGATTCCCCAGTATTGTTATCTTGAGATTAGCCGAGTATTCGGTTGTTGTGGTGATTATGTCACCCATTGCTTATTTTTATGTCTGTTTTGTCAGCATATTCATACGCATAAGCATAACAGCGTTTGCTTGCATTCTTGCACTTATCTTTGTTCCCCGCTCTTTGGTGTGGACTTTCCCCACAGAGTGTGTGTGTTTTCTTCCTCTCAAGATTAGAGTGTCGACCATTAAGCAGAAAGTGTTTATCCTTTCTAATTCCCCACTGAATTTATTTCTTGTGAATGATTTTGATTCAGTTTCCTCCCCAGTTTATTATCTGGATGAAATTTCCCTAGTTGAGATATTTCCTCCTCGGGATGAGTCTTGTTTGACCGTTTCTCTCCAACTTGTTCTTGGATTGAGCTTTGGTCCTTTTGGTGAGTTAATATTGCTTTGGAATTAAGCTATCATTGTTTGAGAGTGGGCACTATTTTCCCCAGCTTGAATATATTACTTTGGAATTAAGCTATCAATTATTCAATAGTGGGTAATGTTACCGAGCTAATCAAGCTCTTTTTCTTGTACTCCTACCCAGTAAATCCGGTAGTCGAGAGTTCTTTTTTCTACCTAGTAAAAGGTAATAGAAGTTGTTTCTCTTTGCTTGAGCTCCTACCCAGTAAATCCGGTAGTTGAGAATTCTTTTGACATCTACAAATTTTTCTACCTAGTAAACAGGTAGTAGAGGTTATCTCTCTTTGTTTTGCTCATATCTAGTAAATCGATAGTTGAGTCCATTGTTTTCATATCTTTTACCCAGTAAACCGGTAGTTGATGATTCTTTTCCTACTCGGTATTCCTCCATCTTTGGACTTGAATACTTTGATTGGTTGTTATTCCCTTACAGAGTGTTTACTCTCCCTCGTTGAACCTTTTACCTTGATTATATCTTATTTTTCCCAAGTTGAGTCAGCTATCTAGTGATTTATTTTCCTGGTAACTATTTTGGTGTCTATTGTTTTCCCCAGCGGGATTTTCTTCTGTGTCCCCAAGCTTTTGCTCTCCTCTGTTGGTCATATTTTCCCCACAAAGATCTTGGGTTTGCATGTCATATCATATCTTGTTCTCTTAGGACAAAAATTTGGGTTTTATGTATTTAAGTCTCTCCCATCTTGTAGAGACGAAGATGTCAATCTTCATATCTTCAAATTGAAGAAACTTTAATAGGGGCAGCTGTAGCACCCTAATTTTTGCCCTAAGTTTTCTTCGCATTTCATCCGCATCTTGCATACAAACAAGATCGCACTGGTAGCTCGGTTCTTCTCGGGTTAGGTTTATGCCTCACAGGGGATTTCCTTTACCTTTTAATTGCTTTATTTGTTTATGTTTGCTAACCATTAATTAAAATCCAAAAATATTTTTGTTTCCTTTCACTAACTTTTTCAAGAAGAGGAACCATGTGAAAATGCCAAAAATAGCAGTCCTGCAGCTCGAGTGAAATTTCACAGACAAAAGTCGAAGTTGATCCACAAGTAATTCAAATTTCTCTGATAAAGGATTTCCCAAGTTAATTGATTTATTTAAGGAATTCCAAGGTTCATGTGTTTATTTCCATGCCTTCTTCGGCGTACAAGAAGAATCGGGCCACGACAACCAAGCAATCACATTTGAATAAAATATTCAAATTTTAGCTTGGTTAACCGGTTAACCATATGCGTTAACCAGTTAACCAGTGCGAAATTTGATTATTTTATTCAAATTCAGCACCATTAGATTATTGATATAATTGGAATATTCTAGATCCATTGGTCTCTAATTTTTCTACATCACTTTGATCATTTCCTACCATAAACCCTCACTAATCACCACTCTTTTCCATTTCCCACCAAATTTGCAATTACCAAGCCTATTTTTAATTACCAAAGAAAGCTCCATTCCACCAAATTCCCATACCTAAGGCCTTTAAATGGGACCATAATTTCATTCATTCACCAAGCTTTGAAGAGCCAACAAATCCCTTGCAAAATACTTCCCCAAAACCAAAAATCCACTAAAGCTCTTTTTCTTTCTTTTGAAGTTTTCAAGAATTCACATCGAATTCTTGATTAACTTGAGCTAAACCTTCATCATATTCTTCTTTTTGTTCATCCATTGCAGTAGATCTAGCTTGATTTGGTCGAATTTGAAGAAATGTTTTTGGTAATTCACTCACTCCATAAACCCATATTCACCATCAACATTCAAGTTATAGATCTTTGGTGCCTTTGTTTCTAGATCCTTTGGATCTCAATTTGTTGTTTGATTGTAGGGATTCCACTCTATTTTGGTTTTAAAATTCTAGCAAATTCAGATCATGATCACCAAATGTTTGAAAAGGGTTTTGAAAATGGATCATGCTGAATTTCTGCAATTTTTCTGCTACTGGTTCAGCGTTAACCGGTTAACCATTTATAGTGTAAATCTTTTAACCGGTTAACCATCTTTAAAACTGCGCAGGTTTTGCTTGCGTTAACTGGTTAACCAAATTGGTTAACCGGTTAACACAAGTCAGAATGGTTTTTTTGGCTTGTTTTAAGCTCCTCTTTGGTTCCTCTTTCTTCTTCTTCTTCCTCCTTTTTATTTTTTCCTTGGGAAGCACTTTTGGGAGTGATTTCTCCTTAATTTCAATAAACTTTGGGTGTAGATTAGAGTAGTTAATGTTCATTAGTTCAAAACTACCTTTAAGTGGATTATTCAATTCATTTAAGGTACTTTGAATTAGTGATACATTTTCATGCTTGAATCCACCGAGATGAGTGATTGAATTTAAGGATGGAAGAATACCATGAGTGCGGCTCAATTTGGTATTCAACTTTAGTTTTGTGCGATATTGCATCCGAATAGTGATTTACATATCGTTTATCTCTCATGTATTAGCACTAACATTGTGCACCTTAATTGGTGGTGGCCGACCTCATTTGTAGGGTAATTACTTCGTAAATTACTCGGCGATTGCTTAACGTAGACCTAAATTTGTCCCTGATTTGGAATAAAAATCTAATTGGGTACTTGCACTTTCGTGGACCGGACCTCTTGTTGGTCACGTAATCTCAAAGTGGTTAATCATATTGCATTAAGAATTGAGACTTATGAATGTTTGATGCGTAGGTGCTTTGGGTCTCCCAATTTCCTTTCAAATTTCATTGAATTCGATTCGGTTGGCCTTGATTAATCACTATAGTGTAAGATGCTAAGCGGATTCGGCTGCCTTTCGGCTTTGGTTGCTCTTTTTTGGTTGTGGTTGATTAAGTTCACCATACCATTTTTTATGTAAATATTATTATATATTACTACTATACTAATATTTTAGATTCTTGCACTTTAATTTGTTTTGCTACTAACATTTAAATTCTTTCACTTTTATTGCCTTTATTTTATTATGCTTTAGTCATCCATTATCATGTTTATTATTTGCTCTTATTTTGTTATGTTGACTTTTTTCCTTTTGTCCATTTAGACACAAAACATTAATAAAGGATTAAATCTCTAAAAAATTGTGACTTTAATTTGTGGACTATTGGTTACTATCCTTGGCATTGGAATGAAGATTTGGACTTATATTTTAGGACACCTCTCTTTTGCCTTTATCTTCATGAAGTTGGTACTTGCCTTTATTTGGTCATTTGCTAGCTTATAATGATGAAACTCTTATGCTCATATTTTGAAGTATCATCAAGTTTGGTTAGATTTTTCTTCCTTTATATCCTTATTTTATTTTTAGGATAGTCCCTTCATCTCCACCCCTTCTTTAATTTTCAAAATCTTCTCTCTTTTTAAAAGGATTCTTGCTTTCTAAAATAATCACTTCTTTAATAAACAAAACCTTGACTTTTTTCAAGTGGACTTTTACCATTTTATTTTCTTTTAAACCCAACGAATTTAATCATCTTGACCTTAATTCAAAAATAAAGAGAATCAAACTCATTTCAAGTTGTTTTGTGCCTTTGTGCACTTTTGTTTTTTTAAGAGGTGCCGATTATGAGTCATCATTCTTTAGTTGGGTGCAAGTCTCTCAATATCCATGGTTGTAGTTTGATGTAATTGAGTCTCTTGTCATTTGTGGGGGTTTAGTGGCATACTCGTTGATTTTATCCGAGTTGGCGCCCTCCCCATAATGTGTATGAGTCCATGCCTTCATTCTCATGGTAGTTTGTTTGGCCATCCACTTGAAGATGATAAATTCTCTTCACTTAATAAAATCAATCACAACCAACCCTTTTTCACTATTTGTACCACAAACTACGGGGTTTTGATCTCGCATTGCACTTTGTGGGTACGTAGGCATGAGGTGGTAAACCTCTCCAAACACAAAAATATAAAAAAAAATTATTTTCTCATCCCTCCACTCTCATTTAACAAACCTTTTTCAAACCAAAAGTAGTAAATTTTTCAAAGGGCTCCCGTGGAGTAGCACAAACATTTTGGGTTCGTAAAACCTTCTCATTGTGTAACTTATCCTCTTACCTATTTCTCTGTTGTGTTTCTTTAGCTTTTTGCTTTTAGATTCATTAGGATTTATTTGTTCTTTTTCCCTTTTCCTTTTGGAATAAAATAAAAGCACGGTGGGGACCCTGAGTTAAGTTAACTAATAGCTTACACTCATGATTTTACCACTATAGTTATGTCGCACTAAATATCTATATCCATTCATCCATCTCATAGTCATCATATCCACAACCTGCATCGGACCGGTTAAATTACATGATAACAAAATTACATGATAACAATATACAGTAAATGATTGCATCCGTTAATATGTCACCGGAGTGGTTAAACTACACAATAACAAAATTAGCTTCAAAATATCTCGGCCGTTAATTTAGATTGGATAATTGAGATTGAAAATTGTTTGACCCAATCTCTGTGATAGATATGGTTTCGGAACCTGATGCAATCTCAAAAACACATTGAAATTTTCACCAAAAAAACTCAACAGTATCAAACACTTTGTAATTGAAAACAAAGTTTGACATTGTCAATATTATTACTATATAGCTTCTTTCTACAAAGTTGTTGAAACTACAAATCTTGAAGATATGTATCTTTCTAATACTTAATTTCACATCAAAATTGATATCAAACAATTCAAAATTAAAAAAAAAAAACACACTTTTCCCTCCGGAACCTTGTATCCATATTTGCAAATACCTTGTAGAGTCAGCATGTCATCTTAAAAACAAACACAAATGAACTTAAACATTAAACATAACATTACCTGTTAAATATGATGTGATGATGGGGCTTTTAACTCAACATGGTTTACCATTTTACCATATCTATATCTATAATGTTTAATCATATCCATAAACCTCTATAGGCTGCCGAAAGTAAGATTCTCAATATACCCGACTTGGTTAACCCAAGTCTACAGAAACAAAAAGAAATAGAATTTGCATCATTCACAATGATATTCCTGGAGTAAGGGGATTATTCATCATATAATCCTCTTATACAAAAAACCAACAAAGTAATCATAAAACTCACCTGGAAAAAAATCCTGATCAGAAAAATAGGGCAAGAATTAGAAGAAAACATGAGAAGTGGAATTTGATTCGTCAGCAGAAGCAACTTTGGAGGTTGATTTAGCTCTCGATTTAGCAGAAATTTTGGTGGATTCACACAAAGCAGACCAAGATTCAGCATACATGACAGGAGCAATCTCAATGAAAAATCTGTTAGAGGGTTTGTTCCATGCAAGCTTCTTAGAACGACCTACATTTCCATCACTACCATCGGAGGCATCTATTGTCTTACCGGAATTCTCGACCACCAGCGCCTACGAAGCAGGCAGACCAGAAACCTCCTTTGACTAATATTGAGTAGATATCTCCTTTGATGAATGATCAGAAGACAATGCTTTATCAAATTGCTATGTTTAATGATTGTATCTGAACAGTTTCAGAATACTGATGTTCAAACCAATCTCATATTTATTTTACACCCCTGGTGTGTGCTGATTATTATTTTCATACATTGAAAGGAAACATTTATAATGCAACCAAATGTACAAAATTCAGTAGAGGTAAACACTATCGAATCAATTAGAATCATAATTGTTAATCTATCAAGTCTCAATAAACTTTTGACCTGGTGGTAACAATGTATAAGTTCCAAGTAGTTCCTATTAAGAGGAATAGAAAGAAAATAGATTACCATGTGCTCGAAAACCATATATATGTCTTGATCTGGGCATAATGCGGGATTATTGGCTGACCATTCTTGAAGAAAAGCATAGGTGAATTCTCAGAACTGAATATTGTTAATGACAACAACTTTCTATTTTGATTCTAGAGAACATTTTAAGCGTTTTGCTACCACACCGACACAAAGAAAATGTAGAAGCACACTTCAATCTAAATATTTTGATGAAGACAACAAGATTCAAGTTCATTCCGTGTTTGCAAAAATTCAAGCTTTCAATAAGATCAAGAACAAGGATATGCATCATCAATGGAAATGTTATCATGCGAATCAAGCTCCGTATGCAAATGTTCGATAACTTTCAAGACTTGGACACAAGACTTAGGTATATCAAAACTCACCTCTTAATTGATATACAAGTCTTCAAATTTAGGTTTTCATGATAGCACATTTGCATATACCTTTTAGAAATTATTTGGAACTGATTTAATACTTTAAACTTTAATATTTTCTGAGTTTTAACAGTGTTAACCAGTTAACCAAATAGGTTAACGGGTTAACAGTTCAAAAATTGCAATATCCTCAGTTAACGTTACAGCGTTAACCGGTTACCCCTTTTGGTTAACCGGTTAACACTGAACGAATTTTGAAAAATTGTTTCTTTTCATTTGAAATATTTTTTGAATATTATACCTTTTCATTGATTGTTTCATAAACAATTCATACCCCTTTGAATGGGTGTTTTTGAAACATATATATTCTGAATTTTTCAAATATGAAAGATACCTCCAAAAAAATTTCTAATAGAATTTTATTCAATCAAAGTTACTCTTTTTGAATATTTTCAAATATTTCAAAAGTGTTCATATTGTTCATACCATTTTAAATTCATAGATGTTGAACACTTGCATTAATATTGTGAAGTGAACTTTGATTAAAAGGAGAAGATCAATCTTGTATTGATATTGTACAATTCATTATTCTCAAAAATAAACTCATAGAATTATTTATATTCTGACTTGCAATCAAGGATTGTTGGACGTAAGGGTTAGTGTTTACAAGAGGATTATTCTGTCACACTGTTTGATGTATAGTTGGTAGATAGTAGGCCTCACCGGTTTATGGTGTGATATTTTGTACGATCTAGAACTATAGTGAAAATCTCTTACAAAGTGTAAGGGGTCTGGATGTACCTTCGGATTGTGAAGGAAACCAGGATAAACCTATGTGTCTTTTTACTTTCTGCATTACCGCTTTCATATCTTAGACACTTAAACGATAAAAATCCATCCACCGAGAAAATAACCGAGAAAGTTTTATATAACCTAATTCACCCCCCTCCTGGGCTATCTCTGAAACTACAATTGGCATCAGAGAAAGTTATAGATAACTTGTTCCTAGAGATCCACCATGGCTTCCGCAAGTACAAATCCGGTTTTCAAAGACCGTGGAAGTAGAAACAAGCCCCCACTCTTCTCTGGGGAATATTTCGATTTCTGGAAAATCAGAATGAAAGCACATCTTGAAGCCCAAGGAGAAGGTATATGGGAAGCAATCAAAGGAGGTGCACACAATCCTATAAACGTGATCAATGGTGTTGGAACCGCGAAGTTGAAAAGCACATATGATGAAAATGATAAGAAAAAGATTCTAAACGAGAAAAAGGAAATCAACATACTCCAAAGCGCTCTTAGTATGGACGAGTTCTTCCGTGTATCACAGTGTAAATAGGCAAAAGAGATTTGGTACACCTTGGTAGAAATGCATGAAGGAACCACCGAAGTAAAGAGATCAAGGCTAAACACATTGAGTCAAGAATATGAGATGTTTCGTATGCATCCCGGGGAATCTATTGTTGCCTTGCAAAAGAGATTCGTCAATCTAACAAATCACTTGATTGCTCTTGGGAAAACCTTCACCAATGATGATCTCAACTTGAAAGTCCTAAGATCTTTGACAAGGGAATGACAACCGAAAGTGACCGCTATTTCGGAAAAGAAGAGTCTCTCAATGATGACATCCGCGTTCTTATTTGGTAAACTTCAAGAGCACGAATTGGAATTTGGAAGGCTCGAGAAGCACGAAAGTCAAGAAAAGAAGTCCAAGGGAATTGCCTTGAAGGTTGATACTAAGGATGACAAAGATGACGAGACTTCCGAAGATGAGAATTTCATGCTTCTTATAAAGAAGCTTGGTAAGTTTTTTAATAAAAATAAAAATTCCTCTTATCCTAAAAAGAATAAACATTTCAAGAAAAAGGATGCATCCACATCGATTCAAGAAGTCACATGTTACGAATGTGGGAAGCCAGGTCACATAAAGCCGGATTGCCCGAAACTTGCAAAGAAAGGAGGATTCAAAGGCAAGAAGGATTTAAAGAATAAGAAGACCTATTTTGCTTGGGACGATAATGAGATAAGTTCCTCGTTGGAATCAGAAAGCGATGAATGTGCGAATATGGCTCTTATGGCTTCACATCACTCTGATGAAGAATTCGATGAGGTTATAGCAATTTTTAAATTTATGAGAATGATGCACAAGAAGTTATAGATGAACTTCTAAAAGAATGCAAGACTTTGTAATAAAGCATTTCATCCCAAAAGAAACGAATTTCATCTTTAGAAGAACAAAATATCGCTTTTGAAAAATATATTGAAAGAGAAAAACAAAAATTGATGGATGAAAAACAAAGTCTTATATGCAAAAACTGTGAGTCCTTATCCTTCCAAATTGTTCAACTTAAAAGAGTTATAGAAAGATATGAAAAAGGTCAAATTGGCTTGGAGGAAATTCTTAGGCACCAAAGATATCCTAATGATAAAAGTGGTTTAGGATATTCTAAGTTTTCCAAACCAAGCACCAATAAGACCATTTTTGTGAAATCAAGTGAACAAGTTGTTAAGGAAAAGGCAACCAATTCTAAAAGTATGCATCAAAGTCATAAAAAGAAAAGAATTGTTAAGAAAAAGAGTTATGTTCCTAGATATAAAAGTCACTTTCAACCTACTTATTTTTATTGTGGAATCAAGGCCGTACACCTAATGCTTGCTTTGTGCATAACATTAGCGTTGCTAAAGGGAATTATGTGTGGGTTGAAAAGGGTATTAACTATCAAGGACCCAAAGAAATTTGGGTACCTAACAATACTTGATTTTGTTTTGTAGGTATGCTTGATGACAACTTCTAATCAATGGTATCTTGATAGCAGTTGTTCGAAGCATATGACGGGCGACATCAACAAATTTTCAAATCTATCTTTAAAGGCCAAAGGATACGTTACTTAAGGGGATGATAATAAAGGAAAGATTCTTGGAGTAGGAATCGTTGGTGCATCTCCATTTACAATCATCGAAGACGTCCTTTACGTTGAAGGCCTTAAACACAACCTACTTAGCATAAGGCAATTGTGTGACAAAGGGTTCCGAATCAACTTCACAAAGGATGAATGTTTGATAGAACATGAAGTCACCCATGACATCTTTCTAAAAGGTAAAGGATTTAATAATATTTTTATGATTTCTTTTGATGACTCTTCCTTGAAGGTAAAATGCTTAATGGCGAACAACAACGAGGTGTGGCTATGGCGTAAAAGGTTTGCTCACATTCACATGGAGCACTTAAACAAGTTGATAAAGCATGACCTAGTTGTTGGTCTTCCAAAGATTAAGTTCATCAAGGATAAACTTTGTGACGCATGTCAAAAGGGAAAGCAAACCAAGACAACTTTCAAGTATAAGAAAGTGGTGTCCACATCAAGGCCACTTCAATTGTTGCGTATGGGTCTCTTCGGTCCATCAAGAACGAAAAGCTTCGGAGGTAACATTTATTCTTTAGTTATTGTTAATAATTTCTCTCGATATACGTGGCCATTGATTTTAGTGCAGAAAAGTGATACTTTCAAAGCATTCAAGAAGTATGCGAAGCAAATACAAAACGAGAAGTCACTCACTATAGCCTCCATTAAAAGCGATCATGGTGGAGAATTCCAAAACTCATCCTTTGAAGAATTTTGCGAAGAGCATGGAATTTCTCACAACTTTTCCGCACCAAGGACTCCTCAACAAAACGGTGTCGTAGAAAGAAAGAATAGGGCATTGGTGGAGCTTGCAAGAACAATGCTTAGCGACACAAATCTCCCTAAGTACTTTTGGGTGGATGCGGTTAGCACAGCTTGTTTCGTAAGCAACCGTGTCAACATTCGACCAATTCTCAAAAAGACTCTGTATGAGTTGTTCAAGGGTAGGAAACCAAACATATCATTCTTTCACATATTCAGATTCAAGTGTTTCGTTCTCAACAACGACAAGGATAATCTTGGTAAGTTTGATGAGAAGTCTGACGAAGGTATATTTCTTGGTTACTCCCTCTCTAGTAAAGCTTTTAGAATTTTTAATAAAAGAACTCTTACTATTGAAGAATCCATTCATGTTTCGTTTGATGAGACTAACACCTCTAAAGAGGATAATATTATTGTGGATGATGATGATGATGATATAGTAGATACGCCACAACAACAAAAGGATATGTCAAAGGATCAAGCAATACCATAATAAGATGACTCACCAATCATTGAAGAACATCAAGATCTTCCGAAGGAATGGAAAACCCATAGAGATCACCTGATAGATAAAATTATTGGTGATATTAGCCAAGGCGTTGCAACTCGACTAAATCTCAAGGATGCTTGTCTCAACATGGCTTTTGTGTCTCAAATTGAACCAACCAAAATCGATGAAGCCTTAGGGCGACGATCAATGGATAGTAGCGATGCAAGACGAACTCAACCAATTCGAAAGAAATCAAGTTCGGAGTCTTGTACCAAGACCAAACAATAAGCACATCATAGGAACAAGATGGGTGTTCAAGAACAAACTTGATGAAAATGGGATCATAAGGCTACAACCAAGAAGAAGGAATTGGTTTTGATGAAACGTTCGCTCCGGTAGCAAGGTTAGAAGCAATTAGATTATTACTTGCTTACGCTTGTTCTATGAATTTTCAGTTGTTCCAGATTGATTTCAAAAGCGCTTTCATGAATGGCTACATCAATGAAGAAGTTTATGTCAAACAACCTTCGGGTTTTGAAGAATTCAAGAATCCCTCTCATGTCTACAAGTTGAAGAAGGCTCTTTATGGCTTAAAGCAAGCACCAAGAGTGTGGTATGACCGCCTCAACAACTTTTTATGTGAGAAGGGTTTTGCAAAAGGAAAGGTTGACAAGACGTTGTTCATAAAGAAGCTCAAGGGTAACACCTTATTGGTTCAAGTCTATGTCGACGACATCATCTTCGGATCAACAAACAAAGATCTTTGCAAAGAGTTTTCACTTATGATGCAAGGAGAATTCGAGATGTCCATGATGGGAAAAATGAACTATTTCCTTGGACTACAAATCAAGCAAACAAAGGATGGAATCTTCATCAACTAATCCAAGTACTGCAAGGAATTATTGAATATATTTGATATGGATAGTTGCAAGGTGATATCCACTCCTATGGGATTCGGAACGTACGTTGATCAAGATGAATCCGACATTTCAATTGATATCACAAAGTATCAAGGTATGGTCGGTTCTTTATTATATTTGACGGCAAGCCGTCCTGACATTATGTTTAGTGTTTGTTTGTATGCACGCTTTCAAGCAAATCCGAAGGAATCACATCTCACTGTTGTGAAGAGGATTATGAAGTATCTCAAAGGAACAACGAATGTCGGACTATGGTATCCAAAAGGTAGTATATGTTCTTTAATTGGTTATTCTGACGCTGATTATCCAGGATGTAAGACCGATAGAAAAAGTACAAACGGTACTTGTCACATTCTCGGGAATGCACTAGTGTTGTGGGCATGCAAGAAGCAAGCTAGTGTTGCACTTAGCACGGCCGAAGCGGAGTACATCGCAACAGGCATTTGTTGAGCACATATTTTATTGCTTAAGAAACAACTCCTTGATTATGGTGTAGATCTTGGTTGCATTCCTCTTTGATGCGAAAACACAAGTGCCATCAATATAAAAAAGAAGCCAGTCATGCATTCAAAGACAAAGCACATAGACATCCAGCATCATTTCCTTCGAGATCACGTGCTCAACAGAGATGTAGATGTTACTTTCATGGATACACACAACCAACTTGCCGACATATTCACTAAACCATTGGTGAAAGAACCATTCTTCAAGATTCGATGAGAACTTGGCATTCTCGATGAAGGTGACATCTAAACTTAACTTAAAATTACTTGTTATGTGGTTTAGTTGCTTAAAATATGTTTATTCTCACTTTTATGTTACAAAATGCTAGCACTCACTTTTCGCCGTTTTTTATTTTTCTCTCTTTCGACTACCCGAAAATTATCGGTTTCAAAATATTTTTTGATCAAAACTTGTGTTATGTCGTGTGCTAACACTTTGTGAAAGATTTTTGTGAAATTTTTTCCCATTTCTTATAGAACATGCTGCTGGATTTTTCGAAAAAAAAACGGTATTTTTTGTCTGTTAACCGGTTAACGGAATCGGTTAACCGGTTAACGCTTCCAAAGTTTTGAATCTCAGGACGCGTACACCACATGTTATTTTTTTTCTTTCTTTTGCTTTATGAATGTTTTATTTGTTTAACATTTTAATACATTGCATGTATTCATTCTCATCAACATCCATAACTTTTGCTCTTCATCTTCCTTGACTCATTAAACACAATTTATCATCTTCTTCCAACTTCCAACTCCCAACCATTCAAACCCCCATTAAAACCCACTCACTCTTAGTCTTTATAAACACCTTTTCAAACGTCATTCCACTCATCTCACCCAAATCCGAAAATACCCTCTTATCCAAACCCTAACTCCATCACTTTTTCATGGCACCTCAAAGGAAAGGAAAGGAACATGCTTCAGTGTCAGAGGATGTCCCGGCTGAAGAAATACCGATGGAATCAACAAAAAAGAGAAGGTTGGATTTCAAAGTCAGAGTCAGACCACTGCTCAAGGATAAATATGTTCTCATGAAATCTTTCAAAGCTCCATCATTTATTTTTCCTGCATTGCTAGAGTTTCAAGGCATTAGTGATTTTGTTGCTGATAACGGGAAAGTTTACCCGGATTTGGTTCAATCCTTCATGCACAACTTCACACTTAACATGGATAGGCATGGAAAACATAAGCTTTCTATTGTTGTTCGGAACTGCAAAATTAAGGAGGACTTAGGTGCTCTTGATGCGGCGCTAAAAATTCCCTTCTCCGATGTCTTCCTCCGCAAAGGCGTCAATCACAAAGACGGCATTTGGTCCGGCTATGACAAAATGGAGTACTATTACTCAATCTTCCGATTTCCTAAGGAAGTCATCATGTCGGGACAATGCACATCAAGGGTACTTTGCTATGCAAAAATTTGTCGGTTGATGATAGAATGTTGCACTATGTTATTTGCTATGTACTGCTGCCAAAGGACTCGAATTACTCTCAAATTAATTATCTTGAGATGCAAATTTTGTTTGCAATCAAGAACAAAGTGAAGGTTAATTGGATGTTAACAATGATGTACCATTTGAAATAACAACTCTCACTCAAAACAAGGCTTCCATATGCTCAGTTTATCTCTCGGATTATTGAACAAACCGACTTGGAATTTGGTAGAGAACCATTCATCGCAATGAAGTCTACGGAAAATGAGATCAACGAGATTACCATTGTGAAGAATATTGGGATTGTTCAACGCAATGACGATACCTATGTCTATGTCGATGGCTCCTCCGCACCCTTCTTTCCTATTCCCGATGGTGGCATAACCAACGAGTTTCTTTACACCACCATTATGACTAACCATCGTGAAACAACCCGTGCTATCAAACAGCTCTGGAAACTAGTGACAGGTTCCCACAACCAACCCGAAGAGGACGATGATAGTGAAGAGGGTAGCGAAGACGGTGAAGAGGAAAGTGATGGGATGTCTGTAATACCCCGTATTTTATTTAATGCTCTGAATAATATTAATTGGTAATAATATTATTCTGGACTACTCTAAGAAATTTTAACGGAACTAAATAAGATTAATCAACGAGATATTATTTTTATTAATTGATATTAGTTGACTCAGAGGTTTTATAAAATATCGGATTAAGAGACATTTTTGGATACTCTCTAATTTTGGACACAAGGGTAAAATATATGTTTTTATATTTATAAATAGAAAGTAAATAAGAAGAAGAGGAAGTTAGTAAGGAAAAGAATAGAAAGAAGAAGGAAGGAAAGAGAGAGAAGAGAAGAAGAGGAGGAAAAACCCCAAGACTTCAAATTCATCTTGCTTCGCTATCCGTCCGTCGAATCGACTCAATCTTTCTGCCAATCTTCATCTCCCGAGGTGGGTTCTTAGTTAGAAGCTTTTATCTTTGATTTTGGTTGAGTTTTAGAGATTTTGTGATTTAGGGTTTTATTGGAAAATTTAAGAAATTGAAAGTTTAACGGTTGAAACTCGATTAAAACTTAGCTATAATACTCACATTATGTCTATGAATATGTTTGCCAATGTTTTTTTTGCATTGGTTGATGTTTAGCGTTGAGTTTGGCTTGAAGAGGACTTTTCCCGTAAGCCTGGAACTTCCTGAACTGGTATAGCTCGCTCAGCGAGAATTCCAGGAGATTTTTTGCTCAGCGAGACCTGTAGGTTTCAATTTTGGTATTTAATTCCTAACTTTTGATCCGGGTATCTGTTTGTAACGTTCCACATACCGTTGTGAAGATAAAATTATGTATTTTCTTATGATGTCGAGGAATATTATTTTTACCCGACTTTTTCTCGATTTTCTAACTTAACCCTAAGAATGCGAAATTATGAAAAGTATGAGCTTAAAGAAATGAAACGGTAAGACTTGTGAGGTACCTAGGATTTCCGTAGACTAGTAAGAAATGAGAATCGCATTTGATCGTATCCTCCGTTAGCTTGTGGTGGGTATTACATTGAGTCCCACGGGAAGCGAGTGTTATCTTGAGGTGGGTATTACATTGAGTCCCACGGGAAGCGAGTGTTAGCTTGAGGTGGGTATTACATTGAGTCCCACGGGAAGCGAGTGTTAGATTGATGTGGGTATTACATTGAGTCCCACGGGAAGCGAGTGTTAGCTTGAGGTGGGTATTACATTGAGTCCCACGAGAAGTATTTGAGTGGCTTGAGATGGGTATTTCATTGAGTCCCATGAGAAGTCTAGTGGTTCATACTTGAGGTGGGTGTTTCACTGAGTCCCACAAGAATTATTGTGTGAAATGTTGTTTGTATGTTCCATTTCGGTTTGGTTACCTTTGAGAGGAGTCTTTCGTATTCGTGGAATTATTTAGGTTCGACCCTTAGAGACGAGAGAACTCTAAGATAGGGAACTCACTGAGATATTTTATCTCACCCCATGTTGATGTTGTTATTTCAGTTACTTCAGGTTCCTTTAAGGGTAAAGATAAGGCGACTTGATTATCCTTACTAGTTGATAGCTTGCCTTCCGCTGTGGATTTTGAGATCTTCAGAACTAGTTCTTAGACTTTTGTAGTTTGAACATCTTGTATTATTCTATAGCCTTATTTTAGTACCTTATGTTGTAGTGGCTATACTTATACAATGTGTTGCAAAGAACTTATTTGTATTTCAATACCAAATTTCTAATATTATATATATATATATGAAAAATATGCTTCATGTATGTCTTTTGTATATGGGTATTATAGTTGGTATCAGAGCGGGTCGTATCCTCGGCCTAGCCTTGAAATATTAAAAGTGTTTCCTTCCGTTCATACACGTTGACTTGCGGTAGGACTAAATGTTGGTATTGAGCCTAATCAACTTAATCCTGTTTTGATGACATTTAGGAATATGGCTGGTAGACGTGGAACTCGTGCTCGACCCAGGGTCACTCCTCCCGGTAGCGATCAAGCAGGTAGTGATGGGAATGCTCTTATGTTCCAATTTATGTAGCAGATGCAGCAACAACATCACCAATTAATGCAAGAAATGATGCATCATATGAGTGGGGGTCGTCACCCTCATGTGGTTGCTCCTGGAGTTTTGGGTGGAACATTTAGAGACTTCTTCCGCATGGACCCTCAGGAGTTTCATGGCGGATTAGACCCGGTTAAGGCTCATGAGTGGGTGACTGGAATGGAGAGGATATTCCAGATTGTGAATTGTAGTGAAGAAGACAAGGTGACCTTCGCGTTGCAATTACTAAAGGGTCATGCTGCTAGGTGGTGGGAGAGCGCTTCCAATTTGATGATGGTACAAGGGGTTCCGAGAGTGTGGCAACAATTTAAGACAATTTTTATGGATAAGTATTTCCCGAGTTCCTTGAGGACACAAAAGGAGTTCGAATTTCAATAATTGAGGCAAGCGAGCATGACTGTGGCCAGTTATGCTGAGAAGTTTGAGAACATGGCAACCTACTCTAGGCAAGCTATGTATGCCCCTGATGAAAGGTGGAAAATTGACCAGTTTTTGTTTGGACTAAGGGCCGAAATTTCACATTGTGTCTCTCAAAGGGAGTTCCCTACCTACTCCGAGATGTTGAGACAATGCTATGTTGCAAAACATAGTTTGGTGAAAGTGCAAACAGAAGCTAGTGTCAGAAGGGCGGTTCAAGGAGATATGAGGAGAGCTAGTCAATCTTTTAGGCCGAGGTTTCAACCCTTCAAGGGGAATCAGGTGTCGAGTCCTAGATCCAGTGCTCCTCCTTCTTGCCCCTGATGCCATAAGAATCATTTTGGAAGATGCAATCCGGGTGCCTTGATTTTTTTCCTTTGTCAGAGAGAAGGACATTTTTCTATAGATTGTCCCCATAAGAAGGACCAATTGCAAGCGAGAGTTTATACTATGGACGCTAGGAAGCCGAAGGGTGACAATTCCTTGATCGCGGGTAATTGTCTTGTTAACAATCATCCTTGTCTTGTTTTATTTGATTGTGGAGCCACACATTCTTTTATATCTACTAGTTGTGCGAAATGACTTGGGTTGCGGTTATTTACTTTGTCTCCTCCGATGGTGGTTACTACCACCATGGATGAAACTATCGAGACACCCCTTAAGTTAGAGAATTGTACATTGTCCATGGATGGTAGGATCTTTCAGATTGACCTCATTTGTTTGCCTCTTAAGAAAATTGATGTTATCTTGGGAATGAAATGGTTGTCTGCTAATTCGGTGTTTATTGGATGTGAAGAAAATTTGATCCTTATTCCCTCCGTTGAAGTGCCTCTGAAGGATGTTTTGACAACAATTTTAGAAGGTACGGTTGGAATGGTAAATTTTATGTTTGAACAAGAAAGGTCTGTTTTGCTTGTCCTTACTAAATAGGATATTAATGACCAGCAAATTTTGAACATTCCGATAGTTTGTGAATTTCCCGATGTTTTTCCTGAAGATTTGACTTCCTTACCTCCGGTGAGGGAAGTTGAGTTCTCAGTCGACCTAATACCGGGAACAACTCCTATATTTGTTTCCCCTTATCGAATGGCTCCGCTTTAATTTAAAAAATTGAAGGATTAATTGGAGGACTTGATGGCAAAGCATTTTGTAAGGCCTAGTGTTTCACCGTGGGGAGCTCCTGTGTTATTGGTAAAGATGAAAGATGGTGGTGTGCGGCTGTGCATCGATTATCGTAAGTTGAACAACGTTACAATCAAGAATAAATACCCCTTACCGAGGATAGACAGTCTTTCAGATCAATTGAAAGGAGCCTGCGTGTTCTCGAAGATTGATCTGAGGTCGGGCTATCACCAGATTCCTGTGAAGAGTTTTGATGTTCCGAAGACTGCATTCAGAATCCGTTACGGTCATTACGAATTCTTAGTGATGCCTTTCGGTGTGACGAATGCTCCAGCTGTTATTATGGACTACATGAATATGATATTTTAGAATTATTTGGATCAATTTGTAGTGATATTTATCGATGAAATTCTTATCTATTCTCGTACTCCGCAAGAGCACATAGAGCATCTAAGGATTGTCCTATCGATACTGCAAGAGAAAAAACTTTTTTCTAAGTTTAGTAAGTGTGATTTCTGGATGTCGGAAGTCAAGTTCCTTGGACATGTTATATCACCTGGAGGTGTAGCAGTGGATCCGTCAAAGATAGATTCTGTAATTAATTGGGAGAGACCGAAGAATGTTACCGAAGTGAGAAGCTTCCTAGGTTTGGCAGGTTACTACAGAAGATTTATTAAAGGTTTTTCTCAGATGGCGTTATTGTTAACTAAACTCACTAGGAAGGACTTCGCTTACGAATGGGATTCTAATTGTGATCAAAGTTTCGTGTGGTTGAAGGAGAAATTGACAACTGCTCCAGTTTTGATTATTCCTGATCCTAACAAATCTTATGAAGTGTTTTGTGATGCTTCGAAGATGGGATTAGGAGGTGTTCTCATGCAAGAAGGTCAGGTGGTAGCGTATGCTTCCAGACAGTTGAGAGTCCATGAGAAGAATTATCCTACGCATGATTTGCAATTAGCGGTCGTGGTGTTTACCTTGAAAGTGTGGTGGCACTATTTGTATGGTGTGCGTTTTGAGATGTTCAGTGATCATAAGAGTTTGAAGTACCTCTTTGATCAAAAGGAACTGAATATGAGACAGAGGAGACGAATAAAGTATTTGAAAGATTATGACCTTGAGTTAAAGTATCACCCAGGAAAAGCGAACAAAGTGGCAGATGCTTTAAGTAGAAAAGTTATCCATATTGCCGAATTGATGGTGTTGGAGTATGCATTATTGGAAAAGTTTCAAGATCTTTGATAACACTAAAATTCACTGTATTTCTGACTCCGATTTCGCATGCATTCTTACATTTTATTGTTATTTTGTTATGTTATTACTTTGTTTTTCTTTGTTTTCAGGTTTTCTTTGTAATCGGGGCCTAAATCGAGAAAAGGAGTGAAAAATGAGTGGAAACAGACGAAAACCAAGAAATTCAGCGTTTTACACTTACGGCATCCACCATGGCGGGCGCCATGGGGTCTGCCATGACGTGGCCACGTCTCAAGACCACTCCACAACTGCCAAGACCCACGATCCCCACTCTTTCATTCCCTATTAGCCTCATGGCGGGCGCCACAAGGCAAAAGCTTTTCCCTCCACTTTTTAGTGGAGGGGGCATCCTGGTCTTTTCCTGCATTTTGTTTTCCAATAAATAGGACCTTAGATTTTTGTTTTTCTTCATCCAAAATTAGAATCTCTTAGGCATATATCAGTTTTAAAGAAGTTATCATTCCACATCAGGGTGTTACTGCAATCGAATAATCGAGTTTGTATACGTCTGTGTGATCGAGTTTTGGAGCACTCTGGGAGGAAGTTAATCCTGCCGCCATTTTAATTCCAGTTCGTATTTTACTTTTCCGCATTGCTTTACTTTCATTTATTATCCACACTCGCACTTTATTTTATTTATTTCCTGCACTCGCTTTACTTTTATTTATTTCCCGCACTCGCTTTACTTTATTTATTTCTCGCACTCGCTTTAAATTACTTTATTTCTCGCACTCGCACTACTTTTATTTACTTTCCGCACTCTGTTGCACCCCAAAATTTGCCCTCACAAGACAAGACTTTGGGTACTAAGAGGTTCACAAGGTTCACAAGACATCTCATGAGGTTCAAAAGGTTCACAAAGTTCACAATTAGTCAGAAGATTTGACATTTCCCTCAGACAATGCATCCTCCTAAGCAATGCATTCTAAACTAGGGTTTTGACTTTAATCAAGCTAAATGGACTTCCAAGACTTCAAGTGAAGCTTCATAACATCTTATATGTGTTTAAGAATCCCCATAACAAGTTTCAAGACTTTTCCCAAAGGTTTGCTCAGTCAGATGATCAGATAGGTCAAAATCAGTCAAAGCAGTTAAAAAGTCAAACTGAGGTCAACTGTGGTCAAACCAAAGTCAAACTTCATGATTTTTTGCCAACATCAATTATATGAAGTAAAATTCATCATTTGATCAAGGTTTGATCATGATTCATCAAGGAGATTTCAGATCATTAAGAATCAGGAATTTCTAAATTAGGGTTTTCATAGGAAAAGTCAACTGAACTTTGACCAGCCATAACTTTCACATGCTTCATCAAATTTTTTCCATCCAAAGCTCATTTTGAAGGAAATTGAATTCTCTACAACTTTGTGTCTCACAAGCCAAGCCCAAAAATGCTTCATTGGGAAGGTATGAGCTAAGACATTATAGGTCCTTTTAAAAGTCAACAAAAAGTCAACAACTTCAAAAGATCATAACTTGAGAATGGTAAAAGATATGGACATGAAACCAATGATGTTGGTTAGAGGACTCTTTAAGATTTCCAAAATGTCTAAGAACACCCTCATGGCATTAAAATTTAAGGATTTGTGCCCTTGCAAAGTTGGGAAATTTTAGGGAAATTTATGAAGCAAATAAGGCCTTAAATCAAATTTTTGCTAAATGAGCCCACCAAATTGCCATCCCATCTTTATAAAAACACCAAGCACGACCCAACCCACTTATTTTCTGATTTTTATTTTTTTATGTCATATTTATTTGAATTTTATTCATTAAAATACCATTTAAATTGAAATAAAATATAAAATCAAATATTTAAAAAGGGATTTTGCTTCTAGAAAGTCATAAACATTATTTGGATTAGATTGATACACAAGTTATGAGGATTGTCTAAAAATAGCAATGTTAGATCAAATAATATTCAAATTTCATGACATATCTTTCTCAATATTCAAATGATCCAAAAATCCAAAGAACCATAACACTTTTTAACCTAATTTGATTCACTACATATAGGAGAACATATCACAACCAAAGGAACAAAATTTTGTAGCCTCTAAGACCTATCTCAAACTTCAAAAATTCATCAAAAAATTGAAATTCGGATCTCAAATTTTGTGATTTTTTAGGTGAACTAAGGGCAGCAAAGCACTCCTTGATGATCATTGAACATCATTGCATCATTTACATCATCTAAAACACCTCAAATTGCTCAAACCGAACCTGTTTTGTTCTTGGTTTTGAAATTTTTGATTCTCACTATTTATGCATTGCACACTAATTTTGTTTGTTGATTCATGATTAGTTGAAGCTTGTGATGGATTCTGGGCAAAAATCTTGGAGAATCCGTGGCTAATCCGCTAGATACTATTTTAGGGTTCATACCTCTTGATTTGGGGTTTTCTAATTCAACGACTATAAACTTGTTTTAAGACCATAGATCAATTCAGTGAAGTGTGTGGATCATGTCTGTGTAAATAATTTGATAAGATTGTGTGTATTTGGCCACCTATGAATTTTGCAGGTTTCCTGGGCAAGAAAATTCGCAGAAAGATTCGTATCTAATTTCGCAGCAAAATTCGCAGATCCAGAGGTAGAAGATGAAGTCTGCGCACGAATTTGGAATTTTAAACTTTGTCTTATTTTATTATGTTTGATTCCCCTTATAATTACAAAGAAAGCAATTGGTTCAGTTGGCTGAGGCGCGCGCGTGTGAAGCTAGGGTCAAGGGTTCGAATCCAGCCAGGAACAATTTTTGTTTCAATTTCTTTTGTTTTGCAGGATTAGAATAAAACAAGTTTATGCTATTGTCTATCACCAGCGCGCAGCTGGTCCAGTGGCTGGTATGTTGGTCTTGGGGGTGTGAAGCCTAGGGCCTGGGTTCGAATCCCAGCCCCAGGTAAGTTCTTTTTCCCATTATTTTTTACTTATTTTGTTTTATTTATCTTATATTTGATTAATTAAATTAATAAAAAATGTTTAAGATAAAATAGTTGTATTATTTTCTTATATATAATTCAAAACTTATTTTTTTTTAAATTCAAACTTTATTAATAAAAGTTATTTATATTTATTTTATTGTATATATTTAATATTTGTATATATTTTTGTAAAAACAATTTAATTATATTTAGATTAATTTATAAACCCTAAAATTTTATATGTAAAAAAACCTAATTTTTTTTTATAAACCCTAATTATCTTATAAATCTTAATATAAGTGTGTAAATTTTAATTATATATATTTATTTTATAATTATTATAGGTAGTTTGTTTATATATATATAAATAATTTAATTAAGTAGTTAACCCTAATTTTTTTTTCTAAACAATTAAAAAAACCCTAACTTTATTTTTATGAGTTTAATTTCTAATTTTTTATATGTTTATATAATTATAATTAACAAATATGTTTTTTATAATATGTATATAAAATTAAATTATTAGAACTATTAGTCATATTTATTAGTAAATAATAATAATTATTTATTTCTTTTATTAAAATTCTTAAAAAATATTTATTTATTTAATTTTGAACTTTTAATTTGTTTCTATATTATATTGTTATACTAACCTTCTTATATTTATTTTTGTTTATTATTACTAACCAATCTAATTATTTATTTATTATATGCCTACTTATTTAAATTATTTTTATTATTATTATAATGTAATTGTGCCAATTATGTAATAGTTGTAGAATTATTCTTATTATTTATTTTTAATTACCATGGTTAGTAAAATAGGGAGTGTAAACATGTTTGTATTTAAAATTGAACTTAGATCACTAATTATAAGATAAATGTTTAAACTTGTACACGCACACACGTAAGTCGATCCTGGATCGCCATCTCACATTCTTAAGGATACCTCTCATGTTGCCTAAAGAAAAAGGTCAAGTAAGGTGTAAAGCAAAGTCCCTTCTCTCATATCATCTAGTCCCTTAAAAGATAAAAAGATCAAGTCCCTTCATGGTTGCCTTTCGTAAATGATCTTGTCCCTTTCGAATAAAGATGATAAGTCCATTCGAATTGCTAAATACACCTTACAGTTGCCTAATCACAGTTGTCCCTTCACTTGTCCCTCATACATCCAAGGTAATGACTACCTATTCCTTAATAATAGGGATAGTCTTACCATTTAAAGGATATTTAAGAACAGAAAAGACTTAACTTAGGGTAGGTTCCTCTTATGTACTTGCTCACCTTTTCAAACATTTCAAAAACACTTCACATTTTCAAACAATTTTCAAAAACAAAGGCTTTATATATATCCGTACATGGATCATTATAAAGTACTTAAGAAAATTTCTAAACACACACTACACTTCTCAAAACAATTTAAAGTGAGCTAAGTAACTAAGAGCCCATGGATAACCATGGATGTAAAGGGTGCTAACACCTTCCCTTTACATAACCTACCCCCCGAACCCAAAAATCTTTTAAGGTCTTTCCTGTTCTTTTATGCCCTTTCCTTTGGATAAAATAAAAGTTGGTGGCGACTCTTGCTATCCGCAACATTTAACTAAAGTCAGTTCTCCTACCATGTTACAGAACTGGCGACTCTGCTGGGGATTTAATAAAAGAGGGGTACCCTTAGGAATTAGATCACTTTAAATTGTTTGTTTTGTTTGCTTTATATTTACCTGTTGGGCTCTTATATGTGAAAGATCCTAACCCGGATCTAGTGTACCATAGGTAAATGGAAATAGACCAAGGAAATTGTACGGCGTATACCGATATGGTTGATCTGGTGGCCATAGTTAGTGTGACTTCTTGGTTGGTGCTTATGTTCCTTAAGTCAAGTTGAGGATAATATGAGGCTGCCATATGTTGTCAATACACTAACTAACTTTTAGAACCCTAGTTATCCCATCTTGGCCTTTAGAAAAGTAGTGAGATAATCGGCTTTGGTGCAGACTGAAGTTGGTTGATACTCGATGCTACGCTCATTGAGATTCTAAACTTGGAGGGTTTTGGTTGGCAAGTAAGTTGCCTACTGAACAACCACCCTTATGAAGGATCAATGATATTGAGATCCCTTAGAACCTGGTTACTTTATAGGACATGATGAACCATCTAAACTTCAGGGGAGGGTACTTACCTTTGAACCTCATGCAAGCCTTTAAACCTAGGGCTATGGTGTGACTTATTTGTGTGTGCCACATGTTTGTGATTGAGCATAACATCATAGAATCATCATGCATCATAAGCATAGCATTTTCACTAACCATTTCAAGGACCAAAGGATTTATCTTTGTTCTTTGTTGCAGGTCATGGCTTCTGCTCGTAGGAACACTATCCGGATCAACTTTGTAGGAATACCTCCTAAGCTTAAAGAGTTGGTTTCTCAAGTGTCTGAAAACTCCCAGTTCATCAAGAGGCATGGTCACTTACTGGATCTAGTCACTTCAGGGTTCAATGAAGACATAATGAGTGTTCTGTTTCAGTTGGTTCCTACAATGGAAGAGTTCTCCAAGATTCTGGGTATACCTATACTTGATCAGAAACCCTTCACAGGTTTGGAAAAGGAGCTTAAACCAGAGGTTATTGCTGCAGCTCTACATCTGAAGAAGTCAGACATTGTTTTAGAAACGAGAAGCGGAGTTAAGGGTATTCTTGCTAAGGTGTTGATAGAGAAGGCTCAAGTGTTCTTGAAGGCTATGAGCTATGATGCTTTTGAGGAGATCTTAGCCTTGTTGATCTATGGCTTAGTATTGTTCCCCAATCCAGATCAGTTCATAGACATTCACGCCATCAACATATTTCTGAGTCACAATCCAGTGCCTACATTACTTGGAGACATCCTACATTCTCTTCATACTCGTACTACAAAGGCACGAGGAACTCTGATGTGCTGCATACCTTTGCTATCTAGGTGGTATATTTCTCACCTTCCTCGATCAGTGATGAAGAATGAACAAGAGTTCAGGTGGTCCAAGAGGATTATGTCACTCTCTCATTCAGACATTCATTGATGTTCTAGATCTATGGAGAATGTTACTATCATTGATCGTTGTGGGGAGTTTCCTAATGTGCCACTCCTTGGCATAAGAGGGGGCATTACTTACAACCCTTATTTAGCTCTACGTCAATTTGGTTACGCTCGGAGTGATGGTCCTCATGACATGTTGATTCAGGGTATTGTGTTTGACTACGACAACGATCTTCAAGGTTACCGTCAAAGGTTCATATGAGCATGGGGAAAAGTGAACAAGGTTAACAACAAGACTCTGGATCCCAAGTACACTATTCCTATGGAAGCTTACCTCAGATGGGTGCGATCTCGTGCTCAGACTCTCATGATGCCATATCCTGCCATCCTGCCAGTTACTATGGAGCCTGTTGCTGAAGGAGATACCTCTTATACCATCCTTCACCCAGACATGCCCACTGACATGGAAGACTTACAGAGGTCCTGGGTCCAGTTGAAGGAGCAAAGGGATACTTTCGAGGCTCATTACAAAGCAAGTCAAGAACGAATCCTGGAGCTAACAAAGCAACTTCACGAGGAGCGGAATCTCAACTCATACCTCAACACAAAGAGAAAACGTCCATGGGAGACTTAAAACCCCATCTTTTATATTTATTTCATTTCATTCTTATTGTAAGCCCAAGGGGCAAACAAATTTATTACTAATAAAAGTTTACCTTCTTGATTGTTTAAGCAAATTTAAATCCTGCGGTCCTTGAAAACATTGCATACGCATTTATACACCATATCATTGCATCATAGGTTTCTTATGCACAGGTTTCTTATCTTCTCGCTGTTTATTTCAGCAATGGCTCTTGAATAAACAGTTAAAGATCTCCAGGCACAAAATGCACAGTTCCAAGAGCTGATCCTGAACTTGTCCAAGGGGCAGGATGAATTGAAGACACTGCTGGCCAAGAAGACCAAGAAGACTAGAAGGTCAGGAGGCCTAATCAACATGGGAAGAAGGTTCAGAGGTCCTGTCAAGACCAAAGAACAGGTTGAAGATTATGAGTCTGAAGAGTCTGAGAAAGAAGGGGGCAGTCTCCATAATACAATGGGGGACTCTGATTCCGAAGCTAACTACTATCATGATCCTAATGAAGATACGTTCAAAATGTTGGTGGATAGAATGAATGCTATGGAATTGCAAAAGTCTTCTGGGCTGGATTTTGAAGACCTGAGTTTGATATTTGGGGTGGTCATACCCATTGGTTTCAAGGTTCCTGCTTTTGTAGTGTATGATGGTGTCTCTTGTCCCAAGCTGCATCTGAGGTCTTATGTCCGGAGAATCCAACCCCATACTGCTGATAAGAAGTTGTGGATCCATTTCTTTCAAGAGAGCTTATCTGGAGCTCAATTGGAATGGTACTATCAGTTGGAGAGTGTCAACATCCGTGATTGGAATGATCTTGCTGAGGCTTTTTATAAGCAATATCAATACAATGCTGACCTAGCCCCTACTCGCATGCAACTACAAAGCATGTCTATGGGTGCTAAGGAAAATTTCAAGGAGTATGCCCAGAAGTGGAGAGATTTGGCTGGAAGAGTGCAACCTCCTCTAACTGACAGAGAGTTAGTGGATATGTTCATGTGTACGCTGAATGGTCCTTTTTATAGTCATCTCATTGGAAGCTCATCATCTGGCTTCACTGAGTTGATAATGACAGGAGAGCGTGTAGAAAGGGGCATAAGAAGTGGCAAGATCCAAGTGGGTGCTTCTTCATCCAGTACTACAAAGAAGCCCCCTAGTGGGAAGAAAGAGTCGAATGTTGTTTATGGTCAACCTGATCGTAATAGGAGGCACCAATCTGTGAGTGCAGTTCATATCTCTAACCCTACTCCTGCAACACCAGAGCCACCACAGGGCAATCAACAGAGGCCTAGAAGACACTTCACTAAGCTCAATATATCACTAGCCCAAGCCTTGCAACACTTGTTGAAGGGTGAACTCATCACTTTGAGGGACCCTCCTCAGAATCCCAATGTTACCTCTCCCAGGTACAATCCTAATGCACGATGTGCATATCATTCAAATTGTCAGGGACATGATACCAATAGTTGCTGGATATTGAAGAATAAAATTCAGGATATGATTGATGCTGGAGAAATTGAGTTTGACCCTCCGGGTACTCCAAATGTGATTACTGCTCCCATGCCAAATCATGAAAAGACTGTCAATGTCATTGATGAAGTTTCACATATTTCCTCAGTTGCAGATGTAACCACACCGTTGTTTGTTATTAAGAAGAAGTTGGTACAAGCTGGGTTCTTTCCAGGTTGTCATGAAGATTGTTTCTATTGTGCTTATAAGCCGGATAGTTGCTGGAGATTGAAAGACGGAATTCAATGCCTCATGGACAATTACACAATATTGTTTGAGAGGACACCTTCTGTGGAGAGCATGGTTGAACATATAACTAAAGGTGCGAAGGTTGAAGAGGTGGATATGGTTGATAAAGTGTCGGTAAGGATTACTTCCAAGGGACCTGTAAAAATCACTCGTAAGGTCCAATTAAAATTACTGCTGAAGGCCCTGTGAAGATTGTGGCTGAAGCTAGAGTGGCTCCTATGATCATTACCACTCCGGGTCCTATTCCATATACTTCTGATAAGGCGGTGCCTTGGCATTATGGCTCCGATGTTTATATTCATGGTGTCAAGCAGGAATCCTTAGCTGATGCACCTGTTGTTGGTGAAAATCTGGATGTTGATAATATTGCTGGATCTAGTAAGATCACACGAAGTGGAAGAGTTTTCTCTCCTCCAGTTACCTCCAAGAATACAGTTACTCCAGTTACTACCTCCACTGTTGATGCTCGGGGCAAAGGTCTTGTTATTGAACCTATACAAACTGATGTACTAGCTGCTGATGATCTTTCTAAGCAGATGGAAGAAGTACTAAAGATCATTCGCAAGAGTGATTATGATGTTGTTGACCAATTGGGGCATACTCCCTCCAAGATTTCTATGTTGTCTTTACTGTTGTGTTCTGAGGCTCATGCCAAAGCCTTGATTAAATTTTTGAAGACTGCTCACGTGCCAAATGAGATTTTTGTGGATCAGTTTGAAAATTGTGTTGCACACTTGACCTATGATAATGGGTTGGGTTTCTCTGATGCTGATTTGACTCCTGCCAAGAGGGATCATAATAGGGCTCTACATATCTCTATTGAATGTAGGGGCACTACCCTGTCACATGTGTTAATAGACAATGGTTCCTCGTTGAATGTGTTGCCCAAATAGGTTCTGAATAAGCTTAATCCTGAAGATGCTGTATTAAGACCCGGTAATATAGTGGTAAAGGCTTTTGATGGCTCGAGGAGAGTGGTGCACGGAGAAATTGATCTCCCAATCAAAGTGGGCTCTCAGGTCTTCAATGCTACCTTTTATGTAATGGATATTCGTCCGTCGTATTCTTGTTTGCTTGGGCGTCCCTTGATCCATGGGGCAGGTGCTGTGACTTCTACTTTACATCAGAAGTTGAGATATCCAGTAGAAGGAAAGGTCGTCACTGTTTATGGAGAGGAAGGATATATGATTAGCCATGTGAACACATTTAAATATCTTGAAGTGGAAGGTGAATATGTTGAAACTCCATGCCAGACGTTTGAAGTAGTTCCTTGGGTTGTTAATAATTTTGAAGATCCTCCTTTTATCAAGAAAGTTCCTGTAGTCACTAGAGTACCTCCTACTATGGCCTCCCTCAAGGATGCTAGAGTTGTGGTGGATGAAGGTGGTTGTACTATTTGGGGTCAGCTTCCTGACATCCCTTACAAGTCTGACAAATTTGGTTTGGGTCTCACTGCAGAGTCCCAGAAGGTTGTTCGTCGTGCTCGCGCTGTTCGTATCACTAATCAAGGGATTATGAAGGATCAGATCAATGATGTGGGTGACTATGATGAAGATTACAACTTGGATGCCTGAATTTTTCCTATTGTGGGTGCTGGACTCAATAATTGGAAAGCTGAAGATGTTATTCCTATCTCCTTTAGTCAGGAGTAAATACTATTACTGTGTTGTTACTTTTAAAATTTGTAATTTTTGAACAATTAAACTCTTAAGCCTTGTGCCTTACCCGAGGCACAATGGTATGCTTGTTTCGGGATGTCATTTCATTTGCATACTTCATTCAATAAAAATCAGTGGACGTTTCGTTTTCGTAAATATTGTGTTCCTTGTCTTTCTTTTATTTTTGTTTTATCAGCTATGTGTTCTTACACACACCCACATCACTAAAATGCAGATCCTCATCCACTTTGGATCCTGTTGATAACAGTTCTACTATTGCCAATTATAATTTCGAGAATCCGATCTATCAAGCTGAAGATGGAAATGAGGATGATTCTGAAGTACCTGTAGAGCTTGCTAGGTTGTTACAACAAGAAGAGAAAGCTATACAGCCACATGAAGAGCCAATCGAATTTGTGAATCTGGGAACTGAAGAAAACAGGAAAGAGGTCAAGATAAGGGCTGAATTAGAAGATGGTGTCAAGAGCAGATTGATTCAGATGTTACATGATTATGTGGAGATCTTTGCTTGGTCCTACGAAGATATGCAAGGGTTGGATACAGACATTGTGGTTCACCGTTTACCAGTAAAAGAAGATTGTCGTCCAAAGAAGCAGAAGGTTCGTTGCATGCGTCCTGAAATGTCAGAGAAGATTAAGGCAGAGGTAATGAAACAGTTTGATGCAGGGTTCTTAGCAGTGATTTCTTATCCTCAATGGGTTGCATATGTGGTACCAGTACCTAAGAAAGATGGTACGGTACGTATATGTGTAGATTACAGGGATTTGAACAAGGCCAGCCCCAAAGATGACTTTCCACTTCCTCATATTGATGTTCTGGTAGACAACACTGCTCAGCATAGGGTATTCTCTTTTATGGATGGTTTCTCTGGTTA